>CM042838.1:128102060-129534560 GCA_023653725.1 Bungarus multicinctus | reverse complement strand
GGGAAAATGATAGCTTTCTGGAAAAAAAATTCTGCAAGGTTAAGTTCAAGGCAACCCCCCACCCCCACTCCGAAGATGGATTATCAGAGTTTTTGGTTCTTTTATGTAGGTTATATTTTAAAATTCAGACAGATGAGAAAGCAGGATTTAATGCAGAAGACCTTGAGGCTTGGAAAAAACAAAAGCAATTGTAAAAGAGTCCAATAGAGGACAAGGTGGCTGATATTATCGCAGATGATATGAACATGAGCTAATACAAATCTAAAGAAGCAATTACTGCAGTATGTATGTCCATTGAGTCATGAAGAATCAGAAGTGACCGAACGACGACTTTTAAGCATCACTAGTTTTCTATAATAAAGCAGCAGTTCCGGTAATTCCACTAAATACATACTGCAGTTGATGACGGCTTCTATTCCTGTTACTCCACAGGCCCAAAAGACTGATACATCTCCAGGATGAGCTTGTACTGCATCACCATATTCTGGACTGGAAAGATCTTTAATTCCTAACAAATCTAAAATTGAAATTTTATTAATACTCAAGCAGAGATGTAGAAAACCCAATTAGGCTGGGGTTTAATGTTATAAAACATCTGGCAACTTCCCAATAAAGCATAGGATGCAGCATGGAAAGTGATGTTGGTGGGATACTGTTGCATGGGATACAGACATCTCTGGCATCACAACGTATGTTTCCCACCATCTAGTACATAGCAACTTCACTGCTTTTCATTTTATTATGAACATAAAATAAAAATCAATGGTTCATTTACTCTTGTACCATGTAAAGGAATTACTGGTTCAGGTAACAAATCAGAGATTGCACTGAAAAGTCTGTGACTAATAATAATAATTGGAATCTGGCTTTTTGGTGTTTTGTATTTTAACTTTTTTGAATAAAATAAAAATAGAAGAAAAAAATACTAAATCCAGACTAAGCTATAGATATTGAATACATACATACATCTAACTGACTGTGTGAACAACCATAATTCATTAACTTTATATGACTTTATATGATAACCATTGACTTTTATTTTATGTTCACTTCATAATAAAGCCAGACAAGGTTAATAATAATAAACCAGACAGGGTTGGGCGGTCAACCTGACCCAATGACTTTGACTTTGAGTGGTTTATATGCTACCTGACACAATGACTTTGAGTGGTTTATATGCTACCTGACCCAACGACTTTGGGCACTTTACAATTGTTAAAAACATTAGTGTACCTTCTTACCCAGCACTTGCTGGAATTACTAGTAGGATCTAGGGTGGAATTCTTTTAAATCCTCTTTGTACATAAAGTCATTACAAAGCTAGACTATACATTAGTAAGCCAGGCAAGCCTAAGGCCTGTTAGTTTTCTCTCTTATGCATGCTTTGTATTATAGATCGTAGAAACACAGAAAAAAAAATACACTGACCAGAAGAGCCAATGTGAACTGGTGCTCCGTGTGATTTTTTCATTGGATGGGTGATTTGCACACATTCCTTCAGTTTATCTTTAGGTATACATCTCATAGTTACTATTAGATTACAGTGAAAACATCCAGTATCGCAGCAAGGAACAGCAGTCTGGTAAAGTTTTTAAAAAATGATCCAAGCATTAAGAATAACTAAGACATCTCCAAGGGCTTTTTCTTTCAAGTAGAAGGTATTCTACCTCTGAGATAAATGCAATTGGGTGATAAAAGGCCACAAAATTAATCACTAGCATGTTCAGTTGCCTTCACCCACGTATCATCTATTATCACCTTTATGATTCATATGGCATTCTATTTAAGCTCATGTCATTGCTATTGCTTTTTATTTAATTACACGGTCACAGCAACTAAACATTGAAACATTAGATAAATTAGTAATGTTATATTAGATTTGTTTTATTCTCTAGTGGCATTAAGTTATTATTGTTTCAAGATTTTGCAATTAAATAAAAATAGGCAAGTATTACAGTAACTGAGGTTCAGAATGAAATATAAGATCATCCCCCCAAAATAATGGCAAGTGAAAACTCAGATTTTATTGATAAAAATATCCCTTGCAATTAAATTAATCTCAACATGAAACCAAGTGTAGTTAATCACATGCTGATCAGCTTATTCACTTTGAAGGGTTGCATTACGAAAGGAATAAGCCTCTATCAGACTATACCTGTCAATCAAATAAAAGGGGAAGCTGAGCAAATTGAATGCTGTATGTCTCCTGCTGTGATTAATAGCTAATCTTGAGAAAAAAATTGTATTTGTTTTGAGAAAAAAATATTTTTTTCTTCAATTAAGAAGGGATTATAACACTAATAGTGAAAACCTCCTGACTATGGCTAGAAAAATCCAAATGATAGCAAAGAATTATATTATATTATTATTATTATTATTATTATTATTATTATTATATATCTGCTGCCCTCGGGTGGTTATTTGCTAGTTCTGGTGAACAGCTTATGAAACTATATTAATACTTCTATGTTCTGAAACAAAACTGAATTTTCCAAAGTAATATTTTAATCACTTGGTATATTTGGAAATATTTTGATATAATTTCAATAGTCCATAGGCTCCATATGGTCCCAGGCCTTTAAGAAGGCATAGAAAGAAAACACTATTATTTATTTTAGTGTTGGAGTAAATAATGGATTCATATTAATGAGTGGGAATACTTATTTCATATTACAACTAAAATGGCATCTCTATTTTGTTAATAAGCAATGATCACATCCAGACAAGAGAAATAAAGAAAGATGCCTAACATATTACAAATCAAATAATTCTGTATTTGAGAGCAACTGAGTATATTTAAGTTATCAGCTAAACAAAAAGTAATAAAAATGGAAAGAGGGAAAGAATTGGCTGTTCTGTTCACTAGAAACTAGAAAAGAGCATTAGAATTTTGTATTAGCTTTTTCTGAGCGAATACAAATCATTATTTTTATTGTATTTGCCACTATTTATATAGTATTATATGTTTTAAGAAATATTCCCAGCAGGTGGCAGTACTTGGCTGATGGTTGAGTCTAAAGCTAATGGGGGATTTGAGCCAGATTGATACTTGGATGGCAGATCTCCAGGAGATACTGTCCCAAAGGTGCTTTTTCCAAAAGGGAACTGGACTTTCTTGGTTTTTTCTTTTTGAATGTTTTCCCCTATTCTTACCTTGTACATGCTTACATTACATTTCTGTTCCACATTTCTTACAGGAATGCCAGCTTTCTGCAGTGACTTTTCAAATGTAAAACTACAGCCTAGATAAAAGGTCACCATGTCTTTAAACTGTTCAGAATATTCTTTCAGATTTGTCACAATTCCTGTGGATGTTCCATGCTCATATTTCTTGTATTGCAAGCAGTCACTTCTGCAAAATGAATTAGCATCATCAGTGGACTAGCTACTTGATTTCTGGCTCTAACTCAGTATCTACTTATTTTCAGAGAAATGGTCACTGAACTCAATGGGACATACTTTTTGGTAAAATGGATGCACTGTCATGTCATCTAGATGATAATTTAAGGATCAGTTCTTATGCTTAAAAGGTATGTAGATGTTGAAAAATAGAACCGTGTTGCCTGCACAAAAAAACTGCATTTGGGTTTTATACTTTCCTGAGTCATGAGAAAACATTAAAAGTTAGTTTCGTATATTTTAAATCTCTCTCTCCCTTATAATTCACATGTTTACTGTGCCATCCTAAATTGAGTCGTAAAAATTAAGAAGTCTGAAAAAATAGAAAATAATAATAATAGAAAACACTGATATTTCTGCAGTATTCTCTGCAGAATGCACAGAAATGGTAAATGGTGCTATATATATATATATTTATTAGCATATATATATGCTAAACAAAAAGTAATATATAAGTAGTATATATAAGTAATATAATAGTAAGCTTCAAGTTTTTATTTTTATAGCATATAAAAATTCCAATTTCAATTGAAATTTGTCTGGGCACAAATATTTTTAGGATATAATAATCAAATGTTTGCAACTATGTTCATTACATTGATATTATAATAGTATCAATAATAATAATAATAATAACAATATTATTTACTTAACCAATTCAACATGTCTTTCTTATATCACTGATCATATCCATCTATTTTCCTGTATCTAGCTTATGTTTTTTCCAGCTAGCCATTGATAAAATAAGTTCCAAGCCAGAAAGCATTCAGTTTCCTTCTTTTCCTTGATTATAAGTGTTAGCCTATCCATTTCTGCACATTCTAGTATTTAGTAGAAATAAAATATTTCTTGATAGCTACCGACACAGACAAATCTATACCTACCTTATATCAGAACTGTTGCTCAAGAAAGGACATTTCCATTCCCCTGGCTTACTTCTATATAGCAAGGGAAGCGGTCCATCATTTACTTGGCAAAATTTTTCAAAGTCATCAGCAAAAGATTTATGCATAATTATAACATTTGCCTGCACAAATCCTGTAAATATAAAAAAGGCAGACATTTAATCTAAAGTTATTTACTGAAATAAAAATATCATTTTTTGTATGTAATCAATTATAAAAGTAAAAAATATATTTCTGATATAGCGATCTTTTGTACCAAATTCCTTCTCCCATATTGCTCGCTTAGATATTTCCAGGTATGCATATACTATAGCTAACATTAAGACTGACAAATGTATGGATAAATAATGAATTATCTCACATGAGATCAGCACAATTTTTAAATACCATTCTATTTAACCGAATTGATGATTATTCTCTGACTTGATAAAATTCAGTGTCACCTTAAAAGGTTCATTTGAGATTTCATGAAACAGCCCTTCTTTGTTTTTAAAAATGCCTATTTGCAACCAAAACTTAATACTAAAATGTCACCATCAAGGTAAGCCTGCACTTTAGACATTCATCCTGGTCCCATCATAGGAAGTTGAAACAGAGTGGTAAGAAATAGGGAAAATAAAACATTGAAATGCTGGATAAACAAAAAACTCTGTGCTGACAAAACAATAAGGCAGATTCAGTTTGATGTAGATGAAGGTGCTGGTCTAAAAATAGGAGACAGTGAATTCTATTCCCACCTTAGGCATGAAAGTTGGCTGGGTGACTTTGGATCAGTCATTCTCTTTTAGTCCAATCTATCTCACAGGGTTGTTATTGCAGGAAAAACAGGTGAAGGAAGAAATATTAGGTATGTTTGTCACCTTGAGCTATTTACGAAGTTATACAGGCCGGATAATAAATAAATAACTCTTAATCAGAAAAAGAGCCTCACTCTATAATGAAAATTAAAATCTGGAGATACTATGGAAGGAATACTGTGAGTAGCTTTGCTGTATTGGCCATTGCAAAGATAGCTGCCCTAAGTGCAAAAAACAAGTTGGTAGTGTTACACCTGGATGACCCTCCCCCTTCCTCTCATTCCACTGAGTTGCACAAGTTCAAAATTACACAACAACTGCAAAGTACAAACTGCCTAACATTTCCTGTTTTTCTATGTAAAAATATTTTATGTAAAAATATTTTAAAATTTCCCAGAGTTTGGATGGTATACTTGAATAATAATGACAACTCATACTTTCATATGGATGGTATACTTGAATAATAATGACAACTCATACTTTCATATGGTAATTATGATTCCTTAATCAATATTTAAACTCTGGTTTGCATTCCAAAGTCATGCTAAGCATAACCATAAAATGGCTTAGTTTGCCATGCACATGTAGCAATTGAATATGCTTATTTATATGAATTAGAGAATAGAGTGTTAAGACAATTTGAACTGAAATCTCTACATGATGCTGATAATTTGAATAAACTATTTTTGGGGAAACATTTACATTAATTCATGAATTAATTAGTCTTCTGTTCGATCATTATTATATGTCATTTTGGGTGGAAAAACCTGCCTATGTTGCTCCTGTTTCATATTAGTCTGAAGTTTGGAGAATAACTACTAATTAACAGGATGTTAAGAAAATAACATTAAAAAAAATAACTACCGAACAGAGACAGCTTGATTGCCCTTCTGCCAGAAAGCTAGAATGTGAATAAAATATAATTTTAAAAAATACAGTCTTAAATTTATACAAAAGAAATGACTTTGAGCATAGCCAACTAGGAATTTCCCTGTAGTGATCAGATCAGTTAAAAAACTGCCTTGTCTAAAAATTGACTAGATTTACTAATTGGACAAAATGGAATAGAATGCTCATTCGTCCTTTCGTCCCTAACCCTATTCAAACCTGTGGCATTTCACATATGTATCTTCCACATTTCACATATGTATCTTTCAGTTCATGCATGAATGTCTATAACAGATTGAATGTTTTCCTAGTCCATCTCTTTTTTGTACTAAAACTGATTAAATTAAGAAACACAGGTTTATAAGTTGAAGTATTAAACTATTAAACTATTTCTTAATGCACATTAAATAAAATAAAATAAATAAATTGAGGGTTCACCAAAAGGATTTCATTGATCTACATTTATATTTACCTTCTGCCATTCCAGAGGTATTGCTAATGTTGAGTTTATTTGATCGAATCAGATTTCTGACAGCACAAGGAAGAAGACCTTTCAAACCTGCCAGGAAAACCATTTCATCCTGAAAGGGAGATAAAACTATATTTTACTTTTATAGATACCAGTAGGTATTAAATCTGGATATTCATTACAGTTAGAAATTAAACAACCATTATTTTAAAGTTATTATAATTTTAGTCGATGAACTTTATCTTTGAAATGATGAATTGCTCAATTTTCCACTCCATGGATATTCTATCTGATTAGTTTTTAAAAGAAATGTAACTTCACCATCTAATGAAATAGATGTTGGAGATCAAACATAAAGCATCGCACAAGCCATGTAACAGCATGGCATAAAAGGTATTGCCTTTAGTGTTAAATTATATTCTTTATAATACTCGATATAACTCTCTCTCCTTAATAATTCAAGATTAATTTCAATAACCTTTTCAGCATTCTATAATTACTAGCTTCAGGATCTACCATTGAAAAAACATTACAAAAAACCCTCCAATGTTTTATGTCTAAGTTTACCTTTAATTCCATTGAAGTCATTAGTTCTAAAGAAAATAATTCCTGAAGAAGTAACACTGATTTAAAACATGGAACATTCACAGATGTTCTTTTAAAATTAAGGAGTTAATATTTAATCCATAATTGGTTACATATTTTGAATGTTTAAAAGAATAAAAATTTCTGGTAGTTGTCCAAAACAAGACTTCAACTGAGTATTGTATCTTTGTTGCAAGTATATAGAATTTACACATTTTTGCCAGATATTTTACATAGTCAGATGAAAAATAAAAGATTTCGTTAGTAGTTCTAGCCAGAATGGGAACTGTAGTTCAACAAGAAAAGCATAAATCCCTCTAAAATAGAGGGAAACAATTTAATTCCTTTTCATTAATTACAGTATTATAAGAAAAAAGGAGGTGAGGAAATGAACAATGATAACCTTACCTTGCAGAGCTCTCTTTATTGATCCCAATTGTACTGATGCCCAATTCCATAATGAATTACATGTATTTCCTTCATGATACCATCTAAACTAATTAGAGTAAGGGAATTGTTGCCCAACCAGACAGAGAAAAATGCAAACATTTCAGAACCACAAAAAAAAAATGTTGCAAAGGGAAGTTAAGGGACAGTTATTTCCATAACTAAGGACTTGTAAGTGGAGTTTTAAAACTATGCATGAACATTTGTTGTTTTTTTGCATATTCCACGTAAAACACATATATCAAAATTTGGATTCCAGTATTTACTGATATTTACTATATTTAAAATTGTTGTTCCCAATAGTGAGCTTTTATTCCTTACACAATGAATTCATAATCCTTTTTAATACGCGTAGCTTCAATGTATGGTCTCTCACTGAACCTAATGAATTTTCTATCCTGATTAACATTACCAGAAGGGAGAAGTATATAATTTGTTGAATTTGTGAAACAAATTATATATTTCCAAAGACAGATAAAACGCCTTCTTCTTAAGATGGGTATGGTTATTTGTGGATATTGTTGCCACAGTAGATAAGTATATTTAATTGGCTTGTAAACTATTCCATTTCAGCGATTTTAGATCTACTGTTTTCAACTTGTAGGAAGAAATGATATTAATGATTCTAGGATTACTCAATTTGACATATATGTAGAATCCCTCTCCTATACAAAATACTCATGAGAAGCAGTTGGTTGAACCCCTTTTTTCAGCCATGCCTACAGTTGTTTCCTGAAATCAACAGTCCAATATTATTATTTTGATATTTGGGGCATTTCCAGTTGATCAGTCCTTCCATAATCCAAGTCTTTGGATTTCATAATTTGATTCAGACAGTTATATTTTCAGACAAGCAGAATGCTACAGAAATGGGTTTGTTAACATGTTAGTGAGTTTGCAATACTGCAGAACTGATAGACAATCTTGTCTTTCCTGGCAAACAGATGAGCACAGAGATACCTCGGCCTGATCAATCTGCCGAGGAGCAAAGAGTGTTTTTTTTTTCTTTTCAAAGAGAAATTTTACACTGAAAAAACTCTGTCCTTTGTTCAGAGGGTAAATACAGGATTCTCTGTATTACTACTAGTGGTAAAGTATCTTGTCCTTTTTCATCTGGGTTGATCCCTTGAGTCATTCTGAGCCATCACTCAGCGGGATGAAAATGCAGACATTTCTGTAGTGACATTTGTTAAAAGACCTTCCTTTTTCATAAATACATTGAATCAGCAGTAGGAAGAAGCCAGGATATTACAGAAGAAGCAACTCTTGTGAAAGTGGAAGTATACGATGGATTTGCCCCCATCCCCCCAACTTCAATTCATGATCTGACTTGCATTCCCTCCTGGAAGTGGTCTTGGAAATAGAACTTATTCCTTTAAAATGATTAAAGTTAAATAACAGTTTGCTTCTCTTGTTCCTTCTATTTGTTACCCTCCTAAGCTGGTTCAAACTTTTATAGTTCTATTGTTATAGACACTAACTTATGCAGATATAATCTACTTGATAAAAACAGAAATTTTAGGGTTACTTGGATGAATAACTAAACCATAGCTATGCATATTTCATAAATTTATTTATCTAACTGTATTTTTATCTACAAAGATCTTAAAGTGGTAGTAGATTGGAAAGTTACTATGTCAGCAATTGGCATGGTTGCAAAATAATACTATAAATGAATTGTAGGCTGCATCAACAGAAGTAAAATTTCCAAATCATAGAAAATAATAATTTATTCTGCTTTGACCTATTTTAAGTTCTATGTTCTATTCTGGAGATTACACTTTAAAAGAGATTCAGAGAAACTAGATCAGTTCAGAGAAGAGCAATTAGACTGTTAACAGGATATTAACTAAGAAATGAAGTCCAATGATGCAAGATTTGAAGGAGCTGTATGTGTTTAGATTTTAACCTTAGAAGGGATATGATAGCATTATTCCAATACCTTAAAGAATATCATTGACATTCAGACTTTTCAGACTATAGTTCACAAAATAATCACCTTAAGTTACAGATTCTAGTTGACTGTTCTGACCTGAAATGACTATTTCCATGTATATTTAAAAAAAGGATGGGTTGCTTTAATGAACAGCAGATCTCCTGTCTACATGCAAGCTCCAAAGTAGTTCTTTCAAATAATTTTAAAACATGCTCAAACCATTTGTCTAGGCTGCTTTTACTCTGAAATATGTTTATAGGTTAGATCCAGTAATCATGTTGTAGCAGAAAAACAAAATTTTAATACTTCCATGTCTATCTCCTGTCTTTGGGAGGTTTATGGGATGCTCCAAAATAGTTTTGTACATATTAAGTGCTATGAAAAGAAACCCATGTAAAATTTCACTGAAGTTTTGATTTTGGTTTTAGAAGGTGTTTTTGTTTGCATATCAGTTTAGGTATACTTTGTATTTTTGCTAATTTACCTAGAAAAAATATTTTTCTAAAAGGTTTAAAACTTTTATGTCCTGCTGAGACAATAATAATAGCAGCAACAACACAAATTGATTTGTGGAATACTAAATATTCTCTGATCATTAATTAACTTTATTTTTCTACCCTAATAATCTCTCTCTATATATGTTGTAATTTTAGGAACTGAGATAGTATTGTTTGAATCAATGGCTAATATTTGTGGGGTATCATATTATACATAAAAACAATGAAGCTGTTGGTGCTTCTCAGGATGCTGTGGCTTCGTGCCATCGATGACCTTTCAGCTGGGCAGAGGCACTCTTGGGTGGCAACAGTGAGGCTGGGACTGAAGTAGAGTTCTGGAGTTTTCAGAAGTTTCAGCCAGCTGCCACAGTCCCTAGGCCACTACTTCAGACTCAGTACCACTGAGAAATCCCACTTCAAGCTCCACATTGTGGCCAACTGCCCCATCTCCACAGCACAAGCCCCAGGTGCCACTGCTCCCTGTATTCTACAGATCTACCGAGTCCAGCTGATCTTTGCCATCTTTCTTCCATTGCTGATTGCATAAGCCTGACATTATGCATCGCAGCTTCTGGCTATGCCAGGCCTTCTTCTCATTCTCATTCAAAATAAAGAGTCTCTAGAGTCAGAAGCCAATGACATATATAGATAATCCTAGATTTACATACCATTTATTAGGGACCAAAGTTATAATGGCAGTGAAAAAAGTGACTTATGACTGTACATATAATTATGACTGTTGTAGTATTCTTATGGTCACGTAATTAAAATATTTGTGAAGGCTGCAGCATCCAGGGGTCATGTGATTGCCAATTTGTGACCTTCCCACTGTTCCAAAAGTGCTTTTATTAAGAAGCAAGTGGACTTTCTGGTTTTTCTTTTCATTCCCCACCATCCAGTCAGAGCTGAAGAAGCTTCTTGGATGAGAAGTAAAATATCTTCAGAGAAAAAACAGAAAATCCAATTGCCTTTTGAATAAGCATCTTTGGGACAACCATGACCTGGATGACTGAGAACCTCCATAGACTAAGAACCTTCCCACTGGTTTTTGGCAGGGAAAGTCACTGGGGGTGAGCCAGACTTAATGGCCATGTCATTCATTTAACAACTGCCATGATTTAACAACCATAGCAAAAAAAGGGTCAGAAGATCAGGTGGGACACACTTAAAATTCACTTTGCTTAGCAACAAAAATTCTGGTCCAGATGGTGGTTGTAAATTGAGAACTACTTGTAATAAATCAACATCTGTACAGATATGATTTCACTGTCAGTTATCAGAGATCAGGCTTGCCAGTCAACAGGATATCAAAAGCAAGAAAAAAAGACTCAGTTATCAGATTTCACCTATAGCTTTAGGATGAGATAAGATGCAGTGCAAAGTAGTTTTGAAATTATTATTCAAATATATTCTATATAATCTCTTACAAGATACACAGCAGACGTACACTCATATATTGAATTTAATTGACGTAGTCTCATATATTGAATTGAATTGCACTTGCTCAGTTTGCTTATGAACCATTTCATCTGTTTACCTTCACTTTGGCTTTTCAGAGATCAATTCCCAACTTCATATTCTGTATGAGTATTATATTCTTCTTTTATAAGAATATTATTTCTAGAATAGTGAACAATTAACGTATAAAAAACTAGCAAGAATATTTCTCCATATTACATAAAAGTGATAGTTCTATATCAGCTAATATTGAAAATAAACAGTGATTCTGTCTTCCTTTTATTAATTTATTATTCAAACTGAACAACTTTGAGAAATAAATCACAGGTCTAATTATCCCTTATTAGAAATGTGCTCTCAGTCTCCATGAAACTCCCATAGCAAGGTCTGAAACAAGCTTACAGAGCAAAACCATTGCCAAAGTTTGCCCTCTCCACCAGGTTGCTTCAGCCCTGGACACCTAAAGCAGGATTTCCATTCTCTTCCATTATGTGCTTAGGATGGAATGACAGCTCCTAGATCTGTTCTGTAGTGAGACACTTAAATACAAAAATTAACTTCTAAATCAACGAAAAATAAACCAGCAACGTCGTTTCTATTTGGTTCATTTCCTTGCCTTTCAAAATTCATTCAGCATTTCATTAATGGTTCATGAGTATCCTGGATTGTCCTTAATGGAGCCCGTCACTTGAACTACCAGTCTTAGTTGCAGCTATTTTCTATACAGTAAACATTCCTGTCCTTCCTTTTAACGTGAACTATTTTTATTTACTTTTTTGCAGCCCGTAAATAATGGGTGGTTTTTGGACAGCGTGAGGATCACAGTATAAGTATGGGCAATATTTCCAAGAGACCTTGCAATCGTCAGAATGTCAAGGACTTTAAGTCACTCACCACATCAATCTTCGTGCCCACGCAACCGATTACCTGCCTTTATTTTTTAACACTAGGGAGGTAAAACCCACAGATAGAAAGATCTAAATTGGATGAAGATTGGGTGGGGGGAAGGGGAGTGGAGGCAGCGCTCGCGATTGGTGGGGCCGCTAAACCAATCAGGATCCGTGTCTCTTAGCGGATGATTGGGATGAAGGGGGTGTATTTTGTTACGGTCTTTAACCAATCCCCGGCCTGCAGTGTAATCTCTCAGGCCAATGAGCGTTCAGTTCGACTTCTTCTCTTGAATTGCTTTAGTAGATGGGGGCCCAGATTGAATTTCTTGGCTGTTCCAGGTTCTTTTACCCCCCCCCCCCCACCCGCCGCCTTTTCTTTGGAGCGCTAGTCCCTCCCTCTCTCCCTCCTCTGGGAATGGAGGGGGGGAAGCGACCTGGAGGGCCTTGTTAGTGCGCTAAGTGGCAGTTAAATTCACGCTTGTCAGCTGTAGGCGCCCCCTTTATTTGTTTGTTTGTTTAACAGTCAGAAACGCTCCACTATCAGCAATTAATGGAATACATTTCTAAGGAATAACCTCCCCTCCCTCCCTTCGTGTGGGGCGGCACCGACCCAAGGTCCCTTTACTCATTCACCCCCCTCCTCCTCCCCATCTTCCACCGACTTGGCCCCCCAGGGAGCGAGCTTTTGAGGAGATGGAGAGACCCGCCGGGGGCGCTGAGGAAGAAGAGGAGCCGTCGCTTCTCACCGTCAGGCACGAGCTGAAGAACGGTGAGTCTGCCCGTCTGAGTTAAAGAGGTGGGGAGGAGGCTGCAGGAGGGGCGGAGGAGTCTTCCCCACCCTGAAAAGTCCCCCGATAAAAAAGGGGGCGCCCCGAAAGAGAAGGATGGGTCAGCGTAAGAAAAAGTGTGGACTTGCAAAGGACGGCACGGAAGGCGGCGGCGAGGCAGAGAAACAAAGGTTTACAAGAGAGGCGCCTCGGGAGTAAAGGGAGCGGGATGTCGAGGGCAGCCGGCCAGGAGGGCGGTGTTGGGGCTGGCAGCTCAGGGAAGGGGCGGCGACTGGGCCCAGAGGACTCGGAAGAGAACGAACGGAGCAAGAAGGTTAGGCGAAATACGCGAATGATAACTCTTTCAATCTAGTACTTAATATCCAGATGGTGGCATCTTGTGAAACCAGCCCACCCCCTAACTTAAAGGGACTGACGAAATAAAAGGGAGGGGGGACTCATGGGCTCTTCATTCAATTACTCTTGTACAATTGGAACAAAAGTTATTTAGAAAACTGCTAAGAACATCCGTTTTCCAGCCAAGGAAGCCACCAGATTCTTCACTTGCCCATGTCCTGAGGGAGCTGATGTCTTGGAAAAACATAAAACTTCTGCAAGAATATAATGGCTCTGCATTTTGGCCAAAGTTCACCTATTAATAAATTCACCTATTCACCTATTAATAAATCTGGCTAGTGTCAGATCAATAATTTCTGGAGACTGGTGAAATAAGATACAAAAGAGCTACATGTACTGTTTTACCCAACATTGCCCATATTTTGGACAATTGCTCACAATGCTGTATTTCCAAAAATTTAGCAATTACATATAGCTAGAGGATGTTGATGACAATAAAGTAACATGGACACATTCATAAAGTCATCAGGAATTGAGGTCAACTTAAGAGAATTTTTACCTATACTGTAGCATTTAAAATATATTGGCTTGAATCACGTTAACTGCCAATGGCATAATATAATCTTTTTAAAAACTTCCCAGAATATTAATTTCCCAGTCAACTCCTCATGACTTTTTCTAACTTGTCATTTACATTTATATTAGTATTACTTACCAAGCTCAGTGGTCTTCCTTTTTATACTGAACCATAATAGCTTTTTTTTGCTTAAGAAAGAAAAGGGGATGCAATATAAATTTTAGTATGCTTGTCTCCCCTTTTGGAAAAAATATATTTATGTGGCTCTTGTAAGTCATTTGTATAACCCTAATGAAAAAAGAGGAAGATATTCCTCTGGCTATTTCATAACCAATCAGGATCTTCAAAATACTCTCTGCCTCTCCTGGGCCACAACTGGGGATAATACTTTTTGTTAACTCTTGAGGATAGCAACTAGTCAGGAAAAATTGTTATCCTATTGCATCTGTACAGAAAGATTAAAATAGTTTAACTGTTGTCAGAAAAGTTTCAAGTGAACCTGCAGCAATAAAATACAAAATTTCAACAACATTCTTAATAAACTATCCTAAATAAAATCCAAAGAGTTATTGCCTTGAAACAATTTTATGTTCTTTAAAATGAAATCTTATATTACTTAAACATAGCATATTTAATATATTGTTTGAAAAAAACTATATAGTAGTAATTAACACAGATAAAATTGACATGCACAAAATGTACACATGCCTAGAAATAGTATAATTTAAAACAATACTTTTGGAAGCATTATGTAGATAAAATATTATAAATTATTTTATACAGATTGATATAAGAATACTTTTTAACTCATCACTGAAAATAATTTTTTAAAATATTATTTAGATTAAAATTTTTATATTTTTTATGTCTGTATCTTAGGGTGTCTATTTGTCATAACATTCAGGGCATTTGAATATGGGCATTTGAATATAGAATAGAATTCTTTATTGGCCAAGTGTGATTGGACACACAAGAAATTTGTCCTGGTGCATATATCATAGAGAATTTAACAGGATCTCTAAATTGCCTGTTTTGAATCTAAGAACTGGTAAGAAGAGCCAAAAGATCAGCATTGGCTCAGTTATGGTAGGTGCTAGTTTTGGCAGATTATTATTGTAATTCCAAGGAAACTATGGCTTTGATGAATGAGGACAAATGATTTAGATGATAAAAAGTTAATTGTGAGGAGAAAGTAAACTCAATGCATTGGAAAGTTGAGAACATACTAATTCCCCCTACATTGTTGGGATGGCAAGGTCCCTTCCTCACGGCAGTCTGTTGGACTGTGACCTGGGATAAGCCTACACTTCTTGATCTTATTGGGAAAGCAAACATTATTGAGAGAAAGTGGTTCTGCAACATTCAAACTTGGAACCATCAAGTATTTAAAAAGAGGCAAGCAAGTACCTTGAATTGTACATGTAAGCTACCAGTAACTGGTATCCAATACTTCCTCCAAGTAGAAGTATTCTATGACAAGGAAAACTCATGTGCAATCTGTTACATCATTTTAAAAATTAGTTTTCTATGAAAGCTGTTTTATTAGATGATTTTTGTAATTGTTGAACTAAAAATGTATTGTTTATCAGTTAAATCATCTTGCTTCCAGAGAATATTTTAAATCAAGTTGAAGGTAGCTAAAACACATCTAATAAGACTGTTGAGAATATTCAAAAGCAAAGCAACACACACACAGCACATATGATGTATCACTTTTGAAACAGAACAATTATTCATTTGCAAGATTCATTTTTCTCTTTAGAAGTTCTTCAAAACTATTTCTGTCTGCATGAGTAACCACTTCTGTTTATGCAAGTTTTATTAATTATGATTAACATATTATCTAAGTTCCAATTAAATGAATATATGATGCAGATATATTCATTTTATAAATGTTAATTTTAGTAACTAAAGTATGTTGTGGATTACAGAATATATCTTTAGTGTTTTTGTATGCAATATTGAATATTTTGTTCTCACTTTTCTGTTTCTGTATGATGCTACAAGAAGATGAAACATTAAATATAACTTGCAATATTTGTTTTTATGATCTGATATAGCAGTTTTCCCAAATAGTTCATAATATCCTATGGATGTACAACTTGCATAGTTAAGATAGATAAAACAAATGCATTAGTCAATATATAACAAAGCTTAACTGTATATTTATTGTTTGGGTTTTCCTTTAAAATCATATTAGTCTGCATAAAATGACAAGAATAATATTGTACCATAATTGTACTGTATTCATTGCACTGAAAATTAAATGGGAGTTGATATAAATATATTTATTTCATTTTAACATATATGAGAATCTTTTTAATAGATAATGCTCTTGTTTGCTTATTGATCAGATAGGCCAATATTAGTTGTTTCAGTTTAGTAGAGGTTTAATGTGTTGACTTCAAGTGATGTATGTACATGCATACCTACCCAGAATTTTGCTACATGCAGAAAAGCGATTGATCCAATTACTAAGAATGTTGTGATATATAATTGTAAATGATTCAGAATTTAAGAACTGAATCTGGCAACAGTGACTTATCCTTCTGACTTGCAGTTAGACTATTGCTCTAAATGAAGCTATATCTGAAATGATATGGAAATTGTAGTTCATACAAATTGCAGTTGCCAAGATGTTCGTGGATGAGAGAAACTACCCTTATATAATAGTTGTCTTTTGGTGTCTTCACGGGATGCCAATAGGTTTCTGAATTCAATTGTAAGTACTAGCTTTGTCTTAATAGGCCAGGGTACAGTATCTGAGAGAACATCTTCTAATTTGTTCTGCCTGTCAGATGCATACTTCCACGGTGAAGATGCTTAGAAACCTATACTTGAAAAGGGATAAAGGGGATCTGGGCCTGTAAGCAACCCTTTAGTATCATAACGTGATATTACGCAACATATTGTCCACATATATTCTCCTGACACTTTTTTTACGTGTCTACTTTTCTGATGTGTTGGGATAAAGTATGCTGGGTATACTGGGGTATGCTGACTGGGTAAAGAAAACCCTATCCCAGGCTAACCATAATCTTGGTTTTTAATTTTTTATTCAATTTTTCTAATTTTTATTGTTTTTAGTACTTTTTAAATTTTTATTATATTGATGAACTGCCTAGTGTCATTGTTTCAGTGAGATGGGCAACATAGAAATTTAATAAATAAATAATTTAAAATCTTATTTATTTCATAAAATTATAATTTTGTGGAAAGTTTACCAATAAGGGGACACGTTCAGCAGCTATTTTTACTGTTATACCTTAACTGGTATAATTACCATAGTATAACTAGTTAACTAGTATATTATAACATTCATCTAACACTTTGAAATGATTAATTGAGATGGAATAATTGATTTTCTCATAAAAATCTATACACTTTAAATAAAATTATATTCATTTTAATTGTTATATACCTGGAAATTTGAATACCATGACACTTTAGTGACAACTGTGTTATAGATATTATAAGAATAATGGAGGAATCTTAATCATGGATACCATATAATTTATATTACTACATGTTTGCTTGTTAGTGTGCATAATATTGACACTGGAATGTTTTTTTCTTTTGTTAGCAAACTTGACAGGCCACACAGAGAAGGTTGGGATTGAGAACTTTGAACTTCTGAAAATTCTTGGGACAGGAGGTATGAATTATTTAATGTTGCTAATAAAGCATGAATGTACTTCTTAAAACATTCACCAAATAAAATTCTATTTTACAGATAAATATTTTGAGTGTGTGGAATAGGCAGCAAGAGGTATCAATCAATCAAACTTCCCAACTAAAACAATCAGGCAAGGAAGTAGAATTTTTTAATTATTTATTAGATTGTATTCTTCTTTTCAGTTAGGAGCTCATGGCAGTGTACATTTTGCTTCCTCCTCCTAGTTTTCCATCACCCAATGAGATCCATAAATGAAGGTTGGTTAGTGGTGCTGGGTCTGCCCATTCCAAAACCAATACTTCCTAGACAATTTCATTTCAGGCAAACCAAATCCATTTTGGAATAGTTGCAAAGTCAAGTATAGACTGACTCAATTCAGAGTCAGGCAAAACATTCTAGGCAACTGGTAATAGAAACAAATGACTATAACTGTTGCTTTCAGCACTGGATCATTTCCATATACTTAGTTTTATATTCCATATTTCAAATCTCTGCTGTAACATGGTTGGAGTACAGTTGTTCAATTCAGAATTAGTCTAGTCAGGAGCAACGTGACTGAATTATTCTCAAGAAGCTTTTTCCTACAGTCTTGTGCTTCTTTGCATCTCAGCCTTCTGGTTTGATCTGTTGCCATTCCTCTTGCAGATTTAAATAGTCCAAAATCCTGACGGGTTTGTGGCTGTGGTATTTCAGTTGAAGTTTTAAATCTTCTGTGCTTGCAATGCTAAGTCTAAGATTCTGGTTCCCATCAGTTCCCAAAGCCTGATTCCCTCCTGAAGGTGAATACTCTGACGGCACTGACATCAACAAACAATATATAAAAAAATAATCTATATAAATATTAAATTATATTTATTTACTTTAAACTCTGGAAGGAAACATTACTGGTACTCCCTGAATTATGACAATTCACTTAGCAACGGTTCAAAGTTATGACACCCCCTCCAAGTACTTACGACCTGGTCCTGAACTTACATATGTTGCTGTAGTATATAGTACTGAAGCAATAGTTCACCCTTATGGCTGACTGCAGAGACATTGCAATGTGCCTCTACCTATTTCCCTCTGATTTGCTCTACTAGGGCCTCACAGGCACTGGGCCTGCTTTGCTAGTTCACAGGATTCCACATGCTCCTTCCTATCCCATAATTGATCTCTCGTGTACCTTTTGAAGATCTCCAGAGCTCAAGATGGGGAGATAGGAAAGGAGAACAGGTTGGGTCACGTGGCAGAAAAGTAGTCATCTTTTTCTTTTTTGGATATTGATGAAGCTGTTTTCCTTTCATCGTTTCCAGATGTTAGGTTCTCCCCTTCACAAAACTATTTTTTCAGAGAGGGGAAAAGTGTGCAAGGACGCACACAAACACCTGGTTCCCCCTTCACAAAGGTATTTTTGCAGAGTGGGGTAAAGTATGCAAGGATACATGTTTCATGCACACACATACACACACACACACACACACACAATTTTGCCCTTTGTAAAAGTGCTTTTGTGAAATGGGAAACATTTGTAAGAATGTACACACACAAGCCTGTAGGGACAGGTTTTCTGTTGGCTGCATGCCTTCCCTCCCCCACCATTAATCCACTAGTGGAGCTAATGGTGGGTGGTGGCAAGTCTAGTATCTAGCAATGACAAAAGTAAAACAGCTTCACCAGAATCTGAGAAAAAAACAATAGCCACTTTTCTGCCACATGATCCAGCCTGTTCTCCTTTCTTATCAACTCATCTTGAATTCGTAATCTTTGAAAGCTAAGTGATCAATTAGTGATAGGGGCTGGTATGGAGAAGGCGCAAGCAGCTGTGGGGAACCTAAGGGTTAGGAAGCAAAGCATGAAATATCTCAGGCGTGGCGGTGGGAAAGCCTTGGGTGGCCGGAGACTGGTGGTCTTGTTCCTGCACTAGGTCCTCTATGGTCTTCCCCACCCCTGGTGTACCGCAATTGCACTTCATGACCTGCATATTCGATTAATGAATGCATTGGAGGAGCAGGGATGGGGGCTCATTCATTTAATGTGATTCAGGTAGCATGAGATCCATAATGGGCAGCCTCTGTTATGGTTATAACTTGAGGATTATCTGTAGTAAGATAGCATGGGAAATTATATATATATATATGTGTGTATGTGTTATATATATATATGTGTTATATATATATGTTATATATATATATGCACACACACACACATACACACACACAAAACGTGTATGTATGTATATGTGTGTGTGATTCAATTTTTTTTTTACTACCGGTTCTGTGGGCATGGTTTGGTGAGCATGGCATGGGAAGGATACTGTAAAATCTCCAGTCAGAAGTGGAATTCTCTGAACTACTCAAAATTTCCGCTACCAGTTCTCCAGAACTGGTCAGAATCTGCTGAATTACCACCTCGTGCGTGCGTGTGTGTGTGTGTGTGTATTAGATATAATGCATTTGGGCATCTATCAATATATATTTAAATTGTTTCTTTAAAAATAATTTAAACAGCAAAGCAGATCCTTTATTGACTTCTGACCAGTAATTTTTGAAGTAGCAAATAAATAAAAGTAGTATGGAGAAAAAGTTGCCCTAACAGATCTGCTTTGAAAAGTAGCCACTATCATGTTAGCAAGAAACCATAGGGAAGTTCTTTTCCCTTAAGCTGCAGGCCTAACATGTGTAATATAACACTTTGTGACACAGAATTACTGTTGTAGAAATTGTGAAACATATTAAATATTTTCAGAGTGCTATAAAGATATGAAGGCTATTGCTTTATGGATTCTGTATATGTTTGCAATGGTGCCTATAAAAAGGTGAAATCCACTCGTCTAAAACCTGAATAGATCTGATGTAATTACAATTCTGGAGGATAAAACTATCTAGAAAATAAATATTAATGGAGCATCAGATTATTTCCTAGTTCAGAAAGACTTAAGTAGATCTTTTAAATTGATCGTATTCTTATCGTTAGTAAATGAACAAAATTTTGGTGTTGGCCAAGATGCTTCCTGTTGCTTCCTGAGAGTTACTAGTTAGTATTTCTCTGTTTTCTTGGTGCTTATCTTAATGGCTTTTCAGTGGTAGCTGATTTTTTTATATGACTCTGTCAATAGGAGGCAGCTACTGTCCATCGTTCAGGCACTATCCTAGCTTCCAGTATAACATTCCTACACTGCTGCTTGTAAAATAGGGTAAATAGCAGGGAACACAGAGGGACTTCCTTCTAAGTAGACATGTGGCAGTTGAATTAGTACAGTTATTCAAATCTGAATCTACGTGCAAACTATGGTAGTAAAGGATTATTAAATCATCCTATGCATAGTCAAATTGTGTTGAACTACTTCATTTTATTGTCATCCCATGAGGTATAAAAAGCAAAAGTAACTAAGAGAGGAAAAAATCCAAAAAGCATTTAGAAAATATATGTCTTCTTAAAAATGGTATGTAGCTGTTTTCCAAGACATATTCAATCAGCAAGATGGTGGATCCAGAAAGGGAAGAAGAGAAATTAGTGTGTCTAGTGTTCAAATATGTACCTTTGATAAAGTGTGGAAACATACAGTTCTCTAAAGTCTTCATGAAAGAAAAAAAACAATAATCATTAGTTTCCCAGCATTTTTTTGAAATTAAAACCAAGTACTTTAAATAAAATACTCTGATTCCTTGAAATATAAACAAGAAATTGTCTGGTAATCTTTATTTACAAAGGTGGAAATGATTGTATTAAATAAAAAAGAATAATTATGAAACCCAAATAAAATAGGTTGATTTTATCTATACAATTGATACTGTTTTGAGATTTATTACCTTCTAAGCCTATTAATATGCCTATTTTCTTGTTTTTCAGTTGCTCCATTTTAACTGATAGCTTGTTTCTCCTTAGACTCTTGTTAAGGATTAGGATTTTACATTTCTTTGGGGGCATAGCTTTCTTAAAATAATATTTTATGTGCTAATCAAATCTTGAAAATAAACAAATGACATTGTGTTTAAAGATTTGTGTTGTTAAGTTTGTTATTTTGAAAATAGCTTGATTTGAGCACTCTGCTCTGGAATTACAATGGGAGGCTGGCTACTACTATTTTATATCTGTGTAATATTTTTGGTTTTAGCTTATGGAAAGGTATTTCTGGTGAGGAAAATCAGTGGTCATGATGCTGGAAAATTGTATGCAATGAAGGTATTAAAAAAGGCAACGATAATTCAAAAAGCCAAAACAACTGAACATACAAAGACTGAACGACAAGTACTAGAGCACATTCGACAGTCTCCATTTTTGGTTACTTTGCATTACGCTTTCCAAACAGATACAAAACTTCATCTCATCTTGGGTAAGTGTAAAAAGGAAAGAATCAAAAGGAAGGAAAAAATAAGGTCTATTTTGATTTGCTGTTCCTGTTAAGAAATAAGTTCCTTCCTCCCCCCACTCCCTTCCTTGTAATGGTATGTGTTTCAGATATACACAACAAAGCAGTTACCACAAAGAATCAGACTCTGATCTGCTATATATAGGTCTATGAGAATTAAATAACACATTTATGCAGGGTCCCTTTGAGACCCTTCCATCCAGTCTGCCATTGATTGCATTAAATAATTATTTGTGCAACTTGTTTTATCATCAAAAAGCCAAGCACTTGAATGAAACAATATATAGCTGATTTATGTTAAAATATATTTGTTGAATGAATTATCAATTGGCAGGAGTATTCATAGCTTCTCAACTGAGTTGGGTAACAGTGCTGTCCATTGTAAAATGAACAACTGTACTTTATTTGACTTTATTTTAGCAGATGAACTTGGGGAGATATGTCTTATTACAGGTAGTACTCGACTTATAACTACACTTGGACTGGACCTTTGGTTGCTAAGCAATGTGGTTGTTAAGTGAGTCATGCCTGATTTATGATCTTTTTGTCATGGTCGTTAAGTGAGTCTCATAGCCATTAAGTGAATAAGGCTTCCTCTATTGATTTTGCTTGTTGAAAGCCCTCTGAGAAGGTCACAAATTGCAATCACATCACCCCAAGTTGCTTTAACCATCATAAATACATGCTGGTTGCCAAGTGTCCAGTTTAGATCATGTTACTGCAGGAATGCTATGACAGTCATAAGTGTGAGGATATTTTTCAGCATCATTGTAACTTCAAATAGTCACTGAATGAATGGTTGTAAGTCAATTACTACCTGTATTCAAGACTGTTGAATCAAATAGAGGTCTTTGTAAAAAAAATTATCATTAAAAATAATCATTATCCTTTATTTCTTTGCAATTTCTTGACTTTGCACAACAAATTAATTGATGAAATATTCATTGTTGTAGAATCTGCTAATTAACCAAAGACTACTGAACCTAATTTTAGCCTGGTAGAAAGTGCAGTTGCTGTAATTTTTTTTTAAAAAAAACTTTTAATTATTATATTTTACAGAGATAACTGCAGTGGTGGGATTCAAATAATTGAACAACTGGTTCTCTGCCCTAATGAGTTCTTCCAACAACCAGTTCGCCAAACTGCTCAGAAAATAACAACCGGTTCTCCTGAAGTGATGCGAACTGGCTGAATCCCACCACTGGATAACTGTAACTATGTTGAGGGTTTTTAAAAAACTTTTCAATTATTTTAAAGCAGGTCAGCTCTGAGGGAGATAGGCAGTTTAGAAACAGGAACTGTAAATAAATAAGCAAAAAAGTCAGCCTATAATTGAGACATTTATAGTATTTATGTGAGAGTCCAAATAACTTTCCAAAGGAAGCAACTGTGGCTAGTGATAAAGTAAAAAAAAAAACAGTATGTACAACATTTGTTACAATGTGGTATAAAATTATTTTTGAAATTCAGAAATTTTGCAGAGCCCTGGTAAATAACTTGATTTCCTATATCTTAGATTACATAAATGGAGGAGAACTTTTTACCCATCTTTCACAAAGAGAGAGATTTAATGAAGATGAGGTGCGGATATATATTGGGGAGATTGTTTTGGCATTGGAACACCTTCACAAGGTGAGACTGTATTTTCAACTTTTTTGAAATAAATTTATTGAAAGGAAACATGTAAGTGAAATTAGATTCAATTGTATGATGGTGTTTTCACTTTGAGTCAAGGAGACACAAAAATCTGTATTTAACAGCTCACTACTGTATACGATAGTTTATGGAATGTTTATATCAGTGGTGGGATTCAACCAGTGTTATTACCAGTTCGGTGAGTACGTTTTGTAGTGCAGCACTTGCGTGTAAAAAAAACCTTTAGCTGTGCTACCCAGACAACTGAAAAGCATGGCACACAGGTGCGCAGTGTTTGGAAAGCCTCTTTTTCCTGCTTTTTCAACCTCAGCTGTGCCACACAAAGTAGCTGAGGTTGAAAAAGCAGGAAATAAAGGACAGGTAAGAGCCCAGGCGGGTGGGTGGGCCAAACAGCAGCAAACAGAATATATATTTGAAATTACATGCCAACATGTGAATCTATTTTATGAAAAAATACATTTATTTTATTATATACAATTATTTCAATTTTTTTCCAGTTGGGAATTATCTATCGTGATATAAAACTTGAAAATATTCTTCTTGACTCAGATGGACATGTAGTTTTGACAGACTTTGGACTGAGTAAGGAGTTTGTTAATGATGAAGTAAGTATTTACATATTAAGTACCTCTCTAAATAAGCCAGAAAATCCATGTATTGAAACTTTCTCCTTTTTCCATTGAGATGAGATGGAGGGATCAGATTTACCATGTGGGATAATATATGGAGAGGGAGAGAAATGTTTTTTAAAAAAGTATTCCAAATAATATACAGAGTCCAAACGATATTATACAGAGAGTGCCAAACATGTCTGAAGAAGATGATTAAATAGAATGATGTAAATCCTAGTAATATGGTTTTTTCCTTATTTTCCCCCCTTGTGATTGTGGTATCAATTATTATATTAGCTGTAATCTCATATATTTTTTTCAGAATGAGAGAGCTTATTCTTTCTGTGGAACTATAGAATATATGGCTCCAGATATCATCAGAGGAGGGAATACTGGACATGATAAAGTAGGTTTTTGATGAAAATGAATATAATTTGTATATTTATTGATTGGGAGCCAGTTTGATATAGTAGTTAAGACCAGAAAGCTGTGAGTTATAGTTTTGATTTAGGTCAAATCAGCTGGATAGCATTGGCCCAGTCATGCTTTCTCAGCCTTAAGAAATCTTTATTTAGTTGACAGGAATAGAATTTTGTGATCAAAAAAGAAAACCATTTTTATTTTTGCATATGTACTAGAGGAGAGTTTTAATGGGAAACACATGAGCTTAAAACTTCCTTAGCTCATTTTCAAATTGTGATATTGTTACCATGTTTCTCATAAAATAAGGCCAGGTCTTATTTTTTTTTGAGCCCTGAAAAAATGGCTAGGCCGTCTTTTCAGGGGTGAATTAATTTATCCCCCCACGCCGGGTCAGCGGGTGGGCGGCAGCGTTGTGGATGTCGGCCTTGGCAGGGCACTTTAAATTGCAAGACCTTCGGCATCCACCGCTGCTGCTTCCTCTGCCGCTCTTGCTTTTTCTTTGCATTCCTCCACCGGCAGCATTTCAGACGCTTCTCAGGCAGGCAGCTGCCTCCATAGCTTCCACAGTTCCCGCCGGCGCTGGCGAGAACAGCGGCAGTGCCGGCGGAACTGTGGAAGTGTTTCTGCTGCTTCTCGGGAGGGGGAGCCGCCTCTGTGGCTTCCACAGTTCCTTCCGGCGCGAGACAACGCTGGCGGGAACTGTGGAAGCCACAGAGGTGGCTCCCCCGCCCAAGAAGCAGCAGAAATGCTTCCACGGTTCTGCTGACGTTGCCACTGTTCTCGCGCCGGCAGGAACTGTTGAAGCCGCAGAGGCGGCTGCCCCGCCCGAGAAGCGGCTGAAATGTTTCCACAATTCCGCCGGCGTTGCCGCTGTTCTCACGCCGGTGGGAACTGTGGAAGCCACAGAGGCGGCTCCCCCGCCCGAGAAGCAGCTGAAATGTTTCCACGATTCCTACTGGCGCTGCCACTGTTCTCTCACCAGTGCCGGCAGGAACTGTGGAAGCTATGGAGGCAGCACCCCCGCCCAAGAAGCAGTTGAAATGCTGCCGGTGGAGGAATGCGAAGGAAAAGCAAGAGCAGCGGAGGAAGCAGCTGTGGCAGGTGCCGAAAGTCTCGCGATTTAAAGTGCCCTGCCAAGGCTGACATCCATGCATCGCCACCCGCCTGCTGACCCGGCCTGCAACCAGCACCATACCTGGGTCTGCAGCAAAGGCGCTTGGCAGGGGTAGGAAGCACTCCATGCTTGGCCATGATCGGCCGTTAGGAGCGGCTGTGACGAGGCATGGCTGCCCACAGGGCACTGTTAAAGGCAAGTTCCCCCCCTGCCCTCCCCCCCAATTTCGCATGTTTTAAACTAGGCCTAAATTTGGGGGGAGGGGCTTAATTTCATTTCATTTCATGCCTAGAAAACATGCTGGGTCTTCCTATTGGGGGGGGCGTATTGTTGGAGAAACACGGTATATATTGGTGTCTGAATACCCTGAATAAATATTAATATCTTATCTGTTTTAAGGACTAATAGCAGCAGATTTCAATTTACATGCAATTTACTTTCATGTAAGCTACAGCACACATTGATACATTTTATTTTATAAATTATTTTTTTTCATTACTCCATATTTTTTAAAATAACTATAGTTTATTAATATTTCTTGGAGGAGTTGTATTAATAATCTTCATTGATATATAATTATTTTATAGGCTGTTGATTGGTGGAGTGTAGGTGTTCTTATGTATGAATTATTGACTGGAGCATCGCCTTTTACAGTTGATGGGGAGAGAAATTCACAAACTGACATATCCAGGTAAGTTATCAATTCAAATGAATGGAAACTTAAGACATCAGAGGATGTCCTTGTATTTGTGTATCAGACTAATTTGATTTGATTGTTTTTAAAAGATAAGATTGTGTTTCCCCAAAATACATAGGATGCTAGACCCATCTCTTATCATTACTTGTTGTTTTTTTATGTATTGTTAGATTCAACAAAAATGGCATTCCTCACTTTATAACATAGAAACAGTAAAAATATATAAAAGCTGATAAAAACATAACTATAAAGCAGAAAGTATAATGGCATTCATTCCTTAAGGTCCTCCAGAACAACTCCTGTCTTTAGGGCCTTTTAATTGATAATTTCAAGGAAACTGTTCCATAAGATACAGTAGGTGCTGCCACAAAGGAACATTGATTGCGTTAGGGGCAAAAATGTCCTCTGTGATATGAAGCAGGCATATTACCTGTGGTTATATCTTGGATAGAGATATCCTTACTTCACCAGTCCACAGTATGGTAAACTCTCATGTAGATTATTGTAAATGAATGGAAGTGCACTATACTTTGTTGTCATGTTTTAATTTATTATATTTTAATGTTTTGTGGCATTATTTGTAAGTCACTCCGAGGCTTTGATAATGGACTATCTTATAAGTCAAACAAATAAATTGTCAAGAGCTGTCTTTGATGATGATCTAGAAGTGTCAATTTACAAAATATGGTTACTAGAGTATCTACTTCAACTGGAAATTATGCATCATATTTCTATAACTTCAGTATTACATTATCTTCACTTATTTCATTGGCTTCATTCATTGGCTAGTGTATTATAATTTTGGTTTGTTTGAGGGTTGAATTAAAAATACTAGAATTTTAAATGCTTCACAATTTAGGATCACAATACAGTGTACAATGGCATACCTTTTTCCTTCCTGCATATTTCTGCTTAAGCAGTACAGCCATTTTTGGTGACCTTCCTCTCTTTGTTCCTGCAAATAAAGGAGTGGGTACTAGGAGCAGACACGGAAATGTTCACCTTAGACTAGGATATCTAACATTTATGATTGACTTGCTTTTTTTTTTCTTAGTGCCAGAATAATTTCTTATTTACATGGCCTTTTAAATGGTTTTTTTCTAAAGTTAGGGTTGCAGTTGTTTTATTTCTGCTAGTTCATCTCTGCTTTTAAGTAACTGCTCTTTTATTGTTTCAAGTTACTGTTTTACTGTTTTAATTTATAAAAAAAATGACAGTATATTTTAACTGCCTTGTATATTTTTACAGCTATTATTTCAGGATAATGAATACATTTTAGTAAGTTTTAGAATTGTTTTGAATTCCCAAAATAATCAACTATCATTTTACTTCAGGAGAATATTAAAAAGTGAACCTCCATATCCACAAGAAATGACTGCATTAGCTAAAGATTTAATTCAGTGTCTTCTAATGAAAGATCCCAAGAAAAGATTGGGTTGTGGTTCAGGGAGTGCTGATGAAATCAAACAACATTCCTTCTTCAAGGTAAAATAAATTTTGTCTTATAAACTGCTCATTTTTATATTGGCTATTTTTTAGATATTATATTTTATAGATATTTTACTGTAAATATTTTAGATATTAATCCCTGGAGAATGACATCAGATTCCTTCTGTATTTAAGTGCCCTCAGAAGCAAAATCACAGCAGAACCTTGAACCAAATTTGGCTTATTGTTCTAGTATAATATGCTGTACGTTTTTCCTTTCTATATTTTAAAGACATTTTAATTACAGTTAAATCATTGCAGTTTGGTATGTAGTAAAAGACAGCACAGTTGCCTCTGTCATCCCATTTACCATTTAGGTTTTACAGCAAGTGGGGAACACTTAAGAAATAGAGGGCCACCGTTTTTACTTTCTAAGAACATCTGTTTCAAATTATGCTAATGAATGAAGCTTTTGCATTTTTCCATGGGGCACAAGCCTGGTAATCTCAAAAAGTGAACTTTTGGGCACTGCCCCTATCTCAATAGGAGCCATAGTGAAAGCAGGGTATGACTCTAATCAATCAATCAATAATGCTTCCTTACTTTTTCAAAAATATATGAATAATTTTCTTCAGTGTTATTGCCATTATTTGTAATTCATTAAGCGGTTTGTTTGAATGGTGATCATGATGAACCATTCGGAAATTTATCCTTAACTGTATTTGCCAATAATGCAGGTAGTCCTCGACTTATGACCACAATTGAGCCCAAAATTTCTGTTGCTAAGTGAGAGAATTGTCAAGTGAAATTTGCCCCATGTTCTGACCTTTCTTGCCACAGTTATTAAGTGAATCGCTTCAATTGTTAAATTAGTAACATGGTTGTTAAGTGAATCTGGCTTCCCCGTTGAATTTGCTTGTCAGAAGGTCGCAAAAGGTGATCCCATGAACCCATGACACTATAACCATCATATTTTTATTACATGAGAATGGGGATGCTGCAATGGTTGTAAGTGTGCAAAATGGTCATAAGTCATTCTTTCCAGTCCCGTTGTAACTTCAAACAGTCACCAAATGAACTGTTCTAAGTCAAGGACAACCTGTATATTTTAATTAATCCTGTAATCCTATGCATAGAATAAGTCCAATTATATTTGAATAGATATAAATGGGAAGGTAAGTCATAATCTATTTATATAGACAGCTGAAACAATTACCTTTTGATCTGTTCACTCTTTTCTATGTTTAATTTAATATATTGGTGCAGAAGATAAATTGGAGTGACTTGGCTGCCAAAAAAGTGTCTGCTCCATTTAAACCAGTAATTCGTGATGAGTTGGATGTTAGTAATTTTGCAGAGGAATTTACAGAAATGGATCCAACATATTCTCCAGCAACCACTCCAGAGGCTGCAGACAAGCTGTTCCAGGTAAATTCCAGCCATATTACTAAAAAATTTGGAGAGATAATTTATAAATTAAATAAGAGCATCCATCCACCCATCAAATGATTGAAATGACAGGCAACTGAGTATTGGAAGAGAGATATTAAAACTAGTGTAAACAAGAACATTAAATAATCACTGCTATAAATCAGATATAATTATCCTTTAGAGAAGAGTGTATTTAACATGCATATGGGTCAATAGCAAAGTGAATTTACATAATATTGCAAACTGTGCACTGACCTCTATCCTGATGTCTGCATCAATGTGTATATTGTGGGTTTTGCATCATATGCATGCCTCATCACTTGCATTCCTATACAGAATTTTATTCCAGTATTAAGAGAAAGTATTTTTTTAATAAAAAAAATAGCATTCTTTGGGGTATATTAAATATAATTGGTACATAATATATTACAAATAGATATAAAAGAATGAAATGTCAGCTAACATCTGTGATTCATATGAAATTAGTGATTGATTAATTTGAAACAACTAGGGAGTGTAATTAAATACAACAAAGAAAAAAATTGAGAAACTTAATATTACATTTTGATTTTCCAAACATTTCATTTATAGGAAATATTATTTCAGAAATTGAGAATCCATTATTGATAAATGATTTAAATCTGTAGTATTATAAGCTTTAAAATAAAATAAGAAAAATGGCTTCTGCATCTAATTTTTACAAGTTTAAAATAGAAACAGAGTTTGCTTATGGTCTGGTTAATGCACTAGGGAGATTCCATGGCCCTCAGGGGAAGGAAAATTATTTTGCTTTCTTTGTGGTTGGTGTTGTTTTGCTTGCAGAGAGGATGAACTGGGGGATATAAGATGAAATTGCAATAAGACAGTTGTGGAAAGAAAACAAGTAGCAGATTGGACATAGGAATGCTTGAAGACTAAAGCAGAAAAAGTTGGGAAGTATAAATTATCATCTGTCATTGGCATATGAGGGTTTGGGGAAAGGTAATAAAAATTGTTTAGAGATAGAAAGTGAAAGATAATAGCAAGATAAAGGAAATATCCAGAAATGCTAGTTGGACTTGAAAAACATATTGCTTATAAGTGCCAGACTTGAAAAGCATATTGTTTGTAAGGGATAGAGTAGCTGTAGAAACACCAACCAGCTTTGTTTAAAAACAAATGCTTGTAGTTCTAGGCCATATATATTTGATAGCTCTAAGAATCTAATTGTGGAGTGCATTGGAAAAAACCATAATGCCATATCCACAAAGTAAAAAAAATTAGAATATAAAATATATAAATATATTTATATATTATATGTAAATAAATATAAAATAATTTTGTCATTACTGTATAATGGTATATTTAAACATACTATACATTTCTTTTTAGATATAATTATTGCAAAACAGGCAAATCAATTTATTTAGAATTAATAAACTGAAATGAGTATATCAAGATTAAGTCAATACAGGTAGTTGTGGATTTACAACAGTTCATTTAGTGACCGTTCAAAGTTTCAATGGCATTGAAAAAACCTATGACCCATTTTTCATATTTAATGACCATTGTAGCATCCTGTGGTCACATGATCAAAATTCAGGCACTTGGCAACTGACTTGTTAAGCCAAATTCACTTAACAACTTACTAACATAACTGCAATGATTCATTTAACAACTGTAGTAAGAAAGGTTGTAAAATGGGGCAAAATTCATTTCACTGTTTCTCCTCAACAAAAATTTTGGTCTCACTTGTCATAAGTCAAGGACTACCCATAATAAAATCTTAAAACAAATCATGAGTTTCCTCTCTGGTTTCTGTTTGTTAAAAGCAGTTCTTGTCCCAAGTTAGTACTGTGTAGTACAAGTGGCAAAACAACAAATCATGGGTAGATGGTATACCATTGCCCTGACTTGGGAATGGGATAGTGGACACCTGATTGTATTCTAGGGCCCTTCCAGACAACAATGAAATCTCAGTACTATGATTATATGATGCCAACTCCTATAATAGAATTAGGGGTTTGTGATCATAGCCTATCCTTGTGACAGTACTATTGCAACTGATGAAGAGTAATTTCAAAAGAATAAATATATTGCTGCTTTGTGCTTGAGGCTGTACATTCCCATTGAAGAGAATTCTTACTTCACTCGGGTTCCAGCTTCTGATCCCTCCTTTAGCAACGTGCTGGTATGGTTAAGAAAGATGTCCAAATGGAAAACTGGTCATTCACCAGTATTAGTACGATAGTGTCCTGTACATGAGGCATATGAAACCAGGAGACCACCAAGAAGCTACAAGATAAAAAGAATACATTGTCAGATAATGGCCAGTCTCTAAGGGTATCACTGGGGGAAGATGATGGGCTTTTAACCTAGGGAGCCCTGGAAGAAGCAGTCTTTATGGATCCTTTTTAGTTGTGTTTCAGACTCAGGTGTAATACTGAGACAGGATTGATTGTACTGCAGATAATACAAGTGGAAAAGGGGTGGCATGACAGTCCTGGTTCTTCCTGATATCTTAGCCGCTTTCAAGCTTGGCTGCTTCCTTTCAAGTCTTGGCCATTTGGAACATACAGTTTACCATTTCCACCCAGTTTCATTATTTTGCAAATGCCATTCTTTGAACCAGCAGCTATATAAATATTTATTTAGATCAGGGGTGTCAAAATGGTGACCTACGGGCCAGATGCATCAAGCATAAGCCACACCCAACCCAGCTCCGTGAAGGGAGAAAATGTTACAAAACTTTATGCGATGGCACGTGACATGGCGAGTTTGACACCCATGATTTAGATCAATTTTATTCTATTTAGTTATACTATACAGGTTTAATCTAGTAGCAGTCATTTGCAAAGTCTTCTCATAAAATAAATTGTAGAATAAATTGATGCTAATAGTATTTAGTTCCTTTACTTCCAAAATAAGTTATTAATTGCATTTTAACAGGCTGTCTGAAGACACATATATAAATACATTTGGATGCAATATTTTAAAATTTTATGTATCAGAAGATAATGTCTTTCAAGCAAGCTTTTATTACTCTACTGTGTTTATATAAAGTTGTATGATTTCCTTCAACAGAGTGGAGTGTTCAACATAGTGATCATTGTAATTTTTTTATCAAGTATAATTAATCTAATATTGACATTAGGGCTAAAATTAGATAATTTAAAATTTTGCACGTAATTGATGTTTGTTTTCTTTAGGGATATTCTTTTGTTGCCCCTTCTATCTTATTCAAACACAATGCAGCCATCATGGATCCAGTTTATTTTCTGACAAAACATAACCAACCTGGAGTTACAAATATTGCGAGAAGTGCTATGATGAAGGTAATCATTTATTTATTTTATTTATTTATTTCTGAGTTTTATATACCGCCCTTCTCCCGAAGGACTCAGGGCGGTGAACAGCCAACTAAAATACAAATAAACAAAGTATAAATTATTTAAAAAAGAATTAAACACTAGACTGTCCCAAATCTAAAAACCCCAATTAAAATCAATAAAACATCATACCCCGTCCCAAGTAATCTAAAAACCCCATTTAAAATCCCATTAGTCAGCTCAGGCCGGCCTGCTCGAAGAGCCAGGTCTTCAGGTCACGTCTGAAGGCCCTCAGGTCACTGGTCGTTCGTAATCCAGGGGGCATCCCATTCCAAAGGGCGGGTGCCCCCACAGAGAAGGCCCTATTCCTCGGGGTCACCAGACGACACATAGAAGGCGTCGGGACCCGGAGGAGACCCTCTCTGTGGGAGCGCACCGGTTGGTGGGAGACTACTGGCAGAATGCGGTCTTGTAAGTATCCTGGTCCGATGCCATGGAGCGCTTTAAAGACCAAAACCAGTACTTTAAAGCGAACCCGGAAGGCCACTGGCAACCAATGCAGCTCGCGCTGGAGGGGCGTCACATGGGAGTATCTCGACGCCCCCATAACCACCCGCGCGGCTGCATTTTGTACCAGTTGAAGCCTCCGGGTGCTCCCCGCAGGGAGCCCCATGTAGAGGGCATTACAGTAGTCCAGACGGGAGGTGACCAGGGCATGAGTGACTGTGCGTAAGGCGTCCCGATCAAGAAAGGGCCGCATCTGGCGTATCAGGCGAACCTGATAAAAAGCCCCTCTGGAGACGGCCGTAATATGCTCTTCCAAAGACAGCCGTACATCCAGGAGGACACCAAGATTGCGTGCCCCTTCTGTGGGGGTCAAGATCTCATCCCCAATAGCCAGCGATGGAGTCAGCTGACTATATCGGGCCGCCGGAAACCATAGCCACTCGGTCTTGAAAGGGTTGAGTCGAAGCCTGTTCTCGCCCATCCAGTTCCGCACAGCCTCCAGGCAACGGGCCATAACCTCCACAGCATCGTTGGGGTGGCTTGGGGTGGAGATGTAAAGCTGAGTGTCATCAGCATACAGATGGCATTTCACCCCAAAACCACGGATGATCTCTCCCAGCGGCTTCACATAGATGTTGAACAGAAGAGGGGAGAGGACCGACCCCTGAGGCACCCCACACATGAGGGGCCTAGGGGTGGACCTCTCCCCCCCCGTCAACACCAATTGCGAGCGGTCCGAGAGGAAGGACGAGAACCACCGCAAGACGGTGCCCCCAATTCCCAACCCCTCCAACCGCCGCAATAGGATACTATGGTCGATAGTATCAAAAGCCGCCGACAGATCTAAGAGGACCAGGACAGAGGAATAACCTCTGTCACGGGCCCTCCAGAGATCATCTACCAACGCGACCAATGCTGTTTCGGTACTGTGCCCGGGCCTGAAGCCCGATTGGAACGGATCTAAATAGGATGCTTCCTCCAGATACTGAGGGAGCTGACGCGCCACCACACTCTCAACAACCTTCGCCACAAAGGGAAGGTTGGAGACAGGACGATAGTTATTCAAAAGAGCCGGGTCCAGGGAAGGCTTCTTGAGGAGGGGCCGCACCACCGCCATTTTCAGGGCGGTCGGAAGCGCCCCCTCCGTCAACGAAGCGTTGACAATCCCCTGGAGCCAGCCTCGTGTCACCTCTCTGGAGGTAGAAACCAACCAGGAAGGGCACGGGTCCAATAAACATGTGGTGGCATTCAGCCTCCCCAGAAGTCTGTCCACACCCTCGGCGGTCACAGGATCGAACTCTTCCCAGATAACCGTCTCAAGACCTGCCCCGGACACCTCCCCCGGGACCACCCAACTGGAGTCCAGCCCATCCCGAATCTGGGCGATTTTATCATGCAGAAATCGGGAAAACTCTTCTGCCTTACCCTGCAAGAGTAAGGCAGAAGAGTTTAATCATAACCATTAACCATTCAAATATATAAAATAATTATCTAGTACATAATGTATTTTAATGTGAAAGATAAAACTAAATAGTTTTCTTTGCTGTGTATAGAAGAATATCTTATAATTTGGGCTTCTTCTGCTAATAACCTAGTTAGCAATAGAATTTTTTTAAAAAATAGCAGTAGAACTCTTATATCCTGCTTGTTAGCTGACATTGACATGGGTGCATGTAGTTAGCTGATGTAAGGCATAGAAATAAGCTTTATCCAGGTGTACCAGGGAAGTTCTTACATGCATGTTTTCATAGCACTTAGAATAACCTAAGTATAAAAAGCTCTACAGATTTGCCTATATATTTTTGAATGACTACAGAAACATACACATTATATTAACAGTATATATAGTAATTTATACAGTAATATAAACAGTGTCATGGGCATACATGGACACAGTAATATGCTTGGCCTCTGCTAATACTTCTTGAAGCACTGATGAATAGGCAACTTGTTAATAAACATATTTTCTTTTAGCCCAAACTATCTGGTAATGAAGTTCCTTTTGCCCATCACATTTAAGTGTATATGCTTACTATTGTCTACTTTTTATTTTGTTCAGTAACTATTAATAAATAAAATATTTCATTTCAGGACTCTTCATTTTATCTCCACTATGAGCTGGACTTAAAAGAAAAACCACTGGGAGAAGGAAGCTTTTCCATATGTCGAAAATGCCTACACAAAAAAACTAGACGTGAATATGCTGTAAAAATAATCAGTAAAAGGTATAAAAATAACCAATTATTTTTTTAAAAAAAATTAATATAATGTTAATTTCTTTGAAACCCTGCAATTTAAATATTCTCTGAAAAGTTTACAAGAAAACAGGATAGGACAGTAGCAAAATTAAAATGGAAAAGTTTTGGATGAAAGCCTGAAGATTTTTACAGTAAAAAATCTAGAAAAATAAGAAACTTGCTAAAAAAAAATAACTGTGGCTAGATAAGCCCTCCTGGAAAAGTGTTACATTCTCTTTCCTTTTCTTATCTCATATGTTAAACTTCTGATCTCCTATTTCTTACTTCCTTTCTAAACTTTGCTTATTTAAAAGGGAGCAGCATGATGATTATGTATATCTATATCTTCATACAAGCTGCCATTCACCTCCATTCTGAGGTTAGTGGCATCTGAAGGAGAATCTCAAATTATTTTACTTAGTTAAAAAAAGTAAATGCTTTAAAAGATTTATGCTTAGTTGAAACAAACAACTGTCTTATATAAAAATATTGAAACATTTTAAGTACTTAATATCTTTTTTTAAAAATAAATTTGCTTATTCAATGTTTCAACAATTAAAAACAAATTTCCACATTTTGCAACCATACTATAGCAGTGTTTACATTTGTAAATATCCTCTTACTGAGTTATCCATCTCTATATTTAATTCTTCATTCTTCATCATTCTAAGCATTTTATACATATATAAATTTATATACATTTATTTACACATAAACCTTATTTCTTTGTTTCCTCATATAATATCATTTGATGCCTTTGCGTCTTTTCTTTATCCGTTTGTACCAAATATCCCATATCTTATAGTATTCTCCTTCCTTATTTTTCAATAGCTTGGTCTATTTGTCCATCTTGGCGCATTTGTATATCTTATTAATTATTGCGGTTTCTGAGGTAGTCTGTTTCCAATTTTGGGCGAAGGAAATTCTAGTAGCAGTTATAATATGGAACATTAGATACTGGTGTTTTTTGTTTTGTTTTTTGTTAGGCTCTAACATGCCTAACAGGAAGATTTTTGGTTTGAGTTTGATTCTCTGTTCCGTTAGCTCTTCTAACCAGGATTTAATTTTAAGCCAGGATCTCCGTGCTTGAGGACACATCCACAACATGTGAAAATACGTTCCCTGACTATGGTTACATCTCCAGCATTTGGCTGTCATATTAATATTTTAGCTATTCTCACTGGGGGGAGGTGCCGACGGTAAAACATTTTATATAAGTTCTCTTTATATTAGACCAACAATGTTAGCTTATAATTTACCTGCCAAATCAATGCTGTGGTCCAAATTTTTAGCCCAAGTTATCATATTTTCTTTAACATTTTCCTCTCCCATTTTGTAATCCAATAGGTAATTATATATTTTACTAATCATTTTTTTTCCAATCCCTTGAAATATTTTATCTAATTCTTGCTGTGTTGTACAGAAACCAAATTAATTCTTATCTTTTTTATAACATGTTTGGACCTGAAAGTAAGGCCACCATCCTATTTCAATTCCTTGTATTTTTAATTGGTTTTGCGTTTTTAGAAGAACTTTGTATTTTATCATTTTGTTTAGGTCTAAAGTGTTAGGGTATATTAGAGCTTCCATTGTCGATAGACATAACTATATTTTCACATAATGGTTCTTTTTTAATTTCTCCCAAACAGATAATACATTGTCTCTCACCTGGTGTCTTTGGAAATAAGTATGGTACTTGTTTTTCCCATCCCAAAGAAACGCGTGTCAGCCAAGCTGCAGATCATAGCCCTCTATTTTTAGAATTCTTTTATCTGTCAGATTAATCCAATCTTTGAGCCTATTGCTGCTTGATAATATAGTTCAAAGTCTGGGAGGCCAAATCCTCCCTTGCTTCTGCTATCTTGCAGTAATTTATATTTTATCCAGGCTTTTTTCTTCTGCCAAATAAATTTCACTATTTTTTTTGTTTAAATCCTCAAAAAAAATCCTTCCTAGCTTGACTGGCACTGTTTGGAACAAAAATAATAATTTGTGTAAAACATTTATTTTTACAGTCGCTATCCTCCCCAGCAATTACAATTGTATCTTAGCCCAATTATCTAGATCTTTTTGAATTTGAAGTATTAATTTGTCAAAGTTGTCTTCTTTTATGGATGAACATTTTGCTGTAAGCCAAATCCCAAGATATTTTACTTTTTTGACTATCTCCATACCTAATTCATTTGATAGTTCTTCTATCTTGTCTTTTGGTACAGTTTTTGGTTATTATTTTGGTTTTTTCTTTATTAATTTTGAGCCCCACCACCTTTCCAAATTCTTCTATTTCTCTTATTAGTATAGAACTTGTTTCTTTTGGATCCTCCATGATAAATACCAAATCATCAGTAAAGGCTTGGAGTTTATTCTCCTCTTTTTAAATAGTCAGTTCTTTAATATCCTGATTTTGTCTTATCTGAATCAACAATACTTCTGCCGATAGTATATATAGTAAAGGGACTAGTGGGCATCCTTGCCTCACTCCTTTGCTTATTTCTAGACCGTCTATGGTTTCTTTATTCACTATCACTTTTGCAGTTTGTACAGTATGGATTTTTTTAATGAGTCTCAATAATTTTTTACCAAATTGCATTTTAGACAGTTGTTCAATGAGAAAATGCCAGTTTAGGTTGTCAAATGCTTTCTGGGCGTCCAAGAACATAAGCGCCATTGGTTTATTTGGATGCATCTCATAATATTCTAGGACGTCCATAATCAGTCTTCTTCATCTGCCTGTTTCGGAGAAACCATTCTGGTCGGGATGAATGATTTCACTTAATATCTTTTTTAGTTTTTCAGACATTATCATGGTAGAATCTTATAATCCACATTTAAGAGCAAGATCGGTCTATAGTTTTCTATTTGCTGGGGATCCGTCTGTTCCTTGTGTATAAGTGTTACGTATGCCTCTGTCCATGTCTTCGGTATTTCGGCTTGTTCTAGAGCATCATTATACAAGTCCAGCATTAATTCCTCCAATGACTCCTAAAATTCTTTATAGAACTCTGATGGTATTCCTGGGGGTCCTGGGATTTTATTCATTTTTTGTTTCCCAATTGCATCTTTAATTTCTTTTATAGTTACTGTATTTTCTGGCGTATAAGACTACTTTTGAAATGAAAAAAAGTCAACCAAAAATCGGGGGTCGTCTTATACGCCGAGTATAATTTTCCAACTCGATCCTGCACCAATCACTGCAAGGCTGCTCGGACCGCCTCTCTAACTCAGCCAATCCAAGCTGGCTTTTTATGCATGCAAACAAATTTTCCAACTCGATCCTGCACCAATCACTGCAAGGCTGCTCAGACCGCCTCTCTAACTCAGCCAATCCAAGCAGGCTTTTTAATTAAAAAATAATTGGTGTTGCCTCGGAAGTGGGGGGGTAGTCTTATACAGCGAATATAGGCCTAAACCTATGTTTTAACTATAAAATTTGGAGGTCGTCTTATACGCCGGTCGTCTTATACGCCGGAAAATACGGTATTTTATTTTTAACAAATCTTTTGCAGCATTGGATATTATAGGTAAATTCTTCATCATATTGGATGATGTCTTCCTCTGGGATTTCTTCCTGGGTATACAAATGGGTAAAAAAACTTTTGGGCGATGAGTTTCTTTTGGTCTATTTGATCTATTTGATTTATCTTTTGAGCATAAGCTCCCATTTTCATCTTTTAATGCTAACTATTGTTCTTTTTTCCCATTCCTACTTTAACTTGTGTGAGAGCCATCTCCCTGGTTTATTCGTGTTCTCAAAATAGTTTTGTTTCACTAATTAAGTTTTCTGGCCATTTCTTCCTGTAGATTTACGTTTATTTCATATTTCACCAGGTCCATTTCTCTTTTAAGTTCCTCATTACGTGGATCTTTCTGCATGTCGACTTCCAAGTACTTATAACTTATTTGGTCATTGGTTTCACTGCCAAGCTGCTCTTACTCTTAGGAGGTTTTTCCTAATAATTTACAGGGAGGAATATTCTGATTAAGTGTTCATTACTCCATGTGTTGCATTTTAAGATAGTAGAAAATAGGTTTAAGTTTTTTTGTGACTTCCCTTCAGATGGTTCAGAAGTGATGTATTTTGATCCATCAGTCTTCTGTTTTGAGTACTGAACACAACTAGTTAGTGCCTACAGAGAGTCAATGTCTTCTTATTTCTATTTTTATTTTTATATTTTTGGGATTAAATTATTTTTAAATATTGACCTTAGAACTGAAATTAGTACTCAGTGTAGGATCTGCCCAACAAAGAATAGACTAGAACTATACATTTCTGATAAAGATAAGAAAAAGAAACAGTTTCTACCCTCAGTCATATAAGAATACAAAGGTACAAGTTCTTAATGTGACAAGGATTTTAGCCTTCTCTTTTGTCACAGCTTGAAAACTATTGGATGATGATTATATTAAGATGTAGGTTTTAAAAGCACATTGTTTATATCTTACGAAATGTTTTAATAAAAATTTGCAGTCTAATTTATACAGAGAGCATTGTAAAATCACAAGTTTCTTTTATCATAATATTTACTGACTTAATTTTTCAGGCTAGAAGTCAACACTCAGAGAGAAATTACAGCTTTAAAACTCTGTGAAGGACATCCCAATGTTGTGAAATTGCATGAAATTTATCATGATCAGGTATTACACTATGCTTTGCTTTCTGTATTTGTTTTGCATAATCTTTAGAAAGCAAGCGAGAAAGAGTGGTATGATTATTAGAAACATGCTATGGTAAATGAAAATGAAAGGAACACAAATAAAACAGTATATTGAATGTTTTTAGTGTTAGTTTTTCTATTACAAGCTGTGGAAATGTTTTAACTTTCAAAACTTTCATTTCATCTCTTCAGTTAAATAATAATTGTTCTATGTTGTGTTGGGAGACACTAATAGACTCTGCCAGAACAACTACTATGTTAAGAAATAAATATATTTATTCAGTGGTGGGCTTAGAACAATTTAACAACCAGTTCTCTGGCTGGGTAGATGTGACCGGTTGGTCATGTGACTGGGTGGGTGACATCACTCATCACACCCAGCCCCGCCTCTCAGCCACTCGTCTCAAAGGCAGAGGTAGGATTCAGCCGGTTGGGGCTAATACCATAACTGGCTGGCCCTGCCCTGCCCATTTTTTCAGCTTGTTTTGGGGCCATTTGCAGGCTGTTTTTTAGGCTGTTTTCCGAATGTTTTGGGCCTCATTCAATGGTGTGAAAACTGCCCAAAAAAACCATGAGAGGGATTTTTATTTCACTATTTGGCCTGAAGAATGGCCTGAAAAACGCCCAAAAAATGGCCCCAAAACAGGCTGAAAACTGGCCAAAAAAGACTGAAAAATGAGCCAAAAAACGAGCAGGGGCAGGGCCAGCCAGTGGTGGGATTTGCCAGATCACCAAACTGCGCAGAAACAGTGCGAACCGGCAGCAGCCCACCTCTGTATTTATTATAGTATAAAGCTGCTGTGATCAACGCTTTACTTGTTGGAGAGAAGCCAGCTAGTTTCAGTCAGATGAAAGGGTATCTGCCAGTATAAATTCAACCCCTTTCTCAATTCTGGATAGAAATATTCTAGTATTTAGCAATGTGGTGCTGCCTTTTTCATCCTAGATATTGAAGACATATGAAATAAAAATCCCTCTTCTGTTTTCAGAGGGGAAAAACATTCTAATCCATTTTAAATGAACTTGAAGGGAAACAAAGGAAAAATTAAATATCAGTATTGAAGTAACTTTTAGCCTTTGGTTGTATCCAATGAAATAATTATAGGAGGATCTATTTTAGTATTATTTAAACTACAGGGTTTATACTAAATAATACTATTTATAATACTAAACTAATCTCAAAATATTAACCTTTTATCTAGAACAACAAAGTGATGTTTAATCAGGATGTACTTCTTTCCAGGGTTAGTTAGTAAATAATATGAAATTCTTAGTTGTTGGAACTCAGAGTATAGAATCCAGTGGTATGTGATGAGACATTTACTTGCTGTTAAGTTTTTGTTTTTGGAGCTAAGCTGCTAGAACAAATTTTCTGGGTTCTTCTGAACCTCAGAAGAGTGGGATAGAAGAATCATCTGTACCATTTTGATGGTGGAAGCTAATTTGATTCCTGGAAACACATAGATCTTACCAGTTGAAAGAATTTTCAAAACTGTATTGTATTTTAATTGAATAGCAAATCTGTCTAACTAATTATTTTTCTTCCTCTACATTTAGAGATATGTTTTTCTAAAAATTATATTTGTTTTTAGCTCCACACATTTCTAGTAATGGAAATTCTGAAAGGGGGAGAATTACTTGAACGCATCCAGAAAAAGAAGTATTTCAGTGAAACTGAAGCTAGTTATATCATGCGCAGATTAGTTTCTGCAGTGAGCCATATGCATGATGTGGGAGTAGTTCACAGAGACTTAAAACCTGAGGTATGGATTTAGGAAATGTGTGAAGTTTGTGAAGTCTGATCATTTTCACCTTTCCTCCCTTCCTTATTAATTCATTAATTCTCCTTTACTTTGTCAGTTTGTTATAGTTCTATTTTTAGTAATTTAAATAAATGAAAACATAATAAAATATTTATTAAACCATTAAGTTAGGGACAAGTTATCTATCAATAGTAAGGTAATATTTTCATATAAGGGGTACATAACCCGTGAGTTATGAGAGGTATCTTTTTAGTTAATTGCCTACTCACCTATCCTATAATACAGGTAATCTTCAACTTACAATAGTCATTTAGTGACCGTTCAGAGATACAACGGCACTGGAAAAAGTTGACTGTTATGACTGTTTTTCACATTTATGACAGCTGCATCATCCCCATGGTCATGTGATCAAAATCCAGATGCTTGGCAACTAATTCATATTTATGATGGGCTGCAGTGGGGGTCATATGATCACCTATTGTGACCTGAAGCACATTCATTTTACAACTATGTCACTAATTTAACTGCAATGATTCACTTAACAACTGGCAAGAAAGGCTGTAAAATGGAGCAAAATTCATTTAACAAATGTCTCACTTAGCAACAGAAATTTTAGGCTCCTGTAGAACTTAAGTTCTGTGTATTTGTATTAGTTTTATTTGTTAAATGGAGTGTCCATTACATATGTACTGTTTTCCAACTTAATGTTAGAACTATACAACTTATGTTAAATAAAGTTAAGTTAGTAAATTCCACTTCACTGGAATTGTGGGAGGTATGGCTGAAGAGGAGAAATTGAAACACATCATTCTGCTAATGGAATATTTCTGTACATAGAAGAAAATTATTTGAAATCATCCTAGAAGAAAAGCTATGCTTAGGCAAGGCCTCACTATGGGTGTAGAAAGTAAGGAAGATGAACTTCACAGCAATATATAAGAACTCTTATTATTAGATTTTTAACCTGCCCCTTTCCCCAGTGTCTAGCAAAAGAGGCTGAATCATTTTTAAGTCCAAAGAAATGAGATAACATTAGAAAGACAGAGAAGGAGGTGTAATACAGGCTTTTTATTGAAGCCAATCTCAAAGTACTTTTAACTTCCTGTGACTATATTTCCTGGTCTGCTGTATAGTGCTGACAGGCTAACAAATTAAATTGAAATAGAAGATACTGTACTGCTTTGAATAAACTGTTGAGTTTATAGATCTCAATCATTCTTAAGCCATTAAATGTCTAATAATTGTGTATCGGTTTTTTTTTCATGCTTATTTGCAGACAGTGTCTCTTTTACTCATTAAACCAGCTTTTTCCAGTCTTCCAAATGAGCATGAAAAAAACTGATGCTGCTTCAAGAGTCATATTAACTTTTACTGAGTGCATTTTTTAAAGCTGTATTTGTTCCTGTGAAAATCTAAAAAAAAATTAGCTAGTTTAGTGAATAGCTGAAAAGTGGTGCACTCATGCAAGGTCTGAAGCATTTTATTAAATCATTTTTTAAGCATGCCCAGCTCTACTTTTCACTAGACTGGTAGTCCTCATTTGAAAATGTAAATTGGGACTAGGAGCTCCATCAGTAAGCAATGTAGTTGGAAAGTGCAGTGTCGCATGACCACAAGACTTATGATGGCATTAGCAGCAGTTTCAGTTCCTGTTGTTAGGTAATTCCCATATCGTCCTGGCATCCTGTGGTCTTATTATTACCATTTGTGATTCCTTGCTGGCTTCCTCATTGACTTTATTTAATGGAAGCTGGCAGTGAAGATTGCAAATGGAAAACACATGATAGCAGAGCACTGCACCCAAATGATGATAATGTGATACTGCAAAGGTTACAACTATGAGGAACAGCCATAAGTGTAAGGACACAGTGCCATCATAACGTCAAATGGTTGCTGAATGAGTGGTCTCTGAATGATGCCTGTATTGCTTTAGATTTTTTTTTATTCTTGAAGATTAAGCTTTTAGCGAAAAGATTTCCTGAGTATATAAAATATAACATGGAGTTAAAAAATCATTTAAAAACCATTTCAGCATTACTAGTTTTAATGAGACAATTGACTCTACTTCTCTATTATTATTATTATTTTTAGAATTTATTATTCACAGATGAAGGTGATAATTCAGAAATAAAAATAATTGATTTTGGATTTGCCCGATTAAAACCTTCAGACAATCAGCCTCTTAGAACTCCATGTTTTACCCTTCATTATGCTGCTCCAGAGCTCTTAAATCATAATGGTTATGATGAATCCTGTGACCTCTGGAGTTTGGGAGTTATTTTGGTAAGCATTTTTGGCATTTTTAAACAAGTATCCAAGCATGAGTGATAACAAATATAATGGGAAAAGTTAATTCTATTTGATGTATATAAATATTCAACATTACCGTTGAGCAGAATATGAAGCATTTCATTAGATCTTACAGAAAAGGCTAAAAAAAAGAAAATTGCAATTCAATTGGTTAAAATCTACATCCTTTACAGAAACAAAAATTGTATCCAGCAAAATTATAATTGAAAACAAGGTCAAGTATTATAAAAGTTAATCACTTATCACATTCAGAAACATTTAGACTGCCTAGTAAGTAAAATATCTGAAAATAATATAATTAAATATATTTATCATTATTATAATTACTTTATTTGCAGTCACAGACCAAAACACAATTACAACAAAGAAGAACATGGGAAAATTAATCATGAACAATTGGTCACCAAAAACTTGACTAAGGGGAATTACAGCGTTCTCCTCTGATGGTTTCAGCTCTTAAAAAAAAAAAAGGAAATCTGAGAAGTAATGTATGAGGAGCCATCCCCTAGACAATATAAGAACAAATTGCTAACATTGGGTCTAGAAGGGTCTGTTCTAAGGAGAGACAGTAACTTAGATCTGCCTGAGTTATACATAGGACAATATAAAAGGACATGCTCCACAGTTTCAGCCTCAGCTCTGTCACAGGGGCATAGCCGCTCGTTAATCGGAAGCCTCTTAAATCGCCCATCTAGAAGTGCTAAGGGCAAGACATTAAAGCGAGCTAGGAAGAAAGCTCTTCTATACTTGGGAATGGTTAGAATGTAAAAATAGGAAGCCATCCTCAGTCCGTAAATATATTTATCATAAAGAATTTACTCGGGGTTTTTTGCCTTGGTTGCTAGGGAAAATGGCAGAAAAATTCTGATTTCACTTGAATTAGATCATAAGCCTGGTGACGTATATTGATCATAGTAAATCCTTTAATTCAGTCAAATTTGTAATTGGTGATATAGTCTTATTTACAATTAAATTTGTTTTAGTGTACTATCCTTGGGTACAGATCTCTTGGCAATAATTGAGAGGAAGTATATTTTGTCTGGATAGTCCATTGTTACAATTATAATAGCAGAGGTGAAGACCAACGGCATTTTACTTAACCACTTTTTATAAAAGATGAGAGTTTAATAAGATTGTATTCTTTCTTATGAAAAAAGGTGACTGAAACAATTATACTTTCACTTCTGTAAATGTTGCTTCATTTATACTGCAGATAATCCTTGCTTAATGGTAGATTATGGTCAATTGTGATATTTAAAGTTACAACAGACCCCCCCCCCCCACAAAAAATTCCTATGACCCAATTTTGAAATTCTGACAACTGTACTCTCTTCATGGTAATGTGATCATGTTTTGGACGCTTGGTAACTGGCTCTCATTTATGGCTGTTTCCAGTATCCTATAACCATGATTTTCCAATTTCCAGTGATTACTTCCAGTTTGCAGCAAAAAAATGGCTGTTGGCTGTAACTGATATGTTTAATGCTTACTATATTCACTTAATCACTGTAGCCTTCATTTAATGACTGCACTGTTCGCACCATCCACAGGAAAATAGGTTGTAAAATTAGAGTGGTTACGTTGTGACTCTCTTCATGACTGCCACAACTTACTATCATAATTCCAGGCTTAATTACAAAGTAGAGGACTACCTTTATGTAAAAATGAACTTTAAAATTATTAATCTACAATTTATTATTAATGCTATTTATAGTATGATAATATGATAAATAAGAATTGCATTTATCTGTAATTAATGATTTAAAACATGTCTTTTCCCCCGCCCCTGAAAAGTATACAATGCTTTCAGGACAAATACCCTTTCAGTCTCAAGATACCAGTATAATATGTACAAATGTTTTGGAAACAATGAAGAAAATTAAAAGAGGGGAATTTTCATTTGAAGGAGATGCTTGGAAAAATGTTTCTCAGGAAGCCAAAGATTTGATACAAGGTATATATGGATCACTGACATATTGAGTAATTCTTAGGAGTATTAGATAGACATACAGACATTATTTTGTTCATTGACCAATAAAAATACGTTCACTAAAATAAATAAAGCAAAGTTAAACCCTAACATCAATGATTTCTTTGTAAGTGAATTTGCACATAGTGCAGCAAAATTTTGCTACTTTTAGAGAGAATTGTCTGGGTTATCTAACAAATAATACAAATAAAAATTATTGGAAGGGCCCCAGAAACACCATATAAATAATAAAAGGGTAATCAGCTGGTGGTAAATGTCTGCATAGACTTGGCAGTACAAAAGAAGATGGGGAGTATTAGTAATTTAATTTTTAATTCTTAAAAATTATTAAAATATTTGCTGAGGATAATAGCACAATATGTATACATTAATAACTTAAAACTCTGTACTGAAATAGATTTCTCTTTCTTTAAAACAGCTTCATACTTTATTTTTTCAAGTTCTTACTTTTATAGAATCTAATTCAGATTAATTCATATCTTCCAGCTTTCAAATTTGATATTTAAAAAAGTTTCATGGTATGGAGCAGGGGTCGCCAACCTTTTGGACCTCAGGGACTACCAAACTCATAATTTTAGTTCCAGGGACCACTAACCGGTTCTGTGGGTGTAGCCTAATTTGTGGGTGTGGCTTGGTGGTCATGTGACTGGCTGGGCATGGCTTATATGTAAATATTATAAATATTTATATAAATATTGAATTTTTTATAAAAAAGAGCAACTTTTATCCAAAATCAAGCAGATTGAGTTGCTCACAGAATCACAGATTCATTCAGAGATCGATCTATCTGCCATCAGCTAGCTTAGTCTGTCACATAAAATTTGCTAGCAAGCAAACTCATAAAATTAACTCACAACATGCCATGCATGTAAATATTGAATTTATTTAAAAAAGAGCAACTTTTACCCAAAATCAGGCAAAGCAGGCAGATTGAGTTGCTCACAGAATCATTCAGTGATCTATCTATCTGCCATCGGCTACCTCAGTCTCTCAAATTTGCTTGCCGTGAGTCTGCATTGAATTTGCTTTCAAGCAAACCTTCAGTCGGAGGTTCAGCTGTGCTGAGCCAAAGATCTAAAGACTAGCTAGAAAGCAAGAAATCCAACCATTTCCTGCTTCCTAGCTAATCTAAATCTCCTGGCACAGCAGAACAGATGATGGTCTGAAAAAGGAAAAATAGCAACTTAGCAGACAAGTTTATCGGGTAAGAAGTGAATGGGAAGGTTACCGCAGGCCATGTGGGCGGAGTAGCCTTGTGTTTCTGCGCAGCCTGGATTAATTGCTTTGTGGGAGTGCTCTGGGGGTGAGATTTTTCTGTGGCCAACCAAAATTTCCTCATGGCCTACTAGTGGGCCACGGCCCACCGGTTGGCGACCACTGGTTTGGAGTACATAGACATTTCTAAATTAAAATTAATAAGGTGATTTAACCTATTTAATATAATATTTTGTGACTTTTCTGTAAATAAAGTCTCATTATAATCAATTTACATAATAGGAATATCAAAGTATATAATTTAAAATAAAGAATAATAAACTTAACCATTTAAAAAAATAATTGCCAGTATTTAAGTTATCAATATTTATAAATTGAGGTAAAATAAGTAGTGTTTAATAGCTAATGTATATTACTTTAAAATATCTAATGAATTCATACTAGGACTTCTCACAGTGGATCCAAATAAGAGGATTAAAATGACCAGTTTGAGACACAATGATTGGCTTCAGGATGGTTGCCAACTGTCATCCAATCCATTAATGACTCCAGACAATTTAGGGTCTTCAGGAGCTTCAGTACATGTCAAAGCAACTTTTAATGTAAGTTTACATTACTTCTCTAAATTAAACTATATTTCTTATTTCAGCCTGTCATTTAGTTTTAAGACAAGATGCAGTTTGGGTACATATACATTAAGAAGGTAAAAAAAATATTTAAGCTTTATTTTGATTCTTTTAGCAAGGCATATCTTTTTTCTCCATCTTTATGAAATGAAATAGTCTTAGTATTTTCTGTTGAACTAAAGAAATAGTTTGTGGGAGGGGGAAAATGTACAGGTGCTATATATAATTCCCATTGAGGATGGAAATCTGCATATGTCAGCTTTCTTACATTAATAATTATCAGTTGTATTAATTATACTAAAATTATATATTCTGCAGTGTTGACTGTCTTAGTATTTTCTGTTGAACTAAAGAAATAGTTTGTGGGAGGGGGAAAATGTACAGGTGCTATATATAATTCCCATTGAGGATGGAAATCTGCATATGTCAGCTTTCTTACATTAATAATTATCAGTTGTATTAATTATACTAAAATTATATATTCTGCAGTGTTGACTGTCTTAAAGATAATTCAGTTTCACTTGAGTCAGGCTGTCTATCAATGATACAGCTGATGGCTTATATGCACTCGATGATGGTATTGACTGAGCAATTATAAAGATAGATTTTCCCCTGCGGGGTCTGTTCCCAATCTGATCCTTCAGATTTCCAACAATGCACCATTGCCCCTGTAATTTTCCACCCACCTTGGGACTGGTCATGCTCTTCTTCTTCTTCGTCTTCGTCTTCGTCTTCCTTTAATCTTATTTCCCTGCCTTATTGATTTTTCCACAAAGTTAGGTCTTCCCAGAAGATAATTTAAGCTTGGTTATTTCTGCCTCAAGTGAGAAAACAGTAAGAAGTTTATCCTAATGTAATGGCAGAACAAAGCTGTACAAAAAAAGATGCGCTTTCTGTCTGAATTTCAGAATCCAATTAAGTTCTTTTTTATAAGTATAGTCATTAACAAAAATATACCCAGCTGGGAAAAAAAAGTAAAACATACTGTATCTTACCTTAAATCAAACTCCCGTTCATGTTTTGCTTCCATCCTTTCCTAGCTTTCTCCTCCTCCTCCTCTTCCTCCTGTTCCTGTTCCTCTTCTTTCTCCTGCTTCTTCTGCTTCTTACTTCTGTGGCTACTTCGCCTTTGAATCAGTCTGAACTGCTTAACTTCCTGAATGAATCAATGTTGTTTTTTTGGCAACATTTTGGAAGTTGTTTGTAATTGCCTTCTTTCAAGAGCTAAGAGTGACTAGTTCAAAGTCACCCAGCTGATTTCATCCCTAGGGAAAGACTAGAACCCATGATTCCCTACTGGTTTTCTATTCAATCCTAGATATATATACTCTTTTTTAAAATGTCTTTTTTTAGAGCCTACTCTTTGACATTCTCTGTTTAGGATTCATATTTAGCTAAATTGTAGATCAAAAATTCAAATGTCTCTGGAATAGTTAGGTGTGTTTTGCAATTGATAACAGGCAAAGACTATAATCAAATCTGTAATTGGTATGCAACACTCATGATAGGCCAGGCCACACTCGGCTAATCAGAACTCCTTTCCAGATCAAGGAGAAAAGTAAGCTCACCCACATGTTTGCTCCATACAGAGTCTATCAGTGAGAGAGATCAAAAATAACAATCTCCAACCAGTTTGAGACCTCTAGGAGGTAGAAAATCACCTTGCCTAAGCCATGATTTGGTGCCTTCAAAACAGATGCTAAGTTTGCCTACTTTCAAATGTTGCTTACTATTGATTTTCTGGATGTTAATAGCCTTCTGAAGGGCTAGTTGCATTACAAGAATTTCTTTCTACAGGATGAGATAAATTTAAGAATGTTTAAGAATTAAACAAAAAATTAATTTTAGGACAACAGCAGAAGAATGTTGATATTGGAAAGTTAAAAGCTAACTTAAGGGGTAGATGGACTTGAAAGAATATTTTTTTGTGGATGTTTATAAAATGGCATATGAAGATTTTGAAATTAACTGTTAAGAAATCCTCCTATGGGAAATTGTGCTGATTTAAAAAAAACATGATTGTCTCCTCTGACTGAAAGTTGACCAGATCGGAACCAGAGAGAACTAAGAATTGTTTTTGCTGTCCTAAATAGGCTTTTAACAAGTATAAAAGGGAAGGATTTTGCCTCCAGAACGTTGACAAGGCACCTCTTGCAAAAAGAAGAAAGATGAAAAAGACAAGCACAAGCACAGAGACACGCAGCAGTTCCAGTGAAAGTTCTCATTCTTCTTCCTCTCAATCCTATGGTAAAACTACCCCTACAAAAACACTACAGGCAACACATCCTGTAGACAGCAATAATTCAGAAAATATCTTTCAATTCTCTGATTGAAGATCAGAGATTGAAGATTACTATCTAAGAGAAATCTGTTGATGCCTATGAATGATATGTTTACAAATTGCTCCTTCTGATTTTTTTTGTTTCAGTTTGAGGCCAAAATAGGACATGTTGAAATACCACTGTGAATCAAAATTTATAAAACAAAAAAGTGATATAAAATGTTTTGTGTGCATCTCCAACAGTTTTTAAAAGATGTCTGTAATCCAATAGCATAATCCTGCACTCGGGATCCTGTCTTGTTTAGACTCACAAGGTCTCATAAATCTGCAAATCTTTTCATTACATTTAGTTTTCTTTGTAATATACGTACATGCATGCATGCATACATACATACACAGACAGAGAGAAAATTTTCTATATAAAATATATTTTAATGTACAAAGTTATAAATTCATGTGTATGTGTGTATAAAATCCTCAACAAAGATGTGTTTCAATATATTTGCCAGGATCAAAAATAACTTATTTTCTCATATGCAAAAGCTATTTTCTTATGCAAGACATACACACAAGCCACTTCCTCAGAATATGAAGAAGTTTCTGTATAACACATAAGCAGCAACTTAATTTATGTGATAATTTGGAGACCATATAAACAGGGGTGGGATTCAACCGGTGTTGCTACTGGTTCGGTGATTATGTTTTGCGCAAACACGTGTAATAAACTTTAAGCTGTGCCCCCTGGACAGCTGGTAAGCGCTGCGTGTGGATGCACAGCGTTTGAAAAGGCACTTTTTAACTGCTTTTTCAACCTCAGTTGTGCTGCGCAAAGCAGCTGAGATTGAAAAAGCAGGAAATAAAGGACAAGTAAAAGGGCAGGCGGGTGGGCCAAACAGCAGCAGACACAGAACCGGTTCGGTGCCTGCTGCTCTTCAGAGCTATCGTTTCTATAGAGCCAAGCAGAACCGATAGCATCCCATCCCTGCATATAAAACTTTATTTCTTCTACTTTTTTCTAGTAAGAAAAATTATTTGGGATTTTAAAACTTGACTTGGAGAGATAGAGAGAAAAACAGAGAAAGAGAATTTTCAAGTATAAAAATAATTCTATGAGAATGATATATTCCTTTATCACGGGGGTCAAAAAAACAAGCTAAGTATGCTTTGATATGTAATAAAATTGGCAATTGGGTTGTAGCGTAATATTTAAGAGATTTTTATTCTGTATCAAGCATCTGTGTAGTTGGTATTATAATTTGTATTTGATAAGTAACTGAATGAAATTGTGAGTACTACTTGGAGATGCTGTAATTTGCTGTAGCAATTTCAATAAGAATTATTAGCTTATATTATTTAATCTTGCAATACATTTTTGTGATATTTTAATGTCTAGACGTAATGATCTTGAGTTTACCCGATTCACACTGGGGTATATTTTAATGCATTGAAAAATTAAGGAGATATTCTGTCAAGCACTGTGCTTTATATCGCTACACTGTGTTTTACTGCTCCACTGTAGTTATATTTTGGATTCATAAATATGGATTTTCTGATGCATTTTTAAATGGTAATATTTTAAACTATGAAGCATGATTTATAAATATATGCAGAGCTCTTCCATAGCTCACATGCTGCAGTTCTGCAAAAAAATATGGAAGTAGTCTTACTGGGTACTTAGTGAGGCAATTTGTATAAAATTAAGCTTATATCTAGATATTGGCATGATTAGACCTCACTTAGTGGATTTTAGAAATACTTTGCTGAATTGTAGAATGAACAATCCAAATCCTATGCAAACACTCCTTTTCTATAAAAATTGTAATTTCTTTATATAATAAGATTATATAATCTTATCTATTATAGTTTTCAGAAATCTCTTGCATACTTCTTTAGGGAAACTGAAAACAAACCCTAGAAAAACCTGAGAATATTTTCATGAAGAATTTTAGAGAAATAACATAGTATGAATTTTTGTGTCATTTACTGGATTTTTGTGGGCATCTTAATTTCAAGATATGTAAACATAAGAATCAGAGCAGTTTTTCTATCAGATATATTTTGACTTCTACACTGTGTTAGAAATTCAAATTATTTCTGTAAACTATGCATCCAAACTTGGACATGACGGTATCTTGCATTGTTAACTATTTAAAAGCACTTACACTTTTGTGTGCAGTAGCACAACTTCAAGTTTTAAAGAAATGAATTATTTAGCTTGCAGTTCTCTGCACACTTATTCATGAGTAAGCATCACTGAACTCCATGAGCTATTTCAATAAAAAGACATAGGATTGGATTGCTAATTGCATACATTGATATAAGTTATATTACCTAGTTTGATAATGAAATCTCTGTAAGAAAACAATGCTCAGAGAGCACCAGGGACCCTATCAGTTAAACTTTGTAGCACAATATTGAAAACTGAACTGTTTAGATTGTCCTGATCTTTGTATATGCTGAGAGCACAAAGATATTAACTTGTATGCATATATATTACATTACTAATTTGGTGCAAATTAGATTTACTTTCTATACATGTATATATAGTTCATTTCAAACATTTTTCTCTGATAATACAGATAGGCATCTTGAAGAGCTGGAAATGGTGTGTTCAGTAAATTACATAAATATCTTGTTATGTATGCCACTTTTCATTTCAAAATGAAGTTGGAGTAAAACATCTTTTTAAACAAAATGTCAACAGTTTAGTAGTTTAATTCTGATGCAACTAAATTTATATGTGGTATAGACAATTTATTTTTAATATCTAATACCTTTGAGAAATTAAAATAAAGGGATTTTTTAAAAGTATCAAAATTTAAAAATTTGGTAGGATGAATGCAAATTACAAAGTAATGGTTTTGCATTTCTCAGCAAAAGGATTTTGTATATATTTCCATTGTTTCTTCCACAGGCAGCTATTGTGAAAGCTTAATGAGCTATAACTTTATACTATTGGGGAGGGGATTTTCATGAATACAAGCATAAGTGAGTGTAAATTGCATATTATTATTGATAACTTATGTCTATTCATAAATTTGTACTATAATTAGAAGTTAATTATTTACAGTATATACTTTTGTCTATCGGTATGTAGAGGAATTGATAGAGCAATAACAGAAATTAAATGGTACATGTGCAGCTATGTTTTCAGCGTTCTTTTATGGTATTATATTTTTCACAATCAGACCTACATATATAAACCAAATTATTTCTTGCTATTAATAAAATGATCAGTGCAAGACTTAAACAACATTCCTGCTTCTTTTATATAATGTTTTATCCTGCTAATAGAAAAGTAAAACAGTGAGAGATGTTGAATAAAGCCTCTTTATGCTTTATATCATTGTCGGGAATTAAACAGCTTGCGCTGACTGAAATGTTAAATTCGTGATTTTTATTTTTTCTTTGTTAAAAAGGATAAATCTTTAGCAGGGAGATATTTATTATACTGTTTTCCTAAAAGTTCACTACCACATTATAGTTATGCTGTTGATAACTCCAATAATAACTTATTACCCTTAAAACTGTTATTCTTTGACTTTAAAATTTTGCACCAGGCCAATAGGAGTTCATTGTAGTTGATAAAAACAAGATGAGATACCGCAAGATTGATAGAATCTCAATTTTATTAAGATGGTGGACTAGCAAATAGGTTGTGCTTTTAATATTAGTAATAGAGAATGGTGGTGCATAATTTGATAAGGAAGGTCAGAAATGCTGTATTAATCATTCTGATTTATTTTAAGAATTATTTAATTCAGATTTATTTTAATTTGCTTTTGTAAAAAAACCCTCATACTCTATAGACTAATATAGCATAGTGGAAGAAAATGATCTGAAAATTAATAGAATAATTTTGAATAAAGGCTTTATTTTTAAAAAAAATTATACTGAAAAGCACATTGAAAAGTGTTTGTTTAAATAAATTACTTCAAATAAAAGAAGCACTACATATTTTTTATTCCTGTAGACCTCAGGTGATTACAATGTAATTGTTCATTTTATGCACTTTGAGAGCAGGAAAATAATATTGATGGAAAAGAAAGATACTTCTATTGCAACATTTATGTGCTATTTTCTTTGATTTTGCATGATAGATGAATGTGCATTCAATAGTTAAATTTTTTTAAAGTTAGCAATTAAAGTAGAATAATTATTTTAAGGTGTCACATTGGCACTGACTTACAAGTATCTATTAGATGCTTGCGGCATTTATACAATCTATTCCTAAAACATCTTCAGTGACAGTGCATACCTATGTTCTTTTTAAGGCTTGCAGGACCCTTTAAGGGCTTTATGAAATCATCTTTGATTGATATGGAATCATATATGTTACACATAGAAATCACTTCTGTTGCCACTGCTGTAAAAGCATCCATCAGAATGGTTTGTATAGCCCTAGTGATTAAGTATGTGTAAACAATACTTCTGGATAGTCTGTGTATTATCTCATCCTTCATAAATTTTATGTAATAGTGTCCATCCATTTCTGGAATAGGCACAACTAGAAGAAATGAATTTAACTCATATAATCACTACCTAGGAAAATTGTTGTATGTACATGATGACTTTGCAATATATAATTATATTTATCTTTATCTCACTCTGTTGGCTGGTTACTGCTACCAGAATTCGAGGGTTTTTAGGATAACTAGTTCCTTGAAAGGATTTATCATTAAATTTGAAAGATTAAGTCTTAATTTAATTTTCTCATATAAGTATTGTGAATTTATTATTTTATTCAGAAAATTAGATTGCCAATTTAGTATGTATGTATAGTATGTTTCCAGTTTTAGTTCCCCGAACATGTGCTGTGGTTCACTTGCATGGATTGTGTATCATTTAAAGATAATAGTGTTTTATATTGTGATTGCTTTGGTGATTGATGCAGAGGTTATGTAGTTAGTCAATCAAAAGAACAAGAATTAAAAGTATTCCAAGGTTGGCAATTTATTAAAATATGAAATAAAATTTTAAAAGGTTAAATAAGAGAAAGAACAATTCAGTCACTGGGAGTGTTCTACTAGCAGAATAAAACTTTTGGAGTCAATTAAATTGTTATAAGTATTAACTTATAACTATAACTAAAATTCCCAAATATTTCCTAGTGTTTTGAGGTAAATATGACTAAATATTTAAATATAAAGAGTGATGTTTATCCATTGTTTTACTAAAAAAAGATCTGTATGTTGTAGGTGCTGACTCTAACATTAAGGCATTATATGAGTTCCAAAATAGGAACCAGTAGATTCTTTCCATTTTTCATTGAGAGACAGCAGTTTCTTCAACAACAGGCTGACTTGATGAGAAATATTTGAATGAAGTTTCTACTCAGGTGATCAGTCTATTGTCATGAGCCTGATGCAGAAATGTTTGTTTATATTTCTTTTTAATTTATTACTTTCTGTTTGTGATGTTTCAAATAAGTTAAAAAATAAGAAAATAACATATTTTTTAAAAATACAAAACCTTTTTTTAACCATTACATTTTATTATATGTTTTAATTTTGTTCATTTATTGGGTTATTGAATTTATAGTTTTCTTTAAATGCAAATCTAATATATATTCTATAAATACATTTATTAACATTTCTTCCTGAAGTGTTATATTTATATGGTTTATATATACAAAAAAGTTAATAATCATTTAAACTATTGGGATTATTTCATTCTAGCTGGGCTAGAACTTAGTCTTAACTTATGCAGACTGGAACAGGGGCTCTTAGAAAATTATTTTCATGAAAGAAAAATCCGGGAAGTTTCTCTTCATTTTAGTTGTGGCTTACTTTATGTGATATGTGTGTCTACTCATGTACACAAACTTTACATGATGCTTTATTGTTACAATTAACATTGCTTCTCCTCAGTTCCTCAATTAACAAATTCAGTTATATTGACTGGAATTGTCAATATTAGACATAGCTATATAAAACAAACATGCATGCATTTTACATGTGTTTTAATGTTTATCATTTGGCAAGTCTTTAATGAGTTGCATCAACTTTAGAAAGAAATCAAGTTGGAATTTGTAATTGTCAAAAAATATTTTTACCTTCAGTAAATTTGCTAAAATGTTTTTTGTGAGTGGATTTTATGCTAAAAGCGATAAGACTTTGTATGTACGTTCAGATATATTTGTTTTACCTTCAAAACAATAAACTTGACTATGTATAAAATGCTTCAAATTTAATTTACTGAATTATTGATGGGTATTGGTCTTCCAATGCACACCACCTGATCATTAGTGCTTGTTACATTTTAAGTAATAATACTTATTTATTTGTTTATTTATTTTTTCCAAATAGTTTTTGTTTTCCATCAGTACAAATCATAACTATATTTTCAACAGTGTTTGCATCAACATTCAGTATTAACACACATTTCCATCATCTATTCGTGCATAACCTTAATAGTTGTCTTTATTTATATTTATTATTTATCCTTATCTATTTTATCTATCTGCCTGTGTATCACCTTCTTGAGAATTCTTCTTATACAATCATCTTTATCAATTCTTATTTCTCTTTTCTAGCCACATATACCATCTATGCCAAACTGAGTAATATTCAGATTTTTCTTTTTCCCTTATTTTTAGTGTGAGCATATCCATTTCTGCAGAGTCTGCTATTTTTTGTAAAATTAGTTCTTCTGTTGGAACCTTATGCTTTCCACATTTGTGCCTAAGCTATTCTGGCCGCTGTCAGTATGTGTAATATTATATAATTTATCTTTTTCGGATATTGTTTTTTGATTATCCCAGAAGGTAGAGTTCCAGTTTGAATTCCATTTGGTGTCCCATGATTTCTTTTATCAATCTTTGATTTTGGTCCAATAAGTCCTGGCCCTGGGGCACAGCCACTACATGTGATAAAAGATACCGTCAACTCATTGACACTTCCAAGATTTCGGGTCAGAATTTGGGTATATCTTATTATTTATTATTGGGATGGAAAACTAGCAGTGGCTTAGTCCTATAAGGTGAAAAGCAAATACTGATATGCCACCCAGAAAGGGATACATTCGTCACATCTTCTCTTTGGTAGGGAATGGAAGCTGCAAAGAAAAATAAACAGAAAGGAGAAAAGACCACTACCCAGAGATGACACCAGAGCAAGGCCTGTGATCATGACAAAGATGGAATGAACAATCATCTCCTTTCCAACCCAGAAGTCTAGGCTATTGGAAAACTTGCAAACCCATGGGGGCTGTTTTTTTTTTTTTTTATAAACCTCTGTTCTCATCATTCTTTGGTAGTTTATTGATCAAGGAACTATGCTGATCCTTGATTAAATAAATATTAAATATTAACTACCAAGGAGAAAAACATACCCTCATGAATGTTGGCAGAGCAAGTTACTGTATGTAAACAGAACAAACTATGTTTCTTTGCACTTCATTGGGTAATGAAGCATCTGCAAACAACCAAGCTCAGAGAGCACCAAGGAATCTGCAGTTCAACCCTGAGCTACAGATACTCCCACCTATATTCTCAATTGTATGATACAGCTATTATTAGCCAAGCACTAACTAGAATAAGAGTCTGCCCTTGGGAAGATTACCATGCATTGCCAGTGCTAGAGCTGGCCCTGAGCTCCTATGCTTTAGTGTCAAAATACTGCATGTACTTTTTGCATCCAATAATTCCTCTAATATTTGTATACTATTTTAACAATTTGAAGACTACGCAAGGGAGATCATGTACACAAGAATAATATATATTTACACTGTATTGCAAGGACTGGATAAGTATTTTTAAAAAAACCTATTACCACAGTGCAATTAAAACCATTTTTAAATGTATAATCTGTGTTTATTCATTGATGTTTTATATGATAAAGTGTGTAACACAGGTAGTCCTTGGCTTACAAGTTTGCTTAGTGATGGTTCGAAGTTACAATGCCATGAAAAAAGTAATTTATGACCGTTGCAGCATTCCCCCGATTACATGATTTACATTTGGACGTTCGACAACTGACTCACATTTATGACCGCCCTGGGGTTATGTGATCCACTTTTACAACCTTCTGATAAGCAAAGTCAGTGGAGAAACCAGATTCAGGTATCAATTTAACAACTGCAGTGGTTCACTTAACAAATGTGCCAAGAAAAGTTGTAAAACTCATTAAACAATTTTCTCACTCAGTTGTGATTGAGGATTTCACTGGGAATCCTAAATTTCTTTGCATACACTCTACATTTTCTCGCAAGAATAAGAAATCAGTTGTTTTTCCACTCTTCAAGAATCCTTGAAGTTTGGCAGTACAGTCATGTGAATAGTCTCTATGTGGAATCCGCTTATCCACCTTTCCCTATAATATGCCGGAAACGCAACTGCAAAAGGAGCTGAATAACTGCGGAATCATCCGAAAACTACCAGCCTTTCTCCTTTCCCGCCAAACAATGCCGGGAGCCCTGTTTTTTCTTTTGCTCCACCCACTCCTCCCTCCGCCTCATCCTTCTGGCTGCTGGTAGGTGGCGCTGCAAGCGAACCGCGTTCGGCGCCCCTCCGGTTCCCGTTCCGGGGCCGCAGCCCGGCTCGTTCCGCCGCCGAAAAGGCGCCCGCTGCCACGGTGCCGCAGCTGCCGCGCCCCCTCCCTTCGGCCGGTCCCCGCTTTGCGGGGTTGCCCGCTGGGCCTGCTCCCGCCATGGCCACCAAGAAAGGGGGCTCGCGACTGGAGACGGAGATCGAGAGGTGCCGGTCCGAGTGTCAGTGGGAAAGGATCCCCGAACTCGTCAAGCAGCTTTCCGCCAAGCTCATAGCTAACGGTGCGGCCCGCTGGGTGGAAGGGACGGGGGAGAGTGGGGGGAAAGTAATGAGGAAGCCGGTTTGCCAATCTTAACGCCGACTGGCAGCGCTGCAGGTGCAGCGGGGGCGGGATGAGGCAGCTGCTTTTAAGCGCGCTCGTTGAGAGTAGGTGATGAGCTGGCCTTATGATTAGCCGTGCCCGGGTGTTTACACACGCGACGAAGCTGAACAGGCGAGCCCTCTGGGCACGTGCAAGGCAAGAGACGCGCAGCCGGCTCCCCGTTGAACGTAATGTTCAGGCAACCTGATGCTCTTCTCGGTCATTCTTGGCAGGGAACGCTGGGAGTTGTAGTCCATTACAACTGGAGGGCGACAGGCTAGGGACCCTTGGAGGGAGACGGCCAGAGGAAAGGGCTGATGCTGTTTCTGCCGGTCAAAAACACTAATTTTAAAGCTTTGCTACCCGGTAGGGTAACGCTAAAGCTCCCCTCTATTTTAATAGGCCTTTCCTGAGAGGCTGGAGGGGAACTAACTAGGAACCTTATGTACCAACAGAATTAGGTAGCAGTCTGCCTATGCCCACTGTTGACCTTTGAATGTCTAGCATGTGTCCAAAACTCATTTTACTTATTTTTATTTAGCGTATGGCAAATACATGGACTTGTAATGGTTCAAATGTTAATGTCCAGTCCACCCAGCCATTCAAGGACAGGGTGGTCTATGTTGAAAAAAAAAATCAGACATTGGGCCGTTGTAAACTCTTGATGGACATTCAGACACAGTGTGATGGCTATTTTGTTGAGCACCACAGTCACACTGAGGGGTAGAGGCAAGACCCCACTTAAACAATGAGTCCTGGCAGACACTATGTTGGGTACGACGGATCCTGTTCAGAGTTGATCAATGCTGGCGAGGAACCTTTGGTGTAGGGTCATCTGGGCGTTTCTGGGCGTTCAGCAGCCCTCTCCTTCCCCTCTATTTTTAAAGGCCTCTCCGAACTAACCTAGGAATCTTTGTACCAACAAAATTAGGTAGCAGTCTACATATGCCCATTGTTGACCTTTGAGTGTCTTGTAAAAACTCATTGTTGCCATTATTATTTTTTTAAAAAAAGGCATAGGAATTTAATGGTAAACTGTAATAAACTGAAATTTGAATTACATAGCAGCCTAGGGAAGATGGTAGTGCAATTTCCCCCTTCTGGTGCAGTTTTTTTCCATTAAAGCGTGTTGCTAAATTGGCTTCTGTGTTTGTAGTTTTAAAAACTTAATCAGATTGTAGGAACTCTGTCTTTTATTAGGGCTTAGCTGTCACTGAAGAATGAAAACATTGTATAAAGAGAACATTCTGAAGGGCTTATTTCCTCTGATGTTTCCTGGCCTCACTAGCTGTAATATTACTTGCATACTCTGGCATTACACAATCAAATGTCAAGAAAAACCCAAATGTTTAAATGTATCTTTTCTAAGTTAAGCTGTAATCAATATCTGGCAGGAGTATTTCGATGTCTGATTTATGAGATCAACATGGAAATCACTCTCCAAGGTTTGGGATAAAGATGAAAAGAGTGCATGCTTGTTGGACTTAATATGAGGTAGAACTTATGGTTGGCCTTTATGTTTGATGCTAGAATTCTGGCTGTAACAAAACATAATAGGAAAAAGATGTCCCCTGCATCATTGTATAACCATGGAATCCTATTTATTTTTTATCTATTTATACTTCATATTTTTTAACCGCCTATCACCCTTAATGCCATGTCTAATATTAAAGTGTTAGCAATTCCACTATGTGAATTTGTCAGCCCTTCCAGTACTTCTCTGTAATTTAGAAATTGCAGATTTATGAGCATACTGCAAATGTGTATTTAATATATACAGAGTTTATTTTTCCTGATCAAGTTAGTGATGTAAGCTAAATTTTGTGGTAAATTTGCATTCTATGGCATTGCCAGATGGAAGATTTATTTTATATATAGGAGCATTGCTAATCTAAATGACAAAATAGAGGGAAGAAGGTAGGGAACAGGTAGAAACGAGTAATTTTGTTCAAACAATGGATTGCTTAAAGTATATTGTGCAAGTATATTTTCATGTGTTTGTCTTTACTAATTTTCATATTGTAGAAACATTGGTCTGGGTAAAAAGGTTTCTATTAATTTGGTCCTTTAATCAATTTTATTTTCTTGTTTTTAATCTAAGAACTTGTTTTCAAAATATGTAGCAATGTTTGTATTTGAGGAGATATTACAAACACAGGAATACAAACAAAGGAATACAAACATTTAAGATTCAGGATAAGAATTCATATGTTCCAAGGTAAAAAAATCTATTTTAAAATTAAAACATCAGATTATGTTGTCAAAGGTAAGGATAATTGTTTTAGTTACTGCCATGTTGCAGTTCTGTTCTCTTAGTGAGAAAAAGACAAGGTTCAATTCCTGCTTAATATTTATTTAAAAGATGTACAGAGCTGTCCAACTCATGTAATCACAGCTCTTGGTGGCATACATGAAGTAAAAACCAAACAGAAAACAATGACTACATTGTTGAAGAATGTTTACTTATTATTATTTATTAATTAAATATATATGCTGCCCATCTCATTATCAAGCGATTTTGGACTTACAGAGAGTGAAAGCAGAATACTCATACTATGCTTCTATCAAGTTTTGTAGACATTGAGCTAAGCCACTAAGCTACTTGGTATAACTTTCTGTGAATCAAGTCACAGGATAATAGAGCTGGCGATTTGATTGATCAAATAAGTTGTCAGAAAATGGGTGTATGGTAGATATTGAAAATTAAAGTTCAGTAGCATCTGGAGATCAGGGGTACCCATGCCTTTTTAAAGATATAACAAAATTATTATTCAGATTTCTAGTTAAGTTTAGGAATGTATCTTAAGTGAATTTATGGAAGATAAGTGTGCAAGAATTATGATAGTGAGATAAGAAATTAGAGGAGATAATAATACAGTATATGCAGACTGATACTTGCATAGAAGAAAATAGCTTATGAGAAAGTGAGGTTTTAACTTTAACTTCTCTCCTCATGAATTTGAAAGTGAATGTATGTTTCTATATGCCTGTTTGTGAGCAGTTATAGTGTGGGGAAAATGTATATATTAATGTTTTCATGCATAGCTATGTGCCTGTGCAGGCAAACATAGCACCCAACTCAGCAGCTGGAAATCAATTTCTAGAGTGAAAAATTTTTAGAGTTGTACATAACCATTTCACAAAACATACAGAGACACCCAATATCAGCTTCTAAAATCATCTTGTAATCCTCGCAAACTGTGCTGTTGCTTTAATGATGTAAGAGGAATTTCCATGAGTTGTAAAAATTCTTCTTTTGAAGGCTTTGTACTTCCCTAATATATAGAGATTTGCCATTATTATGGATTATAATGCACAGTAGCTGGATTTGCAGAGCGCTTCCAATTTTTATGAAGATGTTTATGTCTTTGTATTTATGAAGAAGTTGAAAAAGAAGTGTAATATCTCCTAGTAGTTTTATTTTGGAGGGGCCCAATGGTTCAGCAGTTAAAGATGCTAAAGCTGGAAAGCTGACAGCTCGGGTTCAAGACTCCATGGAATGAGGTGAGCTCCCATTACTTGTCCCAGTTTCTAGCAGTTCAAAAGCATGCAAATGCAAGTAGATTAATAGGTACCACTTCGGTGGGAAAGTAACAGTGTTCCATGCTGACCACATGACCATGAAAATTGTCTTTGGACAATGCTGGCTTCCTTGGCCAAGAAACAGAGATGAGCACCATGCCCTACAGTCAAACATGACTCAGGGAAACCTTTACCTTTTAACCTTTAATTTCATTTTAAATAGTTTACCAAATAGTCAAGATGTACAAGAAATTTATTTATGGTAAGAGATGCACCAAATTAAGAAATAAGCATATGTTAAATGTATCAAGGTTTGTTTCAATATAGGCCACCCATAATTTTCAGGTGTTGGTGAAATCGGTATAGTGATTTTAAAAAGAAGTTGATATTTGTAATAGTGATGATAATACTTCAAATTCAGGAAGTGAGACTGATTAGATAACGTATCACATACCATAATGGGTGTCCTGAGCTTTATCTCTTCTCCTTTTCTAAAAATGTTAAAATATGTATAGGTTTATTTTAAAAAAATGTGAAAAGGAGTGAACATCTGAAAGTGAAATCTAGCTATAAACAAGACATTATAAACACAAAGCAAATTTATTCAGAAGCTATGGGATTTTTTCTGAATCAGTACAGATGTAATATCCACCAATTATACAAATTCAGCCAATTGTTAAGAAATATATTGACTAATGTTGAAAAATTTAGGCTGTAAGTATAATTGTATTCCATTAGGTTTTTATCTTGTATTAAGTGAACCATCACAGAATTTCTTCATTGGAAAACTTTATGTTGAAAAAAAGAATAAGCCGTGGTAAGGGTTTTCATGATTTGTCTTCAAATAATTAACAAAATCCATGCTGTATTCATACTGCCTCCCTGCTCTGTCCTCCAGCATGAGGCTCTACTTTATGTATTTCACTCTTTAAAAAAAAGAAAAATACTGAATGTCATACAAGATCAACAATACAAGGTATGTGAATTTGTGAGTGTTCCTGATTGTGTGAATGTGGTAGGTTGAATGTTAATATCGTTTGGTTTAGTGAGTCATATCAAACTGTTCAATATTAGCAGGACTGCTTGTAACGGTTTTTCAAAAGCTTTTCTATCATCCACTATTCTCATAACTAAAGGCTTTAAAGGATTTTAGCATGTTAGAGATGATCTGAAATTCTGCATTTCTCCTGTAGCAGAACACTCTTAAGGTATTCTATCATTGCCCTTTGGCTATCCCTCCAGGCATACTTTTAATTATGCTTTCTTATTTCTATTTTGAAGTAACAGGAAATGCATTGAATTGTAATAGATTGTACTATGTTTAAAAACTACAGTGATTGTAGTAGACTGTAGTAGATGAATCTTAAAAGCAAACAGTTTTAAATATATGCATTTGAAATCCTGACTTATATATACCGTATATTTGTTTTATTTATGAAACTAACATTGTGCAATAGCCTTAGTTTGTTATTACTGGCATGCATGCCCTTCCTATTTGACATATCTAAAAGTTGCTAAGTTTGAGAAACACTGATTTATATAATCAGTTGGACGAATTTCACCCAGATGATAAAATTGTTCATTTTTATTCTTAATTATATAGCTTTATGAGTAGAATTGATTATACGTATTAGCTTTTCCACTCAGGAAAACTAGCAACAGACCAACTATTTCTCAAATCAACATAAATGTACATTATCTGAAGTCAGCATTTTGATGGCAGATGGTGATAAAGGAATTCATTGCTAAATGAAGGAGGAGAGGAGAGTTCTTAAGAAAACATTTGTGTAATATTAAGTTAATATAAATCAGGTCTTGTGTAGCCCAGAGACAACTGATTATATAAATCTTTACTTTAATGGCATATGTTCATTCTTTAGTAATTAGAAGTATTAAGATTATACTTCAGTTAAATAGCATCATTATCTTTCTAACATACAGATGCAACTAACTGCAGATAAATATACAATTGCTTTTGAGAAAGAAGTGAGAAAACTAAAGGATGCCAGTGAATAAATAATAATGCAAAGAAGCTCAAAAAAAGATGAAATATGCAGAATTTTAGTACAGTATATATGTCAAAATCCAAATTAGCTAAGATATTCCCTACTTACAAAAATCTCTGGCATTAGAAGATGAAGTTAGATCAGCACTTTGGTCATTACCAAGTCAGAAGTCTATAGGAATTTATGAAATATCTACAGGAATATGGCAAGCAACAGAAGAAAAATCAGTAAAGGTTCAAACCATGCTATGCCAATAAATCTGGAAAAAAATACAATAGATTGGAAGAGGTCAATCTACTTACCAATACCAAAGAAAGGAGACTTGAGAGACTCATATAATAGCCTTTCATACTCTAGAAAAAGAATATTTAGGATTATCCAGCAGATTAGAGCCCTACATGGAAATGGAGATCCTTTGAAGCTGACTTTAGAAAAGCCTGAATCCATTATTAAGGAATGCCCGCTGGAGAAAGCCAAAGAATACCAGAAAGAAGTTAGATGTGCTTCATTGATTACAGAAAAGTGGGTCATCCCATTTTTACGACTATTTTTATGGCAATCATTAAGTGAACAAGAGGTTGTAAAGTGAATGCCAAAGTTCACAAATGCCAAGGTTATTAAGCAAACTCATTGTTTGCTATAGGGCAGTTTTTGCCACAATCCAAAAGTAAATGTAAATGTTGGTCTCTGGCAAAACCATTGTAAATCATGGCCATTGCAAATGTTTGTAAATGTGGGCTGGTTGCTGAGTGCCCAAAATGCGGTCATGTGACTATGGGAGGGGTAGACGTTGGCATTTCAAATCCAGGTTGTAAGTAGTTTTTTCTGACCTCGTAACTTTGAACGGTCAATGAGGGACTGATTATAAGTCAAGGTCTATATTAGCAATAAAGAAACGCAGAAGTCAAGAAATGTGCTGTAATTTAGCACTTAGTAAAGTAGCAGTGAATGTCTTGGATTTGTTCAGGCAGTGTTGAAATATTAGAACAAACTTGGATTTTGAGGAAGCACAGTTGAAAAAAAATTGATGCTTTTGAATTCTACTGAGAATATGGTGAATAGCCATAAAAAGATGAATAAAAAAAGGATCATTAAACTAATCAAGCTCATGTGTTACAATTTAAAAGAATTTTTTTTAAAAAAACATGACATCAGAGAAATGGTCTAAAATGTATAATGTCTAATCATTATTGAAAATGTGAAAAACAGGAAGGGATATATTATTCATAACTCAGTGGAGTTATAAAAAGCAAAACAATATTGGATACAAATACATATTGTGATGCAGAGTGTTTCAAAAATTAGCAGTCAGTGAAACCAAAACATTTCTTATTAGGACATATACATCCAAGTAGAAAAGACTTATAGTTGTTTTTATATATGGTAACTGCAATGAGGTCATTATATGCACAAAGGCAAATGACAGAAGCACTAATAATGGAGAAATGGATTGTGAAGATGACTGATTTTGCCGAAATGGCTAAATTAACTTGTTTGGTTAAGAAGTAAACTACAATTTTATAAAAGACTGGAAACCTTTAGAGACTTTTTGCTGAAAATGGGTATAAATTAACTTGATTTCAGGATTTAGTTATGATATGCAATATGAAACAGTGAAGATGGTAATTGCTATGTTTGTAACCACTTCAAAGAAGATTGAAAGCTACTTCTTTACATATCTTTATTTTATTTTTGCTTTTACTTCCCTTTTTCTTTTACCCTTTTGGAATCTTTTTCTATTTCTTCTTCTAAGTTTATGTTAATTTTTAAAAACTTTGTAAACTTTTCTTTTAATAAATTTTAAAAAGATCAACCTGGAATTCTTTTGAGGCACAAATCATCAGGCTTTAGTTATAATTTAAGCAGACTGCAAATATCTTCCCTCTGGAGAAATATATAATGCTGGGAAAAGGTATGAGGGTGACCGTCATTTTTTATAGTAATAATGCACCATTAGAAAACATAATCAAGCAATTGATTTATTAGCATGTTAAAGTCATGGATTTGTTCGTACAGTTGAGATAGTTCTCAATTTAGCAACTGGTCAAAGTTGTGACAGCCCAACCTCCCTCCTCCAAATATATTTACAATCCAGTTCTGAAGTTCTCCCCTATAGTCATATGACTGCATTTACTTCTGCAAAAACACCCCAGAGTGAACAAGGACTGCTATATGTCTGTTTCCCATAATTAAATTTTATATAGATAATTCATTTAATCGTATCTGTAAGGTATCACACTGATAATTACTCCTTTCTAGTTGTAACAATTACTCTTTCTAGGACAGAACTGCACTTCCTTACTGCTTTTTCAGTATTTTTATATCTATGTTATTGTATGCATTTTGCTTGTCACTTATTTTGTTGTCTTGTTATAAACAAACTGTTATTGTTTTACGGCATAAAAGTAGACATATTTAAGTAAAAGTATCTGTTATTTATATTTGAAATATGCAGTGCCTGAATATCAAATGTTGAATATATGACCCTATTGTTAGATCTATAGAAGTGTAAATAGGAAGTGTGCCACTGTGACAACCACTGGAACTTTTTAGGAACTGATAAAATTTGAATTTTGGCAGATTCTTGAATTTTTCATGCAGTGAGGCTATTATGATAAGCCTCCTTAACTTAGTAGCTTCCTGTGTTATAACAATAGATTTAGAAAGGCTTGTGAAAGTACTATTCAGTAGTTAAGTAGGAATTACTTTTTTCCAATGTGATGTGAGTATATTTGTGACTGATGGAATGAAAAATCTTTTTAAACAAATAAATAGTGAAATGTTAATAACTCTTACAAGTCTTGAGCTGCATTCTATAAAAGCTTATCTGATGTTCTTTCAATAATGATATTTGTGACTTTTTTTTTAAAAAAAGATTAATTTTGAACAGCAGTTGTTCAAAATAAATTTACTGTCATCTAATAGCACATATTGAATATTAATATTAATAGCAAAACATTGTCAAAATTACTTAATTTTAATCCCATTAATAATTGTAGTATTTTCACTCTACTCTGATCTTTTTTTAACGGTGTCAGTATCCCAGTCTATCAGAGATTGGGAAGAAATACCCTGGTGCTACATGGTCAAAATATCTGATCACATGGCATCATAGACCAGTCACTTCAAAATTAAGGTAGGAAAAATTACGTCCATTTTGTACTTTGTGGAAGCGATCACAACATGAACATTTTTTAGTCTGCCTTTCTAATTGGTTGAAAAGAAGAATGCTTTTAAAGATATTATTAATGAAAATACCTCCTGTCAAATCTCAGCTTTGAATAGACCCAAAATAGTCCAGGGTTTGAAAAGAAGATGAATTAACCATTTTTAGTGTACTGTAATGATATATTACAGAATTCCATTCTCTTTTTAGAATTTTTTTTAGCAATTCTGTGATATAGATTGAAGTGTAAAGTAAAATTGATTTTTAGCAACCATTGTGTGATTTACCTGTGAATAGCTGCTTATGTTTGATATGAGCACTTTTTACAAAGAACGTTAAAGCTGTTTTAAAAGTAAATACTTTTGTGCCTCAAAATGAAAATTGATCTTCAAGTAAAGCTTAAATTTAATATTTATAATGCAACCTTATATAATGATAGCCTAAGATATATTTCTCTTTTTCAGAGTGCTTTTGGAGTATTGTAATGCATAGTTTAGAAGGGAGCAAGCTGGGATACTAACTCTTCTTTCCGTAGCCCATTTTCATTTGAAACTCCTCCAAGTCACTTTAGTCCCTCCTGGAATTCAAGATAACAAGTGGATTATCTTTGAATGTATTTTATGAATAAAACGCATGGCATTTTAAATTAATTATTTATCGTATTGTAATGTGTTTGTGAGTTGCATAGGGAATCTTCTATTGTTTTATAATAAATTAAAGCAATGGTCTACAAATTTTAGGGAATGTTTAAGAGAGAAAAATAGGCATGCTGGGAAAGGATCAAGTGTCATTTGCTCCTGCCTCCATTAACCATTAAAAAGTTCTTTTCTGAAGTTGTTTTGCAAAGGAGAAGCAGCTGTTGGATTAATGTTGTAGTCAGTTGCATTGTAGCACTTAGTTTGTGTTTCAAGGGTCCCTACATATCAGAATGATTTATTGCTAGGTCTGTCATCACCTTACCATTGAAGCTCTCCATCTCACTCTTCGAGCCAAATATCACAGTTACTGAGTGAAATTATCTTAATTCCAGCTTCAACAAAGTGCTTATTTAAAATAGAACTATTCACTGTGTCAAAAAATGAGAAGGATAGGGCCAAGAAATTCATGGAATACTACTTGCACTTCCATTTGAGTATCCATACATGTTGATCTGTGTATATTATGGAAACTGCTAATCCCTAATTTTGGTATATTATGATGAAAAAGTATTCTGGAAATGGGGCAAATAGAAATACATAGACAAAAAGCAATACTGTCATCCTAGTGCTAGGCTATGAATGTTCTAACTATATTTATTGACTAAATCATAATGCTAGGCCATAAACTAGAAAGAGTGAATACAGGTAGTACTTACTTAACATCCTTAACTGCTCACTGGCAGTTCAAAATTACAGCAATCGTGAATGAAGGGACTCTCAGTCCTCAACGGTTAGGCTATCACAGCAGCCCCATGGTTATGTGAACAATGTAGGCTCACCGACATTTATGACCACCTTTTGGCTGCCTACCTACCTGCTGCTGCAGGCTGTTGCTGCCACTTGGTCCTGCCAGTCTCACCATATACCACCACAATATCAGATGGATTCTTATTTCACACTGCCTTCTTTCACCCTGGTGCAGCCAGGACCTTTTCTCACACCAGCCAGGCTCTCAGGTTGCACACTGGACAGGTCCTCTATTTGTGTGCCAGCCGGGGCCTTCTTTCTCAAATAAGATCCTTCTTTTGGTCCTTCTTTTATGCTGGTGCTCCCAGGGCCGTTTTTCATTTACCAGCTGGGTTCTTCTTATTTGAAAGAATGCCCTAACCAACACATGGTTTAGAGAACCTGACTGGTGCATGAGAAAAGCACCGGCTGGTGTAAGAGAGAAGGCCCTGGCCGCAACAGTGCTGAAGAAGACCCTGCCCGGACAGTGCAGTAATGATGTGTAGAGCAGCAAGCATGACTTGGTGGCGGGGGCAGCTGGCCTCAGTGGGCAGTCAAAAGGACAGAGATGGGAGGGAGATAGGTGAGTGGAGGGAATTAAAGTAGAGGCAGCCCCTTGTCTTTGTCCAAGAATGGCTTGGATTCAAGAAGGGGTGATGTCCATAACTAATGATCACATGGGAGTCACTCAACAACAGCAATTGCTGTTGCTAAGCAGTGCAGTCATATGATGTTTCACTTAATAACCTCATCAGTTAGTAAAGGAGTTTCCAGTCCCATTTAAGATTATTAAGTGAAGACTGCCTGTAAAGACCATAATATACAGTTAGCAACACATATGAACATCTGAACATAAATTTTCTTAGACCATAAGTGTAACACACACACACACATACAAACACACATACATTAGGTCTTTCAGGCTCTATTAGAAAGTGGCATTTATTTCATTTATTTATTTATTTATCAATTGCTTACAAGATAATAGGTATAAGTAAAAGCTTAGTTATAAATACATGGATACATATAAGAAAAATAAAATATAAAAGAAACAATAGGACAGGGACGGTAAGCATGTTGGTGCACTTATGCACACTCCCTACAGACCTCTTAGGAAAGGGGTGAGGTCAATAGTAGACAGTCTGAGGTTAAAGTTTTTGGGGTTTGGGGAAGAAACCACAGATAGAGTATTCCAGATATTGACCACTCTGTTGTTGAAGTCGTATTTCCTGCAATCAAGTTTGGTGCGGTTTATCTTGAGTTTGTATCTATTGTGTGCTCTTGTGTTGTTATGGTTAAAGCTGAAGTATTCATGTTAAAGATGAGTGATCACTTCAGAAGATGTGCTGTGAATCTGCTTAAAAGTTAGTCATCCTAGTACATTTTTATGATTGATGGTTTTGTGTTATCTCATAGTGATGCTTGGTGTTAATAGAACATAGCAGCTATTTAAATATATAATAATTTCATCTCTCTCTATAGATGATATGGCAGAACTCCTCCTTGGAGAATCCAAACTAGAACTTTTTCTGAAAGTGAACCCTCTAAAACAGGGGGCAAGTCCCTGTGGACCCCGACCAAAATTAATTGAAGTCAGGAAGCATCTCACTGCAGCACTTGATCGTGGAAATTTAAAGGTATTTATGCTTCCACAGTAATTTTGGGGAGTTTGGTGCTTGAGCAGTACAAGAATAAATAATGTTGCTTTTAAAATATTTAGATAAATCATTTATATAATTGCAATACAGATCTATTTTGTGTGTCAAGAGTTCCCAGTTTTTGTTCTTCCAGTTTTATAACACATTAAGTATATATCCCTGTCTTCTGGGATTTCATATGATTTGATTCTACTCAGCAGGATAAATTGTCATTGGAGATAACAGAATAAAAAATATGGCTGTGACAGGTGTGGGACAAGAGCTCAACAAATAAAATCAAGGATAAAACTATGAGAATGAAATGGTTTCATTTTTAAAGAACTGGCATTTCCAAAGATAGTATATTAAGTTCCAGCAATGAATTCATATTGATGTTTGAGTTTCTTCAGATATTATTTGGAATTGAAATAAATTAATCTGAAGTTCAGTTTTTGTTGGGACTTAATTAATTTCACTTCAGAAAAAATATAAGTTCCAAGTCTCATCTTTTTGATAGCATTTAGACTTATATACCACCCCATAGTTTTTATAGCACTCTTTGGGTAGTTTACAATGTCAGCATATATCCCCCAACAATCTGGGTCTTCCTTTTACTGACTTCGGAAGGATGGAAGTCTGAGTCAACCTTGAGCCCTATCAAGGTTGAACTCCAGGTTGTGGGCAGAGTTTGCCTGTAATACTACATTCTAACCACTGCAACACCAGAAACATGGTGAGATTATGGTATGGTACAGTATTTATTTTCTTTATACACTGTCCAGGGTTGTTTAGTTGAGCAGTAATGATGTAATAAATAAAAAAATAATTTCCTTCATGCCCCCATTATTTGGTGCTTGTTAGACTGCAATACTAATCTTACTTATGTATATTCTAAGTGCAAGAAAAATAATGCTAATTTGATTCCTTACATTAACAGATATTTGAGTGTGACTGTTGAAAGATTAAAATTTATCTAGCTTTTTAAAATGTATTTTCTTATTTCAAAATACAAAAGCAAAATGCAATTTTTATGTTGCAAAGATGTTACTTCTCTTCTTTTTTGTTATGGCACCTATTTTTAAAACTGTATGTTAATTGTATACTTTTTTATTTATTTATTTATTTATTTATTAAACTTCTATACCGCTCCCTCTCCCAAAAAGGGACTCGGGGCGGTGTACAGCCTACAAAAACATACAATAAATACCCAATAAATATAATTAAAATAAATTAAACCAAATTGATCCGGCTGTCTATCCCAAAAATTCAGTTAAAAATTAAAAGCTAATAAAACCCCGATTAAAATTAAGTTAAAACTAAAATACAGTTACTGGGCCAGGCCAGCCTGTTTAAAAAATAGGGTTTTCACTGCGCGCCGGAAGGTCAGAATATCCGTCATAGCCCGTATCTCCGGGGGGAGATCATTCCAAAGGGAGGGGGCTCCCACAGAGAAAGCCCGAACCCTCGGGGCCATCAACCGACAACGGCCGGGCGGCGGTACCCCGAGGAGGGCAACCCTGTGGGAGCGTACTGGGCGGCGGGAGGTTGATGATGGCAGCAGGCGGTCCCGTAAGTACCCAGGTCCCGAGCCATGGAGCACTTTAAATACTGTCAGTACCACCTTGAATCGAATCCGGAAGGCCACAGGAAGCCAGTGCAGCCTGCGGAGAAGCGGTGTAACGTGGGAGCTCCGAGGAGCACCCACGATCACCCGCGCGGCTGCATTCTGGACCAGCTGCAGCCTCCGGAGACTCTTCAAGGGGAGCCCCATGTAGAGAGCATTGCAATAATCCAGGCGGGAGATGACGAGGGCGGAAGTGACTGTGCGAAGTGCGCCCAGATCCAGAAAGGGCCGCAACTGGTAAATCAGACGAATCTGATAGAAAGCCCCCCTGGCGACGGCTGCAATATGTTCTTCTAAAGACAGCCGTACGTCCAGGAGGACACCCAAGTTGCGCGCCCTTTCCACGGGGGTCAAGACCTCTCCCCCCACGGCCAGCGAAGGAACCAGCTGGCTGTATCTGGGCGCAGGAAACCACAGCCACTCGGTTTTGGTCAGGTTGAGACGAAGCCTGTTACGACCCATCCAACTCCGCACGGCCTCCAGGCATCGGGACATCACTTCGACGGCTTCGTTGGGGTGGCCCGGGGTGGAGATGTACAGCTGAGTATCGTCAGCGTACTGATGGAACTCCACCCCGAAGCCACGGATGACCTCACCCAGCGGCTTTACATAAATGTTGAACAGCAGGGGCGAGAGCACCGACCCCTGAGGCACCCCACATCGTAGGGGCCTCGGGGCCGATCTCTGCCCCCCCGTCAACACAAATTGCAAGCGGTCGGAGAGGAAGGAGGTGAACCACCGCAATACGGTGCCTCCCACCCCCAACCCCTCCAACCGCTGCAATAGGATACTGTGGTCGACAGTATCAAAAGCCGCTGAGAGATCTAACAGGACCAGGACAGAGGAACAACCCCTGTCCCGGGCCCTCCAGAGGTCATCCACCAACGCGACCAACGCCGTCTCCGTGCTGTGCCCGGGCCTGAAGCCCGATTGGAGGGGGTCAAGATAACTCGCTTCATCCAGGTACTGCGGGAACTGACGTGCCATCACACTATCAACAACCTTCGCAACAAAGCGAAGGTTGGAGACAGGACGATAGTTAGATAACAATGCTGGGTCCAGGGACGGTTTCTTGAGGAGGGGCCGCACCACCGCCTCTTTCAAGGCGGCAGGTAACAGCCCCTCTCTCAAGGAAGCGTTTATAATACCCTGGAACCAGCCTCGTGTCACCTCCCGAGTGGCCAAGACCAGCCAGGAGGGGCACGGGTCCAGCAAACAGGTGGTGGCATTCAGTCCCCCCAGTATCCTGTCCACGTCCTCCACAGTAACAGGATCGAACTCAACCCAATTGACCGCACCGATATCCACCCCCGCCCCCCCGCCCGGAGATGCCCAGTCGGAGTCCAGCTCGTCCCGGATCTGAGCGATTTTGTCCTGCAGAAACCTAGAAAACTCCTCAGCCCGTCCCTGCAAGGGGTCCTCCCGCGCTCCTACCTCCAGTAGAGAGCGGGTCACCCTAAACAGGGCGGCTGGGCGGTTTTCCGCGGACGCAATAAGGGTGGAGAGGTAAGATCTCCTCGCCATCCTTATCGCCACTAAATACGTCTTAATATAAGATCGTAATAGTGTTCGGTCGGACCCAGAACGGCTGGCCCTCCAACTGCTCTCTAGGCGTCTTTTCCGACGCTTCATCTCCCTTAGCTCCTCAGAAAACCAAGGAGCCACTTGGGATCGGCACCGGGTCAGAGGCCGCAAGGGCACGACTCGGTCGAGGGCCCCAGCCGCCACCCTATCCCAGGTGGCGACCAAGCCCTCAACCGAATCGTGTGTGTGAGCTTTGGGAAATGGCCCAAGCTCCGTCAGAATCCATCAGGCGCCTGGGGCGGTACCATTTTAATGGCCCCGCCTCCCTGCGGTCAGGGGGTGCGGAACGGAAGTCGAGCTTCAGGAGCGAGTGATCCGACCATGACAGGGGTTCTACGACTATATCCCCCATACCCAGATCACTCTGCCACTGATCAGAGACGAAAACCAGATCGAAGGTATGACCTCCCACGTGAGTAGAGTCCCGAATTAACTGGGTAAGGCCCATGGCCGTCATGGAAGCCATGAACTCTTGAGCAATCCCCGAGGTACCGCCAGCAGATGGCAGGTTGAAATCCCCCATGACCATAAGCCTGGGGGTCCCAACCGCCACGCAAGCTATGACCTCAAGGAGCTCAAGCAGGGCTGCTGCCGCATAGCAGGGAGCCAGGTATGCGACCAGCAAGCCCACCTGAACCTTGGGACCGAACTTCACGAAAAGGAGCTCACACCCGGTCGTCTGAGATACAGTGGCCTCCCTCGGACACAGATCCTCCTTAATAACTACCGCAACCCCCCCTCCCCTCCCCTGGGCCCTCGGCCGATGAAAGACCCGAAACCCGGCTGGGCACATCTCCACCAGAGGGACTCCCCCCTCCTGGCCCAGCCAGGTTTCGGTAACTCCCACCAGGTCCGCGCCCCCCTCACAAATCAAATCATGGATGAGAGGGGCTTTATTAACAACGGACCTGGCGTTACACAACATCAGCCTAAGGCCCAATTTTTACAATTGTATAAATATTAAGTGCTTTAGAAATTACAGCCTTAAATTATACTGGTCACTTTTCTTTCTCACAAACTCTTTGTAGAAATAAGAGTGATAAAGGGAATGCAATCTTTTGTCTTAAGAGATTTAAATATAACATAAATCAATTTAAGAAATAAAGAATGTTAGATTAGTATATCAAGGTTTTTGAAACTGTTTTCTAGGATCTTGGGTTGCCATGAGAACTAGATGGAGTTTTGAATACAATCAATTTTTAACACTAGAATTTTGCCTGTCAATTGGGAGTTTTAGAATTTTTTCTGTTTTTTAACGAATAAGTTCTGTGGCCTAAAATACTTTAAAAATCCCAGGTATGATATTGCCTTGTATATGATACCTGTTGCTTGCCTTCTTCTTTTTTCTAGCCAGAGTTCTTACAAGAAGCCCATTTAGTTATGGCCAAATTAAATTATATAGAAGGCGATTACAAAGAAGCTCTTAATACATACGCTAAAGTGGGAATTGATGACTTGCAGCTTGCTGCTGTACCTCCTTATCGCTTAAGAATGATTGCTGAAGCATATTCAACCAAAGGTAACGTGGCTTCCAGTATAATTGTGACTTGCTGTCCCGCCCACCTTTTAAAAATTTTTTCACTATGCCTAAACTTGATAGCAAGTGTGTTGTTAATTCTATGACATACAGAAAAAGGCATGCAGCAAAGAGAGGGATGCATTATTAGTAAGGCTAGCAAATTTGGTTTAAAAATGCACAGTCAAGAACAAATGCTTTTTTAATTTGAACTGTATGATCCATATTCATTAAAAATACACCTGTAATTGTTTGCAGAGGGATTGTTTCTGAGAAAAGTATCATGTTAGAGTTAGATTATGATGAAATAATTCTTGTCACATAAACTATACAGTTTGTCTTCTCCACTTTATGTGTTTGGCCTTTTTCCCCAAAATGTGAGCTGTTGTAACAACAGGAAGTTTGTAATTGTCTCCAAAGTCTTGCAGAATTCTGATGTCTCACGCTTGTGAATGGATTTTTTAAATAATTCCTCTTGTGCGGCAGCCAAGTTAGAAATTGCCATATTACCTTACACATATTGATGTGGAAACTCTGCAGTCCGAAGTTGTTTTCAGAGTGTTTAGAATCTTCAAGTGAAAGTACTCTTATTGAATAAGTTTTTATTTTAAAATATTTTAATGATGTCCTGAAGCTTTCCTACTGATAAGTATTTGAATACTGTGGAAATCTTGGAAGAAGACAATGGCAAACATGGAGTTATTAAAAAAAAACTTCCATGAATGAGCCTGATTCAGACGAGATTTTACAATAATGCTAAGTGCTTGGTTGCATGCTATTTATTTATTTAGTTGCATGCTATGCTATTTATTTCAGTTAGCTCCTGAAATAAACATGGATGCATTGCTCACAGAAGTAGAACTGATCAAATTTTCATAACCACATCCTAGGAAAAATATTCAGAGAGAAATGACTTTTCTATACTTAATACATTTCTAAAAGGTGAAATTAGATAATGATGTTTTGGAATATTGCAGTATTCCTTTTTCAAAATATTTGTTTTTGCTTTCTTATGGATGTATTTTATTAATATGAACAATATTTACATGATAAACAAAGTCAAATAGTAGGTATAGTTAGTTTTGTCTTGTTTATGAAATGTGCAATACTTGTGTAGTTTCTATAGGTGGCAGTGTGGATTAAAGATCAAGATTATTCTTTATTGATTAAGAATCAAGATTATTCTTTGTACTTTATGTGCAATATTTATTTTTATTTTATTTGTCAATTGCTTACAAGGTGTAAGTAAAACATAGTTATGAATACATGGATACATATAAGAAAAATAAAAGAAACAATAGGACAGGGACGGTAGGCACTTTGGTGCGCTTATGCACGCCCCCTACAGACCTCTTAGGAAAGGGGTGAGGTCAATAGTAGACAGTATAAGGTTAAAGTGTTTGGGGAAGAAACCAATCTGAAAATGCAGCCCTTTATACTCAGTAAAATATAGAATATATTTGGAAGTTTTACTGACAATTGATTCTAGAAGAATAACTATGACAGATGTTACATTGCTTGTTTTACAATGTACAGGAGTTGTAAATTTCCAGAAGTTATGTTTGCTGCAGTAAAACATACATTATGATAAGCATATTGTGCTGGTGACAGTTTAAGTGGACAGGTGGAAAATAAAATTATTTTCCTTTTAAAAAAATATCTCTCTGATTTTAAATTCATAATATTTTTTTTCTTGAATACTTGGATAAAGAATGGATTCTTTATCTCATTCTCCTAGCCAAATTTAGAAAAAAAATTCTAAAACTTTCAAGATTTTATAAAGTAATTGGGACCCATTTTCCTAATATAGTTAGGATTTAGACTAATGGATACGGTGAATGTAGAACTGGTGAATGAGAACCAATGAATGTGGTGGGGGAATCCATGAATCCAAGATGTGATGGAAATGGTTTCCTCAACACCTTTTTGTTCATTCATAGGTTTTTGCTGTAGCTGTACTTATGTTGGTTTAGAAGCTGCCTGTGCTTTCTCTCGAGACCTGTGCCAAAAACCTTGATATCTGTTGCACTATTCCATGTGTCAGAAGAAGATCCATATATCCTGTTTCAGTGCTCTTCTTTTACAGTGGCACTCTGACCTTTTTTTAGCAGTTTTTTAGCAGTTTAGCAACTTTATTAGTTACTGCTAATAAGATTGTATTTTAGTGTAGTTTCTTACTGGTACTAGTAACTGCCTGAGCTGTTGTTCTCCATTGCTCTTCCAAATTTAAGATGCCACCAGCCTCTTGTTGCATATTATTTTATAATTTAAATACACTGACGATAGTTCTTTTCAACTGGCCCTCATTTCATTTAAAAGTGTTACTGCTGTGATTTTTTTTTAAAAAAAACTTATTTTCTTACAAATATTAATTTATATAGCCAAGTGTTCTTCCTAAAAGTGTATTTGTTTAATTATATAAAATACAAAGAAAAAGTAGAAATAGGAAATCAAGGGAAGAAAAAGGAGCGGGAAAAAGAAAGTGTGAGATACAAAAGTCGGGGGGAGAAAAGGAAAAAGAAAAAAAATGTTCCTAAAACGTCTTGTACCATTCTTGGTAGTATTTTAATGTGTTGTTAGAATTCAGCTGGCCCTCTTAAATTCCTGAGAATAAATTTACCCCTGCATCTGTTTAAATTATTATATGTGTGTGTGTGTGTGTGTTTGATTCTTTATTTATGAGACTTTATAAAGTAAAATAGACTCTAATTAGCTTTAGCATTTGATTCATCTTTTGTCCATTTTAGGTGTTGCTGTTCAGTTGCTAAGTCATGCCCAACCCTTTGCGACCCTATGGGCCGCAGCATGCTCCCATCCTCTATTGCCAACTGGAGTCTGCACAAACTGATGCCCACTGTGTCAATGACACTATCTAACCGTTTCATCCTGTGCCATCCCCTTCTCCTATTGCCTTTAATGCTTTCAAACCTCAGGGTCTTTTCCACTGAATCCTCTCTCCTCATTTGGTGGCCCAAGTATTGGAGCTTCACCTTCAATATCTGTTCTTCCAAAGCATAGTCAGGGGTGTGATTTCTTTTAGGATTGATTGATTTGATCTCCTTGCAGGGACTCTCAAGAATCTTCTTCAACAGCACAATTCAAAAGGATCAATTCTTTTGTGCTCAGCATTCCTTATGATCCAACTGTCATAGCCATACATTACTAACTTTTATACTGTCCACAGGGTTTTCTTAACAAGGTACTAGAGTGGGTTGTCATTTCCTTCTCTGTTTTGGGTGGACCTGCACATCTTAGTTCATAGTTTCTTTGAGCTGCCAAAGCCATTTTGTCACAAGGCAATGATCCATGAAAGGAATCCATTTTAGTAAGGAATCCAAAATAGTTTATTAAGTTAAACTTACTTGAAATAAATAAAAAAGAGGAAACCAAATATCTCTAAACCTATATAATTGAAGAAAGTGACATAAATACTTCCTTATTCTTCTTTAACAGTATCCCAAATGTTTTAAGCAGTTGTAGGAATGTTTTGCAAATCTGTTAGCATAAGAGGATTAAAATTATATATAAAATCCTGATTGTATTGCCAGTCTTGGACTTCTTTCATGGTTTTCTTTTCTTTCTTCTGTTATCTCCTTTGAGGCCAATAAATATTGTATGATACAATTTATCATAGACCTATTTAATTGTATTTTTAGATGTGATCTCTGTATTCATGAATCTCACTACATATTTTCTCACCACATTTACAACTAAGGTTTCTCAGTTACATTCAATAGAATTTTCAGATATACTAATACATTTAGTTGTTGTACTGTTTTAAGTATTTGATAAATGAAAAGAGATTGATTTAATCCCAAGTTATTTTCTTAAATTAAATTGTCTTTCCTTTAGGTCTTTGTCTAGAAAAATTACCAATATCCTCTTCAACAAGCAACCTCCATGCAGATCGTGAGCAGGAAGTTATAATATGCTATGAGAAGGCTGGGGATATAGCCCTTCTGTATCTCCAGGAAATAGAAAGGGTAAGATGGGATAGGTAATCTCAATAAAAATAACTATTTTTTATTTTATTTTTTCTCTTTCTTGGGATTACTCCCATTTACTATATATGGCTTTAAAAAAATCTTTAAGATATGACAATTTATTATTTGATTTAAATAACCTATTCTTCACCTTGTGTAGATTATTCTAACTAATCCCAGCTAAAAAACAGAAGCATCAATTTTTTTATCTGTTCTAAATTTTTACATGATATAATAGGGTACCCGTTATTTCTTCAAACTGAATAGCCCCCATGAATGGATGATTTCAGGCATTATAGATAAAAATAGTCCATCACTTTCTATTGAGAATTGTATGACACTTTATCCCTGTCTTAAGAAAATATTTTTTCTGCACAAAATGCAAAAAAAACCCTTCTCTAAATAGAATTCACATGATAAAAGCAGTTTTGCCTATACTATTTTCAAGTTTTCTTTGGTAATGTGCTAAAACTTTGTTCATAATGAAAGCTGGCATTCCACTAATTGGTTGTATAATATTTAAACAATAACATAGAATTGGCTGTACCTTATGTTCCTACTTTATTTTCCCAAGCTATCGAATGAACTCATAGGAATTTATTATACTAATTTGTTACTGAAAATTCAGAATGCTGCTATAAGAAGTATTTAATCAATTTTTTCCTTAGCTTTTGCCATAGCAGTTTTAACATGTATAGTAATAGCTCTTAGACTTATATACCGCTTCACAGTGCTTTAAAGCCTTCTCTAAGCGGTTTAAGAGTCAGCATATTTCCCCCAACAATCTGAGTCCTCATTTTACCCACCTCGGAAGGATAGAAGGCTGAGTCAATCTTGAGCCTGGTGAGATTCAAACTTACCAATTATTTGGGACTTGCCAAATATGAACATTTAATGATGGGGAGATTGTTATTTCCATTCATAATATTTATCTATATCCAAATAAGGAAACTTTTTTTTTACAAACCAATAAAATACAATAATTATAATAAAATAATAGATTATAATAAAACATATAACATCATGAGTGTTATAAACAAAACCAATGATACCAGCCAGATTTTCTTACTATTATTAAGTGTTGTACCTTATGATTCTTGAAACTTGACGAATGTATCTTTTCTTTTATGTACAGTGAGAGCATTTGCACCAAGACAAATTCCTTGTGTGTCCAATCACACTTGGCCAATAAAGAATTCTATTCTATATTCTATTTCTAGTCATAGTTTCCCATTCTAATGTGTTTGTTTAGGTTTGAGTTTCATTTCAGGAAAACTTTACAATTTTCATGATAGAGCTAAAAATTAATAAATTGTGATCAGTAGTAACCTATTTTTCCTTTAAAGGCTATTTGATATTTAAATGATTCTAGGTGAAAAGAAATAGTGGACAATACTGTTAAAGAGTTTGAAGTTTATTTATTTACTGCATTTGTATATCGTATCTGTCTGCAAAAACACAGCAATTATTTGTAAAACTGAACAGGGATAATTGAAGGGGCACAGCCTCTTTACCCACAAAAAAACCCTGTCTGTTGGGATGATCAAGGTTTGTTAGCATTTGTGGGATGAATTTTCATTTAAAAATTGAGATAAAATTGGCAGTGATATGATTGTATAACTGAATGGATGCCAAAAACACGCAGTGTTGGGTAAAATTTATTTATTTATTTATTTGATTTTATATATCACCCCCTCTCCCAACAGGACTCGGGACGGTGTACAGTCAAGTAAAAACAACACACTTACAAATACAATTTTAAAATAGAATTAAAAATGGATTAAATTAGTGGCTGAAATACAATGAGAATAAAACTGAACAAGGAAAAAATTTAAAAACTACAGCCGTTAAAACCAATTTAAAACCTACCAGTAGCTCTAGGCCAGACCGACTTGTTGGAAAAGGTGGGTCTTCAGCGCGTGCCGGAAAGTTCATAGGTCAGGGATAGTTCTCATCTCCGGGGGTAATTCATACCAGAGGGAGGGTGCTCTCACAGAGAAGGCCCGCACCCTCGGGGCCGCCAGCTGGCATCGCCCAGCTGACAGCACCCCGAGGAGGCCCACCCTGTGAGAGTGCACTGGCCGACAGGAGGCCGATGGTGGCAGCAGGCGGTTCCATAAGTACCCAGGTCCCATGCCATGGAGCGCTTTAAAGGTGACCACTAACACCTTGAATTGCATCTGGAAGGCCACTGGAAGCCGATGCAGCTCGCGCAGAAGCGATGTAACATGGGAGCTCCGAGAAGCCCCCAAAACCACCCGCGCGGCCACATTCTGCACCAGCTGAAGCCTCCGGATGCTCTGCAAGGGGAGCCCCAATTGGTACAGTTGTCCTTGAAAGTTTTTAATATGCCATTTTTGTCCTTTATTTTAGCAAAACCAAAGATAAAGCCATAATTTAGATAAAAGTCAAATCATGCCTGAAAATCAAGAGCCAATTTTAGATGCTACAAAATAGTTACTGGATGTCTTCACACAGGCTACCTATTGCCAACCACTGGGAAATATATCGATGCCCCACAAATAAACCAACATTATTGCAAACTGTGTGCCCATCTGTATTTCTTAATGTAGAAGATAGACATAAAGATCACTTGTGTTAATGAAAAAAGCTTGCTTACATGGCAATCATACTATCCAGTGGAGCAGTGTAAAGAATGTTCTGTCTCTACCTCCCACTGGTGAAGGAAGAGATCATTTGGGGGAATTGATTCATTTTTTTAAAATGATCTCCTAGGTAATACTTACCAATATGCAGAACAGAAGTCCTAAGCCTGGGCCTGGAACACATGAACAAGAACTTGGATATTTTTTAGAAACTGGACTTCAGAGGGCCCATGTTTTATACTTCAAAAATGGGTAAGATTTGATTGGATATTCTTCTGATACTATTTCAAAAGTATTTACCAAAATTATTTAGAAAAACCTTGGGTTTTGTTGTAAGATTACATACTAATTACTAGTGGTGCAATATTCTAATCCAAAGAGAGAAAGAGGTGTTTCGGATCTGATGTTGGTATAACTTTTATCTATGAGTAACTCCTTAAAGGCCAGGAACACCTTAGCCATTCCTTAATTTAAAGAGGTATTTTCCTAAGCCTGTGTGGCTACTAGGAAAGACCAAGAAAAGGTGCAGCTCTTTAGAAGAGTTGCTGATAAGTATAGTGAATGAGCCTATACCAAATCTAAACTACCTTTTTTGCTTAAATCAGAATGCTGTGTATCTTTGCAAAATACATACGTTTTTGTAAGTTCTATCTTGCACTTAATTTATTATTCAATATATTTTTTGAATTATGTTATAAATATATTTTAACTTTTCTCAGCATTGTGTTGAAGCTTTAATAATAAAGAGTCCTAGAGATATATAGTACAATTATTTTTAAGTTTTTCCAAAATCTTCATTTGGCACTTCTTTTAACATTGTGTTAATAAATACTCAATAAACTGATGACACATTTGATCCCTGTCTTGGGCTCAGGCCATCATCTTTTACAATTAATTGTTTATCTGATTTTATAGATTCCATTATTAGTCTTTTAGCAGAGTATTTGTGGCTCTACTGTCATTATTTAACCAGATTAAAAAGAGAATAATAAAAGTTCATTTTTCCAATATTACTGTGGTAAAGTGGGGGGAAATGAAGGGCGTGTGCTCATACAGTATTCCATGTTTTCAAAGGAGTGTATAGGTAGAACCAATAGAATTTTGCATAGTAAAAACTTAAATCCAGAGCAGGGGTGGGCTGCTACGGGTTAGGGTGAACCTGTAGCTAATATTATGGCCGGTTTAGCGAACTGCCAAACCTACCCCTGGCTGGCCCCTCCCACCCTGCCCCTACCCTCCAAGGAGTCTCCACATAGCCCGTTTTGGATGCAAGGTAAGTGCAGGGCCCGCGTGGCAGCTTAGGGTAGAGGCTCTGGAGGCCGTTTTCGCCTTCCCAGAGGCTCGAGGAAAGCCTCCAGGCTCTGGGAAAGGTGAAAATCCCACCCCTGGCCATGGTGCAGGAGACCGACTAGGCCACACCCACCCAGCACAGAATCAGTTGCTGAAATTTTTGAAGCCCACCCCTGATCCAGAGTACATAAATACTAGTTTATTTAAATGATAGGTTTGGTCAGTTAAATGGTACAGTAAGGCTGTGCAGGAATCTAGGATTATTTAAGTGCACAGATACAATATAAAAAAGGTCTCTCTTTGTCACAGTGAACAAGTAATATTAGAATTGTGTGTTAAGGATAAAATTTAACAAAGTTTAGCTTTGTTTTAGGCATAACATTCAATTTGTACCTGTTTTGGCATCATGGCATCATTAGTGATGCCTGAAAAATTAGGGTAATAGCTAACTTCATGAGAATGAAGTCACAGTTGCCTACTGTTGGATCCTGTATGTATTTCTAAATATATTTGCAAACTGCTTCTCTATTTTCACTTGAATAAGCTTTTCTGAAAAATTAATAACCAGGAGACGTTTAGTTTGGGTGTTTTATGAAAACTCTTTTCCTGTTATATCTTGGACTCTAATCTCTCAGACAATAGATACTTTTTAGTCTGATCTGGTAAAACTGGAGTAGTATTCAAAATACAATTCAAGTGTTTCAAGCAAGAATAACTTTGGATTGTTTGACCAAATGTAATAGATTAGTCATGCTAAGGAATTAGTGGATATAAGTTTTTAGAAATCAAGTTTTAATGAAAACATACAGAGAAATAGAAATTGAGTGGTTGAGGTTTCCTGAATGTGTGGGAAATATTGAATAAATGGGGAAAAATATTGAAGATAATTTTGATATGCTTTTTGACCAGAATGCTGGGTTCACTATAGTGCTACATGATTATTTTCATATAATGTGATTTATATGATATTTTTAATTATTATAAAATTAAATGTAGCAGTATAATAGTAATACAGTGGTTATTGTAAACCGATCAGAATGGTGGGAATTGTGCTATATTAAAATACTTGTGAATGAATAAATAAACAAGCAGTGTCTCTTATCTTACCTCCCTCTCCTCAGGCAAATAAAAACCTTTGACCCAAGTCAGCTGTAAGTGGACATACAAAATAATAGCAGAATTTTACTTTCCAAAACCTTCCAGTATTTCAAACTTCAATATTATGAGTGTAAGAAAGTTAATAACAGGATTTATACTAATCAAAAATATTGACGGCTGCTACTATACAAATATGATATGAACTTTTTAAAAAGCACAAATGGGCTATATTTCAGTGACTTATAACTAGGATTAACTAAACACCATTTACAGTTCAATGTTACTAAGAGTTTTCAGTTGATTTTTGGCTCTTTTAGAAGTACAGTAAACCCTTGATTTTACAAGTCTCCATTTAGTAGATTTCATGTGCAGCGAATAAAATCTGAATTAAAACCCTTCCCTGGTCAAGTCAGTGGTTGCTGCTTCTGTGCATGTGCAAAAAAGCATTATACTTCATGATATTAGTGGTATTCTTCATGTCTATCATATGTGCTAATGTTTGGGATAGTGCTTTTTATAAGATTCTGTAAGTTTTTAATAAATATTTTGTAATTGCTTTATTTAATCAATGATGGCTGCAAAGGGAGGCAACGAGAAAAAAAGATCCCACCTCTCCAATGTTTTTATTGATTCCTTATCTGATCATGAAGTCCAGCCTTATTACCCCCCCCCCCCACTTCCATACTTTTAGGAAGATAATTATACAGAAGCAGCAACTTCCAAGACTCAGTTAAAATTGGATACTTTCTTGAAATCAATCAGTCATTCTATATCATCCCTGAAACCCAGAACATCTGCTGCAAACAGCTACCAGTAAGGTAAGTTTTCTCCTGTACACACATTTGGGGTATTAAAAAAAATCAAATTCAATCAACATTCGGCTTTAGCCAACATCCATCCTACCAGGTAACTTATAAAATCGAGGGTTTACTCTATTTTCTTCCCCCCCCCCCTATATCTTCTAGATGTGCAGCCTTGCTGACTTAACTACAACTATTTGAAACCTTGCATGCATTCATTAGAAAATTTGTAGAGTCAACTTTTAAACTTTTTAAAATTATAATGAAATATTTTTGGGGTGGTTCTTTTTAAAAGAAAAATGCAAATATTGCTGGTACCACCTGTTAATTTTGCATTGAGTGCGGTAGCAGCTTGGTAAATGGCAAGTGAAAATCTATAAAAATGTTACAGATAGCCATCATTTTCTGTGGTCCCATTAGCTGTAGTTTTGTGATTTTACTTTTTATAAATAGAGACCAAATCTTGATACATTAATTAATTTGGATACCTGTAGAATAATATCAATACCTATAGAAGCTCTGTGGAATGAGCTTATCCTTGATATTTGATGGTCCCACTCGTATAGGTGATTCGAAGGGCCTTGAAAATCTGGTTCTTCACCCAGGCCTTTGGCAAGCATAATCAAAGCAAAGAATGTCAGATTGCAGATCAGTCCATTACAGAACTCTGAAGGTTTTTTTTTCTAAATAGTAATTATTAAACACCTATTGATGTGATACAAAATAAAAGGGTAAAACGTAAGACTAATAAACCTTACAGATTTTTTTTTTAAGTCTAGCATTTGTAGACTAACAATTACTGTTTTTTGAGATGGTTTTCCAAGTTTAAATTTTGGAAACCAATTTTGTACTTTAGTTGCTTTATTTTATTTTGCAATATGTTATTGTATTGTATTGTAAATTTGCTATAAGATTACCCCCGATCCTTTTACCACTTTGTGGTTTTCTATCTAACTTCTTTAAAAATTTAAGTGTGCAAATGAGTTCTAAAAGTTGGCATGATAATATTTACAAACTCTATTTTTGCCTGTTATCTGCAGAGTTCTATTTTACTAGAATGCTAGCTTTAGATTAGTTGAGAATATAGACATCAGTTTGTCAGGAATGTAGATGCTTCTTCAGCCAAATCGAAGGATAATTGAAAAAGTGTTTTCCTGTTACTTTAAGTAGAATAATTTCAGGCAAATACATAGTGCAAGGAGGGTTTGTGGCAATTAGGACTGTAGAGATGATGGACTATAATCTCAGAAAAGTGGGGAAATGTGCTGAATTACAACACTGTCCATTCCATTCAGTGTGATCAGTAGAGACAAATACTAAATGTCTTGGAAAGCTGAATTGTATGCATTTGTGCAGGTAAAGTTCAAATTGCAGATCAGAAACATCCTTATAAGATATTCCATCGTTTCTCTAAATAATACTATTTTTGTTCTCTTCTGTTCTTGAAATTGTCTTTTTTTTTTTTGTTAATCCAAACTATGCCCCCTTGAAAATATATTTTGCAAATTAATTATGGATCTGTTTGCAAGTTTCTGATTCTTAAGAAACTTCATTTACATTTATTAGGAGTTAATGAGTTTTACTTATAGTTTGATGCTATATAATGGCATTTCCCAAATTCTAGTACTGGTAAGATACTAGTTGTCATGCCACTGTTGAAATCTGATTCTGAGGAGGAGGTCCAACAGCTGACAAGCAGTGGGAGTGTGGCTCCGGTGGCTGTAGAGGAAACTGGGGAAGGGCACAGTCTGGCTGGGCATTCAGAGGAAGACCCAGCCCCCCTCTTTATCCTAGGGTACGCAAGGAGAAACGGATAAGGGAGCAACGTGAGTTACAGGAGAGAAAATATTGTATTGTATTTTTTCATTGCGTTTTATTTGGCTGTACATCGTCCCGAGTCCCGTCGGGAGAGGGTGCGGTATAGTATCATTAGCTGCAGCTGGGAAAACAGGATTTTAAAAGGGTGTTTGTGCATAGCACCTTGCTGGAAGCAAACCGTGCATTATCTTTGTTTGTCCAGTCTTATCTGGGTTCTGGCGTCCTCCCAACTGTGTGTGTTTCATTATCTTTTGAATTCCTTATCCTGCCCTGTCTCATTAATTGCTGCAGCATGGTTTGTGTTGGTTTTTATTTATAATTTATATATACTTTGGGTTCGGACTGAATTTCTTCCCTTTAAAAACTGTTCTTGGGAGAGTTTTTTCTTCAGCCGATGATAACTGGACATTGGGGGCCAAGTTGGAGATATTAAAGGGACTTTACCTACTTTTGTGACTTCGTTGCTTTTGTGCCATGCCTTGGGTCATCACACTAGTCCTTAGTTTGAAATTAACTGCATTATAGTAAGTGTAATATAGTACAAAATACTTCATTACAAAAAATAATGGATTAATATTGTTAATTAGGTGTTAAGAAAAAATGATGAGAAAAATTATAATATATGTAATATATGGGAAATAAATATGCAAATACAAACATCCCTCCTTTATTATGCATTATGTTGAAATTTTTGGACTTCTGCAAAATATACATCACATTCTGTCAAGTTGGAAGAAAAACATTTGAAATTTTCTTATTGCAGCTTCCATGCATGATCTGTGGCTCACATCTTCTCATTCCTAAACTCCACTAATTAAAGTGAGGTGATTATTATGTTTATTGTTATTATTTGTTATAGTACTGTTTCTCAAGTTCATTCAAGTTTAGAAAACGGGTTTTGGAATTGGAAATTGGAATAATTTTATATTTATTATTCTATTATAATTTATATTATTCTATGTACATACAGGAATTTGACAAGAGGAGTTGGTAGATTCAGAGAGATTCTACGAGCTGTTGAAACAAGAACTACACAGAATCTACGCATGGTAAGTTTTTACAGCGGTGGTAAATTAATGCTTGAATACAATGAAATTCAATTAATAAGAATACATAATTTTATGTGTATTTGGAAAAGTTGGATCACTATTTATTGGACTCCTAATTTTGTATAAGCCCTCCACATATAAAGTGGTCCAGCTTCTGGTTTTAGCTTTAGTGCCAAAGGACTGGTTTCCCTGTGATACCATTTATGTATTCATACTTTGAAAATAAATTCTAATTCATTAAACAAGCCATATATATGAAGTTAAGTTTTTTAGAAGACAAACCAAGCCTTTTTTCTATGTAGCAAACAGGGCTTGATATAAAAAAGATGTTAGAATTTTGATGAATAGATTAGATAGAACCATTCTAATATAAAATACTTGATTTCAAGTCATTTCACTTTCTTCCCCCCCTTTTTTAAAAATCAGATCTCTTTTGGTTCCTGTCACTAACTTAGCTAACTTTTAAAAAATTCTGCAAATTAATAGTTTCCCACAAGTTTATTGATATTCTCTAATATATAGATGGTTATTTTTTGGCTTCTTAAAAATAAGAATTTGAAGAATGGTTTTTGTTATACATATAATTGATTACTCTTTGAAACTTTTAATGGTTGTATTGGTGAGTTTGTTCTTTAGACTATATTTTATTCTTGACATTATATTTTATATACACCCTATTTGTATACAATTGCTTATTGAATAAAGTTATACAGTGCACAAGGACTTCAAGCAGTAAGTTGTTTCCTGTTATATGTGAGTTCTGCATCCAGCTTTTGTTTATTCTAAACATTGTGGTGAAGGGGATTTCTTTTTTCTCCCTAACAGACAATAGCAAGGCAGTTAGCTGAAATTTTGCTCCGAGGCATGTGTGAACAGAGTTACTGGCATCCTCTGGATGACCCTCCTCAACAGTCACCCTTAAACGATCCACTCTGGAAAGCTGCAAACACTAAAAGTTACACTCTCAGCAGAAGACCTCGTGTGTATTCAGGAGAAAAGTATGTTTTTAAAAGGAATATAATGTTCATATGATTTGTGCTATTTAAATAAGATTAACAAAGTGTATGGGCACAGACCCTTAACCATATTACTGTGTGTGCACAGGGCAATAGAAAAGATGAAAGAAGAGTGCACAGGCTAAGTTACTGTGGACAAAAGTAGAAATGGAAAACAGAATTAAAAGCTTTTTTTAGGTAAAATATGAAATGTGAAATAATGACAGATGCATCTGTTTTTGAAGTATGCTTCCTATGATAGAAATTAGCATTAAAACTCATTTGGCTATTTAACAAAGCAGATTTATTAGCAATAGGTTTTGTTTCTTTTTTCCCTGGAAGATTAAAACATACTGATGATATTTGAGATCACTGAGGGTTGCCTTTATCTAGCCATGTTGAATATTAAAGAATTTTAACAGAGCTGTTGCAGTAACTAAATCTATCTAAAATGTGCATGGCTGGATGTCTGAATTTTATTTGTAAGTTATATGCAACAGCAAGTATTAACCAGCTTATAAGTTGAAAACTGTTTGTCGTGAACTTAAAACAATTGTTTTGAATTCTAAATAGGATTAGAGTTCAAAGCTTAAATATTTTCTACATCTCTTAAGTATAAAGCAAATTAGGTTTAATGCAGGATTTAAATTTTATTAGGAAAAATTCTGAGCATTTTCTACAGGTTAGGGTTGTCGAACTCGTGGCCACGCCCATGCCCTGTTTAGATACCATAGCCATTAGTTGAAATGTTCAGCTAGGACTGGAGATATGTAGGTTCAAATCCAACATCATTTTCTCTCAGCCCTTAGTTTAAGTAGTCTTATGAATTCTCTTTCCTGACTAGGTCTGTCCTGAAGGGCTGATAGGAGCTGACATTTTATCAGGTTTTTCTCTGATCCCTACAATGAGTCCCTACAATGAGTCCCTATTGAATGGTCTTGAATTTCAAATATTATAAATAATGAAAAAAGTAGAGTGATTAATTAGAATTTGGTCAGGTTTAATGTCATTTAAGAGTGTTAAAAACAAAAAATGCAAGATACTCTGATTAGAATAAATAAATTTATAGGAAAAATGTACTTTTCAGACCTCTGAATTGCTCTATTCATGAATATTTAAATATTATAAAAATATGAAGACAGTGACATTAGCATTTTAAATAGGAGTAGTTGTAGTTTTAGTTGCCAAATTAGTATATTTGTTTGAGCTATTCTAAACTGTTACACTTTGAAACAAGCCAAATTGTTACACTTTGAAACAAGCCATTTACAAAAATGGCTTCATTTCCATAATTTGAGTTGCTTTTACAAAAAAATAAAGTATCAAGTTGGATCATCATGAATATGCAGATGTGACACAACTGTTAACTATTACATGTAAATAAATTTTGTTGACTGTAATATAATGAATGCTCAATTTTTAACAGCATTTTTTGTCCTCAAGAGAATACTGAAGAAGCTTTGTTGCTGCTACTAATCAGTGAATCCATGGTGAGTTGTGTTCAGGGGTGGGATTCAAATTTTTTAACAACCGGTTCTGTGGGTGTGGCTTAGGTGATGGGTATGGCTTGGTGGTCATGTGACTGGGTGGATATGGCTTGGTGGTCATGTTATTGGCTGGGTGTCGCCAACTCAATATCACTCACATCGAGGCACGCATCTCCTCGCCTGGCCTCTCATGACTGGGGATACTGAAACAGTCGTAAATGTGAAAAATGGTCATGTCACTTTTTTCAGTGCCATTGTAACTTTGAATGGTCACTCCACACAAGCAAAGTATCAGCAAAAGAGGGGGAAAAAAGCTCCAGAGACGTTCCTGAGACAGGAAGTCTAGTCCTGCCAAGAATGTAATAAGGGTTAACGGAGACGCAGTTTCTCTAAGCAACACCAGAATGTTTCTTTCCTGCCTTCCTTACAGGATTAGGCCAGTAATTTCTTCTAACAACTGGTTCTCCAAACTGCTTAGAAAGTTAACAACCGGTTCTAGCGAATACGTGCGAACTGGTAGAATCCCGCCCCTGGTTGTGTTTCTTTATAAATGTGCACCTTTTATATTATTTCTTTTGCATTTTACAATTTGATAGTTCACAAATTGTAATTTGCTGTAACAAGAGCAATTAAGTGTGTGCGTACATAGGGTAGAGTGCAGTATATGGATTCAAAGCAAGAAAACAAACTTGTGATACGATTCCTTCTGGGTTCACTTATTCCATGTGCTACCTTCACATTTTCTTTTAGTATTTATGCTTTTATGGATGAATTTGTGTGAATAAATTTACTTGTAGGCAAACATGTGATCTGCACCACTTGCACCTTCCATAACTATACAAGTAATCCTCAACTTATGGTTTTAATGGAGCCTGTCTATCATGGTCATAAGTTGTGATTGTCGTAAAAAAGATTCATCCAAGTGACTGACCCATGCAAATTACTTTTCTTATCGAATACCCTCCTCAAAGATACTTGTCTGCTAATCATATTATCTTCTTCAGTGCTCCCAGATATCTTATATTTTGTACCTTAGTTTAAAGAGTAGTTAAATGCTGGTGGTAGCTTGAGATAGCAGCTTTTACTGTATATATATTTTCCCGTGCAAATTACTGTTATGCTTCTATTATCTGATACGTTTCTCTTTTGGTATTTATAATTCATTCAGAATCATTGTGCAGAATAAGAATATAGCAAAATAAATAACTAAAGATTCTTATTGTGAAAAGTTATTGTTCATTATCCTTCCATTTTTGGGTAGTTTCACTTAAATTAATAAATATGATGTAGCAGTTCTTAATAAATGCAATTTCATTACTAATGACTCCATTTCTGAATAAGGTTTCCCAGTAGTTAACAGCACTAATTGGCAATTATGTTGCCAATGTTGTTAAGTGATATAATCGCAGGTTGAAAAACCATATGACAGCACCGCTCAACAACAGTTCCAGTTACTGTAGTTCAGCAAGGACCATCTAGGTCATTAAGCAAGATCCTCATGTGATTGGGATATCTGACTTCCTGTCAGCTTCCCTTTTGACTTCGCTTGTGGGAAGCTGACAGGGAAGGTTGCAAATCACAATCATGTGACTGGGAAACAGTGATATAAACATGAGGTTTGGTTATAATTACCACCCAACCAGCACCATGCTAAGTTTGAACATTTGCTGAATACTGATCACATCTTTTTTTATGTTTGGTGTGGTTTTTCAGGCTAATCGTGATGCTGTATTAAGCAGAATACCGGAACACAAAAACGACCGTATCATCAGTTTGCAAAGTGCATCTGTAGTGTATGATTTGCTTACCATTGCCTTGGGAAGAAGAGGTCAATATGAAATGCTCTCAGAGGTAAGCTGTAAAATAAGACCTGGCATCCATATGGAGCTAGATGCATGCTATGTGGCTTGTATACACATACAACTCGGGAGTCAAACTCGCAGCGTCGTGTTGTCACATGACATATCATGACTTCCCCTTCTTTAAAACAGGTGGGTGTGGCCAGCACATAATGTATATGGCCTGCAGGCTGCAAATTTGACACGACTGATATAACTTTTCCTTCATGTCTGTTAGGCCCCCTACCCCCCGTTTTTATTTTATTCTTTTGAAAGATTTTTTTTTAATTCAAAGCATGTATAGAAACCAAACCATCAGTCTCCAGCCTAATCTATAGTAATGCCTGTAGTCTTCTCATGGGCTGCAGTGATAGTTGTAAAAAATAATGGGGTCGACAGATGCCAGCCAGGGATTTACTCCTATCCAGAAAAACCCAAAAATAAATTGAGCTGGTAGAGAACATTTTGGAAAGCCAGAATGGATGACGGAGAACAACTGTTTTACTTTGTTTTCTAATAAATTGGTATTTCGCTTGTTCCGGCCCACTATGGAAGCTATGGTAGTGGACATGATAAGGATTGTGCATCCAACCTTATCCTACTTAATCTCTTGGCAGCTTTAAAATACCATCTGTCATATTATCCTTTGGGAGATGTTCACCTCCTTTCTCCAGGGTTGATTCCAATTGGTGGTAATTGGGGAAGAAAGGTTTTGCCCTTGGCCCCTACTATGTGGGATGCTGCAGGATTCAGTGCTTTCTCTTTTCCTGTTTAACAGCTAAAGGAGGCTACAGGATGAGCTTATCCATTGCTAAAAGAATATATCACTGACCCTGGTGAATTAAGTGATGTGATGAATATCTTATCCTGGTTATTTGGAGGCTGTGAGGGTCTGGATGGGAACAACAGGCAAGACTTGAGTAGCTTTGAGTGGTGGGGAATTACTGGTTTTAGGACTATGCTGTCTTTGGTGCTGGACGGGATTGCTCTGCCCCAGACAGACTTGGTGCACAATCTGGGGGTTCTCCTAGACTTGCATATCCTGCCTGAAGAAAAGGTAGCAGTTGTGGCTTGAAGGACCTTTGCACAGCTCTGTGTTGTACTCTGCCTACATTCATTTCTAAGTCTGGAGCCTCTGTTCATTGTCACTCATGACCTAGTTCACACCTAGATTGGACTACTATAATGTACTCTACATGGAACTACCCTTGAAAAACATCCAGAAACTTCAACTAATGCAGAATGCAGCAGTGTGGTCAATTATGTGTTCTCCCAGAACAGTATGTGACACATCTCTGTTCTATGAGCTGGCTGCCAATTTGCTAATGGGTACAGTTCAAGGTGCTGATTTTAACATTTAAAGCCCTGGCATAGGATCAGGTTATTTAAGGGATCACTTTTCCCTGATTACTTCAGCCTGCGCTCTTAAATTTGGCAGAGAAGACATGTGGGTACCATCCGCTAGGGACCTACATTTTGTGGGTCCCAGGAGGTGGGCCTTCTCTGTCATGGCACCCACCTTATGAAATATTTTCCAACCCAAAGTCAGGTTAGCTCTATTTCTGTTAATGTTCTGGAAATCCCTGAAAACGTGGTTATGTCATCAGGCTTGGGAACCCAGAGAACTGGTTATCATTCTAAGATGGTTCCATTATTGCGGCTGATACCTTTACTCTCTCTGTGCCTTCTAGTTTGTACATATTTTAATTTTCAGTAGTATTTTAACTTTTAATGATGATTATTTTATATTTTTATGTTTTTTAAAATATTTTTATTGTTTTATTTGAATGCTGTATGCTGCCTAAAGTTACTTCTTATAAGCTCACCAACCATAGAAATTTGAGAAATAAATACATTTGGAGCGGTGCTTATATCATGGTTTCAAAATCCTAAATGAACCCATTCTGGACTTATGCAACTTTCTGGCAAAGTCAGTGGGGAAACCAGATTCGTTTAACAACCATATTACTAACTTAACAACAATTGTAATGATTCACTTAACTGTGGCAAGAAAGTTTGTAAGATCGTGCAAAATTCACTTAGCAAGTAACTTGCTTAGCAGACAGAAATTTTGGGCTTAATCGTAAATCAAGGCCTACCTGTACTGAAGGTTTCTCTTCACCATCACAAGCTGGAAGATTAGTTGTTGTCTGTATTGCTATATACTTTAGGGCAGTGGTTCCCAAAGTGGGCGGTACCACCGCCTGGGGGGGCGGTGGAATGCCTTAGGGGAGCCTAAGAGGCAAGGGGGCTGGCAGGGGGCGCTAAGCGGCAGCGGGAGGCACTGGAGTCCAGCCGCACCAAAAAAAACACGCGGTGGCTGGAGGTTTTTTGCAGGCACAGGGGATCAACGCAGTGCTGCAGGCGGGATTCACCCTTCCCATCCTGGAAGGGCTGCCTGCATTGAGCCACGACAGGTCCCCACATGGGCCAGGTCAAGCCAGCTGCGAGGAAGGTCTCCCCAAGGAAGCGAAGTAAAAGCGCATGCGCCGCCTCGTTGTGTCGCAAGAATTATGTAGGGCGGGCTTTTCGGCATGTTGAACGTTCTTGGTGGAGTCAAGTGTTGGGAGGTTTTGCTTGGTGGGCTAAGGCTTAGAAGTCGGTGCAAAGCGATGTCAGGGATTACAGGAGGTGGAATGGGCTCTGCTCGGAAGCGGCTGCTGAAAGGGGGGCGCTAAGATGTGGCAGAAGGGCATTCGAGGTGCCGGCACCGCGGGCTCATCCCATTGATTGTTGCACCAGAGTGGTGGAAGGGGCTGAATGATGTCAAACACAGCAGCGGCAGCACATTGGGAAAGTCATTCTGGCTTTGCTCTACTTTCCCAAAGTGCCACCGCTGTCGCATTCTGTCTGTCTGTCCATCCATCCATCCAAAAGGTCTGTCTGTCTGCCTGCCTGCCTGCCTTCCTACCTGCCTGTCTTTCTGTCTACCTACCTACCTATCTACCTACTAATATAAATCTATCCCTCCATCCATCTATCTAGAGAGAAACCTGATGCATCAGATTGAAATGAGGCCTAGTTTAGACTGAGGCCCTTTTCCACATTGAAACCTCTTTGGCTTCTATTAAAGGTTTTGTGGATGAAACATGGTCAAGACTATCAGGAAGCTCTCCCATTTTTTTGAAGCTTTAAACAGGATCCATTGGACCAGATCTCCACCCTAAAAAATTACTTTTCCCCAATGTATTACAGTGCCAATTCTGAAGAAGGCAAAACCAAAATGTACCGGTAAATTACAAGAAGAACACACATACACACAGTCCCTTCTAACCCTGCTGGAGCAGGTGATTGGACTAGAATAGATATCTCATTATCTTTCTCCTCCCTCCCTCCCTTCTTCTTTATTTCTTTTTCTTTCTGTCCCTTCCTTCCATTTCTCCCCCTTTCTTTGTCCCATTTTCTTTCTGTCCCTTTTCTTTCTCTTCTTCCTTCTCCCTTTCTCTCTCTCTCTTTCCCTCTCTCAGGCTCACCCTATTGATTTGGTGCACTGCTCCGTTCGGACTTGCTTGGGCAGGTCCCTCTGGTGCAGCAGGCTCAATGGGATGGACCTGCAGGGCCAGCACCTAGAACATGGCAGTGGCGGCACATTTGAAAAGTAGAGCAAAGCCAGAGGTCAGTAATTTTTGCTGCAAAGAATCACAAAAGCTTCTGGGCTGTGCTCAAGAAGGGACACACATGTCAATGCAATTCAGCAACATAAAATAAAGAAATACAAATAAAACGAATCAACAAGAATCGACAAAGCATCTCTGATTAGATTCTATTCACTACTAGAATCTAATCAGAGATGCTTTGCCGATTCTAGTGCAGTGAACTGCTCCAGCAGGGTTAGAAGGGAGTGTGTGTGTGTGTGTGTGTGTGCGCGCGCACGCGCATGGTTGTCAAAACTCCAAAAACAGGTCAAGTAGCTCTGGGGAGGCCAGTCATAAATTGGAACACTTGCTAAACAACCGGCCATTAAGTGAGGACCACTTGTATTTGGTTTGTCAGTTACCTGGCCATGCCCATCCAGTCGCATGACCACCAAATCACATCTACCTGGTCATGTGACCAGCTAGCCACACCCAGCCAGCAAGCCACGCCAGCCAGTCACGTGATCAGCAAGCCACGTCCACTCAATCATGTGACCAGCAAGCCATGCCCTCAAATTAGGTCACGCCCACAGAAATTTGAATCCCACTCCTAGGTGGGGGGCACCGAGGTTGAGTTTGTAGCACCAAGGGGGTGGTGGACTGAAAAAGTTTGGGAACCACTGCTTTAGAGGGAAGTATTTTTTTTCCTAGCTTTTCTTACGATAAAAGCAGAACTGGTTGCTATTTATCTAATAAAGATTTCTGTGCTTTAAAAGAATATTTTTCTGAGAGCAGCTTTATAAAAGCTGGAAATCCTGAATGTAATGTGGTTTATTTCAAAATAAATAACTACACAATTACATTAAGGAACTGTAGAAATAATTTTAAAAGTTAAATTTTATAAAATAGCATGCATACTGTGGACACTGAAACTCTGCATGCTGGTCACAAAATATTCCAGTATTCCCAGCATTTTTCTTCTGGAATACATCAATTCAACCATTCTATATATATCTTTTATTTTACATAGTTCATAATATTTTTAATGTGGTCTGTGAGAAATATGCTCCCATGTCAGATGTCTTTGGAAAGGGAAATGGGGCCTCTATGTGGTAAATATATTTTTCTTTAAGAACTATTCTTTATTGCTTTTACTGCTACCAACTGGAAACTAAATTCTGTGCCTACCCTGGAAGTAAGCATTATGGATTTTCATCAGAATTAGTTCTGAAAAGGAACTGAAAAATATAACGGTAGTAGTCATTTTTGTTTCATAACTTTTTTCCTGGATAGCTGATTCATGATTCTCTGCTTCCCATTCTTAACATTTTTCATGGCTTCCCTTTCTTTGAAAGAGCCTTTCTTGCTCTTCCAAATTCTGTTTCCCTCATGATTAACTTTTCTATGAATTTTAAAATTACTAAATCCATTTAGTTTGTACGGTAAATTACTTTCCTACTGAAATACCGATAATTGAATACATAAATAGAATTTAGATGCTTCTTTAATTAAATTTAGGCACCACTTGGCTCCAACTAACTCTGGATGGCTCACAATATGTCATCATAAAATAGTTGCCGAAGATGTTGCAAATGCATTTATCAGGAATTTGAGGAAGTTGGCTAACCTTGAACTTAAAAATGCTATCCAATCAAATCCTGAAACAATTGGGACTAGATGACAAAGACATCCAAATCATAAATAATGTATAATGGCATCAGGTAGCAAATGTAAGATTAGGCTGAAAATACTCAGATGATGCAGAAATACGAAGAGAGGTCAGAGAGGACTGTATCCTGTCTCTGCTGTTGTTTAATATGTACTCCGAGTCAATTTTCAGCAAAGCACTGTAAAACATCAATGCTGGCCTAAAAGTAAATGGTGTTCAGATCAAAAATTTAAAATATGCTGATGATACAGTTCGGCTTGCCAATAAGCATGAAGACTTCCAGCTTCTCATCAACAGAGTCACAGAAATATCTGAAAAATATGGCTTGAAGCTTAACTCCTCAAAAACCAAGATCATAGTCGTCAGCAAACAACCCCATAATTTACCACCGATAAATATGAAAGGAATACCTATAGAAAAAGTTGAAAGAATCACGTACCTTGGTTCTAATTTACATGAAATCTGGGACATGACCGCTGAAGTAAGACAAGGATAGAGAACGCGCGAACAGCATACTTCAAAATAAAAAAGGTCTTCTGCAGTCAGGACATAAGTCTAAGATTGAAAATCAGGCTTGTCAGATGGTACTTCTTTTCTATCTTGCTCTATGGAGTAGAGAGTTGGTCTCTGACAGAAAACCACTTGAAGAGACTAGAAGCATTTGAAATGTGGATTTACAGACGACTGTTACGTTTAAGCTGGGTTGATAAAATCAAAAATGAGGAGGTGATAAGAAATCATTAAAATCGTTAAAAAGCAAAAGTTAGAATATTTTGGACATGTGATATGACACCCGGAAAAATTCCAAGGAAAGATTGAAGGCAAACAAGGTCCAGATAGAAGAAGAACATCATGGCTTCAAAATCTAAGGAACTGGTTTGGACAGAACTCAACAACACTTTTTCGTGTGGCTGTTGATAAAAATAGGATCACCAACATGATCACCAACGTCCAATGATGGATATGGCACAAGGAAAAGAAGAATCCAATCAAAACGTTAGAGGTGCTTGTTAGGGAATCATTGTGTTTGTTATCATACCCTGCTTTGTTTTGTACAAAAATGTCTTGGGAAGATAACCTCATTTCTCATTTTCTTACATTTGTGACCTGACATTTGCATTGAAACTCCCTTTTTTATATGTATTTCATGAACATTTCCTTTATGTTAACGGTTTTCATGGGTTCCATAGAATAGGTTTATATATATTGCCTCCCTGTTTGCTTTGATTCAGAAGTTTAGTTTGTTAGAACATTCAAAGCTGAGCTAAAAGAAATTCACTTCTTAATTTAAACTTTTTTGAGAATCTTCCTTTTCTGTTGTTCATTTCAGTATGAAATTCCACTGTAAAGTAACTTAAATAGTATTCTATGAATTGAGAGAAAGAAAATGGACAGAGACAATGGAATTGGTCAAAAGTTTGAACAAATCTCCTAAAGACAAAAGATGAGCCCTGCTTTTCTCTCCTCTATTACTTGCATTACACTCACATAAAATAATCCAGGCTTTCATACTTACCTGCATACAACAACAAACTCTTCAGTCATTTGCAGCATGCACCCTGGCATGATATTTATATTATGTAACAAAAGCACAGTGCCTTGCAAGCATTGTTTTGTTTGCCAGTAAGTGTAATTACCAGCTAATATAGTCAGTATAGAAAGATGAGTAGTGTTCGTTTAAATAATTTATACCTATTAATGGTCTGTATTCTCAATTTTATTGCAGTGTTTGGAACGGGCTATGAAATTTGCCTTTGAAGAATTCCATCTTTGGTATCAATTTGCACTTTCATTAATGGCAGCAGGAAAAGTAAGTTTCTTTGCAAATTTTGTTTTATTACTGGCTGCTAATGGCAACAAAGTAGACTATAATCCTGCATACACTCTTTGTGTTATATAAGCCTTCATTTTCATAATTGTACAGAATAGCAGCTGTAGCTCTGTTTATCATTTGATCCAACAAACTGTAGACATCTACTGGTTAGAGTAGAAAAGTGGATATAGCACAAATTTCTTTGTGTTTCTTTTTTTTCCTTCTTTGAAACATTGTGTTTCATTGCTCCTAAATACAGGTAGTCCTCAAATTATGACTAGTGGCTTGGAAAGGGTGCTTTACATCTTTACATTTAATCTGTGAAGCACGTCTGACCATTGTAAAACATTCTCCATTCATTCTCCATGTTTAGTAAACATTCTATATATACCAAAATATCACTCACTCTAATTTTTTGTCATGTATGAGTAAATTGCAATCATTCATTCAATTTCTTTTCTCAGAAACAAACTTCTCAATCTTGTATATAGTATTTAGATCTATATTCCTCATTGCATCATACAGTCTAACATTCACTACAGATCATTTGGGTTGTCAGCTTAACCCAGCATTAAAAATCAAGAAGATATCACACATCAATAGGCTTATGCATTGCTCAGTGTTTGTTGTGGTTAGATGGCAGCAGATGCAGACGGCTGAGGAGACCGAGGACTCAGATGAGGGGCCAGGACCATTAGAGAGTGGACTGCTGCCTTCAGAGATTGTGGGGGGCTGGCAGCAGCGATGAGGAGGTTCCCAAGGAGCCCGTGCCAAGTTGACTTGACTTGACTTGACTGTCATTGCACCTCATACAACGAAATCAAACACCATCTTTAGTGCACATCATGACCACGACCATGAAAATAGACACAGACACACATCCTTCACCCTCCACGCATTGAACTGAAAATCGCCGACACCGCACCAACACTGCACTATACAGCAGAATTCAAAAGAGCTACTGCCCTGAGATAGAAGCTGTTTTTCAGCCTATTTGTTCTTGTTTTTATTATTCTGTACCATCTGTCAGATGGTAATAGTTCAAAAAAAGGGTTCCCAGGATTAGACGGATCTTTGAGAATGTTTTAAACTTTCTTAAGGCAGTGAGAGCTATAAAGCTCTTCCAAATAGGGGAGAGGGCAACCAATGATCTTCTGGGCAATGATGTTAACTCTCTGGAGTGCTTTCCTATCTGCCACTGTGCAATTGGCAAACCATACAGAGGTGCAGTATGTTAAAATGATCTCTATGGTGCAGCGGTAGGAAGTCACCAGCCGTTTTTCATTCAGTTGTTTTCTGAGAAGTCTTAAGTGCACGTGCGCACAGGGTTGCTCTTAGGAAAGAGCAGCTGCAGCAGCATCGGCGACTTGAGTAAGGCTGCAAGGTAATGGCCCCTCTTTCAAGTAGTTAAAAGCCAGCTGTGAAGCTAACATTCTTTGTAGGAAGCAAAAACGTTTTGAAACTCCAGCCTCGTGGACATTGCAGTATCTTAAGTTAGTATTTGAAGACTCTTGTGTTATAAAATATTTCTTATCTGTTATTTTTGGCAGCCTTGCACAGTTTTGGCAAGGCTTATGCTTATCAAAATTAATTAGTTTGCAGCAGCCTTTTAACCAGGGATTTATAAGAATCATTAAAAGGTTTCTCTTCCCCTTGGTTCGTGTTTTATTGGAAAAGGGTTTGGGTCAGAACAGTGTTGGGGCATTTGTTAGACATTATATTTATTCTCATACATGCTTTATTGTATGATATGCTGTTCTTACCATATTCAACAGCCAACCTTCAACTGTGTAAAGTAGTCCGCAATTCAATTATCATAAGCTTTTTCTAAATGAACATAATATATCTTTTCATAATTCAAAGAATTATGAGCAAAATAAGAGCAAAAATGTGGTCTTCATTCTCCTGCCTATCTCCTGCCTATCCTGCACATCACAAATTTTGTATATTGTATAGAGTATATTATCTCTCAAGCCTTTCGTTTAGAATTTTGTCCGTACTAGATGTATCCCTTCCCTCTATAATTTTGCAGCTCCTGCTCCCTTTCCCTGGTATAAGGGAACAACTTTTTTTTTTAATGATCAAACAAATACAGGCCTCGTGCTTATGCTCACATTAATCACATCTGTACCTTACTGTTTCTCAAGTTACACTATCTACAATTGCTTCCTTAAAATGTTTCAATCTTTTCACATCTTTTATAACTTGCTTTTCATCACCTTTCATTAACACTAACTTTTACTAACTTTTACAGCATTCACTTCAGTTCTACTCTTTGACATATCTCTATACATTTCTAAGTTCTTCCTACTAGCATTCCTTCAGTATATATATATATATATAAGAGAATCCTTATTTTTCATTTACTACCCAAACATTTTTTTAAATTTTTCATTAGAATCAGTCTAAATTCTTGGCATTTTATATGCTACACAATGCTACTTTATCTGATTAATAGCTGCTGGACATCAATCAAAATCAAACCAATTCCTTCTTGAATAAAATCCATTTCATCTTTTTAATTATATCTTGGAATGGTTTAAAGTAGCAAATTGAAATAACATTTTGCTACTTCCTCACTGTCTTATTTTCTAACGCCCTTTTTATATAGTCTGCTCGAGCTGTGAAGGTCTTAAAAGAATGTATTCGGTTGAAGCCAGATGATCCTACAATTCCACTTCTTGCTGCTAAATTATGTATGGGAACCCTTCATTGGGTAAGTTGTTTTGTTAGTCATCTGAAAAATGAAGAATTCAGTATTTAAGGATATATGTATCTTTTATTTCAAACAAAAAGTCTATCAATTCATTGAAATTTTAGAATATTAGTAGTTCTGGAACCCATACCACTATTGCATCTGATTAAAGATCTTCTGCAGATCCTGGAATGATTTTAATTTGATCTGTTACGGATATTGAAATGTCCTGTCACTGCATGCATGATCTTATAAACCTTGAAAAGATATTTGCAAGGATATATCTGCATTGCAACATAGATAATTAATAGTGGGTGTCATGTCCAGCTTGTTTGATTTGTATAATAGTCCATCTCATGTAAGCAGTTTAAAAACAGTTAAAAGCAAGAAAAAAATTTACAAAAAAATATAAAATAAATAAATATCAATAAAATCACATTAAAACAAAAGAATTAACTATACATAGAACTTGTGGTCACAAACACTTCTGACCATGACCGGGTTCTGCCCAAAACAATTCACAATTTTTTCCTTTTTTTCAAGGCCGATTTCCCCTTCCGTGCCATTTTTTTTTGTAAGTGCCAAATTTCCAAAATTAGGTTCAGGTCATGACCAAATCAGGTTGCGACCAAAATTATGGAACAAATTATGGTTGTGACCAGAGGTTCTACTGTAATCAGATATAATCATAGAAAGTACTGTGATTTATTATAACTTGCAAGTGACACATAAATTTTGCCATCACTAGAACTGTACTTTAAATTTAAAGTTGAAATTTAATCATATTAAATCAAAGAACCTTTCTCATAAACCTTAATGTGGCTGATACAAAATTATCACAATAAAATTAACTTTACTCAAAGGGAGAATCAAGAAGGAACAATGTATATAAGCATTATATAAATCAGAGAAATTGCCCTATATGGGTTAAAACAGTAAAATAAAAATATGATACAGTAGTTCTGTTAGCAATCACTGCATTGTATTTAGTGCATTGAAGAGATCATGTTAGAATGGTTCCATTCCTTCTGTGGAAGAAAGCAATGTCTATGGATTCTGTTTCCTGAAGTGACAGTTTGACCTAATTCCTAACAAGTATAGAGACCATCAGGTGGAAGAGCAATGAGTTTAAAGGCATAGGAAGTCTGGGTTGTGAACAGTGGTTTTAGGATAAGTTGCTGCCAAGAAAAATTGGTAACATGCCTACTGAACCTGGGAGGAATTTAGTCAACAGACGCATCAAAATTCACATAGAAACTTAATCTACTTCCTACATACAAAATTAGTAACAGGTAGGCTTACGTTTCATTCATATTATTTACTTGGATAACTTGATTCCTATGTGTACCTCAGCCAAATTTTTATCCAGTCCTTTTAAGAAAGCATTGTCATTTGAGCTCTTGATTTTTAAACTAATTTAGTTTATTCTTTTGTGGGGATTGACTTGAACATTCTAAGCCATCTGAGTACTTTCTCCCTCTATAAGTCTTCATGATATGATATTGAGATGATGCCATCCAGAAATGTGTAAGAACATTGAAATTGTTCCCACATTTCACAGCATCATTTTCGTCGGTTCTTCAATTTGTGAAATTTTGCATGTATAAGAAAGGAAATGGTAGAAAAAGTTGATAACCATGTTTATTTCTATACTCTTTCAAATTTCCAGTACTACCTTTAGCACTTGTAATATGGTTTGGGGGTCTTGATTTTAAATTAGAATAATTTGAATACTAGTAGATATTGGTCAACCGACTTTAAACAGTGAATTCTGAATTAGTGAATTCTGCCACTTTTCCTATGAAAATCTGTTTTTAGTTAGAAGAAGCAGAAAGATTTGCCAGAATGGTGGTTGATGTAGGGGACAAAACATCAGAATTCAAAGCCAAAGGTTTTTTAGCCCTAGGATTGACCTACAGCCTACAAGCTACAGATGGTAAGTAAATTTCACATATCTATTGAGATTATTAAAATTGGTTTTATATTTCAATATAACTAATTAAATGTCCAGTTAAGTATCACTAATGAATTATGTCTTTAGCTTCTTTGAGAGGAATGCAAGAGGTCCTACAACGAAAGGCTCTTCTAGCATTTCAAAGGTTAGTAGATGGTAAACTTTTTGCTAAGCTGTAGATAATGAAAATCATATTTTGAATAGAATGTTTATAAATGATTATATAATATAATATCTCTGGAGTATAGAGCATATTGCATTAACATTTGGTTCATCAAGTAGAGTGGGCAAATCCAATCTGATTCCAACGGATTACCTCTTATTTCATTAAAGATATTTTTGTTATCAGCTAATAGAAAATAACATTTGCTCAACCTTTGTTTAAAGAACAATTCTTGTATCTGAGATTTTTTTTCTTTTTAAAGAAAACAGCTCGGGAGCAGCACAGTAGAGAATTAGTAGAATATATGTTTTTATTCTTACTATTAATAATAATACTAGTGAGAATAGTAATATTTTAATTGAACAAAAATGTGTTCATTCTGTTAAAAATTATATTTCCTGCATTAAAGGTTAAGGTTAGAATCGGATAAATGTTTTAAATTATAAACAGTTAAAAATGTATTCCTAATGGGTTATTTGCAAACAGTTATTTGCAAGATGCAGAGTATCCCATTTTAATGAACATTTAAGAGTCTTAAATACGTTTCTTATGATACTAAAAAGAGACTTACTCAGTAAACGTTTTTCTTTCATGTTTCCTGGATATTCCAGATAAAATTTTAAAAGATGACTGTCTATAATATGTCAGTCTAATGGAAGTGAATAGTAGGAGAGCGGATAATTACTTGTAAGATGTAGGCTTGGTCCCACTATTCTCCCCATTTAAACTCAGTATCCATATAGGTAGTCTTCAGATTACAATAGTAATTGGAACTGAGATACAGCTAATCCTTGACTTTAAATCACAATTGGGACAGTATTTATATTGCTAAGTAAGTGAATCACATTCTTGCCACAGTGGTTATAGAAATGCACTATATGCACCTTTGGCTTTGCTTGATGGGGAAGTATATTAAAACTCTTGTAATTTCAGAAAAGCTTTTGCCCATACACATAGACACACAAGCACACTGGTGATTAATATCAGTACATATTATTTTTGTTATAAGAGCTCTGAGGGGGAGCTGGTATTGGCTCATTGCATTATAGAATTAATTATATAAGAGCATTATATTAATAATGTTCTTATATAATTAATTCTAAAATACAGAACTCCTTATGGACAATTTTTACTTTGCCTTTACCAAAATAAAGATGTTAGGAGAAAATTCTTTGAAACTTGAGTCATAAACTTGTATCAGTATAGGCTGTGTCATGTATGGACAACTTCCTATAAATATTTTGCTGCAGTCATCTAACATGGATGTCAGCAACCATTTATGCAAGCAATATTTAATCTGGATTATTTCTGAGATTTTAAACTGATGATGATGATGACATAATATTAAGTAGCTGCCAAATGGTAATCACCCTTCTTTCATTGCTAGATTTAGTTAGATTTCTGAAATAGTGATATATAGAAGAAAATCTCTGTATTATGTTACTAATTCTGTGAGCAATCTGTTTATCAGATTTTTAATTCACTTTTAAAAATCTGAACAAAATATTAAAACACCCTTTATTACTTAATTACGAAACATAAGAATCCCTCTGACACTGGAAAGTGTTAGATATTTGTTTGTTTGTTTATCTCACAAACATATCCAACAAACCTTCTTACTCCTTTTCCCCCACAACAGTCCTGTGAGGTAGATTAGACTGAGAGGGTAGCTCATAGTCACCCAACTGGATAAGGCCCTGACATCTTGAAACATCCACGGAAAATAAGTAAAAAATAACACCTGACAGGAAGGCAGAGAGGGAGGGAGGGATTGATTAGAAAGTACAACTACCTGGGTGACAGAAACAACAAACTACTAATGTGTTAAGCTATCAATAAAGGAAGAAAGGAAGTAACATTGAAAATCCATTCGTTTCTCAGCATAACACATTATAACTGAAGGCAGTTTTCCAGGATGCAATACAATCTAGATAAATGTAATACAAATAAATCTAATATATTTTAATTATTTTCAGGGCACATACTTTATCTCCAAGTGATCATCTGGCAGCCTTTTATTTAGCTTTACAGTTTGCTATTTCTCGACAGGTATGTTTAAAAATCAGTAGATTTGTTAACATTGATTGGCAGTAAATGGAGTTGTTAATTGAAGAGCATTTAATATCCACTGTGTTCTTACTTCCAAATGAAATTGCTGCACAAAATATAAGAAATATTTTATTGATCACTTTTGTATGCCTACATTCCTTCTTGCTGATTCAGTGTTAGGGTAGAAAAATAACATATTGCATATAGGATTCAATTTTCAAGATTTGTATTTTATTTTTATATATTACATAAAATAATTTATTTTCTAGTAAACCTTTTAGAAAGACTAGCAATTCAAAAGTACAAAGTCTTCAGGCCATGCATCTTTTTCTTCTACTTTTAACGCCTCTATCCCAAAATGATGACATTTGGATGTTGCTTTGTCTTTGTTCTTGACTAGTACATGAGAAGGGCACAGGCCAAATGCATTCTAAGAAAACAAGCAGTGAAAGATTTTTTAAAACTTAAATTGCAGAACTTTGAAACCTGAAACAGGTACATTTTGTGCATTTAAGTAACACTGATCTATCTTGAATTTACAAAGGTAAGGAAAAATTTATTTTAGAAAGCTGATTTTAGGGAGGCTAGGTACATACTTCTAGTTAATGGATAATAAAATCATTAGCATCTGTTAGTACACTCTCCAGTGAAATGTTTCCTCCCAAAGTTACATGTGTGAACTTTGGGAGATTTCCATTTCTTCTTGCTGTTGTTATTATCCAAATGGGTAATAGAATTATTCTAAAAATATGTGTTGTGGTAATAATTCTTTTCAGTTTTTATTTTAACTAGATACCAGAAGCTTTGGGTTATGTTCGTCAGGCTCTGCAGCTTCAAGGTGATGATGCTAATTCTTTACATCTCCTTGCCCTCTTGCTGTCAGCTCAGAAACACTACCATGATGCTCTGAATATCATTGACATGGCCTTGAGTGAATATCCAGAAAATTTCATGTGAGTAATAATTATTGCTGCTTCTAGATATGCTGAATGTGACATTGAACTAATCCAGCTGTGATGTTGAGAGAGGTTGTAAATTTGTTTTTCACTTTTCCAGATGCTTGCTATCTATTTATTTATTTATTTATTATTTATTTATTTATTATATTTATATACCATCCTTCTCCCGAAGGACTCAGGGCGGTGCACAGCCAACCATAAAACTATTACAATTATAAAAGTTAAAAAGAATTAAATATTTTAGGCTGTCTAAAAATTATACCCTCCCCCAATAAATTATTAAAACAAATCCTATAATTTTCATTCTTGATGAGTAAGAATATAATTTTCTGCTTCCCAGCTTCTTTGTTCTGTAGATACCACACAGCTGTCTTTCTACACATTACATTATATATTATTTAGATGTCTAAATGCAATTGTTTTATAATAAAAAATAAATGCAATTCTATTTCTCCTTGTTCTGCCTTTTCATGAATTTACTTTAAACCAGTATCATTTCCATTGGAAGTAACAAAATAATGGAACTGTATAAAATATAAAGAAGCTTTAACATTTGTTTTCTTAGATTATTATTTTCCAAAGTCAAATTGGAATCACTCTGCAGGGGCCCTGATGAGGCACTTCTTACTTGTAAACATATGTTGCAGATCTGGAAATCTTGTTACAATCTTACTAATCCCAGGTAAGAGTTATGGATTCAGTAATATGAATTATGGATCATTTGATGAACAAAATATACATAATTTTAACAATTATAAAATATAGTTTATTATTGATAAGTTCTACTGTTCCACTGTTAAAATATTAAGAAATGAGTGGAATAAAGAATTAAATGTTCCTACTTTGACTAGACAATAAGAAAGTGACTTCTATACCAAGAATGTCAGTGGACCTTAAACTTCAACTTGCACAACAAAAGATAATAACTTAGAATTTATTGGAATCCTCTATATTTGAATGTAAAAAGTCTATCTTAAGATAGCATTCTGTTGGAGCAGTAATAAGGATAATACTTTGTTAAAACACATGTTTTCACCATGTCCTATACTTAATTTGGGAGAAAATAGTGGATTATAACTGTTGACAATAATTAAAAATTTTGAAGATAATATTCTGTTGAATTACATAATCTTTTACATGGAATATGACAACTGGACAATGTAACTGGATTATTTGTGCCCTTACTATATCCAAAAGACTGATATTGTAACATTGAGAAGATAAATGTTCATTCATTCAGTTGATTGATTATATTCACTACTTATGAGCAGACAACCAATGAGTTGAGATTTGTAAATAGATCGACGTGACAAATCAACATGACATGACAGTCTCATAAAACATGCTTTATATAATAAAAGTCTTCTTCATTACTCATGTTTTAAAAATAGAAAGCCAAGTCAATATTATTTACCACATGCTTTGTGCACTAGAGCTGCTAAGTTGTTACTAAGGATAACTGAGCTACCCTTTTTAGAGGGACATACCGTAGGTATGACAACAAAGATCTGCCCAGAACAAACTCCCTTTCATATATTAGGGAAGTCAGTTGTGGATGCCATTAGACAATAAAATTTATTTATGTAGCAGCAGTCTTCTTAACTTTATTGTAACCATTTTATATATCAGGTATACATATTCAGAATGGACTGTTTGAAACAAGTCTAGCCTGTGTTTCTGGCTAATAATTTCTCTTCCTTCCTATCACTCATATGAGTATCAAATTAGAAGAAATAAGACAAACAGATCTCCCTGCACCATGCAACCAAGTATCCAAGAGAGGAATAACTTTTAGCTTCATTATAATATTGGGCACATGTAACGAGCTGATTGATGCAGCAGTTTCTAGGAAATGTCTGCTGATTAATAAAAATACTTATTAGTTGATTAAATGGACAAGAAAAGTTTCCTTTCTATTTCCTGTGGATTATTGTAATTGCATCATTCATTGCACATGGAATCAGGTGTCCAGCAGTCCTCTACTTCAGTATCTTGCAGAATGTTTTATATCATTGTTATAGCAGCGGAACAAAGAAAGGAAATAGTTTTATTCTCTGCATAGAAGGCATTACCTGACAATGGATGTAGAAGTTTCACTAAGAGGAAATTGCCAGGATGAAAAATCAGGATATCCTGTTAAGTTTAAAGCAGGCATGAAGAAACTAGAATTTGTCCTACATTTTTTAGAGTTTATCATTTGTCAATAAATAAATAGCCTTGCTTTCATATAAAAATATATGTATTAGAAAGACAGAGTGTATTGACAGTCTAAAACAAAACATTTTACAACGGTTTGAATTTCAGCTATTTCAGAAGTCCAGAAATGGAAAGGTGAATATGTAAAAGACAATATTGGTTTCAAATCCTTTCATGGAGCATAGCAACACCCCTTCCCCCACATCCGCATACCCACACCTACACATATTGTATATAATACACATACACAAAGGCATGATGTACAGGCCTCACTTACAGTGATTTAAAGTATTAATATATTGTGTTATTTCTTCCAGTGATTCTGGGCGTGGCAGCAGTTTATTGGACAGAGCCATTGCAGACAGGCGACAGCTCAATACAATCACTCTCCCAGATTTCAGTGATCCTGAAACAGGTGAATATTAATTCTGTTGTCATCAATGTGTCAGACACAATTATGTGTTTTCTATTACATACCTTTGCAAGGTAGGATGTAAACAATTACATAGTAAATGCAGTTTTTTTCTATATATATTCCTAGAAGAAACAATCCATTTGAGTATCAGTTTACTTGTTCTTCACTTTTAAAGTCCTACTTAAATTTCTAGGTAATCTAGATGTTAAATTTCATTTTGAAGCAAAATTGTTATTGCTATAAAGTCATTTAATTTCAGAACCTACCAAGCAAAGGCTTGGCATGATGCAAAACTGAAATACTGCTGTCATTAAATGCATCTTGGCCAAATCCAATGTAACTGTTTCTGCTTTCCAGTTACGGATTTTGGCAGGATCATACTTCCAAGTTCCATTCTTTTTATAAACCTAACCCTATGTATCCTATATTATTTGTTCTAGCAACTCTCCCATTCTTTGAAGATTTTATTTTTTCATACTGTTTGTGTTTGGCTAGCAAAATGCTCCTAAAAATTTGTTCTTTCAATGTAATAATGTAATAATTTATTTGCCATAGATTTAGGAAGTAATCGTTCTACTCACATAAATATAAATGACTGAAATAGTAATATTATATGGAATGGAAGATGAATCCTTAAATTTCAAAAATAAAATTACTTTCTATATTTCTTTGAATACACATACATACATACATACATACATATATACATACATACATACATACATACCGGGTGGGATGTTACCGGTTCGGCCTGGTTCTATAGAGTTGGTAGCTCCGTAGAGCAGCTGATACCGAACCAGTTCACTGGACAACCTTCTGTCATCTGTTTGGCCCATTTACCAGCCAGGACTTTTGGCTGTCCTTTATTTCCTGCTTTTTCAACCTCAGCTGCTTTGCGCAGCACAGCTAAAGTTGAAAAAGCAGGAAAGAAGAGGCTTTTCAAACTTGTCAGCTGTTCGAGCAGCACAGCAAATGGTTTTTCACAAATGCTCCACACACACAGACAGCCCATGCGCAAAACGTACTCTTACCAAACCGGTTGTAACACCAGTTGAATCCTACCCCTGCATGCATGCATCTCTCCCTCCCTCTCTCTCTCTCTCCCCTTCCCTCCCTCCCTCCCTCTCTCGCTCTCTCTCCCTCCCCCTCTTCCCCTTCCTCCCCCATTTCTCTTCTGTCACATTTATTGGCCACTCATTTTACCTTAGAGAAACTGACAAAAATATCACAAATTATAATCATTTGACTGCAATTGTTCGTAAAAGCAAGACACTAAGCATCCAAAATGCAAAGCATTTTTATGCTGATTCACCTCCTTTCTCTATGATCGATTCCAGATAGTAGTAACACTCAGTCCCCTACTATGTGAGGTTCTGCAGGATATGGTGCTCCTCCCTTATTTAAAATCTATATGGGTATTCTTATCCACTGCCATGGGGTGAGGTATCATCAGTATGCAATTTTGTATCTCTGCCTGTGCTAAATTAATTGTGAACATCTTTTCCCAATTCCTGGAAATCATAAAGGTTTGGATGAAGAAAAACAGGTTTCAGCTGAACCTTGGCAAGACTGAATAATTGTGGGTTTGGACCTTGTCAATTTGAGAAGTAGGCTGGATGGAGTTGTATTGCCCCGTGCAGACCCACTGCATAATCTGGGATCCTCCTAGATTCATGACTCCTTCTTGAAGATCAGGTGACAATCATGGCTATGGGTAGCTTTGTATTGTGCTTCACTTGTACTCATTCCCAGAACTGGAAACTCTGCTCAGAGTCACTCATGCCTTAGTCATGTCCTGATTGGACTACGTAATGCTGTCCAAGTAGGGCTGTCCTTGAAGAGTATCCACAAGCTTCAGCTATTGCAGAAGGCAATGGCCCAAGTAGTTATGTCTCCTTTCAAATAAGCACATAGTATACCTTTGCTCCCAGGTTGCATTAGTTGCCAGTTTATTTCTGGTTTAATTCAAAGTGCTGATTCTCACCTTTAAAGCCCTTCTTGATATGCAACCTTGGTTATCTACAGGTGAAACTAAAAAAATTAGAATGTTGTGCAAAAGGTCATTTATTTCAGTAATGCAACTTAAAAGGTGAAACTAATATATGAGATAGACTCATTACATGCAAAGCAAGATAGTTCAAGCCATGATTTGTTGTAATTGTGATGATTATGGCTTACAGCTCATGAAAACCCCAAATCCACAATCTCAGAAAATTAGAATATTACATGTAATCAATAAAACAAGGATTGTACATAGAACAATATCGGACCTCTGAAAAGTATAAGCATTCATATGTACTCAGTACTTGGTTTGCGCCCCTTTTGCAGCAATTACTGCCTCAATGCGGCATGGCATGGAAGCTATCAGCCTGTGGCACTACTGAGGTGCTATGGAAGACCAGGATGCTTCAATAGCGGCCTTCAGCTCTTCTGCATTGTTCGGTCTCATATCTCTCATCTTTCTCTTGGCAATGCTCTATAGGTTCTCTATGGGGCTCAGGTCAGGCAAGTTTGCGGGCCAATCAAGCACAGTAATCCCATGGTCATTGAACCAGGTTTTGGTGCTTTTGGCAGTGTGGGCAGGTGCTAAGTCCTGCTGGAAAATGAAATCAGCATCCCCATAAAGCTCGTCTGTGGAAGAAAGCATGAAGTGCTCCAAAATCTCCTAGTAGACGGCTGCGTTGACCCTGGACTTAATGAAGCACAGTGGATCAACACCAGCAGATGACATGGCTCCCCAAATCAACACAGACTGTGGAAACTTCACACTGAACTTCAAGCATCTTGCAGTGTGTGCCTCTCCATTCTTCCTCCAGACTCTGGGTGCTTGGTTTCCAAATGAGATGCAAAAGTTGCTCTCATCAGAAAAGAGGACTTTGGACTACTGAGCAACAAACCAGTTCTGTTTTTCTTTAGCCCAGGTAAGACGCTTCTGATGTTGTTTGTTGTTCAGGAGCGGCTTGATGAGAGGAATACAACATTTGAAGCCCATGTCCAGGATCCGTCTGTGTGTGGTGGCTCTTGCTACACTGACTCCAGCCTCAGTCCACTCCTTGTGAAAGTTCCCAGCACTTTTGAATGGCCTTTTCCTGACAATCCTCTCCAGGCTGCAGTCTACCCTGCTGCTTGTGCATCTTTTTCTTCCACATTTTTCCCTTCCACATAACTTTCTATTAATATGCTTTGATACAGCACTTTGGGAACATCCAACTTCTTTTGCAATTACCTTTTGAGGCTTTCCCTCCTTATGGAGGGTGTCAATGATGGTTTTCTGCACAACTGTCAGGTCAGCAGTCTTTCCCATGATTGTGATTCCTACTGAACCAGACTGAGAGACCATTTAAAGGCTCAGGAACCCTTTGCAGGTGTTATGGGTTAATTAGCTGATTAGAGTGGGACACTTTGAGCCTAGAATATTGAACCTTTTCACAATATTCTAATTTTCTGAGATTATGGGTTTGGGGTTTTCATGAGCTGTAAGCCATAATCATCTCAATTATGACAAATCACGGCTTGAACTATCTTGCTTTGCATGTAATGAGTCTATCTCATATATTAGGTTCACCTTTTAAGTTGCATTATTGAAATAAATGAACTTTTGCACAATATTCTAATTTTTCGAGTTTGACCAGTATAGGGACAGCCTCTTCCCAATTACATCTGCCCATGCTATGAGATTTGATAAAGTAGATACACTGCAAGCTTTATCTGCCAGGAATTTTTGCTTGGTGGGTCCCTGATAGTCAGACGTCTCTGCCATGGTGCCTGCCTAATGGATCATTCTGCCACCATCCCTGAAGTGGGGCTAGCTTCATCCCCGTAGATGTTCAGGTGGTCCCTCAAGATCTGGCTTTGTCACCAGATCTGGAGTCCCAAGGGATTGATTAAAACTTACAATGGCTTCTTTATTGAAGCTGTGCAGTTTGTTTTTTAATGTTATACTTAATATTTGTTTTATATTTTAACAGTGACTGGTATTTATATATTTATTGTTTTAGTTCATTGTTGTATGCCATCCATAATTACTTTTTAGAGTTGGGAAACTATATAAATTTGAAAGACAAATAGACAGACTTATAAAATAACTACTAATGCTCTTTATGTGATAGCTATGTGTTCTATTCTCTATTTAATTGAGTATATGTGAGAGTGTGTGTGTGTGTGTGTGTGTGTGTCCCTGTGTGCATTTACTTCTTCAAAAATATTCCAGACTCAGATAATTCTTAATCTACTACAGATCTAAAAGGAGCCAGATTTCATCTAATAATAGCATTCATTTTATTAGTACAAGGATCTTTAATCCTTTGTAGAATGATACAAATTTTCAAATTTTGAGAATACACCATGGATACTCTTGTAAAACGATTACCATGTTGATGTTTCTAATTATTTATATCCAGCATTCCTTCAGGCTACTTCTTACTATATTTGTTTATTGGGGATTTTTTCCTGAAAAGATGGGAATACTTCCAAACTGCCTACTGGTTTTCAATCTCTTTTGTTTATTTTGGAATATAGATTTTTAAACACATTGGGAGTGTAAAGATACTCTTGTTTTACAGCATGTCTACTGCAAATTTATTGTTTTTTTAAAAGTAAAATCCCATGTGAGGTAAGGAGCCAGGTTAGCACCATTTGGAATATCTATAAACCCTTTAGATTATAGAAGGGCACAGTGTTGGTTCAGTTTATCTATATATTTAAACTGATTAAAATTTGTATTTTATTATATATAGTAAAATTACGTGAATAGTACTATTTTACAAACAGTTGCATTAAAAAATAAATGGTGGCTGCAAATAATGATGATGTTAGTCTATAGCATCTGCAAATTACCATTGGACAGGGCAGGTATTGGTGGTATGTACTTTAATGAATCCAGATAAATTAACTATGAAGAGTTTCCCACATACTTTTGCAACATAAGGATTGGATACTTTGTCTTCAGTGGACTTGGACTCATTCTTAGTAACTTTTGTTGTTGTTATTTTGTCCTGTAGCCTGGCATGTGTATACCAATTCTTTATTTTAACTCTTAAAAAAAGAAGGAAATATAAAATGCTAAGAGGACTGAATGAATTGACTGGCATATAAGCCATTGTAATAAATAAATACTGTCACAAATAAATTAGGGGAAGACATGTTCAATCATAACATCTGAATTATAAATGAATGTTAAGATGGCTTAAAGGCAATACTATTATAACAAATTTTTTTAAAGTTGCTGGGCAGAAACAGGATTAAAACAGAAAAGCTAGTTTTAGGTTGATGTGCAGAATCACAGAAAGATTTTTGAGAAAAAAGTAGGTGGCAAATATCAACAAAAACACTTTTCAACTGATAAATTATTATCTCATTCTTTAGTATATTTATGAAATAGTCTTATAATGTCTGCTGTCAGTCAAATATAATATTAATTTTAAAAAACCTTACAGTTACCTGGTGAGAAAAAGATGTATTAACTTCAGGAATTAATGTGTACTTCTATCTCACATTGAATAGCATAGCTAAGAAATATTTTCATTAGAATTTGTCTTGTTAAAGTAAATTTATTTTTCCCTTGCTTGCTTCCATCAATACATAATGTTAATTTTATCTCTGACTTGCCATAATTCTGTAATAATGGTGGTTTTTGTGTGGAAATGTTTCCATCTCCATTTAATAATAGCTAAGTAGGCTATACATTTCTTTCTTTCCTGGCCTCCATTAATTTGTCCATTCATATTTTATTCCTGGCATTTTCTTTATAATTTTTCTCTTTCACTTTTTAGCTTCTGATTCCTCTACATCTTCATCTCTCTCAAGGACAGAATCTCTCCTCCACCTGTTTATGTCTCCTCAGTCTCCTCACTCACCTCCCAAACCTGATTCCTTTGTCTGGCCCCATGCAGCCAATCCATCTTGTGACCACGTTCCTGGGCCCTGCGAACCTTCATTCTGTAAACAGATTTCCTCTTTCTGATGATAGGTGTTAGCTTGCTCTGTTAGTGCTTCTGATAATCTCTGTAACTGCTAAGCACAAATTGCACTGAAATTTGCAATTTGGTATAAGTACAACCTATGGATTACATATTTGACTTTTTTTTAAAGAAAAAAATAGGCTTATCACTAAGGCATTTGAGAGCATTGAGTGGATTCAACTAGATAGCCTCTTAAATTGGCTTCCCCATCTAGCAGCTAGGCTTTACTTTAATGAATCCACTAGGGGGCTCCATTGTCTTCTTGATAAGAGAAAGCAAGTGTTGGCATAAGCTATTGGTCTGGCCAGCGGCACCTGCTAGCGCAGCATTTCCAACCATCTGCTTTATTAGGATTGGTTCTTGGATCTAACGGCATGCAACAAGAGAAATTGTTGTGCCCATTACTGAAAACACTGCATCTAATTCCATCTGATAGATTTGAGGGCCATTTTGTTAATACAAGCTTAGATAGAAAGACAAAATATTTTTTGTTGTGACTCAAAACATGCAAAATATAAAAATGGAAAAGCTCTTATATTAATATTAGGAATTAAGATTTAAGGGATGCACCGTGTCAAAAACCCAGTGTGCTACAATGGGAAGCAAATTTTACATTTGCTTGTTCCAAATGTGTCAGTTTTGTTTGATGTAATTGGCAGAAAGAAACAGCATTATTTCCTTGGTTTTTTTATGCTACATCTTTTCATAAAATTGAGTATCTCCTGCGTGATTAGGAACACAGAGGTTTCCCTTAAATTGCTTTTAGATGCTACATTTTTAGTAGCTTTACTATTTGATAGTTTCTTGTTTGAAATAATAAAACTGATTGAAACATTTTAAATATAATTGGTAATGATTTTCATTCCTGGACATTTCATCCATATTATCCTGGCATGATTTGAGAATGAGCTATTAAAATTGATTTACTCTATTCATTTGACTAAAAATACATGAACTAATTATCTCTAGGATAGAAATAAATGACAGAAATTAGTAAGTGGTTAAAAGATGTATATAAATCATGTTGTTGGATTCTTTTTCAAATTAACTTTGAATTATTAGTTTTTGTGCACTTATATTAATGCTTTTTCTATTTCCATTTGCCTGTTTAAGGCTATTCATACATTTTGTCCATGTGTTTTCTTCACTAAAATACTTTGCAGTTCTAAGAATTACATACTACATTACATATAAGAAAAGAATAAACTGATATGGAAGCATTCTAACCATACCACTTGAGTCTGCAAGTCCAAAAATAAAGTAGCATACCTGTAAGAATACTATGCAGTCAATTTTGATCATGCTGATTTCTAACATGTAGCTGTTATTATGACTATTGTGCTTAGTTTTTAAATGGAGAAACATTGAAAAAGAGGATTTCAGATTTTTCTCTCTAATCTAAAATGGAACAGGTCAGAATATTGTAATAATCTGTAATCAGAGAGCTATTTTTTTGTAAAGGATAAGCGTCAGAACCGAGCTTCAGCAGACGAGCAATTATGTGTAAGAATTAATTAAGTTAAGAATGTAAATTGAACCTTTCTGGGATTATTAAAGTTGGTTTTATTTCAACAAATACTAATAACTAAGAAATTTATTAGTAGATGTCTCATTTTTTAAAAAAAGTAAGATGTAGATGTAAATGCTTCAAATCTGAATTGTTTTGAATTTTAAAAAAGGCCATTTTGAATTATAAACAGTGCTTTTAAGTTTACAATGAATTGTTCTGTGTTTTAAACAGCTCCCTAAGTGCAAGATAATTGTTTTGAATTCATAACACTATTGGACACCAAAACAGTATTATAAATTGCAGTCCACGTAGGTTGAAATATTTTAATTTAGGGTAGCCAATAACTCAAGGTCCTTCAAGAATAATAATAATAATAATAACAACAACAATGCAACACTAACATAGAGGTGAGCTGTGAATTATCCAGCTGCTATGAAATTCTCAGTGATCATTTGAACTCCCTGAAAAATGCTGTCTTAGGGCTAAATGTGTATTCTCCTTATTAGATTCTGCCTTGCCCAGAAAGTAACAGAATAAGAGTTGGAAGGGATTATAAAGACAAGAGGTCTTTATAATCCAACCCCTTGCTTAGGCAGGAACCCTATACATTTCTTCTTAAAAACTTCCAGTGTTGGGGCATCCACAACTTCTGGAGGCAAGTTATTCCACTGATTAATTGTTTTAACTGTTAGGAAATTTATCCATAGTTCTAGGTTGTTTCTCTCCTTGATTAGTTTCCATCATGTGGTTTGTGTAGCACAATCGTGTTTTTCTCCTTAAGTTCAGATGAATAAAAATGGTCCAAGTCCTCTCTGGCTCTTTAATAAATGTATTTATTGTTTCTGTATGTTGCACTTGTACAGTATATTAATGTGGCCTGAAAGAGGGTTAATAAATTAAATTCTTCAATATCACTATTAAATTTTGTTCTGATTTGAAGATCATATGTGCAGTGTTCAAAATCCTTTGGAAAACAAGAAAACTGGCTTACAGTTTGAAGGTTATCAGAAGTGTAATTGCATTTGTGTAATTCTATTTTATAGCTGTTATTTTTTTGTGATTTTAATTTGTGGTTTGATTTGTTGTTTAAAGGCAACCCTCCAGATGCTTACTTTCATGGTTTTTTCTCCCTTTTTTCAGTTTGTAAGTAGCATTTACTATATAGGTCTATTCTTAAATTTCTAAAGATTTAGTAGTAACACTCCCTTCACCACAGAATGTAAATGTTGTCCATTCGCCATGGAAGTTGACATTGTGCAAAGCAAGGCTGTTGCTCTAGACCCATTCAAGTTACCCTGAGGCTGTAATCCTATGAGATCTGAATGCAGTTATCTAGTCACTTGATTTCAGTTATTAAAGAGGCAATATTAATTTCTGAAGGGCTCCAAATGAATACATTTTGGAAAAGGAGGTAATCCTTAGATAGTAATTAATGTACTTTATAAGCATCCATATTTATATATCATTGCAGTGATTTTTCCTACACAGTTGGAAATTGAATTACATTCTAGCTCCTTAGCTAATAGGAATAAATGAATCTAATCAAGAAAAAAATCCAAATTCAAAATTTTAAAAATACAATTCTTTAGGAAAAATATTTTTGTTTGATATTTACAAGTCATCTGAAATCTTTATTATATTGTTATTTTGAGATATCTTTGACCCTTTCTGATCCTATTAGTTTATTATATTGAGTTAGAATAGTTTTTTGCCTAATTAATTGTTGAGTTTCATGTAATAGTTTCATGGAACAAAATACTATTAATAATTGATAGAACAGAAAGCCAAAGTTTCACTTCAGTTACACATGTTTCCAAAAAATCTAGAAGTATTTTAATATATTGGGAGTGAGAGATGAATTGTGCAGTTGAAATAAAGTCATATCAGATTTGTCCATAAATATATATGCCTATTTTATCTAGTCCTACAGAAGATACTGTCTCTTAGTCTAGACAGTGATTTGCTTGCACTGGCATACAGATCTCTGCATGCTCCTCATTTTGGTGTTTCTACGTGCTTTGAAGCCTGCTTTTCCTTTTGTTTTACTTTATGTGCATGTGAATTTTAATGTTTTTACATTGCATGGTTTTGCTTAATTCAAATTGTTTTCATCTTTTTAGCTAAAACATTATCATGACATTTAATTGAAAATTAACTTTTCATCTTGTAGCAAGGAAGGAAAGAGCCTCTGGAAATAGTGATAAACTCATTTTAAAACAACTCATAAGCCATCAAGGACAGGGGCACAGTAGAACTGGAACTGTTCTTTTTTCCTTCTACCTAACTTTTTGAAAACAAAACCACCTGTCTTCCCAAATGCTCACAATTTCAGTATTACTCACCTTTTCACAGTGACAAACTTCCATATTGTTTCTTCGAATTATGGCAGATTCTTGTTTAATTAAAGGAATCTAAAATGGGCCATTCATTCTGATGCATGGCCATATCCAAGAGAATGTAATAGTAGCTCAGTAATAGTAATAATTCCATGTGTGTGTGTGTGTGTGTGTGTGTACAGATACATATACATACACACACACACATTACAAACTATTCTAAAAATACGAGCTCCAGGTATACTTATATGTATAAAAAATAAAATGTTAAATAATGTTCAAGTACTCAAAGTACTATCTTCTCCAACTGTTTCTTCAGATCTATGTTAAGGTATAGAATAAAAGTTTAGGGATTTGACATACCTCAAGCTATGTTGGATTTCCATAAATTTTCATCCAACCACTGTTTGCATGAAGTCAATATTAGTAAAAACTGTATATTTAACCTCTACTCAAGATGCAAAATACCATACTACATATAAATATATCCAGACTGTCTGGATTATATAATCAGTCCTTAATTTGGTTCTATTCTGATTTTTCCTCTTTCATTACTGCAACTCTGTAAGAGAGGCCAGAAATAAATGTTTGTTTGTATGTTTGTTTGTTTAGGAGTTAACTTGTAGGTTCTTCATTAGGCTTACCAGCTATTGATCTTGTATATTTAAACATGCACATTTTCATTTGTAAAAACTTGTATAGATCTGCTAATTGGGCCAAATTTATATATGTTTGTCAAAAATAAAAGAATAGTGTAGTATCAAAATAACAATAGGTGTGCTATGTGTCAAGAACATGTGATTACAATGTTAGAGAAATTGAGATTATACAGTATACCAGTGTAAATTGTAAACATAAGAGTCCTGGATTTTAAACATTTGGTAATGAGTTGGGATAACATATTTGAAAGCCTTTAGAACAAATATTCCCATCTTCCTACCCTTTCTTGCCTTAATTATAGTTAAGCATTATAACAATACCATGAGGAAATCTGATTACTTGAATTAATGTCGGTAATAGTATAAGGTTCAAATGCTGTTGAGAAGGATGAATATGTCAGTCTTTCCCATTCTCTTTTTCAATATTTCTGTTCAATACATATGAAAAGCCTAAATTACATGGTAATTAAGGTCCATAGTTCTTAAGTGGAAAGCAGATGCCTCTGCCCACCTAAGAAGCTTTCAAAGGCCAGAACGGTTCCAAAATATATGTACTAAGGGGGCAGTTTGTGGCAACTCACCACAGGGAGGGGGGTGATATCCCAAGAATCAAGAATGTGGCTGCAATTGTACAGTTTAAGTCCTACCTCCCTTTTTATATGTGTGGTAACATAAGGCATGTGAAGAAGGAATACAGCCACCATCTTGTCTGCTTTTTAATGCTCCCTTTGGGTGGACTCCCTTATTAGCTAGAAAGGACTTGAGTAAAACAAGATGATCAAGTCCTGAGAAATACACCATGTAAGAACAGGTCTTGAATTAAACCTATTGAACGTATATGATAAGTATATAATAAGTCCTCTCTCAGTGCTAATCTCTAAGATTAACCCAGACTGCATTTATTAAAGTCAGTTCTGTTGAAATAAAAGTTGCTGACTATTTGCGTAAAATCCAGATGTAGGAATGTGAAAAAAAATTTTAAAAACCTGAAAGGAATACATGAAGTATGGATGAAATTCCTTTAATATCTCTTTGGAAACCTACATACGGACTTCTTCTACCTTAACCAACTATATAGCAAACTGAAACTGAATTAATAATGTTTTCCCCTATTGAATATAAGGAACAGTTTCCGCTGCATATTGTTAAAAAGGACTAAAATCAAAAGCACTTGCCATGACTGATTGTATGACTCAGACAAAAAAGCCAATAACTCCAACCAGACATATTCATCTGTGGTGTCTAATAATACTATTTGTAAATATATGCCATTACTTGTGAAGAAAAAAGGTAGATTTAGTTTCAAAACTACATCAAGAAAACCAGAGAAGGTGATAAGATTGCCATAGCTCATCAAAGAAGGAATTTTATCTTTGTTTTCTTCTTATAAATACTTCACTTTTCACTTAAATCTTTGGCAACCTAAGCTTTTTTGGAATGTGCCTATGTACTATGCTTGTACAATCTATTTAATAAGTACCATCAACATTTAAAGAAATGTATTAAGTTTGGTACATAATTAAAAACTGTTATATTCTACATGCATAGTGAGAGCTGATGATAATTTGGCACCATCTTGTGCACTGAAATATGATTAGTCATTTTGAAAAACTGACAAATGGTAACAAATGATATCAAGATCTAATAGCTCTGAATCAGCTGTTTTATATATTCCAATGCTTTTGGGATAAACTGTCCATTTTGTTTATTTTTCTAACTGCTGCTAGTGTTGATGATAGGTGAATTTTATAATTTATGCCAACCTTTTCTTCACTAAGAACCCCCTTTAAATACCTTTTGTGGCCACAGACCATAGCCCTGGACCAACAAGACTTAACTCAAGTTTTAAATTATAACATTTTTTCAAGCCTTTGTGAAGCCTCTGTGACAACATTGTGGCCTCTGAGAGTTCTATGGACCACAGGTTGAGAACGATTGATTTATGCCATTTGATTTCTCTTAAGGGAAATGTTGAGGCTGCTCTCCATGTAATCTTTGTTGTTTTTCATTCTTATTATACCCTTCAAATTATTCTTTTTGATGAAAAAAATAATCACAAAGATTCGCATTAAAGAACAAGTAAATGAAATTATCATACAATGTTGTTGCACACCCTCTGGGCCTTAGTATTTGGGTACTCACAAATTTACTCACTTCCACTGACAGTTAAAATCCTTTGTATTTCCCAGTGGCTGCTCCAGTCTCATTTGTCATTTCCAGCCTTTTAACACAGGTTCACCAACACTAACCTCCTAATGAAGTTTTTAAAAATGTCTTACACGTGCCCTGATGTATAGATGTTGGGGATTTATAACAGTTTTACCTTACACAGAGTTAAAAAGAAGAATTTAGAACCTGCATGTGAAAGCTTGCATCTTTGTCCTTTTCTACTGAAATCAATTATTTGTCATTCCTTTCATAGGTTCGGTCCATGCAACATCAATAGCGGCCTCAAGAGTGGAGCAGGCACTATCAGAGGTGGCTTCATCTTTGCAGAGTAGTACTCCAAAGCAGGGTCCTCTGCATCCTTGGATGACTTTGGCTCAGATCTGGCTTCATGCAGGTAATGGAACAGAGCAGTTTCTTCTTCCCCATTAGCCCCAGGAAACTCTTTGCTGCATTCAGCAGGCCAGAATGTTTTATTGGATGTCAGCATAAAAACACTGTTTAGAAAGATGCTTTTTCAGAATGTGGCATTTTTATTCATTTGAAGACAAGAACACAGTGATGCTTAATTTATGAAAACTCTGGATTAGAAGAAGAGAGCATTTAGTATTTAACAAGCTTGCGAAGGGTGACTCTTCCTGTTTTTTTCCCCAACCGCTGGCCAGAAGATGTTAAGGCACGGAAATGTAAGATGTTACACTGCAAATTAGGTGTGACATTATTTTCATGAACTTTAAAATGGCATTACTCAAGAAATATGTAGTTGGGACAGAAAGCAGCAGCTTTGGTGGAAAAGATAAATGCCACCTGAAAAATGTATCTTTTAAAGTGTTTTCTCAAAGTGCATCAAAGGATAAAAATAACTAAAATAGTTTTGGGAGAATTTGGGGGGGGGGATATATATATATAACCACACACACACACATATACATATATATAATCAATTTTGTTGTGTGTATGTATATATATATATATATATGTATATATGTATGTATATATACATTGACAATGAAGATTATTACATGTTTTATGCAGATAAATTAGTATATTAATTGAAAATTTTAGGAAGAGTTTCTGGTCATATCTTAATGCTTGGGTAATTTAAGTTTGCATAAACTTGATTAGGGCAGACTAGAGAAAAACGTTGTCCCGTGAGAAATAACTATGTATATTCAGGAGTTCCAATAGTCTAATTTCAAAAATGCTGTTTTTGTTATAGTATGCTAGAAATGATATGTAATACTAGTAAGCTAATGCATACTAGCTTTCTAAAAAGAACATTGTGTGGGAAAATAAAAGCATTCCCTGATTAACAGTTGGAACTGGTGAGGCAATGGATGATTATTCAGGTATCTACTCTGTCTCAGGCAGGCTTATCTATCCATATTTACATTAGGCAGTTCACATTGAGCTAATGTGAAATAATGGACTTTGTGAAGCTAGGTAAGGGCTCCCATTAGTCCACTTCAGATAATAATGTCATTTCAAGGATTATTAAAGTGGAGGAGGGGAGCATTTATACTTGTTTGGAAGTAAAAATGTGATAGATAGATAGATAGATAGATAGATAGATAGATAGATAGATAGATAGATAGATAGATAGATAGATAGATAGATAGATAGATAGATAGATTTTACAAATTTTTCTTGTGTATATATACCATGCATAAGAAGAAATATGGATATTATGTAATTTTTCATTTAATTCTTGTTTCTAACTAAATACTCAAATCTGTAGCATTCTTTTGTTTTCTGAAGTACTTTGTACAGAGGTAGATGCTTAATCCTAAATCTGAACAAGAATTTGGAAGAAGATGGTTTAATCCAAAATCAGAACTAAGACTTGGAAATTGTAAATACATGTAGTCCTTGACTTATGACTTCAATTCAGCCCCAAATTTCCATTGTTAAATGAATTTTGCCCCAATTTATTATTTTTTTTTGCCATTGTTGCTAAGTGAATCACTGCAGTCAGTAAAATGGTTGTTAAGTGAATCTGGCTTCCCCATTGACTTTGCTTGTCAGAAGATCACAAAAGGTGATCACATGATCCTGGGACACTGCAACCATCATAAATACATGCCAGTTGCCAAGTGTCTGAATATTGATCATGTGACCACGGAGATGCTGCAACAGTTGTAAGTGTAAAAAACAGTCATCAGTCACTTTTTTCAGTGCTATTGTAACTTTGAACGGTCACTAAATGGTTAAGTTTGAAGGCTACCTATATCAAATAGAGTAATAGATTGATTGAGGAGATTAGCATGGATGCTAAGTTATAAAACAATTACTGGTGCTAGTCAAATATAAACATTTTATATCTATATGTGCAAGCTAGGCAAAAAGTTGAAACCTGCTTATTTTATAAGGAAATCTCTGGGACTTAAAAGGACCATGAGCATTTGGTAATTTGACCTCTCATCTTTTCCATATCTTAAATCTTGGCTTCTAGTGTCAAATGTTATGCAACATACTTCCAGAATGACAGGGTTTATAATAATGCTTTCTATGAAAGTATTATTTCCTTTCACTCCTGTGACAGCAAACATATTTTTACCTTTCCTGTGACGGCCATTACCAACTGGTTGCTGGGCATAGCTAATTATTTCTGAGAAGCTAAATGTATTGTCCTAGTAGTACAAGCAATCCAGAAGGCTAATGGTAATTAAGGTAGTTAGTTTCAGCTGATGAAAATCCTACAAGAAATAGCTTATCTAGACAGATTTCTGTTAGGTTTCAATATTAGGATTTAATACTGATACAGCTTTGATTATACTTGTAACAAACTGGCAGAGCATGGAGATATCCATGCTACACGGAACTTACTACACAGGGATCTTAGTAGTGTATCTATCTTTGTGCTTCTTGAGCTCTTGGTGGCTTTCAATGCTTCTGAGCCAGCTTTGTGGGTTGGAGATCCGGGGAGACCATTTTACTTCCTTTCTCCAGGGACAGTTTCAGTTGATGTTGGTGGATAGAGAGAAATTGCACCCCAGGTCCCCTTTTGGTGGGATACCTCAAGATTCTACTCTCCTCTACTTTTCAACATCTACATTAAACTGCTAGGTCATCTGCCAGTTTGTATTCAGTGTCATCAGTATGCCCAATGTATGATGGTGATACTCAATAATGATACTCAATTGTGTATTGCAATTCTTGGTCAGCCAAGTTAGACTTTCAAGGTTCTACCTCTCGACAGTGTAGGCAGGCTATGAAGTTTTTAACGGGGAGGATCTGTCTCCAACTTGATCATCCAAAACCAAACACTGGGTATTTGGGCTGTTCAGGATATTTCATTTCTGGATTTGTATGTGGTAGAACTTCCCATTCCTGAGTACTATGCAATTTAGGGCAGATATGCAGAGCAGGTAGCCAGGAAGGCCTTTGCACAGTTTTATTTGTTGTGCCAAAGATATGCCATTTCCTACATCAAGAGCTGTTCAGACTGTCACTTGTGCCCTAGTCACCTCTCAGCTTGACTACCATAATGTAGTCTACCTGAGGCTGTTCTTGAAGACCACCTAGAAGCTTCAACTGATCCAGAATGCAGCAATGCAGGCAGTAATGGGAATGTCTTGCTGTGTCCATATGTGAGCTGCACTGGGTTGCTAGTGTATTACCAGGTCCAATTCAAATTGTTGGTTGCTACCCATAAAGGCCTATATGGCTTATGATCTACTTACTTCAGGGATTGCCTGTTTTCCACAGTATCTGTCTGGCTGATCCAGTCTGGCAGGTTGGTGATGTTTGGATGTCATCTTTTGGGTTTCCAAAAGTGTGTCTTTTCTGTAGCAGCACTTTCCCCCTGATATTCCAACATTCTTCACCTTGAACACCTTCACCTGGTGTTTTGAAGGGCCTTGAAGAACCTGGTTCTTGGCCCCGGCTATTGACAAAAAAGAGTGAGGCCCTTTTCTTGTTTTTCTTTGTTCCTGTCTGGGTTTGTTACATCTGCCATCTTTGTTCCTTTGTGTTGCTTTCTTGCTTTTAAATGTTTTTAACAATTTGTAGACCACCCAGAGGAGATTTGACTCCTGACTCATCAGGAATCAAGCAAGAGATAAATAATAAGCATAATAATTGCTGTGTTGTTATTGATAGTATTAGTAGCACCTGCTTAGGTTGACAACATAGGGAAGATGGGTCCAAAAATTCGGTAGTGCTGGGACAAGAGCAACATCTGTTGAAGTACAGTCATAAAGTATTGAAATACGAATGTGTTGTACATATTTTTTTACATTGAAGAAGGAAAACATTGATAGGAAATAAAAACAGTTTCTAATATCCCTAAAAACTAACATCACTACAATAAAATGTGGATATAATTCAAACTGGGTTTAAATTTTTTGGCTGTTTTTAGTGCACATTTGTATTTCATGTATTTATTGTAATGATTGCATAGAAGTATTTTCTTTTAGGCTTCATCCATTTCCATATATGTGTTTAAAAAGGTCATCACACATTTTGTTAACATTATTTTTACAAGCTGGGATCTTTAAAAACTAGTGTAGTAATATCTGAGGAATTATATGCAGTTCTAAAAAAATGTGATGTGCCCTTTGAGCAATCAACATGCGTACCCCACTCCATAGCAAAAACTGTTTTTTTTAATCTCTATACCCTGAGATAAGAACAGCATTGAAAAATAATTTTACTAAAAACAAAGCTAGAGATTTCAGAATATGAATACTGCATATATAAAAGAAACACAGTTGCTATATAATGCTTTCAAATGTTAACATCAGATCTTAAATAAAAATATTACCTTCTCCCTATTTTCAACTATTCCTTTCATTATTTGATTGGAATGGGACGACTGCTCATACTACTTGGAGGGACAACAAATACCTTACTATTTCAATGAATTAAATTTCTGGACTCTACAGTAATGTGTCTAATATATCCTAGGGTATTTTTTATGATTTTTTTTTAAAGATATCAGAGCCAGAATTGAACTGACTTCCAATCAAAATTAGATACCAAAACTTGTAGTTCTGTTTTTATAGCTTAGACATGATCAAATATATAACTAGATAGCGAGATTGATTGGGCCCCTCTAAGTGATTGACTGTTATAAACTATGGGTTTGGGAGCTGTTTTTCCTTAATATTTATTTTCTCTTTCTTCCACTAAACAATTTAAAAACTAATAAAAACATTACTATGGAGCATGCCTCTGACAGATTAAGTAAATTTTTAGATTACTTGATGAAAAATATTTTATTTAAAGACCATTAACTAAAATAAGATTAATATCTGGGATTCGGTTATTTATTTTATCCAGTTCATTTTCAAGGAGGCAAGAATGAATGATAAGTATATATTATGGTAGAACTAAAAAATGTGCATGCTTTTTTTAAATTAAAGGAAGAGAGAACTTTGAAGGTGGCAAAAGAACAATAAATTAAGAAGTAAAAGATTCTAGAGGAAAAAGTCTTCCATTGTGTATGATGTCAAGCTACACAACACTTTTTGCAATATTTCCTAGTTTCAAGCTGTGTCGAAATGCTGGAGTCCCATAACATGTTATTTGAGACTCCTAGTTATTTAGTACATGTTTTAAAGTGCTGCAAGAAAATTTACTTTTGATACTAATAGTAATCGTAAGATTACAGTTCCTTTACAGATACAGGCATGTTTTATAAAAAATGGCAGGGGGCCTATAATTCGATGAGAAAAGGAGTTATGGTAGATCAATCATAAGAAGACTGGGCAAACGTGTTTTCCCATATCCTAGAATGGCTTCTTGCCTATGACTGCTTTTTTACTGGAAGTAGTTTTCTGGAAAGCTGAGTGAAAGCAAGCTAAAAAGCATTTATACTTGTGGGAAATGGTTCATTCTTTTTTCTTTCTCTACTTCCTGTTTCCAGCTGAAGTATACATAGGAATTAGAAAACCTGCAGAAGCCACTGCTTGTACTCAGGAAGCTGCTAACCTCTTTCCTATGTCTCACAATGTTCTCTACATGAGAGGTCAAGTGGCAGAACTTCGGGGAAATACTGATGAAGCCAAGCGTTGGTATGAAGAGGCCTTATCTATTAGCCCCACGCATGTCAAAAGTATGCAAAGATTGGTAAGTTCACTTTATGCAGCAGTAATGTAAAAAAATAGATTTATTGCTTAAAATACTATAGGAATGTCATTATCAATTCAGTAATTAGAATATATTCGACAACTGTACAAATATATGTGGGATAAATTCTGTTATCATAAACTCTTGAGCCATTGGCATTTATCTGATCTGCAATAGTGCTAATTTAGAAAAGGAGAGAAACAGAGAACAGTTTTTTAAATATGGTGATCTATCTTATTAGTGCTGAGAAAATATGTTTTAAATATGGTGATCTATCTTATTAGTGCTGAGAAAATATGTTATATATTTGAAATAAAATAATATTCTGTAGGCAATGGGCCCAGTGTTGTAAGACTGCAGCAATTATAAATTGTTCATTAATATATTCACTTAATATTCATTTAGTGTAGTGTAATGTAGTGTTCTGTTCTGTTATATTCTATTCATTGGGTATTTATTTTATCATATTGAAATCAATTAACTGAAATCAGAATAAAATACTAGCATGCCAACCATGGGTTTAATTTCATGATCCTGTAAATAACATATTCTCTACGTTATCTATATTCTATATTTCCCATGTGTTTATAATTTCTTTTAAGAGTATGCTTGCTTTAGGTTGATGCTGGTTCATTTTCATAATGCGAATAAAAATTTAGGAGATCTTATAGTTATTACTTGATTTGTTTGCTCAGCACAGATGAGATTGGACATTTCATTGCATGATTTCTTCTCATTCCAAATAGTAATAGTTTCTATCTAGCTACCGGTGTATCTGCATTCTTATATGTAAGCACTTCCTCTCTGCTGGCAGCCTCAGCAGAAGAATTGTCTCTGTATGCACATACAGAATTAGGAACAGCCTTGCAAAAGGATGCCTAAGCTGTTCTAAGCTCAGGGCTGCTTTAGTGTTGTACGAATGCTTTGCCAGTGCAAATGCTTTATGAAATGTCCTTTCCAAATGCTTTGCACAAACCAATGAAATATGTTATTAACTTATTTTGTATCTGGACCTTCAGTCAACATACAAAACTTCTTAGATAACAGTATTTTTTAAAAGTTTCAAGAAAAATCTCTGATTAAGTAAAGCAATATTAAAATAGTGTTTAATAATACTTTTTATTTTTCCTTATGTGCATTGGTTATAAACTTAATGGTATCCCATTATACCAACATGCCTATGACAGCATCAATTTATAGAACATCCTTCCTCAACTTGGCAACTTTAAGCCATGTGGACTTTGACTCCTAGAAAGATGCCTGGGGAATTGTGGCAGTTGAAATCCACATAGCTTAAAGTTAAGGTTGGGAAATATGGTTTAGAATGAGATTTGTTTAAAAAATAATTTGGCCATCATTCAGTCTATTTTAACAATCTTTCAGCCTATTTTGATCCTTTGACTTACCTTTAGAGGACGTTGAAAGGCCTTTTTTAATAGAATAAGACAGTTGGAAGGGACTGTGGACATATTCTAATCCAACCCCCTGCTCAAGCAGGAGATACTATACCAGTGGTGGCTAACCTTTTTGGGCTCCTGTGCCAAAAATTGTGCATGCACTTGCATGCTTGTGCTCGTGCCAGCTTGCATGCACTCCCCCCCGGCACATACATTCTACGCATGTGTGCGCAATACACATCCACCCGCCTGCTGCCGCCCCCTTACCTGCCTCACAGATGATTTTCAGCCGGTTTGTGGCCTTTTTCGGCCCTCCAGAGGCTTGAGGAAGGCTTCTGCAGACTTTGCAGGCCAGAAACCAGCCCCGTTTCATCACTTCTGGTATTTTTGGAAAAACGGGGCTAGTTTTCGGCCTACAAAGCCTGCAGAAGCCTTCCTCAAGCCTCTGGAAGGCCGAAAAAGGCCTCAAACCAGCCAAAAATCAGCTGTGAGACGTGCGCATGTGCAGTGAGATAAGTTTACCTGCAGCTCATGTGCCAGCACAAATGGCTCTGTGTGCCACCTGTGGCACGCGTGCCATAGGTTCGCCATCACGGTATTATATCATTCCAGACAAGCAACTGTCCAGTTTCTTCTTAAAAGCCTGTGATGGAGCACCCACAATTTCTGAAGGCAAGCCATCCCACTAGTTAATTGTTCTCACTGTTCAGAAATTTATCCTTACTTCTTAGTGCTTTTCTCCTTGATTAGTTTCCATCCATTGTTTCTTCACTTGCCTTTTGGTGCTATGAAAAATAGATTGATCTCTTCTTCTGTGTAGCAACCCCTGAGATATTGTAACACTACTGCCATGTCACTAGACTAGATAAAGATATAAAGAGGGGTCCTTGGTGCTCCTGTGAGCTTGTTTTCTTGCAGACGTTTCATTACCCCAAACCATGTAACAACATCAGTGATAGTAAGGAGTGCTCTTTACTGTCAGTTTATATTCTGGTGGCTTGCCTGTCAGTGTTGGTGGGAGTGGTCTTAGAGATTCTTTGGTTGGGTTGTTTATTGTTGGCTCTTTGGCAGTTTCTTAATTGGGGTATTGTTTACTTGATTGTTGGTCTGAAGTTAACCTTGGAGTTACTCTATAATAATCTGGGTACTGATTGCTGGTGAGAGATGCTTAGGGGTTTTTTTGGTTCTCTTTTGGACTAGTGGATTGTCACTTTTGCATAGTCTATAGATGTTGTTAAAGATATAGTCTTTATATATAAAGACTATACCTTTATATATAAATATATAATATTTAAGATATTGTATGTATGTAAGTATGTATGTATAAAATATATAAGATATAAAGAGGAAAAACTGGACTTTTTAAAGATAGGTTGGGGAAAAAAACAGGACCTTCAGAAATTTATCTCAGAAAAGCTTGTCTTCTTTTTGAACTTCCATCCCCAAATCTTCTGATAATTTCCCCCCAATTCGTCAAACACTTTCAAATTGTTCAGCAGTGTTGTAATTAATGAAACACTGTTCTGTAAGCATAAAATTAGAATAACAGTGTGGGAACTAGAGTAAGGATTGTATCCTTGATATTATGTCTGTGTTATAATTCACATTCTCTACTGTGGGGGGAGAAAATTACTTCATCACAAAATTATCCTTTGCTAGTTAAGTTAATAATATTAGACTTATTATATGTTGATCTGTCCAACGTAATTTCATTGTGTTAAAACTTCATTTCAGAATGCTTATTCAAAGTAAACCTGTAGTGCATAGAGCTCAATGGAAGAATTATAATCCGCCGCTTTATCTGACTTCTTTATTCAAAATGAAAAGCTTGTTTCCTCAAAGGCTTCTGTAAATTATTCAGAGATGTTTTTCCTCATACATTCCTGAGGGAACGTATAAGACAAAAAATTACAAAGGAACAGAGAATACAGGGAAGTATTTTTATGTTACCTTTCTGGCTTTTCAAGATAATTAAACACATTGATGAATGCCAAAGGGTGCCTTGTAAAGAAGGTAGGCGTTGTACCCGAAGTAGTACATTTCATTAAATAAAGGCTGCATATTACAATGTCTTTCTTTTCCAATTGAATTCACTTGAAATAAAGGGCCTCTACATGCACACTGCATTCCCCCAGAGACTCTGCTTGTTCATAAAGGATAGAAGTTCTTGTTCAACAGGAAATAGACAAGGAAAAAATTTCCTTAAAGCTGAAGGTGCTTCCAGTTCTTTACTGTAGTGTCCCAAGATAATTTTTCAGGTACTGGCCTGAAAATATCAGTTCCTATACCACCCATATTGTTAGATTTTAAAAATAAAAGTAATAGAAGGCTGGCATGCATGAAAACAAAATATCAATGCCAAATATCACCTGGCTTTCCAAAATGCTTCTGAGCCCATTAGCTTAGTGGGTCCCATGCTTAGTTTGTAGCCTGTCCAGAAAAATGATAGGAATAGTGATTGGTAAGGAGAGGGTAGTGGGTCACGTTTGAATAAAATAATTCTTTTAACATTTAAGCTTATATATTCCATGGTAGTTGTTCCCTGAATGCTTAACTCTTAACTCTGAGCAGCCATTGTGTAAGAGTATCTAGAAATTTGTATAGAGCAGTTGGCAAGATGATAGTGGGAATAAAACCAGGCCTACAGATAGATGCATATTTGGATCCATTTCTTTAGAAAAAACACTAAACGTATGTACTGAGTCACTGAATGTCCAATTGCATAAAAATAAGTCTTTAGTATGCTTAAAGACACTTACTATAGGAACAGCGAGCCTCCAGTCATGACAGGATCACTATGGAGGGTATATCACTTCACAGATATTTATTTTCGTTCATTTATTCAAAATATTTGTATAGCATCATAATCTGGGTGGCTCTCAAACAGTAGTAAAAACAAGACTATATCTAGAGGCTTTTTGCAGTTCTCTTACTATGAAACTAGAATATTCTCTCAAATCTGTCAAATCAGCTGATTTAAAAAGTATAATCTATCCATTATGTAGATTGTTTATTGACAATGAAATAGACTGCTGGGCCTTAAGGACTGAATGGAGTCACTGAGCAAAATATATCTTTATGAACTACTATGTGCATCTTCCTGTAATTAAACATCTGGGATAGACAGAGTAATGAGGCTTGTTAATTTACAGAATGATAATCAGGGCTGAAGAAGGTCATGAAGTCTTTCTTTACCTTCTGTCTAGCCTTTTCTGTAGAAATGCTTAATGCCTTTAGCAAGAAATGGACAAGAAGTTCTTATATTTTACTTGAGAGGCAGTTTGATGTAGAGATCAAGACCATGATTTCTATCCTGACTTAGGCATGGAGTCAGCTGGATGATCTTGAGCTAGTCACTCACTTTCAACCCTAGGAAGAAGGCAAATGACGAACCATCACTGAAATTTTACCATGAAAACTGCAAGGACTAGTCTAGATAGTCATCAGGAATCAGCACCTGATGCAAAGACACAAAAGAACCCTCCAAATTATCACATAACATGTTTTATTCCAAAGCTGTTGCTTTCCCAATTTATTAAAATGGATGCTAATGTGTCTTTCATTCATTGTTTATATAATCAATATTTCCCCTCTAGATAGTTTCTAGTATAACATTAACTACAATATTTTATTGTGGCATCTAGTGAATAATATCATATTTCTCTTTCTATTTGAATAAACTTATCCTTTTCACTGAAAACATGCTTTGGGGCTCCTGGGCTGTTGTTAGTCTGAGAGAGGAGGAGCAGGTATACTTCTTCTGCAGTAGTAATTAAAATAATAATGATATTATTATGATAATTTTAATTGATAATAAATTGAATAAATACAATTAATCTCACTTGGGCAAAAATGCATCTTCAAACCAATTGAAGATTCTTATTCTTATTTTCACTTGGCTGCTCCAATGTTTTTTTGAAATCTGTGATCTACTAGCTTGTTCAATAATTTGTTGGACTCATTTCATGTGCTTGATTTAACAGATAGAAACCTTCAACATATGTTGCCAAATTTACCAAATTCACACATTTACTAATGAATCAGAAATTAAATTTTCAGTGTCGCAACAAAGTAATGAAATCAGTTCACTAATGCAGACATTATGTAAGGCATCCAGAAAGTATCCATGATACCAATCACTCCGAGACATTTTCTCTCCAGTTGATTTATTTAGGAACAGATCTGGCATGTCAAAGGCAATTTCCCAAAGTGAAATTATTTTCACCCGTTACACAGAATCCACCTTCTCTCCTCCCTTGTCTCCTCCCACTTCTACACTTCATAAATCACGAGAACCAATTAACTGCAACTGGAATTTCTTAATACGAAATACAGAATAACCTTGAACTTTTCAACTCCTCCACACACACCCTCTTCCATGAAATGTGACAGCTGAATTTTTAAAGCTGGCACGTTGTTTTATTTTATCATAAATACAAAATATAAAAATCTTTGGCTTAAAACTCCGTATCTTAGATGGACAGATTATTGGTGGTGATGGAAAACATCAAATATAGAGAGTTAATTTGCTAAGACAGTGGTGCTCTTTTGCTGATCAGACAGAGCATGGGAGATTTTATGCAACTGAGAAATTTTGTTTTGGCAGTAGCACAGGATTTAAAAGACAGTTTTAGAGCAACTTTGGATAAAAGGAAGAAATGGATATAATTTAAATTGTCCAGAATTTAATTAATCACACCTCTTGATTGGTTTGGGATATTTGTCAGTATTTAGCAGACATAGTCTGTTTTAACCACATTTTTTAGATCGCTGCCTTTAGTATTTATGACTTCTGTTATAAAGAGACATTTTCGTTATCCTTCCCCACTTTGCCAATCCCTCTTTCCTAACTAACTGGTTTATATGGTAAGAAGAGGAAGGATGAAGTGTACACACAGTCTATTTCATTTATTAATATCTGAGTCAATATTCTTAGTCTGCTGAAAAGAATTAATGACTGAACAATTGCAACCCAGTAGAGTTTCTTGTTTTGACCATCCAAGTGATATTCAGAGACATTGGATCAAATCTAAAGCCTCTTCACTGAGAATAGCATAGTAATCATTTTCAGTTGTGCATGCCATCCTGTCGAAAATGCAGTACAAGTAGTCCTCGATTTACAACCACAGTTGAGCCCAAAATTTCTGTTGCTAAGCAAGACAGTTGTTCAGGGAGTTTTGCTCTATTGTATTAGCTTTCTTGCCATTGTAGTTAAGTGAATCACTGCAGTTGTTACGTTAGTAACATAGTTGTTAAGTGAATCTGGATTGCCCATTGTTTTTGCTTGTCAGAAGGTCGTAAAAGGTTATCACTTGACCCTGGCACATTGCCACTGTCATAAGTACATGCCAGTTGCCAAGTGCACAAATTTTAATCATGTGACCGTGAGGATGCTGCAGTAGTCATTAAGTGTGAAAAATGGTCATAAATCACCTTTTTCAGTGCCGTTTGAACTACCTGCATAAATTTGCAACGCTTAGCTTTTGTCTCTGGTTATGTTTGTATGTTATCTGTAAATATATAGATACACAAATCACTCAAATTTTAAACATTCTAAAGTAAATATTTATAGTACAATTTATCACATTTGCCTGATAAGATTTGGATTCACTAAATAATGAATGATTCAGTTCTTATTTTAAATAGCAGTAGTTGAAAGTAATCAATCTAAAAATGAGGGGAAAACCACCTGGGGACACAATGTACATTGCAAATCCCTTAAGTTGAGGTGTTTGTTCTAAACAAAAACATCATTCTTATTACTGTCCACTGATCTTTTTCTCAACAATGCTCAACTAATACCATGAATTTATTAACTTCTTTTAATCAAGCGGACAAAGCTACTGCAAAAAGATTCCCATCTTCTGGGAAATAGTGTTTTTTTTTTAAATGGTCCCTAATTCTAAAATGTTACATGGCAAATCGTGTAACTTCCCTTTCCATGTATTGTGTCCATTGTATGGTATCTTTTTACATTGCTGATCAGTTTCATGGTCATATGAACAGACACAATTTTATGCTGATCTGTTCCTGTATATGAAATAAAAATGATTAACAGCACTAATGAAATAACACAGAAAGTGGGAAAATTAATTGAATTATTTGGATTTATTGAATTGATTGAATAATATCTAATTTGATATTATTTCTTCTCAGCTAATTGTAAAAGGCTCTTATTGAGGCTTACCTGATTTCTGTTATGAAATGAAAACTTTTGATGTTTTATAATGTATATTAAATGCTCCATTTCATACATCATTGTGCTGTCTAAATAAAGAGATTTAAGAAATCTAATTCCATGTAACACAAAAAATGCTTAATTTTTATTATTTATTTATTACATTTTGGGTGGTTTAATGCAACATACTTTCCTCATTATATCAGTACCAGTCTTTGCATTCCAAATTAATTTAACTTTTAACATTCTTAATGTTACACAAATATATACAATCATTTGATGAAGCAATTTTAGTCATCTGGCATTAATTATGTAATCACAGTTTAGAAGTCTAAATAGTAATGCTATTTTTATCATAAATAGAGGCAGCATTAGTGGTATTTTTCAAAAAGTTTATATATAATTTTCTTATACTGCATTCTGAATTATTGCTATGAATATAATTGCAATATTTGGATAGCCTTGTAAAATCTTTATCCTACATCTTTTGCTTTGCTACATCATGTTATCATCTTTGCAATATTATATGTCAGCCAAAATCCCAAATTGGGTGAAATAATTATTTTGTTTAATTTTTCTGATGACTGTACCTTGACCCTGTAATGCAAGTTGATTCATTGAACAAATTTATATTTCCTCCAAACTCACATGAAGTTGACCCTAGGAGGCTTACAACATTAAAATTCACAACATAAAACCCATAAAAGCCTACTCCCATGGTAGCAGCAACACAGTAAAAGCACAGTAAAACTGTGATTGGCTCCACCTCCATAAGAGAACCTCAAGAGAGTGATACACAATATGTAAACAGATATACAAATGAATAACAGTAATAACTTCAAGAAAAGGAAATACATGGTAACAATATGTATGAATAGATGATGGAAATGTATGATTAATAATATATGGAGAAGGCCGTTTTTCATGGTTCCATTAATATACATCCCTAATAGATGGGATCGGCAACAGATCCTTTGTATCCTTCTGAAGACTGGCAAAGATTCTGACTATATGTTTACAATTAAAAGCACAATCCAGTATTCTAGATAGCAAACTTCTATTTATATAAAGGGACTCACACTTTTAATCAGTTCCTGGACTCCTCACACCTCACCCTTCTGCGCATGTGCACACAATCCCCCCTGCCTGCTGCCTGCCTCTGCGCATATGCATGCCCGTCTGTCACATATTTCCCCCCACGCATGCATGGGAGATACCTAACAGTCAGTTGGGGAACATGCGCATGTGCACTGGGGCTCTTCCAGACGACCTCTCGCATTGACAGTAGCACCCGTGCCATAGGTTCGCCATCACGGCACTATACAATAGAATTCAGTATAGTTACTGCTGTGGGATAGATGCTGTTTTTCAACCTATTTATCCTTGTTTTTATTATCCTTTACTATCTGCCAGATGGTAATAGTTAAAAAAAAGGATGCCCAGGATGAGATTTATTTATTTATTTATTAAATTTTTATACCGCCCCCTCTCCCAAAAAGGGACTCGGGGCGGTGTACAGCCTACTAAAAACGAACAATATGTACAGTTAAAAACAAATTAAACAGAAATTGATCTGGCCGAAATCCCATCAAGTCCAAAATATTACTAAAATTTAAAATTCAAGGATTATATTAAAATTTAAAAATTTAAAACCTAATTAATTTAAAACCCCAAGAACTGTTTACTGGGCTAGGCCGGCCTGCTGGAAAAACAGGGTCTTTACTGCGCGCCGGAAGGTCTGGATGTCTGGAGATGGATCTTTAAAAATGTTTTGAATTTTCTTAAGCCAGAGGAAGCTATAAAGCTCTATCAAAGAGAGGAGAGGGCAACCAATGATCCTCTGGGCAATGATGTTAACCCTCTAGAGCTCTGTCCTATCTGCCACTGTGCTATTGGCAATTCAAACATAGGTGCAGTAAATTAAAATACTCTCTATGATGTTGTTTCCTGAGAAGTCTCAGGTAGTATAATCTCTTCTGGACCCTTTTTACCAGTGCTGCAATATGAGCTTCCCAAGTCAGGCCCTCTTTTATGATAACACCCAGAAATTTAAAACTGGCCACTTGCTCCACTCAGTCTCCATTGGGCTGGATGTCTGATCTATTCCTTCTATAATCCACTATAAGCTCCTTGGTCTTATTGGTGTTAAGGACCAAGTTATTGTCTCCACACCACGAAAACAACCAGTCCACTTCATCTCAATAGGCAGATTCATCCTCCCGCTCTGGAGATGAGTCCTACCACTGTTGTAACATCTGCAACTTTAATAATAGTATTTACCTGATACCAATTTATAAATTGCATTAAATCAAAATAGACAAGCACAACTGAGTTAGCCACTTTTTGATTCATGAATGCCTCACTCTAAGAACCGGTGTAGCATAATACACATGAACATAGTTGAACTACAAAAGATAAACACAGTAGCTAATTTTGTTTTTATACAGCAAATGAGTTGGAGCTGTAAGTACCTATGAAATAAATTATTGTTGAAGTATTTTTGAGCACTGAATAAGGCAAGCAGGAAGTAAAAAGTGAATAGAATTGTATGACAGAAAAATTATGTGGATGTTGATCTAGGAGGATCAGTTTCTTTTACATTTGTCACATGTTTGTTTCTATTGTTCCAATCTCACATTATTACTTAAAATGTAAATTGCCATGTAATGAATTATTCAGTTAATTGTAGCTGTAGCTGTCGACTTGTAGATCACTCATAATTCAGAAGGATATTATAAATAATCTACAGTGCAAAATCAGAAGATACTGATCCTCTTCATTCAAAGTCTTAAGATATTGGAGGCATTTGTTTATTTAAAAATTTGTTTTTTTAAAATTAAATATGGGGATTTTACAGTCAGCATTATAAGAATTACACTTGATATGGCATCCTAGACCTCAAGTTGCTGACCTTAGCTAATGTGGCGATCCATACATTAGATAATTTTCTGTTACATTCTTGTAGTCTACCTAATGGAAAAGATTGGGAGCAGACCTGGAATCAGTGCAGTAATTTTTAAGTGGGCCTGGTAAGCAGACCCATATATTTTATCTGTTGTCATAATTCATATATAACTTGAAAGAATCCATTTTCTTACATAAAAGAAGTGGAAAAGGGAAAAAGCTTGCCATCCACTCACCTTGCTTCATTGCATTTGATTATATTAAAGTGCTTTCCTAATCCAGTCATTTGCCATTATTTGAAGTGCAAATCCAGTCATAGTATCTTAGAATTGCAGGCCATTTAAACCAGCAAGTTTACCCCCAGCTCATTATAAGCATGAATTAAAATCACCCAAACAGATGGCTCTCTGGCCTCTGCTGGAATATATCCATTGAAGAGCTGCTTACAGTCTCCACAGTTAATTGGTTTCTCCGTTCTTACAGTTAGGAAGTTTTTTCTAATGCTTCAGTTGAAATATGTCTTCCTGTCATTTAAATCCATTATTGTGCACCTTGAATAGAGGAGGGGCAGGTCTTGATTTTCCATGTGAACTTGTCAGGTATTTGAAGTATTGTCATTTCCTCAAAGCTAAATCTTTCTGATCCCTTCATCTCCTACATAGGAATTTTAGGTCTCCTGTTCTTCACATTTATTCCAGTTTTTTTTTTAAATCTGGGTGCTGAGAATTGGGCACAGTATTCAAGACAAATACAGCATTTATTGATTAAATTATGTCCCATCCATACTTTCACATCCCAAGATGGAATACATAATGTACACTCCTCCTGTTTTCTCCACAGTAACAACCCTGTGAAGTGGCTTGGGTTGAGAGAGAGGAACCGGCCCGTAGCCACCTAGGCAGCTTTCATGCTATAACTCACTCTCTCCTGATTTATTTTTCATAATTATTATGAACTAGAAATGCCTGCCCACTATTTGTTTCATTTTTTTTTCTTGTGTGAAAAGCTTTGTAGTTCTGTATTAACTGATAACAAACAAAAAGGAAGGAAAATAAGTTCCATTTAATATGAATTTATTTTAATTGTGTCACTCATATCTTTGATTGCAACTAATCATTGCATTTGTTAGCAAGCTTTTTTCAGCCAATATGAGATTCAAACACTTGATCTTATCTGAGAAGATACATTTAAAAATTATTTCAAAGTGGAAGAATTGCCCAAAATATGCTTGTTTGATACAGTAGATACAACACTGATTGCAAATCTATATATGTATCTCTATCTTGTAGCTCTATTGACAAAATTATGTGTGGCCTTGCTCATATATGCACATGTGGTTTATTTAGTTTTGCCTTTGTGTAGTATATAAACTCATCTACTGCAGCTTAATGTTTTATGTTGTTCATACCACTAGACTTACTCAACAGATGACCATTAAAATTTTGGGTTTGCTCAATATGTAATTCAAAAGTTTATCTAAATTTTTAGGGTTCCATATATTTATGAAAATCCCAACTTGGAATAACCACAAGTGTCCCCCAAACAAAATACAGCCAAGTAAAACGAATTAATATAAGCAAAAGAATACTTTTCTTTTTACCGTGACATCAACTAGGAGACAAATTCTGCATCAAGTGGGAGATCAAACAAGTTCCTGAGCAATCTACTGACCACTTTGCCATCCAAACGGTAGAGGAGGGAACTAGAGAGACAGCTATACCGTACCTGATTCTTACTAATAGAGAAGAAGTGATATAGGTAGTTGAAGTTGCTGGAACTTTGGAGGAGAATGACCATGTCATATTGGAATACAATATAATCCAAACACAAACAATAGAACATAATCAGATGAGTGTCTTAGACTTTAAAAAAAAGCTGATTTTAACAAACAAAGTGAACTTGGGAAAGGTTCAATGGATGAACATCTTTAAGGGAAAACAATTCAAGAAACTTGGGAAGCTGAAAAATATTATTATAAAAGCCCAGTCCAGCTCAATACATTGAAAAAGAAAAAATCCAGGAGGAAGCCAGCATATTAGCCAAAGAAATCTCTGATAAACTGAAATATAAAAAAGAGAAAGAGGGACACATAATTAAGGCAGAATACCAATAAATAGCCTAAACTTGCAAAGATGAAGTCAAGAAGGCTAAGGCTCAGAATGAAGCAAGACTTGCAACAAATGTCAAAAATAATAATAAATTTTAACACATAAAAAACAAGGAAAAAGTCAAGGAAACAATTGGTCCATTAACGAGAGAAAATGGCATGGATATAAAGACTATATTTTATATATATTTTATATCTTATATCCAGGAGTGGGATTTTCCCGGTTCAGATCAGTTCAGGCAAATCCCTAGCTCCAGTGATCAGCTGGCTCTGCATCGGTTTGCTCCGACTGTACTCACCTATACCTGCTCAGCTGATTCGTGCAGCAGAGTGGATTGCCGTGCCTCAGCTGGGTTACTTCTCCAAAGTAACATCGAAGCAAAGTAATTTTGAAAGCTGTGCATGCGCACACAGCATGCATCAGGTACTCGTGCAAAGTGTGCCATTAGCAACCGGTTGTTACATCGGCAACATCCCCCCACTGCTTATATTTATTTTTATTATTATATTTATATACCGCCCTTCTCCCGGAGGACTCAGGGCGGTGCACAGCCAACCATAAAACCCTGTCACAATTTACAAAAGTTAAAAATAAATTAAATATTTTAGGCTGTCCAAAATTATACCCTCCCCGAATAAGTCACCAAAAGCCAAATTTTAAAATCCAGATTAAAACACAAATACTAAATTAAAAATCCCATTTCAGCCTAGGCCGGCCTGCTCGAAGAGCCAGATTTTTAATGCACGTCTGAAACCTCTCAGGTCCATATTATTGCGTATTTCCGGAGGCAGACCATTCCAGAGGGCAGGGGCCCCCACAGAGAAGGTCCTACTCCTAGGAGCCACCAGGCGACATATAGAAGCCGACGGCACCCGAAGAAGGCCCTCCCTGTGGGAACACACAGGTCGGTGGGAGATTACCGGCAGAACGAGTCCTGCAGATAACCTAGTCCAATGCCATGGATCGCTTTAAAGGTCAAAACTAGAACCTTAAAGTGAACCCGGAAAACCACCAGCAGCCAATGCAGCTCGCGCAGGAGAGGCGTCACATGGGAGCTTCGTGACGCCCCCATAACCACCCGCGTGGCTGCATTTTGTACCAGTTGGAGTCTCCGGGTGCTCCCTGCAGGGAGCCCCATGTAGAGAGCGTTACAGTAGTCCAGGCGAAAGGTGACAAGGGCGTGAGTGACCGTACGTAAGGCATCCCGATCCAGAAAGGGCCGCAACCGGTGAATCAGGCAAGCCTGATAAAAAGCCCCCCTGGAGACGGCCGTAATATGATCTTCTAAAGACAGCCGTGCATCCAGGAGGACGCCCAAATTGTGAGCCCTCTCTGTGGGGGGTAAGATCTCTCCCCCAATAGCCAGCGACAGAGTCAGCTGACTATATCGGGGCGCCGGAAACCACAGCCACTCAGTCTTGGAAGGGTTGAGCCGGAGCCTGTTCCCGCCCATCCAAATCCGCACAGCCTCCAGGCACCGGGACATAGCCTCCACAGCATCGTTGGGGTGGCTTGGGGTGGAGATGTAAAGCTGGGTATTATCCGCATACAGATGACACCGCACCCCAAAACCACGGATGATCTCCCCCAGCGGCTTCACATAAATGTTGAACAAAAGAGGGGAGAGGACCGACCCCTGAGGCACCCCACAAATGAGGGGCCTAGAGGTGGACCTCTCCCCCCCCCCCGTCAACACAAATTGCGAGCGGTTGGAGAGGAAGGAGGAGAACCATTGCAGGATAGTTCCCCCAATCCCCAACCCCTCCAACCGCCACAATAAGATACTATGGTCGATAATATCAAAAGCCGCTGAGAGATCTAACAGGACCAGGACAGAGGAATACCCCTGTCATGGGACTCCAGAGATCATCAACCAACGCGACCAGTGCTGTTTCGGTACTATGCCCGGGCCTGAAGCCTGATTGGAAAGGATCGAGGTAAGTCGCTTCCTCCAGGTACTGAGGAAGCTGACGTGCCACCACACTCTCAACAACCTTCGCTAGAAAAGGAAGGTTGGAGACTGGACGATAGTTATTTAAAACAGCCGGCTCCAGGGCAGGCTTCTTGAGGAGGGGCCGCACCACCGCCATATCTTATATATTTATACCGTATATATACAGTATATAAAGATATAGTCTTTATATATAAAGACTAAAGACTTTATCAACATCCATAGTCTATGCAAAATAAACAATCAATCAACCCAAAGGAAAACAAAAAGACCTCTCACCAGCAATCAGCACCCAGATCAACATAGAGTAACTTCAGAACAATAAGTAAACAGTACCCCAGTCAAGAAACTTCCAAAGAGCCAACAATAAACAGCCCAACCAAAGAATCTCTAAGACCAGCTCCACCCATACTGACAGACAAGCCACCAGAATATAAACTTACAGCAAAGAGCACTCTTTACTAGCACTGATGATATTACCTAAGTTTGGGTAATGAAACATCTGCAAGAAAACTAGCAAGCTCAGAGAATACCAAGGACTCCTTTTTATATCTTTGCTTGGTCTAATGACATGATAGCAATGTTCCAATATCTGAAGAAGAAGGAGTCAACCTATTTTCCAAACCACCAGAAGGCAAGACAGGAAATAATAGATTGAAACTAATGAGGGAGAGAAGCAACCTCGAACTAAGGATAAATTTCCTAACAGTGAGAACAATTAACTAGTGGAACAGCTTGCCTCCAGAAACTGTGGGTGCTCCATCACTGGAGCTTTTAAGAAGAGACTGGACAATCACTTGTTTGGAACAGTATAGGGTCCTCTGCTTGTGCAGTGGGTTGGGTGGGATCTCCATCGTTCCTTTCAACTCTGTTATTCTGTTGTTTTCTGAATCTCCCTCAGCCCCCTGCCAGTGTTTTCAGTTAACATACACAAATTTGCCAGATGCTCAGATGGACATGCATTCCCACATGATAGTGTGTGTGTGTGTGTGTGTGTGTGTGTGTACATGCACATTGAATCTTACCCTTAGTATTCAAAAGAGCTCAAATTCTGTTATCAGCTTACTTTTACCACACAAGTTACAGAATCATTGTACCAATCAGCTTCTTGAAATGGACATGCAAAAACCTTTTATAAATCTAGAATTTCATTCTATGACCTGCTAGCTAGGTAAACTAATCCAGCTTTTTTAAAGGGGCTTTTAGCAATGGCAACAGTTGACTAGTTCAGCTTGCTGCTATACCAGGGAAATAAACTATGACTTAAAGCCATCTATGTAGCTACAATTTTTAGTTTTGTACAGAACGGAAGAGATATAAGCCTTGAAAATATAATAATTTGTAGCCCTTGGAAGTGTGATAGGTCCATGTAAGCTTCATTGAGCACCTGGACTTTAAATGTTGACATTTGGTGGAGGTAGTTTCTGTTTTCTACTTCTGATAATTGCAGAGATGTGTTTTAAAGCATATATGAATCAGTCCTCATGCAGCTGAGCTGTGTAGGAGGAACTACATTGAAAGAAATGTTATGATTTGAACAGAAATAGAACTTAGGTCAATAAGCAAATAGGCCTTTTAGCATAGGAACATAAAATAACAGCAAAGCAAATTATATGTACACATCATTTTTATTATAGCATAACCTCTCTGAATTGTGATTTATAAGCATCCCTAAGTATAAAAACCAGTTTGCAGCTTAGCAAGATAGGGCTGCTGGGGACAGAAATGTATTCTTTGTAATCATAAACCTTGAATTGATAAAAATTTTGTCACTAAACAAAAACTGGGATTATTTTCAGGACTAAACCTGAAGATTTCAGTTTCCATATTCTATAAATAGCCATAAATGTGATTAATACACAGTAGTACAGTCACATCTTGGTCTTCATGACCATTTTAATCATAGTAGTCAGAGCAGCAGTCAAAGGAAACAGCTATCAGTATTTGCCAATTATTACCAGCTGAAAAAAGGAAAAGCAGAGAAAGAGAAGCATTGAATTAGCAAATGGTACCTATTCCTTAAATGTGTAGCTATTATTTTGCCCTGGCCTCTTTTGTTTACTGAATGGTATGGTTAATTGGATATATTGGTCCTAATTTTTATTCAAATCTGTTTGCAGGAATGTAAATCAACAGACATTTGCTGAAAAATCCTTTCCATATGACTGAACTATAGTGGCAACAAAATGCTTTCTTAACCTCAGAGTTATACACTATATTTATTACTTTATTTATTAATTTTATATGCTGCCCATCTCACTGTCACATGATTCTGTACAGCATAGCTCTCAAACTATTAAAAATGCAATTTAGTCTTTTCTTAGGGTTTTTTTAATTTGAAAAAACAAACAAACCGTACAATCAATCCCATTCATAAAACATCCTATTATTTGCAAATATTTCTTTCTTATTGAATGGCAGTCCTTCTACAATGTCAGAATTTATCAGTATTTTCTGCAACCTGTTCCTCACTAGTTTGCTCTCAGTCATCTCACTTCCATCCTCCATGGAAAATCATTCAAGGTTCCTATTTCCCTTCACTCTTTCCCTCAACTCATTCTCAGAGTAGCTATGGAAAATCCATGTGCATTTTGAAATACTAATTCATTTTCAGATGCTTCTAACACTAAAAGCTCATCCTCGTGTTCAATTTCCTGAGGAAGAAAATCAGTTTACTATTTTTGAGGGACACATGATCATTATGTCCATCTAATCTTCTGTGTGCTACTAAGGCAGTTTAAAGCCATCTTATTTATTTCAATTTTCAAGTTATCCTTCATTCAAAAAGGAAAAGAGGAATATAGAAGTGACGCATTTAGGAACAGCCATCTTCTCAGTTACCTTCCATATTTATTATGAGGCATTTTGCCTTCCCGCACCATGAGGAAAATTGGTTTCATAAAGGGAAAAAAAGAAAGAATATTCCAAATATAGAATACCCTTGAAAACTCTGGTCTGAGCTTTGTGATTCTGTATTTCCAGCCAGTACCCCCAAGGCAGCTTTCTTTTAAGGGAGGGTTGTTTGACATAGGCTTATGAATCTCCAGTTTCTCTGTCAAAGTGTTGCTTTTCTAGAAGATTGATAGTCCTATGAAACAGTTCCATTGGTGCTGCCAAGTAGAAATCCTCTAGATTACTGCTGGTCTGAATTCTAATTTGATTGTGACTTCCAGTTAAGCCCTCCTCACTGACGGACCGGGGACTGCGACTGTCTGTGGCTTTGGTCCGTGCTCCTTCGTCAGAGAGTCCCAATCCTTGTGGTTAGGGGCTGAAGCTGCCTCAGAGGAGTGGTGGAGTAAGGGGAAGCCGCCACCTAGGTTGAGGGGAGCCGCATCTCCCTTCTTTGGGTTTGGCATTTTTCTCCCTGAAGATAACTGAGCGGTGGTCCAAAATGGCCACCCTGAAGAGGACGACTTAGCTGGACTAAGATTTGTGCAGGAGTGAAGAAGGAAGTGGCCAACATAAGAACCAGGACAATTTGGCACAACAACTAGATAAAAGGTACCCCAGGATTGCTGCTTTAAGAATTTTTAAGAAAGAAAAGAAAGCGGCGGAATTAAAAAGGGAAGGAAAAAAAGAGAGAGAAATTAACGTTGACAGCTTCGAACTGGGAGAGGAAGAAGCCGGAATAAGAAACTTAAATAAACTGAATTAAAATACGTTGGCAATAAACAGGCATAAACTAAAGCTGGATTTAAGAGTATTAAAAAGAAGGGGGAAATATGCAAACTGGAGACTTGATTGTTTGGAATATTGAGGCTCGGAAAGCCCCTAACAATAAAACAGGGGGAGAACTTTGTATAATGGAGAGTGCCAGCTTGTGGACAAAATTTAAACTGGAAAATATAAAGAAAAAACTTCTGTTTCTCTATGAACTTGACTTGATACAATGAAAAGGAAATATTGAAACAATAATATAAGTACCCCAGAAAGTGAAAGTTGAAGAAAAAATGAACTGCTGGACTAATTTGGTGACTTTGGTATAAATTCAGTTTTGGAATAGTTGTGAATTCAGAAAGCCTGAAGAAGAAGAAGAAAAAAAGAGAGAAGCTGCTTTGTGGATTTTAAAATTATAAGATACAAGAGTGTGCAACGATGACATCATTAAAAATGATGCTTAAAAATATGAAAGAACTACTAGATGCAAGAGGTGAATCATTTTGCTCAGTGTTAAAAGCCATGGAAATGGCGATTGAAGAACATGAAGAAGAAACTTCAGAGAAGGAGTAGTCAGGTCAAGAAGAAGCCATCTTAAATAGACAATTAATGCAAAGAATACAACAAAGAGGAGGGAAAAGAATGGGGGTTAAAAATAGGAGATTCCAAAAAGTAACTAAAAGGGGGAATACCTGTAAAAGTGGTAAAGACAGGAAGAAAAGCAGAAAAATAAAAGGGGGAAGGAAGATATAAAGAGGGAGAGGGATATAAATCAGAGGGAGAAAAGGACTGGGAAAATACAAGGGAAGAGAGGTAATGAGGAACAGGAACAGGAAAGGAAGAAATATGGGAATTGTAATATAATAGAAAAAATGTTTATTGAGAGTACATAGGGATAATGGTTAATGAATTAAAAAAGGGGATTCTGCATTGATATGAGGGGTAATAAGAATGTATTTGCAATTATAAGTTATTTAGACAATAGGGGAATATAGACTATTGAGCGGGTGAAGGGCACTGATACTTCTTTTTTTAATAGATAAATGTATGTTCTTTTTTTCATTGTTACAAGAAAGGTTTATTATAAGGTTTATTTTATATATATATATATATATATTGAAATAATTGAAATGAACTGTAAGGATGTTTTAAAATGAGATTAATATCAGTGACCAGGACTAGCCAAATGGATCAATTGCTTTTTTTTTGCTATTTTTCTTTCGGTATTATAAATAAAACCCTGTGGAAGTAAAAAGAGAAAATATATTGCAGAATCTGACTGAAAAGTACAATGTTATGTAGTTCTTTTTTAGGGAATTATTATTATAACTAATTAAAATAAATGTATATTAGGAATTAAGATGAGGGAAATAGATATAGTAAAACCACTGAGTTGACACTACCAAATTAGTAAAAGGAGAGGGGAAATCCATGTTTTAGTTTGTGTGTAAAAGCTTGTATAAATCTAGAATTTATGGAAAGAATATGCAATGGAATTGCAAACTGACAGGTAAAAGAATTAAAACTATGAAGATATGGGAATTATTAGTGACTTAAATGAGAAAAGAGTATTATGGAAAAGGTCATGTTTAAAAGAAATGTTAATGTTTAAGAAATATTTGAAATAAATTGAAATGAATTGAGAAGATATTTAAAATGGAAATAATATTAGTGAACAGGATTAATTTGTTTGTCCCTTTTCTTGCATAAAAGTTGGAGAAGATAGGAAGCTGAATGTAGAAAATGAATAGATAGTTATTGTCATATTTGCATGTAAAAGTGGTGATACGGAATTATGTTGTACACCGAAAAGAACTTTTTTATTTCTATTTGTTTTGGAAAAATTGAATAAAACTTGTTTTAAAAAAAAGAATTCTAGTTTGATTGCAATGTGCAGTAACTGGTCAACTTTTAGATGGCAATATCTAAGAAATTGTATCATAGTAGAAGTGTAAGGTAAATGATAAAAATTAAGGCTAAGTGAATAATGAACAGCAAGTTTTCATCTCTCAAAGTCACCCCACCTCATCATCCATTCAGCAGAATGATTGGTAGCTGGTTTTCCCCCTGATCAGTGACACTTGGTAGGAGAAGAAAGGATGGCAGAGAATTTGCTGATTTCTGATTAGAAACTACCCCACATTAAATTTTGTCTGGCTTCACTGCTGAGGCACATTACAGGTTATCCTGTGGAGAACAGTGTAATTTTAAGTTTTCTCTTCTTTTATCCTGTCTCAGTTATAATAGAAAGACTTCTACCTGTAGTCAGCAAGCAAAACCCAGCTGACCATTAGATGGAAGCAGAGAGATACAGAACTTTTTGTAGCCCAGATTTGGAAACCCTAGCACATTCTTGATTAATTTGCTTGATTTCTTTACTTCCTCCTCTCTAATAATTTTAGGTTCAACTACTTTTGGCTTAAGAAGGAAAGATTGGGAAGGCATTATAGTACAAGAAGTTCGTTTATTTTCCCTGTATGGTTATAACATAATGGCATGCTAAAAAAAAACAGGTACATTTGAAAGATGGATGAATAGGGTGGATGAATCCCTTCACATTTTCTGCTTCTATTCTGTTTTAACAACCTCCCCCCCCAAAAAAAAAAAAAATCAGATAAATGGTGGAAAAAGAAGAGGCAGCCTGAAGAATGAATGAGATGTCATTAATTATAAAGACAGATCATTCTTAAAGCATTTTCACTTTACAATAGTGTAGTTTGGGCTAAGTAGCAATTGGAGACCTTATATGGAAATCATAAAATGATTGACGATATAATGCTGGATGATGGACCCCTCAGGTCGATGACATTCAACATACTATTGAGGAAGCACTGATGATCTTTCTAAGTACTAATGGTGTTTATGATGTGACCAAATTAAAGCCTTTGGGACATCTAGTTGCTGTACAGGAGAAGAAAATCCAAAGCTACAAAAATAGAATTACAGTAGGAAAGTGAACCTAATTATAAACATACAAAAGTTCAACATAGTAAGATTAAATGAAACAACTACAAATTGACAATCTGAGGCATCAGCAAACTGAGATGGACTGGGATGAGACAGTTTCAGTCAGAAGATCAAATTGTTTTATTACTGAAGACATGAAAAACAGAAGAAACGTTATTGCTTTTAAAGTTAGAAAGGGTATATAGCAAGACCTGACCCTCATTGATAGAGAACCAGAGGAATTATGAAATGGATTTAAAGACGTTATTAAGGATGAATGTGAAAAGAGACTGATGAAAATGATAAAATAGAAAGCAAACAAGATGTCAGAACAAACCATGAAATTGCCAAGAAGAGAAGCTGAACACAAGAAAGACAAATATCTCAGAAAGCAACTTATCAAAGAGTTTCAGAGAATTATTAGAAGAGACAAGAAGCAGTATTACTACATCTGTAAATATAGATTTAAAAATGTCAGTTAGGACTGAATGACAAAGTTTTACAATTTTTTTTATAGATAAAGAGACAAGTTCCAGGAAGAAGAGATACTAGGGAAGGTATTAAGCTACTGTTGTTTAATATCAAGGAAACAGAGGGAGTCATTTCTTTTATCCTTTTTTTCCTTTTTCTTTATAGTGTTTTTTTTTTGTTTTTGCTTTTTAAATTTCTCTTAATTTTTTTTCTTTGTATTTCTAACCTTAATAAAATTATTACACAGAAAATAAAAAATAATAACAGGAAGAGCATTGACACCTTTGAGCTTTGCTGTTGAGTATACCGTGGCAGCCAAGAAAATAAACCACTGAATCATCAATCAAATCAACCAGTTCTCACGCAAGGCACAAGTGACCAGACTCAAATTATCCTATTTTAGATACATCATGCAAAAATCCGGCTCTGTGAAAAAGAATCTAATGATGAAAAAGGTGGAAAGAAAGAGACGAGGACAACCAGCAACCTGGATAGACTCAATTACAGTATGATGAGTGCACCATTGGGAAACTTGGAAGAACAGGTTAGGATACATCATCATGGAGAAGATCTAGCTATGTGGTTGTTAGGAATCAAAAACAACTTGATGACATGAACAAGCCATGTGAAAAAGATCTTCTACCTTTAAGGAAGATTACAGGTCTATTCCTCCCATAACTCATCACAACAAAAGCAAAAGATGAGAATGAAGAATAGGCATGTCTTCTCATGGTTCCACATTCCTGGTTGGAATAAAGGAAGAAAATCCTCTCTCTTTTTAGTCACGTAACCTGTAGGACGGGAAAAAAGAAGGGCAACATGCAATCTTCCCTGATGGCTTTCCCATTGCTTACGGGAAGCCAGCAGGAAAGGTTGGGAATCACAATCATGTGACCATGAAATGCTGCAACCATTATAAACAGGAATTGGTTGCCAATACCCAGATCATGATCATGTAAGGATGGCCAAACTATGAAGGCCGATCCTAATCATTGCTTATTTAGAGCTGTCATAACTGCATTTAACCACATGTGCAATTATCCCCTGGCCTCACAATTTCACTTAACCGAGGATTGGGGTGGAAGCCTTAGAATGAATGACACATAGTCTCAACATTTTGTCTCTATACATTGTCTTTGCTATTGCCCGAATAGGGCTTTCAGGTCTTTCTAAACTGATACTTGATTTGACTTGAGTAGAAATTTAGCTGAATAGGAATTCATTGGTGGGGGGAGAGAACGGGGGGGGGGGGGGGAGATCAAACAATCACTTCTGTCCTAGGAATGCCCAAAAATGTCTTGATTTATTTCCCACATTCATTATCCTTTCGGAGCAGGAGAAAGTTCAATAAGCAGCAGCATTAAGGTTGACATTTTAAAACTTGTGTTACCAAGCTAAAGAGCATTTTCGCTCAGAAACAAATGATGCTTGTTACTAATAAGGGAACAGCAATTCACTACCTTGGAGATTTGTTTGGGGGGAAGTGCGGGGAGAGGAATGGAAAATTAACCATCCCATGCGTTTACACAGCTGAATGTATGCAGTGTACTAGAGGCTGCATTGTAGATAAAAGGGCAAGAATAGGCATGCTAAGTAAACAGAAGAGCATAGTGAACACATATGTTGTGTGCAAACATTATTCTGTCTGCTTCAATGGATTCAGTGAACAATAGGATCATATATAATTCTCGTTTGACTGGGCAGACTCTTAGCTACAATGATTCAAAGCAGAGATTGCTGTACTTACCTGCAGCTCAGCAAACAGCTATTTTGAAGGGTTTGTTGAAGGCCATTGTGTTGAAGAAGCTTCCCCACATCTCTTCCTAGCAGCCCACCAAAGAATGGGTCAGCTGTTTACCTGGGAGATTTTGCTGCTGTGAAAGGGAATCCCTAGGAGCTGGTTTGGCAAGCAAAGGACAGGAAGGCCTGGAGGAACGTTGTTCATGGGGTCCAGGGGTGGGATGCTACTGGTTCTGCCCAGCTCTATAGAACCAGTAGCTCTGAAGAGCAGCAGGCACCGAACTGGTTCACTGTCTGCTGCTGTTTGACCCAGCCACCCACCCGGTCTCTTACCTGTCCTTTATTTCCTGCTTTTTCAAACTCAGCTGTGCCACGCAAAGCAGCTGAGGTTGTAAAAGCAGGAAAAAAGAGGCTTTCCAAATGCTGCGCACCTGCGCGCAGTGCTTATCAGCTGCCCGGGCAGCATAGCTAAAGGGTTTTTTACACACGCACGCAGTGCAGTGCAACTTAGTCACTGAACCGGTAGTAATACCGGTTGAATCCCAACACTGATGGGGTCGCGATGGCTCGGACACGACTTGGCAACTAACAACAAATGGAGCTTAGTTTTGAATTGTGAAAGGATAGCTGGAGGGACAAGGATTACCGTTCTGTTCAAGATCTGGAAGGATAGGGGATGTGTAGTATTATTGAGCCCAAAGTAGCCTGCTTTAAAAGTTTAGATCCTTGTGTTTAGGAGTCATAAAAGGGAAATCTTTAAAATTATGGTTTGAAACATTTTTATCTGAATATGTGTCCTCCTGTTTATGCCTCCACATGAATTAGTATTTGGAGGTAAGGGGTATACATGTCTACCTAAAGCTCAAAGTTTTTTTGAGTATTGCTTTGTAGTTATGATCATAAGTGATATGCAAAGTTGAAAACATTAGAAGTGTAATTCAAGATCATGACTTTAATATAAATGATATGTGGGATTAAAATGAAGTCTTGAAAATTACAAATCAGCCATTCCTAACCTCTAATGAATGATTAAGAGTGGTAAGCTAAAAGAATGCAGCATTTAATTATTTTAAATCACCATAGGATTATAGAATCATAGGGTTGGAAGGGACCTTGCAGGCCTGTTAGTGCTTGAGCAGGAGACCTTATACCGACTGATTATCTAATCCCTTCTTGAAAATCTCCAGCAATGCAGCATCCACAACTTCAGGAGGAAAGCCATTCCCCTGATTAATTGTTCTCACTGTCAGAAAATTTCTTACAAGATCATCTGTGTTTCAAGCCTTTGACAACCAGGAAGTGGGATCACAAGGACCACAGCAATCTAAATTAAAACCATGCCCCATCCTTACTCTTTACAGAGCAAATGTAGGTTCTCCGTCCCTTATCATAGCCTGTAGCTATTGATTGCAAACTTTTGATCACCAAGAGCTTAACTTTTGGCAGGGGTGAGGACTATATTGTATTAGACAAAGATGCAAACTAGAGTTATCAATTTCATGTTTTCTTTAGAATTGGGGGATACTTTCGAGATTTTCCTTTGTTTTATAAAAACCTATGCAACATTTGTTTTAGACTTACTTTACATTACAGTACAGTAAGTCTAAAACAAAAAGCTGTGTCACCGTTTAGTGCACAGTTCAGAGGAGAAAATGGGAGCTGTACAAAAGGAAACTGGAGCTTCAAATTGCTATAATTGGTATAAAGGGCTGAACCAAAACAAATTAATTTCTGTTTCTGCAACAGAGCTTCCTATTTCCCAATACATTCCATTGCACACAAAGTTCAAAAAATTAATTACACCCCTTGATATAAAAATGAGGCATGATTGTGAATGGGGTAATGCAGAATTCCTACAAGATTTCAGTCGGATGAAGAAAACACATATGATTTAATTTGAACATGTGACTGCCCTGTTCACACAGTTTGCAGGCACATTGGAACACATCATGGAAGAAGAATATGTAAAGAGTACTTTCCTACTGTGACCTTGTGACTGTTGTAACTACCAACCTGTAATGTCTAGTTTCATACATTCTTCCTAAGAAATATTTTTTTTGTAGTTTGTAATGATTTCCTACTGCTTCATTTCCCCCCAAGGTAAGGTTAGCCCCAACCTTATTGGCATTTAGGAAATCCCTCAAAACATGGCTTTTGACAGGCTTGAGGGTCCCAGGGAAATAGAGACCCTGCAAGATGGTTATACTGGTCTATTTCCTGAAGTCTTATACGGGGGTACCTTGGTACTCAACTGCTTTGAAACTCATCAAATTTGATACTCAATGCATTTTGACATGAAAATTTTGTCCCAGTACTCATTATTTGTTTGGTAGTCAAGGCACAAGCTAGAACTTGTTGATGTGACTCACTACATTATTCCTTATGGGAAAAATTAATTAATCAATTAAGGATGAGTACTGAAGTATCACTGTATTTGTGTTTAAATTGTGTTTAATTGTTGTTTTATACCTATTTTAATTTATTTTAATTGTTTTATTTGTCCACTGTCCAGAGACACATTTATGAGATGGGTGGATGTATAAGTATGATAAATAAATAAGCAAACAAAAAAAATATTTACAGAGACTTTTCTTTAAACCAGAAACACCCAAGATTTTGTTACTGTAAATAAAAATAATGTTAGTACTATTTTTAGTTAGTACTACAATAGTTAGTACTCCCTTTGGTTTCTTGTCTGGACCACTCCTGAAAGGCTGATATCAGACTTGCTAGTTTGAAAGCACTTGTCCCACCCTTGTCTTTACTTTCTAGACAACTAAGGAGATTTTCCTCTGGGATGCTTTCCCTGTCCCCATTCCTTGTGGGCTGAGTTTTTTTTTTATTCTGACCATTATCTCGGCTGTAGCTCTTTCAGTTTCTGTGTCTCAAGGTGATTCTCATAGCCTATTACAATATATTTGGGTAGCTGGTATGGTAAAAGATATGGCAAGTTATTAACTTCGCTTATTTGCAAAGTTGATGGGAAATATTTGTGACATTCCAAAAGTAAGATGTTTCTCCAATCTTTTCTGCCTCTAACTCCTGACCCTGTAGAGCTCTTGAAATGTTGTAACAGAAAGCCCATTAAACTCTTTTGGACTATATAGTACTATTAACAATATGTTTAAATATAGAATAAAGCCAGGAAATACATGAAATACAGAAGATCTTGAAATAAATAATAAAAATGAATAAAAGCAATAATATAAGAGAGCCAGTTTGGGCTAGTGGTTAAGACATGAGGCTAGAAACTGGGAAATCATAAGCAAGTCACCCCGCAATAATTTTTCGTGAGGAAAATAGAAGGAGGAAATCATATTAGACGTGTTCACCATCTTGAGTTATTTATAAAAATAATAGTAAAAACATGAAATATAAAATAAATAATTCACATGTCAAGAATTTGAAATGACTTGGCATGTTGGAGGGGATCAAATTGGCCATGGTTGCCCTCCTCTGTTATCTAGCCTTATTGCCGTGGACTTCCCAGTTGTATTCAGTATAATTATACTGTTCTTTTTCATATTAGGATTTGATAGCGGTTCTTTTTAATGCTACTTCCTTTTTCTCCCTCTAGGCTCTAATTCTTCATCAGCTTGGCCGGTACAGTTTGGCCGAGAAGATCCTTCGGGATGCTGTCCAGGTGAACTCAACAGCCCATGAGGTTTGGAATGGCCTCGGGGTGGTTCTGCAAGCTCAGGGTAATGATGACGCAGCCACGGAATGTTTCCTGACGGCACTGGAACTTGAAGCCAGTAGCCCTGTTGTCCCTTTCACCATCATCCCTCGAATCCTTTGAAAGGCAGACTGCTCATCCTGCTTCAGCTGAACTTGAGAATGTGAGGACGCCTATGAGCGAATCTTTCCTTCTGACTCCATGGGGCAGCTCTTCACCCCGAGAGGTAACAAATACAACTGCAGGCAATCTGCTCATTTCTGTCGGGTGTCCAACACGGGAAAGCAATATAGGATCTTAATCAATGAAGAAAAATTGGAAAAGGGAAGGAAATAAATACACATGCACACTTTAAGCCGCCATGTATGTATTGTCTACATTTTTTGCCACATAGTCATTTCGAAACCTGATGCTTATTGTTCAAATGGATATTGTGCCATATTTTGTTAGGTGACATCAGAGTGTTATGTAAAAACTCTAAATAGAATCAGTGATAGATAATAGATTCAAGTTAAAATTCAGTGGCAGAGCAAGCCTATTTTTAACCAAGCCTGTCAAAGACCTGTTCTCTTCATGTCTTTCAACCTCTCTGGAGCTCAGAAACAAAATGTGAAATTTGCTGTGTTCCATCTTCTATGGTAGTCCAGCCCAGCAAATCAGCTGAAAGGTTATGTTTTGAGTTGTTAATAGCTGTGATGTGTAGCTAATTGTTATTTCTTGTATTTAGAAGAAAGGTTGCGTACAAGAATATTTATATTTTACCAGCGTATGCCTGTTGAAATAAAAAAGAAATGAAAATATTAGTTATTTAAGTTTAACTTTTTTATGTGAATCCAGAGTTTATTTATCAATGGAAATATGTAAAAAAGATGCTAAAAATAGAATATTTACCGACATTCCTTATGAAGTATACACTACCTTGGCTCAATGGAAAGATTATGTTAATAATAAAATGATTTTTGAATGCATACAATGCTTGTCATTTTTATTTGATAGTTGGATGAAAATAATTAAAACTGACTCATGACATGGCCAAATTCCGTGTATCTCAGTTGAACTGCTATCGATCATAAGTATATTAAACAATAATACATTATATATTTATTACTCATTAATGCTAATTAATTGATTAAATCATTAAAGCCAAATATCTCTGATAAAACTCTTAAAGCAGTTGCATTTGGTTTAGTCATGGATTCCTGAAAAAAGATCCATATTTTAATGAATAATAGTAATGTATGCAAAAACGTCTTTGAATCATTTTTATATGTGCACCACTATAATATAAACAGTATTCTAATATTTATATTTTTAATATTGATTAGGTGTTTATTAATTTACTTACTAACTGCATTTATTATTATGATATAATGTGTATTATACGTACAATAGTGTACACTTCTCACATTTTGAGAGGATATTTTGTATCAGCAATATTAGTCAAGAATTCTCTCAACTGCCTGAAATAAATACACACACACACACACACACGCATACGCATACACATATTTGTTTGCATTTACCATATTTTTTTCCCCATAAGACGCATCTGACCATAAGACACACCTAGGTTTAGAGGAGAAAAACAATAAAAAAAATATCAGGTAGCGCCTGAGAGGATCACAGATAGGTGTCCTCTTGTGTGCCTGCTCTGCCTATTGACTCCTGCACTGTGGAAAAAAGGCAGAAGAGGTGGGCAATGACAGAAGAGGCGGGGTTCAGCACTGTAAAAGGACCCTGCTGGTGCGGCCCTGCTGCTATTCACCAAAGGACTGGCACCAGTCCACCATTGGGGAACCTTGAGGTAATACACTTCAGGATCTGTGACACAATATTTACTCTATAAGACGCACAGACATTTCTACCCACTGTCGGGGTGGGGGAAGTGACTCTTATGGAGCAAAAAATGTGGATATCCTGCTAGAATCCAGATCTTCCTGTATCAGTTAAGGCTGCCATTGCATTGGCATATCAGCCAAAGATGGGCAAAGAACCTTCTAGCCTCAGCTTCTTCCTGCTTCTAGAAAAGGCTCCATGAATACATAAGGTCTCCCTAAGCATGAACCTGCTGCTTTACAGCTAATGCAGGCCCATACAGACTAACACTCCATTGATAGACAACCATGAATAAAGAGCAACTCCTACAGCTTGAGTCAACTTCAGCCTGTTCTCTCACATCAAGATTTTGCAACCTGCAGGTACCAGGATAAGACTTCAACTTCAAAGCCCCTATAATGGTGATAGACAGGTAGTCTTTAATTTACGATCACAATTGAGCCCATAGTTTATGTTGCTGAGTGGGAAATTTGTTAAGTGAGTTTTGCCCCATTTTATCACTTTCCTTGCCACAGTTGTTAAGTGAATCACTGCAATTGTTACGTTAGTAACCTGGTTGTTAAGTGAATCTGGCTTCTCCATTGACTTTGCTTGTCAGAAAGTCACCAAAGGGAATCACATGATCCCGGGACACTGCGACTGTCGTAAATGTGAGTGAGTTGTGAAACATCCCAACATGACCATAGGGATGCTGCAGTGGTCATAAGTGTGAAAAAATGTCACTTTTTTCAGTGCCGTTGTAACTTCGAATGGTCACTAAGTGAACTGTAGTAAGTCGAGGACTACCTGTACATTTGGGTATCATCGGCATAGTAATGATACTCTACCTCAAACTGGAAGCGGGGGGAGATGACAGAGCATAATGGCATCCCTAAGGTCATAGGTCATTGGGCCAAACTTCATCCTTCTCCAATATAGACTGAACTTTTCCCCCTTAAGAAGAGCAAAACAACTGTAAAATAGTGTTCCCAATTCCCAACCTCTGCAACTAAGCCAAGTAACATGCATGGCCAATCATATCAAAAGCTGTCAGGAGGTCCAAAAAGTCAGGAGAATGCATACCCTCTCCAGGTCCTGGAATCCATTAAGATGACTAAAGCCATCTCACCTCAAACCTGAGTCTGATTCCCTGATCAAAAGGGATCAAGATCATCCATTTCTAGAATGTTGTGTAGGAGGTTGACCACTGCCAGATCAAAAACGTCCCCCTCAAAAAGAAAAGTTGGATGCCAACTAATAGTTATATAAATCCCCTCAGATCCAGGCATGACCCCTTTCAAAAAAAAAAAGGTGGTGGGTGGTGGTGGTGAACCACAGCTTTCAAAATTTTAGGCAACTCCTATAGCAACAGATTGACAAGATTTGAATGGATTCCTTGAGTCAGCTGCTGTGCCATTATTAGTAATACAAGCATGTAGATAGATACTTTAATATTGCCTAGCACAATCCTATGCATTGTTATTTGTTGTCGTTGTTGTTTTAAAAAGCCATTATATTCGGGGACAAATATTTCCAGACAGAGAATTGCAACCAAAAAAGCCATTTGAAAGATTGTAGTCTTTCACCTCTGATTTAATACAATTTCTTTCTATGTGCTCTTATCCTAAAATGCAAGTTAGATATTTGATTTAAATAAAAGGCCAGCTCCATCATTAAATCAGATGTTCCTTGGTACTAACATACTGGTTCAATCTGTCAAGAGTCCTCTAAATAAATGATCACTCAGTTCTTGATTATGTTTTCTTTCTGCTTCGCTGTGCAAATAGTCATTTGGCTCTTTTCTTTGATTAATGTCATTAGTTCAACTAATATAGTGTAAAAAAAAAAACTTAATAGCATTGTAATTTTGCCCTTATAGCAACAGCTTACAAGAATACTGCAGGTGTCTCACACAAACAGGATGCCAACAGTTGAACAGAACCCAAGTTGTGTTGAATCACAGGTGTTCTCATTGTGAAACGTCCAGTATTTTCCTGTTTTCACTTGAAATCAGCAAGAACAAGATGTTAGCAATTGTTAATGACATTTTTAAAATCATTTTCAAAAATGTGCAGATCTGCAGAGACCACTCTGGGAAGGGGATGAATAAGATGCCACTGATAGGCACCATATTGCTAATTAGGGGACTGGGCATGGCTAATCAGGTGAAGAGAAGGACCAGGGGAGACATGATAGCAGTGTTCCAATATCTGAGGGGCTGCCACAGAGTGGGGGTTTCAAGCTATTTTCTAAAGTACCTGAAGGCCAGACAAGGAATAATTGATGGAAACTGAACAAGGAGACATTCAACCTAGAAACAAGAAAATTTTCTGACAGTGAGAACAATCAACCAACGGAACAGCTTGCCTTCAGAAGTTCTGGGAGCTTCATCACTGGAAGCTTTCAAAAAGAGACTGGACTGCCATCTGTCAGAAATGGTGTAAGGTCTCCTGCTTGGGTAGGGGGTTGGATTAGATGACCTACAAGGTCCCTTCCAACTCTGTTAATCTATTAAATCCAGATAACATGGTACTTTTCAAAAGCTTTTGAAGATGGTATTTCTTCAACTCCTATTATAACCTACAAGTAGTCTTTGCTTGGCAACCACCCTTGGGACCGGCAACTCTGTTGCTAAGATCATGATCACTAAGCAAAACATCACAGGATCATGGCATACAATGTCACTTTCCATTTGGTTGCTAAGTGAGTCAGTGTGATTTGTTAAGCATCCCATGACTGCGATTGCCTGCTGAATTCTCCACTGACTCTGCTTTCCAGAAGCCAGCTGTAAAGGTGGCAAATGGCAATCATGTGACTAGGTTTCAGTCACGTCACACATTCTATTATATCACCAACTGTTTTATGATAATTTTTATGTTATAAAGTGTTTTATAAAATTTGCCAAATTTCAATTCCACAGGTGTCGTGGATCCCAGATTTTAGATGGACGCTGTAAGTTAGCCCATTTCGGATACTTGGTTCGACAACTGTTGCCCTAATGGTGTAGCATTTTGCCCTGTTAAAAGATACTGGAAAGAGAGTTTTAATAGCATGGGATGTTTTTTAAAACAAAAAAAGAAAGAACTTCCCTCTTTATCCACAGCAAGTATATTCAATATTAACAACTTATCATTGCCTATTGAGAGATAACAAATACATCTTCATTCTATATGTACTTCATATTTTATAGACCCATCTAAAGAGTTTTAATTTTGAAAGAACCCTGACAGAGTGTACTATATCTGATTGTAATCATTTGACACTTCTGACTATCAAAGCAGTGTTAGAATGATTTGCTGCTAGTCATTACCTTTAAGATTTATTCCTGCTAGAAAAAGCCCTAAAGCAGAACTTTCTCTTAAATCTGCCAAAGTTATTTTGAGTTGCATGAACATCTTTGTTTTTCTTTTACTAATAATGGCTTTTACAACTCCTTTTCCCTCAAGTGATTTTTTTAAAAAAATATTTTAACCTGTATTGTATTGTAATGTTTTCTTTCACAGCCTTTCAATATATTTATTCTTCTAATCTCTCCAAAATGTAAAGTTCTTTGAGCAAATTGCAAAAGTACTTTAAACAAAAGGTTTATTTGAATTTTTTTTTAAAAAAGTATAAATTTAAAAACACAATCATTCAATAGCACAGGAAATATTTTGAAGCATGATGCCCTTTTATTAACAATTTCTATTCTGAGTAGAGAGTATAGTGCTATTTATTGTTGTTTCTTTCCTAGTATTACCCCATTGGAGAAATGGGAAGAATGGCTCTTGCTGCCTTGCCAAATAGAAAGAAGTTTCTTCCCACTCTCACAGTAAAAATCTCAAAAGTCAGGCAAAAGGATCAGCAGGCTACAAGTTTAATAAAACCAAGCTACTTTCACCCATAGGACAAATATTTCTAAGCCTTGAATTGATATGTAAATCCATTGGGCATAGCTGTCATTGTTCCTTTCCCTGTTTGTCTGCTTCATGTCATTGCTTCATTATGGATAAAGGTGTCATCACCCATAAAGAGTCTCCTGGGCTTTGAGAAAGACAGAACAATCTATATTCATGAGTCTAGGGAGAAAGAAGAACTGCCTGCCCAGATCTATAAGGCTAAATAGAGACTTCCTAAAGCCTCTGGAATTGGAGAAAATAAAGTGGTAAGAAAAAAGAGAATGAAAAGGTGTATTTGTAAGCCACCAATAAAAGTAGAAATTCACTTGAATTTTATCCCCTCTTTGAATGATGTCATTATGAACTTTCTGCAGCATTTTATCATTGAAATATGTACAAAAAATTGGGTGAAGGAAACAAACTGGAGATGAGCAGAGACTGAGAGCCATATTAATTTTTGCAGAATATAGCTGTTTTTAATCAGCTAACAACTTTAAATTTATCCTGCTCCTTTAAAATAGGGTCTGTTCGGCGTCTGCCTAAATATACTTCAAATATACTTCAAAGCCATTCTCCAAAGCACCAAAAGGTAGAGCAAGAAGAAATGGATGGAAATTAATCAAGGAGAGAAGCAACTAGAACTAAGGACAAACTTCCTGACACAACGTTAATCAGTGGAACGACTTGCCTTGAGAAGTTGTGGGTGCTCTTAACACTGGATGTTTTTAAGAAGAGATTGGACAACCATTTGTCTGAAATGGTATAGGGTCTCCTGCTTAAGCAGGGGGTTAGACTAGAAGACCTCCAAGATCCCTTCCAACTCTTATTATTCTGTTATCTGTAGTACTCCCAGAGAACTCAGCAGAATGGTACAAAAGGAAGCACAGTGGAAGATGTAGAGTGTTCAGAAATTAAACTAGAAGCTGTACTAATCTATGTTAAATTTTATTATGGACAAATATAGATATATAGGGGTTATGACTGTTTTGTTACCTGATCTTACCAACTTTGTTTCCATTTTTCCAGATGAGTAAGTATATAATTCAATAATTACACTTAACAGTCTCTATCCAGTTCTCAGGAACACTACAGGTCCAGAGCAAAAGACAAAAGAATAAACTGTAAGAAAATACATAAGTTTTTAGCCTAAATATTTAACTAGCTCTTCCTTGGGTGCTGCTCCCTTATATCTGCTGTATTTACTGTTTACGAGGCCCTTGCAGATGCTGGCAGTTGTCTATCTAAACTTGAGCCAACCTGGAGAAGGAAAGCACAGGGGAAAAGAAACAGATGTCTGGTGATATCTTGGCAAATTTAAAGCAGCTGTTTTCCCCAAGAAATGCCAAAAGGAGCATCACTATCTAAATAGCCTGCTGTTTATATATGTTTGAAGCTCTTTTCTTATTTCTTCAGTTAGCAGCAGGGGTGGGATGCTACCAATTTGGCCCGGTTCTGTAGCTGCGAAAAGCAGCTGACACCGAACCGGTTTGATGTTTGATCCAGCCACCTGCCCAGGCTCTAGGCTGTCCTTTATTCATCCTCAGCTGCTTTGCGCGGCACAGCTGAGGTTGAAAAAGCAAGAAACGAGGATTTTCAAACACTGTGCACGCGAGCGCAGCGCTTGTCAGCTGTTCAGGCGGCACAACTGATTATTTTTTGCAAAGGCTGCACACATGATTGTTCCCAGTTCGGAGAACCGGCAAATCAATCCACTGCCTGGCCCCTTCCCTCCCTGCTCATTCACTCCTTATCTGTCATCCGAGCCATCCAACTTGCCTGGTTTGGTAAGTTGCTATTTTTCCTTTTTTTTTTCCCCCTGACCATCAGCTGGTCTGCTGTGCCAGGAGATTTAGATTAACTAGAAAGCAGTAAATCCTTGGATTTCTTGCTTTCTAGCTAATCTAAAAGCAGAGCCAAACCTTCCTTAGGACTGAAGCTTTTCAGTGCAGACTCAGGTAGCTGATTGCAGATAGACAGATCTCTAAATTTATCTGTGTAAGCAATTCAATCTGCCAGCCTGCTTTGGGGTAAAAGTTGCTCATTTTTTAATGAAAAATTCAATATTTACATACATGGTGTGTTGTGAGTTAATTTTGTGAGTTTGCTTGCAAGCAAATTTTATGTGACAGACTCAGATAGCTGATTGCTGATACATAGATCTCTAAGTGAATCTGTGATTCTGTGACTCAACTCAACTCAACTCAATCTGCCTGCCTGCTTTTCTTGCTTTTGGGTAAAAGTTGCTCTTTTTTATAAAAAAAATCAATATTTAATATTATATTTACATACAAGCCGTGCCCACCCAGTCACATGACCACCAAGCCATGCCCAGTCAGCAAGCCATCCCTTTCACTTTTTATTGATCTTACCCTCTAAATTGTGAACTACACTATGTCATGTTCACACAATTCTATGCAAGCTAAGGTCTCTATAGAGATATTATACCATTGCTGCATCGCATCGACCTCAGGACACATGCAATACAGCAACACACATTCAGGATGCTTGTAATTAAATTTTAAGTATTATTAATTGGATTTAGTTTTTATTTGAGCTGGTAACTTCCACCTGGGTTATTATAAGCTTAAAATAAAATCAAACTGGAATAAGATTCAGTCCTAATTTATTATCCATGCTGTATATAGGCTGTCCCAGATTAAGAATACGATCCTTCCTAAACCTATCTAAGTCAAATTTGTATATAAGTCAGAATAGTTTATTTAGTTTCAGTTAGCCAAAGGTTTGTCTTAGTATATAGTATTTATTTTACTTTTCTATGCATATAAAACACTTAAGAAACAGCAATGTGACCCAACTAAAAATATATTTCTCCTTCCTTGAGCTGATGAACTGCTGTAGCTGCATAATGTTTTCGCAAACCACTGAAAACAGGCTATATATTAAAAATGCATATGCAATTTTGTGATGCTCATAAAAACAGTAAGACTATGTGACTTCAGTGGTTCATGAAAGCATGTGCAGCTTCAACAGTTCATTGGCTTAAGAAAAGAGAATGTCATCCACCATTTTAGTAATAAAACAGTCAGTGGATAAATATGAGTTGTCCATAAGTCAGACATTCTTAACCTAGGGGCCACCTATATCATTTCTGCACCATGCTTTGTATCTGAAATATGAGAACATCCAGCTTTGTGTGGCTTTAATCAACTCTGTCAATGTTGATGCTCCTTAGATAAGAACTCTGTTAGAAAGATATGGCTCAAATTCAAATAAAAGATGATTTACCTGTTATGGTTAAGCGTAAAAAGCTAAGGGCAAGCTCTTTCTTTAATATTTTAGCAGTAGCTGTTTAAAGAAACAAACAGATGGCCCAAGCCCATTCAATATGAAGCTAGACATACATGAATGAATGACTTGGATAATCCAAATATTTGATTAACGATGAATGAAGAAGCAGTGGCAATACCAAGAGCTCCATATCTTCCTTACTTTGAAGATTCTGGAGCGGAACCTTAAAGAGAGATTTTATTCTCAGGCAGCTTATCAGAATCACAATTGTCCCCAGTCACTTCCTCTGTTATCTTGGGTATGTTCATTCAAATATTTTCAAGCACTCAAAGAAATGGGCTTGGAACGATAGCTACATCAATTTCATGAAAAATGATTTTGAGGTGTATGACAGTATATTAATCAAGGCAGTAACAGAATGATACTGCCCCACACAGTGGACTTCCAATGAATTCATCTTTCATAATGAACAAGGGTGCTATTAAGACCATCTTCTCCAATCCATTGTGACACCAAATAGGATGTTGGCAGCTACAGCAGTTCTTCAGCCCATCTTGATTCACCATTAATTCCATTATCTAATATTCTTTACATTCTAAAGTTCAGGAAGTGGCTAAATGCCATGCATTGAGGTAGGTAGATAGAAAGGAGGTAGAAGCAGTTCCAGTAAGATAGAATTTGACTGGTTTGTTTTTAATATAAGCCACCTTATGGCCCTGAAGGGATGAAAGAACAATAGACATTTTCATTTAAAGTTTGTGAAACCTATGTTTCTTCACATAGTCAGTTGTTTTATACTAATAACTCCCAGAGTTTCAATACCTGACCGTCTCCTCTTGAAGAACTGGAAGGATTTCAGACCTCAAGTATAACCAAAGGCAGTTTGAGTTCATAAGTTTGTCAAATTGTCAATCATCTATAACAGGGGTCTTACAACCTTTTGGACCTCAGGGACCACCAAATTCATAATTTTAAATCCCGCGGACCACTAATATGAATCCAGTATTCTGCTCGCTGAAGCACCTGGACTCCCACTGATGGGATGGGTTCCTTCAGGCACTTAGCTTGGCTGCCTGTTTCTGCAACCTTAAATACTCAGAGAGTCATTTGGACCCATTTCCCACAGAAAACAAAACACCGGGATCTCTTATCTCTCTTTCTCTCCCCCACTCTCTCTCTGTCTGACTTCTCTCTCTCTCTCTCTCTCCCCCCCCCCGTCCCTGGGTATGGGGGTGGAGGGAAAGGAACTTCTGAACTGGTGCTGGGTGGTGGGAATCTGATGTCTGGAGGCCAACGAGCCACATGCTGAAGACCAGATGGCTGGCAGGGAGGTGAGGCAACAGGGGTGATACCAGCGGCAGATGGACTGATGCGTTCAGGGAGGAAAGGTAGCAAAGCGCTCACCATCCCTCTGGCACCCGCCAAGCCTCCTTCCTGCTGGGCATGTGCGCTTTTGGTGAGGAGGAAAAGAAGCACAGTGGGAGGAGGCTTGGCGGCTGCCAGAGAAGCAGCAAGCACTTTGCAGCTTCTGAGGGGAGGGGTCAAGCCTCCCCCTCATAACATCTTCACCTGAGGGCAACACTGGCAGCCACTCAGCCTCCTTGATACGCAGAGGCAGAAGGCAACATCAGTTCAGAAGTTCCTTTTCCACCACCACCTTGCAGGCCAAGGAACACCAGGAGGGGCGCTGATGCCACGATCTCCCACATGCTACTCTCTCTCCCCGCACGCATCCGTCTATCCACTGCCAGTATCACCCCTGTTGCAGACATGGGTGTTCTGTAGACCACCAAAATTTTCTCATGGACCACCAGTGGTCCGCGGACCACTGGTTGGCAACTTCTGATGTATAAGACAAAATATTGCACTTCATTGTGGCCTATCTTCAGAAAGGCCAACATGTTTACCTTCTTTTTGCACAGTCCCCATCTCACTTATCCACTGAGGTGTTTGCCCAAATAAATGTTCTGCATTTCAGACTTCTGGCTTAATTGCCCCAGAGAGACCTTTGCAACACTCCTTTGAAAACTTTATTTTCCCACGGGTTTGCAAGCCAAGCTGTCCTTGGTAACAGTTAAGGAACAGTACGAAGGATTTCAATCAAATGCTCCCTTTTTTTCTTCCTGTCAGGAAGAATGTTATTCTTTCAAGCAGCTGGTTGCTACTTGTATCCCAGTTGTCTAACACAGAAGCTCGTCGGTTATCAATTAATCATGGAAAGGAAATATCTACAGTGTTTGTGGAAGTGAGGCACTATGTTCTGAAGCTGCTTTGTTTTTTGAATATGAATGTCTTAGAGGAGTTTGTGCATTGTTGAGAATCAAGTGATGTAATTGTGCTTGAAAGCCAATGGAACATAGTGACGAGAGTTTTGGCTTGAGTAAAAATTGTTTTGCTGGATCAGACCAAAGTCTCTGCAGCTTGTTTAAAACATCAGCCACCTGATAGTCCTGAGAAACAAAAAAGTGGTAGAAAGTAGGGGAGGGTGTGTAAGTGGAAACCTATTTTATTGCTCTGTCTCTCAACCTTTACAATACTCACTCTGTACATGGAGAATCATTTTACCATCCCCACTTTTTAGAATATTATTTTATAACATCCTCATTGTTGTTGCCTTTCATAGCTAATCCTATTTGCCTATCCCAGTTTTCCTTTTTCTGAAGTCTGAATATTAATACTATTGTGCCTTACAGATTTATTAAAGGCAAGGAAAACAATCTGGTCAAAATTTTAGACACTTCTCATTGAGACATGACTCGAAATGTTTTTCTGCTTACTCAAGAGCAATTCCAGGAACATGTTAATCAGCATATTTCAGTGGTGGTTAATCTTTTTGGCACCAAGTGCCAAAATGGGAGCGCACACACACCGAAAAGGCACTGAGTGCTGAAACATGTACACATGTGCTGGAAACCGGAAGACCAGCTCCCTGGCATGTGCATGCACACCTGCCTGTTCTTCCAGTTTCTAACATGCACATGAAAACCAGCTGGCCAGCGTGCATACGCACACAAAGACTAGCTGGCTAATATGCACATGCGCGCCGGGGACCTGCTCTCCAATTTCTGCCACTCCCACGCATGTGAAAACCAGTTCACCCAGAAGATCAATGGGCAGTGGCTGGCGTGCCCGGAGAGAAGGTTCTTTGTGCCACTTCTGCACACGTGCCATAGGTTCGACATCACGGACATATTTGAATACATTTTTTATATTAAATGTAACAGTTTTAGGTCAATATGGTAGCAGTGCAGCTGCCTTTAAAATCTGTAAACATAGCAGGTTTAAGAACAATAAGTTAATATAATTTTGCTTCCTAATACAAACCACCTTTTATGTCTATCAGATTTATTTATTATATTTGTATCCTACCACAATCCCACAGGATTTGTGATTCAGTGAGATTCAATTGTAACCGGTTTTTTTCTAGACACTGTCTAGACTCTAGACCCTTACAGCCCGCAGACCTTAGGGCAAGACCTCAATTGCCTCACTAAAATGGCCTGGAGAAGAGACCTCAACTATTGGCTTTATATAGATGTTAAACAGAAAGAAGAAGAGATATACCTTAATCTTTTTTTTTTATAAAAGACACTTTGTGAATATTGGATATTCAATAGAGAATATTGGAGACTGGGTTGTACTTATTTAACATCTCAAGGATACATTGACAGGTCATCTGATAAGACCTGTCCAATATGGTTGAACCTCTAACATAGCTCTCATCACAAAAGAAGCGACCCAGGATAATGTTGCAGGATCCAATCTGGGTCACATTACTTTGTTTTCCAAGTTTTCAGGCTTGTGCTGAAGCCCATCCTCAGCAAACTTCTCTCTAGCAGAGTGTGTGTCTCTTATCCTCCATGGAGTGTGCAAGTCCCACAACCACATCAAGATTGTGCCTCACTGGGGTTTTTTGATTGTTATTTTATTTATTTATATTCTCTTTATTGTTTAGAGTAATGATAGCTTTCTGATATTTTTACTACAGCAGTCATCCCTCACACCAACCTATATGTGGAGTCAACATTTTCACAAACCACTACCCACACCACATTCAGTGCAACTGAATTTCCAACATCCCCCAACACGTTCTAATCCCTCTAATATATGGAAAATAGTATTCTATATGAGGCTACTTTCATCAGTCCCAGATATAATATTTCCCTCCACCTGGAACACATTCATATTCTGGGGCATAGGACAACAGTCCATCCCACTAAGCAGATTGATGCAACAGCTAGTGCGCCAAGAAATAGCCATGACATAAGAATCTCTGGGGCATGCCTGTATCTCAGCTTTTCATCCCTAATTGCCCTCTGTTGGTTTGGTTCTCATCAGATTGTATACTGGGAGCCACCCAGAGTCAATTTGGAGACAGGAGGAGTTCAAGTTTCCACAAGAAGCAATGGGTGGAAACTAATCAAAGACAGAAGCAACCTAGAACTAAGAGAAATGTCCTGACAGAACAATTAATCAGTGGAACCACTTGCCTCCAGACGTAGTAAATGCTCCAACATTAGAAGTTTTTAAGAAGAGATTGGTTAACCATTTGTCTGAAATGGTATAGGGTTTCCTTAGGTTGGACTAGAAGTCCTCCAAGATCCCTTCCACCTCTAGTCTAGTTTAGTCTAAAGTTGAATTTTTAACTACTACTACTACCATTATCACTATTACTTATTCTTTGACTGAATTGTCTGTGAAATACAGTCTCTTGCATATGTGTGCGTTTACATACTTTATCCCAGAGATTTGCTTGCTTCTCAGACAACCTTTTCTCCTGTCTATCCGTAGCTGATCCAATCCTTGTTATAATGATAGAAAGAGATACTGGCATAATGATGCCTTACCCTGTTTCTCTTTGCTGCTGGCTGGTGTTTTCTGTGTAGAAAAAAAGCAGGAAACTGTGACCTGTGGATGAGACAAGGCTAGTGTCATGAGCTCAGGGGGGTAACCCTGAGTTTTCCAGGCCATTCTGGTTGTGCAATAAATAAGTAATAGTGACAGGCTCAGTGGAATACCTTCTAGCAACTAAGGAAAGGAAACGAAAACCTACAATTTTGAAATATTAATAGTTGAGACAGCTAGGATGGCAGCTGCAATTTATGATCAAACCCTGTTTCCTTTTTAGGTGTATGTATGGCACATATGACACATCGGTAAAATGGATAGATTGCATGCTTCCAGTAGTATCCTGATTTTTTTTTTTACCTGAAAACTGCAAAATGTGAAGAAGTGCAATTGATATTTAGGAAGGCATAAGATTTAAGGCAAAAGAATTAGTGAAATCATAAAGAGAGCAATGACACAAAAACCTGAGTGTCATGTGAAGTGGCAAATGGTGAATATAAGAAGAACTGGGCTAGAATAACCTATATATTAAGGCCTGCTGCATATACTTTATAAAATATACTTTATTTTATTGAGTCCTATAATAGGAAGCCATAAGAAAAAAATTGTCTATTTGAAGGCATCTTCCATTTGAAGATCTGTGTAAAACAAGAACTCTAAGAAAGACAGGAGAGTGAAAAGGCACAAATATTATTTGATTGTAGTCTATTGTGATATTATTTTATTGCATTATATTTAACTTGTATTGCTTACGCATATTTGTAAGTATAGATCATCAGATTTGTTAAGAATCTGCATCTCTTTTCATTCTTTTTAGTATGGATAAGCAGCTTTTACTGCTTATCCATACTATTACTATGGATACTACTGCTTATCCATACTACTATTCTGTCATGCTGAAACTAAACAGAAACATTTCCCTGAGCATCTGCATCAGAAGTAGAAATTGGAATATTGTAAAGGCATTTGGGAATTTTGAGAACATGAAGACAAATTCCAAACAAAAGTATATTAAGAGTATGAAAGAAGCTTAATGAAAATGTAGTCCTTTCTGGGGGTTGTTCTTTGGTTTGGTTTAGAATATGATCATAACTGTAAGAAGATAAGTGAAAGAGCTAGACAACTGGAGAATATTTTAGTTGCCTTCATACTTGTCTAAAAAACATTTCTGAATGCTCTTATGCTTGGAGACTGTTGAGTTTCTCAAATAGGTTATCAACAACCTTAGAAACTCTTAGAGTGTAAAATCAACAACAGTTGCTTGACTGTGCTATTACTCTGCTGCGTCTGTTCTGCGGCACCTTATATTTTCATAGCACTTGACCTAGGTTTCAAAATTGTCTTTCAACTATTGCTTGCTTACCATGTCAAATATAGTTCAACAACCCTCCAAGGCTCCCGGTTTATTGCAAGGGCACAAACCTCATTCACTGGAGCACAGCAATGGCATCCTCCATTGTCAGTTTTATTTGACTCAGCACAAACAAGTTTCCACCACTTTTTTTCTGCAGGCAAAACAGGGATACATGTGGAGAATTTTAATTGCCTTTTTTGCTGTCAGGTCCCAAGCACAGGGAAGTATTTGCTTATGTGATTTAAAAAAAATAGAACGTAGGCAATGAGCCATTAGTAACCTAGTTCTTGGTTACAGCAGACAATGCTACTGATGTATTATTATGTTAGTCCTAGGAACTGTGCAGCTTATATTCCTGGGTTAAAGATGTGTTCCTTCCAATCATGTACAGCAGCCCATTTAATATTGGAGACACTAGTGCAAATGATACAACTGCAGGACATTGGCCAGCAATGAACTCTATTCATTTGAGCCTCATCTTTAAGTTAGTTAAAACTGCCCTTTTGCGAGACTGTCTACAAGGCTTGCCTGCCTTCGCTGCTCGTCTGGGCTACCCACGGCCCATGGCCCAGCTGCTCTCTGGCTCCTTGCCTGCTTGCCTGCCTTCGTCCCTGCCCTACCATGCATTCCCCATGGCCCAGCTGCTCTTTGGTCCTCACATGCTCCTCACCCGTTTGGCTGCCTGGGCACCACGTGGTCCCGGCAAGCAGCAAAGGCAAGCAGGCAAGGAGCCAGAGAGCAGCTGGGCTGCGGTGCCTACCATGTGGTGCCCATGGTCCAGCTGCTCTTCACTCCTTGCCCACTCACCTGCCTGGGCGCTGTGTGGTCCAGGCAAGTGTGAAGGCAGGCAAGTGGGCAAGGAGCAGAGCCAAGCGAGGGAGCCAGAGAGCAGCTGGGCCATGAGTGTGACTCTAGGCAAGTGGGCAAGGTGAGATAAGGAGTGGCTGGGAAGGGAGGGGAGGGATGGGTGGGGCCAACCAATGGTGGGATGAGCCAGTCCTCCAAACTGTGCAAAACATTAACAACCAGCTCGCCTGAACCAGTGTGAACCAGCTGAATCTCACCTCTGGGTCTGACCTAACAAAAATGCCTAGACTACCCATTGATCTCTTAGTAACAAAAGATGAGTTCTGAATTTTCTCCATAATTCAGTCCTGGTCTGGTATGAGTATATTATGTTACTCAACTTTCATAAGCCAAATTTAAATTAGCCTAAATCTCTAGTGAATAAATATGGCAAAGTAACTGAAATTTTCCTGACTCCTTGAATTGGTCTTTAAGATGGTTTTCTATGAAGATCACTCTGCCTGTAACCTACATGCACTTCATTTAGGAATTGAACTGCATCAGTGCTTTTATCGTTGTAAAGTTTTTTGAGTACAAAACGTACAGACTCCTACTAAGACTACAATTCTATAAAGAATAACTTGTGAGAAATTTGCATTGAACTCAGTTGGTCTCATTTTAAATAAACCTGTTTGAATTATGGGTAAGAATAAGTATGAAAGGCATTCTTGATGTACTCAGAAGAGGAGGCCATATCATGTTTTTGATCATCCACTCTAACTATATTTCACTGGAAGATGGGTGTAATTTTACACATTAAAATAATATATGTGATTAATTTATATGTTTAATATTGTAGGGCTTACATCTCCTCACTTCTAGAGCTGTACAACTCAGATCAAACTTCTAGTTTATTTTGAAGGAATTGGAGTACAAATCCTACAAGTTACCTTGTATCAGCAAAGAGAGTTTTTTTTGCCAATACAGCTTCCTTTACCCTTTTCCCTTTTTTCTATGCCATTGTTTCATATATACATTTATTTATTTCTGTTATATATGCTTTATATAGCAATACCGATACCAATAACCTATATATCACATCTCAGTGTTTTACAGCACTAAGTGGTTTACCAAGTCAACATATTACCTCCAACAATCTGGGTACTCAGAAGAATAGAAGTCAACCTTGAGCCCATCTGGATCTAACTCCTGGCTGTGGACAGAGTCTTTCTGCAATATTGCATTATATTATATTATTGCATTGTAACTACCACACTACCACACAGTTATTAGAATGCAATATTTTTTCAACTTTATTTATATAAAAATGCTACATTCATGGAACTAAATAGTAACAATAATGTCATTTGCATTGTTTATATGTTTCTATAAACATGAAAATATAATAAAAATATACTGAGATTAATGGATGCTTGTCTGGAAGATAGACTTCTCTCTTTTCCTCTCTAACTTGCATGTGTACAGTACATACATTTATACACTAGATTAGATTAGGCCACTTAGAAAAATGCTTATCAGTGTCCTCCTTCAGTCATCTTTCTATGGTTATAATCTTGGTTACCATCACCTGCAGACATTAAGGAAAAAAATCAACAGTAACAGCATAAATTTTTATCAATAAATTGCAGATAAATTTTATGAAAAATGTGAATCCATAAGTTATATTGTGGACTCCCTTCCTTCCTTTCTTCCAACTGAGAGTGATAAGGACAAATAATACTGTACCCTTCATAATAATCCATCAGACAATTTAGATTGTGAGATGGTGACTATAATTTCCCCAGAGAACTCTTTCAAACTTAATGCATATCTAGTGTCCTGATCAGGCACTAGGAATGCTTTACATTTCCAGATTGCACTGTCTTCAAGAAAGAAATATTGAGAAGACAGAAAAAGATACCTTCATTTTATATTAGTTGATCTCAAGCCATGCGACTTGCTTTAATTTCTAGATCCCAGTGGAATACTGCTGAAATCTGATTAGCAAGAGATGCCAAGTACCAACAGAAATAAATTCTCTGATTAGCAAAAGACTCTTGCCAAATCGAAGCCCAGAGCAGCCAAAGCAGAAAGAAAGGCTGGAAATAAGGAGAACAGAGCAGATCCTATTGCCAGACATGCCTTTGGTTTATTTCAAAACAGTTTTAGTATTTGAGGAGCCCAGTGTTCATCTTCATACACACAGACTCATATTCACCACAATGCTGTGTAGTAGCTCTCTGGTGTTGATATGTATCTGTGCCAGTCTCCCACAACTTTTAATGACAGGATAGCAATAGCACTTAGATTATATACTGCTTCACAGTGCTTTACAGTCCATTCTAAGCAGTTTACAGAGTCAACATATTGCCCCCGACAATCAGGGACCTCATTTTAGCGACCTTGGAAGGATGAAGGCTGAGTCAACCTTGAATTATTCAGAATTCAGGGAGAGTCAACCTGCAATACTGCATTCCAATCACTGAAGCACCATGGCTAATGAATGCTCTATGAACCACCATTCTGTGAACTGACCCCTGGTCTGTTTCCTGGCTTTTATTGTGGAATTTCTTTCCTTTCAAATTTTGGAGACCAAATGTGCTTGTAGATTTTTTTTGTCATCTTAATGTCCTCTGGCATGCCCTCTTCTCAATTACATTTTATCAAAAGCTTACATTTTTTTCCAGTGCTGATTTTTTTTTTTAATGTTCTGCCCAGCCCAAGAAAATACTTTCAGAACTGGATGAATGTATCTGAAGAAAAAAATTAAAGGAAATATAAATCACCTTCTGGGATTTCTAATCACATGAAATGAAGCATAATGTGTTGCCGTGCTGGAGATACAACTTCAGAATAGAAGCATCATGAGAGATGGGTGTATCAAAAAATCTAGATGGCGACCTTGACTGTGCAATTGAAGCCCTGCCCCTTTTTTATTAGGCAAATGACATTCATAATAATAGATATCTTTAATCAAGAAACACATCCCACATTCATATGCCTGTTAAATATGGGATCTGGTGAATGAAATAGATGAATCCAAACAGGGTTACTCCAACGCATTTCCCTTTCAAAAGAATGGTGGGGTTAAGGAATGAAAATGGCCCAAAAAATTAGGTCTGAGAGAAAAATAGTGCATTCACTATTTTCCAGAAGTCCAGCCACTAGGAAAATTGAAGGCCCCCAATTAGAGCCAGATTCCTTCATGAAGGAAACATTTTTTAGATGTCAAGGACTAGGCAACATCTTGCAAATAACAAGATTAGCACTAGGATGTGCAAAAGGATTGGGCTGGAACAGATAAAAAAGCAACTGGAGTTATATCCTTGATGAGGATAAGCAACTCTATTTGATTCTTTAAAGGAATAAGGGAAATGCAAAGGAGATGTGTGAAATACTGCTGGCCCTCCGTAAGGAAAAAAAAACCTCGTTACTCAAATTATCTTTTTATGAGGCTCTGTGAATAGAAAATGAAGGATTTCACTATGCATAGTAATGAGATGCTAGAGATATCATACCAACTAGAACTAAATTACTTTACCTAAAGAAATTTTATGTGGGTGGATGATAAACAAGTCTCCCAAAATATTTTCAACCACAGTAGTTCAGAATTTTTTTTACACAAGGGAAGATATAAATTGGCACTTTATGGTAAATCGCTTAAAATATTTTAATATATGCAAAGATGCTGAAAAGAAATCAGAAAGGGATGGAAAAGTGCAATTTAAAGCTAGGCACAGGCATGCAAGATTTGAGCAGATGCAGATAAGGTGTCCCCAGGGAAAAGGGAACTGACCTCAATCCAAAGAGGCAGGCTCATCAAGGGACAATAGAAACAGAATTGGTCACCAGAAACTGTATCAAATTGATAAAGAAAAGGTTTAGGAACTGATTATGAAAAGACTTATGAAGGGATCTGCACCGTTTTGATGTAATCAGTAATTGCATTAACGAAAGGGAGAGATTTACTAAATTGGACATGAGTTGCCAGACTTCATTTATCTAACAGATGGAAAACAAGTCTTTGCTAAAGGCAAAGGAGCTGCAGCACAGCTGAAAACTGGAAGTCGTGGAAGATGCATAATATATTCCAATGTTAAATGCTTGTTTGATGTCAGAATAGTATGTCACCGAAGGATTAAGTTCAGAGGACAGCACTGTTTTGTTGCTGTTATGAAAAGTACAGACAAGGCAGGTAGCCTATTAAAAGAGAATTGTGTGAATGAAAAGGCCAAAACTGCAAAACCATGCCCAGATAAAGGTATTAACATTCATGTCAGAAAAGATGAGATAAATATTTCAGATCTAGAAGTTAGCAAAATATCTTAAAATCTAAATAAATATTTTAATAAGGGAATTAGACCAGCTTCTCTTGTGTGTGTGTGTGTGTGTGAGTGTGTGTCTGTTAGGGAGAGGGAGAGGGAGAGCAGGAGAGAGAGACAGAGGGAGAGAGAGAGAAAGCAAAAGAGTAAGAGAGAAAGAGAGAGACTCCCTTGGGATTAATTACAATATTTGTGGATCATTATTAGGGCTAGTAGATCTGTAGGGTCCTTGATGATCATTTTCTTTAGTTTGCAGACATCTGCAAAAAAAATCAAGATCAGAAGGCACCAAGAACCCTACAGTAGTGTCCAACCTTGAGCTACAAATATGTTCTTCTAATACTGGTAGATCTGGATTGTAAAATTCAGAAAACCACTAGATGGCAACAGAGATACAGAACTCTTTGCTGCCCTCTGGTGGTTGTTATCAAGTGGACACATCAGAAGCTCTAATCCAGGATTACTAAAGTGCCTGCTGACACTTACTGAGGACTTTTCCAGAAATACATTTATGGTGTTGGTGTTGTTAGTTGCATAATTATGTCTGACCCATCGTGACTCCATGGACAATGTTCCTCCAGACCTTCCTGTCTAGTACCATCCTCGGGAGTCCATTTAGTTGGAGCTCACATGACTCTATCCAGCCACCTCATTCTCTGCCGTCCCCTTCTTCTTTTGCCTTCAACCGTTCCCAATATTAGTCTCTTCTCCAGTGAGTCCTTCCTCCTCATTAGGTTGCCAAAGGATTTGAGTTTCATCTTCAGGATCTGGCCTTCTAAAGATCAATCAGGGTTGATCTCCTTTAGAACTGACTAGTTTGATCATCTTGAAGTCCAAGGGACTTGCAGGAGTCTTCTCCAGCACCATAGTTCAAAGGCCTCAGTTCTTTGACACTCAGCCTTCCTTATGATTCAACTTTCACATTGTAACTGGGAAAATCATAGCCTTGACTATACACACTTTGGTTGGCAGGGTGATGTCTCTGCTTTTTAGTATGCTGTCTAGATTTGCCATAGCTTTCTCCCCCAGGAGCAAGCATCTTTTAATTTGTTGGCTGCAGTCTCCATCTGCGGTGATCTTGGAGCCCAGGAAAATAAAATCAATCACTACTTCCATTTCTTCCCCATCTATTTGCCAGGAATTGAGAGAGCCGGATGCCATGATCTTAGTTTGCTTGATGCTGAGTTTCAAAGTACTTACTTGAATTACAACGTACATTTATGGTACTTACTTGATTAGTGAGAAAAGTAAAATGCTGGTGAAGTTTAGAGACTGCATGTAAGAATTAGCATGCTTTTGGGGGGAAATCTCAGATTCCACATTCAGAAACAGAAGGTGGGTATACAGAAAACAATGTGGCAGAATACTTCCATCAAGAGACACTGAGCATCAGCTTCTGATGCCATATATTTTTCAGATGAACAAACTGAGGAAGAATTATTCCTTGATAGAAATGAGACAATGTAAACTTCTGATATGGGGCCATCAAGCAAGTTTTGAGGAGAAACACTCATGATTGGTTCATATTTTCAGAACAGATTACCTATCAAAGCGCAATAGTAAACACCCTATATACAATGACATAGTGTCACGCCTACTTATAATAAATGGAAGAGATTTAGTGCCTCTTAAGGAAGAGAATATGCAAAAGATAGTGTCATCTTAGACTATAGGGGAAGATCTGGGAGGACCACTTCTCTCAAACAGGATACCTCTGGATTAGGGGTGGGATTCAGATTTTTTAACAACAGGTTCTGTGGGCATGGCTTGGTGGGTGTGGCTTGGTGGTCATGTGACTGGGTGGATGTGGTTAGGTGGTCATGTGACTGGGTAAAGAGAGCAACTCACTTTAACAATGCTCTTGAAGCAGGGGGGGTTGGGCTAGATGACTTCCAAGGTCCCTTCCAGCCTTGGATTGCTGTGCTGTTTCAAAACATCCTCTGAAGCTGCATCTAGTGCCAGGGTTTGTGGTTTTTTCTTCCTCTCCTTTTTTTCTCCCTCCCTCCTTCTATTCATCTGTCCATCCATTAATCCATCCACCCATCCATATCTCATTATTTCCCTTCTCTTCCCTCTTTCTCTCTTCCCTCACTTTCTTTCTTTCTCCCTTCCCTCCCTCCTTTTCTTTTTCTTTCTCTTTCTTTCTCCCTGTCCTCCCTCCCTCCCTCTTTCTTTCTTTCTTTCTCTTTCTCTCTCCCATCCCTCTTTCTTTCTTTCTTTCTTTCTCTTTCTCTCTCCCATCCCTCTTTCTTTCTTTCTTTCTTTCTTTCTTTCTTTCTTTCTTTCTTTCTTTCTTTCTTTCTTTCTTTCTTTCTCCCTTTCCTCCCTGCCCTTCTTTCTCCCCTCCCTCCCTCTCTTTCTTTCTCCCTTCCTTCCCTTTCTTTCTTTCTCCCTTCCCTTCCCTTCCCTCCCTCCCTCCCTCTTTCTTTCTTTCTTTCTTTCTTTCTTTCTTTCTTTCTTTCTTTCTTTCTTTCTTTCTTTCTTTCTTCTCCCTTCCCTTCCCTTCCCTCCTCCCTCCCTCCTTCTTTCTTTCTTTCTTTCTTTCTTTCTTTCTTTCTTTCTTTCTTTCTTTCTTTCTTTCTTTCTTTCTTCTCCCTTCCCTTCCCTTCCCTCCCTCCCTCCCTCCTTCTTTCTTTCTTTCTTTCTTCTTTCTTTCTTTCTTTCTTTCTTTCTTTCTTTCTTTCTTTCTTTCTTTCTCCCTCCCTCCCTTCCCTCTTTCTTTCTTTCTTTCTTTCTTTCTTTCTTTCTTTCTTTCTTCTTTCTTTCTTTCTTTCTTTCTCTTTCTTTCTCCCTTCCCTCCCTTTCTTTCTCCCATCCCTGTAAAATTAACAACCTGTTTGCCTGAACCAGCCTGAACCAGCCTGAACCAGCTCAATCCCACCCCTACTCTGGACATGATGAATTACTGGCCCAAGAGATGAATAAGCTGAGGCTGCTTGAATGATAATGATAATGTAGTAAGCACCTTAAGCTAAAAGTTGGCAACAACTGGGAGTGAGGACTTGCTTTGCAAACATATGCCTAACCTTAAATGTGGGCTAGTGTTGTACTATTCTCAATGCTGCTGTTCTTGGCTTTGTCTTCTCCTATGTCTATTCACTAGTGTAAATTTCTGTGGCAGCAAGCATAAAGCAGAACACATGCCTAATATTGCCCATATAAGATAGTTTGCACCCAAGCATATGACTTCAATACTTCTAAAACAATTAAGTAGGGCGAGAGAGCATTTAAAGATATAAAACTTTAGATGTCCTCAGAGAAACTATCAAGATTTCCAGTATGGTATACTTTGAAGAAAGGGAAGAGAAGCCAAATACAAACAATCTGTCAGATTCTGGACCTGCCATCCAATTAAAGGCAGAGAATCAAAGCAGCAGCAGCAGCCAAGAGAAAAATTCATCATAAGCCTTGAGCCAGCCAATACTTCTGAATAAGAAGAGGATGAAGGAACTGAATCGTCTAATGCCGGTCTGTGTTTGTAATAAAAATTTATTAATATTTTATTAACTGAATATTTGGTGAAGGTCCCTAAAAGGGAATTATTTCCCAAAGTCTCTTCCACATTGCCCAAGAAAAAGAAGATCCAGAGAAAGCCTAAAAGGCTTTCAATGATAAGATACTGGATAAATATCAGCTAGCAGTATGGAAGCAATTTAATATCTATATGCTGTATGATGCAAATGTGTTTAGTGTGTTTTAAAAACTGGAGGGCAAAAGGAAACATCCAATACTATAATGCCAACCTAACAGTCAAGGGATATTCTCCAAGATATCTTCCAGGATGAGACAATAATTCTAGTGGTGACACATAGTTCCATAGAGAAGGTCTTAGAGGTCTTAATATTCCCTAGAGATCTTAGTATTTCAGTTTCAAGGAAAAGGGAGGTAAGCCATTTGAATGCAGAGGTAATCATTTTACGTGAGAAAAGCAAGGAAGCAATTTCTATGGAGTTACCACCAAGCTTTGAAGAACCCACAAAAGAAGGACTTATCTGCATGCTTCAAAACAGCACTTAGGAAAGACACAGAGAAAATCTGATCCCCAAGCCATCAAATCTCTGGAATGACAGGTGAATATTCATTCTAAGATATATAGATGGTCTGTTTTATATATATATATACACACACACACATAATGAAAAGGAAAAAAACTGGTGAACTAAGTAACAAACCTATTGGGAAGTATCACCTACAAATTTGGCTTTCAAAAGAAAAAGAAGGAACCGGAGGCTACTTTTCAGACAAAAAGAAAACAAGATTTTTTGAAAGTTGAGAATTAACAGATTCCAAATAATTGTAGTATCTAAATTCAGTAAAGGAAACACATTTTCTGAAGCAAGATAAAATGATAAGCTTCAACAAGATAATAATCAGTACAGAAAAGAAAAGGAATATTATTTGGCACAGTGTCAAGGTGTATTGCAACACCTACAAATATTTTAAGCAGATGAGTGAGTCAACTATAGTCAGAAGAGTGGAAAGTTATTCAGATTCCCAGGAAACAGCAACACCAATTTGATAAGAGATATGAGTGGAGGTTGGGCTGAAGATAGAGCAAACCGTTTGCCTATGATAGATACTGTTCTTCTAAAATAGCTCTGGTTCAGAGGCCAAAAGGAGCGTTCAACTGTTACCCTTTTATCAGTTTAGTAGAAGGGTGTGTATCAGTGTCTAGATAAGCCAATAATCTGATTGACTATAAAATAGCTAGGGCTTTTAGAATTAATAAGTCAAGGCCCACCAAGAATTGAGGGGTCCTTGATGTTCTCTGAGCTTGCTTGTTTTCATGTAGTTGTTTCATTACTCAAACTAGATAACATCACTGCACTAGTAACACTGGTTTACTGGTAACACTTTCTAGCACAGATAATGTTACCTAGTTAAGGTAATGAAACATCTGCAAGAAAACAAGCAAGCTCAGAGAGAACCAAGGATCCCTGAACTACAAATATTCTCCTTTATTACCTATATTAGTATGACCAAGAACTTGAAAACAACTAAGAATACAATAAACTCTCTCAAATGGAGAAGATAGATATGAAAAAGATATGAAGATAGATATGAAAAAGGGAGGTTGTCAAGGAAAAACATGGCCTATGGCTTAGCTACCCAAGTCTTCAAGAAATTATGAAAATTGTTAATGTTTGGAGAGTTTATGAGAGAAGATAGCAATAGCACTTAGACTTATATACAGAGTCAGCATATTGGCCCCAACAAACTGGGTCCTCATTTTACCCATCTTGGAAGGATGGAAGGCTGACTCAATCTTGAGCCTGGTGGGATTCGATCTGCCAAATTGCAGTAGGAGTAGCTTGCAGTACTGTACTCTAACCACTGCACCACCGAGGCTTATTAAGCGAGATAAGGGAGATATAATTCCAAAAGCATTATCTTTTACAATTTTTTGTCTTATTGAGCCACAGGGACATGTGGAAGAAGAGACAGCAAGCAAGGGACTTTCTTTTATCCTTCTCTTTTTCTCTTTTCTGATACTTTTAGCTTCTCCCCTTGTTTCCAACAAAAAGAATAGACTGCTCTTCCCCACTCCCTAGAACCCAGAGGACAAGAGTTGAGGATTACAAATTTTTTGTTGAAACAAGTAGTCTTCTTTTCCTTTGAACCTTAACTATCTGACTCTAAGGATCATTAAAAAGCTTAGCTTTACTCACATATATATGCTCTGCCATATATACTTGTGGACTTCAACTCTAGCTAGCTGAGGAATTCTGGGAGTTGAAGTCCACAAGTCTTAAAGTTGCCAAAGTTGGAGACCCCTGGTTAGACTGAGGGAAGTAGTTACAACCCATATCTGAGATGCACTAGGAAATTTGCCAGGAGGGGTAGAATTTTTTTACTTTTTTTTCCTCCCATCCTCCTAAATCCTAAAGTGGATTTACTGCACTTGTGTGTTGGGGAAGAGCTACATAGGAGGCACTAAAAAGTATGTGTGGGTGGATCTTAGGGAGTGATGTGAAAACAGGATGCACTGCAAGCTTTTGGAGAATGAATAGTAGAGATAAACATGTCAGACTGTGACAGGAACTGGAAGAATCATAAACAGGAGGGAAATAAATTTCCTCAAAGCTTCTCTGTTGCTGCAGCATCTGAAGACAGAAGATGTTCAAGAGGAAAACTCTGTGGTACCAGCTGGCCCAAAGGAGCCACTATGAGGTGTTTATGATAACGCAAATGTTACTCAAAGGAGAATAAAGAAGAGATCATAAAATCTATGGAAAATCATGTTTAGCTAGGAGGAAAAAACCCAGCACTTTGCAGTTTCCTAAGAAACTCACAATCAGTACAGAGTTTTCTTTGGTCACTCATTTGTGCATACAAATGAGAGTATCTCACTATGGGGGAGCTGCCTGCCCAAAATTCATGAATGCATGAATTGTTTGCAAAATTTCCACCGTCTCTTCACTTCACTAGCTGCCCTACCCTTTCATTTCTAGTATCCAACAAAGCCGTGTAGTTTGTCAGCCAAAAATGTTGCAACGGGGAACTGCAATCAGTCCTGGCCTCAGAACTATGTTATGGTAGGATGCAGATTAACTCCAAATGTTTGTCTGTTGTATTCACATTCACATATACGGCATACATACATTTTAGGTTTGTGTTTATGTGAGGAGAAAGAGAAATGGTGACAAAGACCTTTTTACTTAGTTGATTTATATCTTGGCTTTCTCCTCTGAAAAGCATTCAACATGACATAATGGACTAAGCAATAAATTTAATAATTTGAAACTTCAACCTTAAATGGCTGAGCTATTATTGGCAAATGGTGGTATTCCCACCTATTATTCTAACAGTTGTCAGGGGATTGTACTTTTCCAGACAGAAACAGATTCATAACTTGGGTGTGCTATTAGATTTACCTTTATTACTTTAAGGTACACTCAATAATATAGAACAGAATTTCTCAGCCTTAAGCTATATGTTATCCTTTATGCGGTATTTCTCAATCTTGGCAATTTCAATGCTGACGGGGAAATTCTGGGAGTTGAATTCATACATGGCTTAAAGGTGCCATGGTTGAGAAACACTGGCACAAAGAGTAACAATTTTAAAAATAATTTCTAATGACACTATTAGTATGCATAATCAATGTAATAGAAAATTATCTCTGCATGCATCCATATATATGAATGCATCAGTTTATTGGTGCCAAATTCAGCTATTTCCAGCTTTTAAAATGGATGAATTGTAATGTTGAGATTATGTCCTGAGTGCACTCATAAAATGGTTGCCTTGGGATTGAGCACTAATTAAATGGCTGCCATAATCAAGTATAAGATATTAACTCACTAGAATGCAACCTTTCCCCTTTAATTCCATCCCCAGATGTTCCCTCTGTATCTAGGCATGTTCTGTTCCAATATAAGTTAACAGTTTTCTGGAATAAATACTGTGTAGTATGTCTAAAAATAAGTTTAACTCACAAACTACTTTGTTTCTTAATGAAAAATCAAAACCTGCACATTTCTACATTTCATTACAGTTTATGATGAATTTTTAGGGAGAACTTGATAAACTGCCTCATGATGCAGAAAATTCAGAAATGTCTACATAGCTGATAGAATTAGTTTATTTAATTCAATATTACTGAATTTTACCACTATATTTTTGCTACTGCTGCTGCTATTAGTTAATAATCAATATCATTTTTGTTCATTCCTCTGCTCTCTTCCTTCTCCTTCAGGAATATTTTTGAATTAGATTGTTTTTTATTATCCAACTCTTCACTTTCATTTAAATATTAGTGCCAAATCTTATTGTGTTTAATTTTTTGTTCCAGTATTTTTAATGTCATAATTAGATTCAACGCCCTCCATTCATGAAAAGAACCAAGAAATAACTATATAGAGGGTTTTTTTTCCCATTTTATATATTACTCTAACCTTTCTATATACAAGCTTATCTTTAATGTTATTTTACATTTTGGTTTCTCTTATTACTTAATTACTAACTCTTGTATACTGCTTAATGCTAGAATCTACTTACCTAAACATAATACACCAATCAATTACCGTTAAAGGAGAAGGATCAGTATTATTTTGCACATCAAATTTGTTCAGCTACCTGTTGCACCTACTTGGAGTAAGGGTAAAGGATATGAAGATGAAGCTTTTTGCTACAGACTGTGTCCTTCATACCCTGAGCTAGGTCTCCCACCTAATGTTCTTCATTACTGGAACAACAGCTCCCAGAATTCTCAGCATTTTTTTCTTTGGGAGTTGCAATCTCAGTAAATCTATCACATCTAGGGCGCAACTTGCAAGCCAACAGTGAGTGGGCTCTCTTTTTGTTTTCCTCCTCCTTCTCTAATACATTGATTGGAAGGAGATCTTAGAAGAAGCCAGTACTTTCACTAATCTAACCCCATCATAACTCTTTCTTCGCTATCCATGCATTGGTGAGGGATTTCTTGAGGAGCCAGTCCTATTGGCAAGAATTTCCAGGGATTTGGAAGTCCAAAATTATAGTGCAGAACATGATTCCCTCATGGGCAAGGAGATGGAGAGGACCAGAAGGTGTAGTGCTAGTGGCAAGTGATTAAGTGATTACAAATACATTGATAGTAACACTGAAAATGGCCTCTCTTTTTCTACCAGTACTTAGATTAAACATATTCCTATCAGGCATTCCTGACAGTTTTGCAAGCCCTGTAACAATTGATCATATCTTCTTCAAAGGCTGTGTGTGGGTAGTAAAGACTTGAAATCCCCCAAGGTTTTAGAAATCATCCCTTGTAGACCCCTGCTAGATCTTTCAGTGGCATTCCCTATCAATGAGCATGGTCCCTTTCTAGAGCTGATATGTTAAGGTGGAGCACATAAGTGTATTTCTTCGGCAACAATTCTGCCTGCTTAGGCTGTTGTTGAACTCCATTGTAAAGTATTGCTTTAATTTAGATTCCTGCAATGAGCTGCAGTTGAACTATGGCCCAAAGGAACACTTCTGAAAAAAATCATAATTTATAATTTTATGAAATATTTAAAGCTGGATAAAGTTCTGGAAAATGAAAGCTTTTGCCATTCAACTGGTAGTGCAGGGATAGGCAATTGTTGAGTGGGTCTGTATTCTACTTTAGCCCCTTTTTTATTCAGTAGTGGGATAAAGTGTTCCTTATTTGAGTTATCCATAATAATACTCTAGGAATATTTGTTCCCATCCTGTGAACTCTTCATCTCATAGATTCTTTCAGATAAGAGCCCACATGTGTGGATAAAGCCATCTGCTTGTCAAGTTTCTTCCCAATGCTAGCCAGAGACAGCAAATGGATAAACTTTCTCAGTATAACAATGAAACCTATCACTTGTCATAAATTGCAAAAGATCTATTTTTAAAAATAACATCAGTGCATCTTAGCACTTGTAGAATTTGCAGTGTCGAAGCTCATCTTTGATAAATGTCTTGATGGTATTTTCTTTTCTGTTTGCAAGAAGCAATACCAGCATCATACAAGGTATTAAAAGTAAACTTGACAGTAAACTTGCTTATTCTCACAGTACAGCACACAAAAATCTTCACATATTTTCCATGGATGGCTTCATATTTCCCGCTATCTGTCATTCAACTCCTCAAGATTCACACTGATAGTGGAGAAAGGAAGGAAGAAGCTGGTCAAAAATATTGGGGTTGATATTGTCCATTTTGGGAAATCCCGCCTTAGGGTTGAGATAGAAGAATTCAAAGAACACAGTACATTTCAAAGGCAGGAACAATTGGGACTAAGGAAAATTAATTTGCATCTATTGATCTCATAGCATTAACTCTCCTTCAGAACTTTTAGGGTACCTCAAAATATATTAGATCAGTGCTGTTAGTAACAAGAACTGTTACTAATCATAAACCATAAACACCTAACTAGAAATTGGGTATATAATATACACAGTATGTATCATAGCACCTTGTTGAAGCTAGACTGACCTTGTAAAATCTATGCATGGTCAGGCTTAATTAGTACTTGGAATGGAAGAACAACAAGGAAGCCAAGACTGGGAAATTTGATTTCCCCCCAGGATTGATAAATCACTTCTGCATTCATGCCCATAAAACAACATGGCAGAGTCTATGGGGTCTCCAATAGCTGAATTCAAGAAAAGGAGTCTTTGCATGTATGCTACATGGAACATTCTATTTCAGACAAGCACATTTGAATTATGTCTTCATGATTTCAGGACCTCTACATCAAGAGGCACATGGACTGTGTGCAACCAACTTCAACTTTTTAAACCTGACAGTCTGCTGAACTGAGCTGCAGAAATTTGCTAACTGGAAATTGTCTCCGGGCCATAAATAAAGATTACCTTCCTTGAGCCTAAAGAGTTCCTTAATCATCCACGGTAGCCAATAAGAGCATGCAGCAATGGATCAAACTAGCTATAAATTTTCTAAAAGATATAGCAGTTAAGCAGTTGGCTATGGATTAAGATGACCCAGTTCATGTCTCCAGTTGTCTATGGAGCTCATTGTGTAACTTTGAATGAGGCATTCCTTTTCTGGCCAATATACCCCATTGGTTTGTTGTTGTGATGATAAAATATGGGAGACCTTATATATCTAAGCCTTTAGAGAAAAACCTGAGATGCCCCCCAAACACACACACACACAAACACACACACACATTTGTCATTGTTAGTCAGGTTGATCAAGACTGGGGGCTTGCAGGCTGGGGAACCCTAGATTAAAGGAGTGTGCTATTGTAGGTGAGAGTCAGGGTGGAAAAGTTCTTCAGGGATTATTAATGTTTCTAGTGAACATCATGTGTGGCTGAACCTAAGTTTACATATTTCATGTAATGAAACTGAACTGAGTATCCTATAATTTACATATATTAATACACCAAATATGAATAAATAATTGTCTTCTTTCTGCTGAACATCTGTTCCTGATTTCTTTGTATTCATTTTTTTCTTTATCATTCTCTACCGCCTTCTCTCCATTGGAAGATCTAAAAATATTTTTAAAACACATTAGAACACAGCAAAATACAAAAGACATTTATAGCATGAAATTACAGAATGAAAATAATTAAGTAGCCTTCAGCATAACCATATTTTGAGATTATCTGAGTAATTAATTCTTAAACAAGTCCACAACATCATAGAGTATCTTTTGTTGTGGCCCTGAATAGTTTTACCATCAGTCTACAATTATCACTCACACTAAAAGTAACCTGAGATGGTAATCCATCTGAGAAATCAAAATAAGGCTTCTTTAAAAACAGGGAGGGAATAACATATTTCAGGGAAGGTCAAACCCAGAAAACAAGGTTTAGTGAGAGAGAGAGAAACAGAGGTGATATCCAGCAGGTTCTGACCAGTTCTGGAGAAACGGTAGCGGATATTTTGAGTAGTTCAGAGAACCGGCAAATACCACCTCTGACTGGCCCTGCCCCCATCTATTCTCTGCCTCCTGAGTCCAAGCTGATTGGCTGGGTCTTCTTTTATTACCCTGCACAGGAGAATGGAGCTGGAAAGCAGGTTAGTGGGGTGGGGAGAGAATGGGATTTTGCAGTATTCTTCCCCTGGAGTGGGTTGGGAATGGGGATTTTGCAGTATCCTTCCCCTCCCACGCCCACCAAGCCATGCCCACCAAGCCATGCCATGCCCACCAAGCCATGACCACAGAACCAGTAGTAAAAAAAAATTGAATCCCACCACTGGAGAGAAACATTGGTGTGTGTATGTATTCATACAATATCTCAAGCAATCTATATTAAACATCCATGCAATATACAATGATAATTAATGGAAAGACATTGGGTGCCCTACCTAGAGATATTTGATACCATTATTCTCCTGAAGGTAAGATTGGCCCCAATTCTTTTTTTTAAAAATAAAGTTTATTTAAGATTCATATTTTTAAAGCATTTTTTAAAAAACAAACAAACTTATAAACAAATATATATACATATATATATATTTTGCAGCAGGTATTGAGCATTGGTTACACTTTTTTTCCACTCCCAACATTCACGTGATCTGCCTTGTTACAATACCTTCCTCATTCTTTTAATGTTTTAATTTCACAGAATACTTCATGATTAAATGCAAGTCTTCCATAGTTTCATAACTTATCTAGTTGTCAAATATTGCTTTTTCTTTAACCATTCATACCAACAATTCCAAATTTTATAGTAGTCACTATCTTTGTTTTTATTTAATAATTTAGTTAGGCTATCCATCTTTGCGCACTCATGAATTTTTTAATGACCATCTCCTCTGAAGGGACAGTAGACAGTTTCCAATTTTGTGCATAGCTTATTCTGGCTGCCGTTATAATGTGCAGGATTAAATATTGATATTTTTTTTCTATTTTTAAATCTATTATACCCAGCAAGAAGGTTTCGGGTTCAAATCTTACATCTTGTTTAGTTATGCTTAGAATCCAATTTTTAATATTTCTCCAAAACCTCTGAGCATATGGACACGTCCACCACAAATGAAAGTATGTTCCCTGGATGCAGTTACACTTCCAACAATTTGGCCAGAGGTTTGGAAACATCTTAGCCAGTCTTGCAGGTGGCAGATGCCAATGATACACCGTTTTATAAAGATTCTCTTTGTACGAGATTGACATAGTTAATTTATAATTTATTTCCCAAATATGTTCCCACTTGTCTAGTTCACTACTGTGGCTCACATTTTTTGCTCAAATTATCATACATTCCTTAACTGTTTCTTCTTTTAATTTGTAATCCAAAAGATATTTATATATTTTACTAATCAATTTCCTTTCCTCTCCATGCCAGATCTTGTCTAATTCTTGGTAGATCATATTAAAACCAAATTGTTCTTTATCTTTTTTATAATGAATTTGTATCTGTACATAGGAAGATTGGCCCCAATTCTTTTGGCTTTCTGGAAGACCCTCAAAACTGGATGTGCCATTGAGCCTGCCAAACCCATGGAAGCAATGCAACCTGATAAATGACTGGTAAAAGTGTAGACTATACTTTTTCTGTCCTTTTGTTATTATAATTTTAACTGTTTTTCATTGGTTTTATTGGCTGAATTATGTTGTTGGTTTGTGTCTGACTTGTTCATGTCACCCATAGTCACATGCAAGTATATCAATTCAATAAATATATAAACTATACAGAGTGAAAGAAGAAAACATTGCGACTTTGGTCCAGTCACTCTCCCAGCCCAACCCATCTCACAGAGATGTTGTTGAGGGGAAAATAAGAGAAAGGTGTCTTGAATATGTTCACATCTTTGAGATATTTGGAAAAATAATAAAAATGGGATACAAATAAATAAATATAAATAAATAGTTCAGCACATACTAAATGAAGTGATGCCCTTTCCAATTCCCTCCAAATCAACTGGAAATGGACGCAGTTGAGGAAATGTATGTATCAGCTGGCATGCGGTCTTTGACTTCATGCTGCTGTTTTATGGCAGTAGACTAATGACTACTTTCTAGGTGAACTTATTTGAACAGACCACAACATCTCAGAGACACATCACAGATGGATTAGATCTAATTCTAAAACCAAAAGTTCTTTAAAAAGCATGCTTGCTCATAGCTAAGCCCTGGCACCCAAACAATACTTATAACTAGATATCAAAGCAAATAGGGGTGAAATTATATTCATGTTAGAGACTGTCAGGCAGAATGGACCAGGCTGTCCATCAGCAAGACTCTCAGTCATCAACAAAGCCCAGAAGTTGCTGGCGGTGCTGACATGTACTAGAATTGGAATGCATGAAAAAAAAGAATATCTTGGTTAGCAAAGGAGTCTCTAGCTCAACCTTGTCCTTTTGTTTCTGTATCATTTTCTCCTTGATCATAGCAGTTGCAACTCTACAAAGCTGTGAAACGTATTTATTTACTGAAATGGTTTATTGGATTTGTAAATTGATTTTGGGTCAACAAATGATGTTGCAATGGTCATGTTGTACCAATAGTGGTGATGCTTGCTCACCTCTGACTAGTTAGTTTTTTGGGCAAGCAATTCAATCTACTTCCCAGAGTTTTGCTCAAAAATCATTTGACTTTGGCTTTGTCTATTGTGCAAAACAGAACTTTGAGAGGTAAGAAACAAATAAGACAAGTAATTCAATTAATTCCCTTGTACAGTCCAAATTATTTGGCCTCCATTTGGATTAAAGATAGTTATAACTGTTTGTGATATTAGCTTTTTAAAAGCACTATTTTTCATAATAATCTATTGTTTCCCACAGAAAATATTTATCTCTTACTTACTTGGGGTTAATTTGCCCCAAGAATGTTCATTCAACTTTGGAAAACTTTTGTAACCCAGGGTCAGATGGCTACTGTGATTGTTAAATATAGAGCACCTCCCAAAGTACACAATACAGATCTTTTTATTAATAGTTTTAAACTATTATGCTTTGTTGCACAGTCAGACAGATTTTCAGACTGGATTTGGCATTTTTATCCACTTACGGAGTCCTTCCCAAGGACCTGGAACAGGCAGATGTGTATGTTTGGTGGTGTTAAAGGTATTGTCATAGAATGTAAAGCTGTTGCAAGTAAAGCTGCCTTTTGCAATTGACTGATGGTGAATTTACAATGCCGATGGTGTTTAAGTGGTGCTCCAGTTATTTTGGGATTACAACCAAGGTACCCACTACTATTGGTACTACCTTTGCTTTCCTTTACCACAGTTGTTCTATTGTTATATGCAGGTCTTTGCACTTTATTATCTTCTCAGTTCTTTCTCTTCTATTCTGCTGTCTACAGATATTACCATGTCTACTATCCAGCCTCTCTTTATCTTTCTTATTCACAATTATTAAGACTGGGGTATTATGTGCCAGATATTTGTTTGTGTTAATTCAAAAGTCCCAGGGCACTTTAGCTTCTTCATTTTCTATTACTTAATTTTATGGTCCCAATAGTTGTTGCTTGCAGGCAAATGGTATTTTTTTAGATCTTCCAATGCACTGTTGTTGCTATTTTGTCATGCCAGTGATTGTAGTCAGTCTGTGCAATTGTCTTGCAGCAGCCAACCAGGTTGTTTTTTTTTTGGTTTGTTGTTGTTGTTGTTGTTACATTTATATCCCATTTCATTGGGGTGACTCTGGTCAAGTTTGTTACATATTTGCAGGATTCATGATGGTCTATTTACCTACTCTCTAGTCCAGTGGTGGGATTCAATTTTTTTTACTACTGGTTCTGTGGGCGCGGCCTGGTGGGTATGACAGGGGAAGAATACTGTAAAATCTCCAGTCAGAGGTGGTATTTGCCAGGTCTCTGAACTACTCAAAATTTCCACTACCAGTTCTCCAGAACTGGTCAGAACCTGCTGAATACCACCTCTGCTCTAGTCCCAGAGATAAAGCAGCCCCTGCAAATCAATGTGGATATCAAAGCTCCTCTCCATATTGTCACCAGAAAGTGATTTTCATGCAACTGAGGAATATGAAAAACTTGAAGAATAATCAAATCAGTAGAATTTCATTCATTCAGATAATTTTTAATTTAGCACACTAATAGGCTCAATTGCTACCCTTGCCTCACCTACATTTGAATGCGCAATCCCTGGCACATCAAAATAGCCATTTTTCCAAGAAATTGCAAGTGTTGTTTCAGATGTATGCAGGACTGTTGAAACACATCATGGTGTTTCATTCATTCATCACCTAAAAGATCATAGGTGTTTATTTATGATATTGCTGGCCAGCCTTATGTCAAGCATTTTTTTTTCCTTGAGAATTAATTGAAAGTATAGATTACATCTTGCTTGAGACTCTGGCATGCAAAATGATGCACCCTTCTTTCATTACTATTCTGCACCATTTTCCTTCCAAAGACGTAATGGGTTTAATGATCTGTCATGCTCTTTTATTGCTTTAATAAAAGGCCACATTGCAAGCTGGTGTCCTGTTTCATGAAGCAAGAACAGGTGACCTCACTATATCCTTGTTAACCTCTGTTGGATTTGCCACTTTGTTAATTGGTTTCATCTACTGAAAGATCTATTATCGTTGCCCTTTACATCAAGCAAGGGATGAAGCTGTCATATCACTCAGCCACAGTCTTGCTAAATTACTCTAGTTTCTAAATACAAACGGAATTTGCTCACCCTTTAACTCTCCATCTGTTTATTTTTAGTTTTGTTTCAATCATACTGTAGTTCCCAAACTATTTTTGTTATGGTACATACAGTGTAGAGTGAAATCCCAAATAAATTTCCCATTTGTAAATTGGATTAAGACAGCTAGCTTTCTATCATACTGAATGGAATATTCTAGGAAACAGGCCAAAAGATTGTATGAATACATTCTTGCTTTGTTCTCATTGTTCAATGTATTAAGAGTCCATGCTCAGTTCAGTGATAGTAACCTAGAGATTCCTGGAGCTATCATGTACTATATGTAATATCCCCATTAAAATTACATTGTTAATTGTGTATGCTTGATATTCCTTCTCCTGCAGCATCCATTTATCATTTTCCATTTTAGTCTTGGCTTAAATATGACTAATTCTGCTAATTTCTACTTGTGTTCATTAATGTTTCTACTTTTTTTTTCCACATTCAAGTTGCTTTTAAATGAAAGAGCTGACAATCCCAGAAATGTCCTTAGATACAGGAAATGTCCATTTCAGCATTCTAATAAAATATTCTAATGGTCCACATCAGCAGTAAGTAAGCCAGTAGTTTCTTCTGTATTAGCCCATCTCAAGAAGAACCATGTAAGCCCCCAAATTAGAAAGCAATGTCTGATGAGATTAGAAATATAGAATCAACTGGCATGATTTTTGCTTAGTTTTGTCTTAGTTTTTGGTAGTAGCACATTTATCAATGAATTATCTATTCAAAGAAGTCTGCTTTGGAATATCTCCCATCATATCCAGAAGATACTAGATTGAGGAAAGCTATAATTACTGAAGTGATGGGCTTGATGAGACATACCTATTCATTTCACATTAAATTATCCATACAATAAAAGAGTAAAGATGCATTTGCGTGAAGTGTGAATACGCTATTTGTATAGATACACTTTAAAATAATTATAATTTAGGATTACAATATATTTCATCAACTATGAAATCTTTAGGGAGAACATTTACATTATTGTTACCCAAATGTTAAGTGCTGATGATTACTAAAAGCACTGTACAATGACAGCTAGTTGTAAACATGAAAGTAATCAGTTTTTCATTTTGGTTGGTAGGTTCTTCCAAAAAAGCAATAGAATGACAACATAATTACATTGGCCATATCCCCTACAGCCCCCAGACTGAGCAGAAAGAAAAGTGTGCTGCTTGAAACACACACCCCCCCAAAAAAAAAAGATGTAACAATGTTTGGTTTGTGTGGCCTCAAGCTGTTTTGACTCACCTACACAGGATCAGGTCTCTCTTGATTAGCTAGACATTAGAAGAAATCACTGAAGAAAGATGCATGGGCCCATAACCAGCACATATGTCACTATCAAATGTGAGAAGAGCCTCCACTGTAGAACCCACCCTGCTATCAGTCTTCCCTATCAGTACATGGTCATTCCACCTCATCCCAAACTTCATCTTTTAGTGAAGCTGCAATTTTGGCCTTTTTTTGCCCATTTCTTTGGAATATTCAAAATCCATAAAATCTGGATCTGGTAATAAGCGCATGTAACTTTAGAGTTGAAATATTCAACTCTATTATAGTATAATATACTATAATATATGTATACTATTTTATATACAGTATGTTCAGTGATGTAATCATATGCAAAAATAACACTGAGAGACTAGGAAAAGAGATGCTGCTTAGGAAGCCATCATATAAGAGTGGAGAGAGCCCCCATTGGCTTAAATCAGAGGAAGAAATTTAAGAAGGCCTCACCCTAATTGATCTGGTGATTAAAAGTGGCAATAGGAGATTTGTACCTATAAAGACTTACAAAATTCTGTTAGCCTTACATGAAAGTAGGCTTAGTTCATCTAGTCATGTTTCCTGTCTGGTTTATCTGGGAGGGCTGCCAGGTGATAACCATAGATTTTAGATGTGTGAAGAGCACTCTAGCCTAACAGCAGCTGCTTGGTGCTAAGGATTATGATACTGTAGGAAGTTAGCACCCATCCCTCTCCTAGAAAATTGAAATAGGAAATATTAAAAAGGCAGAATATTTCCCCTAAGAAGAGTAGGAACTCAAGAAGCAGAAACTCACCTCAGAAACAGAAACTCATCCTCACCTTTGTTAATGGGTGGGCCAGTAAGGCCTGGGCCAGAATACTTTACATAAGAAGGAACTCCAGGTAAAGCTATAGAAATTGCCAAAAGCCCTTTTAAGGGCATAATTGCCCAGCGAGGCTAGACCAAGCCTAGAACTCAGGACAGCCTACAGAGTTGCCCCTGGAAGTCTGACAACCAATTAGAATACAAGCTCCAATTCAAATCCCAACAGAGGGTATAAAACCCAGCACTCTCAGTGCCTCAGCCCTTTTTTCTTGACCTTCTCATCTTGAGTAGGTGATTAGACTTCTCTGGAGCTCCAGGCCATGTGGTCCTGTACACCATTAAACCTTCCAAGCAGCCTCCATGTTTCCAGTGTCTTTTTCCCCACTTGGAACTGAACCCAGAAGGATATTTCTTTCAACAATACAATTAATAGGGCTATTTTAATTTTGTATAGTCAGAATTGATTTAATGAATATGCTACCTTATTATTTCTAGGCTGGGGCTTCATGTTGTTCAATTAAAGGGGGTGTTCCTTGTACATGATATGTGCATAAGTGAATTACAATAAACACGTTGCTGTGAATTTATTCCGACCCATTTCATTATTTCTGCATTTCCTCCCCCTCACAATGGTGAAATAAGTCATGAATTAGAAGTTCACCAGTTAATTGGGCATTTTATCCTAAAACGTTATGGTACTATCAAGGGATTGCCAAACTACACACAAATTCTGTCAGCATTAATATGAATCCATATTGGAAGTGACAGTAGCTGAATAACAAAGGGCAGAAGGTGGGAAGGGGAGACAACCAGAGACAGGAGACAGGAAATAAAAATGACAGCCTCATAGAAGCAGAAAGTGCAGGGGCTGGGAATAGGCAGAGCTAATCAAGGCTGGTGACATGACTTTGCAGAGAAAGGGAAAAAAGCCAAATAATTTTTAGAGATGAAACCAAACCTTTCTGTTTTGTTCCTGCATGTGCCTGAGTGTCTCATCAACAGACTCTTGCTTTTAAGTAGGAAGGTATTATTTATAGAAACTGTCATTCTTTTGATCCTGATGATAATGCTTATGCTCTATTTTTTTTTCTTGATCTTGTAGAAGAGTATTCCCCAGGCAGATGGCCCCCTGATGTCTTGGAGCTACAATGAATAACGTTCCCTCTCAACATGGTGTTGGGAATTTGGGGAATACTACTACTAACATCTTCCAGGCAAATAGAGGAAACCCATCTCTTAAAGACTAAACTCATGGTTCTTTCTCTCGTCTTCACTTGAGGTTTGAGGAGGGGTAGGGGGGCCAGGAGCCAGAGCAGGCGGGGATAGATGAGCAAGCTGCCTCTACACCCAAAATCCAGCTGGTGGCAGGATCATGGATGTTATGTTTTGATACTTGGTCTTCTCTCCTTTTCCCTCCATGCAAACCAATATCAATAGGATGGCATTAATTATAACATTTTTATGATCTCCCTAATTAAAGACTTTTTCAGGAACAACTATGAAGAATGCGGGAATTGCAATTCTCCGGTCCACCAGTGAGGCAGGATTTGTCTCTTTTGTGCTAACTTTTCAGCCTTTAAGGCTTTAGAAGTTAGTTGTATAAAATTTGCCAGTAACATATGTAACTGATGCACCAGAGGAAAAAGAGAACAGTTGGCTCAATTTGACCTACTCAGTAATTTAGCAGATAAAGGAAAGTTGCAATTTCTTGTCTCCTTTTGGTGTGATACATCCCATGCTTCCATCTTCAAAGGCTACACAGTTTTCTCCCACATGCTTGGCTGTAGGTTATAGGACAGCCCCGTTTGTTAAAGCTCCCATTTCATATGTTTTTCTTCTTTAGTACTTGCTGTAGCTGTAGCAGCACAAATATTCTCAAAAAGGCTCTCTAGTAGATTGCTGTTATTATGTGTAATCTTAAATTGTCAACCATACTAGAAGCTCTTTTGAAGTTACAGTTCTAATTTGAATGAAGTTTACCTAAGTTTTTTTTGAAGTAAATGGATAAAAGCTTGTGTTATGAATACTGCAATTCTGAGCTGCAAAGGAAAGAGGACTTCCCTACCCATAAATACCACATGGTTTCCAGAACAACTTAGTAGTCCCAGCTGGATCTATTGGTAAGGCTGAGGATTCAGAAGGGAAGAGGTCTAGGGAGAGGGTGAAAGAAACTTCCTGTTCCTCATCACTTCAAGCCTCTTGTAAACCAATTGGCAGCAAAGTGAATTTTTCTTAATCTGGTCATGATCTACCTCTGACAATTTGCAAACTGGATGCACTCTGCCTCTGGTTCCGTAATGGAAGAAGCACAAGATATGAATAAATACTACTCATCTGGTATCCTTAATGAACATTAGCTTTTAACATGATATGACTTACATGTGTAAATCAACCATCAAAGTGAATCATGTCTGAGTTTCATGCAAATAATTTTCCACATCAGCCTGTGCCAAATTAAACAGAGCATCAGGGGAAACAGTCATCAGGGTCACTTGAGAAATATCAAGTGATGAATTTGCAGATGTGAATTGCCCCAATACATTTATTACAATATGTACTATCAGATCAGAGGTGGTATTCAGCAGGTTCTGACAAGATCTGGAGAATCGGTAGCGGAAATTTTGAGTAGTTTGGAGAACCAGCAAATACCACCTCTGACTGGCCCCACCCCCATCTATTCCCTGCTTCCCGAGTTCCAGCTGATCGGCTGGGTCTTCTTTTATTGCCCTGCACAGGAGAATGGAGCTGGAAAGCAGGTTAATGGGGTGGCGAGGGAATGGGGATTTTGCAATAACCTTCCCCTAGGAGTGGGGAGGGAAAAGGGATTTTGCAGTAACCTTCCCCTGGAGTGGGGTGGGAATGGAGATTTTGCAATATCCTTCCCCTGCCACGCCCACCAAGCCATGCCATGCCCACCAAGCCACACCCACAGAACCAGTAGTAAAAAAAAGTTGATCCCACCACTGTATCAGATGTGTGCCACTCCCATGCTGACTGGATCTTGTCATTGGATTGGATTATGGACTCAAACTGTGCGAGGTATTCTGGCACAGCTTTCTTAAAAGATAATTATGCTGAAGGGACAAATATGCATTCACTTTAGTGACCATTTAAGCCTAAGAGTATGGTAGTACTAACATTTTGTTAGTGCTACCATAAGTACACAAATTATATTCCTATCCATTTGGGATATGTATGTTAAGTTACTGAGTAATGACATCTGGGAATGTTGAGTGATAAGTATGCAATTAGCTCTATTTTCCTCTAGTAATTATACCAAGAAGCAAAATTGGTTTGATGGCCAATCATTTCCATCTGAAACCTAACAAGGTAAAAACATTGTAGGATAGCAGTTTCAAGTATGTGAAAAGGATAAGGTTGCTTTTTCCCCCTGAAGGAGCTCATGAAAGCTTGAAGGTATTCATTGGACTCTGGGTTGTCATTAAAGATTAAAGTGGCTTCAGCAGATTGGAGGACGTGGACAACCTTTTTCTGAACAGGCATATCCCAACCATGATTACCTCCACTTTGGATTTTGCTAATATATAAAGCTGAAGGAAAGGTAGAAATACTTTTCCAGATTATTTATTTGTACACTGCATTATGGCTGCTTTATTAGTATAATATTGAGGAAAAATTATTTTCCAGGTTCAGCTTAATCCAAGGCATGTTGACTTAAAAATGGGACACAGAGATTGAAAGCAAACTGTCTGTGGTACTTCAAACATGGGAAAAGAAATAAAGCATCAATTTATTTAACTCTTTCTCAAATACCCAAATATAAGTCAGTAGGTTTTAAATGATGCATGCCTTTGGTTGGAACAAGCTCTGTATTTAGAAAGAAAACTGAGAGATAGGCATAGAAGAAAGAAGGTTGGCTTTATACATTCAAAAGAGAACTGAATGTTATTGATCCTTTTCATTTATAATGATGTCTATATAGCTAGATATAAGAAGATACACAATAATTATGCATGTGTGAGGCTGGATAGCACTAAGAGAGGAAAGGAAATTGCATAGCTTTGAAAGTTCCACTGATATAATTTAAGTACTTATGAATATCAGTTGCATGAACAAAATGCATGGCACGTACTAGCAAAGACAAAAGTCTGACTCGATATTTCTGATGGCAAGAAAGCCGTATGGGGGTTACTGGATTTTAAATATTAAGAGGTAGAAGCTGGGATGTACAGTAGCTCTGTCTCCCATGCCCAGGTGGAGTGGCTGCTTTAATTGTAACCATCTTTTGTTTCCTGCAGAAACTCTCAGGCCAGATGAGACTGACAGTACCTGGAAAATGGAGAGAATCTCATTTGAGGGACAGTATAATGTAAATGGTTAGTGTACTGGACTAGGATAAAGAAGTTTCAATTGCCAAGTCTCAATTGTCCACTGAATCCATGAATCCTACCAGGTTTAATCTCAGTTTAACTTTTTATTGCCTTCTGGACTGGCAATAGATATTGTAGATTCAGAGTCCTCTTTATAGTGATTTTATAGTGATTTTTTCTACTTCAGTACCTGGTTTTAGTTAGTAGTGGTTGGAGAAGAGAAATCAACTGGGTGGCTGTTTCCTTCAATGGTCAGTCCTCCTCTCCTTCCTTCTTTTTCATATCTCCTTGAAATTGTTGAGTGAGGTCAAGAATTGGTTTGGAGCGTGGAATTGTCAATATGCTAGGTAACATCCAGCTTTATATCACCATTCTGGGTAATATTGATGAGGTTATTGAGATCAGGGGTAGGATGCTGCCGGTACAACAACCTGTTCAGTGATTGCACGCTTTGTGCACGCACGTGAACAGCAATGCAAAAATCCTTACCTGCTATGTTATTTCAGGAAAGTAACACAACTGAGGAGTGACAATCCACTCTTCCACACTGATCAACTGGGATGATAAAGATTAGTATAGCGCAGGGGCAGGTGGGCCCACATAATCATTGGAGCGAACCGGTTCTCTCCCAGCTGATCTTCGGAGCAAGGGGTTCGCCTGAACTGGTCCAAACAGGCAGAATACCACCTCTGGTTGAGATCCTGTTTCTGTATCGAGAGACTGAGGATTTGGAAGGAGAGAAGAAAGCTTAAAATGAATCATAGCAAGATAAATAGAATATAATATCCAGCAAGAGTGAACTAAGAGCCAGTTAACCCCAAGCAATTTGGGGAGCACCAAGTCCCATGATGAAAGAATGTGCTGAATGCCAGAACTTAGAATAATGAATGCAAAAAAGGGCAACGATTTTGAGTTGGAGTCCAGATGGAGGAGTGGAACAAGCAGATCAATAATCAGAATCTGGGAAATAAAGAGGAATGAAAATTAAACTTCCTAGCTAAGCATTGAAAAAAATCCTGCTTCAATGGAGGAAAATTTTAGGCTGAGGATGTTCCAATATTTGCCCATTTTCCACAGCTTTAGATTGACTCTTCTCAACCTGTTACCCCTCAAATATATTGAAATAATTGATCCCATAATTCCATGCAATTTCAATTCTATTCCTGGGCATCTTGCAATGATAGTAACTGGTAGTCAGGGAGGTATTTACATTTAACTACAAGCTTCTATGGCATATAGCCATCTTACAGCAAGTTCACATAGCCCTCTTGGCCCCAAAGTAAGGACAGCCCACTAACCATTTCTACAGGACATGCCTACATGCCATCAGTTGCATCTCATTTACCAGATCTGAGGCAGGGCAGTTTTACAGTAGGTGTTCTTTTAAAAAAATATCATAAACTAGTAATCTTTACAGAATGGGAAATAGTTTTTATTTATTTATTTATTTTTATTTATTTTTATTTGTCAATTGCTTACAAGATAATAGGTATAAGTAAAAGCATAGTTATGAATACATGGATACATATAAGAAAAATAAAAAAAATAAAAGAAACAATAGGACAGGGACAGTAGGCATGATGGTGCGCTTATGCACGCCCCCTACAGGCCTCTTAGGAAAGGGGTGAGGTCAATAGTAGACAGTCTAAGGTTAAAGTTTTTGGGGTTTGGGGAAGAAACCACAGAGTCAGGTAGAGTATTCCAGACACTGACCTCTCTGTTGCTGAAGTCGTATTTCCTGCAATCAAATTTGGTGCGATTAACCTTGAGTTTGTATCCATTGTTTGCTCTTGTGTTGTTATGGTTGAAGCTGAAGTATTCATTGTGAAATTGGCTGTCCTGGGTTTAATGCATATCACAGGAAGTGTAACTGAAATGTCTCTTGTATGTGTGTAACCCAAATTTTCTTCCCAGTGGCTACTGTTCCTAGAAGCCCTGGTTCTTCATTTCCTTTCCTGACACAGAGTAGTTTACAGCTCCCACATCAGTCCCCACTGATGACTTCTTTCTCAAACTCCACCTGTTGAACAGTATTTATCTAGATTCCAGATGCTTCACAAACCTGGAGGACCATTAGATGGCAGTCAGGAGGCACACTCTTACTCTTTGCTGTCATCTAGTGGTCAACAGATAACTGAGTTCAGTCATTGTTTCAAAGATTTTTTTTAATCCACTTGATCAACAGAACAATGAGTGGGAGGGAAGCAGGCAGTGCCATGGAATAATCAATCATGCATGCCAGTTGAAGGAGTTTTTCACATATCAGATAATGTTGGCTAGGTCTGGAACTTAATCTAATTTCAACTATGAATCACAGCTGTCAGAATGTTGTTGAATGTACAGCAACACAGAAAAGGACCATTTTGGATCCACAATATGGCTGTGGTCTTGCTCCAGAATGGAAGAGAAGAACAATCTATTTATCAATTGAAACTCTTATGCAGGGGTGGGATTCTACCAGTTCACTAGAACCAGTTGTTAACATTCCAAGCAGTTTGGAGAAACGGTTGTTAGAAGAAATTACCGGCCTAATTCTGTAAGGAAGGCAGGAAGGAAACATTCTGGTGTTGCTTACAGAAACTGCCTCTCTGTTAACCCTTATAACGTTCTTGGAAGGTCTAGACTTCCTGTCTCAGGAACTTCTCTGGAGTTCTTTTCCCCTCCTTTGCTGATACTTTGCTTGTGTGGAGTGATCATTCAAAGTTACAATGGCACTGAAAAAAGTGACTTATGACCATTTTTCACACTTACGACTGTTGCAGCATCCCCAAAGTCATGAGAGGCCAGGCAAGGAGATGAGTGCCTCGATGTGAGTGATATTGAGTTGGCCATGCCCAGCCAATAACATGACCACCAAGCCACGTCCACCCAGTCACATGACCACCAAGCCACGCCCACCACCTAAGCCACATGCACAGCACCGGTTGTTAAAAAATTTGAATCCCACCCCTGCTCTTACGGCATCCTAAAGAATAGAATAGAATAGAATAGAATTCTTTATTAGCCAAGTGTGATTGGACACACAAGGAATTTATTTTTGGTGAATAGTGTACACAAAGAAAAAATAAAATACATTCATCAAGAATCATAAGATACAATACCTAAAGAAGTTGATTTATGATGACACTGGGTTTTAGAATACAGTCCACTTTATCTGGACTGCAGAATGGTATTGAAAAATACCAAAGCTCTTTGCTTCTATTTCAGAATAATACTTTATGCATTTGACAATTTGCAGATGTTTATGACATATAAGCACGGGTTTCAATTTTTGCCAAGAACAGCAAGGCTGGAACTCTTGATTAAGTTTCAGTACAGGATGCATATGGATCAATTAGACATTAACTCATTTCCTAATAGCCATGATTGACATTTTCATTCCTAGAAGGCTTCCTTTTGCTCTTGCTATCTTTCTCTGAACCAAAGGAAACTAAGGTGATGCCAACAAAAATATTACTCACAAATAACGCTTATCATTAAGCCATATTTTTTTGTAATCTTTCCTAAAGTAGAAATAAGTAGGTTTCAATTTAATGCACTGGAACTCAATCCAAAGTAATCCTGATATGTGAACTTCTATCCTTAAGATGTTACTCAAGATAAAGTCTCCTTTGAATCAAACACAACTCCCGATAGACACAACTATGCAGGTTTCTTGACAACAGTATAGAAACAGCTTGTCATTCCTACAAGCACTTTTTAAAAGTTTACCTTACAACCTTAGGCTTTCTTGATCATCTCCCGTCCAAATAGTAATCAAGCTCAACTCTGCTTGACTTCTGACCCCAGACAAAATTAGCTAAATAACTATTTAAAACAAATATCCATTTGCCCTAGAAATGGAGAGGATGGCTTTATATCCTGGGACATGAGATTAAACAGTGTTACAGCAACAAAAATAAATGACTTTGTGCCATGGTTAGAGGCAAATGAGAAAGGGCACAGGCTCTCCTAAATAGTGCTACATAGCAAAATAAGTCTAATTAAACACTACATACAGAATCAGAATTATCAGAAAAGCTTCTCTGAAGATGAAATCTAAAAAGCAGAGGAGCAAACTTGGAAATTGGGAAGATACTGTGCCATTAGAATGATAGTAATTACAGCTAAACTATGATAGAACATCTTGGGCCTCTGCCTGGGGATGTGCAGAATCATGGACCTAGGCATATTATAGCATCACTTTTGACTTTCTCCTTTTGATGAATTTTTAAAGCATATGTTGCCTTCAGGAACTGGGTCAACTCTCAACTCTCAAAATGTGGGATAACATTAGCTATAGATAAGAAAGATAAGAAAATACTGTAATAAGAGAAGCAGGACAACCTGCTAGTCCACGTTGTGATGGATTGCACTGGAGCTTCAAGTCATATGAGGTCATATGAAAGTGAGTTTATCTTTCAATGTTAGCTTTTGCACACTTGCCCAATATAGCAACACAACTAATACGGCATAAGTTTCATTGGCCATGACTAGATTACATTATGCTGTAATAGTGTGGTCCAACAAGAATTTGAGTCTAAGATGGGATAATCTTCTTTTTATTTTATTTTTCCACCTATAAGAAACTACCAAGAAATGTTGGTTCAAGTAGGCCAATACAAAAGACTGCACTCAGCCTTATCTTGCTTCTCAACCAAAAAATGGCCAAAAATGGTCTGAAAAGCAGCCTGAAAATGGCCCCCAAAACTGCCCTGAAAAATGGCCAAAACCAGACCATTTTGGGGCTGTTTTCAAGGCATTTTTCAGACCATTTTCAGGGTGTTTTGGGGCCATTTTCACCCCATTTTTCTAACCTTTTCAGGGCATTTGTGGGGCATTTGCAGGGCATTTTTGGGCTGTTTTTCAGGCTGTTTTCAGGCCATTTTGGGCCATTTTCAGGCCATTTTCAGACTTTTGAGGTCATTTTCAGGCCATTTTTTGGCCAAAAAATGAGCAGGGGCGGGGCCAGCCATTGGTGGGATTTGCCTGTTTGCTGAACTGCACAGAATCTTAAATACCAGTTTGTCCAAACCGGTGTGAACTGGCCTCAGACCTCTGCCTTTAAGACATAGGGACACTGCAGCTCCCGCCCATCTTTTCCCCATCCCCATCTGATCCCTGCAGGCTTTGGGCCTGCTTATTACCCAAATAGGCTCCATCACCTCTTTCTCACATTTTGAAGAACTGACACTCTGAATTACAGAAACATAGTAAGCTATCTTGTTGCTGGAGGGAGGGTGGCATTGCTCCTTGTACCTCTTTAGATACTTTAGATACAATCATTTTGGAACTTATTTAAGAAGTCCTAAAGAGTTTTTGGAATTCTGAATATTGTTTCTTAAATGTAAGATAGAACATTGCAAGGACTTGTCCAGACAGTCACCATGAGTCAACATTGACTAAAAGGTATTTACATACATGCAGCTAGTTCTCATGCAAAAGAAAAAATTGCTATGTTCTTCTAAAGACACGTTGCTTTGCATTGTAAAGAATCACACTAAAGTCAATATTTGAAATGAGCTTAGAGCTGAAACCTATGGAAACTGAATTACTAACTATTGCAATTCAATTTCTATAGCTGCCCAACTTAACCAAGTTACTCTTATGAAACCATTATCTTATTTGTAAGATTCCTAATGCTTATTTGTAAGATTCCTAATGTTCCTGACTAGTAATCACAAGCATATGAAGCAGGGGAAGGAAACCAGATAAAAAGCAGAAGATTTACTGTGGGATCATCATGTTCCTCAGCATCTTCCATAATTCTCAAATACTTCTCCAAATGTTGCAGGAACATGCCTTCTTTGTACATCTGGTAAATATCTCTAGCAATAGAAATCATGCAGGCTTTGTAGTTCAATAGAGAAATCGTGTAGATTAAACTTGTTTGGCATCCTCAGCTAGTATACAGAAGCTGTTGGGTGGGATGACTCATCTTCATTCCACTTCCAGCTTTTGTTGTCTAGTCTTCCTATCTCTAGCTGTCTGGAACTACCAAGCAGACAACTCTGGAGAAGTCTGTGCTGTGGCTTGAAAGCAGTTGGATAAAGTGATGGTCTTTTTAGAATTATCCTGTCCCAGTGAATTGTAGGCCACAAAGAAATTGGAATGATCATAAGTGTTGTGTCTGAACTTTCCACTCCAGTCCATTTGTCTAGAGGGCGTCTATCTCCAACCTGATTGGCTGCTTGTCTGACAGCCGGGTGTAAAAGGAGCTGTCAGATGGGGAATCAGCTGTTGCTATACGACAAGCCTGAGCTGTCACTGGCTAGCGTTCATTTGTTAATAAACCATTAGCAACTATTAAAGTTGTCTCGCCTCAGTTCTTCCATCCTCTGTTCCCAGAACAGAATAAGAACCATGCCTATTTCTAAAACTCAGTAATAAATAATATGAAAGAAAGGTTTAGTAGAATAATAGTGAGTAAGAGGATAGAAGGAAAATAGTGCACCTTCAGGAAAATAGCAACATTTTATTCTTGAAATATAAGTGAATATTTAAAAAAAACACTATTGTCTTCTTCTAGTAAACATAATTAAATTCAGAGGAAATGCTTTCAGTCTGATGGTCAGACAGAAACTCAAGGTCACCAATAGGACTGTCATTAATTTAGCAGGTGCCTCATCAATATGATGGAAGATATCTGTCTATATTTTTTATTTTACTCCTCTGAATCTTCACCAGGAATCTGCGATCTACTTCTAGGTTCCAGACCAGGGAGAAAGACCTGGGCTTTTCAGCAAGTAAAAGAGGGATGGTGAGCTCTGTTCCATGGCTCTGGATTTGGGACAGTACATTATGTGAATTATTTGTTCAGATCAGCAAGTCAGAACTACTTTTTATCTGCTAATAAGGAATCCTGCTGGCAGAATGAATTTCAGAACGTAGCCTAATATCAGGTTAGTTTCCTTCTTTCCCCGTGTTGCCCTTAACTTCTGAATATTTGAGCCAATTACAGAGAAAAAAAGAATAAAGAGAATGAGGTTCTGGAAACAGGAAAGCTCTAATCAGTGGGGTGCGATATTTGTTTTGCAGTTCCTGCTAGATCTCTTTTGTTTGAGCCAGGAAGGATTGAATAACCAGCCCTTCTTTATTTTTCAAGGCAGAAATGGTCAGATATCATATGTTGATAACAATATCACTGTCCAGATTTCTGGTTCTAGTTATTCAGTGAGTCATGTCACATTTAATATATGGGCCTCTCTCTCTCTTTCTCTTTCTCTTTTTCTTTCTCTCCCCCCCTCCTTCCCTCCCTCCCTCCCTCCCTCCCTCCCTCTTCCTCCCTCCCCCTTTCTCCCTCCCTCCGTCTCTGTGTCACTCACACATCCATATTACATAAAAACACTCACACTCACATATATGTAAAGAGCATAGAAGAGAAGATTATCACCCAGTTAGTCTTCATCTAGTGATCACAAGTGGGCTGGCAACTCGGTCATTAAGCAAAGCAGTTGCGAAGCAGTTGCACCTATGGTTATTATATTTTTTCAGCTTCCTTTTGCAAACCTGAGAAGGTCATAAATGCGAGGGTTGATCAAAAAGTTACTGTTTCATCATTTTCATAACTGTGAATGCTTGCTAAACAAGCAATACCTGTAGTGCTTGAGATATCATGAAGTATAGAAAAAAAATCATTATTATAATCTACATTAACTAAAGCAGTGTTCCCCAGCCTTTCAGGCTTTGCAAACTAGCAGGGGGAAGAGGGAAGGGGATGGTTCTGTGCGAGTGGAGGGCTTGCACGCCTGCTGCTAGCACAAATGGAGCTTTGTACACATGCTTGCATGCTACTGTTGAAAGAAATATCCTTCTGGGTTCAGTTCCAAGTGGGAAAAAAGACACTGGAAACATGGAGGCTGTTTGGAAAGATGGTTTAATGGTGGACAGCAGGACCACATGGCTTGGAGCTCCAAAGGAAAATGATCACATGCTTCAAGGTGAGAGAAAAGAGAAGGAAGGGCTGAGATGCTGAGAGTGCCTGGTTTTATATCCTTTGTTGAGATTTGAATTTGAGTTTGTATTCTGATTGGTTTTCAGACTCCCATGGGGCCATGCAGGGGCAACTCTGTAGGCTGTCCTGAGTTCCAGGTTTGGTTGAGCCTTGCTGGATGATGATATAATGAAAAAGGCTTTGGACAATTGCTATAGTTTTACCTGGAAATCTTTGTTCTGTAAAATATTCTGGCCGAGGCCTTAATGGCCCACCCATTAACAAAGGTGCGGGTGATTTTCTGCTTCTGTGTTTCTACTCTTTTTAGGGGAAATATTTCCTAGGATTTCCTTTTTAATATTTCCTTTTTATTATTTCTTAGGACATTTCAATTTTCTAGGAGAGGGGTGGGTGCTAACTTCCTACACTACTCATGCAAGTGCAGTTGCGCATGCACACGCATGCGCTCACTCTCCCATTTCCATGGCCTGGTTTTGAATGAGTCGCGGCCTGGTACTAATCTGCAGCCTTGGGGTTGGGGACCTGTGAACTAAATCCTGTTGTGGGCCCAGAGGGGAATGTATGGAAGCTCACAGATTGGAATGTGAGTGGAGTAAAAACTAAAGGACTTGACTTAAAAACTGTAATGACATTTTTAAAAATGTTATAGTGTTTGTGTCTGTGAAAATAAAAAAAGGGGGCAGGATTAATTAATCCAAATAAAGGCAGCCTCATCTTGGTGGAGTGAAGTTTATTAATATATGCAGAAAGGGGAGGTGTAGGGTTAATTGTAAATGAAGTGGATAAACTGTATGTCACAAAGAATTGCTGCTATTTGGGTTGTTATAAGTACATATGAAAGTTAGAATTCATAGGTTGGTCATAGTTGTATGTCTGACTTCACTGATGATTATAATGGATGAATTGGAGATACGTTGGAAGAAAAAATAGACAGAATTTGAAATCTGGGGTTGAAGTTATGCAATGAGGATGGATAAGTGGGAATGAGAAAAGAGAGGTCTTTTTCTGATCTCTCTCTTCTATAATGATGACTAGGAGGGCCTTTTCACAGTGTTACACATCTATTGTGACTGTTCCTGGACTAGCAAGTTCTGCTCACAGTCACTCATGCTTTGGTCACCTCCCAACTGAATTACTGCATAGCACTCTCCATGGTGCTGCTTTTGAAAAGTATTTGGGAATTTCAGCTGGTTCAAAATGCAACAACATGCAGTTATGCATGACTGTTGTTCAGCATACTGTGTGCAATACCTCTATTCTTCAAACTGCATTGTTGCCAGTAAGCTTCTGAGTTAATTCAAAGTGCTGCTATGACCTATAAAGCCCTTCATAGTATAGGGCCAGGTTTCTTGTGGAACCATCTCTCCTTCTAGCCATCTTCTTGGATCCAACAAGAGAGGCATGCTCTGGGTTCTGTCTACTAGGGACACATAGTGTTATCTGGGAGCACCCAGGGAAAAAAAGTCTTTGCTGTCATGGTACTTGCCCTCTGGTGCTTCCTTTCCCCAGAGATCAAACTGGCCCTAGTTCTTTGATAATGCCTTGCAGACCTGGTTTTATCATTGAGTCTGGGACCCTGCATATGTGGTTGATATGTGGTATATCATGATGTTAATTGTGGTTGATTAGTTTTTTCTTGGTTGAAGCATATATTATTTATACTTTTGATATATTGCGTTTATATTATTTTTATGCATTATTAGCCATCCAGCACCATCAGTGGTGGGATTCACATTTTTTTTACTACCAGTTCTGTGGGCGTGGCTTGGTGGGCATGGCAGGAGAAGGATACTGTAAAATCTCCAGTCAGAGGTGGTATTTGCCAGTTCTCTGAACTACTCAAAATTTCCACTACCGGTTCTCCAGAACTGGTCAGAACCTGCTGAATACCACCTCTGAGCACCATGTGTTTGACATGGGCAGCCATATAAAATGAATGAATGAATGAATGAATTGCTTATGGATTAACTATGCCAATTCAGCATGTGAGAGTCTGAGCTTTGTGCCTAATCGTTGGAAAAATACTGTTAATTTTCCCTTCTGCAAAAAGAAAGATAGCAAGAGTGAATATAAATACTACAAGGGATTAGTTAAGGTATTCCTGGAAAAAGTTTGCCAGAATTGTGATTGAAGGCTCCAGGAGGTGACAGTGAGCAAATCTCAGAAATAATCTTTAGCAAGTCATTGAGGAATGTATGAATATGAGGAAGAATAGGTATTGTATTTTTTAAAGAAAGCATATGATAGATTGAATAGAACAGAGTTGTGGATTTTTTAATGAATGTAGAAGTAGAGCTTGAGTATTGTATAATAACAAAAGTAATATATGATAGAAGCAGGTGTAAGAATAAATGGGAACATTTGGCAAATGTTTCAAATATTGTATTTTTGGAAAATGTATAAAGGAGTGTTTGTAATAATATTAAAATGGGTTGGCTTGTGATGTCAGTATCTGTGTACTTTTGTATGCAGATCATGCTGTGTTATTGGCTAAGGGCCACAATGATTTGCTGTGAAGTTTAGACAGATTGTATGGGGATGAATCTGAAAACGAATGTACAAAAGACCAAGATAGCTGTGTTTGACAGGGAAAATGAGTGAAATGTTGCAATTTCTGTGCAATTGGTAAAAACCTAAAGATTGTGAAATAGATGGAGAAATGCAAGGTAGAAATGTAGTGAATGGTGCGTGATCCATTGTATGAGTAGGCCTGGATTAGTCTACTCTAGTCAAAATTCAGAAAGAGCCTAGTAACGTCTTTCGAGACAATGAGTTTCATGTGACCTCTTTTGAGAAATGAATGTTTGTCAAGTGAAAGCAACACAGCTTTATGTGCTTCTGTCCCCTTTGTTACGTGCAAGTTAAAATTGGGTATATGAAGAGAAACCTAAAAATAAGTTGAAATGCAATAGGAATGGGGTACATAAGAGGTATTTGGGATCATAAAACAAGAAATTATAATAAATAGTTCCTAAATCCATTAATACTGTTGAATGCAAAAATGAAGCATGATTTATACAAAAGTATACTAAGGAGATTTGGTCATAGAGTGATTTGGTCATGGAGAGAGAATGAAGGAAGATCAAACTGCCAGAAAGATATGGGAAAGAAGAATGGATAGGCACAGGAAGGCTAAGAAAGTCATAGTTGGATGAAATTCAAAAGATCCTCAAAAAGAGAGGTCAGAAGTTGAGATCACTGAAGTCGGTTTGTGCATAGACTTACATGTGGTGTAAAGCGTCATAGAAATGCCCTTGAATAAACTATTTTAACAATATGTACATGCAGTTGGGAATTCTGGGAATTGAGGTACACCCATCTTAAAACTAGACAGTAAATCCTGCTTTAGCCTATTTCAGTGAAGTTTAGCTCCATTCAAACTTTATTTGAGTTGCTTTCTGAACTGGTCTACCTTGAAGGACTGACAGATGGATATGAGGGAAGCAAGATCTTGAAAGATAGACAGATTAGAAATATTTGAAGACAGCAAAAGTTGAGTTAATATAAACCTGTTGTAGCTTTCCTTTCCTTTCTTTATCTTATCTTGATGCTTTAATTTCTTTGGCTTATTATTTACTTACTCCTTTTTGCATGCTATTGTTTACCCCCAAAATGAATTTAACTGAAAACAGTGGTCATGCCCAGAGTTTGGATGAGCTGGCTCCCTCAAGTGGACATTCCTGTGCCCTTTTCCTACAATCCCTATTCCCACAATAACTCATAGTTAATGTTCCAGATAAGACTGTACATACAGACCTGCACACCATACAAGCAGAACAAACAAGGACTAATGATCTAAAGAAACAGCTCAGATCAATCCATCCCTTGTGAGCACTGGATTGACTTTTTCCATGGGAAAGAGGATTGACACTCTCATCCTGAATTTTTGTGATTAAATTGCTTGTGACTTTGGCCTTAAGCTTCTGAAGATGGAAAAAGATTTTCTCATCCATGACTTAACGGTGAAAGAGCAGATGGTCCTGGTACATATAACTAAATCCTAGTTGTATGAGAATGGGTCTGTTGCCATATCAGAGATCTTTACCACTGGTCTTTGAGTCCTTTATCAGCCTACATACCAAGGCTGCGGAGGTAGTTCACACAAGTAGGGAGGTAGCATTGAGGAAAATATAGAGCAGCCAAATGAAAATTTCATCTTAGTCTGAAAATACAAATAGAGTGCAGAAGAAACTGAAGATTCTCCCACCTTGACTTTCTTTGGTGCAAAAGGAAGGGAGAGAATGAAATTCTATCAGGCTTTCAAGATTCAATTATTATATCCTATATGGTTATATTCAAATTATTATACTCCTATAACCATAAAGTAGTTCTGATGGTGTCTGTTTCCTGACCTGGCTTATCTCAAAGTGTTGAATGGTGGGATAATGTTGCTTATAAAGGAACCTTGCTTATGACTAAGAGACTCTCAATATAGTGGGATGTGAATATTTTCCCTCTTCATAGGGAGAAGTTAGGGATTTACTAGTGTATCAGTCATTTCCTGACTTCCTCATGAAGCCTTCCTAGATTCGTCATATTTGACAACTATCTTCCCTTTTCTGAACATACAAGGTCACAAAAGAGAGACATCCTCACTCATATTGTTTTTCCCTTATAAAGTACTACACGACCTACTACACAAGAGAAGAGAGTAATCAGTCAGTAATAGGACAGAAACAAAAGAAACCCATTAAGTGCATCTTAAACAAATTAATCCCATATTTTTGAGTCGCAATGTATTCATTTATTCAAGAGATACAGTAACTGTGTTAAAAATTAACACAGAGGGAATTCTAACATACCATCTGTTAGTTAGAACATACCTCGGCTGCATTAACAGTTCAGTTGAATATGGTAGAATTGTTTTTTCCTTTTTCGGAGCATGCAGAAAGCCCAGCTTCAAATGAACAAGTCAAATATCCAGAAGTAGGTCAGCTTGGTTAATATACAGGGATGCTTTATCAGAATGATTTTATTCTCTCCCTTCTACATTTTGTTCTCATGCTGCAGACCCCGCTCACATGTTTATATCTGAGTGCCCACTGTTGTGTATACAGTGGCTTTACTCCACTGACTTCAAATTGATTTCTACTCTCTCACCCTGATGTATCTAAGATTATTGTAAGTTCTAAGTGTCATAAGAAAACTAAACTCTACCGAAGGCCTTTTGCTGCACTGTCTCCTTCACAGTGGCTTGACCCCTTGCTGTATGTTGTAACAACTCTTTCTTTGTGAGAGTAGCTGTTCCAGTATTGCTTATGAAATTTAGGGAGGGATTTGGGCACAGCTGGAAGGTTGTGTGCTGAGTTTGATCTGAACAGAGGAAGAGGCTAAGGAGAATCTCCTACAGACCAGGGAAATGAATAATTTAAGAGCAGCAGTTCCAAGACTTTTTAATGCTAGTGCCTTAAATGCAGCCACATACAGTCCATATGAGTTGGTTTCTACTTTTAGCTACCCAGACAAGTTAGAATTGAGTGACAAGAACTAGGGAGAAAGGAATTGGGAGGAGGAATATATAATCAAAGTGGAATGATTTTGTGTTTTATTTTTAATGTGCTTTAGAAAGATATCAAAACTTGGTGAGAAAATGCTATGGTCTATAAACTGATGTTCACTTAACATAGTAATGATAGTCAGTCCTATGGCTCCTTACATCCAACTTCAAAGCTGAATCAGTATATTACTCTGAAATATTGTCTAAATCTGACAGTAAGCTAGATGAGGCAGAACAAACTGATATTAAATCCGGACAAGATGAAGCCATTGTTGACAAACAAGAAATCTGGCCTGGGCATTGAAGGTCAGCCAGCCTATATAGATTAAGTTTCATTTCCTGAAAAAATAATTTTGCACTGTGTGATTACTCCTTGATCCCTAGTAGTCACTAGGTTCACAGATTGCGACTCTGCTGTTTTTTGCACAATTATGTGAGATGCACCCTTCCTGAACCAATGGGTTTTGTGAAGATGATTAATTTCTTAGTATAACATTTCCTTTGACCTCTGAAATGTGTTCCGTGTGTTAGGCTTCTTTTGAAATGTGTCCAAAAATTGCAGTTAGTGCAAAATACAGCCACTAAGTTGCTATTCAGTACGTAACAGAGGGTACAGTATATTGATGCTATGAATCAGTACATAGTAGAGTTATTTTTTTGGAGCCTGCACTAGTTGCCCTATCTATCTATCGATCAATCGATCAATCTTCTTCATCGTCATCGTCATCATCTATCATTTCAACAGCAGTCTATCTCAACTACAATGGCTTAATAAACACAAGTGCTAATATTAACCTTTGAAGCACTAAATGGAGAAGTGATTGATTATCTAAAGGACCATTTTCTCATTCCAAACCTATCTGGCTATTAAGAACTGCCAGAGTCTGAGCAGTATATTTGTGTGCGTGTGTGTGTGTATGAAACAGTAATCAATCACATTATCAAAAATTATTTTATATATAAAATAACAAACACAATCTGTAATTTATAAAATAAATATATGGTTGCCTCAGAATGCATTATTTCATTTCCCATGTTGCATTTAGAAAATGTACAAATATCTACTGTATCTCTTTCACCATCCTTTTTATTAACTCATTTTAATAGATATCAATTTTAAATGTATTTTAATTTAAATTAATGTTTTAATTTTTTATGTTCTTGTTTTTAATTTTTTGTTAGCTGCCTACTCAGGCAGATTGTAAATCTAATAAAACAATAGCTTGATTTTTTAGAATTATAATATAAACCCTCATTAAATTTTGAGAATGGAAAAAATACAAGTCAAGTAAAATGTAGCAATTTGAAAGGCAATAGCATTTATCTTCGTACCTTAAAATAAGGCTATCTAGCAATATGACCAAGCATGAAAGACATACATTATGATACATGAGTTAGCCAGCCAACTTGATTCTATATGCGAAGAATTAGTGTTAATGGAGAACAACTGCAAGTTGAATAACAGTAACTAATTAGGTTCCATGGTAATTTGTCTTGGGGGTAGTATTGCTGATCCTCTTTGTTTATGAAATGGATGATGAAATTGATTGACTATTTCATCAAATCTGCAGGTGGCATAACATTGGGAGATTTGGCTAACACCTAAACAGAATGGGATTGCAGTCTAGTCTGGATTTAGACAAAGGGAACAGTCAGTCAATCCAAGTTTCTTCTTCTTCCAGGAGATTCACAACCACTTTGACTCATAGGTGACTATGGGATGAAAAGAAATGTTCACAGATCTGTTTCATACTCCATGCTGTTGACCACATCGTCTTGGTAGATATATCTTCAGGGTTGTTTTCTCATCCCTAGGTTAAGCCAGTGATCTAGAGAATGAACAACACAAATTGTTGTTGAGCATATTTTTACCTTTTTTGCAAGATTGTTTGTTGGGCCTTCAGAGAAGTCCAGAGCTAATATGAAATGTCCCAGGAGCATGTACAGATGAAAGAAATATATGTTTCCTTTTTCACTTCTAATGGAACAACAGGATGTGGAAATATATAAGTTTTCCCAATCCCAGGGTTTCATCTCACAGGATAGTTCATGTACTATTTAAACTTTTATCCTATCAAATTATTGTTTTTGTTTACTTTAATTCATCCTGATGATTAGCTTTCTGAAGGTTTTATTACATCTATTATATTGATATTGTTTTAATATCCTCATGTCATTTGACTACTTTTTTGATTTAGAACTTTTGTTAATTGCTCAGAGGGTCCCACTCATGGTAGTATAAAATCTCATAAATAAATACATATCAAGAGCTTGACTTAATAATTAATATAGCAACATAATTCACATTACCACAAAATATTACCACAGGATATTGCATATGACTACCCTACTTCTCCATCCTGTCCCACAGTTATATTTGTAAGATGATGGGTATATAAATAAAATAAAATAATTAATTAAATATTATATGCTGTCGAGAAAAGAAGTTAGACCAAGATTTGAAAAAGTTGTAATCTGTTTATCTCCTTCTGTATATTTTTCATGGACATGAATCTCCATAGAGAGAGAAGTGGACTTTTTTCTTCTGAACAATTTACTAATGTCCATCCTCACAGTATTAGTTATAAAGCACTATAAGATGTTATACAAGTCTAAGTGCTATTGCTACTGCTAGTGAGATCTTCTGTTCCTTAGCATCTCATATGAAGCGGATGTGCAGACTTTGCAGAGCCCAAGGCTATTCTTGACATTTGACTGGTATGCTAGGACTATTCCAGAAATAGATAGGGTGAAGTAAACAATAATGTTGATTTAATTAACATCACATTAAATTAATTAAATGGATTTAGTATAGTTTCTGAATTGTGCTTAACTGTTTTTTATTCTGCCACGTAAAAAAAAATGATTCTATTGTAACTTTTGGATGATCTTTCTGGAAGTTGCAGCTAAAGTTTAGTATGAGGATTTTCATGTAACATTGGGCCATTAACCCACTATTGTAAGAGTTTGCATATCTGTGCAAAAGTCCTATCTCTTTTTTTGTCAAGAATGTTCCCAGCAGGATCTTGCCTTCTAGTTTTCTTTTCTGAATTACATATAAAACATAATTGCCAACAGATATTCCATTTGACCGAATAGGAGAATCATGACAAATAAGAAATGAGGTGTGGAGAAAAGGACGAACTGAATTATTTTATTTATTTTATTTTATTTATTTGATTTGTCAATCACCTACAAGATAATATATATAAGTATAAACATGAGTAAGAATGCAGGAAATAGGTACGAATAAATGGGGACAATAGGACAGACACGATAGTGCACTTATGCACGCCCCTTACAGACCTCTTAGGAATGGGGTGAATTCATTAGTGGTTAGTTTGAGGTTAAACGAGTGAGGGTTAGAGGATATAACAACAGAGTCAGGTAGTGCATTCCAGGCATTGACCACTCTGTTGCTGAAGTCTTACTTTCTGCAATCAAATTTGAAGCGATTTACATTGAGTTTGTATCTGTTGTGTGCTCTTGTATTGTTGTGGTTGAAGCTGAAGTAGTAATTGACTAGTAGGACATTGTAGCAGATAATTTTGTGTGCTACGCTTAAGTCCGTAGATGGCGTAGTTCAAGGTTGTCCAAACCCCAAATCTCAAGCCTGGTGATATAGGATATTCTGTTGCGAGCAGAGGAGTGTAGTACTCTTTCTCGTGAAATACTTCTGGACTCGCTCGGTTGTTTCTTCTTTATTATTTATTATTGCTTCTTTCACCACTCAACTTTTGTTTGAAAACCTCCAGTGATGAATGTAATCACTCTGAAAGCACTTTTTATCACCTCTGGTGGACATATAAGAAGGCTAAGAGTTATTAGGATCTAATTCTTAAAATTGAAACTGGAGGTTTTTTATTTAGGTTTGACAAATAAGCAATTGGGCAAAAAACATGGGCTTTTTTAATATATGTGTCAACATCCAGCTTGAGTATCCAAATAAAACTCCAGGATCATTGTCAATATGATACAACAGCAAGACTTTTGTGTGTACAGAAATTGAAAGACTTTTAATCCCAGAATGGAAGAACGAAGTTAATGGAACTGACTGAGATGGTGAAATTAACCACTTTGATTGAAGAAAAGTCTTTTCTAGCTTTGTTTCTACATAGAAACCACTTTAGGGCTATTTGCTGGAAACCAAGAAAAAAAGTTCCAATAATTTTGGGCTTTGATTATCAGAATTATATATGATTATAAAATACTGTGTAATGACATGTAGATCAAAAAGTTAATGTATTTTATATTTGTAACTATCACAGAAAGTTGCAAGTTACTCTTTTTCTCTTTTCCTTATTCCTTCGCAAATTCCCCTTCCATGTTTTTCCCTTCTTAACTCTTTTTTACATGCTTTTTCATATTTTGCAGAAATTTAATGAATTTTTTTTTAAGAAAGAAAGAAAGAAAAACCCTCCAATGCTGAAGCATTTATGGAAGGCAGACTGATCTGTTCCTTAATATCTTCATGGCCAGGGAATTACTCCTTATTTCAAATTTAGGTCTCTCCTGTAAAGATGCCGTTCATTGGCCTCTTGCCTGATCCTCAAATCCTACAGAAAAGAAACCAAACCCTCTTCCCTGTGACAGTTCTTCTAGCATTGGAAGACTGCCATCTTGTCTTCCCTTAACCTTCTCTTCACTAACTGAATATAACCTTTGACCGATATTAAGATTTGTCCTTTTGGCTTTTTACTTCCTCCAGAAGAACAAATCTTAATATTGGTCAAAGGTTATATTCAATTAATGAAGAGAAGGCTTAGAGGAGATATGATAACAGTCTTCCAGTAGGAGAAGAACTGTCACAGGGAAGAAGATGGCTAGGCTTACTCTCTCTTAAAACTGCAAACAAGCTGTGAAATTAAAGTTGGGGATTGGGCTTGCAGTCAGAGAAGGCTGAGAAATAGAAGGCTGGCAGAAGGAGAGAGACCTTAGTTACATACCAGATGATGGCACAGAAAGTGTGAGTGACTGAGACCCACAGAAGTGTGGATTACTAGTTCAGATTCAGTAATCAACTGCTCCCACAGAAAAGCCTATTTTTCACAGCCTCAAAATGCATGATTATCAGAGTTGCCAAATTTTACAACTGAAATCAGCCCACACATACTTGTGACAGCCCCTCAACTCTCATTCAAACAGTTCATTATAACTTTGCACTACTTTGGTCAGGGGGAATTTTATTCTGCAGAGCTTCTTGCAAAAGGGGAAAAAAACCCACCTAAATTCTCTGCTCGTTGGACTCAGTGTTTGCTTTATGGGAATGGCCAAGAAAAGAACAGATTGTGTTAAATCCAGGAGTGAAAGTGGCTTCAATCCATTTTGTTTTTAATTGTAGGTTTATCAATAAGATGCATGAATCGGTGGTACTCTCAGGTGGCCTTCATGGCAAGGTGAACAGGACAAGTCTGATTATTCACATTTTGAGGAACATACCTGCCATCTAAAGGGAACTATTAATAAGACAATTACATAAAGGGTACAAAATTTTCTAAATTCATTGCAGTACTAGCAACATAGACACCTTTTAAGACTAGCTGAATACAGAAAGCTAAATTTTATGATGGATTCAGGTGACAGATATTTCCTGACATTTTCATCTCATATCTGGGGCTGAAAATTGCTATTGATACAATTTCTTGTTCCTCCTTGAACTGGGACTTGTTTGTTTATCATATTTAGAAATTGCCCATCTCTCTCATAGACGTAAGAACCATGTACAGAGCTACGACCTGTGAGCATTTCAAGAGAGAAGGTCCAAATATGTAGGAGTGATTTCTAGAGAGGATCTGTCTTAATCTGTTGTGTTGAAAAACAACTTGTAGATTCTTAAAGACTAATATATATATTATGACATAAGCTTTTATTTATTATTACCAACTTCATTCTCCAGATTTGTAAACAAAAGCACTGTACCTTATTAAGAATGCAGAGATACAGCTCAGAAGCCATGAAAAGCATGAACTGTAAGCATCTGCATTCCTGAGCACACTGGAGGGCAGGAAAAACATATCTGAGATGCTCAATAGAAGCCCAATAACAGATTACATTTTGTCAGGGAAATTTTCCCTTTTCAATGCCTGCTGTAGTTAAGAAGGACAAAAATTAGTGCTGAGAATTGTTACATAAATGCAGGCTGGTACGGGATCATTTTTAGCACTTGAGGGGGTGTGAGGAATTGCTTTGAGCTGAGACAATTCTTATGAACTGAGAGAAAAGGACAGTGTTCTGTGGTAAATCTAGCACAAAACTGAAAGAAAGGTCAACACAAGATTGACAGGAGAGACAAGTTGAATCTGCCGCAAGAAAACAAGACCCTCTCTGTTGCTTTCTGCATTGTTAAAGAGATACAACTGTTTAGCTGAAGACTTTGGAATGGAAGAGAATGTTTCTGTTCAAGGCCAATGGAAACTCATTATGTCTCCTCCACCACTCCTTTCTATATTTTTGTCAGTTCCATTGGCATCTGTAAAGAAACTAATGAAAGATTTGGAAGCTTTTGAAAGTTGAGGCAAATTTAAACTTAGGATGGTTTCATTTGATTGGGATTTCAAAATCACGGCCTAATATCTTATTCTTAAGAGAAGAAGATAGTTTTCTCAATGAACGCTTTCTCAATCCAAACCCAACGCAGAGGTAGTATTCAGCAGGTTCTGACCAGTTTTGGAGAACCGGTAGCAGAAATTTTGAGTAGTTCACAGAACCAACAAATACCACCTCTGACGGAGATTTTACAATATCCTTCCCCTACCACGCCCACCAAGCCATGCCCACAGAACTGGTAGTAAAAAAAATTGAATCCCACTGCTGGCCCATTGGTATTACAATTTTCCAATTTATGACCTGAAGTTTTCAATCCATAACTCACACTTGGAGAACTGACAGAATCATGTTCTTCTCTACAATTGCTATTTAAACTATACTAATCCTTTCTAAATGTGATTCTTCATATAAAAACAGGATCATGAAAATGTTATGAAAACCCATACTCCTTGTTCTTTCTTCTATTTCTGCAGTGTGTTTCCTACAATTAAAGACTATATAAAAGACGAACTATCTGCCTATCTGATCCTTGTCTCTAAGCCCTTCCTTTCTATATAAGCGCAAGGCCTTCATCTTGCTATAGGAGTTACTTAAAATAATTAGCAGCTGAGGACAAGAGAGATTAAATGATGGTCCATCAAACAACAGAAGAACCTACTAATTATATTAAAGTTGCACAAAGGGAGGCCTAAGTGCCACATATGGCTCACAAAATGTCAGAAGTTTTCGAGAGTCCCAGTTGATTGGCTGGATCTTCTTTTGTTGCCCTGTACAGGAGAATTTATTTTATTTTTATTTATTTATATTTATATGCCGCCCTTCTCCGGAGACTCAGGGCGGCTTACAGTCTTTAGAGCACCATGCTAAGTGCTCAGCAATAGCCTTCATTCCATTGTATATGCCTGCTTATTACTAGGGCTTTTTGGCCCCCCCAAGCAGCATTTTACAAAGTCAGCTTATTGCCCCCAACAATCTTGGGTCCTCAATTTACCTATCCCGAGAGGATGGAAGGCTGAGTCAACCTTGAGCCTGGTGGGATTCGAACCTGCACTAATTACAGGCAATTGAGCTAAGTGCTAGATGATTAACAGCCTGCACCACCAAGGCTCAATAGAATGGGGCTGGAAAGCAGGTTAGTGGGGTGGGGAGGAAATGGGATTTTGCAGTAACCTTCCCCCAGGAGTGGGGTAGGAATGGAAGTTTTACAGTATCCTTCCCCTGTCACGCACACCAAGCCATGCCAAGCCATGCCCACAGAACCGGTAGTAAAAAAATTTGAATTCCACCACTGTATTATATCCTATTCAGAGTAGAGGATTCAGATTTTGCTGAATACAGGCAGTTTCATAGACTACTAAGGGAGCTTCAGCTAAAAGGAATAAAAACAACAAAATGAAATTTCCTGTGTTTGTGCAGCCCACAAAGCTCCTCCAGGCCACAGACTTGTCCTCTTACCTCACACACACCACACTTTGGCGTCATACATTTCAAAGCAAAAACAATTTTCCTCCAAATCAGGAATAGCCCCATTCTTTGCCTTGTCCTCACTAGTAATGTTAAATGCCACTCTCTATTCACCAAAGCTTCCCCAACTCCTATTATAATTTAGCATTTTGGTATAAAATAGGGAAAATTAAAAGAAAAAACTCTTGGCAATATAAAATATGGGCTTCAAATAAACTGAGATGCAATCTTATTACATATAGAGGCAGGAGAAATAAATAATGGCTCCATCTTTTAGAACCAAAGGACACAATTTTTAAATGCTTCTCTAGGTACTTGTTGAATACAGAACAAAACCAGAAATTGAAGATGAAATATACTGTGGTGGACTTCTTCCTTATATGTTACTTTTGATTTTGCAAGTGCTTTATGTACAGGAATATTGTAAACAAAAATGGGTACATTTAAGATTTTTCATTCTGAAGTTATTTGGTAAATTTTTCATGGCAATCAGGAATTGCAACACCAACAGCACTTTGAATTCTTTTACAAACCGTGGCCATATTCTCCAGATACATTGCACATTGAATCAATGTTGTCACTTGCTTTACACCACCCCACCAAGATCTTTTCCTGACTAGTCATTGCTGTCACCACTCTCAGTGGATGCGTCAGCATGTATGTGAAATTAGAAAATTTTTGCCCCAGTGTTCTACACTTGCTTTCCATTACATTTGCCACCTTAATGATCATCCTTCCACTGGGGAAAAAGCAGGCCTGCCTGGTTGCATTTGACATCAAATGTGAACCTGTAATTATATACTTCAAAAAGCATTTCAGAGTTCATATTCTATGTACACTTTCATTATTAGCTGCTTTAGCTTTGTATTCATAATAATTTATATCAGATCATATTGCCTGTATTAACCTGTATTCACACACACACACATGTATATATGTAGGTAAGGGGAGAGAGAGAGAGAGAGATGTTTTAATATCATGGGAAAATAGAACAGAATAGAATCTAAATGTTTTTAGAAATTTTGTACAGCCTGAAAGAATGTATATTCCAAGTATTATACATCACCCACCACCTCTTTTGTTTTTTTAAAAAATGATGTTTCAACATATTTTTCATTAATACGACAATGTCAAAGAAAGTAAATGAATATGAGAGGCTTATTCATATACCTGCAACTATTTCTGGTCAATCTCTGCTTTGCTTTTAAGATTAATGGTCACTCTTGATAGACAAGATCCACTGACCCAAATATTGTGGCTGCTTTTACTGTGCTCTTTGAAGGCACCATCTCTATTAAACAATTCTATCGCTGAGAGGCCTAGCCATTAGGTCTCTTTTGTGGAAAATTTAGGGTATTTTTTTTCAGATTACCAGCCAGCTAGTATGCAGAAATTATGATTGCATTTACATTGCTTTTCTTCTCTTCAGAAGCAATATAGAATTAAGATTGAGGAAGGAAAGAATACCAAAAGACAGATTCAGATATGTTTACATTGCCACTTCATCATTATGAATACTCTAAAGTCTGAAGCTGGGATTGGAAGGTGAATTCAAGGTTATTTTTTCTTTTTCTGCTAATATCCCACATGAAACCAGATACAAAATAATAGGTACCTCATCAATGCTCAGTGCCCGAATTAAGTACTTCATCACTGAGGAAAAATAGTCTAAGAAAGTGGGTGGAAAATGATATGGCAGCACTGATATTATCTACTTTGGTAATGAAACATCTGCAAGAAAACAACCAAGCTTGACCAAGGCCTCACAGTTCAACACTGAGTTACAAATATTCTCTTCTATTGATATTAAAAGATATATTTGAACAATAGACCCAGAAGTTCATTTTAAGAGCGTCTGCTATAATAGACTATGCTTAAAAGATGTTATGGAAGAGGAACAAGCTTTACTGGGCAAGACTGAAACTAATCTGAAAATGGATTTAAAAATGATAGGCTACAAGAATCATATAGAAAAAAATGCTACATTGTACAAAGCAACTGGTTGATGTCTTAATAATTAAAAGGATATTTTTTTCCTATTTGGATTTACAAAAGAGACTTGTTAAAGCTTTGAAGAATTTTGTGAGAAGAGAAAGGAAAAATCAAAAGAAATCAAGTTTTCACATATTGTTTGAAGGGGGGTAAAGGACAAGACTGTTAAACTTAAAAAAGGAATATAAAGTTAGTTTATTTGAACAACATTAAAATAGATATGTTGTTATAATGCTTAATGAAATGAGTTTTTAAGGATTTCTTTATATTATTTCTTTATAAATAAAGATATGGAAAGAAGAAATCATTTGTTATATTTTAAGGAGATGGTGATAAGTTATTTAAATTGTTAATACTTGTGATGAAGGGGGAAGTAATATATTTTTCTATTTTTTCCTTAGAATGTATTTTTTAGTTTGTATTGTTATTATTGCAATTATCATTTTAATAAAAATTACTATTAAAGAGAATGCAATATTAAAATGACCCAATCCCTTTTAAATGTTAATGTCTGCTAGACAGTACAATAACAGATAGTTTGAAATAAGATAGCTGGATATAGCTATAAAATAGCTGGATAAAATAAAAGCTGAATAAAATGTACTGATTGGCAAATGAGCAGTTGGTACAAGCGTGAACACTTTGCTGTTATTCTCCAGGATCTATAATTCACAGATAATATTCAGTTAAAATCAGTTAGTGATGCAAAATTTCTGCTGATCCAAATGTCTGCAGAAAATGATAAATCAACAGAAATATCCTTTGATAGTAATTACAAGCTACAGACTCTGCAATTATACAAGGCCCATGAAGCAGATGCTGAACTGCTGTCAACACTAAGCAATTTCCTCCAGGTTCTCTCTCAGCCATCTAGGAAATTAATCCCATCTACTGAACCCTGCATATTTTATTCTTTGCTTAGAAAAATAATAAGGTGAAATAAGGTGACTGTAAGCTGTATAGATGGTTCTAACCTCTTCTGATCAAAATGGAAGCGAGCATGGCGAAGCTTCATAAAAAGCAACCTAGAACTAAGGAGAAATTTCCTGAGAACAATTAACGAATGGCTTACCTCCAGAAGTTATGGGTGCTTCATTACCTGAGACTTTTAAAAAGAGACTGGACAACCACTTGGCTAGAATGGAATAGGATCTTCTGCAGTGATGGGATTCAATTTTTTTTTACTAGCAGTTCTGTGGGCATGGCTTGGTGGGCATGGCAAGAGAAGGATACTGTAAAATATCCAGTCAGAGGTGGTATTTGCTGGTTCTCCGAAGTACTCAAAATTTCCGCTACTGGTTCTCCAGAACTGATCAGAACCTGCTGGTCTCCTGCTTGAGGGGGTTGAACTACAAAGCCTCCTAAATCCCTTCCAACTCTATTATTCTGTTATTTCCTGTTAAATCGTAATTCTCCACAATCTTCTGGTCTTAACCCATTGCTCCTGAGCTACAGAACTTTATAAATAATGGTGCCACAGCATGAAAAAAAAAAAAACACAAAATATGTACATATGCTTTTGGAAGAATTATAGGTAATGTTCATATTTTCACTTAAGAAGTTTAAAATAATGTGCTTGATCCTTAATTCACCTTGATCGTGGAATTAATCTCTGATTCTATCAAGGTAATGAAATTTTATTTGTTTATATAGCCTAGGCTAGACATCAGAAGGACGATCAGTTAAAATTATAAGAAATGATTATATAACATTTTTCCTTCTCCACTCTGATGGTGCCCAGCTACGTTGGTCTCAAATTACAAAAAAAAAAACAAACCCAAGCATATAGGTTACAAATTCTCAGATTTATAATCCGACCAATTTTAGAGGGCATCAGGTTTGAGAATGTTGTCCTAAGGTGAGTGAGTTACTCCCTATCTGCATTGCCAAGCTGCCTTTTGCCTGAATAGATCAGCAGCTTTTAAGATATTTTGAAAACCTGCTTCATTTGGACTCCCCAAATCAGACGATTTGTAGTTGAGAAAGAATTTTTCAAGGAGTGTCATCTTGATTATAGAACAGACTTCCCCTTCCCAGAACAACTTGCCCAATGGCGGTTTTGTTATTGGTTCAGTGACTTGATTCAGTGATAAATGACTTTTTATTCATCCAGGCCTTTTAAATAACATATGGGGGGGTTAGTCTGTTCAAAATGTGTGTTTAATCATGCATTAATTTTAGGTTCAGATTCCCATAAATGGTTGAGGATACTTTGTTCTTAGTCTGGGTCCTCCTAGCAACATTTAGGCAGGAGATCAAAAATATTTTCTTGACCATTCTCTCTCTCTACAAGAAATTATGTGTAAGTTCACAAAAGTAATATTCCCTTGAAGGAAGGAAGTTAGATTTATTTTTTTTTACTGATCATTTGTAGTAAATCAGTCATCATTTTTACTGATCCATGTTGAATTCTGTCTTTCCTTGTTTTCTGTGTCACCCCCAACTTAGCTTTTATTACTATATTACTGTTGGAAGAAATATCCTTCTGGGTTCAGTTCCAAATGAGGAAAAAGACACTGGAAACATGGAGGCTATCTGGAAAGATGGTTTTAATGGTGGACAGCAGGACCACATGACTTGAAGCTCCAAAGAAGGATGATCACATGCTCCAAGGTGAAGGAAAAGAGAAAGAAGGGCCAGCCAAGTTGCTGAGAGACCTTTATATATCCTCTCTTGGGCCCTATCTTATGGTTTCCTGTTCCTGTGCAAGAAATGTATCCCACTGGCTGTCAGACTCCCAGGAGTGGGGGTCTTAGCTAACTTTGTAGGCTTTCCTAAATTCCAGGCTTGGTTGAGCCTTGCTGGATGATGATGCACTGAAAGGGCTCTTGGGCAATTGCTATATGTTTTCCTGGAGATCTTTGTTATGTAAAGTATTCTGGCCCAGGCCTTAATGGCCCACCCATTAATAAAGATGGGGGTGAGCTTCTGCTTCTGAAGTGTTTCTGCTCTTGAGTTTCTACTCTTTTTAGGAGAAATATTCTGCCTTTTTAATATATCCCAGGATATTTCAATTTCCTAGGAGAGGGGTGGGTGCTAACTTCCTGTATTACTATGCTATTTAATATTACTATACTAAGTAGTACTAATAGTCATTATATATTACTACATTATTATATATTACTATATTGCTTAAAACAGAAGTCCTTATGACAAACAATGATGGCTAGGTTATCGCAATAGTTTTTCTTGGAGCATTTCACAAAGATTTGCCAAGTCGTAGGTCTTGAAATAAAAAAAAGCTCCAGTATCTCCTTTTTATTTTTTCCAATCTAACAAGAAGTTATTAACTTCAAAGAAATTATGCAACTTTGCTGAGGGCCTTTTTCTGTCTGTCATTCTCCAAAACTAGAATGGAAAGATACCAAACATAATGCCGGAGAAAGAAATTGGAAAAAAGAAAGACTGAGGTTGAAATGGATCAGATCTGACTTGGGCTGTGAAGGAAAAATATCGAAAAAAACAAAATCCCTCAATGCATCTCTGTGGTGACTGCTCCCTTCTAGGCCCCTCCTTTCTGGACTTTTGACCTAGAGCAGGTGTGAGGAACTAAGGCCCTTTTATGACTCATGGACTTCAACTCCCAGAATTCCTGAGCCATCATTTCTAGGAGTTGAAGTCCACAAGTCATAAAAGGGTCATAGTTCCCCACCTCTGACCTAGAGCAATGCAGCTTATCTTTTGAATCACAGTATACATGTACATGACACACATGAACTTATATAGATGCAACATGAATGGAAAGCAAAAACATAGAAGCAACAAATTGCACAGAATAGAGATCCCTCCTATGGTGACCACTGGTAAAAAAAAAAAAGTAAAAAGTTCAAGCAATCATGCTATCTATATTCTCAATAGCTTGTTATATGTAAAAAGAATATGTATTCTTTTTTCTAGAACCAGGTTATAAAGGTTTAGCAAGGAGTTAAGGTGAGCTTAGATGAAGCTGCTTTATGGAGTTGAATTATTGAAATTAATGGGAACAACTGAAAAAAGATTCCCCAACTTTCTCCAATGCCTATGCTAGGGAACTGGGAACTGGAAGCTGCAGTTACTTGCAGACTAAGTTGATTAACAGTTTGAAGGATACAGATGAGAATATGTTGAAATATCTCTCCTGCAATTCTACAATCTGTGGGATCAGACAGAGCTGAAGCCAGTATCAAGAGTTAAGGTGCATGTCCATTGTTACACTGACGTGCCTGGAAAGCTTTTTGTGATGATAACAGCCTTGAGTTCAAAGGATTCTCTATTTTAAGTACCAAGAGAAAACCTATAAATTAAGCAAGAAATTTTTTTTGTAATAGCAGGTAAATAACCTATGTTGATAAGTGCTGACTGTACTGAATACAACATTCAGACAGGCTCAGAAGACTAAATAAGGCTTTAGTTCCCCCATAATTAAGTCCCTCTTCTAGTAGAACCCTTCCATTTCACAGAAGTTTGGAGCACATTAATTTTTGTAAATCTTTCCAGTCTTATATCAAGCAGATATATAGATCACAATGGAAGGGAATATACATAGCTCAAAGGTTGAATTGTGGAGTCCTTGATGCTCTCTCTAAGCTATGTTTTCTTGCAAGCAACCAATCAGAAAACTATCAATGCTAGTATGGGGTTTACTCCCTCTTTACATAGAGTAGCTTGCCCTGCTACTTATGCTACCTTATATTATTCCTATTAATTACCTGCAGAATTCAAAATGTATACTGAGCTAAGGAATTTCAAATTGGTTCAAACCATATTTGCACAATATAGTTCTATAACTTGTAATTGGGTGCCATTATCCTTCTCATCTTCTCTACTATGATCTCTTAATGGCATCTTGGGATTATATTGCTTTGTTGTTTGTATGTACACAGAGAATTTATGCAGCTGAGACAAATTCCTTCAGTAGCCAATCATAGTTCACCTATAAAGCTATTCTTTTCTTTTCTATTCTAGACTAGGCTAGGCTAGACTATTATGACGTTTTAGTGTACCATAATATCCAATGATGGCCATGAGCTTAAATGACTTGAAGTTAGATTAAATAAATTCATGAAGGACAATTCTATCAAGTGATATTGATCATGAAATCTGAGGATTTATTTCTGTGCTGGGGAAAGTATGGTTCCAAATGCTGATCACAAAGACATAATAGTGGGAGAAAAGTATGTCTCCACATTCTGTTTGCAATCACCTCAAAAGCATTTGGTTGGTCAATATTAAAAAAAATTAAATGTTCCTTGACATCGCAATTATATTTTATTCAGTGGTATCCTATTGTGAGATCATACCAACCAAAGATTTATAGTATTTAATTTCATTAAATTTCATTAAATACTAGTTTTTTTTCTTAAGTGTTTTTCCTGCAAGTGCAGGGTCCATTTTTTTTCCAGATCAAATTAGTGTTGATCTATTGGTTGTGATAGGAATTAACTGATTAGCTTGTCACCCAAGCCTGAAATATTTTACTATGAGAACATACCACCCAAAGATTTATGGTACTTAATCTTCTTAAAGATGGAGATGTTTGTTTTAATTTTTAAAAACAGAAAGAGAGATCAGGTACACTTTAGGAAAAAAAATTGCAAGGTTTTTGCAAAGCATTGAGCTTCCTTTATTTGGACCATTATTTTTCTGCCACTGGAGGATATTGTTCCAGTTGCATTCAGTAATAAACTTTGTAATTCTTATTTTCTAGAAGAAACATTTGTAATAAAAGCTATTTTCATTACTTAATTCAGATTGCTTAAAAAACACCCTTATTGCTACGTGTGCTTCTCGTTCTTAGTACAAATTTATCTTAATTCTGTTTTATATCTGGATTCCAGCAGCTTTGATTTATAAAGTTAATCTGGCCCGAATCCCATCTTGGATTGTTGAATAATACATACCTGTATCATATTGTATTTTAATGATGCATTTATTCTAGTACATCATCTGACTGATGGTGCTTCCTTGACAGATTAGCATCATGTATCACCAAAAAGGCATACTTATAATATATAACCAAATAATGTCCATGGGGAAGAAAGGAAAGGCCAATAGGAACTGACAGTTTATTAGTTGATTTGCTTATGTCTTTCTGATATTTTTGGGAAGGCTTTTTAAATACTGAGTTCAATAACAATTTCTTAACTGAAGTTGAAGATACAACATTTACAACATCTTTTTCCAGTTGCTGTGCTCTAATGATGTCAAAGTCATTTGTAATAGAGACCATTTAAACACTGAATCAGATGATCAGAGTTTGCTGAGGTTTATTAAATTATTGGGTGTCAGAAACCAAAGTCAAGCAGGCCTGGTCTGCTTTTGCGCAGGAGTTCATGAGGGGTATATGTGTGTGTTTGAACCATATTGCACTTCTCAGACAGAAAGCTCTCTCTGTCTAATTTCTGATTTTCATTCATTTCAGTGAACTAGAATGTCATTCCCCAGATTTAACTAATGATATGTCCATCATCTAAAATGTAAAAATAATCTATTTTTCTTATTTTCTTCTATTATGACTTAGATCAGTCATCTTTAGTTGGGCTCCCTTCAGACAACAGTTACCAGAAAGCTTCATTGCCATAATTCCTGGTGAATCTCTTGAGGCAGAGTGGATGATGGTCTTATACCAGGACTTCCTAGTATAAGATAATTACAATAGGCTGCCACTGAACCTGAAACTTCCTCAATTGTCTAGTTCAGTGTTTCTCAACCTTGGCAGCTTTCAGATGTGTGGACTTCAACTTTCAGAATTCCCCTAGCCAGCAATGCTTGTGATGCTGGCTGGGAATTCTGGGAGTTGAAGTCCACACATCTGAAAGCTGCCAAGGTTGAGAAACAACAGTCTAGCTGGAGAGTGCTTTGCTCTTCTCTCAAGGTCATTTGCCATATCAAAGCTGTATTTCACTTTATTTCTTAGTATCTTGTTCTTGCTTGTAGCAATTTCCATTGTCTGTCCACCCACCAGTTTTTCTTTTCCTGGTTTTATTTTCGTTACTCTTATCTATACCTTTGTATTATCCTCCTTTTCTTTCTCATTTTGGATTGTTCCTCTAGTCTTTTGTTATACACCATGGCTTTTCAAGAGAGATTGTGTATTGAGAGTATGTGTGGATAAAATAATACAGTCAGATAATATCAGGGGTGGGATATGACAGGGTTAACTACCGGTTCGGGATTTACCGAGGTTCTGTGATTTATGATGTGGCTTCCTGCTGCGAGCGGGTGCCTGTAAATCGTCACCTGTAAATCATCATCAGCATGTTGAGTGAAGAGAAGCAGTCTTTGAAACAGCTTTCTTTTTCTGCTTTTTTAACTGCAGCTGTGCCTCATTCGGCAGCTGAAGTTGAAAAATCAGGAAATAAAGATCAGGTAAGAGCCCGGGTGGGCAAAAACATCAGCAGACATAGAATCGGTTCTATGTCCGCTGTTCTACAGAGGTGGACAGAACCGGTAGAAACCCAGCCCCGAATAATATGATCAAATATTAGAAAGGAGAATTTAAAAGATCTTGCTAGCCAGTGCTTCCTATGGATATATGCTGTTCCTTGCCTGGGCCTTGTGTGTCAGAATGTATGCTTCGTATTTCTCAATTGGTTTTCTTGTGTAGTTGTGACTCATACTAGAATCTCTCAAATATAAAGCAGCATAATTTTGAAATAGTGGCACAAATAACAAAATATTGATTTAACAGGGATGACAGCAGTCAACGAGTGACACACATTTTAAAAATTAGCTTGTTGAAAAGTCATTCCTTGTCACTGAGTTGGCTTCAACCCCTGGTGACTGCAGGGATAAATACTTGCTATCCTGATATTGCTTAAAGTCACTCATAGTTCTTCCAGGGAGATTTTGGTAGTCTTTTTCATCCTGTTTATTTACTTTCTCCATTGTCTCTCCCTTCTTCTATTTCCTTTGAATTTGCCAAGCCTAATATTTTTTCTAGTCTATCATCAGCTTGCTCACATGCCCAGAGTATTAGATTTCAGCTTGCTAATCATCATTTCAAGGGAACAATATTTGGCCAGCAATAAACTCTTCTTGCAGTTCAATGCAACCCCTAATAATATTTCCAAATCCATAATTTTAAAGCATCTATCAACTTCCTCTCGCTCTTAATGTCCATCTTTCACATTATCACTGGGGGCATGGGAGAAACAGAAACTTTACCTTAACTATTCTGATTTTCACTTTCACTAAAATGTACTGTCTTTCATTACTTTGACTAAGCTTCTTATGTGTCTTCCTAGGATCATTTTGGCATGATCTATTCAATCAAAGCCCTTTCAAAAATCAATGAAGAAAAAAAAGTCAACTGCCTTTTTATATTCTCTTGTTCTTTTTGTTATTCACCTTATAGTATATTAACCATCTCGCTTGTGTCCATCTGTCTTTTACTTAAGCCTGCCTGCTTATTTGGATTTCTCTGTCAGTGTTTGAGTCAATTCTTATACATAGGATGTTAAATGGGGCTTTACTAAGGTGAAGAACTAATGCAACAGCTTGTACTTGTATTTTCTGTTTTCAGTGTATGCACCAATCTTGTCCTGTCTCGACACAGTCTTTCTCCTTATTTTCTGAGCTCAGGTTTTTCCCCACTGTTGAGTTACAGTGCTAGCTACCATATTTGACTTAGCATTAAATTATGTTGACATGAACTTCATGTACTTCCACTTGCTAATCCCCATTTTGTCTATTGTGTCTGCACTGATTGTGTCTAATGAGTGCAGCAAAGTGATTGATTGGTTCATAGGATTAGAAGGAACCTTGGAGATCTTTTGCTCTAACTTTTTCTGCCACACGCAGGAATCCTCATACCATCCTAAACAAATGGCTGTTCAACCTTCATAAAAACCCTGCAGTGATGAAGCATCCAATGCCAGGAAAGAAAACTGTTGCTACTTAATAGTTCTCATGATCAGGAAGTTACTCCTTATTTCAAGTCTGGATTTCCTTTTGCAACTGGCTTTTGTCCTATACTCAGGAGCTATGTAGAACAGTGGTGGGATTCAAAAATGTTTACTACCGGTTATGTGGGCGTGGTTTAGTGGGTGTGGTGTGGCTTGGTGGGTGTGGTAGGGGAAGGATATTGCAAAATCTCCATTCCCACCCCACTCCTGGGGGAAGGTTACTGCAAAATTATATTCCCTCCGCTCCCCACTAACCTGCTTTCCAGCTCTGTTCTCCTGTGCAGGGCAACAAAAAAAGACCCAGCTGATTAACTGGGATTCGGGAGGCAGAGAATAGATAGGGGCGGGGCCAGTCAGAGGTGGCATTTGCCGGTTCTCCAAACTACTCAAAATTTCCGCTACCAGTTTTCCAGAACTGATCAGAACCTGCTGAATACCACCTCTGATACAGAATAATCAGTAGGTGGAAGCTTTACGGAGGAATATCCATCCCTCCAATTTTGCTGCCCTTCCTGCCTGTTATCAGCTGATGGGAAAAACTCCTGCCAATCATGGCACTGCAGCAAAAATCTGTCATCTTCTGATTCCTTCCTGTAAGCTACTCTCCTATATCCCGTAACATGGTAACATCATCTGAATGAAATTTTTACATAGAGACAGATTAGAATAAAAAAGAGAGTTTCCATTCATTTCTTTATAGATTTCTCTGTTCAGGAACCAGTGGGATATGTCTGTGTGGATGTGGTTGTGGTTGTTGTCATCATTTTAATATTGCAGTATTTCAGTGTGTTCCACTGAGACACTTTGTTGGTATTATGCTATTTCACTGTTGCACTATTTTCATAGTCACCTTTCTTTACACACTACTGTTTCATTTATTTATGTTTCAAACACCCCTGTATCCAGCTGTTTAGAGAAACAAGAGCAGAATGGCAGTAGAAGATGCTGATCAGGGACAAGAGGAGTAGAATAATATCCTTGAAGCCTGGTTTTAAAATGAAAACAGCATCTTTAAAAAAACTGAAAGTTGTTTTCCGGACATATTTGAACTGTGGTTAGATGCAGTTTTATTGCTGCTTCTGCAGTTTTAAATTGTTCAGTGGGTAATTCGTACCTGGTACTTGCCTATTTGACAGGTGGTCTATTACCTGTCATACCTCACTTTTTAGAGGAATTGGTTCTTGAATATATTCTTTCTTGACAAATGTTTCTGTCATTCTAAAATCCCACTTGTGCTACAGATTTTATGTCTTGTTTGCCTCATTAGCTTCTGGGAGATCTGGTCTATTATTTTTCTTAGCTGTAAATTTTCTTGTGATATCTCTGATCCTTCAAAAGATTTTTTTTTTTCATTAAATGTATTTAATTGTTGACATGTTTGGTTGAGATACTTTTCCAGGTTCTTTTTGGCTTTACATTGGAAATCTGTGCTCAATCATTGTTTATCCTTTTATCCAAGGATTTCACTCCCCATCTTGTAATTTTTCCTCTTCAAAATGTTGGGAATATTTTTCCCAGTTCAGTTTTCAAGACATCTCTGGTCTCTTCCCATAGTTCCACAGATTTTCTTTCACATAATTTATTCATAGAAATTCTAATATTTGTAGCTTTTTTAGGACAAGGGCTGATTGATGCTTCTTATTAATCAGAGTGAAAAGAAAATGTACTATAGTCTAAAAATTCTGATATTTCTCTTTTCCTGCACAGTATCATTCTAATACCTAACTGGGTCAGCTGGAAATATTGTATTATGTGTAGCTATAACATAGTTAACCCAAGTATCAGTATCAACCAGAGGAAATTAGTTTAGTCCCAAGCATCTCCAGGCTGATTCAATCTTATGTTCTCATGACGACAAATGGATATACTATCCATTACTACCTTCTAAAACTAATTAGTATCTTCTAAAGCTAATTAGTATCTTCTAAAGCTAATTAGTCCAGAAGTGATGAAGAAAATATTACATCCCATACATATTTTAAAAATAGTAACCAAGATCTTCTCTATCCAGCAAATAAAGTGGAGAAAACTGCACAAAATCAATTTCTGTGCAAATATTTCTTTGCTGTGTAAGAAACCATCCTAGAAACTGGGGGTGCAATTCTGCATTGTGCCACATCTTCAAGGTCAAGGTCAAGGAATTCAATAGTGTGCTGAAGAGTGGCATGACATTTTAGCTGCTTCATAGCTCCAGCCAGCTACCTCATGTGAATGGGTTTACCTATTCAATGGATGAGTTTGTACAAGACAGTGCAGCATTTCTGCAATTCTGCTTTAAAGAAGTGGCATAATAGATGCAAGCTCTTCCCAAATGTTATACTTATTTTTCAGATACCAAATATTTTGTACATACCTATCTTCTTTTCTATCTACCAATCTGTCTGCTTCTTTCTGAATCATTCTTAATTAATAATTGTTTCATACCAGCATCATTGAAGTGTGCATCAATACAATTATGGCAGAGGCACACAAATAATAAAAGTAGCAGCCAAGCATAAAACATTTGTGAATCCTGAGGGATGCCAGGTAGACTTAGGGAAGAAGAGAGCCTTAAACAGTTGGGGGTGGAAAACCTTTCAATAAAAGTCCAAACCTGAGAGAAGGCCCGAGGACTGCATTTATTGTACACAGAGTATGCAATGTGGAGAAATGGAATCACTGAACCTGCAAACCAGATAAAGCCAAGCTTTTGTCATCTATTTGATTAAAAAAAAAAGAATGGCCCACAGTGCATCTGTAGGCTTTGCAGCCCTACTAATGAAAGTCAAGAATTGTTCTGACTTGCATTCCCTGTTGCCAGGCAGCCTCGTTTAATTCTCCTTTCTTTCTATGTCCTTGTCCAGAAAAGTATTTCTCTTTTCCTACAGCTGGCTCTTTCGCCTGAGGATCTGCTCTTTTGCATTTTAAACATTTGCTTGGTTTTTAGTTTAAGCCCCTGAGACTAATTGAAAAACTCTGGCTTTCTGCACTGCCAACTGCGGTTATTTATTTCTGTTACTTCATACAGGGCATCTTCTGCAAATTGGTTCCCTCCCTCATTATGGCACAAAGAATATCTTTAAAATAAATAAATAAATAACAATTCTTGGAAAGTTTTTTTTTTTTGGTTTAGCATGATAAGGTATATTAAAATGATGGGTTTGGGTCTTCTGAATAGTAGTAGCCATAGCAACTGCAAAAATTTTCTTCACTGCCTCTTCAATCTGCCTGCAAAACTGGCACTTTAGACTTCCTCTTGGAACAAGGCGAATTAGTCCAATCAGAAGCTGAGGCAGGCACTATGCTGCAGCCATTTTCCAATCTGAGCAAGGAACTGTTGACTGAGTCATCAAATACCCAACAAAAACCAAAGAAAATCAAAGAAAACAATGGCAAATAGGCCTCGACTTATAACCAGTCACTTAACAGAGCCTCCAAAAAAGCTAGTTATGACCCATTTTCAGAGTTATAACGATCGTACAGATTGCAGCCACGTGATCACATCTTTATGACTGTTTGCAATCAGACCACACTTCTGGCAGTTTTCTGCCAGTTTCTGGCATTTACTAAGAATCTTTAGCAAAAAAAACCATTGGAGAAAATTGATTTGCTTAATCACTGCAATGTTGACTTAATGATCATTGCAAAAGTGATAAAAAAATCAGGTCCAATCACATTTAAGGCCTCTACTTAAAGACCACAATGACTGTTGACTGCTATTCCAGGCTCAACTATGATAATAATTCAAAGACTGCCTGCATTCACTGATCATTTTACAGGGTTAAAGTGAAACTCCATTTTCTCTTGCAAGGGTCAATGCAGCCTTCTGAAAAATCTAGTCAATAGGCACATACAAACTCTGCAAACTAGGATATCTTTCCAAATGGAAAGCAGCTGCCAAATCACAACCAGCTTTTTAAAAATTAATTTTCAATACAGTATACTCTTATTAGAAAGTATATTTGGATTGTTAGTATAAATAAGCAAATAGAACTGTTTTACAGCCTTATGCTATTGATAGCCATTGGTGTTAATAAACCTATGTGTAGTTCTCCTGATGTCTACAAACTCAGAGTTAATCGCACCAAACTTGATTGCAAGAAATAGGACTTCAGCAACAGAGTGGTCAATGTCTGGAATACTCTACCTGACTCTGTGGTTTCTTCCCCAAACCCCAAAAACTTTAACCTTAGATTGTCTACTATTGACCTCACCCTTTTCCTAAGAGGTCTGTAGGGGGCGTGCATAAGCACACCATCGTGCCTACTGTCCCTGTCCTATTGTTTCTTTTATTTTTTTTTTATTTTTCTTATATGTATCCATGTATTCATAACTATGCTTTTACTTATACCTATTATCTTGTAAGCAATTGACAAACAAAATAAAATAAAATAAATACATTTCTTGATTGCCCTACACTTGATGATAAGGATATATAGCAATAGCACTTAGACTTATATACTATCCCATAGTGCTTTACAGCACTCTCCGGGAAATTTATAATGCCCAGCATATCGCTCCTAATAATCTGAGTCTTCATTATGCCAGCCTTGGAAAGATGGAAGGTTACATCAATCCTGAGCCCATCAGTATTGACCTCCAGGCTGTGGACAGAATTTGCCTGCAATACTGCATTCTAACCTCTGCACCCCCAGGGCTGTTTTATAGGAATTGCAATGCAATGCAACAAAATCTAAATTGCAAAATGTTGCCTGGCTCTATCTAAAGTGTAAAGACCACTGCTTCACAGATAACCCCTGAAAAATTTCTTGCTGGGTCTGATTTATATTATGGTTTACAAATAATAAGTGTTAGATTGAATCATCATAAAAAAAAACAGTATTACTCAATCAAAATATTGGATGATCGTATATTAAACTTGTTTTTATAAAATCAATGCCAAATAAACAGTATTATGGTTTGCATAATAGATAAGCCAGCTTTGTGCATTATAACACATCATAAATTACTGTTACCATATATTGTATTAGGTTCTAGAGGAGAAACAAATTAGTTTGGTGGAATAAAAACTACAAATACTCTTTCCATATTATAAATAATAGACTGTGCACTTGGCATTCTGTTTATTTTATATTCTCTATTAATTAACATTGCTTCTGTGTCATGACAATTCAACATTTGTAGTGGCTGTCATCTAGTCAATCTAGATTCAAATATTATTCAACAATTACATTTACACAATAAGTTTGTGCTAATTACCATGGCTTAAATTTCACTAACTTGAAAAATAACTGTCTGGACTGCATCACTTTAAACTGAAAAAGGCCATTTAAAATGATCTTTCAGTAGGTCATCATTGTAGATCTCACTATCTATCTTTTGTTCCAAGTGCTATAAATTTTAGCCTCAAAAGTATTTATACTATAATAAATCTAATAGTTTATAGACTTCAAATTTATAGCCTTGTTCACTTGTAGTTTTAGTTCATAATTTTTAATCCCACAGGTATTTTGTAGTAAATAGATTTTTTGTATATACTTATAGTAATTTTATTGATTTTATTCTTATACTCATAGTAAATACCGGTACATCTTATGTTATTGTACAGTGTTTTTATATTAAAGAAATATTTCATAGATTTGTGATTCATTGTTATTGTTCTGTATTTCTTGCTGATCAAAGTTTGAAGTAAAATTGATTAATCAATTGAAAAACTTTATATTCTCTATTAATATTCCCTAAGATTATGTTTTATTTATGCAATTGTTTAAGAATAGATTTATGCTTCTTGGTTTCCTTGCACAAAGTTCAGGTTGGCCACTGGATAGATCATGAAATAAATGTTAACATACATAGTTCATTTTAGGAAATCTCAGATTTACTCATTTTTAACCTCTCTGGCTTAGTAATATATATATATCGGTTTAAAATAAAACAAAATTTAAAATAAAAATTTTGGCAACAAGCTCAAGGTGACTAATTATGTAAGTTTAAATAATAAATAATAATTAACAATACAGAGAACACAGAGTAATTGTTTGAGATGGACAGTTTCTAAATTACACACACACACAAATGTATATATATATGTATGAATATGAATATATCCTTTTAAATTCAGTCAACTTCAATATTATCTATAGATTAAATTCAATCAATAGGGACATGGTTTGCCGTTGCCTTCTAACTTTTTTTTTCTCTTTAATTTCCAAGTATAGCTCTGATAGTTCCTAGTGTTATGACACTGCTTAACTTTTTGAGATCTGCCAAGAGTGGGCAAATGCTGATAATCAACTGACTTACTGTAAATAACACAGAACAATCTTAATCACATAAACATAAGAATAACTACGGTAACTATAAAAATAATAAAATGACTGAAACTACTCATGTTTCAAAGCTTTTCTTTAGGAGGAAATATCTGGCGACTTTACAGTAGGCCAGTGATGGCTAACCTTTTTGTCATTGCTTGCTGAAAGTGCATGCATGTGCGTGCAAGAATGTGCATGCATGCCTGTACCCATATTGCAATGCATGTGCAACCCCCCGCGCTCCCCTTGCCACCCCTGCACATGCGCATGGATCTCCCGCATTCACCCCCCCATGCATGCATTTAGGGCAAATACCCCTAAATCAGCTGGCTGGCGGGAGACATATATGCATACGCAGGAGAACTGAGCTGGGGCGATGGCTCGCATGCCCGCAGAGATGGCTCTGCGTGCCACTTCCGGCACATTTGTCATAGGTTCGCCATCACGGCAGTAGGTCATTATGGAGAAAAGCTTCCATTAGTTGATAGTTATCTGTTGATTTTAACTTGCCAGCTCTCTGGGAATGCTAGGATACATACAAATATCTGATAATGATTTTAAGAGACGTGTAGATTTATATGGGAGATCTTGATCCTTCCTAAAGAAGCAGACAATTATGGTAAGATGTCTTAATGAATAGCATTTGTGCCCAAAAACTTGTCTTGGTAGATCAAGTCTGGCAGAATTCTTGCTCATAATAAACATCTATAGAACTTCAGGCTTTTGTGGAATCTGAAAACCCTTCCCAGTGCAGTAAAATGATCACTGACATGTAGATATTTTCCTATGTATAATTAATATCAGGTCACATCTTATAAAGTATGATGGTTGTAGTACTTAGAATTGCCAGTTTGACTTTTCATCTTGTCATATAATAAATGACAGGAATTTTCTTGAGGTTAGCCAATACACATTTTAATATAGGCTTAAAGCTATACACATTCCACTGAGTATAGTGTGTGCAGAAGGAAAATATGTCAGCCAAGTGTATTGCAATGTGAAATTTTTAGGTTATTAAACATGTAGTAATCTGTTCTGGAAGTGTATGGATCACTTTTTATTGCCATGTAAGTCCATCCACCCTTTCATTAGAAAAAGCTCAGTGAAGCATCAGTATAATAAAATGTAAATACATTATTTAATATTGCATTACATGCATGGTTTGTATAACACACTTAATAATTAAAACAATGAAGGAGCAATCATTAAATAATCAAATATTTTCAAGATTATGTGGCTAGGCTGAATGTCTTAAAGTATATTCTGTATATGTATCTTCAATTTCTGTTGAGATTTTTAATAGATTTAAGAAAAAAGTTGGGTCCTGGAATCCACAGGGAATTATTGAACCAAGTCACAATGGCTGACAATGTGCAAAATTATGAGAACATGGATTGCCCCAATTATTTCTTGCTCAGCACTTAGATTAAATGCTAAGATATTCCTTACCCTTGAAGTAATGTAAAATGAGAACTCTTTTATCATCTCTTTCTTACCTTCTCATCCAAGGAATTGGAAATGTTTACATCACAATCTTGAATATTAGGCTGAAAATATATTTAGTTCTCCCCGAAGTGGGAAACCTAAGTCTAAACTGCACCAAATTGGACTGAGAGCTATACAGCCAAGATCTATCAAACGCTATAAAATGAATTTAAATAACCTATATTAAAATAACCTAACCCTAAAATAAGGATAGATCCAAGGTTTGGGCTTTTAGAGGAATTCCTCAAATTTTATATCTAAGAATAGAGCTGCCAAGTTTCAAATTGTGCTTTTTTTTTTTTCTTCTTCTCTTTGATTCATCTTGAAATTTGTTCAGTTTCTTCAGAGAATACAGTTCTGATAGATACTGGCTTTTGAACACCCAGTGTGGACCGAATTAAGGTAGAATGTAATGGCAGTCAGCTTTTTTTTTTCCATCTCAAATTCATATAAAGAACTATTTTCCACATAACAGTTTAGATATGTGACCTCACTCCAACTTGGGAAAGCTGGAATGCACTCTTTAGAAAATGCTATTTTTGCTTTGTTCTATGACCAACAAAATGCAATGCTATTTCTAATCCCTTTGATTAGCAGGTGTTGTTTTTTTCTCTTTAGCACTCGATTCCCTTTCCTGCACCTCCACAGCTTGCTCAACATACCTGCCATCCAGTGGTGGTATTCAATTTTTTTTACTGCCAGTTGTATGGGCATGGCTTGGAAGGTGTGGTGTGGCTTGGTGGGTATGGCATGGCTTGGTGGGCATGGCAGGGGAAGGATATTGTAAAATCCCCATTTCCACCCCACTACAATCGAAGGATACTGTAAAATCCCATTCTCTCCCCACCCCACGAACCTGCTTTACAGCTCCGTTCTCCTGTGCAGGACAACAAAAGAAGATCCAGCCAATCAGCTGGGACTCTGATCAGCTGGGACTAGGGGGGCCACAAACAAATGGGGGCAGGGCCAACCAGAGATGATATTTACTGGTTCTCCGAACTATTCAAAATTTCTGCTACCGGTTCTCCAGAACCTGTCAGAACTGGCTGAATACCACCTCTGCTGCCATCGTGTATCTTTAGCTTTGAACATGATCAGAAGATACCACAACAGATGTGATACTACTGTTTTGGAAGACTACCAGTAGATGGAGCAAGAGGAAGATTTTGCATTCTTCACCACAAAGAATACATTTAGTTCATCTTTGCTACTGAAATTTAAGTCTAGATTTACAGATCAATAGCATGCTCTACCTGTCCCTGATCTAATGAAATCACAGGAAGAGATTGCACCGGGGATACAATTACAATATGACATGGGAAGAGTATATAGGTGGTGCTTGACATATGACCACAGTTGAGCCCCAAAGTTCCATTGCTAAGTAAAGGCAAGTGAGTTTTGCCCGATTTTACAATCTTTCTTGCCACAGTTGTTAAGTTAGTAATATGGTTGTTAAGTGAATCTGGCTTCCCCACTGAATTTGCTTGTCAGAAAGTCGCAAAAGGTAATCATGTGTTCTTGGAACCATGCAACCAGGGGTGGGATTCTACAGGTTCTCACCTATTCTCTAGAACCGGTTGTTAACATGCTAAGCAGTTCAAGAACTGATTGTTAGAAGAAATTACTGGCCTAATCCTGTAAGGAAGGCAGGAAGGAAACATTCTGGTGTTGCTTACAGAAACTGCTTCTCTGTTAATCCTTATTACATTCTTGGCAGGACTAGACTTCCTGTCTCTGGAGTTTTTTCCCCCTCCTTTGTTGGTACTTTGCTTGTGTGGAGTGACCATTCAAAGTTACAATGGCACTGAAAAAAGTGACTTATGACCGTTTTTCACACTTACGATTGTTGCAGTATCCCCACAGTCACGAGAGGCCAGGCGAGGAGATGCATGCCTTGATGTGAGTGATGTTGAGTTGGCCACATCCAGCCAATCACATGACCACCAAGCCACACCCACCAACTAAGCCACACCCACAGAACCAGTTGTTAAAAAATTGAATCCCACTCCTGCCTGCAACAGTCCTAAATACGTGCCAGTGGCCAAGCATCCAAAATTTGACCACATGACTATGAGAATAATGCTACAGTGGTAAATATGAAAAACGGTTATGTCACATTTTTCACTGCTGTTGCAATTTCAAATGTCACTAAATGAATTATTGTAAGTCAAGGCGACATGTAAGTGGCTTGAAGAGAAAGCTGACCAGAGAACAGGGATCTAAAATGCCCAAGAGAACCTTAAAAACACTTAGAGTAGCCACCATAGAGTGAGATTCTCTCATAGCATCCATAATCAAGAAGATATAATCAAGGTTATGTGACTTATCACAGTTATCATTTAGGAATTGCTATCAGTACTAATGACAAGAGTGTCAAAGATAATATAATCAAGTGTTATATTACAGTCAGTGGTGGGATTAAAAAAATTTTTACTACCACTTCTGTGGGCATGGCTTGGTGGGCGTGGCAGGGAAGGATACTGTAAAATCTCCAGTCAATGGTCGTATTTGCCGGTTCTCCGAACTACTCAAAATTTCCGCTACCGGTTCTCCAGAACTGGTCAGAACCTGCTGAATACCACCTCTGATTACAGTCAATATTGCCAGCTATTTCAGTGGATTCCTTGAAGTTTTATGATATAATAAAAATTTCAGAGATTTTTTTTAAAAGGAGCACCTATGATAGCAGTTATGTTCATTAACTTTCTGCATATTATTTGTGGAATGGAATTAGAAGGACGAGAGTGAAGACTGATAGCAGTCCAAGAAAGTCGAAATAGAAATCTTATAGCAATATCTTACCTCCTGCTAGAGTCTAATAGCAGGCAATCTTACATGGTAGAAGCATGACCTATACTGAACATTAAATGTTCTAGGAATGTTAGTTATTTCTTAGCAGGATTCTGTATGTTGTCTGTTGACTACCATTTACAGGTAGTCTACATTTTGTCTTACAACAGTTCATTTAGTGACTGTTCAAAGTTGCAACAGCACTGAAAAAGCAACTTTTGACTGTTTTTTACAATTATAACCATTGTAACATCCCCATGGTTCCATGATCAAAATTCAGATGTTTGACTTCAACTGACTCATATTTATGACGGTTGCAGTGTCCCAGGTCACCCGATTACCTTTTGTAACCTTCTGACAAGCAAAGTCAGTGGAAAAGCCAGATTCACTTAACTGTGTTACTAACTCAACAACTGCAGTGATTCACTTAACAACTATGGCAAGAAAGGTGGTAAAGTGGGATGAAATTCACTTAACAACTGTCCCGCTTAGCAAGAGAAATTTTGGGCTCAATTGTGATTGTAAGTTGAGGACTACCTGTACTGTCTTCAGGTTCTTAATGGATTTATTCAGCAGAACTGCAGTAGGATCTCCTTCAGCCAATGAAGATCTGAAGGTACACTGTCCTGGAGAGAAGAACGCATAGTTTCTGCTCCAACTGACTTCAGCCCAGTCCATTTGGTAATATATACTCACCGGTGGGATGGAGAAAATGAGCATTTGTAAGAAAACAAAGGTTTTATGTCAACCTCTCATCAAAGTTGTCTAGGGTTACCCGGTGGCAGATTAAGGCTCACTGGTGCCGTAAACACTGACAATCTTGGTGTCTCCTTTCCTTTGTATATACTGTACAAATGAAGCCAAGCTTAGGCTACATAAAAGTTTTTGTGGTGCCCCCTTTGGGCCTGGTGCGCTAAGCACGTGCTTAGTCTGCTTAATGGTTAATACACCATTGGGGTATATCTGACATGCCAAGGAAGACATAGACAATTGGAAAGGAGGACAAATAATGAGAAAAGGAAGACATGCTAACGATTTAACTATTTCTTGGCACGAGCAACAAAACTGCAAAGAATTGGCTTAGGCCTTCATGTATGTAAAACTATTTTTTCCAGCATCAGAAAAACTGGTCTTTTTAAACTCAGCATTTCCCCGCCCCCCATCAATGAATCTTTATTTTTAAGAGGATGCTAGCAATAATATAAAATAGATAACAACCTGTCTTCAACTTTCACCATATGATGAGTCATGTGATCTCTAAACTAAAGTGATCATCGATTAGAAGAGGCTAGATTGAAACTTATTGCTGGAATCAGAAACAATCCAGAAGGTCACAATAAAAAAAAGTTTCAATGGCTACTATTGTGAAAACAATCCCAGCACCAGCAATCCCACTTCCTCACTACCTTCAAAAAGCCAGACAATATTTCATTTTATGGTTATACCTACTAGACAGAGGACATAAGGTTGTTGTTGTTTTTAAAAAAAGACCATGTCTTTTTGCCAGAGTCCTGGTAACTCTTTCTCAAACCTTTATTCTGAATGATGACTTTTGTTTTGTTTTTTCTGATTCTTTTTCTTCAGTATTCGTCTGGTAGAATTTTAGCACATTTTTATGTGCTGCCACTAAGATTAAGGGGCTCTGGGCAAAATGTTTTCCAGGTCATCCTCCAGCATATTTTGACCTATGCCCCAGCCCCCTTTTCTGTCTCTGTCTTTCTCTCTCTCTCTCTCACACACACAGACACAAACAGTCCTTTGTTCTTTTTACATCTCAATAGTATCAAATCTTTATCTCCTTGGTCTTCCTGTGCCTGGAGCTGCTGGCTTGATTAGCAGAGAAGAGGGGATCAGAGAGGAAAAGATTGAACAGTGAGGGGGAAAAAACAGACTTGTGGAGATGGGACTTGGGGCCATCCAGGCTTTGGACATCCACCCAGATTCACCTCTAGGTTTCCATGATTTAAATATTTCAAATAATGATCAAGGCTGTATTTTGGTTCTGATACAGAAGTGGTTATCCAAAAAGTTTTCTTCAAGTTCTGGCTCGGTTTGTTTCATATTAAAGCTGCTGTTTATTCGGTGGCTCTTGACCCAAATTATCTGATACGGAATTTTAAAAAAGCTCTCTCGAGTATCCGTTAAGTGAGACAGGTTGATACTGCAATGTGAGTACATAATATTATTGTACATTTTAGCACCCTCTTAAAAAAACCTGTAAAATAATTTGATAATTACTATTAGTAGAAAACAAAGAGTGGGATGAAGTGTCTTAAGGCCAAATGTTCTACCAGATGGCTGCTTCAAGTGCTTTCCCCTGGTCTTTGAGCTGGCAGAAAAAACACCCTGGCATAAATATTCTGCCCTGACTGCCAAGATTTATTCTGCTATAATGACAAGCCTGGTGAGTGGTGATGCCATTATATATTTAATGAGAGACAAGTTAAGAAAAGCATTTGGAGGATTTTCCATCTTTCATTTTCTCTACCATCAGGCATTAGCTGCCATCAGCAAAACCCTCACAATGTGAACAGCTGCTTGGAACGGCATGTTTACTCCCTGTCAGTTGACCAAGTAACAAGTTGCAGGTGATAGAACACTATTGTACCATGACAGAAATGATACAATAATATTCTTTCGTGATGACATCTAACGCAAGTATGTAAGTCAAGTTATTCACATGATATCATATTCCCCTCTCGTATCTTCTGCAGATGCCTAGAGTTGGGTGGGGTCAAGGATTCATCTTGCTCTGCTTTGTATTTTCCAAACTGGCAACCCTGCGCCTGTGTAAACCACAGGGGAATACAAAACATCTCATTTTTCTGAGCAACTACTATTCAATGGCATACTGTTTCTAAATATGGAGGTTCCATTGAACTATCAGTCAATCGTAGCTGATAACCCTGTTGTCCTTAACTATAGTTACATTAATCTGCTAATTAAAAATGCTTTGCTGTCCTTCTAGTCAATGTTAATCAAGTTAATGTCATCATAATTCACCAAGGTGAAGAAATAGCACAGCATGTGATATTATATAAACTAGAAGCTGATGTTGCAAAGTTCCCATCTAGTTCACTGAACACAGCAAGTATATGAAGGGAAGAGTTCTTACCTGGCAGATTTCATGAACAGAGAATTACATGAATCATATATCCAAGGCTTCCTCTCCCACACATCCAGCTCAACATTTTAGCACATCAGGCAATCAGATGTGGTATCGGCATCATTCTGTGAAGTGTCCTTTATAGGTTTTTTTTGTTTCATAGTTTGAAGCTTAACAATTATACGGCTATTTGCCTAAGGAAAACTGATCTCCTCAGTTTGTTGCCCTGTGAATATTTCATTGAGCTTAACCCGGACTGTCACTTGGCTAATGGAAGGTAGTTCTTAAGTAGAGCGTAATTTCAACTTGACCTTTGTCAGCATTATTTCCCAAAGCAAGGAAATGTTTCTTAATCCCAGTTGAGAAAATGTTTCTTAATCCCAACTGAGAAAACTATGGTCCTTCAGATATTGGTAAACTATCATTCCCAGCATTCCTTCCCATTGGTTATGCTAGCTGGGGCTGATGTTCAGCAATATCTAAAAGGGTCCAGAATCCTAGTCACTTTTTGGCCAAAAGGTTGTTCATCTACCAGAATTCCAACTAAAATTATTGTCAATGTATCAGAATCAGTAATGTTTACTTACATACTTGCAGTTTGTTGGTTGAGTAAGCATTTGTACCTCACTGTTCAGCCTGAGAGACTCTCAAGGTTACTTATGTAATAATACAGTATAATAACCAACTTGTTCATTATATTGTTGAGCCTTCCAAAGGTTTGAAGTTGTTCTTTTCCCAGTTTTATCCTCTCAACTATAATCCTGAGGTAGATTATATTGAGAAATAAGGACTTATCCAAAGTTATCCAATGGTTGAGCTTGAATCGTCCTAATCGTTCTACTGTTCTGTCCGGCTCTGTAGAACCGGTAGCTCTGAAGAGCAGCAGACACAAAACCGGTTCTGTGTCTGCTGTGGTTTTGGCCCACCTGCCTTCAATTGAGGACCTGTATAGTGCACAAGTCAAAAAGAGGGCTGTGAAAATATTTAGACTCCTCACATCCCGGACATAAACTGTTTCAACTCCTTCCTCAAAATGGCACTATAGAGCACTGCACACCAGAACAACTAGACACAAGGACAGTTTTTCCCCAAAAGCCATCACTCTGCTAAACAAACAATTCCTTCAACGCTGTCCAACTATTACAAAGTCTGCACTATTACTGCTAATCTTCTCATCATTCCTTATCACCCATCCCCTCCCACTTATGACTGTAGGACTGTAACTGTCCCTTGTATCCTTACGATTTATATTGACTGTTTCCTAGTATGATTTGATTGTTGATTGTACCCTGACTATCATTAAGTGTTGTATGATTCTTGATTCTTAACGAATGTACCTTTTCTTTATGTATACTGAAGAGTATTTACACCAAGACAAATTCCTTGTGTATCCCATCACACTTGGCCAATAAGCTATTCTATTCTATTCTATGCTCGCCCGGGCTCTTACGTGTCCTTTATTTCGTGCTTTTTCAACCTCAGCTGCTTTGCATGGCACAGCTGCAATTGAAAAAGCAGGAAAATAGTGTTTTCAAACGCTGCGCACCCACGCACAGCATTGCCCAGCTGTCCGGGCAGCACAGCTCACGACGTTTCACATGTAAATCACCGAACCAGTACTTACACCTGTCGGATCCCACCCCTGCCTAAAAACATCATCTTCCTTAACCGAAGTGTGATACAGTACAGAACAAAAATCCAACAATACAAGGGTTGCTGGAGACCACTTGTCTCCCACGGTATCTGTATGGCTGATTCAATCTTGCAGGATTGATGTACTCCAGGTTTCTTCATTTAAAATGGACCAAGGAAATACACTTTTCTCTGGAGCAGTTTCTGCCCTCTGGAATAAAGTTCCTCCTGAGATCCAGATAGCGCTCCACTCTGAGGCTTAGAAGAGCTGTGAAGACTCAGCTTTTCACCCAGGCCTTTGACAAAGGAGAGGGAGACCCCTTGCCTCATGAGGCTTATCCTCTTTTTTATCTTTTCCTGTTTGATTTTATTGCAATTTCTGTTTTTGATTGTTATGAGCCACCCAGAGCCATTGTGAATCGGGTGCTATACAAATTTAATAAATTATTTTTATTTTTACAAATAATCCCAATAAAACAAACTCAAAATCCAGTAACAGTATTAAAACAACCAACACAGTAATTGTGCCAAGGACCAAATGTCTATATTTGTTGCAAATATTAATATTTAGAATAATTTTAAATAAATTAGAACTATTGACTAAATAGGAACATGATGCAACAACCAGACTTGCTCTTTAAATAAAAAGGCTTTTTATTTTGGAAGAAAGCCCTTTGAAGGCCAACGAATTTCTACTGAGGATAGGAATTGATTTCATAACCTGGACTTTGCCACCCTTGCCCAGCCTGGAGAACCAGAAGGAACAAGACTGTTGGGAGAAATAAAAGCAGACAGATACCTGTCTGGGAAGTTTAACTCTGCTATCAAGTCTAAAAAGACCAATACTGTCAGGTTCTGGGAAATGGCCACCAGAATGTTGTGTAGAATTAGAATTCCTCACTCCTAGTCCAAAATTGTAAAACTAGATAGGAATATAATCTAAAAAGATATAGTATGAAAAGGTAAGTAGACAGATAAGGGGGGGGGGGAATTACTTTGTGTAGCATAGCAGACAGCTCTGATGAAAGTGGATAGTTTTGCATGGTCTGTTTTCTATCTTGAATCATTCATAAGGGCCACTGTTTTGAAGCTTTTTTTGAGTATTCCACTCAGATCTTCCCCCAGGGACACCTGCATTGTTTTAAAATGTCAATAGGTATGTTATTAAAAGGGTCTGTCACTATCTCCTGTAACACCAGCCTTGCTATTTTGTTGTTCCTCGTGGAATGGAATGTTCTGAATGCTTTCCTGCCAAGTGTGACTGGAAGTAGGAGATCTGCAATTTAATTATTTCAACATCACTGGAAATATGGAAAGAACATCTCTTTGAAGAAAAGCAAACCAAAAAATATAGAAAGCGGAAACAAGCTATAGTGCACAGCTGATTTTTAGTTTTTCTTCTTTGATTCTGAGATCCTGCTTAGCTAGCTGCTTTGCCATTCTTACTTGTCTGGATACCGAGTCAGACTGACATCATGACTGTGCATAAATTAGAGGTGAATTGCTGTAGTACAATGCCTTGCTTTAAAAATGCACCGCCCAAAGATACGGATAAAATACATACACATAGCTGCATTTAGCTCAACAAGTTGTAAAGCCTTTACACATTTTTAAAAAGGGAAGAAATAACTGGATTAGGATTAGGGTTGCAACATCAAGAACCTTCCTGGACATCCTCAAGGGTGTGGTGTGATGTTTCAGAGCAATATCGCGGGTTATGGAGTATTTTTTTCAGATTTGAGGGAGGAAATTGCCTTAACCTTGCAAAGAATTGCACTTCCCTGTCCTCAGATATACTGTAATCATTAAGCTCCAAAAATTTACTATCCCCAATTTAATGTGGCATGTAAATCCACCGAAGTATTGTTTATGCACCAAGTAGTATTAAATAGTGATTTTGTAAAAGTGGAATTAACTCAAATAAATCTGATATAACTGAGCTAGATCTTCATAGTTATCTGTTCTCATTTTCCTTTTGAAACATATTTCTGCATGATATTAATCTTGTATTACTTTCCAAGAGCACTGCATTATGACAGCACTTGGTTTACCTTGCTAAGCTAGAAGCTAGAGGATTGGGACTAGGGAAGTCCCATTAGAGAATATCAGGCCTCTTGGCTAGACTGAGAAGTTAAAAAACATCTCAAATGGTGCCAGTAGCAACTGACTTCCTTAATGTTGCTAAGGAAACAGCATAATTATCTCCAAGGAGTCATCAAGAGTCAATCTCAATTTTTACCTCCACACTTTTATAGAAGAGAATTAGGTTACATTGGAGTTACAATTCTAGTTTTATAGTTAAGAAAATTTGCTTCTTTTTTTCTGTTCAGTAATAATCTGAATTTAATAATCTATCTTCCTAAACCTTTTGTTTCTGTAGTGCCTTTTCTTTTAGCTGAAGATAGAAACTGAAAAATCATATTGTTTAATTAAGCTTGTTTGCCATGCTGCATTTGCATTTTTTTTAAAAAAAATTGCAAAAGCACCTAAGGAACAAAATCCAACAATACAGATGATCAGACTTTCAAGAAGAGATTGGACTGCCATTTGTCAGAAATGGACTAGATGACCTACAAGGTCCCTTCCAACTCTGATTATCTGTTATCTGTATTCTTGTTGGATTTTGTTCCTCAGGAGCTTTTGCAATTTTTTTTAAAAAAATGCAGATGCAGCAGCATGGCAAACAAACTTGATTAAATCTTGATGCTATCTAGACCTTCTGTAAAAATCAACGGATGCAAAAAAATTGCACTACAGAATGCTCGTTTGCAAACACGCAAGCATTCAGAAAGTTGTCCACTATAGCAAGCTATTACTTTTCATCCTTCGATCTCATTTCTTTGGGTTGTCTGATCAAATGGCATGGAATTCACAGCTGAAATGTATGGATTATCTTTTAAATAACACCAGTTAAGAGTTTCAAAACAAAATGTTTTGGTTTCATAGTTCCATACATATCCTTATTCACATTACTGTATTTTGCTGCAGATAAGACGACGGTCTGCTTTCCATATTTTGAACAACCCTTGTAATTCTTTGCCACTGATCATCCTGGTTGGTATTATTGAGAATTAAGTCCAAAATCTCTGGAGAATATCGGATTGCCAATCTACACACTAAAGAAATGTTAGCAAACAAGTTCCAAAGCCCTTAAATTCTCTATCCTCCGCTTTGGTGCATAACACAAAGAGCTGAACCTTTTTTGAACAAAGCTTAGTCGCAGAACTTGAAACCCTCATTGTAGTCTATACTTATGCATGAATAAAACCATTATGAGCTGTTAAAGGAGATATATTTAGGATCCTGCCTTATAAATCAATGCATAGACCAAAGCTGAATGTGAATGCTTAAAACTCTTTCATTGAATATGTGCTTGACTCTGGGACGCTTTCATTAGACCTCCACTTTGTTGCTTTCCTTCCTTTTTAATAAAGTTAAATATCTTGCCAATATGCAGCTCCTCACTAGACTAGCCTAGAGACTAATACATGTCAATTCTAGCATTACAGCTACCATAAACCAGGAATAAAAAAAATGATGCCACTTCCCTACAGACTCCGGATGAGTCAGAATCAAACAAGCCAGCGAATTAAGATTGTCATAAAGATGAAAGGCAAGCACAAGTTCATTTATTTATAGCAAAGGTCTTGGGTTACAAGAGGTCAGTTCTTGCCATCTTGAAGAAACATTAAACAGGTTAAGTTATTGCATACATGTGCATTATAATTTAGCAGCAAGTCATTCACAGAACACATTTTTCTTTTGTATTGCCGCTTTACCTTTTTTTTTCTTTTTTTCCCCTTTTTGGTTTAATCTCTCAAATTGTATAGAGATAAATCTTTTTGGCTTTTACAAAGCATGTAACACCACCTTTAAGTTAATGGTCTTTTATTGGAAAAAAGACTAGCATTTACAACCTGGAATGGACATAACTGTACTATCTTGAACATCGATGTTGATAGTTGTGCTGAAGTCCACAGGCTCCTCTGCAAGCTCCAAGTCTCGGTACAGTAAATTTTAAAACTGCAAGAGAGAGGGGGGAGAGAGAGTGGGGGAGAGGGAGAGAAAGAGGGAGGAGGGGAAAGGGGATAGGGAGGGAGAGGGGTGGGGGAGCATGTACCCAAAGGTGCTCCTGCCCTTTGGTAAAGATTTTGTTAAAACTTTTTAGAACGGTTAATGGCCCAACATCCGTTCCACAATAGTGCAATGCAGACAATTTTAAAATCAATGTAGTAACACAGAAATGCCACCTATTTGCTTTTGGAAACAAACTACAGCTACATATTGGTGAGCCTTCTCCACCTCGGGTGGGGAATGGGGGGGGGGGGGGGGAGTTGCCTCTAAACTTTTTCCAGTCCTCAGCCACTTTGCTGCATACCACCTGAGGTATAAAACAATTTGAAAGTAACCAGCTTTGACAATTTTATAACTACAGATTCAGCCAGAACCCACTTTTTTGACAAAAGAGTGATTAGGCTTTTTTCCCTTTAAGGTTTTTTTTTTCTCCTTTTAAAAACTATTTTAATACAAATGTCTGACTGTGCTCAATTGTCAAGCTGCATGCATGAAAAACTGGCCAGCCCAAACAGAGTAATAGTTATTAGCAAATGGAACTTTTTGAGGAGTTCACTAAGTGCTTTCTTATTTTTAAAAGGCAGTACAATTATTTATATTGGAAAAAGAAAACTGATGGCTAACTTTATTTTTTGGGGAACAGGACCACCAACCATTACATGCAGTTTGTGGACAGAAGGTATTTCAGCATTCAGTTTTGCTATACAGAAACAGAATGAATAAATGAACATTTTTTTTGCAAGAGGTAAGTAAAAGATTCAATTTGATTCTTCTAGAGGAAAAAAAAGGTGAAAGGAGATTTCTTCATTTTGCAGTCATCATCTGTACGAATTCTGAAAGAAACAAAGGAACATATTTTTAGCCATTTCAGAAATGAAACAACATAAACAACCTGTCATGCAGAAATTCCTAACCCCACTATATTCTAAGATGTACAATTTAACAATCCACAACTTCTAAGTCCCCACTGTAATTTCTGCTCTTGCAAAATTCTATCGTTATAGGAATCCACATTATACCTTCATAGTTAACTTGTCCATCTCCATCAATATCTGCTTCTCTGATCATTTCATCTACTTCTTCATCTGTTAATTTTTCTCCTAAGTTTGTCATAACATGACGTAGCTCTGCTGCACTGATGTAACCATTGCCATCCTTGGGGAGGGGGAGATGGAGAACAAATAGTGCAAAATTGAGAGAAATATAAGGTTGCAGAATAAATGTTTGCAATACAACTAAATATGGAAAAAAATTTGTTTAATCAAGTACATGTTTTGATTATGTAAGTTCATAAGTTCAGCCTCTGATATCTCCAGCCCAAAGATAAGGGACAGATAATAGGAAAATTCATATTTGAGATCTTAGAAAGGTGCTGTAGCAATAGCTAACTCTGGGCTAAACCTGGAATAAGACTGCTTTCTATGTTCTATGTTATTAACTTTATCCTATACGTATTATCCAGAGTTTAATTGTGTTGAGGTAGTCTTAGGGAAGTGTGCAAAGAACGTATCCCAAATCTCTCAGGAATGCAGGATTACCAGAAGAACAATAATCTTTTAGTATTATGTCAAATGTTAGGCAAACATTGCAAGCAGCAGAAGAACTAAGGTTTAATTCAAATCCACGTCCTCAAACTATTTATTTTGCCGTCTTAAAAGCTTTGTAATTAGATTAGATGTTCCAACCTTTTTCCATTCTATTTATTTCTTCTACCATGAGGAACGTTTCTAATATGAAATCACTTTAAAATGACAATAAAGTGGTTGAATTTCCCATCATAAAAAACAAATTATCAGAATCTAAATATATGAGAACAGTGTCTTTCGTCTCAATACAGTGAGAAGTTTCTCTAACTCTACCATATCTAACTTTACCATAACTCTATGCATATCTGAATTCCCAGATTGCCTCCAATGACTTTGAAGTCCTCTAGAGACAACAGTAAGAAATTTCCTCCCAAGGGAAAAATACAAACAGAAATGTTTTTTTAAAAAAACATAAACCTATATCATACAAATATCCTAACAGTACCAACTAATCCAGAGATCTATGTGCTAAAAAAATCAACTTAAGAGTGAATTTTAAGTTATTGGATTGGTTCAGAATGCTTCTTTCAAAGTTGCTAAACATTTCTTAGTTTAGATTTTATAGGAAATTTGGGTATTTGTTTCTAAAGGTCAAATAAACCAGGATTTATTGCAACTATTCTCAACCACAGGAATGTCAGAAATGCAGCTCTCAGGAAGCTTTACTGCCTAGGAATTTTTGAATTTGCAGGCTTCTGGTTGGAATGATCAGCTATTGGACTGAGATGGTGACATCTGATCCAAGCCACTTCTTCTCTTGGAAGAGTACAATATAGAGCTTACATGCTGAAATAAAACGTGTTTCAGACTCTGTATGAAAAATACAATTCTCCATTTAGGAGATGAAGATGGAATAAAAAATAGACATTTCAAATTTTGACCTTACTGAACACAAAGAAAGAGAAAAGACTCGTTAGCCAAACCCGAGCAACTCTGATTCTGATAGATACATCAATTGTAAGGAATAGAATAGAACAGAGTTGGAAGGGAGCTTGGAGGTCTTCTAGTCCAACCTCCTGCTCAGGCAGGAAATCCTATACCGTTTCAGACAAATGGTTGTCCAATCTCTTCTTAAAAACTTCCAGTGTTGTAAATCCACAACTTCTGGAGTCAAGTTATTCCACTGATTGTTATGTCAGGAAATTTCTCCTTAGTTCTTGGTTGCTTCTCTTCTTGATTAGTTTCCACCCCTGCCCTCAGGTGCTTTGGAGAATAGCTTGACTCCCTCTTCTTTGTGGCAGCCCCTGAGATATTGGAAGACTGCCATCATGTCACCCCTAATCCTTCTTTTCATTAAATTACACATACCCAATTCCAGCATCCGTTCCTTATATGTTTTAGCCTCCCTTAATCATCTTTATTGTTCTTCTCTGCACCTTTTCTAGAGTTTCAACATCTTTTTTACATCGTGGTGTCCAAAATTGGATGCAGTATTCCAGGTGTAGTCTTACCAAGGCAATACAATTAGAAACAGACAGACCTGGACTAAATTTTTCACTTAGTCATAATGTTCCCAGAGAATCCAAACAACTTTCTCCTACAGTGAAACAAACACCAGGATGGCCAGCATTGCTATTTGCTTCTCCAAACAACAAAGAACTTTCTTAATCAGAGCCATTTTAATTATACAATCCAATGCATTACAATGCAATATACTAGAAAGTTTGCCACTAGCACATTCAACACAATTTGGGCAAATCTGGTTTTCTGTTAGAGGCATCTTATACGCTGTACTTATTTTCACTGGACATATTTTTAAAGATATGCAACCAGTTTGTGAAAGAGTCCTCTTTCAAGATTTCAAGGATGCGTTTGCAGAGTATCAACTGTTTCCATACAAAATACATTACAATTCTCATGTTACCCTTCCAAAAAATAGTTTTGCTAGGAAGATAAGTCAAACAAGCAACCAGTTAGAAATTTGATTGTGAACTGCAAATGTTTAAAAAAAGACTCACTGGACTTTACTAGGCCATCTGCTTTAGCAACAGAGAACAATTCCAAAGAACATGGATATTGTAACACTAACACCCCCACAGTTAACCTTAAAATCATACCTTATCAAAAACTCTGAATGCTTCACGAATTTCTTCCTCACTGTCTGTGTCCTTCATTTTTCTAGCCATCATGGTCAAGAATTCCGGGAAATCAATGGTGCCATTGCCTGTCAAAAAAGGCATAGAAAGGAAAAACATGTCCAAATGTATTTTCAACTCTATCAAAACAGAATATGTTCTGTCTTCTTCCTCTCAATCCATTCCTCTTTAGTTAAAATTTGTTCTGTAACTGGATTCTCATATATTCTTTCTAACTAAATACCTCAATGCAATTTCTTTCATATTGTTCAGTTTTCAATATCTTCATTTACTTATTTTTTCTTGACCTACCTTTTGTTTTATCAAAGATGTCTTCCTATTCCTATAGCCTTAAACATACTTTTATGTTTTCTTGACATACTTAAGCCTCACTTCTGTTTAATATTCATGCTATTCATTACCTTTCTACCATATTTACATATCTTAAAATTGTATAATTCGTTCTGCTAAGGGACAGTTTAATCTGTTTGTTCCAGTTTTTTACCATGTATGTAAATTCAGAATCACTCACTCCATTTTCCCTATCAAACACCACTACTCTTGGACTTTTAGATCCATACTCCTTGTTGCGTTTGACATTCACTGGAAATCATTTGGGTTCTCAGCAAGTTGTGACATCATATACATGCTATTGGTTTTTTAAAAATAAAAACCTTTTTGCCATAGTAGAGTTCCTTTATTCCACCAAAGGTTTTAGATATAGAAAATGCAATTTCTTAGCAGATGTCGATCAGTTCAACTCTCTGCACTCCTGAATTGCTTTGAAAACATCACATAACTGATCCAGTTTGTGCTCTCCAGATCAAAGGCCACTGCAGGTGGAAATTTTAGGAGTTGGGAAAGATGGAAATAAAATGTATTCTCCTCTACTATTTGTTCAACTATGAACTGGAAATGCTTAGTTTTTACATAATCCAGATTCTCTCTCTCATTTTAATGCTAATTTATAATTTCACAGTATTTCTCTTCCCTTTAATTACTAGACTAATTTTCAAAGGAATTATAATCTAACTGCTGATCTTGGGAAACAGGTAGAGGACAGGACTGCAGGTGACTGGAAGGTCAACATTATGTCTTGTTCAGCACATACTGCATTCCTTACATTCAATGGAATTTCTGCAAACAATCAGAGGAACAGATTTTCAAAATTCTCAAGGGTGTGTGGGTTTTTTTTAAAGGGATGTTGTACAATTGGTCCCAATAAAGGTTTTTCTTAAGCACTTTCATATTTGTAAGTATAAGACAAATTAACCAATTATAAGCAGAGTTATTTTATTAAAATTTGGTTCTCATGTCTTCAACACATGATATACAACTGTAAGCTTTCTCAAACTTGATGCCTTCATTCATACTCAGCATATTGGCAGAGAGTTATGGCAGTGAATTATATCCTGTCTGGAAGACAACAGTGTAGTAATGCTCTGAATCTCTTCCACTAGGCTACTGGACTAGAAATTATTTTGTAGACAAGACAGGATAATATAAATAGTTGGAAGAAAATATTAGCTATTCTTTGCAGATTAGAAATGTATTTCAAAAATCTGGATCATCTCTGATCAAGCTATCTTTTTATATCGTTCGAAGTACTCAAGCCTTTTATTTTGAACTCATTTGTATCCCCAGAGGATATGCAGGAGTATGATTGAGCTTCAATTCCACTTTTACTATGCTCTGCTCTAGAGATGATTTTAACTTTGAAGAAATCTTTGATCCCCGATGAGCACTGATGATGTTACCTAGATTGGGTAATGAAACATCTGCAAGAAAACAATCAAGCTCAGAGAGCACTAAGGAGCCCTCATTTCAACTGTGAACTACAAATATTCTCCTTTATTACTGTCTTATGTTCTCCCCACACTCTAAGGAACATACCCAGAGAATTCATTATTAACATAAAAAGTAAAAATGGTTAAACAAATCAGTGAACGGTTATCATATTAATCACACCCAGTTTTATTTACATATAGTGCAGCCAATTCAAATTTAGTTTTAAGTTCTAGCCCGTCTATTTCTTTTTAAGTATTTCTCTCAACAAGCCATTCAAACATTTTAAGCAATGCAAATAACTTTTCTTTGGCAGTCAGAAACATTTTGTATGTTACGTTTCTCCAACTATATGCTAGTCTTATCTTGATTAGGGTCGATGCCATGAAGGTATGTGATAAAAAATTGCAGATAAGGCAATATGTAATTTGTCCTGAAATACATAGTTCCAATACACAATTATTTCACAACAGGTTGTATGATTTAGCCAGTTTTGGCTGACCTTGGAAATACTAAGAAGGGTCAAAGTTATTAGTAATAACACGAAATCAGGAAATCCCAGCCTAGACTGGAAGCTGAAAAACACTCAAGAAAGCAATGGCAAGCCATATTGTAATCACTAGGGATATTATAATAAACTTCAGGGAGATTAGATCTCTTTATCTAGAAAGTTGTATGGTAAAAAAAAAGTTGCACTGCAAATTATCTTGCTGTTATAACATCTTTTACTCAGAATTTAATCCTGGATTTAATTCAGATTTGGAGTCTATCACAAGGACATGGTAGAGAAAGCGGAGTCTATCTCTCGTCAAACTACTCCATAGCCCAGAGACTAAAACTAGAGGGCAAGAAGATAGATAAACTGTTGCCTAATAGGTTTCTATTTCACTGACTCCATTTGACAGTCTGCCAAATCTGAGTGCATTCTACTGCATTTAGAGATAGGGATACTGTTAGCATATTGTCTATCCTGCAATCCAATAGTCTCTCTTCCTTAGTTAGCTGTTCTGACCTCTGGCATGGCATTGGTTTACTCTAGGCATTTTGTTCAGGACACATATTAGGTGTGGTTTTCTGCTTGAGTGGAGCTAGTGACTTTTAAGTTGGGGAAATTATGATAACTCAGCTGGCATGGACAGATCACCTTCTAGTGAGTCTGGCAACTGATGGAAATCTTAAAGCAATCCAATTCAGGCACCCAATGCATTTGGGTATTTACCCTAATGCATTTAGGAAATTTCCTATTTTACTTATCAGCTGTTATGTCAGTGCTCAATGCTGGCCATCACTCCATCCACATAAGAAGCCAGCATTGCTTTATCTGCACAAGTGCATATTCTTCAAAAATGTGTTGGAGATGCACAGCCAGAATTGATGGGCAAAGTTGATCAGCTGTGCTCCAACACTATGCAAGCTGCACTGGCTGCTGGCCTGCTTCCAGGTGCAATTCAAGGTGTTGGTTTTTACCTATAAAGCCCTGCATGGCACGAGTCCTGATTACCTGAGGAACCATGTTATCCCAATCAGATGAGCTCACCCCACTAGCATCAGGAGAGGAGGTATGCTGTAGATTCCATCAGTAAAGAAATTTCAGCTGGCAGGATACAGGAGAAGAGCCTTCTCTTCTATGGCTCCTACCCTTTGGAACATCTTACTCTCCACTGTGAGATCTGCTCCTGACCTTCCATAAGGGCCTAAAAAGCTGGCCCTATCAGTTGGCTTGGAGTCCCAATGGAGACTGTCACCTGGAGGTAGTTGATGAACTAACATCAGATTCCACCTCACTCCCTGCACACCTTGTTCCTTCCCACCCAATATTTTTACCATAGTTTATAATTTTAGTACTACTAGTGGCAAATAAATTTAATAAATAAATAAACACACTTGGATAAATCATAGGGAAACAAATTTAGCAACAGCTTGTCCCATCACTTGCAATTTTGGGGTTAGCTTTATGGAGAGCTGAGGATTACCAACCAATAATTTAATTCTTGCCTTTCTTGACTGATTAAGACAGGACTGATATCATGGTAAAGAGAAATAATCTATATGTCGCTGAGGGAAAGATGTGTCCTAATTGCATAAAGAAGGCAAGTAGTCCATGCAAAGAATAACCTCCTTTCCCTGGACAATGGCAATCTGTCCAATATAAACAAACTCAATCACTCCATTTCTGGAAAAGTTAACTGAGAAGACCTTACGATTCTAGACATAACTGAATGATACTAATCATTGGGAGCCATTTTAATCAAGGGATTACATTGGCAAGGGTTTCTGACAGAACCAGATGTGATGGAATTAGTTCTATTTCTTCTCTTGGGCTTCTGAAAAAGTTTTGATACCATTAACTATGATGCCCTTGGGTTCATCTGAACTTTGGGGACTGCTTCACAGCAGCTTTGATCCTTCCAGTTTGACTCTGTGTGGGACTTAATTGTTCACCATCTGGCTTCTTATCTATCATGTCCCATAGAATTATAATCTGTTTCAACATCTATAGAAAACTGCTGGGAATAGTAATCAGATGCCAACGGTATACAGAGGAAACTGTCTCATGATGCTGCTCTTTACTATCCAATCCACAGAAGTCAATAATCTTGAAAGTTGGGTGCCATTTACACCTAGTGTGTTCTGTGACCTTTCTTGAGGTAGTTGTATTTGGCAATGGTTTGCCTTGGTTGCATTCCATTTTGTTTGCGGTAGCACTCATCATAAGGAGCTACTGTTGAAAAGAGTGGAAACTGCAATGCAAAATGCAGCTGACAAAGTGTCACTAACAGCAGCTGGTCATGTGATGTCTGTACTAAAAGATCTGTTCTGATTATAAATTGCTTATGGAACACAGCTTAAAGTTTTGATATTAACCTTTACAGCCCTAAATAGCTTAGGTCCTATTTACCTAAAATACTTTCTCTCCCATTACAAACTTGTTTCCCTGTTAAGATTTGCAACAAAAGGCTTTATCTGGCATTAGTCCCAGGCTACACATAATATACTTAATATGTGAGCGACAGCAACTATGCCAAGGACAGAAGTAAACAATATTCTTAATAGATATGCTGTATCTTCATGTGTTGTTTTTTTTTATTTAGAGTGCCCTGATACAGACACAATCATAGCTGTCATTAATACGTGGCAGATTTTATTAGGAATATAAAAGCACAATTGTAATTAGCTGCCACAAACCTTCATCATCTGTAATTTAAACCTTTTACCAACATTGAGTTATGAATTTGAACGAACTGAATTATGTTCATGTATGAATGATAGCTAGTTCATTCCTTCATATGCTTACCATCAGCATCTACTTCATTAATCATGTCTTGCAATTCTGCTTCTGTAGGGTTCTGACCCAGCGACCTCATGACAGTCCCCAACTCTTTGGTTGTGATGGTGCCATCACCATCTTTGTCAAATAAAGAGAAGGCTTCCTTGAACTCTGAGGACAGGGAAGAAAAAAATCATCAGCACATAGCAATGTGATAGCACTATGTGTGTGAATAAGTCTTATGTCCAATGAATGATACCACAGTGAACAAACTAAAGACATGTTCCACCTTTTTGCGAACGTACACATAAGAATGATGTGTGTGCCTAGCAATATACAGGCCTACGATTTTTTCCAATTTGGTATTCCTCAACTTACAACAGTTCATTTAGTGACCATTTGAAGTTACCTCACTAAAAAAAGTGACTTATGACCGTTTATCACACTTACAACCATTGCAGCATCCCCCATGATTATGTGATCAAAATTCAAGCGCTTGGCAACTGACTCAATATTTATGATGACTGCAGCTTCCTAGAGTCATATGATCACATTTTGCAACCTTTTGACAAGCAAATTCGGTGGGCAAGCCAGATTCACTTAACAACTATGTTGCTAACTTAACAGCTATAGTGATTCGCTTAACAATTGTGGCGAGAAAGGTTATAAAATGGAGCAAAATTCACAACAGTCTCACTTAGCAACAAAGTTTGGGCTCAATTGTGGTCATAACTCAAGGACTAAAAACTGTGCCTTAGTAAAATGCTCATCAGTAAAAGTGTAGTAATTCTATGGATGCAAATTGGCGATGATCCAAAAAGAAAGTTAGTAGAGAATAATTAGACAAGAGCAGCATCCTTAGACCCAAAAGTTATTTTGGCCTACAATGACCATTGCACTGAGTCAATAAAGAATGACTAGTAATTCAAACCATGTATAAAGCATCCATTTCCATAACATCATTTTTGGATATGAAATATGGAAAGTAGGGTTCAAAATCCCACATATAGTATATATGGAACCTGTCTCCTTTTCTCATCCTAGCGTACATCACAAGAACCCAGAGTCCCATTCTCCTAAAAAAAACTTAAAGTCTGGGAGTGGGTGGCAGTGAGATATAGTGAAGGCAGCTATGACATTACTGATACTTAAGCAAATAGTTATATTTATAATATATTGCATTCATGATTATTATAAACTCATTAGCTGCAAAAGAAACCTTGTTTTTGTCTTTTGAAGGAAAGAACAAATGGGTATAAAATAATTCCCTCTTAGACACTGCACACATGGATTTTTTTAAAGCCTTTACATTGTATACAACATTTGCACTTACATAGCAACTTCTTCTCTCACTGCACTTAAAACCTGTCATCCAGTGAAGCTAAATAAAAGTGCTTCACAAAGCAATTAATTAGCTTCAGTATGAGGTCATTGTGAGTTTTTAAAAAAGAGAATAGGCAAATTCATGGAGACTATCATGACAGCTATTTATTAGCTCCAGGTTTGGATGCAGTAAGTGTCTCAATATTAGTTACCATGGAACGTAAGTGCAAGGACTTACAGAACTCATGTCCTGCTTATTGGTTTTCTGAAGATACAGTTTCAATGTGAAAAACAGGATCCAAATCTAGGTTGCACGAATCCCAGAAACAGAAAAGGAGTAAAGAATTCTGCACACCATAGACTTATGCTTTGATTCAACCAAGCAGTAATGTTCTTAAGGGTTCATTCACACCTGGGATCTCTTAACCCTGAAACTGCAGGTTAACTATTACCCCATCCTGAATATACAATAATAATACAACAAGCTTCCTCAATTTGATGCCCTACAGATATATTTGAACAGTAATTCCCTGTCACTGATCCAGTGACATGATAGGAGGGGTGATGTCATCATGCAACTCACACAATTTATATATATGTGTGTGTGAGAGAGAGAGGGAAAGAGGGGAGGGAGGGAGGGAGAGAGAAAGATGTCATTATTTACTTGGAAAAAATACTTCCAAGATTGGCGAGAATGTAAGATTACTCACAGCAGAAGTAAGGTTTGAACTAGGAGCTTCCTGATCCGTATCTCTGCGTTACTAAAACGCACAGGGAGAAATGCAATCAGGCACGAAACTCTGAAGGCAAGGTGTGCAGTATTCGAACTTCCAAATGGTTCAGATCCAGCATAAGCTCATTATACTGGTCGGCAACTCCTTAAAGAAGTTGTGCCAAGAAAATAAGCGCTAAGGAGCATAAGTCAGTGCTCTCTTACCTGGTCCTTAACTCAACAACCTCAAGCCAAGGAAATGTACAACTGACACACCCATTCTGTATGTGAAATATCTTTTCTACTTCACACCTGGATTTTGCACACTTCTGCTTTAGAGGATGAGCAGAAAAATCACAAAAAGAGGGAATGGCTACTCATGACTTTTCAGCCCATTCTTGACCTAGTATATATCTAACTGTATAAAGACCTTAAATTATTCTATACTAGTTTTTCCTTTCGGTATATTTAGCCACAACCTTGAGCAAACCAAGCAGAAATTGTGATTTGATAAACCAAAAATAACACAAGAAAATAAAACAAGCCAGCACTTGTTCATGACTCTGTGATAAGGAACTTCATCTACATGCATCCAAAGTCTTGTGTTATATTTATTACTGGGAGCTTACTTAGGTGTAAGCAATTCTTATGGACAATTAAATTTGGCAAGAGCCATCATTCTCTCTGAAAAATCCCAACTACTTTAACAATTTTAGAGTGTATACTTTTTAGCTTTCAGAACTCCCTGAACTCTTTTATTCTCAGATAAATATGTCTTGATACAAAGCTATAAATAAACATTGTCAATTTAATGAGAAACAGTGCTTTGCACAGTAACTACCATCAAAGCATCAGAAAACTTCAGATCTTTAATGTTGAAATAAGTTATCTTGATTGGTACCTAAGCAAACATACAGAGGAAATCAAAGACCGTAGCCATTTCATAGTTGCATTCTTTATACTTATACAGCTATAACTGTGTATGCAAAAAAAAAAAAAAGGATGTGGGTTGCATAACCAGCCGGTAGGTTTCAATTCCTATGGTAACCAGTTATCCAGATAGAAACGAATACAAATATATATGTTTTCAGGAACATATTTAAATTACTGAATGAAAAAAAAAATTATGTAATGTTTTCTTGTCTTTTTAAGATTAATGCACACCAACAGGAATGTAAAGTCTTGAAAAATAGCCAAACAATGGCAGCCACCAAGAATGTTCTGCAATATTTTTGTATTCACAGTAGTTGCTAGGCCAACAGAAACCATCTCCCTCCAATTAGAATACTCACCAGCAATCTGTTCTTCGGTCAGCTGATCGGCCTATGTAAAGAATAGAAAAGTATTTCAGAACATTGTTTACCTGTAGTTATGTCAAAGCACACAATGCAGCAGCAACTCAGAGGCCAGATGACATAACATTATATTAATGCTTGGCAGATCCAAGAGCAATTGGCAATAAACCATTCTTCTCTTCAGTGGGTCGTTCTAACAGAACTGAGACAGCATGGGAGGGGGAGAATATGAAACACCCAGAAAGCTGAAGATTCTTCTTTATTACTCTGATGGTCAAGAAACAGAGCCTCCCCCCTCCAAATACAGTTTGCATCAGATTTTCAGTATAGCCATGAGATTACTGAACCTACCAATAAATAACGGATAACAAAAACAAGCCTGCAAGATAAGGGTCTAACTATTTCTCTTCAAGAACTACACACCTTGTTATGGTATATTCAGCACTAAATACTTTTTATTTTTTTTCTTTTAAAAACCTTTCTGATATTAGAACTTGCCGTTCTATTAGTTTTGCAAAAGCATTGCTTTGAAGCTTTAGTAACTGTCCTAATCAATAGTCCCCCTCTGTAATATCTGACAAGGAAAAATCTATTCTGCTCTGTATGACACTGTCAGTGCAAAGTGATTATGATTTATTTAAAACATTTATATAGCCAGCTATTTATGTAGAGTTGGGTTATCAGATATGCAGCTACATAAATGCTTTAAAATAATTAATTAGCCTAATCAATATTTAATAGCTTAAGTGAGAAAGATGCAAATATATATTTTAAACCTGCCGATGAAGTTACAGATTTTCTTTAAAAGGTTGCTAAATTTTGAAAAATTATACTCTTATCCAAGTATTGAATGTCTCCTTTAAAGCTTTGTTCTAAATAGCTATTTGATGCAAAAGTCATATCTATATACTGATTTCCTGTTAAATATGCAAGATGGATGGGTGTGAAGATGTGTCTGGAAGTTTACTATGAAATTTGAAGATCAACAAATGCGTCAAAATCCTCTGCAGTTTGAAATCTTCTGTTGGCAAGCATAACTGACTTCACATTGCAGTGGCTTGCCAGTGATTAAAGGACATCCCAAAGTAAGCTTCTCATTAAAAAAAAAAAGTTGCAGGATTTGTACACACCTAATGAGCAATCCTGTTTGAAATCTTCCCAGAATCCAGTTGCTGGATGTTCTTTCAGTGAGGCAAGTTGGCATAGTGATTTACATAACATATCAGAGCAATGCAGAGCAGGAAACTAGACCACACCTCAATAAAACGAAGAATGCAAATCAACAGAACTAGAGTGTATGAAGCCCTCTGTCTGTGATTTGAAGGATAAGAATCCAGGTTTTATACATTCAAGTTTTGATTTTATACATTTTTCCACCTAATATATATATAATAACATCTAGCTTGGTATTTTAGGCAACAAGCACAAATATGCCTTACTTTGGCTACCTGATGAAAGTAGCTAACATCATGCTAAACCAGCCACCCCGCCCAGACAGGGCTGTGCGAAAGGGGAGTCAGATCCGATGATGTAACCCCTCCCAGTGGCAAAAGGGGAAAGGAGACACACCTGGGCTTTTCCTTTCTATTACCATATAGGAAATGAAAGCTGAGATTTCATCCCTTTTCTCAATATATCATGCATTATGCAGCAATTCTAGTTATAATAATAATAAAATCCTGAATGAAGACTAAAGATCATCATCAACTAAAACGCTCTTGGGAAATGCCTGACCAAGGTAAAATCTAACTGCACATTAGGAGAAAATGAAATGTAAGGGTCAGGTTCTACAATGCACCTGCACTAAGCAGCCTTCCCTAATTGAATGACTTCCAAATGGGTCAGATCACAACATGTGTCCAATACATTTGGACGGCTCCACTATGGGGGCGGGGGGGGGGGGGGGGGAAGAGAACTAGTTGGAAAGGCTTGCCCTGACTGCCTTCTGCACAAAACATGACCTTGTCCCAATAGCCCAATTGTGATCCATACTTTTTGGTACACCAGACAGCCATAGTGTCGATTTTAATAGATTGAGACTGCCTTATAAACAGATCTTACCCACTTCTCCTTTCACTCTCCGTTTCAAAAATCACTCACATAAACCCCCTAGCACACACATACAACACACACAGTGTATTAGTGAGCTTTTAAGATTTTTGTTCAGGGCTTCTAGGAAATAATTTCCAATTGCTACTGTAAACAGCATGGATTTTTACCCTCTCCTAGCTTCCCACCTCTAGGGATTAGTAGGGTGGAGGCTCAGGAGGAAGAGGAGGAGGAGACATGATGTAATCCAACCTTCAAAGGATTTTTTTTTTTTTGCAATTGCTGCATTTGAGGGTTTTGGAAAATTATTTTTGGGGGGTGGGGAAACAGCGCAACAGTCGCAGAGATTCTCCCTCCCCCTCCCCCTACGCAGTGCAGCTGGTGTAGAAACTGTGATTGTTTCCATCATCCTTCCTTCCCCTACCATCCTCCTAACCCTGAATGCCACCTCCTTCAGCCAGCCTGGTCATCTACTTCCCTTATCCTATCTCCACAAGGGAAAGAAAGGCGCATGCAATCATCAACATGGTTTTAATAACATCAAAACTGTGACTCTTTATATTGCATTTTCGCAGGGCAGAGTTCTGCTCCATCTGCAGCCATACCAATACCATATGTTGAGCTCCCATATGGTTCTAACCAGGAACTTTCCAGAGGTATGTCTTAGGGCGATTAACTCTGTCAACCCCGGTCATCAGCCAGCACATCTGGAAGGCACAAGGATGGGGAAAGCTGCTTCCAGAAAACAACCCCACCACTTCCTAAATTTATACCCAGCTAAATAATCCAAACGGCACCCACCAAAATATAGAATAAATTCACTTTAATACGGTCTTGTGCCCAATGAAGGCCTGATTCGTTTTCTCAACCTCTGCTCATTCCTGCCGAAGATACCGCCTTTATTCTTTGAGGGAGCATCTAGGCTTAATCGTCGTTTTGTGGAGGGGACGAAGGGCCGTTCCCCAGCTACAACACAGGAAACCTCCGCTCCGGAGAAGCGCACGCAGCACCTCTGACTACAGGCAAGGCGCGGCCCCAGTTACTACCTCGCCCCTATGACGTGGGGGTGTGGAGAGGAGAACCAAGGCGCTCCTCCCGCGCAATTGCCATCCCGTCTCCAACACGTTTGCCACAAAGTCCTTGCAAAAAAAAAACAGGAGCTGCGACCGCCGCCGTGCCAAGCAAACAGATCGCCCGGTTCTCCAAGCAAACATCGCCCCCTGACCGAAAACAGGCGGATCCGCCACTTTCCCAGCCCAAGCGACCGCTGAACTCCGAAGCATCCCCACCCAGCCTCGGGCGCTTAACTGGGAGGAAACCGGCGTGTACTCCTTGCAAGCGAGCGCCAAGAGCGCCAGTTCCGGTAAGCGGTCGCGAGTTTCTCCGCACACAAGAGCCCAGCCGGCTGCTCCGGAGAGGAAGCGAGATCGTGGAAAGCAAGTGAAAGAGACCCGGGCGCGGGACGGCGACTTGCAGGGCCGCCTGAACTTCGCCTGCAAATCTTATACTCTCCGCCACAGCCCAGGTTAAACTGTAAGCAAAAGGAATACGGCTGGGCCAGAACTATAAACGCTTTGCCCCATTCACAGGAACCCTCCCATTCTCACCTTCCATGCAAGAGAGCGGATCCTCTTTCCAGCGGATCTCAAAGCACAGGGCCCTCTTCTACCTCCGCTCCTAAAGCGCAGTCCAAGCTGCCACCCACCCTCCACTCCACCCCCGAAGTTGGCAAGGCATAGTAGCGAAAGCGCAAAGGCATTGCTATTCGGTTCCCGCCAAGAGTCGAAAGGTCCAACAGCAGCTTTGTAGGAAGTCAAGCGACAAATCCAGATGTTTCTCGCCCGTGCTTTAAAACAAAACCCGAGCAAGAACAACAACAAAATCCCTCGCGCGGTAAATCCAAGCTACCTACCATTGCGGCTGGTGGCGTTGGCTCTCTGTGCCCTGGCGAAGGTGCAGAAGGCAATCGGCAGCGAACGGCGTCGCTTCCTCCTCCCTTTGCCAGAAATGCTGTAGGTGTGAGGCTGCGCGGAGCCTTTTTTATAGGGAACGGCGTATCCCTCCGCCGGAGCAGCGCCTTTCTCTCTCTCTCTCTCTCTCTCTCTCTCTGTCGACCCCGGACTGGGGCGCACAGTGGCAGGACTGTAGCAGGCAACTCTGCCCCTCCACGCCGCCTCGAGCTTTCCTCAGCTCACTCCTCTCCAACTCAGTGGCCACTTGCAACAGCTCGGGCTCTCCGCGGCCGTCCGCTGGACGGGCGCAGTAGCAACGGCCGCGCTAGAGCCTCACGCGCCCTGCCCTCCGGGATTATTATTGCGGATGCTTGCTGGAATTTAAGCGTCTTGCAAAGTCCTGTTTAAGAGGCTAGAAACGCGCCTCTGTTTTTAGGGCACAGGGGGAAAAAGGCGCCTTTCAGAGCAACCGTCGAAAGACAGTTGGCCTCAGAGTATAGTAAACCTTTCTGCCACGTGGGGCGGGCCTTACCAGAAGGCTGCAAGGGAAGCCTAGAATAACAGGACAACTTGCATGCTCTTGTGGGAGAAAAATGGCCAGATGGAGAACTGTTTGCTGTGCCTCAGGCCACAGCTGGCGGTTTTCAGGTTAGGAGAAGAGGATGCTGTGGTTGATATGCTGCTATTTCCCCCCCCCCTATAAAACACCCTAAAATTGCACACTGACTTGAAAAGTACCTCTGTGGGTCATACCTCAAGCTTGCACAAAGGGAAACATTTTGGATGCACAATTGAGTCTCAAAATGGAATAGACATTAGAGGTCTGATGGCTGTGGGATACACATCTACAACATTCCCCAAGGAGGCCCTCTTGCATTTCTCATCCTTCCAATCAGCTATTATGGTCATACTACACAAGCTAGGAACCATGATCCAACCAAACAGAAATTGGAAAGTCAGGTTTTCTTCTCAGCAGTGGGATTCTGGAAATGGAGAACAGCAGATGCTTTCGACTTTGTGTATGTATTTGTGTACATTAAGGAATTAAACATTGATTATCAATTCAGTTGCATAAATGTGAGTCCTATTACATCCTTACTCTCTATATACTCTTGGAAGGTGAGGCCAGATAATTTTAATTATAAAAATGGTGTAAGGAAAAAAACTAAGACCTAATCATATTAATCACAAATTATTTTTTATGTTGTCTATTCATGGTTCATTTTGGTAAGATCTTCAGTCAAACTAATGAGCTGAGCTGAAATTTCTGTAAAGTTTTTCACATATACTCTCCTGTGTGTTTGTTCTTTGGAAACAAAAAGGACTTCCTCTTTCCACAGAAATTAACGAAATCCCGTTTTACTTAGCAGTGAATCAGGGTTAGGCTTTTAATGATTATGCTTCCATGTCCTTTAAAACACTTCAGTTGCATTTCTCAAAGTAATCCCTTTGAAACATACCATTACGTGATAAATTATTTGAGTATAGCAGACTTTGTTCTGTTTATAAAATAGAAACTGCTAGCTATCATGTTTTCTGAGATCAAACTAACTGCCACTTCCCTTTGGAAGTGCAATTATCTCCTTGAAATAGATTCCAACATACCCTTACACTTCCATCGTCTCAGGAGAGTCAAATAGAGCTTGTTTCATCTACAGATATATGGCCTTACACTATGGTTTTAACTGATATTTATATACAGAGTTAAGGATAATTTTCAGCAGTATTTTGTGCTGCTTTGATTACCATATTCTATGAAATATTGCCTATAATTTATACCCCCTTGTCTTATATCAAGACTCACTCAGTGTTTTAAACACAGTCTTTACTATTAAAAATATTGCCTCAAGTGAGCTTAAGACATTTTGATGACTATAATTTTCAGAATATGGCAATTCACAAAATATGGGAAGAAGGACAAAACTAGTTCACCAATAGACCCATTTTAATCCTCTGGATTCACTAGAAATGCCAGCTGAGTATTTTTGGTGGCTCGAGTCACCAAAAGCTTTTGAGCTTTATATTTTCTGAATGCTTAGATAGATTTAAAAATCAGCTTTTAATGAGCCATTGCTATGGACTGTCTAGAATATTGTATCATTAATTATTTCAGTGTGACAAAAACAATGCTCTGTTCACAGATCGAAGAATTTAAAAAAATTAGGACACATTTTTGAAAGTAAAACTCAAAAAGTTTCATATGCAGTATTCTTGGGGAGAGGGGGTATACTGAAACATTTTCCTTATAAACAACAAAGGATTATTGGTAATCAAGTCATAATATTTGCTTCCTAGAGCTCATATTGTTACGAAGCAAAGCCAGTGATTATGTCTACTGCTCCTTCCTCCTCTTTTTCTCCCACTCTGAAACCGTCAGTAAATGATTGTTCCTGGAAGCTAACAAGACTCATCTTTATTCTTTTATTCCTTTTTTTTCTCTGAGAAGTATTAACATGTTGGCTCTAATGACTGTGTATACTAAACCCATGCCCAATTTTATTCCATTTGCTGTACTGCACATTTCATAACTTTTTTGTTTTGTTGATGGTTCTGTGGCTCAGATCCAAGTATGTCCTATGAGATTGCTACATGTTCTCCCAGAATGATCTGCTTCTTGAAAAGAAAGAATAAAAATTTTGAAGAAATATTTCCATGACTTTTCTTGTTATGTCATCTTTGGGTAGCCCATTATTTTTCATAATGCCAATCTTTACATGGCTTCTCTCCTCAACATTTCCACTCCAGTCTGTCTTTCAGACAAATTGTTTAACCAATATACAATTTTTATTTGCTTAATCACTCAGTCTTTACCCCCTTCAATTAAAAAAATCCATGCACTTCATTTGTCTATGGCACTGTAGAAAACTTAAGTTTTTAAAGTATTTTTTCAGAATACCTTGAAAGGTTTCTAGGATCCATTTCACAGTCTTTCAACTGGTTGTAAAAATTCAAGGAGGGAAAAAAACAAATTGACTAAACTTTGGACATTTCACTGAATGTGAATTGAATGCCATGAACAGCTAATGTATGAGTGCAACAGGAAAACAGAAAGAAATATCTTCATCTGGCCAGGTGAAAGGAACTCAACTAATCCTATCATTTTGTGAGCAAAGATAGGAGAACAATTTAGGTAACAAATGAGGAAGTTAAATAGAAAATTATACAGCACTTTATTTCAATTTTAATGTGGTATTTTGCCAACTTTTTCAACTTTTATATGATTTGATAAATGCAAACATCACAAATTTGGGTCCAGGATAGGCACTGGAACTTCTTATTCACCATTTGGAAAATAGGGGTCTGCACATTATTATTACTGTACAGCAACTATCAATAATTACAGTTTTGCTACTTTATTTCATTATGAATGCTGGCCATAGGAAAGTTAAACAATAGTGGCTTACTTGGAGTGGTTAATGTTTCTTCAGGAAGAGATAGTATCTAAGATATACAGAGCTTTCCCTTTCAACCTGAGAGCCATTTAGAAGAGATTTCTTCTTCCTCAATACCCTGAGCCTCACATCAATTTTTTAAAGAAAAAGAACGATAAGGAGAGATCTAAGCAGACTATATTTGTCAGTAAATTATCCTGTCTGGAAATCTAATTTGCATCTGTAGGTCTACTCTCTTCAACAAATGCTGTGTTACTGGAAACTATATTCAGATCTTCAAATATCCAGATCTATATAGAAAAGGAAACACAACACAAATGGACTTAGGACTCCTTAATATAAATCAATGTAAAGGGCTTGCACAGTAGGTGCTATTAAGCATAGGAGAATGCAGAAAATCGTAATAATTTAAAATTCTGCTGAGTATTATGAACCCTTAGCCCAATCCATGCAACTTGGTACAAATGAATGCCCAAAAGTTAAGTATAGTAGCTTTTTCTAATATGTGAATTGCCTTAGCTGATTGATAGTTGTGGCAGTTTCTGCAGTGTTCAATCTGTGAAATCATTTTCACATAGCAAATGAAGTAAATTTATGACATTCAAAAGTGAGAAAGAATACTAAATAAAATTACCAGAGCAAAGCAATGAGGTATTTCAGTGGCCAACTGAAATACCTACATTTCTGTAATGATCACACCAAGAGCATTAGAAGTTATATAAAATACAATAAGTTGCAGAATAAATTATATACGTGAACGTTACTGTCTTCTTTTGTTTACCTGATTAGCACAAGTCCCAAATGACTTATGATTATTTTTAGCACAGGAGTTTCCCAATTTCCCCAAAGCATTCTGAAACTGACATTCAAACAGTCTTCTTATTCCCCCAAAACTTGAAATCCTGAGGAGAGAGAACACTAATAGCCAGTTAGAACTTCTGTCTTGACCAACAGAAATATTTAAAGAACATCAAAATTGGTGCCGTGACTCAAACTGCTACCAGTCTGGAGGAACAGAATGTGTGTAGGTAGGTAGGTAGGTAGGTAGGTAGGTAGGTAGGTAGGTAGATAGATAGATAGATAGATAGATAGATAGATAGATAGATAGATAGATAGATAGATAGATAGATAGATAGATAGATAGATAGATAGATAGATAGATAGACGTGCGCACACACACAGAGGGAAGGCAGGAAGGGAGTAAAAGAGCTAATAAGGCCAAGAGGCAGGGCAAGGAACAGTCTCTGCCCAAATGCTCAGCAGCAAAGCCAAGTGCTGGCATGAAAATGCCAGCTTTGTTGCAGCTTTACATACCTATATACCACAGCAGGACCAAAAATGGGCTGACTCAATTCAAACTCCATGGAAGTATGAGTATATAGGTTTAGAACTAGTTTTGAACTGGTGTGAAGCTCTAATGTGGAGTTACTCTGTCAAAGTCAGACATTCCTAAAGGGAAGGTAACTAGCATCTCTTAATATTTTGGCAGGCTAACAATGGAAGGCTAAATCATATGTTACCATAAACAGAATTTTTATTCCAAATGAAAACATGTATGCATTTATATACTACCATACTTCATCTACCATAGTATCCCAACCCAATTAAAAATAGCAAAAAGTAAACAATAAAATGCCCAATAAAATAATACTAAAATAGTAGAAAAGAGCATTTCAAAATAATATCCAATAACATTTATCAAGGTAGCAGTAAAGAAGAAAAACATCTTTTCAGCTTTCTCTGGGAAGAGTATGTAGGGTTTCAACCAATGCCTAAAATATAGCAGATACATCCTAACAGGGCTGATTCTAGGCTAAGGTTGAATAGGCATTGTCTTAGGGGTGTCAAGTTTTAAAGGACATCAACATTGAAAATATTTCTGAAAAACACAATGAAAAAGCAATGAAAGTGCATTTTATGAATCAGCATGCCTGCTCAAGTATTAAATATAATTTTAGTTTAGTTTACTTTGTCATTGCACCTCGTACAATGAAATCAAACACCATCTTCAGTGCACATCATGACCATGATCATGACCATGAAAATAAACACAAACACACATCCTTCACCCTTGACATATTGAACCAGAAACCCTCGATACCACACCAACACAGCACTATACAGCAGAATTCAAAAGAGCTCCTGCCCTGGGATAGAAGTTTTTCAGCCTATTTGTCCTTGTTTTTATTATTCTGTACCGTCTGCCAGATGGTAATAGTTCAAAAAAAGGGTGCCCAGGATGAGATGGATCTTTGAGAATGTTTCAAATTTTCTTAAGGCAGCGGGAGCTATAAAGCTCTTCCAAAGAGGGAAGAGGGCAACTAATGATTATCTTCTGGGCAATGACATTAACCCCCCCCCCTCTTTTTTTTGCAGTATATATAGGGGGGAAGTATCCAAGAGAAGGAAAAAAATTGGAACTGAAAATTGTAAGTGTACAGTTTTAAAACCTCAAAGAAAAGGATCAAAAGAGCATCTTTTTGAAATTCCTAACAATATCATAAGAGGAGCCAAACCATAAGAGGCACCAGAATATCTAAAACCCCAAAATGTCTAGACCTGGCCCTGATTCCTAAATTTGAGGGTGAATGGGATTCCAGGAAGGTCCATAAACAAGTGCTGCATTTAACACATACCAGGAATGATTTAGATTTTATGATCCAGAGTAGAATGATGTGTTAGTAAAGGGCAATCAAAATAATCAAGAAGATATATAACACTTGATTAGCTGTTAGCTGTTGGGTAATTGTTTCAGAAATTTTTCTTTACCAGATTCCTCAATGGCTTCAACAATGGCACAGCTCCTAATGTATTGGTATAATTCTTAAACATTAAGGGAGATATTTAGAGATGTACCTGCCTTGAAAGTAACCTGTGTTGGACTGTATAGCACAATCAAACATCAGAAGTTGACCACCAGAAATGTCTAATGGCATTTTGTATTATATCACTAAAACCTTTCTGATGATTTTTATAAAATGTTCTATAAAATTTGCTAAATTTCAATTCCACCAGTCATGGGTCCTGGATGTTGGATGCATTCTGAAAATTAACCCATGTGAGGTATCTTAATTCAAAAAATTTTGCCCAATGATGCACGGTTTTACCCAGTTAAAGGTTACAGGCATGAGATTTTAACAGTATATGGATTGGAGAGCTCTTTGACTTAGGAAAAAGGTAAGTAAGAGGGGACATGCTGAAGCCAATGTTAGGGTGGTAGAAATGGATAGTATCAGTTTAGGCTCTCCAGGGGACCTGCTTAGTCATTGGGGTAACAGAATGCTAGATTAGAAGTTTCATTTCATACTATATGTTCTTCTTATGGTCTTATTGATTAATAAATAAATAAATAAATATGTCATTCTATTTAGCTTGAGTTATATAAGTCTCAGCTTCCTTGACAGCATGAAACTAATTTGATGATGCAAGTCAGTCATGCAATCATTATAGGGTCCAGTTGCTTTGAATACTTGAGGGCAAACACATCCAACTTAACCAAGTTTTTAAAAGGAAGAACCATAACAAATACACTACTATTCCCATATAATTAACAGTGGAACCTCCGGTCATGACTGTAATCTGTTCCAGGACTTCAGTCGCAACCCAATTTGATCATGACCAGAAGCACGACTGACTGTGCATGTGCGGACAAAAAAAAAATGGTGCGGAAGGGAAAATCGCCATGGCAGGGAAAATTGCCACAGCTGTGTTTGGTCGCCACCCAAAGATGTGTTCACGACCAGATGCAAAAATTTTCCAAAATTGTTGTCACCCGATTTGGTCGTGGACAGAAGCACTTGCGATCCGAAGTTCCACTGTGTTCTTCTGAATAACTGGACCCTGTAGGCAGAGATTCATTTGATTTAGTGCATAGACTCATATTACAAGAGTTGGGAGGTAAAGTGGTCTCTTTGGAAGCCATTATCCAAACACACAGAAAGAATTAGGGAACAATTCTCTAATTCTCTAGGGAAAAGAAAATAACATATATTTGTAAGAGATGCATAGAGAAATCCTGTTATCAAGTCCTTACTGTGAATTGGGGTAACTTTAACAGAAAGGACATTTGAAAAACCTTGCATAATTTTCTAGTATCTTATTTTTAGGATATGCTGACTTCCATTTTCCTTGGCAATAAGAACCCAGAGAAAAATAAAATCAAATTAAGATTCCTTAATTGTTGGAACACAGGTAATGGGGAATTCACTTTTCAGCTAGCTGGAGAGTTTGGCTGGGAACACTGAATTCAATCACAATATTTAAAGCTGGATGGTTCTAGCAATTAGCACTTGAATCTGTGTCTAAGCTATTTGCATGCAGGCTGCTTTCAAGGGAACTGAAGGACAGGAATGATTTTGGAATTAACATGGCTTCACTAGATTAAAGGAAACATGAAATATAAAATAATCATATAAGCAAAGATTTAGGGGTTTATTTAACCCCACATCATAGTAGAGAGAAAATTGATATCGAATACCTATCAAAGATGTTTGAAAAATACAGTTTTAAAAATAATAATAAAAAGTCAACCATTGCAGCATCCCCAAGGTCATGTGATCAAAATTCAGATGCTTGACAACTGTCTCACATGTATGATGGTTTCAGTGTCCCGGAATCATGTGATCTTCTTTTGCCATCTTCTGACAAGCAAAGTCAACGGGGAACCCAGATTCACTTAACTACAGTGTTACTATCTTAACAACTGCAGTAATTCACTTAACAACTGTGGCAAGAAAGGTTGTAAAATGGGCCGTAACAAATGTTTCACTTAACAACAGAAATGTTGGGTTCAATTGTGGTCGTAAATCAAGGACTACCTGTATGGCTTTCTCATTAGCATTGCGTAGCATTCTCACATGCAGAAATTTAATGGGCAAATCATCTGATGCCAGAAACAGGACATTTACCCTTCTGCAATCCATGATTGAGGTGGCTCACAGATTTTATAAAAATAATTAAAATACAAAAATACAATAAATGCAGAAAGCGTGGGAGAAAAGTCAGTGAAGAACTGGCGATCCCATCTGCTTGAGGAAATATATATATATTTATTACAAGATGTGTTATGTTAGACATGCAATACAACATATCATTGCATTCTATCTAACTATCATCAGAATGGTTAATTGTGAGATATATTGCTATGACTATTACTAAAAAATACTGTTAAAACATCATGTCACGCATGAAAGGGCACCAGTGATTTATAATGAAGGGGGTATCTATTTACACTGCAACACTCAATCAGACTATTTTAGTGATTGCAGGACTACATTAAAAACTATAAATAGGATTTCCTTACTCATGCCTCGGCTGCCTTTTCTTAAAGTCTTGGCATGTGGCCTAACAAGGAAGAAAAACAGTAAATAAGATATAAAAGCATAATGGCATAAAAGGAACTTGATATGCTCCTAGCACTAATGAGTTTAGTTGATGTAACTTTGGTGAATTGGGAAAGCTGAAGCTTGAAGTTAAACACCACAATTACTTATTTTCAATATCTTTTCAAATCCTCTTTGTGCCAGATATCCTATATCTCTTCCTCACAGAGTCTTGCAGATAGATTGTGCATGTTATGTTCAGAATGGCTTTTGCAGAATTATATATATTTCTGAAAGATCTTGAGCAGTGTTTCTCAACCTTAATCACTTCGAGATGAATGGGGAATTCTGGGAGTTGAAGTCCATCTTACAGTGGCTAAGGTTGAAAAACACTGATCGTGAGCATAACTTCCACCCTCGGCTCTCCAAACTTTTTCACCAAACTGCATATTTTTTATGTTTGAGGTGACCATTATTAAATATTAAAGCTCAAGTATGGTTTTATCTAAATTCAAAACTTATTGTCTGAGCACTCTGGTGAAGTTATGTTGTTGTTGGTTAAGTCCCACTCTACTGATACCACATAAATAACACTGGCTTCCCTGTAGTATTTGTACATTCAAAAGAGGAAAATATGATTACTTCTGCCCTGTGAATATTTGACTCTGTTTAAAATGCCTCTGGAGAAGCTGGTGTCATTTCAGCAGCATGAGCAGGGAGATGATAGCTGAACAGCACCTAACTGGAATATGAAACCAACAATTAACCATAATTTCCAATTCTATTGAGAACATTAAAAATGATGGTCATTCCTGGTTCAAACAGGAAAAGTGCCCACTATGATTAAAGAACCATGCAAAGAAGGGTTCAAGAGGGTAATAAATATGTTTATTAATGTGACCTAGTACTGTTCTTCAAAGAAGTCTCCACTAGTCAATGACAGCATTTGTAGAACTGCAAATAACAGCTCTGGAGAGTAGATCTTCAGCTACTCCACTTCTAACATTGAAAGATTGCTTGTGCTTTCCTGTAAGCTGTCATTTACCTAAAAATGTGCACAATAACTCTATTAATGTAATAGCATTTTAACCGTAATTGCATTTCATGCAAGAGCATATTTGCAATTAATGCCAGGTTTAGTTTGACCCTAGAATATTCTGTGTCTAGATGACAGATTTAATTCTGTTAGTGGTTTTCAAGCAACCTAACATCTAATGTTCACAGTACTGTACTCACATTAATTCATCAGCTAATGTGAAGTAGCCACATAAAATATTTGAGTCACATTTTTGGCACAAATGCCCAAATTTCACACTTCAAGCATTTTTTAGTTAAACATTGAGTTTCTCCAAGTACAGCTGAGAGATGGTAAAGGCATGTACAAAATGATGTCTGAGGAGATGGAGTTAACTTTCAAATAGATTGAATGATACATATATATTAGAAGAGTAAGTTATACATTTTAGAGAAATAAAATAAAATGAAATGCAACTCAGTGCTCTACTCACAAATTGTGGTCCACCCTTTGCCTTCTTGCCTAATACAGTTAGGAATACACAGGGAAGTTCGAACTCTATAAAGAAGAGGGCAATGTGTTGAAATAGATGATTCCATGCCAGATGAACTCGGAGGATGGATGGACCTTTTTTAAAAAAAAATCCCATCACCATTTTTTTTAAATTCAGTAAATAAATAATGAATTAATCAGGAAGTTTTAGCTCTGCTCTTGAAGATTTGTCAGGATACTCAAAGAGGGGGAACAATCAAAATGTAAATTTTGACCTAAAATAGAATATATGATGAATATGAATATGCCATTTTTATTCTTCTTATTTCATTCATGATTTTGTTCTACTACAGATCTGATCTCAGTTGATGAAAGGCATTAGCCAAACCCACTGTATTCAGAGAACACTTCCACATGGACCCATCCATATCCCATTCACTCCAAAGCAGTTTGAAGTAGACCTTTCAATCATTTTCACTTCCATCAACTCTGGAATACGTTGGCTTGTAATAAACTCAATAATTAAAGGTGGTTCTCTCTTAGTGACTACTCATTCAGTGACCATTGACTTTGCCATGACACTGAATGAATTGTACATATAACCACTCCTCAATGTGCTGATTGTCACAGCACCCTTACAGTCATTTGATTGCCATTTGCAACCTTCTTTGGTGGCTTCCTATAGGAATATATAACAAGGAAGCTGGCCAGATATTGTAAATGTGACCATGTGACATCATTAGCTGAGCCCAAGAATGATGTAGAATAATCCAGGTAGAATTCAGTTCTTTATTTGCTTACATGCAATAGACATCATGACAGAATAAACTCTTAGTATTCTCTCCCTAATGGATAGACCTTGGGAAATTCTAGGGATTGGCTATTCTAACTCTCTTGCTCTGTCTCCACCTTTTGTCTCTCCTCCACCTTTCTGGAATGTTGATCCTTCCTTCCTGCAAATCTGTTCCTTCACTGTAATCCATTGCACCAACTCCCCCTCCATAGGCACTATCTCTCACAGACATTAGCAATAGCATGGGATTTTCTTAACAATAGCAACTGTAAAGCAAACTGCCATTGTTAAGTAATGTGGTCGTGTGATATTGCACATTACAACGGTATTACTTAGTGACAGAAATTCCAATCCTAATTGTCATTGTTAACTGAGGACTATCTGTAATGGAAAAGGATCTCAAGTTAAGACAGGAATTCCTAACAAAAAATATCTTAAAATCATGATGGAAACTATTCCAGTGAGTGGGATAGGGGGAATCAAAGACAATAGAGGGCATCAATACAAATACACTATACCAAAATGTAATCCATCCAAAAAGAATCACACAAAAGGTGCAAAGAGGGACAGTTAACCAACAAAAAGTATGCTGGATCCGTAGAGATAATGAAAGCAAATTTGGAGCTCATCAAGATTGTTGAAAATAAAATAAACAAAAAAGATAAACTATGTATCAGCTGCTCAATAATGGTGACAAAGAATAACTTCCCAGAATAGTTCAGTTTTCAAAAACTTCCAGAAAGTAATTAAAATAAGTGCTAAATAGGGACCACAACAGAAAGATGCTGTTTGTGAATCTCTGCTCCATAATCTCCTGAAAATGGGACACCATTAGTTATTTCCACCAGGAGAAGGAACAAGATGAATCAGTTCTATTTGGAATAGAAGGTCTTAAAGGTTCCTAAGAGCCAAGCCATATATGGAGTTACAAGTTAAAACTTTAAATTACACTTTAAATTACATCAAGAAATCTATCAATTATTGATGGACCCATAATATAGATTATTCCATAACGATGGTGATTCACATTCAACAATAAATCACTTCATTCTGAGTCAACTACAATTCCTGGTTCATTCCAAAGTCTGTCCCATGGAGACTAACTGATATAAGGTATGAGATACAGTCACCAAGGCTTTCCACTCCAGTATACTTGTATAATTCACAGAGCAGGGAATCTGTTGAGTTACTTCAGGCTTTGAGTCTATGCTTAGCTATTCTGTTTCCAGAGAAAACTACTTCAATACTGCAGAAACCTATCTAGGGAATTACTTTAAATTACATATCAACTTGTTTATAATTTAAAATAACAATTATAGTTTACAAACTATGGTCTACAAAGTAAGCCTGTACCATCTGCAGCTTCTCAACTTCTTCAGTCATATATAGATGAATGCTGAGTTATATTGCCATAATTAGCTAAACAATTTCTCCAAGATGCAAACCATCACTGAAATTTAAATCCAACACATCTGAAAATATGGCAATGAACATTTGAAATTTTACAATAAGAAATTTTGTTTAATTACTTTATAAAGTAAATATATTTATATTTATAAACGACTATCCCTTGATAGTAGATAGCAGTGTAGTGAAAATGGAAGGTTGGGGAAGCGGAGCTCAGATAACATCTGAATGTCAGGAAAATTAGCCTGATGGGACCTTCTTGCTTAGGCAGTGAGTGAGGTGAACAAATATTTTGGTCTTTGAGATGCCACAAATCTCTTTACTCTTTGCTGTAAATGACTAATACTGGGTCTATATTGTTTTCAAAAGATTTACAGTGTTTGTAAAAAATTCTGACAGTGTAAAAATAAGAGAAACTAAATAATAAGCAAATAATAAGAGACTGGGTACTATATACTTTCCTTTGGCTGAAATTAAATACTTCATATATATGCAAATTGTTTGTAGTTCTAATGAAAAAGTAAATAAATCTTTACTGTTGATATGTTATTTGATCTTTTTACAAGTCAGGTTTATGCAGTCCTGAATCAGAACTTCTGGCTTCCATGCAGCTCAGTCCCAAGTAGCTCTGCATAGATCATGGTCATGCTGATTTTAATAAATTGACTGAGAGACCAAATCAGCTGTTTTTGGATGCATTCTGATGTAGGCATACTCCCACAATGACCTCCTGCATTTCACAATGTTACTATTACACTGCCTCTAGGGCTTCCATATTGTAGTCCGAAGTAGTTTTTTCATTAAGAAAATTATATATACATTTGTAGTCTTGATTACATTGATATAAAGTTGGATTATTTTTTAAATATCAAAAGTGCCATTATTTTATGGTTTACTCTTACTCTTTCGTGTATTTGAAATGTTATGATTTACAAATAAGTTGTCTTTCCTGATAATTTATACAGAAATGCATAGAACTCATACATCCTCTGCTCTGCTGTCCTTTTCTTTCTGCAATCCATTAGCTTGAGTCTTCAGCAAATCTTAGTTTGTTATATTAAAGAAGACTGAGCTTAATTTAATCACAAAAATTGAATTGGGTTCCTTGTCCCATACAAAAAACCACTAAGCCCGCTGTATTCTAACAATCTAATTTACTGAGATGTCATTTTCCCATTGATATTATTAAATAATTTGAGGTCAGATCCTAGCCAATGTATTGTAATAACAAGATATATCAAATCTGTTTGCTTGCTGTTAAACTAATCTAATCAGATACTTTATTAAAACATTTTTTAAAATGCTAGAAAAAGTCAATAGGGAAGGAAAGATTTTAAAAAATCAAGAATGTGCAATTAGATTGTTTTCTATGCTTGCATCATAAAAAAATTGAAATCATGGATTTCAGTTTACTATAAAAGATTTCTTATTATAAATTCCAAAAGAAGTCACGGTCTAATGCAGAGGTCTCCAAACTTGGCAACTTTAAGACTTGTGGACTTCAGCGCCTAGAATTCTGTGCATTAAAGCCCAAAAGTCTTAAAATTGGCAAGTTAGGGGACCCCTGGTCTAATGTTTTGTTGTTATAATTCAGTATAACAACAATTTGGAGGATAGCATTTAGAGATGTTAAGAGTCCCTTATTATCATATTTTTACAGAAGCCAACAGAAATAGAGCCTTAAGCAGCTTTTCTGAGTCTAGTGCCCAAAACTGCTAGTAAACAACAACTTACCATGATAAGCATGAGTCACAGAAAAGCTTATGTACATACTACCTTCTCTCTTTCCCTGATATACTTTCAAAGTATTTAGCAAAAAAAAAAAAGCATTTTTTTTTCAAATCAACTTCAGTTTACTTTGGTGCTTGAAAGAAAATAGCTTCAAAGCCTAATTCTAAAAATAGACTTGTCTCCAAGAAATTATTTTTAAGAATAGTTAAGCTCATTAAGTTTCAATAAAACTCTGCCGTCCAGCCAGTGTATGGGAATTGGATAGTCAGGTAGCAATTGTGAGCTGTCCCCTTAAGGGAATGCATCATGGTAAACGTAGTTAAAGATATCCTGGGAAATGTAGTTCATGTCATGTGGCTACATGGTTCATCAGGTATCTTCATGACTCACATTTGTGATGAAGTTCTTCTTTATGTCCAATTCCTTTGTATATCTGATTTGTAGGTAAAAGATGGTTATCTCCTAACCCATCTCGTAGCGATAGAAAGCAGCTGCCATGAGTCAGGGAATTCAGACAAAAGTGAGAAAAACTCCCCCAACCCATCAAGGGTCAAATTAGTAACCAATCGGGATTACAGATGTGGCCACGTGACATGAACTACATTCCCCAGATACCTTTAACTGCATTTACCATGATGCATTCCCTTAAGGGGCAGCTCACAATTGCTACCTAACTATCCAATTCCTATACACTGGCTGAACAGCACAAAAACAATTAACACAAGTTAAATATTTATGTGCTACATATCTATCCCCATTTTTTCTCCAGGACTTCATAACAGTTTTTTGGTCATAAGTCATTGCGGTTGTAAGTTGAGTCACCATGACAAACTTAATTTTACAACTATTTTTGCAATGGTTACTACAGTCATTAAGCAACTATGTGGTTGTAAGTCTAAATCTAGCTTATCCAATGGATGTTTTTTGCTGCAAAATGGAAAAAAAAGTTGCAATACGTGTCAATTTGATTGCGAGATGCTGCAGTCGTTCTTAAATGCAAACCAGCTGGACAAATGTGCAAAGAGGCTCTTCAAACAGCATCCTCTAGAAAGCAGTTAATTCAATGGATTGAGACAGGCTTCTAAAATTCTTAGTACACAATTCAAAATATCCGTGGAATAATGACTAGTGATGAGTAATGATAAATAAATTAATCAATATAGTTACAGAATGCAAATTGTCACACATCTAGAAACATTATTCATTGTTCCAGGGTTACTGGGAATTGGGCAGCATATAAATTTTAATAAGAATAACCTTGCCTCCCACAAATGTATGCACAGAGAAGAGAATGGGCGCATTCATAATACTGAGATGCCCCACCAATGTCAGTGAGGATACTCTCTAATTTAGTACCAACTAAAGGAGGATTATGACTAATCCAGACAACAATTTGCATAGTTATCACACAAACGTGTTCCACTTCATGTAAATTAGTAAAATTTCTTACATATCTTTATATTCTAACACCATTTTTATAGTTATGAATGCATAGAAATAGACACAACAAAACTTTCTTCTTTTCCCAACATCTGAGAGCCCATCTTTCTAAAATCTTACTCCCTGGTTTTATTGGTTGCCACATCATATTTTATAGAATTATTAGCCACAGTACTGAACAATAGTTCTGATTGTCCATGTGTATACTTTCAAGGATACAGTGCTGCAAATAATGATGAGCATCTTGTTAAATTTGTCTTTGTATCTTTTTTAAAAAATCAGAATCAATTGAGAAGACTTCCGAAGGGGAAAAAGATGCTTTAACTGTATCAAGTTTCTAGATGAGTAATATTGAACATAGCAAGGTCTATTTACTTATTAAAAGTTTTTCTATTGCTGTTATTAGTAAATGATGTGAGGCAATTTTCAATGTCAGCACCCAGAACTGGTTTTTCTGAGCTAAAAACATGGAGGATTAGATTCAAATTTAATCATAAAACTGAAATGTCTACACTTAAGCCCCATTGATTTGAAAAGGTTTCCTAATATGATTACATTTGGATACAAACCAGTTTCTTTAAAAAAATTTTTTTTTCATACCAGGCTCATCACCTAAATTACAGGCATCTTTTATAATATGAACATAATGTATTTTTTGTGAAATAGCATTAACAGCAACTAGTTTGGATTTGGTGAATTTGGTGAACAGTATGAACTCGAACTACGAATACATGAAGGTAGATATGATATAGTTGGAATAACAGAAACTTGGTGGAATGAAACCCATGATTGGAACATACTGGTAGAAGGATACAAACTATTCAAAAAAACCAGACCCCATAAAAGAGTGGGTGGAATTGCACTGTATGTAAAGGACCACTCTATTGCTACAGAAATGTATGAAACCAAAGATGAAAATCTCCTAGAATGCATATGGGTCAATATAAAAGAAAAAAAGAATGACATGGCCATAGGTGTATATTATAGGCCATCCAATCAAGCAGAAAAACTAGATGTCCTTTTTGCCAACCAACTAACAAACCTATGCAGGAAGCACACAACAATAATAATGGGAGGCTTCAATTATCCTGATATCAATTGGAAAACTAATTCTGCACCAAGTGAGAAATCAAATAAGTTCCTAACCAACCTAGCTGACAACTTTGTTGTCCAAAAGATAGAGGGTGAAAATAGAGGGACAGCCATACTGGACTTAATTCTTACAAACAGAGAAGAAGTGATAGAGGGAGTTGAAACTGTAGGAACCTAGGGTGAGAGTGACCATGTCATACTAGAATTCAACATAACACAAACACAAGCAATAGAACATAATGACACCAGAGTCTTGGATTTTAAAAGAGCTGATTTTAATAAACTCAGAGAGAACTTGGGAAAGATTCCATGAATGAAAATCCTAAAGGGTAAAACAACTCAAAAATCTTGGGAAACTCTGAAAAGTATGATCATAGAAGCCCAGACCAGCACAATACCACTGAGAAAGAAAAACAAGAAATCCAAGAAGAAACCAGCATGGCTGCACAAAGATCTCTCTGGCAAATTGAAAGTAAAAAAGGACAAGTACAAAAAATGGAAAGAAAGACATGCCTGGAGGCTGTGCGGAACTGGATGGGCGAGAACAGGCTTCGACTCAACCCTTCCAAGACCGAGTGGCTGTGGTTTCCGGTGGCCCGATATAGTCAGCTGACTCCGTCGCTAGCTATTGGGGATGAGATCTTGACCCCCACAGAAGGGGCCCGCAATCTTGGTGTCCTCCTGGATGTACGGCTGTCTTTGGAAGATCATATTACGGCCGTCTCCAGGGGGGCTTTTTATCAGGTTCGCCTGATACGCCAGATGCGGCCCTTTCTTGATCGGGACGCCTTACGCACAGTCACTCATGCCCTGGTCACCTCCCGTCTGGACTACTGTAATGCCCTCTACATGGGGCTCCCTGCGGGGAGCACCCGGAGGCTTCAACTGGTACAAAATGCAGCCACGCGGGTAGTCATGGGGGCGTCGAGATACTCCCACGTGACGCCCCTCCTGCGTGAGCTGCATTGGTTGCCGGTGGCCTTCCGGGTTCACTTTAAAGTACTGGTTTTGGTCTTTAAAGCGCTCCATGGCATCGGACCAGGATACTTACAAGACCACATTCTGCCAGTAGTCTCCCACCGACCGGTGCGCTCCCACAGAGAGGGTCTCCTCCGGGTCCCGACGCCTTCCATGTGCCGCCTGGTGACCCCGAGGAACAGGGCCTTCTCTGTGGGGGCACCCACTCTTTGGAACGGGATGCCCCCTGGACTACGAACGACCAGTGACCTGAGGACCTTCAGACGTGACCTGAAGACCTGGCTCTTCGAGCAGGCCGGCCTGAGCTGAACTCAAATGGGATTTTTAAATGGGTTTTTTAGATTAGTTGGGATGGGGTACAAAGTTTTAATTTATTTTAATTGGGTTTTTTTAGATTTTTATAGGGACAGCCTAGGATTTAATTCTTTTTTAACAATTTATATTTGTCTATATGTATTTTAGTTAGCTGTTCACCGCCCTGAGTCCTTCGGGAGAAGGGCGGTATATAAAACCTAAAAATAAATAAATAAAATAAATAAATACAACTAAGGCAGAATATCAGCAGATAGCCAGAATCTGCAAAGATGAAGTCAGGATAGCAAAGGCTCAGAACGAACAAAGACTTGCAACAAAAGTCAAAGATAATAAAAAAAAGTTTCTTCCAACACATAAATAACAAGAAAAAAATCAAGGAAACAGTCGGTCCACTAAAGAGAGAAGATGGCAAGAAAGTAACAGGCAACAGAGAGAAAGCAGAACTGCTTAACCTATTCTTTGCATCTGTCTTCAGGCAAAAAGAAACTATAGCTCAACCCACCAAAAACATAACTGTAAAAGACAGACCAGAAACAAAAGTTAAAATAAGCAAAAAAATAATAAGAGAACACCTGTCTGATCTTGATGAACACAAATCACCGGGGCCTGATGAATTACATCACAGAGTTTTAAAGGAACTGGCAGAGGTCATCTCAGAACCACTGCACCATATCTTTCAAAAATCCTGGAGCACTGGGGAACTACCAGAGGACTGGAAAAGAGCTGATGTGGTTCTCATCTTCAAAAAAGGGGAAAAAAAACAGACCCAGGAAACTATAGACCAATCATCCTAATATCAATACCCGGGAAGATACTGGAAAAGAATAAAAAAACAGATCTGCCAACATCTAGAAACAAATAAAGTAATAACTAGCAGTCAGCACGGGTTTGTTAAGAACAGATCATGCCAAACCAATCTTATTTCATTCTTCAACAAAGTGACTAAATTAGTAGACAAGCAAAATACTGTGGACATAATATATTTAGATTTCAGCAAGGCATTCGACAAAGTAGACCACAACCCACTTCTTAATAAGCTAGAAAAAAGTGGAATAGATAGCATCACCACTAGATGGATTTGCAACTAGCTGACAAACCATACTCAACGAGTAGTCCTTAATAGGTCTAAGTCTACATGGAGGGAAGTAAGCAGTGGGGTGCCACAAGGTTCCGTCTTAGGCCCAGTACTCTTCAATATCTTCATTAATGACTTAGATGAGGGAATAGAAGGGGAACTTACCAAATTTGCAGATGACACTAAGCTGGCAGGAATAGCTAACACCCAAGAAGATAGACTCAAGATCCAAATGGATCTTGATAGACTAGAACACTGGGCCGTATCTAAAAAAATAAAATTCAATGTAGAGAAAAGTAAAGTCCTACACTTAGGCAAGAAAAACCAAAAGTACACATATAGACTGGGTGAAACCAGGCTCAATAGCAGTAACTGTGAGAGGGATCTTGGAGTCTTAGTGGACAACCAACTAAATATGAGCCAGCAGTGTGCAGCAGCAGCCAAAAAAGCTAATGCAATCCTAAGTTGTATTAACAGAGGGATACAATCAAGATCAAGGGAGGAACTAATACCATTCTATAAAGCCTTAGTAAGATCATACCTAGAGAACTACATCCAGTTTTGTTCACCACGTTATAAAAAAGATGTTGAGACTCTAGAAAAAGTACAGAAAAAAGCAACCAGGATGATTAGGGGACTGGAGACTAAAACATACAAATGGTTACAGGAACTGGGCTTGGTTAGTCTAGTAAAGAGAAGGACCAGGGGAGACATGATAGCAATTTTCCAATATTTGAGGGGCTGCCCCAGAGAGGAAGGGGTCAAGCTATATTCTAAAGCACCTATAGGCCAGACAAGAAATAACAGATGGAAAGTGAACAAGGAGAGATTTAACCTGGAAATAAGGAGAAACTTTCTGACAGTGAGAACAATCAACCAATGGAACAGCTTGCCCTCGGAAGTTGTGGGAGCGCCATCACTTGAGACTTTCAAGAAGAGATTGGACTGCCGTTTGTCAGAAATGGTGTAGGGTCTCCCGCTTGGCGGGGGGGTTGGACTAGATGACCTACAAGGTTCCTTCCAACTCTGATTATCTGTTAAATCTGGTATGCTGCAAATATTGCTCAACATGTCAAAAGTTGATAATCATATAAAGTGTGCGTGTGTATGTATGTGTGTATATATATATATATGGATCTTTGGTTCTTCGGGTTTTCTCCCGCGTAGAGTTGGAAATATTTAGGCGACGTTTCGATGAAGTCTCATTCATCATCTTCAGGCTTCTGTCTTCGGCCTTGTGCTTCTCAGAGTGATGTGAGAAGGGCAACGCGACAGTGGTTATGAACACATCCGACTACCAAACCAAGTTAACCAACCTACTCCAAGACCCCACATACAAACCCCTAAACACAGACCCCACCACCTACCTAGAAAAAACCACCAGATCTAAAATAAAAGCCTCCCCCATCAGCGAAGAAATCCAGCAAAGAATCATACCCAGAGAGAAATCATCCAGATGCCCTAAGCTTTATGGTCTCCCCAAGATACACAAAGAAGGAACCCCACTTAGACCTATAGTCAGCTCCATAGGCTCACCTCTACAAAAACCTAGCCAAATTTCTCGCCAAACAACTACAGCCCTATGCTGAATCCATCAACTCACATGTAAGAAACTCATTCCAGTTCATCGAGATCATAAAGAAACAAAACTTACAACCCAGTGATCTATTAGTGAGCTTCGATGTCATATCCCTCTTCACCCAAGTGCCTATAAAAGAAGCCTTGACAGCCATCCAAAATAAATACAACCCCCCCAAGCACATCCTAGATCTGACCAACCACTGCCTATCCAATACATACTTCACCTACAATGGACAAAAATACAAACAAATAGAAGGAGCACCCATGGGATCACCCCTCTCACCTGTCATCGCAAACCTTTACATGGAACACTTTGAAACACAAGCTCTAGAAAAATATGATCACAAACCCAAACTCTGGCTCAGATACGTAGATGACACCTTCATAATCTGGCCACATGGGAAAGAAAAACTGAACAACTTCCTCACACACCTCAACAGCCTACACTCCAAAATACAATTCACCATGGAAACAGAAGCTAACAATCAACTTCCCTTCCTAGATGTCTTAGTATACAAAAAATCCAATGGCTCCCTAGGACACACCATCTACCAGAAGAAAACACATACAAACCGCTATCTACACGCACTCTCACACCACCACCCAGCACAGATCAATTCCGTAGCTGAGACACTCATCTCCAGAACAAAATGCTTAGCCGATGAACAACACCTAAAAACCGAACTACACACTCTCACTAACGTACTAACAGCAAATGGATTCCAAAGAAGAAAGATTACTCACCTAATCCAAAAAGAAACCCCAACCAAAATCCAAGACAGAGAACAAGAAAATGGCAAAGCCCTCCTCCCATATATAAAAGGCACTACAGACAAAATCAGCAAGATCCTCCAAAAACACAACATTAAAACAGCATTCTGCACAAACGGAAAAATATCCACCATCCTAAGAAACCCTAAAGACAAAATTGAGTTAGAAAACCAAGGAGTATACGAAATCCCGTGCACCTCCTGCCCCACCACATACATTGGACAAACTAACAGAAGGATAAGTGCACGCATTGAAGAACATAAGAACTCAATCAAAAAAGAAGAACCGACCTCTTCCCTGGTCCAACACCTCAAAGTCACAGGACACAAGATTGACTTTAAAAATACCAGAACTATCGCCAAAACTGAACACTTCAACAACAGAATAATCAGAGAAGCCATAGAGATAGAAAAACGCCCACACAGCATGAATAAACGAGATGACACCTCCCGCCTACCAGCCATTTGGAAACCCGCCCTCATTAACAAAAGAGTACCTAACATAAAGGACACCAGACCCACACCCACGAAGGCCACACAAGAAACTACCACCACACTTCCACGCAGAAAGCAGACTCACACCCACACAGAAGATGAAACACGACCACGGACCAGAAGCCGTACCACAGCTGCATCACTACCTGCTTCAAACCCCCCCAACCCATACATGAAGGGAACTGATGCCCACCATGAAGATGTGACACGACCACGAACGCGAAGCCAAACAATAGGATCACAGCTCACCAGCTCAAATCCCCCAGCAACTGAGACTAACCGGAGTACAACCAAACCCCCACCAGAACAGAACACACCCCCAGCCAATCAGAACACAGCCAACCCCCCAACCAATCAGAACACAGCCAAACCCCCAACCAATGAGAACACACCCCCACCCAATCAGAACACAGCCAAGCCCCCACCCAATCAAGTCACACCCCCACTAGTAGTTAAAAGGAAGAAGCAGCTGCAAGCTCACATCACTCTGAGAAGCACAAGGCCGAAGACAGAAGCCTGAAGATGATGAATGAGACTTCATCGAAACGTCGCCTAAATATTTCCAACTCTACGCGGGAGAAAACCCGAAGAACCAAAGATCCACATACAAATACCCGCGAAAATCTCCGAAAACATATATATATATATATATATAAATTAGTAGTAATAGTAAACATAGTTACTAAGGTTTTGTTGCATTACCTACTTGTGCCTAATATGGCACTTCTTTGTTCCATGAAAAGTAACAAAAAGTGTAGCCAGTTTGTTTGTTTTCCCATTATCTCTTTGGATTTCATTCATATGTTTATCAAATAAGAAAACTTGAATGCAGCCACATTTCTTTGGTTTACTGAACAAAAGCTTTGTTGAAATGACTAAGAAGCTGGTTTCCCATTTGTGCTCTGAGAAGTATTGGTGGACCCAATGATGGGATTCAAAACTTTTTACTACCGGTTCTGTGGGCATGGTTTGGTGGGTGTGGCAGGGGAAGGATACTGTAAAATCTCCAGTCAGAGGTGGTATTTGCCGGTTCTCCGAACTACTCAAAATTTCCGCTACTGGTTCTCCAGAACAGGTCAGAATCTCCTGAATTCCACCCTTGGATAGACCATGATAATACCAAAGACTTAACAAGAGATGGCTGGTTGACAAGTACTAGAGATTCTTTATTTAATATCTGATTGTTGGAGCCAAGACATTTACCTATTACTTATGGGACTGACTTTATTGTTAAACACACAGAGAAGACTTGTTTACAAATATGACAAACCAATTCTGAAGATTTTAAGTTCATATCCAACACTGATAAGCTCAGGTGCTGTATTTGCTTTGTTGAGCAATTGCACTTCCTTTATGAACATCCTGAAAAAGTAAAATTTATATCTGTTGAATAAAACTAAAAGTAAAGGTTTCCCTTTTCCAGTTGTTTCCAACTCTATGGGGGTGGTGTCCATCTCTGTTTCTTAGCAGAGGGAGCCAGCATTGACTGAAGACATTTCCATGGTCGTGTGACCAGTATGACTATAGGCCAAGGCACATGGAACACTGTTACCTTCCCAACAAGGTGGTACCTATTTATCTACTTGCATTTGCATGCTTTCAAACTGCTAGGAACAGGAGCAAGTAACAGGAGCTCACCTGTTGCACAATACTTGGGTATGAAACCTGGGCTATCGACTTTCCAGCCCACAAGTACCTTAACTCCCTAGCCATCACACCCCTCTTCTGATTAATACAAGGCCACAAACTATTGTATGACCTTTCTAATTCTCTAGAATTCTTCATTTGGGGGAAAAATGAAACAAAAACAAAAGTTATTCAAAAATAAAATGAGAGCTGAACATGGGCTGGTCTTAGATTGGATAAAGTATCAAATTTGACTTATGCCACCTTTAAACCAACCCCTTTATTTAGAGGAATCAAAGGAAATGAAATTTATGGACAAATTCTATTACTAATTGATTTGGCTAATGTTAACATTCAAAATTCCTTTCTACAATCGCAGGTGAGTTATTGGTAAGCCATTTGATTTTGAGGTTTTGCTTCACCAGTACAAATAAACAAATAAAATCATAATCTATTAACAGGGAGTACCTCTTCAATCTGCACTATACCTTCTCAAATACATTTTTCTGGTCATGGGATCAGATTTTATTGCTGTTTAAAAGGCTGGAGGAAAACCTGGCTATTCCTCACCAACGCTCCAGAATAAGGGAGCTTCTTATCCATTATATTTATTGTGTTTTGGGGCTGTGAGTGTTGTACGTTTCTGGTGGGAAATACAGCCACTGGGATGCACTTCTTATTTATCTCTGCTACTTTTAAAAATGCCTGACCCCAAGCTTGGACAATCAGGAGAAAAAGTTACTATGCAGAAGGAAATTTTGTTTAGTTTATCCAACAGGGAGACTCCTCCAGGAGTTTTAAAGGGATAAGTAAGTTCTGTCCAAAAACATAATCTAGAGGATCGTTTTCAACTCGATTTTCTTTGCTTTTTTTGTAGCAATCTATAATAAAGCTGCATGTAAACTCCAGATGCTCATTATATTTAGTAAACACACATTTCATATAAACCAGAACTATGTCACACGACAGCGCCCGAGCTGAAGCTAGCCTGGACTGTCAAGATAAATATTATTTCAACAGCCGTGGTGTGAATCCAAAAAAGAAGCCGCGTCCGCGCCAAAGAAGCGAAGCTTTTGCATGATCAATTAATTTAAGGGAAGGGATTACATCTCCTCGCGGAGGGTTACCCGATTTTTCAATCAGTGGACCAACCCATAAAGCATCCGATTGCCGAGGCGTCTTCTCTGGCATTTTGTGAACCGCTTTCTGATTGGTCATCGGGACTCTGCAATGGTTGGCACAGAAGAGTCGGGGTCCTGGATTGGTGGCATTGCACCTGCAATGCGTCAAGGAACGATGCTGGCATGAATGTGCTTGAGAGAGTTTTGTATGAATGGCTGAAGGAGAAGGAAGGGAAGGAAGGAAGGAGCGAGAGGAAATTAGGGAGGCTACGGGTCTTAGGAAACGGTGGGTAACGGGGCGGGTTGGCCCAAAACGTGCAAATGTGACTGCAGAGCCTCTCTGCGGCTGCACGGACAGGCACGGGAAAGACCTCCCTTCCTCAAGGGAGTTCGGGGCCGGGCTGCCTCCCCGACAAGGAAGGGAAGGGCGTTTGTGCCCAACCACCACCAGCAGCCCCTTCTTGCCTCATTCGCGAGGTGGGCGTTTCGGATAGCAGCTTGAGAGCTGGGACGGCGATTGCAGACGAGAGGCAGACCTATCAGATCAGCGTGGCCAACCGTGGGTCGCCACGTGTTTTTCCCGCGGAGAAAAAACGCGGCTTCGCCTTGAGAAGAGAGGCAGTTTCGGGGAACGATCCGTTTCTCTCCCGCGCTTGCATCTGTACAGCCCCAACTGAGAAACGCCTCAGCTTGGAAAGGCTCGATTGGCCAGACGACGCGTAACTGTGGCCTCCTGGCCGAGGGAGGCTGTCTAGGTGGGTGGGTGGATGTCGTTCAGCCTTCAAGTTGGAGCCGGCTGGGAATAAGACCGGACACAGCAAGTTTTGAGCAGAGACCCGGAACTATTCTGTCCTTTTCGTTCTGCAATCTAATAAAAAAAAGGAGTTCTGCTTGTCTCGTTGCATATACAAACACACAAAGAATCTCAGGTTGGGGGTAAGGGCGGGTCAGCAATCAGCCCGTGAATATAAGACTTTCAACTGGGGTTTTGTGACTGAATATATACGTAAAACACAACACAAGCAGAAGTGTCTTCATGTAAATCCTAAATCAGATTGTAAGTGTTGGATTTATACCTTAAACGCTCCGTATATAACATGCATAACTTGAATATAAATCAGACTCAACAGATTTATTTCCTTTCTTATTTTCAGTATTTACGATTTGGTCTTAGTCGGAAAACAGCCGATTCCTTAGTTGCTTTTCTGCAGTCTCTCTCTCTCCTCCCTCCTCCCAATTTACTTAGTAATGTCACCTAGTACAGTGGTATCATTTTATCAATATATGGTTTTAAAAGTTTAAATGAAAAGTGATCGTATCAGATTATTTTACTGGTACAAATGACATTAAAAGCATAGATTCTTTTCTATATTGTCTTTTGTTCAAATGAAATATGAGATATACAGGAGATTCCTGAAGGACCGAAGGACCTGTTGAGAATGTACTCGGCTGCAGTTTTTCAGAAGATCAACTGCAGGTGAAAATGGGTCTCTTGGCATCTTTAACATTGAGATTTCCAAAAGATGTTCCCATCTCTGCCAAATAGCCTCTTCAACAGAATATTAAAGATGAAGTGCTGTCCTTTCCAGTCATAAAAAGGGAATGATGATGATGATAGCAGGAACTTTCACATTGGAACTGTAGGAAGTTAGCACCCACCCCTCTCCTAGAAAATTGAAATGTCCTAGGAAATATTAAAAAGGCAGAATATTTCCCCTAAAAAGAGTAGAAACTCAGAAGCAGAAACTCAGCCCCACCCCCTCACCTTTGCTAATGGGCCATTAAGGCCTAGGCCAGAATATTCTACATAATAAAGGGTCTACCCATCTCACCACCTGGCCTGGGAAGATTGTATCAGCCAAGATCATGTGGTCCAGACAAAGCCTACAAAGTTAGCTAAGACCCCCGCCCCTGGGAGTCTGACAGCCAATGGGATACATTTCTTACACAGGTTAACAGGAAACACTAAGGTGGGGCCCAACAGAGGTTATATAAGGGTCTCTCAGCATCTTGGTCTTTCCTTCTTGACCTTCTCACCTTGAAGCATGTGGTCATCTTTCCTTTTTACTTTGGAGCTCCAAGCCATGTGGTTCTGCTGTCCACCATTAAACCATCTTTCCAAATAGCCTCCATGTTTCCAGTATCTTTTTCCCCACTTGGAACTGAACCCAGAAGGATATTTATTTCAACAGAACAATATATAAGTGGAACTTGCAACAAAATTTTGCAATGAAGATGTTCAACTATGGCTTATTTCTGATACACACCTGCTACATAGTTTGCAAGTTGATTTTTAATCATATCTGGTGAGATTCAAAATTTTTTACTACCAGGTCTATGGGCGTGGCTTGGTGGGCATGGCCATATGACTGGGTGGGTATGGCTTTTTTTTGCTTTTTTGCCACCCCCACCCATTTTTGGGAGCTTCCTAGCCTCAGAAAAACCCCTGGGAGGGTATTTTTGCTCCCCTGAGGCTCCTCTGAGCCTCAGGAAGAAAAAAAACAGCATGGGAGGGGCGCGCAGCACCCCTCAAGCTCCATTTTGGGAGCTTCCTAGTCTCAGAAGAGCCACTGGGGGCTGAGCTCCTCCCTCCATTTTTTGCCTTCCTGGGGCTCAGCAAGGGGAACCCCAGCACAGCTGATCTATGTACAGCTGATTATTGGGAGGTAAAAAAAAAATACCTTAGGCGAATGTCAGGCGGGTGGGTAAGCGAGCATCAGGCAGGAGGTCGACTGGATCGGGAGCGTGGCCAGCCAGAAGTTACTACCAGTTCAGCGACCCACGCCAAATTCTTGCTACCAGTTCACCCGATCCGGTGCAAACTGGCTTAATACCACCACTGGTTTATATATTCAAAAGCAGTGGTGGTATTCAGCAGGTTCTGGCCAGTTCTGCAGAACTGGTAGCGGAAATTTTGAGTAGTTCAGAGAACCAGCAAATACCACCTCTGACGAGATTTTACAGTATCCTTCCCCTGCCACGTCCACCAAGCCACGCTCACAGAACCAGTATTAAAAAAAATTGAATCCCACCATTGTTCAAAAGCACATGCCTCCAGAAAAACATGGAAGTATCCAATTTAATTTATGCTTGTCATATATATTAAAGTTGTCACAATTTAGAATCTTCAGATTAGTTTGAATTTGTTCTATAGGGAAAAAGATAATTGATTGATCAAACAAAATTCATGGTAAAATGTACAAGTATATTTTAAGATGGCACCATTGCTGAAATTTATTAGATATATGTAGCTCTGCCATTTTATGGAGCCTATTTGGCAGTACTAAAACAGAAAATATAACATAGTAATTAATATTATGATTATTTATATAAAAGAAATACCACTCACGCATCATCACAAAATCTCCAGAATCCTAACGCCTACAAACTTGAAATTTGGCACGTATGTTCTTGGCTTCCAGGTGCTCACTAAGAAAAGATTTTTCGAAATGACGATCAGAGCATTAGTGTTTCGTATATTATTATTAACACGCTCTGATGCTAAGGAGTTCTACTCCCCCTTTCCACCTGAAAAGAAATCTGTTCCAAATGCAAAATATAAGCAGAGGAGTTTCAGTTTCAGAGCACCAAGTAGCTTTAGTACAGAACAGTTGAGCTAAGCCACCCACCCGGCTCCTTGCTATCTCCTTGCTCATACAGCAAATACTGTTTCAGTTTCCAAATAGCCCTTAACTCTCACACACTGACAGGATGCTAGCCAGATGAATACCGATGGATGCTGGTAGGCAGAGGCACAATTTTTTCCCCTTATTTTCCTCCCCCAAAACTAAGCCCAATCACATAAGTTTCGTAGCAAAGCACGGGTATAGAGCTAGTCCATTTATAATTCTTATAATGTCAGATTGTCATTGGGATTATTACTGGAACTTTTCCCCTCATTTATATATATTAAGATGACTCAAGTTTGAGATTTTAGCATGAATGTTTTATGTGTTTGAACATCTTTGTTTAAATACAATATTGTTGTTTATTCTGTTGTATATCAGAAGACTACAGTTCTTCAAAAATAATTGGTATCCAGTATTTTAATTTTCACAGTAAGAAACATTTTTGTAATGAAAGAAGAGCTTCAAGCATAATGCCAGTAGGCATGACATATTATTTTGATGAACAATATCAGCGGGTTGCGGAAAGTTGCCATTTCAAAATGCTGAAGTAAGAACTTAGTCTCATTCATATGAGTTCAACTGGCAATTGTTTGACTCACAGTTTTGAAAATCTGATGTTACTGAATAATATTGGCAATATATCCCAAAGAGCTGAATAAATAAAATGTCTTTTGTTTTCTTGCTGGAGAGGATATTAAGCACTAGCCAATTTATTTTAAAATATTCTATCTAACAACATAAAGCAGTTTTTCTGATATTAGTAGATTACAATTCTGGAGAAGATATTTGTCCTGCAAAAACAAACTTTGTGCTTTTCAAAAACAAGCCACATCTTTCCACTCATGTATGCTTCTCAACAAACAACTATGGAAAGTTTTAAAAACAAAAGAACAACCACAAATCTCACTGATGATCAAAAATGGAAAAAAATGTGAAAATTATTGTTACCACAATAATATGCAACAATAGAAATGAAAAAAATGAAATCATCCAATAGTATCATCACATTTGCACCTTATTAAAAATTCTGTTTTGGAAGGGTCTGACTAGATATAATACTTTATTGTCTCATAATAGTTATTAATTTACAATAGCTATATCAAGATGATTGCAGTAATCATTGCTGTAATTGTCATTTTGATACATTTAAGGTTTAATTGAATTATCATAGATCATTGTTTTAAAATTGCATTGCCTTTTAACTCTAACCATTATATTTCTCCCCATTTAAACATGTTTCATGCATGCTCTTTTATTTGCTAGGGCCAGTATACGCTGCTTAAATCTTTGGTTAAATCTTAGCTGTAGCTTCAGATATTTGGTAGCAAAAAAGACTTGTCTGATATAATAAAACTACATCATGCATCTGATGAAGTAAATCCTTACATACTTCAAAGGGTAAATCTTTACAGTAGCTGTTTCTGCAGTAACATACTAATATAGCTCTTTCTCTCTGGAAACTACAAGGTTACAGGCCTCCAACAGCATAAAATACAGAGTTGTCCTTTGCAAAGCAAGACAAATAGCAAATGTATTCAGTTGGTTCTTCTCACAAGCAGTAGTGGCTAAAATTAATCTGCAATAATAAACTTAGTGCTTCAGAAACTTGAGATTTCTGGCTTCTTCTTGCCCTTCGAAGTCAGAGTTATGAATCAGGCTTATTTATGTACAAATTCCAAGCTGTTTGGAAACTAAACCAGAAATCCCACTTGGATGATCTACTAAGTATGTTATTTTTTCTCCCAGTTTACTTGCTGCTATTGTTAGAAAAAGTCAAGTGAAAACACATTTGCAATGGACACAGCTTGTTTATAATAAGCCAGGATTTTCCAAAAAATAGTCATTGTATCCACTCATCCCATGTGTAATTCTAGCAAAATATTTGATATTTTCAATTGAATAAAACAATTTAATCAGTTATGAAACTAAGGTAAATGTACATGTAAAAAAGCAAACACTTCTGAAATTTTACCCAGTGGGTACAAAAATAATTTTCTGAGTTTGTACTCGATGAACTTTGAAAGGAGATTCTAGTTTCTATACCCCTGAAATTTTTTGGCACTTTACTTCTCCCCTATAGTTGCATTGCAACCATCTTGGAAGTGTATACTGCAATGGAAAAGCTACTTTTGGCTTGTTTTTCCCACTAGCAACATTTGTTTACTAGTGACCTTTATCAGAACCCAGCACTTGCTATGGTGATAGAAAGAACTGTCAACATGATAAAATATTGTGTTATTAGGAGGGCCACATGTGGACTTTGCGAACTCTGTTTTTGCTGGCAGAAGATTTCAGGAGGCCATCCCAGCTGAAAACAGAGCTCATGAGGGCCATGCACAGCACCCCTGAGCTCCATTTTTGCTGGCAGAGGATTACAGGAAGCCATCACAGCCGAAAACGGAGCTCAGGAAACCACTTTTGCTGGCACAGTGCTCAGTCCACCATAGGCCCGCCCGACATGAATGAAGCTGGCCACGCCCACCCTGACTGCACCGACCCTCATCCCCTGAGGTCAAGCACAACCCTGATGCGGCTCTCAAAGAAATCGAGTTTGACACCCCTGACATCAGTGGTGGTATTCAACTGGTTCTGCCTGGCTCTGGAGAGCTGATGAGCAGCAGAGGACTGAACCAGTTCTCCGCTGCTCTGCTGGCTCTGTTGTTGGGCCCACCTGCCCACCTGGGGTTCCCATACTCACCTTTATCCGCTGAATTTGAAGTGAAACTGCTTTGCGCGGCACAGAATAGCGCCGCGCGGCAACTGCTGAAGCAACCAGGATCATGCAGGCTTGCAGGAGACAAGTTAGAATGCCTCTGTGCCTGTGCAAATGCCTCTGCGCCTGCGCAAGGTGCATGTTTGGCACGCGCATGCCCGCAAAGTGTGTGCACGTGGGCAAAACGCGCCCACCAAACCATGCCCACCGAATCAGTGGCAACAATATTTGAATCCCACCTGACATATAGGAATAACTTCTAGTACATGGATTCTTAGAGATAACTTTATAACCAAAATTCTTTTAACTGAAACAACATTAATTCTTCTAAGCTTTGTAATTGCTGGAGCTGTCCATAGAGTAATGCTGGATTTTTCAAAGGCCTCAGAAGGTTCATGCAATAGCAGAGGCCATTCTCGCCTGCTTCTCAAAAAGGAAAGGCTACACTATTTTTAACTCTGCTCTTCTGGTGTTAGGGTGGCAATGAACATTATGGGCATGTTTTCAGTTACTGTAAAAGACAGTATAACTAATTTCTGATCCTTAATTCTTAGCTCCCCTTCATATTTCAAGATTTAGCAGGAAAGATGGAGAACACCATACTTATCATGCCTCAATTTCTGTCTCCACTCAGGCTGATTATGAAGATGAAGATAACTTATTTTGGCCCCCTATCAAGGCATGGAAACAGAACTACAAAAAATGTCCAATAAAAATATTTCACAATTTATTAATCAGAACAACTGAAAATATATTTACAAGAAACTCAAATCATTACAGCCATGCATTTTAATAGCTCCCTGTAATATAGCCAAGTGCTGTACATCCATATAAAACATATTACTCTAAAAAATGCCAAGCTGAATAAAGTGAATTTTTTAAAAAATCTGTACTAACTTACTAATCAAATAATGGAAAGACAAGAAATGCTTGAACTAACCAACAGTACAATGAATAACACCTAAAAGAGAATCTGCAGGGAAGGGCCCAAAAAATTGAGGTGGCTACTGATCAACATGTTTATCCTTTCTTCGGGAAGTTTTTTTGTCCTACTGCAACTGGCTTTCTGGAGCTGTTCTGAAGATTTTTAAATAATCAATTCATTAATATAGTCCCATTAGAATTGCTAATTATTATTGGGAAGTTTCATTTTAAATTCATGATAATGGTTTTTAATGGTTTTACTATCTCAGTTAATTTGGTTGTACAGTATGGTGAATGTTTTATTTCTTTAAGCTATCCATTATGAGAAGATTATATTGGTCTAAGAATTTAATCAATCAATATTTGATGGTCAAATATATCAAAAGTGTCATCAAGTCTAAAACAACAGCAGCAATAGAAAATGTTGAGATTTGGTTTCCAGAGTATCATTCAGGATTAGAAATATTGCTGTCTCAATTGAACGGCCTGCCACAGACCCGATTGATATAGATTAGAAGGTCACAGGAAGATAAATGAGGAATCAGATTTATAAGAGTAATTGTCTCAAGGACTTTAGATTTTTAAAAAAGGAATCATGGACATATGCCAGTATTTTGAATGTTAAGAGGGATCCAGAGAAGTTTTCTTCCATAAAGGCTGAAGAAAACATACTTAAAACAATCTGGAAATCTGCCAGTAAATAATGAACAATTAATAAGGCAGGTAATACAAGTCAGGACAAGAGGTTAACAGATTAGGATAAAGAGGGCAAAAGGTCAGTTCCCCATCAATACAGATAGGAATGGAAAAAATAGTAAGAACACATATTGAAATTATATTGAAAAAAATTATGTGCAGCTGGTAAAGAATGGATATGAAAATTAAATTCCTACAAATACATGAAGGACAGTATGGTAATAAAAATTCATATAGCCATATTGAAAACTATTTTAGAATTAAATGTGAAACGGATACAGGAGGGAAATCAAAACCAAGTAATGGTGACCAATGCCAAATAAATATCACCAATAAGCAAACACGCAATAAAGCAATGTATTTTCTTGCTCCCTGAGCAAGCATTCCATATCAACCATTTCATAGCTGGGTGCATAGCTGAGCAACGAATACTTGGAGCTCTAAAACAAAAACAGTGAAGAAGCTGCTCTCTGGCAGAGATCAATATGCATTTTTAAAGTCACCTTGCTTCAAGCTTAATCCATGGGAGACTTTCTGACCCTTTTGGTATCCTCTCTGCTGTATATAATTATCTTTAACTAATCCAGCAAAACAAAAAATAAATGCAAACATTGAGAAAGCACAACTGAAGAGATTTTGACTGAGATTGTAAATTTTCAATAGTGCAGCCTTTTATGGGAGTTTTTTGAGGGGAAGGGCGGTTAGCTCAATGTTTCTAATAATTTGCTCCCCAACTATGTATCTCCCCAAATTAACTTCCCAGGATAGTAATTAAGTGAACATTTCCACCCAAAGTCTCCTTATCCTAGTCATTGGATTGGTCAAAAAGGAGCTAGATAGGAAACATTTGTCCTATAATAACATTTTTATACTGCAAACCTAAGAAAAAAACGTTCTAATAGATAATATGGTGAAGCAATGTGGAACCCACTAAGGTCAGTTATATGAAGCAACTTCTAGCCTCAAAGAAGGAAGTTTAACCAATATAAAAAATGAATTATTACATTAATAAATAGGGATGATATATTGCAAATGAATATCCAAAGCCAAAATATTTGCATTTAGTTGGAAATTTGGTAAAGAAATATAAGTAACAGTAACAAAATAGCAACAATAATTGTATATATATGTATAGACAGATAATATGTGTATGAATATACTATTGATTACAGCTTTATGTGAATCGTTTTAAAAGTAATTTCTATTTTATTTCATATGCATATATGAATATATCCAGTTGGCCAATGCATTCAACAGTTGACTTAGTTAAGATCTGAAGTATTAGAACTGTTTAATAAAATAGCTTGGGGAAAAAATTCACCAAAACTTTCAAAAAGCTTTTAGGAGTTAGTTTTAGATCCACAGTAATATTCAAATGAATTCTTTCTCTGTATTGCAAATTTATACCAGAAAAATATGTACTACAATTCATTTAAATAAACCATATGTACAGTGGGGGGAAAATTAAAATGTAATCAGTAGCGCCCTAAATAATACATACATCTTTGTAATTGTTAATTCGTACTGTTAGATAGGAATTTGTTGAGCACAATAGCTAGTGCAAAATTGTATTTACAAAGGTAAACAGATTACCAAAAACAGTAATTTTACTGACTACTCCTAATAATTTACCTAGTTGGGGTAATGAAACATTTGCAAGAAAACAATCATGCACCAAGGACCCCTCATTTCAACTCTGAGCTACACACATTCTTCTTTATTCTTTTTATTCTTCTTTATTATATCAGTCCCAGCAGGACTTTTTTTTTTTTTTGCATGTAATAGAATAACAGAGTTGGAAGTGACCTTGGCGGTCTTCTAGTCCAAACCCCTGCTTAGGCAGAACCCTATATACTATTTCAGACTAATCTCTTCTTAAAAACCTCCATTGATGGAACATCCACAACTTCTGAAGGCTTTCCACTGATTAATTGTTGTAATCATCAGGAAATTTCTCCTTATTTCTAAGTTGGTTCTCATCTTGATTAGTTTCCATCCATTGCTTCTTGTTCTGCCTTCAGGTGCTTTGGAGAATAGGTGGACACCCTCTTCTTCAGCCCTTTAGATATTGGACAGCTGCTATCATGTGACCCCTATTCTTTCTCTTCATTTTATTAAGACATACCCAATTCCTCTAACTATTTATTGCACTTCTCTGCACTCTTGCTAGAGTCTCAACATCTTTTCTATATCATGGTGACCAAAACTGGATGAAATTTCAAGTGTGGTCTTATAAAGCGGTACTAAAACTTCATGTGATCTTGATTATATTCCTCTGTTAATGCAGCCTAGGATTGCATTGGCTTTTTTGGCAGCTGCATCACACCACTGCTTACCATTTCTGTGACATACAAACAGCTTTATTTTAATAAAGCATTAATTTAAACAATACTATGCACTGAGCATTAGCTAACCCCAAAGGAAACAAAAGGATCTTAAGACAATTCCCCCCTTAAAATTTGTATTCTTAATTGAAGATGGAGCTAACAGTAAATCTTTTTTTATTTTCTCACCCATAAATACAGTATAATATAGGTACAAATAAAAACATATAGAATTCCATACAGCCTCAGCCATATTACAAGAAGAATGTAGTCTTTTGTGATCATACTGCAAAGAATCAAAAGGCTGAGCAGCCCTCAAATTACTTATCCATTGAAGAACTGAGGTGCAAAGATATTCAAGCATTTTAGGCATGCTTATTAGGCAGGAAGGACTGCGAGGGCAGGCACACACAGTATGACTGCCTTTCAAAGAATTTGAAAGTAATCCTCTCGAGGGCTTAAATTTGAATCCAGCATAAAAGTTCCATACAGGCACAGCATTCCTAATTTGCTAGATGTTTTCAAGTAATACTTCTATCCTTTTCTTCTTTTTAAACATTCCTTTTAAATGAAAATTGGGTGTGCCACTTCCAAAACTGTGGGTGTTTGGGCATATTTTGAGAAGAAGCAAGCTATTTATTAAACATGTATAAATATTCATGTCTTCCTTCCAGGAATTATGACTGGTCTGCAGCCTCCTCTCCCTACCTCCAGAAGTCTACTTCAAGGGAAAATAGCTAGGAGCAACAGTGGTGTTTTTAAAAGAGGTAAAAAGGCTGGCTGGAGAATTTTGGAAGTTGAAATCCTCAAATCTTAAAGCAGAGCAGATTGAAACACACTGTTATAAACAATGATCAAATGCCCATAGCTTTTATGGTATTAACATGCCCATAGCTTTTATGGTATTAACATTAACGTGTGGAGAGGACTTGTCAATGATTTGAGGGACAAATGTTATGAAATGTTTAATTCATGATAGCAGGTATAAGTCACAAATGTCCTTTTTGAAGAGGCCTGTTGACAGACCAGAAAATGCCAAAAGAAAAGCAATAAACATGAAAACTATGATGAAAAGTTTTAAGTGGCTAGACCTCCTAAGCTGAAGAGATTGTTAAGAGGTGATCTGGATGTCAGGATGTGGACTTCGACTCCCAGAATTCCTCAGCCAGCAAAGCCAGCAATTCCTCAGCCAGCAAAGTCTGGGAGTTGAAGTCCACAAGTCTTAAAGTAGCCAAGCTTGGAGACCCCTGGTATAGAAGATTGATTCGGCTTTCCATCTTTCCAAGGTTAGTAAAATGAGGATCCAGATTTTGGGTGGCAATATGCTGATACTGCAAACCACCCAGGGAGTGCTGTAAAACATTATGGGGTGATATATAAATGTAAGTGCTATTGCTATTTGCTCATGAAATTTGCCTACAAAAGAAAAAGAGGGAAAGGATTCCATAAATTGAGCAGAAAACTAGCTAAGCAAGAAAGCTTCTTATTATGGGGTGAGAAGAAATGACAAAACAGGTGTAAGCTGTTATTTCTTCCATTATACTACAGCTACTAAAAACTGACCCCAATTCCGTATCTTTTGAAGTGCAAAACTTATATCTGGATTTTGGTGTTACTGATCAGAGCAGAATAAGAGTTTTATTCTTATAGTTCGAGACAGAATTTGTTATACATTTGAATTATGCCAATATGCATAAAATGCTTTTGAGATTATTACTCTAAAACTGTATTTGGAAATAGCTGATAAGGAGATTTAGTCAAGTGTCACACAGCATTGCAGTTTTAAAAAATGAACTCAGCAATTTAGTGATTGCAGTAAATGCATGGGCTCTCTTCCAAACCTTGAGGACTGCATCAATTGCCAAGCTGAAAGGCAGGAAATGCAGATGTATGAGTGCTCAAACATCCACAATGCCTGATATGCAGGTTTCACTTTTCCTGAGAAACAGTTGATCTGGGAAGGTCAGCAGCTGTTTTCTAATGCTAATCTGGAGACTAGTGAGAAACCCCCAAAGCTCCAGCGTCTGCATTTCTTGGGACAATCATCACCTTTGGAGGTCTATTGCCAAACTAGCAGTTAAATCTTATGATGATGTTTGTGGATGTAGTGGAAGCCAGGATGGTTTGTGGAAGAATTAAAAAGTATAGAGAAATATGGAGTGTGCAGTTGATATAAACTAGATTGTTATACTTCTTCCTCTTGCCCTCATATATGGCTTTATTTCCTACCATTTCTTTCTTTCTCTATGCTTTGCATTGTTGGAAGAAATATCCTTCTGGGTTCAGTTCCAAGTGGGGAAAAAGACACTGGAAACATGGAGGCTGTTTGGAAGGTTTAATAGTGGACAGGATCACATGGCCTGGAGCTCCAGCGTGAAAAGGAAGGATGATAACATGCTTCAAGGTGAAGGAAAAGATCAAGAGGCTGAGGTGCTGAGAGTGCCTGGGTTTTATAAACTTTGTTGGGATTTGAATTGAAGCTTGTATTCTGATTGGTTGTCAGACTCCCATGAGGAGGAGTTGCAGGAGCAACTCTGTAGCTGTCCTGAGTTCCAGGCTTGGTTGAGCCTTGCTGGATGATGATGCACTGAAAGGGCTTTTGAGCAATTGCTATAGCTTTACCTGGAGATCTTTGTTATGTAAAGTATTCTGGCCCAGGCCTTAATGGCCCACCCATTAACAAAGGTGGGGGTGAGCTTCTACTTCTGAGGTGAGTTTCTGCTTCTGAGTTTCTACTCTTTTTAGGGGAAATATTCTGTCTTTTTAATATTTCCTAGGATATTTCGATTTCCTAGGAGAGGGATGGGTGCTAACTTCCTACAGCATAACATTAGTTAACTTCCAAAGTAACAGCTTTATGGATATGCATATATAATAAGTTACATATAACTGAATACTTGGGAATCAATTATTGCAAGTTTACAAAGGGAATGAAGGAAAAAATTACTTAAAGACTCTGAAACAATATTAAAGTTCAAATCTATTTTGTGGGTAGAGGGATTAGATATGCAATGAATTACATGCCATATGCAAAGAAAATACTGCATTTGGGTAGAAAACAATCAAAGGAAAAGCAAATTAAACTTTCAGAGTGAAGTAAGGGCAATGTTAATGTTAAATAGAACAAAACAAGAATGGAATTTTGAGAAAAAAAATACACTTTTACATTGAAGACAAAATCTGAAATCTGCCAGAAAAGATTAGTATTTTGAAAATGAAGTAATTTATGAAATCTAATACAGTAGTACTGAAACAGCCACCAAATTTTTAGACTTTGAGTTAATAGCTTCACTAGGCCTTTTACATAATCATGTGTATTATTTCAAATGTGAAATACCCAATTAACATAATTCTCCCCTTTCCTTGCCAATCTGTGTTTTATAACCAAATCAAAACACCTACTTCCCATCAGTGATGAAAAAAAAATTCCTAGGCATATTGTTTCTCATTTTAAAATCCCTTTAATTATGCACCATTATTATTACCCCTAGTAGAAAAAAGGGGGGAATTGCTTCTGCTGCTCTGACCCTTAAATACATTTACATTGTTTTGTGGAAAAGGAGATTACTTTGTTGTAGAAAAGGATAATAGATTCATAAGCAGAATTAATAAAAAGAGCATCTGCTATTGTACATGCCTGGGTACTTGCCAAATCTACATTTTTTTAAATGAGAAAGGATGGTATGGCAAAGCACATCTCTCATCAGTCGTGATGCACATGCTTTACATGTTCCATGGCCACTTTTCTGATCTGTGTCCAGTGCTCGGTTTTATAGCTCACACTTCATTGTGTAGTTTTCACACTGCATTGTGTAAGTGCAGTCAAATTTACCACTACCGTTACATCTAATATGCAGAGAATAGAGAAATTTATATAATATGCACTGTGTTAGAAAACTCTGGCTCAGACACCTGGTAATCTGAACATGTTGTTCACCAGTAAAAACTATTTTCAGCTGACTATCCCTTTAGGGAAAGTGAAGAAGCGGCTTAGGATGTCAGATGTCAGAAGCAGAGCTCATTTAATCATGGTAATACCCATAATAAAATACACACAAGAAGTCTAAATAGTTTGTTCTATAAAAAGGCAAAATTTCTAAAACACAAGAAAGGAGCAGCAGCAGATTCTGGGTTTTGTATTTACCTAATATAGCCTCCTTTTAAAAAAAAAATCTATCCAAAGTGAAGGAAATCCACAGCTGCTTAATTTATATCCAATAGAAATATTAATGCACTGACTGAATAGCAACTAGAAAAAGCACTGGAAATCATAAAGGTCTGACCTAAATCAGTTTTGTTATTCTAAGCTCTTCTGGGTAACAAAAAACAAAAACGTATGTATTTCAGTTTTAAAAGAAAGGTGTTGATTCTTGCAGATAATTTCCCATTTTCTCGACACCTCAGTGATTTGTTATCACACTACAGTATACATTATTAATGCTCTAAATGTAACACCCTCCTGAGCATATTTTTATATAGAAACTCATTCTCTCAAATATTTCAGCTGGATGCCATCTTCTAACCTGTTAAATTCTCTTCTTGTGGAATGCAAATATAATGTACACTTTCATTTGAGGTTGTTTAAAAATTCTGGAAATTTAATGTTTAAAAAAAAAAACACCCGAATTTTATTCAACAATGTCCTTTTGATAAATCCGTGTCCTTCAACACACACCAATTATAAATTATAGCAAAAGGATGAAGTTTTTAGTTGTCTAAAGTTTTGTAACCTTTTTAATACTCAAAGTTAAGATATTCTGCTTAAATATGTATCGATTTCCTTTCTCTTAAAAAAAATAAGGTTCCATCCAATAATCTGAAAACACGAATTTCCTGATTAGCAGTTTTAGAATCTGTTTTAAGGCCACGTTGCATGGACGGAATACGAAGAATCTTCTCCCAAATGAATGGTGCAGCGCCATTTTGAGCTCACCGCTCAGCAAAACTACATTTCCCAGCATGCTCGCGAAAAAGGTTCGCGCCATTTTGTCGCCTTCCTTGCCCTATTGCTGGAGGCGGCAACGGAAGTCATCGTTCTGAAGATTTTTCGCGGCCTGGCGTGATGGCTCTTTTTCCTGCTTTTGCCGATGCTGCTAATGCCGAGGACGTACAAGCAAGCGAAGGCTCGAACAGAGGTAATGACGTTGTTCTTATTTATGTGCCTCAGCAACAAGCGGACAAAGAAGCTCCTCTTCGTTGAACATGTTTTGGTGGGCGCTTGTTCCTACAGATGCTCTTTGCGTTCTCGAAGCCGAGGTCTTCCGAATGGATGGAAATACAACTCCCAGAATTCCTCCCCGCTGAGCCAGGCTACGGTGCTCTGGCCAGGATTTTTGGGAGCTGTAGTCCCAACGATTCTGGAGCCCTCTAATCTATGGCTGACAGTGCTTGATGTGCGCAAAAAAGTTCTGAAACCATTCATTGGCAGTACAGCTTATTGACATATTGAAAGGCCCTTGCTATTGAATCAGCCCAAAATTATAATTAACTGGATCTGTTAACGAAGCTGGTCGTAAACGGGCAAATAGTCCTTCCCTGTTGAAGTGATAGAGGAGATCTGACTAAACAGAAAACATGCAAAGGGCACCTTATATTCCAGTCTTGTGATTAGTCTTGTAAAAGGGTCACATGGTGACCCAATTGATGGCCAATTTCCACATACTTTTGGATTCAGAGAGGGCTTTTTTAGAAGTGGGTGCACTGCTGCTTCCTTAAAGATTGCTGGTTGCATTTCCTCTTACAATGAGGTAATAACATTTTACAGATTTCAGAAAACTATCTCCCCATCCCAGCTGCTTGAAGAAGCCCAGAAGGACAGGGTTCCAATTCATAAGTTGCAGAGGACATCCTACACGTTACTTTAAGAAATCCCTGTTGACCAAGGAGGAAGATGTCCTTGTTGCCTTTGCCCAGTCAGGTCTCATGTAATACAGGCCAAGCATATTGACATTGAGAGTGCAAGGGATTTGCAGGTAGATGTGTGTCGTAAGCAAAAAGCAGTATTGTGCAGAGCAGCATCACTTTTTCTCCACAGGTTTTGGGCTTCTTACTGTATCTGAACTGTGCAAACTTAGGTGATTGTCAGGAGGAAACAAAGGTGCTCTCTTTTGGTTGTCTGGATACGGCAGCCCCGCTACCTGAACTCATGAATGGACATAAGTGAACACGATCTTATTGCCAGCTGAAACGCATGTTTAGAATTGCTGCCTGCTTTTGGTAAATTGTAGCTTCACATCCATAACCTATCAATCTGTGCTGAAACAAATTAGCATTTATCTAAGAGGCAAAGAAAAATAAAAAAAGATCCATCCATAACTGTAAAACAAAAACCAATGACAGTTTAATTGTTGTGTTAACAATTTGTCTTTCTTCTGAATCTTTAGATTTGAACTGGCTCACAAACCAAAGCTTCTGCAATGAAGATGCACTGAGATTGCATCAAAACGTTTTAGAAATTACCCACGGTGCTCCTCCGCTCCAAAGGTAGTATAGCTTTGTTGTTCATAATGTACTTTTAAAACAGAAAAATATAGGCAGTTTTACCTTTCAGTTTGGTTTCTTATATATTAATAGCAGCATCTGTGGGGAGGGACGGGTTGCATATCATGTGGATCAGTCTGACAAAAGCAGGATTGTGACAGATGATGATAGTGGCAGGAGCCCGAGGATGCCCATGCTTATATAATTGCTATAGCATTCTGTATTTATGCACACTAAATCACAAAGACTATTGTTTAAAATTCTCTCCTTCCTTTAAATAAGATAAGTTCTAATTCTTTGGTGAAGATGGAACAGTATGATCATTTGTCATTGTTGCTTAAATTAATGTTTTTTTTACTCTTAAAATTACTTCTTAATTTCATTTTCTAGTTAATTTCATTTTTTGATAGAAAATCTTTGTAACTTTGTTCCAAAGGTGAGATATTTTGGAAGATTGGTGGTTGGGATAATTGGATTTCAGATCCCTCAAAGTAGAACGTAACTGTTTGTCCAAGACAGGCAAATTCATGATTTATCACTTTGTAAGAAAAATGTCATATGTAAACTAGCTGTGAACTTTATAATTGCAACCTAAATTTTCATATTTAATTTGTTTTGTGTTTTGGAAAAACAGAACTTTAAAGTATGCTGTATAATCTGTGCCTTCTTTAGATTTCAACTTTCACTTAGATATATATTTTGTAGAATACCTTCTAGATGTTTCTGTTTTCCAATAGGCATAGGAATATCATTGATAATGTGACTTTTATCTGTTTATAAGCAATACAGCCACTAGTTTTGAACTCCCTGGAGAAAATGAAGCCAACAAAAGTTTTCAAGCATCACCTAAAAAAAGAAAGAAAAAGAAAAAGCAACGAGACCACAAGAAAAAGAAAAGAAAAGAATGGACCACTAGTGGGTCTGAATCTGAAGATGGGAGAGAGGATAGAAATAATGAAAAAAGAGGGACAGAATTGAAGTACGTAAGTACATTTCATTTCTGAACTTGCACTTCTCGTAGATCCAATCATTTCTTCCCTTTTCTGAATAATATTAGTGACAAAATTCAGATATGAGAATAAAATAATTCATGCATATTTTTGCCTTTTTGAGTCTGGAGCAACTTATTTCCAAGTAAATATGTACAGGATTGTACTTCAAATCAATGAGAATTATCAACAAAGCATGCATTAAAATTAGGATGTCTCTTTTCTTTTAGGGACAAAAAGACACAAATAGACTACAGTGTAATTTGTATGGTCATCTTATTGGAAGTGTCTCTGAGAAGAAAATAAAAAAAGCAGTGGTTTGTTGGATTAATGGGCAGGGAGATGAACAGGGATTGTAATGGAATCAAGTAAAAGGCAGTTTGTTTTGTTATTACATATGTACTAACTCTTTCATCTGGGAATTCAAGGCACAACACTTAGGGGCAATCTATTGTTTTTTGTCACTAAAATAACAGCTTTGTAAAGTAAGATAGGCTGAGAGAGAGTGAACTGGCCTGAAGCCAGATTGTGAGTTCAATAGTCAAGGTAGTCTCCCTAATCCATAATACTTCTATGTAGAGATACAAGTCCTGTTGGAGTTTGGAATTATTAGAATGGGAAAGAAAGAATGCGGGTTTAAATGAGGTCAGTACACTCTTTTCAATGTTTGGAGATGCTAGTAATGTCTGTCCTCTGCTCAAAACGTGGAGCTTGGAGTTATTTCCCCCTTTCTCATTGTTTAGTTTAGTTTAGTTTACTTGATTGGCATTGCACATCGTGTAACAAAATTAAATACCATCTTCAGTGTACTGTACGGTAGAATTCAATACAGTTACTGCCCTGGGATAAAAGCTGTTTTTCTATTGCCTATTTGTCCTATTTGCCATTGTGGTATGAATAATAAATAGACACAATACATTATTATAAACTGACTTGGCTGTCAAGATCAAGCTGTAATGATAGCCATCTAAAATAAGTGTGTGCTGTATTATTAATGTTTAGAATAACTGGCAGCCAGTCTCCGTACCACTGAAATCAATGAGTAATTGGCTGTAAATTTTTGAGAAGCTGTAATTTGACTAATGTTAGTTAATCATTCAGTCTTTGGAATGAGGTACTGTTATACTAAGTTATATTCTGTGACTAACAATTTTGGGTTATTCACATTTTTGTGGTTATTCAAACTGGGCAAAAATTCTCCATTGTCATAAGCAATAGATCTAAATATAACAACCTGGCATTTATCGCCTTCAGAATGTGAATTCCAGGTTGGAATTTTAAGAAACAGTCTATTAGTGTGTCTTAAATTCCTTTGCAAACTGTTCAGATTAATATGAACTGGAGCAGGGAAAGCTTCTGAACAGATAATTTTGGATTCCTTGATGTATTAATTTAGCACTCATTTTAGAATTTCAGTAATTTGGATGTTAACCTGCCTTTCTTTTCAAATCCTTTTCCTGTAAATGTACTCTTCGAATATTTTGAAATAGCTTTTGGCATAATACACGGCATGATTTCAGTATAAAACAAGTGCTACCTTTCCATCAGTCATTTTATTCACATGTTAAATAAGTGTAGATATCAAGGTAATATGTTAATATTTCTGTCTTTAAGTTTTGTGACTCTTTTGTAATACCACATTGAATTGTGTTTTGTATTTGTTAGCTTTTGTTAGTGACTGATTATTTATATCAGAAAAAGATACTGTGGTACATATTGTCCTTCTGCAGTTACATGCTTCCCTCCCAAAAATAATATATACTGATGGCTCTAGATATATAATAGCTCATAAAGAAAGCACAAGGTGCCTAAAATGCTAAGCCCCAGTACTGTTTTAAATAACAGTGGGAAGGTAATTATGTTTGCAACGCCTCAATGCAAATCCACCTAATTCTGAAAGAGGAAATACAGAAGTAGGAAAGAAAATACTTTACATATCGAATGAATTGGTTCAGGATCCTATCTCTATATCTTGCGGCATACTCCACTGAAGCTGATGTGACTTTTTTTCTGAGCAGATACCAATAAATCCTAGTGATGACATGATGTGTAAAATTTTCACTTCATTCGGTAGTTTGGCTTTTCTTTCTCTTTTTCATCGGTTTTGAGAGATAAGAGAAAGCCTAAATTTTAGTTGGTTTAAAATATTTACATTTATTTAAATTTAAATATTTAAATTTAATATTTAAAATAAAATATTTTGTTGGCTTAAATTTTTGTTTTAGATTTTATTTGATTGGTACTAGATTGGTACAACCACAGTTAAGCCCCAAATTTCTGTTGCTGGACTAGTCAGATGGTAAGTGAGTTTTTGCCCCATTTTACAATCTTTCTTGCAACGGTTGTTAAGTGAATCACTGCTGTTGTTAAATTAGTAGCACGGTTATTAAGTGAATCTAGTTTTGCCATTGTCTTTTGCTTGTCAGAAGATGGCAAAATGTGATCTCATGACCCTGGGACACTGCATTCATCATAAATACATGCCAGTTGCCAAGAATCTGAATTTTGATCATGTGACCATGGGATTGTTTGAAGGGTCGTATGTGAAAACTGGTCACACCACTTCTTTCAGTGTCATTGTAATTTTGAATGGTCATTAAACAAATGGTTGTAAGTCAAGGACTACCTGTACTTGTTTCTCCCTTCCCTCATTTTTACATTTATTTTTGCAGCTTAGAAGAAAAAAACACAAATGTGGCCTATTCCTCTACTTGGCTTGATGACGTTCAGGGCTTGACAACAGAAGGCTTCAGAACAGATAAGAAGCCAGACCCTGCAAATTGGCAATATAAGTCATTATATCGAGGCAACATTGCAAGGTAATCAATCTGGTAGCAGTAACAGTTGAGATAATATTGTTGAGAGTAAAATATAACTTAAGAATACTAATCATCTCTGGTTGTTCAGGAAGAACTCGGGGCATCTTTAATATGTAGAAGGCTGAGCGATATTCTCTTCCTTTAGTCCCTCCCTCCTTTACTTCGGTTAGATGTGAGAATAAACAGCCCATGGGCCCTGCTCAATTTTGTGAAACAAAGCAGCTCCATGATTTGGAAGTGAGAGGGGAAGTTAGGACTTGGGAATTTGCTGTGTAGTCACAATTGGGTACTTGACTGTAATATCTTTAGATGCATTGTCCTGGTTGGTATTGATATTCAACTGACTGCAGAATTAAAAACCAAAGCTAAGCTGCTGAGCATGTGGATGTTTTAAAAAGGATTGTCCTTTATTTAAAAAAAATATACATCTTTTAATAGGCAACTCATCTTGCACATAGGAGAATCCCCTGAGAATCTTTCCAGATTTATAATATGTCCTTAAAAAATGTTTTGAAGCTGTCGTCACAGGAAAAGACATTTTGCTCTCTAGTGCCATAATTCCGCCCAGTGAGTTTGCTTACTAATGACCACCTGAGTCCTGTTTTAATTCTAATTTAGTAAGTGCCGACTCTGCAGAGCCAACAGTCGAATGGTCTTGCACCTGGCAATTCTCGCAATACAGTTGACTTGCCTAAGTCTAAATAATAATACACTTTATTATGGTCAGAGACCAGCAATAATTGCCTAAGTCTCACATCGGAGGGAGTCAGTTTTGCATCCTTGTTCAGCAGCATTTTCTTCTGCAACTTTCTAGCCTGGCCTAGTCCTTTTCTCCCTACCCCACCTAATGTGCAGCAGAATAGGATTCCTGCTTTTTAATAATGAGAAGGTGAATAGTGGACAAGAAAATTGCCCTGAACAATTTGGTCATTAGACTTCCAGTTTGTGACCAGGCAATAAACCTGGCAATGTACTGGAATGTGCATATGTAAAAGCAGTGGGGAAGAGTTGGCAACACAAGGTTTTTTTCCAAAAAGAAACTTCAATTAAGAGACTGCAGTCCTGACCAGGAGGGACAAAAAATTCAGAATAGTCATCCCCTAGAATCTCTCAGATATATCCTCATCGTCCAGTAGATTAAAAAGTTTTAATATTAGTTTGGCAAATTTCTGGCCGTTATATATAAGCAAATATAGGATTGAGCTTATTTAAATCTCAGTGTCTTGTCTTGCACCTGACAAGAGATTGTTTAGTTTATAGATATAATATCCATTTGTAATACTTTAAAAATAATGTTGGAGTTTGAAAATATGCTGCTATTCTGCACTACGTTATAAAGAGCCCATATACATTGCCTTGCTTCTTGTACTTTTGGTACTTTCTGTACATAATGAACTTATTTTTTTTTAAAGGTAAAAATAAGTGAGATTTCCTGCTTCTAAGTAGAAAAGGCAAGGCATAATTGAAATAATTGATAAATTCATTTTAATAAGGGACCCAAGATAATTGAAAAAATTAAGGAGCTGATTAAATTTTGCTTTCTGAGGTGGCAGTCCTGCTGATGTTTGCCATTTGAGGAGCAGTGCAGAATTTGTAGGAGTTGCTTTCCCTCTTCATAGTTTGGTTATGGTGAATGTCTAATGTCTTACAAGTCAGTAGTCTCTGAGGGAGGTTCAAAGAGTTTGGGGGAGGGGGCGAAATATTCAAGAATAAAATTTTGAAACTATAACAATCAGGGTCTGAGAAAGATTTTTCTCCCTCCACTGCCTTAGGAATAGTCAGTTTTAATTATTATTTTTAAAGGTATAAGAGACGAAGCAATTTCTGCCTTGGCCTTCAACCTAAGAGGCAACATATTATTTGGGAGAGCTCAACAGCAAAAAAACCATCTTCCTATAAGCGACCAGAACGCTATTTCACAAAAGGTGGTCGGAAACTCCTGAATGAAGAAGGCATTCATGTCAGTGGTAAAAATCAGGATTCCTCATCTGGCTCAGCTTCCTGGATACCAATTTTGCAACTAGATCCAGCAGAGGCTCCTTCTACAAGCTGGGTAAACCCTCTTGGGGTTTATGATCTGCAGACCACGCTGTGGCTACAAGGAAAGGGGCCTTCTGCTGAACACAGCTTACCAAATAAGCAAGACTCTCAAGAGAACCACCAGAATGTAGACTCCCCCTTAATGGCAAAGGTGGAAGAATATAACTGCAAAGTCAGAGAGAATCCCAGGGATGTCAAAGCATGGATGGATTTGGTTTCTTTTCAGGTAGGCATGCATGTGTTAATGTATAAGGTTGTAATGTAAAGTTATGTCCAAAGGTGATTATTTTAAAGGAGCAGATTGGATTTTGGAATATTCTCTGCATTCTTGAATTAAATGCCCCTTTCCCCACAATTCTGCAGATTTGCACTCTATTCAGCTCTCAGAAATTGCTTAGTATGTTGTCAGTGCAATTTTCTACCAATTCTTGCACTGGTTTGCCACACTATCTTTTGTGGAAAGAAGAGGATACAAGTAGTCCCAAAGGTGCTTTTTCAAGAGGCAACTGGACTTTCTGGTTTTCCTTTGAAGATGTTTCGCTTCTCATCCAAGAAGCTTCTTCAGCTCTGACTGGATGGTGGGGAATTGAAGGTTTGGAAGTAGCAAATCCAGTCCATTCAGTCAGAGCTGAAGAAGCTTCTTGGATGAGAAGCGAAACGTCTTCAAAGGAAAACCAGAAAGTTCAGTTGCCTCTTGAAAAAGCACCTTTGGAACAACCATGACCTGGATGACTGAGAATCTCCCTAGAATCTAGATAGAAGTAGTCATCACTTCAGTAACTGTTGAAAGTTGTGATGGTACTGAACCAGTGGTATTCAAAGTTTCACCCATCACTGCATCTCCATAGTCACATGACTGTGATTTAGATACTTGGCAACCAGCTTGCATTTATGAGAGTTGCAATGTCCCACAGTCACATGATTGCCATTTGCAACCTTCCCTGCCAGGTTTCCACAACAAAGTCAATGGAGAGATGGCAGAGAAGGTTGCAAGTCATTCTGGTAAGAGCTCCCAGCCATCCTGCACTCACAGTGTCTTTCCATCTATCCATTTTCAGCCTTCCTGTACTCACATCATCACAGCCCAGGCTAACTCTTCCCTTCCTTTCCTGTACTCACTCCTGCAATGGGCCCCTCCCACTCCTCTGAAACACTCTGCAACCTTCCTGTACTCCTTTCCTGAGACTCCCACCACTTCCTACTTAACAACCCACTTGTCTTGGTTTTATGATAGCAACTCGGATTGTTGTTGCTAAGTGATGCATGACATGACATGTTTAAGAACTGCATTGCTCAGCGACAGTAATTCCACACCCAATTGTCATTGCAACCCAAGGACTTCCTATATGAAGAAACCTTAATGTAAAATTAATAAACTTCATATATTTTTCTTTAAAAGTCAAATGACCTCTTGGAATGTAAGTGAGAGAACCAGATAAAATTGGCTTGCACAGATTGGAAGGAGGGGATTAAACAGGACTGTGCATGTGCCTTGGCTGTTGATTTCACTTTCTCCAGTACCCAATTCAAAACCAGCAGTTGGATTGGCTGTGGGTTTTTCCAAAGGGCATTCAATTCCATTTCAATTTTACTTAAAATGTCTTTTATTCTTTTTTTTGTTCCTTTTATTTTTAAGGATGAGCTCATGAGACACCCTAGCTGTTATGCCATCAGTGAGGGAGAACGGGAAACGAGAAAGAAATCATCCAAGCTAATACTAGAGAAAAAGCTGGCTATTTTGGAAAGAGCAATAGAAAACAACCCAAATGAAGTGGACCTGAAACTAGCACGGCTAAAACTTTGCATAGAGTTCTGGGAGCCATCTGCTGTAGTGAAGGAATGGCAAAAATTGATTTTCTTGCATCCAAACAACCCAGCCCTGTGGCAGAAATATCTCTTATTCTGCCAAAGTCAGTTCAGCACCTTCACTGTCTCCAAAACACACAGCTGTTACGGAAAATGCCTGAGCACGTTATCAGCTGTGTCTGATGGCAGTATGGTATCTCATCCTGCACTGCCAGGCACAGAGGAAGCCATGCTAGGTAAGAGGGCATCTGAACTTCTTTGGCCTTTTAAAAGACCAGTCCACTCTCCTGTCACGACATGTTTGGGTCTTTGGGTTTGCTTATGTTTGCTTGTGTTTGCTGATGAGGCATGATGATGATGATGAACAGATCTCATCTCAGTTTTTGGTTTGCATATATCATTAGTTCTCATTGTCTCTTTTGGGGGCTCAATTTCCCCTTTTCTTTTTTCATGATTTGTGACCCTTTTATAAATCAAAGTGTTTTTGTAGACAATGCTACAGCTGACAGAAACTTATGAAATCCAATCAAAAACGTATTTTTAATATGAGGGGTGGTGGGACAAAATGTGAAAAAATTTTAAAAACCATGTTTTGAATCATAGCCAAATGGTCCTTTTGATTTAAAAGTCCCCTGCAGTTGCTTTTTCCACACAGATCTAAAGTAATTTCTTTAGAGAGATTTTAATTCATGACAGTCCTCTGCTGTATTATGGGATCACTAATAATGATCCTGCCCTTGGCGGAAATCCTTAAATAAGCCTGTCTGTTCAGCTGAAAGGGTTGTTCCCCTGAATCCTGTTCTAGCTTTCCAGTTTGGCATTTGGGCTGTAAGACGCATAACTCTTCACAGCATCGCTATTTGCCAAGCTGGTTAGTGGTTGTGAGAATTAGTTCTTTGTATATGTTGGGAAAGGTTGGGCTTATATATTTAAAACATAAACCCACTAGAAGCCAGGGGCCCCTTTGTTGGAGTTTGTTGACCTTGGACTAGAGTGTTGGACTACAGATCCAATCACCCTCAGTATTCCCGGTGCGGTACTAGCTGGGGTTGACAAGAGTTATGGTGTAATAGTTCCTGGAGGCCTCAGATCAGGGAAGCTGGGCTGGCTATTTTTGATATCAGTGAGCGTAGTTGAAAGATGAGCTTGTTGTTAGGTTAGCAAGAGTATTTAAAAATACTTTCAGGTACCTAACGGAGTCCTTTCTTCTGTGAATTTCTTTTTGAGAACTACATTGGGCTCAATCTCAGCAGTATTCTCCAGGACTGGACTAAATTAATTTTGACGGAGTATTAAAGTTGGTAGACATTCCCAGATGGGAAAGTGTTAGAAAAAAATGCTATTTGGTGTCAGAATTAATGAGGGCTCCTTTTTAAATTGTGCCTCTAATGAGTAGATCTTGCCTGACACTCTCATTTATTGATTAAGAATATTGAACAGTTGTCAATCATTTATACAGGTTTTTTAAAAATCTTATTAAGGTACATCAGACTTTAAATGAGAGTCTTTGAACAGGGGATGATGAAGAAAGTTACACTGAAGGCTTCTGCCACTTAGTGGTTATTTCTTTTATTGTCTGTCATAGTGACAACCTGTCGGAAAGAAACACAGTGGAATTTGGATACTTCAGGAAGTGGTTTAGATGGGGTCACTCTGAGTTGATCCAAATGTGTCTACTTGGCTTTATTGTCAGAAGACAAAACTCACTGTCTCAATAATCCCATGACTTGACAGTTGCCTTGTATGCACATGACCATGAGTGCAATCCCACTCATTGTGTCATCTGACTGAAACAACATTTATCTTTGGGACCTATGATGAGCTGCTACAACTTTGAATGAGTGACAAAAATCGCTTGATATGGAAGGAGGTGGCTTCTTCTGTCTCTAAGTTTAATTCAGCCATTTTTTTTCTTCATTTCTAACATATCAGATAAAAGTTTTTTTATGTTTTCAAGTAAGTGACAAGATTTTTAAAAAATTGAAATAGAAAATAGGCATAATGTGCTATTGGCTATACACCTACTGAAATCCAAAATATTCCTGGTTGCATTCATTAATTTGACTTTTGCTCTCAAAAAAGTTACTTCTATTTGTAGTTTTGTAAAATCTTGGAGTATTTAAGTTTGACTGAACTGAAAGAAAATGATTAATCTTGGTTGACAATCTTGATTTCTTTTAAAAAAACATTACACGAAGTGGTTATATGTCTACATTTTTAAAATATGGTTGTTGTAATTCAAACTGGGACTTGCTAATAGAGATGCAGTCATAAATAACAAAAAGGGAAATTGCCATCTGTATTTGAACAGCTGTTACATCAAATGTTGTTTCTTTTTCTCCCAAGCCATTTTTCTTCAGCAGTGCCATTTCCTTAGGCAGGCTGGCAATTCAGAAAAGGCTGTGTCCCTGTTCCAAGCCCTGCTTGACTTTACTTTTTTTAAACCAGATAATGTCAAGGACCTGCCAACAAGAGGACAGGTAAAAACTAGCTTCTCTCATTCCTTCCGATTTTTCTTTTCTAACGAACACATTTAAAACAAGCTAATAACCTAACAATATATGAACCTAGCTGATGATTTCTAATACCCAGAGATCATGCTATTGCTTTTTGTTCCACAACTATATGCACTGCTCAAAAAAATAAAGGGAACACAAAAAGAAGACATCCTAGATCTGAATGAATGAAATATTCCTATTAAATACTTTGTTCATTACATAGTTGAATGTGCTGACAACAAAATCACACAAAAATTATCAATGGAAATCAAATTTAGCAACCCATGGAGGTCTGGATTTGGAGTTACACTCAAAATTAAAGTGGAAAAAAACACTACAGGCTGATCCAACTTTGATGTAATGTCCTTAAAACAAGTCAAAATGAGGCTCAGTAGTGTGTGTGGCCTCCACGTGCCTGTATGACTTCTCTATAACGCCTGGGCATGCTCCTGATGAGGTGGTGGATGGTCTGAGAGATCTCCTCCCACACCTGGACTAAAGCATCCCCCAACTCCTGGACAGTCTGTGGTGCAACATGGCGTTGGTGGATAGAGCGAGACATGATGTCCCAGATGTGCTCAATTGGATTCAGGTCTGGGGAACGGGCGGGCCAGTCCATAGCATCAATGCCTTCATCTTGCAGGAACTGCTGACACACTCCAGCCACATGACGTCTAGCATTGTCTTGCATTAGGAGGAACCCAGAGCCAACCGCACCAGCATATGGTCTCACAAGGGGTCTGAGGATCTCATCTCAGTACCTAATGGCAGTCAGGCTACCTCTGGTGAGCACATGGAGGGCTGTGTGGCCCTCTAAAGAAATGCCACCCCACACCATTACTGACTCACTGCCAAACCGGTCATGCTGGAGGATGTTGCAGGCAGCAGAACATTCTCCACGGCGTCTCCAGACCCTGTCACGTCTGTCACATGTGCTCAGTGTGAACCTGTTTTCATCTATGAAGAGCACAGGGCGCCAGTGGCGAATTTGCCAATCTTGGTGTTCTCTGGAAAATGCCAAACGTCCTGCACAGTGTTGGGCTGTAAGCACAACCCCCACCTGTGGATGTCGGGCCCTCATACCACCCTCATGGAGTCTGTTTCTGACCGTTGAGCAGCTACATGCACATTTGTGGCCTGCTGGAGGTCATTTGGCAGGGCTCTGGCAGTGCTCTTCCTGTCCCTCCTTGCACAAAGGCGGAGGTAGCAGTCCTGATGCTGGGTTGTTGCCCTCCTACGGCCTCCTCCACGTCTCCTGATATACTGGCCTGTCTCCTGGTAGCGCCTCCATGCTCTGGACACTACGCTGACAGACACAGCAAACCTGCTTGCCACAGCTCGCATTGATGTGCCATCCTGGATGAGCTGCACTACCTGAGCCACTTGTGTGGGTTGTAGACTCTGTCTTATGCTACCATTAGAGTGTAAGCACCGCCAGCATTCAAAAGTGACCAAACCAGAAAGCATAGGAACTGAGAAGTGGTCTGTGGTCACCACCTGCAGAACCACTCCTTTATTGCGGATGTCTTGCTAACTGCCTATGCTTTCTATCTGTTGTCTATTCCATTTGCACAACAGCATGTGAATTGATTGTCAATCAGTGTTGCTACCTAAGTGGACAGTTTGATTTTGCAAAAGTGTGATTGACTTGGAATTACATTGTGTTGTTTAAGTGTTCCCTTTATTTTTTTGAGCAGTGTATAAAGGAATGCATGTTTTGTGTAGTAAACTAATGATCTTGCTTGATGTCCTTAAGGGAGATATTAACTCTGATTTGCTCCTTGAACTATAAAACATGTTAAGATTGAAAGTACTTTAGACTGTACACCCCAAACTGTACGATCATGAATAGCATTGCTCAGTGAGTATTTTTGCAACCTGACATGCCTAAACCAAATGGACTTGCACCTTGCAAATGGGTTGTGCCCTACAGCTCATGGATCTGGGATGGAATGAGAATCTGTGCCTCACCAGCTTGGAAGATGGAGGCTTTACTTAGCAATAAATAGCGTAATAAGTAAATGCAATGATCTTTTATGAGTTTTAAGGTTGCTTTATAGTTGTTTATAGTTAAAATGCCCACAAGGCTGAGTTTCAAATATATTAATGGTTGGGGTATTGTGTTGTCATCACCAACGTAGAACAATGAAATAAAGACCAATCAAAAAATGCCACAAGGATGTATGACTAACTGTATTAATTCTTTGGTTTCTTTATTGGTTTTTATTGCTTGAGGTAAGGGGGTGATTACAGTGCTTTATTGTCATGATAACTCCAAAACCGGAAAGATTGAAGATTATATAAGCTAAGCAATTCTAAAATCATTTTTCAATCAGGAATGGATTCAAACCTTAAAGTGGCTTCTAACCAGAATACCAATGCAGATAACACAGTTAATACAAATTTCTGTTTACGTCTTGGAACAGACTGTTTCTTTCATATGAAAAGCATAAGTAATAATGATGAGCTGAGATGTCCCAAGTCTATATCTTGTCTTAGCCATAAACTCATTAGCTTGGTTTGTTGAACAACTAAGTAATTGTTTACTATTATATGACAAGGCTTGCGCTTGCCATCCACAGAGGATGAGGGTTGGAATTGGAAACATCTGGTGGTTTTTTTTTTGCTACACCATGATTTATCTTTACATCCAGAAATGGCAAGCTATTTGTTTATTAAAACATTCCAGGATCAGTGGTCTGTTTAATCCTATAAATCTGTTGGATAAATTTATCAGGAATCTCAGTGCAGACATAAAGGCACATTTGATCACTTTTATTCAGAATGTGAGTGCTTCCAAATTCTGGTTTCTTTCTCAGAATTGCATTGTGGATGAAAAAAGCAGGAGTAATTTTGGAATACTTGGCTCATTGTTCTAGTTACGTATCACTTTTTATGGTTTAATTGAGTGTACTGGATGACTATAAGCAGCCTCACAACTAGAATTTTCATTTTCATTTTAAAATTGATATTTGAATCATCTTGAAAATCTACCTTTTCTTGTTAAGCATTATCCTTTTCTATCATTACCCCTCTCTTGGTTTACTCAGCTCTGGTTAAAAACGGCGTTGTCAAAAAATGAATTGGCCAGTATTTCACTTCCTTCAAAATAAAAAGCCTTCATTTTGCCAACAACTGAGTTGAAATGCATGCTGGCTGGGGAATTCTGTATGTTCAAGCCCCAAATCTGGAGGGCACCTAAATTGGATAAGACTGATAGAGAAACCATCAATCTTTAAAATATCTTGTCTTAGGCCATCAAATTCTTTAGAGAATGATGCAATACTGTCTTTCTCCCTTTCCATTACTCCAGCCTTGGCCAAACTAACTAATAATTCTGACTCCAGGATAAATAGTGATCCTTAAGTTAGAGAAGGTATTTATTTATATTTATATTATATCATATAATATATCATATATCATATCATATTTATTTCCCACTTTTATTCTACTTTTGTTCTATTTATTCTTGTTTGTGTGACCTTTCCTTTTATTTATATTTAAGATATTATAAATAGCTGAGAACCTATATGGTTCAGTGGTTAAGGCCCTGGACTAGAAAGCAGGAGATTATGAGTTCTAGTCCTACCTTAGGCATGATAGTGAGTTGAATGACTTTGGACAAGTTAAGCTTTGGTAACAATAAAAGAGCAGGCTGCATTAATGGTGAAAGAAAAAAAATATGTGCAGATATTAATCAAATAAATATTACTTTAGCCACTCATTCAGGTTTTATGCAATTAGTCAATTGTTTAAGACTATATAGTGTTTAAGACTATATAGTGCAATTAGTCAATTGTTTAAGACTATATAGTCATATATATATATGACTTGGGCAATTTTGAAGAAGAGTTGTTTTTTTTTTTAAAGGTAATAGGAACATGTGTGGCAGCATTAATAATTGTTGGAAGATATTTTTCCTAACTTTTTAAATAACTTGCTCTAAAAATTTATATTAAAAAATCCCAGCCATTCAATGGAATATTTAATGGGAGATATTATAAAAAATGTTTTGAAGCAATTAGTGAATTTTGGAGTCTTCTTTGAAGTATTGCAATTGTAATTTCGTGTATTTATTCATTTTCCACCCCCAACTCCAGAGGGAATTCTTTGAGCCCTTTTGGGACAGCGGAGAGCCTCGAGTTGGAGAAAAAGGAGCTAAAGGTTGGAAGGCCTGGATGCATCAACAAGAGAAGGGGGGCTGGGTGCTCATCAACCCACCTGGTAAATACCTTAAGGACATTTCAGATCTGAGAGGAACTAGGGCACATGATAAAGTCCCACTCTTCTATTGGTTCTGGTTTCCCCAAAAGAAATAGATAATTTACGAAATGTCTGCACTGCTTCAATCACACTGATATGATTTATTGTGTCCGCAAGTTAGAACAGTGTTCCCCAGTTCTTTACTTTCTGGATTTATGGAATTATAAATCCCATTTTACATCAGCCAGTATAGACAGTGTCTGGCTTAACTGCAGAAAAATGAGAATTATACATCAATATTTTTGAAGGCACTAATTAAGTTAGGCTAAGCTGGAAAATAGCCATCTGCAATCATATTGTGGAGCCTAAGGGAAAAAAAATATTTTCAGTCCCAAAGGCTGGTTTGAAGAACAGAAGAGTTGCCCACATTTCTTCGTTGTTTGGTATCTGTCTGATTTTGGTGACGATTCAGTTATGTAAATTGCTTCTGATAGGCAGGAGCCCTTAGATTATTAAAGTCAACATAAAGGTTCTGGCATAATAACATTTATTATTTAGCAATAACATTTATTCAGCTTGTGAATGACAGGTATATGAACATGTAGTGAGTTGGAGGACTAAGTTTCTTTGCTTTTTGTCATTGATTTGGTAAAGGACAAGATACTCACTGATTATGAACAGTGATCATTTGTTTTACTGTAATCTTGATTTTTTTTTTTTTTTTGTTCCTTCAAGTCATTGTTGACTCCTGGCAACTGCCTGGACAAATTACTGCAATTTTCTTGGCAAGATTTCAGAAGAGGTTTGCTATTTCCTGCTTCCTAGGGCCGAGAGAGAGGACTGTTTTTGTGTCTCAGGCAAGACTAGAACTCACAGTCTCCTGGTTTCTAACCTGGTGCCTTAACCACTAGAGAAAACTGGCTTCTTTTTAAAATCCTGAATTACTTCCCTTTGTTTAAAAATTACTGTAGAAATATTTTTGCTTTTTCTTGCCTTTCTTGTGAAATAATTCAAAACATATTATTCTTCTCTAAGAATACTCTTCTTATTTAGGTAAACTTGTTTGCCCTGGCCTGATCTTATCATTCTCATTGTCCCTTTGGCATCCTGTCTTTAAAAGGTGGTCATTCTGTGGATAAATTCAAAGGCAGGAATGTTGAAGATTGAATTTGCATGCACCCACCTCCTTCTCAGTCTTAGTTATTATGAGCAGGTGTAGCCATCTTACAAGTGTTTCTTAATTTGAAATAAACTTTTTAGGACTTGCACATCCAGCTGCAATTTTGAAAAATTCACAAATGTGATTTTTAAATAGATGAAGATGAAGAAGATGTAGAGGATGAAGAAGAAATAAAGGATAGATCTCTACCAAAGTGGCAAAACTGGCTTCATGTTGAACGTTCCCGGGAAGCAAGGCACTGGTTGCCCTGGCGTCCAGAAAAAAACAAGAAACCGTCATTAGAAGATTGTGAAGATCCAGAGAGGCAGGTTGGTATGACGCAATATGACCCATGTTTATTTTAAGAGAAGCTTTTTTTATGGCGCTGGTAGACACACTTGAGTCAAAGATGGAAGCTGATATTGAATGACTACTTACATCTGCTTCTAGAAAGATGTGGGCTGGGCAAATCTTCAAAACCACATGCCTTTCATGGAAAATGTGGCGGTATCAGCTCCTGTATTTCAAAGTTAAAAAATACAATGTATCTGCTCGTGTGTTTTTGGCTGATCAGCATACATCCAGATTTTGGAAGGATTGTGTATCTAGTGCTGATTCTGTTAGGTTTTTGTTTAAAATTCATTCCTTACAATAACAGCCCATTTATATATTTCATAGGTCTTATTTGATGACCTTGGACCATCATTGATAAGACTTTCGAGCCCTGAACTTCAGTTTCAACTACTCTCCTCATTTTTGCAATTCTTAGGAGTTCCATGCACCTGTAGACTTTTGCCTTCTTCTTTCTATATAGCGATGGATGAAAATAACTCCATTGACAATGAGTATAACAACCAAGGAATTCTGACTTCCTTGGATATGCCTCTTTTTGGAGTTAGTAATATTGGTCATATGGACTCAATGGTCCAAGGAGAGAAGCATGTGACTCACACTAAGGAAGAAGAGCAATTTATTCAGAATCTTTTTCATATGATGCTGCCCTTATTTTCAGGCAAAGATAGATCCAACCTATGCATTTTTTGGCTTCAGTATGAAATCACTAAGGTAATGTTCTTTCTCTTGTCTTATACAGATAGTAGATCAAATGTATACATTCTATCTCCAAATCTGTTTCTAAAGTTGACAGTTCTGGATAGAAAAGAATATTCAATACAACTTAATATTCAACAACTCAGCCTGTGGCATAGCATATGCTATGGTGGTTGTGAATGGGATGTTCTGGATGTGGGTTTAGAGTATTGAGGAATGCAGAAGTTATGTAGAACAGTGGTCCCCAATCTTGGTGGATTGGCGGCCTGGCTGGAGGGAGAGGAGGAGAACCGGGCCACATGAGTGGCCAGCCGGTGTATTTGCACAGCTCCACTCATGCAGGCGCGGTCTTCAGGCTTATCCATACCAAAACCTTTTGTAAAGACAGGGAAGGCCTGAAGCAGCGCAGAATTGCTCCCCCGAAGCCTTTTGTCCGTTTGCAAAAGCTTTTGGCATGGAGAAGAGAAGCCTTTAGGGGCACAGCCTTGTGCTCCTTCAAACTCACCAAGGCTGCCCGACTCTCCAAAAGCAGACGGAGTGTCCTGTATAGGCAACCTTGGTGAATCAGCAAAGCTGAGCAGGTTATGCTCATCCCATTCAGTCTCTGTTCTCATTGCTCCGGTTTTAGAGCATTGGGAGCAGGTGGCTTGGCGGCCCATCTGAGGGGGGAGAGAGGAACTGGGCTGGGCGAGCTGAGAACTGGTGCGCATGCACAGATCCATTCATGCAAGAGAGAAGCCTTTGGGGCGCTGCTCGGGCAAGCGGGGCTGTGAGCACTGGTGCTCATGTGAATGGGGCAGTGCTCATGCATGCCGGCCCATCACTCACATGGCCCAGTTGCGAATAGCACACCACCCGAGAGTGGGCCACAGCCCACAGGTTGGGGACCCCTGGTGTAAAAATTTGTAAAAATACAAACATTATATATAGATAGCAAAGATATATGGCTGTTGATTGGTGGACTTAGCTAGAATGCATAGAAATAAATAAAATGGTTGTGTTGTATACAAGTACATTACATTTTTAAGTTTTCTTCATTTGATTGTGTTGATTTTGTAGGTCACTCAGTATTTGAAAATGGGAAAGAAAAAGAAACTAAAATTGCAAGGCAAGAAAGGCAAAAAATTAGCTAAAAATCTTCTTAAGGCACCTGACAACAGAAACAATGTTTCACTTTGGCAACTATATGCGTACCTGGAGTGGCTACTTGGCAATATAGAAGATGCTAGAAAAGTTTTTGATACATCTTTGGAGATGGCTGGAATTAGTGGAATCCAAAACCCTCAATTCTGTCATCTTAGCCTTCTTTATGCTAAACTGGAAGCAGAATTACTAATCAATCTAGAAGGAGCTGTAGAATCACGTGCAACATACATATTGACCAAACTGGCTGAAAGAGGACATTATGTTCCTTATAATGGACAAGTATCATCAGTTAATGTTTTGAAAGCTCGGAAAACATATGAGCATCTAGTTCAGGATTGTTTAACTGAAAACCTCACTTCTAATCAAGAACATGCTAGTGGCTCCAGCCATCTGATTGGTTTGGTTGGTTGTTATACTCTTTTCCAATATTTAACTCTTGGGATTGACTCTGCAATGTCAGTATACTGTCAGGTTGCTCAAAAGCTGAAAGGCAAGGATCTTGGAGAAAGGCTTAGCGGTCAACATTTCACTACACCTCTTGAAGCCCTCTCCCTCATGCATGTAAACTTGCTCAGGTTCCATATGAAAATCAGTGTGTATCCTTTGACTCCTCTTCGTGAAGTACTGTTGGAGGTTTTGAAGAGATATCCCAGCAACCAGTCTTTTTGGAGATCGTACATCCAGATCCATAGCAAGTCTCACAATGCTAGCAAAGCCCGACGTTTTTTTGACACTATAACAAGAACTACACAATTGCTGGAGCCTTGGCTGTTTGCAGTCCAACTGGAGCAAATGAGGAAAAAACTAATTGAAAGGGTCCAGAGGTAATGTCATCTCTGTAACAATGGTCAGGCGAGTTGGAGAAAAGCTATGCATGAAATAAAAAAGGTGTTTTGTTTTGAACCTGAAACAATCGCATTCTGTCAATTCCAGATAGGATGACTGAATTTAAGCAACCATAGCATTTTGGTTGCTCTCAGTTTCTGCCAAGACAAATTCTCAGTTTCTGCCAAGACAAATTAGAGTGATGCTGTTGAGCCTACTCTCTGTCTTTCTGCTTTGCCACCACCACCATCCTTGAATTCAAGTAGAACCTATCCATTCACCTGGCCTTGTGATGGTCAGTCGTGTGGGATATGCCCCACTTGAATCCAATGCAGTGGCACCTAAGGGAGATGAGCAATGTATGGGCAAGCACAGGACAGGATGGCACATATTGACTTTAGCACCGTGATGGTGAACCTATGCCCTGCATGCCAGAAGTGGCACACAGAGCCATCTCTCAGGGCATTCTGGCCGTCACCCGTTGCTCTTCCAGGTTCGCACCGGCCAGCTGGACTTTGCATGCGTGGGAGTGCTAGAAACCAGAAGAGCAATTCCCTGGCACGCATGCGTATGCAGGCCAGCTGGCCTTAGTGCATGCATGCACGTTAGAAACCAGAAGATCAGGTGGCTCTCGCGCATGCACACACCGGGAAGCTAAGCTTCCAGTTTCCAGCATTCCCGTGTCAGGGAGCTGCTCTTCCGGTTTCTGGTATGTGCACATGCGCATGCTTCCATTTCAGCACTCAGTGCTCACCCACCACTGCTTTAGTATATCCAATTGGCATGGTTTATTTAACTGATCCAGCCAGAAGTTCTGTTCTTAACCTTTGCTGTTTAGTTGTCTTTCTTCCCCTTATGAGCTTTCCCCAATGCAGACATTGCCCCAGAAAAAGTTATTATAAATACAAAATGAAAGTATGAACATGAAATTCATATGAAAAATAAATGTTAAAATAAAGCACGATATCCTATGTAGTTTATCTTGAAGCCCTCAGGAGTAACCTTTGTCACATGGAATCATGCTGCCCAGTTTTTCCTGTCTGCTTATGAAAACTCTTGATTCTCCTGTGATCATTCTGTTTTTGCTTTTCCTCAGGGAGCCAACTGGAGATGTGTATGCAACCATTCCTGAAATTGGGTTAGCACATCGAATCAAAGCTTTATTTGAACATGCAATTCAAACTGAAAACGGTACTCATTGTCCATTGCTCTGGAGGTTGTATATATGCTTCATGGTGAGTGCACCATCATTTGCCTTACGTTGGCTAATCCTGTAGGTAACCTCTGAATATTGTATATTATTGATTAAAAGCTTTTAGAACAGTACATTTTACAATTGGTTTTATGCCTATAAGGGTAGTGGAAGTATATGAATTGCAAAATTACTGTAGAAAATTATGTATTAAATATATTTGCTTTGATATTTTGCCTTGTCTTTATTAAAATAAAGTAAGAGACACTAAGCTTGTCAGTTAGAAAGCTGACAGCCAGTGGTGGGATTCAAATTTTTTACTACTGGTTCTGTGGGTGTGACTTGGTGGGCATGGCAGGGGAAGGTTGCAGTAAAATATCCAGTCAGAGATGGTATTTGCCAGTTCTCTGAACTACTCAAAATTTCCACTACTAATTCTCCAGAACTGGTCAGAACCTGCTGAATGCTACCTCTGCTGACAGCCCAGGTTCAAGACCCAAGCGCCGCGGGATTGAGTGATCTCCTGCCCTCATCCCAGCTTCTGCCAACTCAGCAGTTTGAAAGCATGCAAATGCGAGTAGATAAACATGTACCACTTGGTGGGAAGGTTACAGCATTCTGTGTGCCTTGGCCTATAGTCATGCTGACTACATGACCATGGAAAATGTCTTGGATATTGCTGGTTCCTTCCGCTAAGAAACACATGAGCACCGCCTCCTTAAAATCAGAAATCACTGTAATTTTCCATTAACTTCCCATATTGTTCCTAGATCTAGGAGCAGATTGTCAGGAGGAAGCAATTAATTGTAAAAGAAAAAAAATTACTTCCTCATCTGTGAAAGCAAATATTGGACTGTCATTTTATTTATGTACTTATACAGTAATGAGATTTGTACATTCTCCCATCACCAATTACAATTCTAGTAATTGATAGAGCAGGGATGGGTAGCCTGTGGGCTATGTGCAGCCTTTCCCAGTAGCCCAAAATTGGGTTGCCCAAATCACAATTCCAGCTGTGCAGTATTTGGTTTCAATTTAAGTGTAGAAATGAGGATGTGGCCTTTCGCTCTCATTTTCTTTCTTTATATCCCCAAATGTAGCTATTTTGTGGCCCAATTTCAGCTTTAAATTGTTTTAAGCTAGGGTAGGACAAATTATCCCAACCTCTTAGAACTTTCAGAGATTCTCAAAATAACAATTTATTCCAGTGGAGGGATTCAATTTTAACAACCGGTTCACTGCCCTAATGACTGGGTGGGCATGGCTGGGTAATCATGTGACTGGGTGGGTGTGTCCAACTTGATTGGTCTCACCCTTAGAAAATTTCTCTTTAGTCCAACTCACAATAAAATAGTGCAATAAAATAACAATGTTCCAATATTAGGAATAGAATAGAATAACAGAATTGGAAAGGATCTTGGAGGTCTTCTAGTCCAACCCCCTGCTTTGGCAGGAAAGCCCACATCAGTTGGGACCGCCTACTGCCATCGTCAACCTCCCGCCGCCCAGTACGCTCCCACAGGGTTGCCCTACTTGGGGTTCCGCCGCCCGGCCGTTGTCGGCTGATGGCCCCGAGAGTTTGGGCTTTCTCTGTGGGAGCTCCCTCCCTATGGAATGATCTCCCCCCGGAGATACGGGCCATGACGGATATCCTGTCCTTCCGGCGCGCAGTGAAAACCCTATTTTTTAGACAGGCTGGCCTGGCCCAGTAATTGGGTTCCGGTTTTAAATTTAATTGGGTTTTAGTAGTTAATTCTATATTTTTAATTTTTAATCGAGTCCCTCATTTTATACTGTTAAATTTTAATTAGATGGGACACAGCCGGACCAATGTGTTTAATATATTTTTAATTGTATTTATAGTATATTTATTATGTGTTTTTTAGTAGGCTGTACACCGCCCCGAGTCCCTTTTTGGGAGAGGGAGTGGTAGAAAAGTTTGATTAATTTAATTTAATCAGTTCAGACAAATGGTAATCCCACATCTTTTTAAAAACTTCCAGTGTTGGAGCATTCACAACTTCTGGAGGCAAGTTGTCCCACTGATTAATTGTTCTGTCAGGAAATTTGAGAGGTTCTTACAAAAATGAGGGAGTCAATCTATTTTCCAAAGCACCAAAAGGCACAACAAGAAACAATGGATGGAAAGTAACCAAAGAGAGAAGCAACCTAGGACTAAGGAGAAATTCCTAAGGGTGAGACCAATCAACCAATGGAATAGCTTACCTTCAGAACTTGTGGGTGCTCCATCACTAGAGGCTTTCAAAAAGAGTGAGGGAAGTACACCCCAAAAGGACAGTACCAGGAACCATTAAAACAATGCAGATAACTTAAAACAGCCATTCCACTTTTTTAAAAAAAGTCAACCCCAAAGCAAGCACAGCAAGCTGAGAGGGAAACTAAGAGCAATTGCTCATGCTAATTGAAAGCCTGGGTGTGCTGCCAAAAGCCATTAACATTTCCAACTCTATTATTCTATGTTCTCTGTGTTCTAAATTGGGTGCCTCACAGCAGAAGCAATACAGTTGCCTGGACCACATATGCATTAAATTCATGGTCTGTATGATCAAGCTGTATCGTCCCCTCCTGTATCTTTCCCCCAGGAAGAAGCAAGAAGTAGCCAAAACTGCAGCAGCTATAAAAGGTCTTGGGGAACTCCAGGAAGTATCAGCTGATCACAGAAGGGTTACTTAATGCTCTTTATAATGAAAATGTTAGTAATCTTGTTCTTCTTCCTGAAGAGAAGATTGATGGATTTCCCTGCCCTAATTTTGTCAGTTTGTGTTGTTTATTGATTTGATTCAGTGTGTATTGGCTGCATTCCAGCTGCAACTGTTAAGTGGTTCTTGGCTGTCTGCCTGGAGCTATTAACTGAAGGGAGAGAGAGAGAGAGAGAGAGAGAGAGAGAGAGAGAGAGAGAGAGAGAGAGAGAGAGAGAGAGAGAGACCTCTCTTGCACTTTATTTTTAACCAGTTCTCTGAACTACATAAGCAATTAACCAACAGTTCAGGTGAACTGATGAGAACCGGCTGAATCCCACCTGTGTTTAGTTCTGTCTTTTGAGGAGTGGGATTAGGGCAATTTTAAAGGTGGTTATGTGGATATTTTACTTTCTACCAGAGGTTTCCTAATCCACACTTAAAATCCTGGGTGAGGGGACACCATAATAGTTCACTCTGATTCCTGAACTGATGATATTGTGGGATTATCTCCTTGTGCACCCATTTGGGAGGTGAGGAAGTTAAATTGCATCCCTTACCACAACTGCTATCAGGCCAGAGAAGGCTGTTAAGTACAACTCATTACGATATGAATGAGCCTTAGCAAACTGACTTGTTTCCTTGCCCTTTTTCTGGACCAGCTGCATGGAACATTTTGAAGTTTCACTTCCCTTTTGTTGACCACAACGTTATGTTCATTCATTTCTTTTTTTTAATCTCTAAATTAAAAAATAGATTCTGTACCTCGTATTTTTTCTAAATGCCTGCCCTTTTAAAATGCAGCTTTTCTCTTCCCTTTGCAGGTTTCTTTGGGAGATAAAGCAAAAAGTAAAGGCATATTTTACAGAGCGCTTCAAAACTGCCCCTGGGCAAAAGTAGGTTTCGTTACTTTCTAATAATAATACCCCCTCTCCCGGATCATTTTTATGTTTCATTGGTGGTTTTAAGTTCTTCGTTGTGACAAACCAGAATTTTTGAGTCAGGGGAGCATTCAAGTTTGACAAATTATTGCTCTATATTTGTTCTTTTATTAAGTGAAAGCTATGTCTGATTTATCATAGCCCTGTGGTGAATTGATAATTCTTTATTGACCTCTGTATTTATAGGTATTATATATGGATGCTATAGAATATTTTCCAGATGAGCTGCAAGAGATCCTTGATCTAATGGCTGAGAAAGAACTGCGAGTACGGGTACCAATAGAAGAACTGGAGCTGCTGCTTGAAGACTGAAGAAAGATATGAAGACAAATGATCAGCGTGTTGGTTTAATGAGCCTTCAATATAGCTAGGGAGAAAATGTTTTTGTGACTAATTTAGCATCTGTAAAAATGTACAGAATAAAAGTTTTTTTTTATCCAAACATGTGTTCTGTTAAGTGCAGATATGGGTAAAGCTTTTAAGTAATACTTGGAACTGCCTCATTGCTAAAAATACTAATCCAGATATATAAGCCAAATATATCTAGGATAAAGTACAGTTGAATGGGAAGTTGTTTGCTTCCAGTTGATTCCGATTTTATGGATGGCTGTTTATTCAAGATTGAAACACCTGGGTCGAATTTAAACTTGTGGAAATATACAGCAATTTGAAAGTTTAGAAGAAATCTTTAATTAAGGAAGGCACCTGTAACTGAATTTTTATCAGTTTATTGTGACCAAGGACAGGTGAAATGTAAATATCTTTGTAAACATAATTATATATAAAAGTTCTATTGGAATGTGGAATCTTCTAAAAATGTTTTGTTTTTGATTTGTCCTTCATTACCGTATTGAAATGTATTGTTCATTGACTTGCAAGAAGGAAATAAGGATTTTCCAATAATATTGTGTGGAACTGTTGCAATTAGCTTATATAGGCTGCTGCTGAAATAGGTAACAAAAATTAAAACAAAGCATGCATATGGATTCTAAAATTTAAAGGTTTACCCTTTTAGAATTAGATACCTGTCTTCTTTAGTTAATGTTTATAAGTTTTAAAAAACTAGAAATGTAGCAAAGCTAATCACAATGGGAGAAAACTAAATGTTTGCAGGGCGGGACGCTTGGAATACAGTCACCTAGTATTGCACTGATTAGGGCTTTCATTCAGTGTTTCTGTACACCGCTGATGTGAGTAGGTCCTAGTTTATATTAAAACAATGTTTGGCTGTGGTGGCACAGTGGTTAAAATGTACTATTGTATCTCAACACTGCCCACAGCTAAGAGTTTAATCCTGACTGATTCAAGATTGATTAATCCTTCTGAGATCGGTAAAATGAGGACCCTGATTGTCGGGGGCAATAGGCTCACATTTGTAAACTGCTCAGAAAATGCTATAAAGCACTATGGAGCGATATAAGTTTAAGTGCTATTTACAGCAGTGGCTTTCAGTGGCTTGATCTAAAATGTACAAAGGCTTTTAGATTCAGCCTAGCCAGAGACCATTTTTAATTTAGAGCAGCATCCTATGTATTTAGGGATGGTAGGGCTGATAAGCCATACTTGTTCTGATACAAATGCACAGTGTGGATGTCTCATACTGATTGGCTCGAGGCTGAACAAAAAGTCACCATATTAGTTAGTGGGTGGGGAGAAATCGAAAGTTTTTGCCACTGCCTCCTTCCTAGGGCTGAGTGATCGGCCCAAGGCCACCCAGCTGGCTTAATTCCCAATGCGGGACCAGCACGTGTGCGCGCATACACACACACATACACACACACACACTTCCCTCCCTCTCTCTCCAAATTTAAAAGTCTTAAAGTTTTCTAGAAAAAGGAAATATTTTTGAGCTATTTTCTTGTTTCCAGGTAAGATGTGAGAAGCACCATGTGTTCAAGGCTAGGGAAATCAAAAAATAACAGTTAATTTGAAGTTAATCCTCCATTACAGCTTTCAGCTCAGAGAATAATTGAGGGCAGCTGCAGCCAGCCTATTTTACCGCTGTACAGGTGGTTGTCTGTCCAATACATGAATGGTGAGTAATGCCAAGTCTTCTCTTATTTTATATAGAGGCTCTGGCCCCTTCAATAACAAGCCTGTGAACTCTTCTTTTTTTTTAAGTCATGCCTCACTCCAGTGCAATGGCAAACTTTCACATGCTATTGGAGTCACAGCAGTCATTTCATATGCTGAGGCACTGAAACAACTCTGCTTTGAACCTGCTAAAACATCTGAGTATATTTTAGATTTATAACCATAATAAAATACAGTGATAAACATATTGAAAAGAGGAACAAACTAAATTTTGGTTAATTATTCATTATCCCGAGAAACAGTCTCTGCAAGGTACAGTTAAAACTAATTTGCATGCTGTTGATAGTTGATCTGGTGAAAATATTCAGTCAGCGTGTTATGAGATCTAGTCATAAAACCCTAACCGGACCATAGAAAAGCCAAAATAGTCTTCCCAGAGTTCTTTTGTGTGAAAGGGAGTTTGCTTCACCCACTGTTTCTTTTAAAGATGGCTCTAGAAAGTACACTCTTGCTTATGAGCAGTTTTATCTGCTTGGAAAAATGCTTGCATGATACTGTGTATTTGGGATTTTGACTTGTAAATAATTCATAAAACCAATCAAACACCTACATTCAAGTTCAGAAATGCATTTGGCACCTATAAATAATTTGGGCTACACATAATAATGATATTGCCAAAGTTAAACAGTTCAATCTGTTCAGCTGTATTCACAGCCAAAGAATCTTGAGCACTGAAGAAATCTCTGGCATTTGACCCAGTTATGCTGGTTTAAACTTGCAATGCGGAGATCAGCCTATGCATTTGCTACAAATATATGCAAACAAGATATTTTTTAACTATTTACCATACTTCTACCCCTGCAATTTTTTAGAGAGCAAATTAGTGAGATTGCTTCCATCATGACCCCAGACACAGTATTCCCCAAGATAAAGACTATTTTAAAATAAATCACAGGCCTACAATCATTTGCTATCTTTATATCATGGCTATGGGATACCTAGATTTTCCTGGCAAGATAAGGCTAGGAGTTGGAAATTTGTAGCAGATCTCCTTTTAGAAAAATGAAGACTCTAAAGGTGGGTTGAGCAGAGATTCTAGGAGTAGCCAAGCGGAGATCAGTGGGCACCATGCTTACCTACTTTTGTTATTAGCAGAATGGGCAAAAGAAAACTGACCAGGAAGCCCACAATCATATTTGATTTGAAATCTACCAGTAATTGGCAAAGGGGCACCTATTCATGACTGTTTATAATTATTTCTAGGTCCCATATTGACACAGGCTGCCTTGTGGAGCTTGACATAGTATGAAAGCAACCTTGATCATACATCTCAGCTGTGAGAACTCCCCCTCAGGCTTACAACATTCTTCATTCAGAAACATTCTTCATTCATCTGTTATTTTTATCTACTGTATGACAAGGGCAAGAATATAACCTCCATTGTTTTGAATAATACATATACACAAAACATTGGTGCACTGACCAGCCTGCTACACTTTCATTTTAGTTTCAGCTGCTTTTACATTTCCTAAGGGGGGGGGGGGGGACTCTTGGTTAATGACATTAAACTATCTTATTTACCATCAGTAGCAGAGAATTAAACTACCAAAAATTTACTATTCATCTAAAGCAGAGTAATTTAACCTGATGAATTTCAGCTGTTGTATTATAAAAACCCATTCTGAGCAAGCATAGTAAAGTAGGAAAGATAGAGACTACTCTCAATGAAAAAAATCAGATTAAATAGCCCTGTATTTGGAAAAAGCCCTGCTTAATGCATTGCTTAACTACTATCAAATCTTTAATACCGAAATGAATGAGCAGTATTGATTTCAACATTCCATTTATATCTTTAAGAAAAGGACGGATTTTTCATTTTTCATTTCATTAAACCCATGAAGCCTCTTTTGGAGCATCCCAAGTAAAGGGTGAGTGCTGCGCTAGCACAGAAAAGCACTTTCTCCTGACCGAAGGAGCGCATGATGACTATGCAGAGCCAGACCTGATTTGGCTTCTGCTCTCTGCTGCGCACATATTTACATTTGATTTCTAATTTCTGATTGGCCTCACATGGGTCAGACAGGAAGAGCTAAAGGGCTGGATGTAGCCTGGGGGCCGTAAATGTCCAGGTCTGCACTAGAGTGAATTAAACTTTCAGAATTGAGCCGCAAATTTAATCAGAATATCTCATTTAAAGATAAAATGGATGTTTAATTTTCCGTAATTAAATTTATTTCCATAATTTTACATTTCCCTGTCAAATTTGGAAAAAAGTTCTTATATGCAATGGCTACTTCTTTGAACAAAGTGATTACCACCTTACTTGCAAGAACTGAATCAGCACAATTTGACTATAAAGGTGGAAGGGAGGAATTGGCGTGGTTTTTAAAGATGATTTACTTTATTTGTCCAAATAACTTTGGCAATGAAATCTCATTGCTTATTATGTATGTATGATTTGGCAAACCATAGCCTTAAGGAACTGAGAGCTAAATGAAATGAAACAAGAATCTTTTCAGACCTCAAAACCATTTTCACTGCAGACAGCAATTCTGTTTCAGAACTTCCTTTCTGATAACTGCATGAATTTTCCACAAATCAGGTCCTTTTGCAGTATTTCCATCACTATATTTTTCAGTACCTTTCTGGATATTCAAGGAACGTACATTTAGTTGCACTAGAGTCACATACCAATTACAGAACATTTGCAGAGTCTGCTAAAAATATCAATTTTTAGACTAAGAGGCAACAGAACACCTGGGTCACACATTAAAAACCCTTCTTTGCTTAAATTCTAATCCAATCATCCCAATTCACTTGGAAATCAATTTTTAATGACAAAGTATTTCACAATAAATGTATGCCACAATACACAGACATTCACAGTATGTGAATGATCATACTTTCAGCACCAAAAGCTTCTTTTTGTATTCACTAACACCCTGCCCGCTAATTCTTTTTCCACATTCTGAAGAGAAAAAAAAGGTTCAAGGAATTAACCCCAACCTTTGACCAAAACAAAGGTGGGGAAGTTAAAGGTAGAGGCCTTCTGGAGTGCCTTCCTGTTTCTTATAAAGAACATTTTCTTTTGATTTTTTGAAGTCTTCATTTGTTACTTTCATCCTTCGTTCACGCAGAGCCATCAAACCAGCTTCTGTGCATATGGCCTATTAGAAATGGAAGCATTTGATTAGAAAATCAGGAGTCTGATATGCATGAAGTGCTAAGAACCAGTAATGTTCAAACAAGCTGGTGGCCCTTATGTATGCTAGAAACCATCGGGTTGAAAAACAGTATTAAATATTCATTAATTAGAAACAAATGTGATCTGACTAATGCACAGCAAACATTACTAATGTTAGATCAACTTTCCCTCCCTAATTGTAATTCCTCTGAAAGTGTGTAACATGCTAGTCACAACAAAGGTCAATCACATTTAATAGATGTAGTCACCAATATTCCTAGTGAAAATAGCCCCACCAATTCTTTACTAGCTTTTTACATCAAGCATTTATTTATCTATCTATCTATCTATCTATCTATCTATCTATCTATCTATCTATCTATCTATCTATCTATCTATCTATCTATTTATTTATTTATGGATTTTTATACTGCCCCTCTCCCAAAAGCGGGACTCGGGGCGGTGTACAGCCAGATAAAACAGAACAAGCTATAGGAATTACAAAGTTAAAAACAATTTAAAATAATTAAATTTGTGGCCGAAAGATAAAAATTGTATCAAAAACATATAAAACAGATAAAAATTAAAATACCAATTTAAAACCCCCACAATTGTTACTGGGCCAGGCCGGCCTGTTGGAAAAAGTGGGTCTTTACTGCGCGCTGGAAGGTCTGAATGTCGGTGATGGCCCATATCTCCGGGGGTAAGTTGTTCCAAAGGGAGGGAGCCCCCGCAAAGAAGGCCCGCACCCTTGGGGCCGCCAGCCAGCACCGTCCAGCCGACAGAACCCCAAGGAGGCCGACCCTATGGGAGCACACTGGGTGGCGGGAGGCCATTGGTGGCAGCAGGCGGTCCCGCAAATACCCAGGTCCCAAGCCATGGAGCACTTTGAAGATGATCACTACCACCTTGAATCACACCCGGAAGGCCACAGGAAGCCAATGCAGCTTGCGCAGGAGCGGTGTAACATGGGAGCTCCGAAAAGCTCCCAAGATCACCCCCGCGGCCGCATTCTGGACCAACTGCAGCCTCCGGATGCTCTTCAAGGGGATGCAACTCTCATGACAGATGGCCAAATGTTCATTTTCTCATCCATTGATGACTTTTCCCTTCCCAACAATGTTCATTAATGCCCTTCCAAGTATTTATTGGGGGAGGGAGGGGGGAGAGAAAACATCCCCTTCATTCAGAAAACATTACCGTAACAGAGAAATATTTACTATTTGTGGTAGTCCTCAACTTACCACCAGAATTGAGACCAAATTTTCTATTGCTAAGCAAGACAGTTGTTCAGCGAGATTTTGCCCCACTTTACGACTTTTCTTGCCACAGAATCACTGCTGTTATTAAGTTACTAATAAGGATGTTAAGTGAATCTGTCTTCCCCCATTGACTTTGCTTGCCAGGTGGTGGCAAAAGATGATCACATGACCCAGGGACAGGGCAACCATCATAAATATAAGCCACTTGTCAAGCGTCTGAATGTTGATCATGTGACAGCATGCAAAGGGATAAGTCACTCTTTTTACAAATCATTTGTTATCAAGGATTTTACCTTTATATCTGCCCCAGACAGATCATCTTTAGCCATTATCAGCTCATCTAGAGTAACATCATCTGCCAAAGTCATTCTGCTGGTGTGAATCTGAAAGATGCGTTTCTTTGTTTTTTCATCTGGCAGAGGAAATTCTATCTTCCTGTCAATACGTCCTAGAATTTAGAAAAAACAATTAGCTGCTTCAGATTTTTGCCTGTGGAATCAAAAATAGAAAGCTTTCCTTGGAAAATAATACCATTATTTAGCCTTGATACTATCTCAGAAAATACTAGTGCATCTTTGGACAGTTGTTAGATGCATAGAATTTCTTTTTTATTTCCCCCCCACTTCACTCACACAATTATTTCACCTTATTGTTGGATCAAAACATTTCTTCTTCTCTCTAATTTCATAAGCCATTCAAATATATATATTTCAAATTATTTCACGTACTGTTCAATATCAAGTTACATGAATAGGCACTCCAGAAACTTTTTTATTTAAACCCAATCATATATATTTGTGATTGATAGCCATAAAAATAAATAAATAAACACACCCACATTCATGCACAAATATATATAAAAGCTTCAGGAAGAAAGCTATCAAATTTATAGAAAATGAAGTAATTCATTCTCTAGAACACTGGTTTTCTCCTTGAGCAGGCTAAATTGAGTGAAAAGTGAATCTTTTGAAAGAACAAAACATTTCAAGCTTTGAATGTGATCTGATTCTCAAGTTTTTTCAAATTATTTTCAGACTGGCCATTCTAATGAGAAACACAGAATGCTCTAGGAAACACCGTGACATATAAGGAACAGACCACATTGTTCTACATAAAACTAATCATTAGAAGCAGTTAGATTTTAAGTAGTTAAATATAACCATCATACTTTTTACCTGGTCTGATTAAAGCTGGATCCAATGTTTCTATTCTGTTAGTAGCCATTATCACTTTTACATCTCCACGTGAATCAAACCCATCTAATTGGTTCAGCAACTCCAACATTGTTCTCTGGATTTCCCTTTCTCCCCCTGAGTTAGAATCGTACCTTTGGCGTAGGAAAAAAGATACCTATGTTGAGTTTTGAATACTCATAGAAAACAATATTTTTCTTTACCTATAGTAATCCACTGAGAATTACATTCTGGTAGAAGCAAGGAATATGCAGAACAGTGTTCACCTAGGATAAGACATCATTTCTGAAGTTCAATTAAAAACTCTCGGATTAGAGTACAACAGGTTCTGCAGCCGAAAGAATGCTATGAGCAGCACTTCTTAATTTCCAAGTAAAGATATGATAACACTAATCCATTATAGCAGTTCTGTATTTGTAGCTATTTTCCTGTTCCAAGTGATTCTCATTAAAGAAAGAACCTTCTAAAAATTAAATATTAGATAAGAAATTATTAGAAGCACATACAGAATTCATCAGTTTTCCTCTCCATGTTCATTCAGTCAATACTAAAGATTATTTTTCTTCAACAAACAAGCATACATGATGTATTTTATTTATGCATATAAATAAACTCCCCAAAATGGACAAAACTGTAAAAATTAAGTCAATATTAAATGAATCAATAACAAATTAAAATTAACTGACTGTAAAATAAAGCGCTTGTTCTTAAAACTATTCCTCCATCTGCATATACACATAAGCAACTCTCCTTTCCACACATATACTCTGCCTCCTTGTAGCAGCAGGAAAAAAAAAAGACAGGGAAGAAACAGAATGAGCATGGACTATGGGAAGAAAGAAAGAGAAGAAAAATGGCAGATAAAAACTTCTGCAGACTTAATCTGTACTAAATGTTATTGAAGTGAATGGTTGGTACTGTACTCCTAGGAAGGTGTTTTGGATTTCTAATCCTCCAGAAATGTTATGAAATCCAGCCACAGTCTTTCTACATTCAAAGGGGAGGATGGAATGATATTCTCATTAACTCCACTAACTGGCAAAAATAACCACAATGGGATTTTCCTTTCTCCTGACTCCTCCATTCCAATTATTCCTTTTAAGGAAGTATATCCAACAAAGTATTTCCCACCCATCTTCCTTTCAGGCCTATCTCTTGCCTCTAGTACTTTATTCTTTGTAAACATAAAACAATGTTCCATTCCCTCAGTACACCGAGTTATCAACATGTTGGATGGGATGCAAAATACTCAAATTCAAATCCCACAAACAAACTTAATTTTCAAGGTTGTGGTGGTGATAAAAGTAAAGGAAGGCTCCTAGTCTTGAATCCCCCCCCCCCCAAATATACAGGAATGAAACATAGAAATAACTTTATAATATTTGACAAACAATTATTGAGTCTGAATTCATTAAAAAGAAAAAATGCTTTCTCACTACCCATTCCACATTCCTTTGTTTTTAAAAATGTCAGGTTTTAGTTAAATATTTTATAAATTAAAGAAATAATTTAGCTCAGACATTTTAATCTAAAGCATGCTATCATTAATGTGCCCCTACAAGTATAAGGGTTGATCATTGTCTTACAACTGAAGATGGCAGCATACAAATCACTTCTAGTGACTCAAACTATTATTTCTGAAAACCAATTAACAAAAAGGAAAGAGTGTTAAAAGATATGTATGTGATGCTCAGCATGGGAATGACTATGACATCCTACCTTTTGGTACCTATGGCATCAATTTCATCAATAAAGACAATTGACGGGGCATGCTCCTCAGCTACTCGAAAAAGTTCTCGAACAAGCTTTGGTCCATCTCCCAAATATTTCTGGATAAGTTCAGAACCAACCACTCTCAGGAAGGTGGCAGAAGTCTGATTTGCTACTGCTTTGGCTAATAATGTTTTACCTGTTTAATTATAAAATGCCAGAAAATTAGCACATTCTCCAACTTGTGTTACACATACATGCATGAAGGCAACCACCCAAATTGAATATTGATAAAAGTCCTCAAGCTATCTACTATAGATCAAATTTGGCATTTTAAGTCAATAAACAATGGAGTTATACCTTAGTAGTGTTTACATGCTTGAAACACGTAAACAGATTTTTCTTATTTGAATTCACTGAAGTGCAGAAGGAGAAATAAAAACAGATAAACTGATTTCCTGTCAATTTAAAAAGATGCTCAGAAAGTACTCTTTGTCACTTTCATATTTGGAATAGGAAATTATTTTATTCTTACATGGTTAATCTATGCAAAGAAAGTAATAGAATGAACTAATCAAATCAACCATATTTCCTTAAAAGACAGCAGTTTCAGCATCAAAGAACTGACAGATCTCACACACTATGTTTATGCAAGTTAATATGAGAAGAATAGTTTCACTTGGGGTGTATAATCATCCACAATGTCCTAATTTTCAAAAACATTTCTCGTAATTTTCCATACTTAATATGAGGGAAGCGTTTTGGTTCATATATTTCTATCTACTTTCTCCGTGTGTGTACGTGCATGTGTGCGCATGTGCACACTCATATCTCTAGCATTATCATTTTCCAAACAGATAAGAACATCTGATTTGGCTTGATAAGGTAACTGACCCCATGGATACACCATGTTTTGCTAAATAAAATTTGCCCCCAAAACCAACCCCCGCCCCCCTTTTTCCCCCAAAGTTGAAGAATGAAGCCTGATTGGCTTTGAGAACTCTGTGGAATGGATCTAAACAAGTACCCGGATGTTAATCACAAATTGATTACCACTTTGTATAAACTATAGACAGAAAGCCAAAATGAAAATAAACCATCATACAGATTTACTAAACAATATCAATTCACTTAAGATTCCAAATTGATCAGTGATTCTAAACGTCCATGTTTTAAGTTAACCAATTGTTTCATCAAAAAAATCAAGGTAGAAATAAAAAGTTTTCTTACAGCTATTCTGGCATTATTAGTTATGATAATTTTTAAGGTCATTAAAATTACTATAAATATGTTGATATTTTTTTCTTTTAATTGTAAGATAGTCAAAGTTTACAGGAACTGAAGTAGCATTATGTCTATCATTCTCAATTATCCAGGTCATGGTTGTCCCAAATATGTTTTTTTAAGAGGCAACTGGATTTCTTGCTTTTCTTTGAAGATGTTTCACTTCTCATCCAAGAAGCTTCTTCAGCTCTGACTGGATAGTGGGGAATGGAAGGATTTATACTGCTGGCAAACAACTGGTCACTTGCATTGAAGTAGCATTACTTACTGAGGAAGGCATCTTCTCCTAAGTCTAAGCTAAAAAATACATCTGAATAATGGAAGAGATCTGACTTTGGCTCCTAAATTCAAATTTAGGAATTTCTGCCACAATGCTCTTCCCTTTACCTCAGGATGCTCTACTGGATCCTGCCTGCTATACTTTTTCCTTCATGGGAACTTTCTTCATTTCTGTCACTAGTAACTCATATCACTGTTTGAGAAATACCAGCATCTGTTAGTTTCTGCATCACATATCCTGAAGACATCATCTGATTTGTTTGCAACTATCTGATTTCTTTCTGATGGGGGTAAACAAGCTAGATGTAACACTTTAGCTCTTCTTCAAGCATGTTTGAAGACCATCAGACCATAAAGACCAATTTCAAAAACAGCAACAATACATTCATTATAGCTTTCAGCCAATACGATGAGACATATACTAAGGCAGAATGATTGGCTTTATTGATATATACACTTCAATATAATATTATGTAATAAATGTATTGCCACATGCTGATATAAAAATACAAAAAAAAAATACCTGTTCCAGGAGGCCCATACAGAATGACCCCTTTGGGTGGCTTTATTCCCATTTCTTCATAATACTCAGGATGAGTCAAAGGTAGTTCCACAGATTCCTAGAAGGAAGAAATTATATATACCTTCAAAGATTGATCAAGCCTTTTTTTCAATCTAAGGCTCCTCCTGGTTAGAAAATCACAGATGAAGGCACTGCTCTAATGGCCAATATTAACATTTACTAAATAAATGTGATTGCCATTCATGGAGATGAACACATAATAATTTTCAACCTGAATTCCTCTATTCTGGAGTAAGTGTTTCCTTCCTCAAATCTATTGTTCATTTGAATTAGGTGCACTTCAAATAATTACACTGCTGGTCTAAGAATTTAGGCTCTTAAACTGGGAAGCCTTTGGGAAAGTTCTGAGGTACTGGGTGAGTGAACGTATCTCAGCATGGGATCTACAAAGACTTGTATGAATGGAAAATATATGCATACATTCCTTGGGCAGAAAAGCATCTCCCTGAAGAAGGGATGGTGGCAGTGGCAATTATCAAACTAGTATTTCAAATAATCAGTTACTGAAATAAGCAAAATACCAAAGCTATTTAAATAAAAGTCACATGGAACAGAAATAGAAGTATTGCAATTCTAAGGCATCATCTAGTAATAAAATGTTCTGGCATTTTTCCCCTGTTGGACAATGCAAGAAATATTAATACCTTGATTTCTTGAATTTGGTTATCCAGGCCTCCAATATCTGCATATGTCTCTTGTGGGGCTTTTTCCACTTTCATCACTGTAACTAAAGGATCCGTGTCATCCATCAAGACACCAATCACAGCATGGACCTGTTAAAAGCAATGGGCAGAAGCATCCAATCGTAGGAAAGCATTTAAGTTGTTGCCCTACTACAGGTTTAGCATAAAGTAGAAACTGCAGGCTGATAGGACATTTCACAAGGTCAAATTCAGCTCCTAAAATCTATTTCTTAGAGACTGGCACTCTGTAGCTTCTGGTTAAATGTAGTTAAGTTGATGACAGTTTCTTTCCCAGACCACTGGAAAAAGAGAAGGCCTCCTGGCAAATCTGAAGGTTATGGGGATACACCTCAACCTTTTTGGGAAGGGATGAGCAAGTATCACGGATAAGCCAGATCATGCCTTATATTCTCTATATAATGACAGGTTGCACAAATACAAATAATTTTAGAGGTCAGCAGATAGAATTGGTCTCAACTGCCACTTTGGTCTGATTTAATATGTGTCTTAGTCTGGACACAGAATAGTGCATAAATTATGATCCTGTCATCATTTGTATTTTTTGTCCAAGAATGCTACAATGTTGGTTGGTTCTCATAAGCAAAGCATCAGAATTTCATCTTAACTTGCTTCATTTCATTTTTGACAAGGGGCATTATCATCTCTGTTACTGAGGTTGTTTAATTTTTGCTAAGTCTGTAGTTTTTTTAAATAAAATCATAACCAAAAGAAAAAAAACACCCTCCTTGCAAGCTGTAAACCTAGCATACAGCTTGGAGGGGAGGCAATAAACCAACAGGCCACCAAATTTTCATTATTTTTTCTTTTTTAATCTGAATACTGTAAGAATGTTGTAATTCATAAATATATGCCTGAGTGGTTTCTTTTTCTCTTTTATCTCTGTAGAAGGGAATCTCCTATTGTTACTGGTCATATACAATCTGTTCTGAGAGACCACATTGTCTTCATCAAGGTAAAATTCTATATCTTAAAGCTTTAATCTAGATAATGAATATTAAGATATTCATAACATTTATCTACTTTTAGTGCTTTCAGTTACAGATGAAAAAGCAAGAATTACCTTATGATTAAGTAGAACTGAACATCCTGGCTCTAGCAAATCCTTGTCTACAAAAGAAAGAATACTGACATAGTGTTCTGATCCCACGGATGTGGACACAATAGCATGATTATCATCAATTATCTCCTCCAAGGTCCCTACAGACATTGGAGTTCCTCTCAGATCATCCACCTTTGACCTTTCTTCCTGTAAACGAAGTACACAAAAAGAGGCTATGATTATGTATTACAAATTGCCAGACATCTCAACAATTTCTATATCTATTACACAATTAAGAAATGACAATTTTATGCATCCTCAACTATCCCCAAAAAGAATTGTCTTAGTATTCTCAGTATTAACTATCTCACTATTAACACCTAAGTATTCTGCATCTAATATCTCAACACTTAAGACCTCACACAAATGCTATTTCAATTACATTTTCAGAAATGATTTTAAATATTCAATTGATATTATTTACCTCGACAGTCAAACTAGGTCTGGTTTATTTCTACATTTCTCATAATGGAAAAATGAAAACTGCGATTCCCACAAGGATCATTATGAGATTGGGACTGAGATTTAAATGATCTGTATTAGAGATAAGCAAGATTATTTAGTCAAATTCCTTGATGACACCAAACTATTTAAGAGGGTTAGTCTAAAAGATTTTTCCAATCCAAGAGGAAAGAACATTTGAATAGCATTTACATGGACATATATTAGTGCATAAATTTAATAGACATTTAACTATAAGGTAAAGGTTCCCCTGCACATGCGTGCTAGTCGTTTCCAGCTCTAGGGGCGGTGCTCATTTTCCTTTCCAAGCCGAAGAGCCAGCGCTGGTCCAAAGACTTCTCTGTGGTCATGTGGCCAACATGACTAAATGCCGAAGGCGCACAGAGCCCTGTTACCTTCCCACCAAAGTGGTCCCTATTTTTCTACTTGCATTTTTTACATGCTTTCAAACTGCTAGGCTGGCAGAAGCTGAGACAAGTAATGGGAGCTCACTCCGTTATGCGGCGCTAGGGATTCAAACCGCTGAACTGCTGACCTTCTGACTGACAAACTTGGCACCTTAGCCATTGAGCCACTGCATCTCTTTTCTTTAACTATAAGTAGGTAGTAAAAGAAATAAACTGTGCATTATCTAATGTGGTGTGAAATGAGAAAGGAAAAGGATTTTAGGATTATGGTGATCAATAGAATCAAAGTGCTGACTATAAATATCTTGTTGGAACAGAATTCTAGAATTCAGAGATTCTTTTTAGGTTCTTTTATGATGTTATTGCAAACATGCCACCACATTATTACTCAAGCTAACTTCTATTTTTTAATTACTAAGTTTGTGATCTCTTTGATATGCTCTAGTTAACTATCTTAATACACACACACAAAAACACACACACACACACACACAAACTATTCCATTAATTGAAATGGAATCCCATACTATTTTAACTAAACTGTTTGTGCCATTTATCTTCACCTACAACAGATTAGCAAGCCTCTTACTCTGGAAAAATCCTAAAATTTATACATGTGTAGCTCTTGTTATAGGAGTAAAGTAAAAAAAAAACCCAAGCATTCTATTTTAAAAACATAGAAGCAACTTTGTTCATTTTATAATAAAGCAAAGCTGTTCAAAAACATTTCAAAATCCTGAGAGTTTATTGGCAATTTTGAATACCACCAAGACTATATATCTTGTTTTTGAACACTGTTTTTAAAAACAACTATATTTTGTCTTACTAAAATTAGTTTATATCACATTAGCTACATAGAAAGTTTAATAGATCAAAGTGTACAGATAGTCCTCAATTTACAACCATCCAACGATTCTTCAAAGATACAACAGCATTGAAAAAAAGTGACAGTCATGTGTCACCATTTACAATCTTCCCAGTTCTCACAAGCAAAGTCAACAGCAGCAGCTGGTTCACTTAATAATTATTGACTCACTTAACTACTGTGATCTGATTAACAACCATGGCAAAAAGGTTATTAAATATTTTGCAAAATTGGGTACAACTCAAAAACTACCTTGCTTAGCAATGAAATTCTTGTCCCAACTGTGCTTGTAAGTTATAATCTACTTTTATTTAAAATTCAGATCAATTGGTATGAAAGAGTACTATGCCATTTTAGAGATTTAACATTTATTCTTTTTCATGTAGTCTTTTTTTCATATGGATGAATAAAGTGAAGTTATAAGATACAAAATAGAGGATAAGTAAGTTGATAACAAACAAACAAATCACAATCTGACAAATTTAAGCAGTTTTTCTTCCTATTCAAAGCATACATACCTCTTGCTTTTCTTCCAAAGGTTTCATCTGTTCCTGGTTTCTAATGAACTCTTCCTCCATCAGAAGATAATCCTTAATTCTTTCCAGCTTCAATAATTTGAGTCTGCACTGAGTATGAGGAGTGACTATAATTAAATAAAAGAGTTTCTAAATGTAGGGTTTGGAATAATGCATTCAACTTGTTTAGATGAATTGAAAAAAGGGACAGCGAACTAAAATGATTTTGAAATTTCTATCTTTTATCTGGGATGCTTCATGTTCCTATTATTTTGGGCACTGTTTTTTGATGGAAGAATTGTCTTTTTTGCATGGAACTGATGTAGCAATACGTGAGTCTAAACAAAATCCAAGGACATGATTTAAAGAAATTCTTGAGGGGGCTGCATCTTATTCCAAGGAACAATAAATCATATTTTTATGTTTGTAAAATAATCAATTCCTGAATTCAATTAAAAATGTGGTTTCTTCCAACTCTATGATTTAATAATGTTCTGGATCATATGATATATCTTAATTTGTCTAAAGATGAAAATATCTAAGTGTTTGCTCTATTTTGGAACAATTCACTGTGTACCTAATTCAGTCCCAGTAACTCTTTAGCCTTTCAATGTTTCAAGTTGAGAGCTTTAAAAACTAAGTTGCTCAAGTATGAAATGGGGGCTTTTTGTATGCTGAAAAAACTATCCTATATATCTTAACTATAGCTACTCAGGGAAATGGCATAAACCATGCTTACCCAGTGGAAGTTTGCTGGCAGCATCTGGTCCCTTTGTTTTCTTCTTCTTTTTCCCCACTCGGGTTGGAACTGGGGGTTCATATTTCTTCTTTTTGTCCTTTTTATTTTAAAAACCAAGTTAAATAGTAATTTATAGAAAATACTGTGCATCTAAGATTCCAACACAAGTTCCAAAAGGTTTTGTCAAATATTTCAAAAGTTCTAAAATGCCCAATATTTCGTAAATCATCTAAACCAAATTATAAAGTCATTATATTGCTTTCTAGATAAATTGGGATTTCACTTCCATAATTCTTCATGGCGTAGAGCCTGATTACTTGAGGGACTGCCCTTCTCCCATAGTGTCTGCTCATGCCAATTCAACCTTGGCATGTTCGAGATTGAAATGTCATCTATTGGGACTACAGAAACACATCTTCTTTGTAGCAATGCCTGACCTCTGAAATTAGGATGGCCTCCAATCTGTTGTTGTTTAGAAGAGGTGTGAAGACCTATCTCTTTACCCAGTCCTTTGGCAAGGGAGGAGACCATTTGTTTCACTCCATGTGGTCTCCCCCACTTCCCATTTTTATTTAATAATTGTATAGTTATAAGCTGGCCAGAGTTACTGGGAGTATGGCAGCATACAGGCGTAATCAAGTATAATTATTATCAGTGTGCCTACAGGGAAGGTTTGAATATTGAATTATGAACTATGAGTTATCTTAACTATAGTTCTTAGAAACAAGACAGTTTCAAATGTTGAATAGACCCATAGTTTCTATTAAATCATAGGGTCCAGATTAAATAACAAACTATAATCAATAAAAGTAAAAGAGAAAGGCACATAAATTATGGCATATTTAAATTGATTACTTATCCATATACGCTACAATAAAAGCAACTACATAATTCTGAAAATGAGATCACTGCAATGAAAATTTAACATGGGTTCATAATATATAAAAAACACAGTATTTGATTTTCTGAGTTTTTATATAATAAAGACAACTGAGGGTAAATATATTTTTTTTAACTTCTTAGTTAGCATGGAAGATGTTTTCTACAAATATTCTCTTAAGAAAGCACACCAGATAAGTTATTTTTTCTTACTTTGTCATCCTTCTTGCCACCTCCAGGACCATGTCCACCACTCTGACTCTGACCCTACATTCAAAGAGACAAAACATCAATGGAACTCAGAAAAGGGGGGGGGGAGGGGAGGCAATTTAATTATAAACTATGTACAAATTCAAATTCAGTTTTTCCTTCTGAAACAACTGTCAAAAGAATGAAGACAGAAGTTATTTGTAAAGTTAACTGTCAAAAGAATGAAGACAGAAGTTGATTGTACCCTATGACTATCATTAAGTGTTGTACATTATGATTCTTGATTCTTAACGAATGTTCCTTCTTCATATATACTGAGAGTATTTACACCAAGACAAATTCCTTGTGTGTCCAATCACACTTGGCCAATAAAGTATTCTATTCTATTTCCCCTTCATTCTTCTGACACTATTAAAAAACATTCCAGAAAACTCTCCAGAACAGGAAAATGCTACACAACAAAGATAAGGAAATGTTTTTGATGTGCAAGAAGAAACCCATACAGACAACACTGATTTCCCCGTGTCCAATTTTGATGAAATGAACTTCTAAGCATGAACAAGGCATTAGTTTCTAAGAGTCTTTTTGGTGACTACCACTTCAGCAAAAATTCTGAAAAACAAGAATCATATTCTGAGTTGTGTTATGGTAAGCAAATGGTGATTAAAATAGGGGGGAGGCGTTATACTTTTGAAGTATCCTAAATTATCTGCAGCAACCCATTTATCAGTTAATTTTTGAAAAAAATCACAAGGCAGCATGGTAATTTATTTAAACAATTATATGTCTATGAGTACTATGTTTATTTCGGTTGAAAAATCACAGACAATATATGTGCATTTAAGGTCACTAAATAACACAGGATATAATTAATGGAACAAATAGCAAAAACACCCTTTGGAATCACTGAATTGCTACATATAGAGCTTGAAGTTGACTGGTCCAAGGAGCAATAAGCAGGAATTTTTGATGTCTCATGAAACCCTGGTGTAGAAAGAGAAACTGTAAACATTCCCATGCCACACAAGGATGTCTGTAAATATAATGCATATCGTGTTTATCTCTGTATGTGTATATATGGGAAAAGTACCTATATCCACACAGAGGGCTATATATACACGAGACCTGCACACTGGACAACCGCCCAGCAGTTAGTGAAAGAAAAAGAGTAGTTAAAATGGTAGTGACGGGAACAGCGCCTGATTTTCTTTTCTGACTGTCACCCGAATACGGTAAGAAAATCGGTATCCAAGGCTACTTTGGCTTTAACCGACCCCCCCCGCCCCCATGCCACTTCCCCGCACTTCTCAGCCATGAAACGATGCGATCATGACATCGCATAACAGCGCCGAAAGGACCCAGGCCGGGAGAAAAGGATACCCTGGCTTAAGGGAATCGGTCTCAGCCAACGGACACTTGGAAGAGGATCCAAACGGGCCTTAAGAAGCCCACCTGCAGCACCCCCACCCCCACCCCCAAGCCCCCTTTTTTCCTCACCATCCTGCTCCCTCAGAATCCAACCCCGGAAATCGAACGGCTTCCTAGAGGAGCCGGAGCGGAAGTAAGCGCGATACGGGGCGCGAGGAGGGTCAATTCTCTCTTCGGCAGAATGAGAGAGAGAGAGAGAGAGAGAGAGAGAGAGGGAAAAAAAAAGTGGGCGGAGTTAGGTGATCGTCGTCTTTTTCAAGAGGGCGGAGATAGGAAGGGAGAATTGAGGGTGGAAAGGGTGAATTGGCCTTTTGGTGGGTAGAGAAAGCCTCTTAGCCATTGGTTTGTGACGGGTGTGTATGCGTGCTAAGTCGGGAGGTGGGAGGGCGCTGCATATTATCCTGTTGCTGCTTGCGGCAGAATGACTCCTTTTTCGACATCTACGAGATGAAGAGATGAATTATAAAATAAGTGAAGTATAAACTAACTGACATGGCATATGAAACATATATTTCATATGCCGTGTCAGTGGTCCGTGATAGCTCTAATTCTTTTGTCTTGCTTTGAACCGCGGAGAGATAGTCAGCAGGAGCCTAAATGAAATTATATTTTAACGATAATCGCTCGAGAAGCAAATATGTCCATTGCCTGCTACAAAAGGGAGGTTAAAAGCTAGGACACCCAATGGCATAAATGGAAGTTAGGAGAACCGTTTTCCTTTTCCTAAAGGACTAGATTAAACCAGAGATCACCCAATGAAATTGAATCCTGGAAGAAACAACCTGCAATAATACTTTACAATTCACTACTGTGAGATGTAGTACTGGCTATCAATTGGGTTGGCTTCGAAAAAGTGTTGGACCCGTTCATGGAAAACATGGAAAATCAATGACTTAGCCTACTAAGGTCAGTGTGACTGCTCCTGAAAGCCATATGCTGGGAGACCTGTGGGCAGCTATGAAGTTGGTTGGCCATTATGTGAACAAATTGCTGGACTCCATGGGTCAGAGATCTGATCCAGCAGGGTACTAGTTATATTCTTACATACAGGTACTCCTTAACTTACAACAGTTCATGTAGTGACCAAAGTTACAATGGCACTAAAATGACATGACCATTTTTCATACTTATGACTATTGCGATGTCCCCATGGTCACATGATCAATATTCAAACGCTTGGCAACTGACTCATGACAGCAGTGTCCCAGGGTCATGTGATCACTTTTTGTGATCTGAGAAGCAACATTCAATGGGGAAGCCAGATGCACTTAACAACTGTGTTAGTAGTTTAACTGCAGGGATTCACTTAACAACTGTGGCAAATGTTGTAAAATGGGGCAAAACTCACTTAACAAATGTCTCCACAGAAATTATGGGCTCGATTGTGGTTGTATTTTTAAGCCAAACCTGTGGTAATTCACTTCCCCACCCCCAATGGAACTAATAAAGGACCTCCAAATATGCAAACTGGATTTCTTATGCTTGATTTCTCTTCTTAATAATATATAGTTAGAATAGTAGACTTTGACTAGTGAGATTCAGCTCAAAGTACTGACTTAACCACACAAGTCATTGGATGAGTTTGGACCAATTATTCTCTTCCATCTCTATCTCATAGGGTTATTATAGAAATAATATAAGAGAGACTACCATGTATACTACCTTGACCACTCATAAGAAATGTGAGATTTAAATACAAAATATAATATTGGCACATGGATTAAAGTGTCCTGTCTTCCTCATTATTGCCTGGCAGTTGCCTAATTATGCCCTCCCTATTTTATTCCCTTGAACAGGACTGCTGGAATTTGAATTTTAAGAACACATCTATAAAATTGGCCATACTTCCACCATACTGATTGCTGTTAAAAGTGTGATAAAAAAAATAAACAGCAGAGGTCTCTGTATAGCTACATTGGACATTGCTCAGTGCTTAGAAAGAGAAGTTGCAAAAATCAAACAATCTTAACTTTTCGCTTTTCCAGTATAGATAGTTCACAGTTAAAGCTAGATTTGTCAGGCGCAAATGACCAGGATCACAGGTAAAGTTTCAGTTAAACTGATTTATTATTTCTCATAATAAACAGGAATCAACTCAACCAAATTTAGTAAATGGAAAAATAATATATTTTCTGATGGGAGATACAGTTCTAAAAATGTCTGCAAAACTGTATTGGGTGCTGCAAGATGACTTTAGTAGAGTGTATGGCACTATTTATATCTCATTAAGCAGCAATAGCTCATGATTTGTGTTTGTATTGTTCTGCTAGATAGAAAACAGAATTCCCATTATAATTCATGATTTATCTTGTTCTGCAAGTGTACATGCATAAATAAGAGAAATTTATTTCACTAAAGAGCTTTTATATGTACAACCAATATAGTAAGAACTATTAAACAATAAGATGTGGGCTGCCTAACTTCAGGAACAAAGAAAAGAAAAGAAAAAATGAATTGTTAGATTCAAGGCTAGAACATTTTCTGAAATGACTTAATATTTTGATGCACTGCTCTAAAGCCATTGGAAGAAAGGTGAGAAATATATGTTATAAATGTAGCAGAGAATATATATTTTATCCTCCTCAGGCAAGAGATCCGCAAATGAGCTGACCTGGTAAGAAGAAAAAGTTACTACTGCCATTGAGGAAAGAGAGATATGCCACCCAGAGTCAAAATATATATATTTACCACATATCATGAATTATTTGGAAAAAAGTTACTTAATCTATCCTCTGCTACATTTATAACATATATTTCTCAAATTAATATACTCTCTGGTGCTTTTTTTATCTCTTTATCCAACTCCCTTTCCTAGAACCTTTCTTTCTCTCTCTCCCTTAGACAAAAAAAAATAATTTAATTGCTGGTTCTATGTGATACAGACCTTTGGTCTATCTTCAGCCTCTTGATTGTGCAGACACTCAAAAATACATCTTATGATTAAAAAGTTGTGGGTCTATTGTGCCACATTTAACTTGCAGAGATCATATTCATCCTCAAATAAATGCATCTTTAGTTTTAATGAACCTCTGATTGCAGTGCTATCTCACAGTAATACGTTGACATACATATATAATTACATTTAGTGTTAATTCAATCTGAATTGGCTTAATCAGTTGACATTTTTCTTTCCTGGAGTAATCTCAACACCTGGCTGGGCACATGATGAATTCTTGTGTTTGGGTACCAGCCTGGGGTCACTTTTTAGTAGGGCTTTCATGCATGGGTTGCAAATATCCATACAAACCCTAAATGCCAACGTCTTTTTGCTACTATGGCAATATCTTTTTGTTACCATTGTGTAATCATCTGGATTTTTGTTACTCGGTAGAAACCCTGTCTTTGAGGGCTGTATAATAAAATGTGAATCCACTATTATGTACTGTAAATAAATAGAACCAATGGTTAGGAAAAGTGCTTGTAATAGTCTAATTGAACAATTCACTATCCTTCAAGCCATGCAAATGAATCCATGAGAGATTGGAGCCTTAATTAAAATCAGATAATGATATTTTCAGGACTAATATCAGATTGGACTGTATTTCTTGTGATAACCCATTTTGATTAATGTTATAGGAAACTGCTATACTGCTTGTCTTTGTTCATGAAGGCTTGCAGAACCTACGATCAGGCAAAGAGTCAAAAAAGAAGTGTGCTTGAGAAGATAAAAATAGGAAAAAAGATGACTGAGATAAGCAATTTCATAGGCAAAAAATAGACAAAATGAGAAACAGAAGAACTTTCTATCTCTCTATCTAGACCACCCGTCCCTTGTAGTCTGGAAATTGTAAGGTGCTAAAGAGTCAGTGCAATGGAAGTCACAGTTTTAAGAAGATAAAAGGAAGTTAATTAAAATAAGACATGGTTGACTTTTGAGCAATCCTGCTTACCTTAATAAGATCCAGAAGCATTGTAACATTTGGTGAGTGCACAAAGTAAAACTGTATCAAAAGAAACATGATGTTACCTGGGTAGAAAGGAAAAATGATTATGGTATTAGTCACAGTTAACAATTATACTTCCCTTCTTTCATTTATGTTCTATGATATATATCCCTGGTTCTGGTGAGAATTATGTGATACACAAAGAATTGTTCTCATTCTCAACTGGCTTTGTTTTTCTTAGCAATATTTGCACAATGTCATAAGTTTATTTATTCACAACTCAATCATTTGGGGTATATCACATTCTTTTTGCATTGAAATGGTTTATAAGTTGCTGAAAGTCCAAAGGCCAGACGGGGTATTTTTTATTTTATGAATACCAAGTCACTATTTTAATTGGAAAATTTATAGTACCATCATAACTAGCTATTTATCTATCTGCACATGTTCATACATGTCCTTGTTCATCTTTTCCTTATAATTAATTTAACAGTGTCACATCATGTACTACCAATGTATTGTTACACAGTTTTCAAACATGCTTTGATTGTGAATATCGGTCATAACTAAGTTGCTTTTGATGCTGGCTGTAACAAAGGGCGCCCTAGTTTCCAATCACATCTTGGAGTAAACTGTAAAATTAAATTAGTGTTGCAATCCCCATGCTAATGCTGCACCAATCATGATTAATTCCAAATAAATATTAGTCTCAGCAGAAAGGATATAGAAACAAAATGTTTTAGCTTTTTTTCACACTACAGATTAATGTTCTTTTCTAAGGACGTTCCTGTTGTTCTTTCTCCTCTTGATTTGTCACAACTCTTTGTCTTCCCTAGAAAAAGGAGAAATAATTTAGCTATTCAGTGCTGTTCCTTATTGCCCTCAACCTTCACTATGGCTGGTGATGTTTGGGTAGAGCTGTTCTTTGGCTTATGTCCTTCCTTCCTTCCTTCCTTCCTTCCTTCCTTCCTTCCTTCCTTCCTTCCTTCCTTCCTTCCTTCCTTCCTTCCTTCCTTCCTTCCTTCCTTCCTTCCTTCCTTCCTTCCTTCCTTCCTTCCCTTCCTTCTTTCCCTTTCTTCCCATCCTGCATTTCTGTCATTTCTGAAAATTAAAATCATATATTTTTCCAAAGTTAACTGAAACACATACACCCCTCAAACCCTCTAGCCAGCAATAAAAAACATACTTAGCAAACCACCTCTATTTTGAGCCTTTTTGAAGGAAGAATAAAAATTAGTAAAAAAATTTAAACTCTTATCAGCAAAAGGCTTAACAACAGGTCTGCAACTGAGAAAGACATATTCTCATAATGTCTGCAAACATGTGCAAAGTATGTTCTGCAAGACAAAGTTTGGTACATGTCCAGAGTAAATATTCTAGACATGTCTATGACATATTCTTGAAGGGCAAATGTATGTGACTTAGTCCTAGCAAATCTGGACAGAAGCAAGAATCTTTATTCAAATAGCATGAAAGCTAGGTTTTTTTTGACGTATAGTAGAATTGACCTCTAAGTCTCTCAAGCAAAGGGTTAAGAGAAGAGACTCCATGCTCCTGTCTGTAGTTCTTTGTTTGTATGTGAAAATTACACAAGATGCAGTTATGCTGCCTTTAACTGCCTTGCTACTGTAATTTGGCAACTCAGTAAGTAAGATTAAGAAAAATAATGCATTGGATTAATTGTAAATTCAGTTACTCTAATTTTTTTTTAGAAATTTTAAGATATTAATATGACACACTATTTGAAAGCCTCTTAACTGCCTTAAGCTGCATCTATGGGGAAATAACATACTTGTTCCTCTTCTAAATCTGGACCCCAAGGAATGAAGACCAGAAACTTATTCTCTTCCCTTCAACACTTCCATAATTCTATGTATCTTGGTAGCAACACAGTTGAGAATTCCATGAGTTAAAGCTTACACATTTGAAGGGTGCCCAAGTAAAAGAAAAATGACACAAAGAACACGGTGTTTTCTTTTTATTCTGAAGAACTAACATTGTTTCTGCAAAAGTAAGCTCTGTTTTAAAGATACCTAAAAGTAATCTGAGAAGTTAATACATAAGGGTGAATCTTAATATGTTGTATATCTTGGAATGGGAGTAAGGAATGGCTGCTTCTGCTGATATTTGACTTTAACACAGTATTTATCAATCTTGGCATGTTTGAGTGCGGAATTCTGTGAGTTGAAGTCTACACATCTTAAGTTTGGCAAAATTGAGAAATACTGCACTAGCATATATCTACCGACTTAGCATTCCTATTGATTAGTCTTCCTAATAATTGTCTGCATTTTGCCTTCTGTGTATACACTGCCAATTTTCCTACACCTCTGTCATCTTGAACTCAAATATGAAGAACGTAAAGAAGCATATCTTTTATTTAGGAGAAGCAGCAACAATTTTTTTAGTCTGCTTTCTCAAATAGCTGACACATTTGTAATTTCAGGGTGCTGTCTGGAAGAAAATTTTCTCTATATGCCTGAAGTGTGTTAAATTAAGAACTTATTTTAAATTTCCCAAATGCTCACAATAAGCTCATCACCAGAGTTTCCTTGGTAAAAATAATTATAATGAGATAGAAAATGTACTTTATAGACATTTTCATAGACTGATAAGCAATCAATAATTGGGAAACAAAATAGAAATGAGTGTATTCTTTGAGATCAAAGAAATGATGTACCCCAAGGATCTGTACAGTATTTGGACTGATTTTTAATGTATTCATAAAAAATCCTGTAATATCTAGTTAAAATACCTAATGATATTGTACGTGTTTTTATGCTCTTGGAGGTAAAAACCAAGCTAGACTGTGAGATAGACCTAAAGGGAAAATTCATAATTCTAAGGTAAGTCCAAATTGAAACCCATAGGTAAAATATGGATGACAGTAATAGCTCACATTCTCTGTATATGAAATAAGTATAAAAAACAAAGATGAATAACAGCTTTTTAGGAAAGGGGGCTGTTTGCACAAGATGCAGATGAAGTCTTCTAAGCTGTGTGTCTGCTTGTGGTTTGCATGCTGATGAGAGGGAGGTAGCTCTTGGTTAAAAATATACATCCATTTGGATTAGTCTAATGTGTTCTATAAGGGGCTGCCTCTAAAGATCACTCCCAAATTGCAGTTGCTTCAAAATGCAGCCACCTATTTATTAATTAATTAGAGTTGTTATAGTTTCATCACACTTGTTTTGTGATCACTGTACTAGCTACCCCTATGTTTTTGAATACAATTCAAAATGTTGGTTTAATCTAAGCTCTTCTTGACAGCAAAGAATTCCCAGGACCATCTTCCCCACATAGAGTTGACGTGCCTAATGCAAATCTAATTTCCCACCAATAATGTATAATGCCCCAATTTTGGGAGTTGAAGACAGTTAAAGCTTGCAGGCAATATGTTAATTGCCTCTGTACTGTGGAACAGCCTCCCTCTAAAGATTTGATTGGCGCCCCACAATTGGTTTTCTTGAAACTGTTAAAGACTGTGCTGCTCCAAAGGGAGTGAATCATCTTGCCTTTAGTTTTTGGGTCATTCTGTATCTTCATTCTTTTTTCCTGTTTTTATCGTGTTTTAATGCTTTCTGGTAAATGAAAGCTGACTTAAAATGGTTTACAGAAAATCCACACACTCAAATCAGTATTTTCATTTTTATTCTTACCACCCACTGGAACAGAAAAGGGTGTGTGTGAAGGTTTGTCTATCAGAAAGAGGGAAAGGAAAACAAACTGAAACACCTCAAGGAAGCTCTCAGAACTTGTGGTTACCGCACCTGGACCTTTATAAAAACCAGAAAAAGATCTAGAAGGAGCTCCTCCATAATCAACAAAGAAGAAAGCAATAGACAAATAATGTCATTCAATACATTGCAGGAATATCTGAAAAACTCAGGAGGGTTTTCAACCAACACAACATATGAGCACACTTTAAATTCAAGATACCCTAAGGCAGAAGCTTGTCCACCCCACGGATAAAACACTGAACCTTCTGAACTAAAAGAATAGTGGTTGCTAGGAAGTCAAATCCTGTTTTTTCTGAAGACTTGGCTCTTTGCTCTTTGGCAAGGATGAGTGAAGCTTCTTGCATTGTTTGGGTTTGGCTTTTATTTTATTTATTATTTGGCTTTTTTTCTTCCATCTCTTTTACGGTAGTAGTTATAAAATACTTTTCAAATATATCATCGTCATCATATAATAGCTAACTGAATAATAAAGATAAGTAAGTAAATAATAACAGTAACAAAGCTCAGGAGCAAATATTAATGAGTTGAGGACAACAATATTTTATACTGCAGGTTAAAGAGGTACTAATGGAGATTGGACTAACTTGTAGATTTTTATTTTCTTATATATATTTTGTGTTGACTAGACATTTATATCTTTGCATTTTCCTCCTTTCTGATACTATTTTAAAACACTTCAAGTCCTTTGAAATCTATATATATAAAAGCGAAACACCATTCACGCATCATTACAAAATCTCCAGAACCATAAAACCTACAAACTTGAAATTTGGCACATATGTTCCTCTTGGCTTCTAGGTGCTCACTAAGAAAGGATTTTTCGAAATGATCATCAGAGCATTAGTATTTCGTATATTATTATTAACACGCTCTGATGCTAAGGAGTTCTACTCCCCCTCCCCACCTGAAAAGAAATCTGTTCCAAATGCAAAACACAAGCAGAAGAGAGGAGTTTCAGTTTCAGTTCAGTTTAGTTTCACAGCAGCAACCAGCTTTAGTACAGTTGAGCTAAGCTATACCCAGGCTCCTTGCTGTCTCATTCTTGCTCACACAGTAAATACTGTTTCAGTTTACAAACAGCCCTCAACTCTCTCACACACTGACAGGATGCTAGCCTAATGAATACCAATGGAAGTTGGTAGGCAGAGGCAGTATTTTCCCTCCTTATTTTTCTTCCCAAAAACTAAGCCCGATCATATAGTTTTGTAGCGAAGCATGGGTATCCAGCTAGTAGGTTTTATATATATATATGTGTGTGTGTGTGTGTGTGTGTGTGTGTGTGTGTGTGTGTAAGGTTTTTTTTTAAGCTGATAATTTAAATAATAAACACAAAGTATATATATATATATACACACACACATACATACATACATATATACACATACATATACACACACACACACACACCTGGTTTATTGCATCACAAAATAGTGGTGTTCTTCAGGATTTTTGACCCAGCACAGATAGGATGGGTGTTAAATTCTGGTTGGTTGCCTGTAGTTTGGATAGTTAAAAAGAAATGACAAGAAAAATGCTGGCAGGGAAAGAGGATAAACAATTCCTCAAGCAATTTTATTTAAAACGTAAGACATAAATGGGATGGAGTATAACAGTTAAAAACCATTCAATCGCTTAAAATTCATAAGTAACCTGTCATTGTAACGCAGTCTTTTTTTAAATAAACTTTATTGAGTTTGATTACATTAAAAACATTAAAAAAATATAATTCAATAACAGCGGTTTGTGGTGCTTATCATATAACAATCATTTATGCGATAATTACAGATATTAATTTGTGCATAACCCAGTCTTACGTGCTATCACACAAGAAACAAAGTTTTATTCCAGCTTTCAACAGCAATATTATATCTCTGTTATTTATTTTTCATTAACTGTATTTGGTTTGCTTAAATCTTTTTTTCCAGTGTTTTGTTTTTCCCTAATCATGAAGAATCAGTTCTGTTAGTCTGTTTCATATCATGCCATCTGTCAATTCAGTCTATGGTTTTCTAATGGAACACTGTGGTTTTTTTTTCAATTGTTTATGGATATAGTCTTTAATTAAGTTGCCTCTATTAAACCTCTAAGCATAATCTTTGAAAAATCTTTCAGGACCAGCTCCTTGCCAAAATTATGGTCACAAGCCACGGTCATCCCCATCTTCAAAAAGGGAGACCCCAACCTCGTTGAAAATTACAGACCAATCTCTTTATGCTGCATCACCTGTAAAATCATGGAATCAATTATTAACCAATTCATTATCCTCCACTTAGAGACAAACAACCTACTCTCTAATAAACAATTTGGTTTCAGAAAAAAAACTATCCTGCAATCTGCAACTCTTACACTGCAAAAACATATGGACTACACAACTCGATCAGGGCAAAGCAATAGACGCAATCTACATAGACTTCTGTAAAGCCTTTGATTCAGTGGTACTCAACAAACTACTCCTAAAACTAAAATCTTATAGTATCTCTGGACACCTGCATAACTGGATAGAAGCATTCCTGTCAAACAGACAACAAATGGTCAAAATTGGGAGCGTCCTATCAAATTCTGTACCTGTCAACAGTGGTGTCCCCCAAGCAGTGTTTTAGGACCAACTCTCTTCATACTCTACATAAATGACCTCTGTGATCATATTAAGAGCAACTGCGTCCTCTTTGCTGATGATGTAAAACTATTCAACACCGCAGACAATACTGCTACCCTTCAAAAAGACCTCGACTATGTATCAGAATCTCAACAAACAAATGCTCTGTCTTACATATTGGCAAAAAAAAATAAGAAAATAAAATACAGGCTGAATAGTCAATACCTTGTTAATGATCCAAACTCTGTCAAGGACCTTGGAGTACTCATCTCTAATGATCTAAGTGTTAGAGCCCACTTTAACTACATAGCCAAAAAGGCATTAAGAGTTGTTAACCTAATCCTATGTAGCTTTTTATCTGGTAATATTACACTACTAACTAGAGCATACAAAACATTTGCTAGACCAATACTTGAATACAGCTCATCAGTCTGGAACCCACATTATGTACCTGATATTAGCACAGTTGAGAAAGTCCAGAAATATTTCACAAGAAGAGTTCTCCACTCCTCTATACTCGTTGCAGAATACCTTATGCCACTAGACTTGAAATTCTAGACCTAGAAAACCTAGAACTATGGCGTAGTCGGTCCAATCTAAATATAGTATATAAAATCATACATTGCAATGTCCTACCTGTCAATGAATACTTCAGCTTCAACCATAACAATACAAGAGCAAACAATAGATACAAACTCAAGGTTAATCGCACCAAACTTGATTGCAGGAAATACGACTTCAGCAATGATCAATGTCTGGAATACTTTACCTGACTGTGGTTTCTTCCCCAAACCCCAAAAACTTTACCCTTAGACTTTCTACTATTGACCTCACCCCTTTCCTGTAGGTCTGTAGGAGGCGTGCATAAGCGCACCAACGTGCCTACCGTCCCTGTCCTATTGTTTCTTTTATTTTTCTTATATGTATCCATGTATTCATAACTATGTTTTTACTTATACCTATTATCTTGTAAGCAATTGACAAACCAAATTAATTAATTAATTAATCAATCCATCAGTAGATCACACACAGTCTTCAACCAGATAAGAATTTCTCCAACTGTTCTAATTTTTCTCTCTTCTGCCAAGAACTTATGTACATCTGAAAATGCTTTATTTTTTGTTTTTGAGAAATGCAATGAGGGTAGTGCTTTCAAAATGTATTATTGTAATTATTTATATTACGGTGCTGATATGAAGAACTTCATAGCTTCATAGCAAGCTGACATAGAACATTCAAAATAAGATTGATCAAGTATATATCCATGTTTGCTTACATGTGTGAGCAAAGAGCTTATCTCTAACATTTAATGTATCATCTTGTTTTCTGGAATATTCTTTTTAACGTTTAAATAATATATTTTAAAACACCAAAATAATTTGCCGTGTTCTTTTAAGAAATGCTTAATTTTCACGTAAAAATTGGGCAAAAATACCTATTAAAAATCCAATCAATTACTTCATAAAGTCTTGAGTCAAAAAGCCTAGAAACCCTTATGTTCTTATATCTATTCTATGGAAAAAAGAAAATGAAGAGGCTATTTTAATTGCTTTGGATAATGGAAGTAATTGCTACATGGGCCCCTTAAACCTAGTTCCTTGCTAATGAACTCTTTGTTCTCTGGCCTATCCTGGAATTCCAGTAAATGTTCAGCTAACATAGCCAATTAGTTCACTTCTGAATTTCCCAAGCTTGTATCCTCTGCCTTACTTTATGTCCCTCGTTCCTCCTCATTGCCATTATTTCTAATTCTCACATCCTCTCGTTTAACAATTTGGATATACTGCAGAAATTCTAATCATGTCCAGGTTCCTAATGTACTTGAAGAAATTTTAGTGAAAAAAGCAATTTAGCATGATAGAACCATTGCAAACTATGAGGGAAAAATGAAATTGGGATGCATAGACAGGGATTTGCAGTCCTGGTGACTTTTGCTCGATGATTCAATTCTGTGAGTACCTATCTCTGAATAGTAGTAACCCAAGTACTGTTAATCAGGAACCCCCAACCCCTAGTACATGGACCATGTACTGATCCATGGCCTATTGGGAACTGGGCCGTGCATGTAGCGGGCAAGCACATGAAGCTCCATTTGTGCAAGCAAAGCAGGCTTGCGTGTGAAATCATCCCCTGCCCCCGCTGCTGCCAGTCTGCAGAGCCAGAAAGGTTGGGGACTGCTACTGTAAATACTTCCTGACACTGTACTTCCATCCTTAAACAAAATATAAAATTATTAATAAGGCTGAATCAGAGGGAGCTACTGCTATTTCTTTAGGCAGTGTATTGTTTGGTGGCCATGATGTTTTGGCCTTAATTGTGGCCATGAAATAGAGATGACATAGCAAGACAGCCCAGAGCAGCTGAAGCTTCACTGCCAACCACAGCTTTTGCCTATGGACAGCTACTTTTCCTTAGAATTTGACTTATATAATTTCTACAATTAATCTTCACCATCGCTATGTGAGATCGTTCACCATAACTTCCATTTTATGCTTGTAAAACTGATACAGTGCAAGAGTATAAGTCCCAGAATGGCTTGGAAAGAAGCCAATGAATTGTCACCTGTCTTGTAAATCCCTTATGATTTACTTACACTTAAGCCAGAACGGATGTCATAATTTCTTGCAACATCAGGAAACAGGGAAAGGAAACACAAACCAGTGTTGTTAATTCACATTTTCATTGTTAGCTTTTCCTAGCAGAGGAGGAGGAGCTCTATTCCTTAGACTTGTAAAACTTATAGAGGAAAAGAACACACATTTCCCCATCAATATACTTACAGGGTACAAGAACATATAGGCAAAATGACCTCATTTGCTTCCCACCCCTTCTAAACACAAAGTCCTATTTTCTCACATAGTCTAGACTCTAGACATTGCTCAACATTACATATTAATAAAGAAAATTCCAGCCCCACCCCAAAATACAATATGCATTTCAGTGAGTTACAGCAAGAAGGGTGAAGACTTCTAACATAAATTCCAGATTTACCTGATGTTGTATATGCACATGTGCAGTTGGCAGGTTTTACTTTGGTCCGTGCAATATGTGGGAAAATACTTGGAATTCATTGGCCAACGGCTGACAGCCCTCTATAAAGAGTGCTGCCAGCCTGCAGTCAGTCAGTCATTACTATGTAGCTGTTTACCACTTTAATAAAGAAACTGTTGCAACTGCTGGCTATTTCTTCCATTCATCACCCGCATCTAACCCTGGTGACAAAGGTGGGATCAGATGGAAACGGGAACCAACTGAACTGATTGTGCAGCAGAGGCACACACAGACTAGCCGAACGTCAATCACACGGAGCTATTGGAGATGGCTGCGCCCCCACAATTCACATCATTCAACCACGCATCGGAAAGGTGGGATTCCTTTACAGTCCATTTTGAGCCAACAACTTCACATATATCACGGATAACAGGAAATGGGCTCTGTTCCTGAGCTACTGCAGCACCGAAATATTTGAGATGGTTAGAGCCCTCATCGCTCCCCAACCCTTTACAGACGGTGTCATAGGACACAAGAGAAGCTGTGGGAGCATTATGCAGACTACAAGTGCACCCTCAATAAAGCCTTACAGCAAAATGCATATCTGGTACCGGTGGTACAGCATTTACGGCATTCTCTGGGCGAGAGTAAGGTCTTCACCAAACTAGACCTTGCCCAAGCCTACCAGCAACTGCCTGTGGATGATGCCACAGCCAAAGCTCAGACGATTGTGACCCATCGGGGGGCTTTCCAACGCCGCTGACTGCAGCTTGGGATAAGCGTGGTGCCGGGACTGTTTCAAAGTCTAATGGAGTGCTTTTTACAAAGCATTCCAGATGTCGTCCCGTATTTCGATGACATTTTGGTGTCTGCTACGAATAAAACTGAGCTGCTAGACTGACTGCAAAGATTCCAAGAAATCGGGCTTAAATTAAGAAGTGCGAGATAGCAGTCACCCAGATCAAATTCCTGGAATATGTCATAGATGCATTGGGACTGCACCCCACAAAAGAAAAAAATCAAAGCAATCCAGGAAGCACCGACCCCAATGAGCAAGACAGAACTCTAAACTTTCTTGGGACTCCTCAACTTCTAAAAAAATAATGTTTTTTTCAAAGACCCTATCTTCGGCGGAGCAGAACTACAGCCAACTAGATAAGGAGGCATTGGCTGCAATTGCTGGGGTAAAAATGTTTCATGAATATGTATATGGGTGACCTTTTGAGCTAGTGATGGACCTCTGCCTCTTAATTTGCAGGTGGGACCACCTCCTCTGGCATCTCCTGAGAGGTTTTAGCCAGCTAAGAAGGCATGGATTTAAAATTCAGGCAGAAACACCCTAAGTTCAAGGATTGTGGCTATTTCCTCAGAGCCAACAGAATCACTCTTACCAAATATACATGTCAATTTGTGTCTCAACAAACTCAAGAGGACTTACACATCCAGAGTGCAACTCCGAGTGGAGCTGAATTATTTTATCTAACATTTGCCATAAAATACCCTCTCAGAGCCCTGCAATGATTTTCTAACTCAGTCTCCACCCGCAAAAGCAAGGACCAAATCCCTTTAAATACAGCTCAGATGGCAATCTGAGGATGTAGTAAAAGCAATAACAAGTTTTGCTACTTTTATTACCATAGTATTATCTTTAATAAAGTCTCTTAATTATTTTGTTTGATTTACTCTTTGTGGTCCAAGTACACATATAGACTGGGTGAAACCAGGCTCAATAGTAGTAACTGTGAGAGGGATCTTGGAATCTTAGTGGACAACCAGGTAAATATGAGCAGCAGTGTGCAGCAGCAGCAACCAAAAAAGCTAATGCAATCCTAAGTTGCATTAACAAAGGGATACAATCAAGATCAATGGAAGTACTAATACCACTCTGTAAAGCCTTAGTAAGACCACACCTAGAGTACTGCATCCAGTTTTGGTCACCACATTATAAAAAAGATGTTGAGACTCTAGAAAAAGTACAAAGAGCAACCAGGATGATTAGGGGACTGAAGACTAAAACATATGAAGAACAGTTACAGGAATTGGGCATGGCTAGTCTAGTGAAGAGAAGGACCAGGGGAGACATGATAGCAGTCTTCCAATATTTGAGGGACTGCCACAGAGAGGAAGGGGTCAAGCTATTTTCTAAAGCGCCTGTAGGCCAGACAAGGAATAATGGATGGAAACTGAACAAGGAGAGATTTAACCTGGAAACAAGGAGAAACTTTCTGACAGTGAGAACAATCAACAATGGAACAGCTTGCCCTCGGAAGTTGTGGGAGCGCCATCACTTGAGATTTTCAAGAAGAGATTTGACTGCCGTCTGTCAGAAATAGTATAGCGTCTCCTGCTTGGGCAGGGGGTTGGACTAGATAAGGCCCCTTCCAACTCTGATTATCTGTTATCTGGTCCTCCAGTGACACTGTAACCATCTCTTCAACCATTTCATGTCCCAGAATTTTTCTGAAAACAAAATAGTTTTTGGGAATTTGCATGCAGAGAGAAACTGTACAGGTGCAATTATTCCTATTCCTATCCTCTCATTCCAAGTGATAAGTAAGGCTTCAGCAAATTGTACACCAGATTCTTGGGAGTTCCACCAAGTGTTCTCTAGAATTCAATTGGGTCCATCAGGCACCTGAAATGACTAGATGGATTAGGTGCTACCGTTCTGGTATAAGAAGCAGATCAGAGTGATCTGACCATGACAAGGGACAAACATAAATACTTCCCGGGTCCAGATCATATTGCCACCGCCTAACACTGAAACACGTTATTCCCATTTATGTGCCATGCCCTTAATGACTTGGGTTAGGTCCATGGTTGCCATGGTGGCTTTGAACTGACTAGGAACTGTGAGCTAGTGAGTGTGAGATTAATTCCATTTATATAGAGTAACTTGCTCTGCCAGTGTTGGTGGGGATGTAGTTTCTTTTCCTTGATAGTTCCATCATTAGGATATTTTTTTCTACTTGATTGTTTTTCTGTTGGTTTGTCTCCTTAATCAAAATTCTGTTGAGATCCTAATGTTCTATGAACTTATCTCATTGCTAGCCTGCAAGTGTAAATAAAAATGGTATCAGAAGAACACAATTAAATTAGTTGATTATTTTCAGAGAAATCATAACTAATAGTGGTTGCTCTCCTCACCAGGGCATTTCTAACAATTGAACATTTCAAGTAGCCTGAGTTACCTGAAATATTTCAGGAGCTGCAAATTTTTATAAATAATTGAAGGCGGCAAGCATACCTAATATTCCCTCTTCCTTTTTTCCCCACAGCAACAAATCTGTTAAGTGGGTTGGACTGAGAGAATGACTGATCCAAAATCATCCAGCTGGCTTTCAGGGCTAAGGTGGAACTAGAACTCATAATCTCTTGGTTTCTAGCCTGATACTTTAATTACTAGACTAACCTGACTCTTAAACCATTTATGAACAAAACCCTAATGCTTTTATTTTTTTAATGTTAAGTGAAGGAAGGATTTTTAAAAAGTCTGTTTTAATTTAAATATATTCTCAGGATTTCATTCTAGCAAGTAATCAAGAAAATACCATAACCTACAATCATCTCAATTCCAATCAGGTGAAGTACACTATGATATGAAAAGCTGCAAAAATCCATTTTGCTGTTGTACATCAGATTATTAACTGGTTCTACCGACAATTGAATGGGGAGTTAAAAGGGTACCAAGTTATGAAAAGGAAATCAAATAGCAAATTTTCAGGAATCCATAAATATTCATCAGTTTTAAAGGCTCAAAGTATATTTGTCTGACTGCTGATTAGGACATTGCAGAACTAAATGCTTTGAGATACAAAAGTCTTTTGCTATTATTCTTATCAATGACAAGTAGACTGAATGGTCAGTTCTTAATCAGGCTTATGATTAAAAACTGTAACTAAGGCTATAAAGTATATAATAAATGGGAAAAGGACAAAGTATGGCAGATTTACAAAGAACAGAAATAGGTTAAATTTCACAGCAGCACAAACATCTGCCGATTTCCCCACACACAGGGATCATGGTGTTAATAGTAGCTCTGATGTAGCGTGGGTCTAACTGTTTTATTGTGAGATCAACTGATCACTATTTCTTTTTTAACGCCACTTTTTTTACTATTATGGATTGTGATTATTTTTATTTGTTTGCCATCCTGAGTGCTTTAATGGATGAGTGACTTCATAAATATGCTAAACAAATAAACAAACAAACCTCAACAATTAACCACATGGGAGTCAAATATAGCTTTATAGGTGTGAACTAACACTATTTAGGCAGTTCTACTGTAAGAAGAAAAACTCACAAATATCCTGTTTTACCTGCCTGGTTTTTGGAAAAAAACAAATAATAGCAAAAGGTAATTGAAAAAGCAAATGACTCTATAGGAGACCATGCTGCCAAGACCTGGCGATCTGACACCTTTCAAACAGGATTGATTTCAGTGGCCAAACCATAGGCAATATTATTTGCCTGTCTCATGCAAAAAAAAAGGTTACTGATATAATGGAGCTTGCTCACTTGACACAAGGACTGTGGCAACACATACTTTCAGGGGAATGAGTTGAGGGACACTATTTTCTCAAAATGTCAAGTTTGAACACAGGCTGATCACATACTTGTGGAATCAATACTAAGATGACTTAAGTGGACTGCTGATTAAAATGTTATGTGAAAAGGGCCACTATATTATGAAACCAGAGAAAATCATGTTAAACAAATCAAGTTTAAATTAACTATGGATAAATGGTAATATGAATATAGTTCAGCTTCTTTAATCTTTTGTCAGAATATTTCATCTGAAACTAAAGTAGCCAAGAAAATAGACGTTGGTTCTTACCTGATATGCTGGTTCTCTCCGAGCTGCGAAGGAGCATCCATGTGATTGGGGTTGGTTCAGTCTTCGTCTTGATAGGCTGAGCTTAAACTTTGGAACGCTCCTCCTCCACCACGAGACTCCTCCCAGCGTTCCCCAGTTTTAGCTCAGCCTCGTCTGAATAGGTTGTTTTTAGAGCTTGCTCTGGTCGAAGCAGGTGATTTCTGTATTTCCCCAATTCTATTTTATCCCTTCTTAATTCTTCAGTGTCCTTTCTTTATCTTTGGTTTTTCTATTCTTCCGTTTTTTTGCATTTCGATTTGCCTGTCTGTAGTTTTTATTTAATTGGGCACTGAGAGCACAATCCCTCTGTTCTCCCTCTGGGAGATCAAGGAATAAGACAGTAATTGGGGGTAGGCCTTCAGAGCCCCCCCTCAGTAAAAGGAGGCCCCCTGGAACTTTGTTTTCCAGCCCCCCCCCCCCCCCCCCGATTTCGTCTTGAAAACAGGACTAAGAGGACTTCAGGTTAATGGAGAAATCTATACTGCCTAAATCTATACTGAAGAATGAAGCTCATTTCTCTGGAATGAAAATGAGGGAGGGAATGCTGGAATTGGGATCCAAGTCTCCAGAAAAAAACAAAGGAGTAACATTAAACTGTTCTTAAGCATATAATTAAAAGGTGAAAGTCTGGAAGAAGCAAGTCTTATCTAAGTAATATTCAATCACATGGTCCTGAACAGGGTTTAGAAAGATAGAATGCTCCATCAGAATTGTATGCTATATTTTCTGGGGGCTTGATTGTTTCTAGAAATTATCTCTAATAGCTAATAATTATGTGTGTGAAGTTATATAACAGTAAGCCTCGGGTCTTGTCCATTGTGGGTCTGTTCGTTTCCACATAACATTTTATGGAAGACTGATATTGAAGATCCTGTTTGCAATTTCTTGTGCTCATTGTGAGTATTTGACTACTTAAAAAGTAGTCAAATTTTTAAAAGTTCCTTTTTAAAATTCTTATATTTCCTGCTTTGACTTGCAACTCATGAAAAAGGGACTATTGTTTCTGGGCGTGTACCTTAAAGCTATAAAAATTAGGTGATACTACAGAATTTAATTTTGGTCATTATTATAACCCTCATTATTTTAGGCCTAAGTTAGTGTATACAATTAACATTAATAAGTGCTGGGGATGGATCCCCATATATCCCACATCCTGGGGTCATGAAGGAAGTTGTCACAGAAAGCCACACCTAAGCAGATGGGTAGTAGCAGCTGGAATTACTACAAAGTCCCTGTACTATGGCAAAAAGGTGAAACAGGATCTGTAAAACTCAGGGGACTGGAAGAAGAAAGGTTGGAGACTATTCGTTGCATTGTGGACCCATGATTTTGTTGCTTCATGAATAGAACGTTGTAAAATAATTTGATAGATGAAGTCTTCTTAACATCTCCATGCTTGAGTTAAGAGGGCTCATTATTCTCTCTTCTTTAAACTTTAACATCCATGTTAGAATAGCTGGCTATGATGGCACATCAGAAGTGTGGCATTTTGGTCATTATGCTTCAATGTTCAAAAATAATGGGATTCATTTGCTTCTCTACTGATTTTTTTTCTATAAAAATGCTAGTGCATTTTAAAGATAATTTCCCTCTCTTTATGAACATAGAAGCCATTGTTCAGTACAAATGACAGCAAAGGATTTTATTAATTCTTTGTATATTAGATTCTAGCATATCTATGCCTAAGTTATGCTGTATAAATATTACCAATTTTAACAACTTTGAACAGGAATAAATGAAACTAGAATGTAACTCTCTTTTTACCACCTCTTTCCCTTCTATTTAATTTATTTATTTCATTATTTAATGTAAAATGCTGTTGTCCAGTAATTATCTATCCATTTGATTTCTGGTTTCCTTGTTTAATTCATCATTACTTCACATTTAGTTGTCCACATGACACATTGAGCACTTGAGTGATTTTATTCATCAGAATAAGGAATTTTCATCTTTCCTAATCAAAGTGTCATTATTATCATCATCAAGAACTACTATACGAAAAAGGCTGGAGAATATACATACTAGTATGTTAAAATGCTCCTTGCCCAGCATTTCCTGTCCATGGATACTTACATGATAAGTTCTTGACATCTTGTTCCTTAAATTAATTCAGTACTGAATTTACTTACCCTTTATAATTTACTTTTTAAATTCACTTCGGAATGCATCAAAAATATGGGACCTATGATTTCCATGAAATTGAAATTTAGCAGAGTTTATACAATTTTTATGACATAAACATTATCATAGTTTATGAAATAATACAAAATGTCATAAAACATTTCCTTAAAACAAAACATCCATAAAACGAAGTGCCTAATCATAAGTGTAGCAACATTTCCAAAGAGTTCAGCCCCTGAATAATAATTAAAAAAATAGATCAGGCTTTGGAACTGGAGATGAGAAGATACATTTTGAAAGCTAAGATGTTTTATGGGTCTAATGAGTTTAGCCTAATTTTATTTCACTATTTCTAATGGAAGAACTTTGCCATTAGAAATATACACTTGGTCCTGATAATATGGGCAAAACAATGCACTAACATGTAATTCCATATCAACCTAATGATTAACTCTTGCAAACACATTACACAGCGCAGAATTCTGATGTGTGCAGAAATGACAAATAATCCTGAAAGATGAAGCTCTCCTGCAACAAATCTCCGAATAAGCAGTGAAGAACTTTTCACATAAAAATTCAAAAGCAAATGTTTGCTTCTGAGCATTCATTAAAACTCATTCTATGATTTGTTTGATTCTTGACTTTACCTCCTGAACAACTACTGTATTCTTTTGTAGTGTACTTTCTGATGCACATATTTTCCTGTGACATAAATTAAAAGAATAACAGCTTAGCCTTTAGAACAATTATTTTTTTAGCTGAAATTAATTTCACACTGTCAGTTGACCTGATGAGTAGTGACTGATACAGAGAAAACTGTGATTTGTACATGCCATCTAATGTAAAAGCACATTTGACATAGGAATGTCTAGTCTGCTGTACAACCTTCTTGATTGCTATCCTAGGACTTTGGCCTAGAGCAATGAGGATATATTAGCAGTTAATCAAATGCAGGATGACAAACGGGATAAGCAGTCAATGGCAGCAGCTGTTTCAGTGATATGGAATGGAGAAGGTTCCATATTGGTTCAAGGAGATGTCTTTTTCACACCAACACCTACACTCTGCTAAAGCTGATAAGCTACAATAACACAGCAGTTTTTAAGACTAAATTACTAATGAAGCAAATTTAGTCTGTTGGGTGTTTTGTTTACTTTCTCATGCTTTTGACATATATTGCTGAAGCTTTTAAGAGTTTACATGAAATGATACCATTGAATGCCTTCAGCAGGGGCTATTGAGCAAGAACAAACCATTATGTGCAAAATGCAATACATACTGCCAGCGACAAAACTAGGGATTGCCTTTCTGAAAACCACCTTGTTCAGCTAGCTGTCTTTGTGATTTGATCTTTATCTTCTCATACTTACTGACATATTCCAGTATTAATATTTACCTATCAGTACTTGTCTCTGCCAACCTATTGTTCATAATTCCCAAAGCACCTATTCCACCTGCAAATCCATTTTGCATAGATGAGACTGATGGTCTATGAAAAGGAATTTCATCCAATTGTTTTTGCATGGTATCAAGTGATACTTTGTTAGCGGCTAAGGGGTCTTTCATGGACATTTCACCAGATACTCTGGGTCCTTCTGTCTCGCTGTCAAGGACACCATCTGACTCAATTGATATGTTGTGCTGTTTCCACATAGTCCCTGGCATCACATTTGTCTGTGATCTCAAGAGTTTTCTTCGGCACTTATGGCATATGATGCCCATTTTCTTTAATATCCAGTTTAAGAATTGTTTGATAACAATGGAGGTCACATTAAATAAGGAATAGACAAAACATATCCCCGTGAATATAACAACACCATTGCCAAACCGATAAAGGTGTTGATTTTTGTAGTATGGATTCCAACCACTCACCATGTCACCAAAACCAACGGTACTGAAGGACACAAAGCAATAATAAAGGGAATCAGAGTAACTCCATCCTTCTGTTGCTGAGAACATAGCAGAAGCACTACAGGAAACAATTACTGATACCAAACACAAGATAAGCATGACATAATACACAGAGGGCTTCCATCCAGCTAAATTGCCTACTTCATCAATCCCAGCCTGCTGGACATCTCTAGGAAGTTTTCGTTTTAGCTTCCTCTTATGGTAAGTTTTTAGAACACATCCTATGACTGTGATCAGACGCTCCAGGAATAAGTTGAAGAACAAGATGGTCGCTGCACAGCCAATAAGGCCATAAAATATCAGAAAAAGTCTGCCTGTTCTGGTAGTCGGTGTAGTTCTGCCAAATCCTGGAAGATAAAAATAGAAAAATGTTATGTAAACAAAATTTCTGAGCATTAAGATATTGCACATAAGAAGTCAGTGTATTAGTAGAGTTGTCTATCAGTGGTAATATTAGAATAGTTATAATATGCATTTATGTAAAATTTCACAGTGCTTCTCAATATTATTTTTAATCCTTATAAGCTGCTGATCGCTATTAATATACCAATGTATGCAAACTTGAGAGTTTTCCGTATTTTTGAATTATTTCCTTTTTGTTTTCAGTTCTATAATAAAGAATTCCTTTGTCATCTCTTAGTTGGTTAATCAATTTCCCTTTTTTCAGTCTGTATGTCAGCCATCTTCCTGGCTTATTTACATTTTCAAAAAAGTTTTGCTTAGATCTTTTAATTTTTTGTGCTAGTTTTTCTTTGTTTATTAAGTACAGTTTATGTTTTGTTAAAATCATTTGACTTTTTATATTCTTTTTTGTGGACTTTTGTGTAATCCCATCTCTAATTTTTTTATACTCCTCTTCTAATGTCTTTTGGGCTTGTCTTCTTTTTATTTCTCTTTCCTACATATGTTATAGTTAACCCTATTATGTATGCCTTTACATAAATGTATGTCCCATACATTTTATAATGAGGTTTCTTCTTTTCTCTTTTCTTTGAAACCGCCCCCCCCCGTTCTCTTTCCATAAATTTGAGTGAATTCCTTTTCTTTCAATATTATTGATTCATTGTCCATCTTGACCTCTTTTTTTCTCTCTTCCATAAAACTTGTATCGGATTATGATCTGACCAAGTACTTGTTTGAATGTTTATTTCATGTATAGATGAATTCTGTTGATGCTCACATCATATCAATTCTGGACCAAGACAAATGTCTGCTTGTACAAGATGTATATTGATTTTTCTTGGAATGTGTTTTTTGCCAAATATCTTGGATGGCTAGTTCTTCTCCCATTTTAAAAAAGGTTTTTGGTAGCATTTTCCTGTTTTTGTTTTATAGTCCAGTTCCGCATCCACTATTACACTTAAGTCTCCTAGTAAACATATATTCTCATATTCCAATTCTATTATTTTCTTATGAAATTTATCATAAAAATCCTCTTGGTTATTATTTGGTGCATATATTGCCACTAAAAGTATCTAATTCATAATTATTTCCACCATCAAAACCCTCCCTTCCTGTTTTGCATTTATTTTCTCTTTAACGTAGAGCGCTTCTCCTCTTTTGCTTTGTTGTGGGAGGGAAGTATATAGTTTCCCAATTTTAGGATATTCCAATACTTTATTATGTTGTTTTTTAATATGAACTTGTAGACAAATTTTATCCAATTTTAATTTTTCTAATTTGCTAAAAGTCCTTTTCTTTTTTATTGCCGAATTCAATACGTTTAGGTTAATTGATATTAACTTTATTCCTGTTCCATGGCTTTATTTATAATTGGGTTTTGTTGCTCTTATCACTCTGGTCTCTCTTGCTTCTTTTGGTTTTTGCTCTTTCTCTTATTGTTATTTCCTCCCGATCTCTTTCCTCTCCTTTTTGTTGCTTGTCTTTCTCTCCTATGGATTCCTCTCGACATCTAATTTCTTCTTCCTCCCTCATTCTCTTTTCCTCTTGTGAACTAAAATAATGGTCATAAAATTGCTCTGCCTTTTCTTTTGAATCTAACCCAGTGGTTGCCAACCGGCGGTCCACAGCCCACTGGTTGGCCATGAGAAAATTTTGGTGGGCCGCAGCATGCTGAGGTGGGGAGGTGGGGCAATCCTGCAGTCTCCCTAGCAAACCCGTGTCGTGGCTGCTGCCTTCTGCCTTAGCGCATCGAGGAGGCCGAGCAGCAGCAGGAAGAGTGTGGATCTCCTAAGCCGCAGGAAGCAGCTGCCCTCAGGTGAAGATGTTGTGAGGAGGCTCGACCCCCACTTCTTCCTTGCCAGAAGCGCTCACATGCTCAGCGGGAAGGAATCGGCTTGTCGGGGGCCAGAGGGGCAGTGAATGCTTTGTGTGTGAGCACTTCTGGCGAGGAGGAAGAGAAGCTCTGGGAGGGGTTTGCAGGAGATTGTGCCCTCCCCTCACAGGCCAGTAAACACCCAGGAAGCGCTCCAATGCTGCAATCTCCCATGCCTCTGCCCTCAGGAGCTTCTCTTCCTCCTCGCCAGAAGCACTCACACTCAGAGGAAAGGAGGCGGCTTGTCAGAGGACAGAGGGGCAGTGAAAGCTTTGCGTGTGAGCACTTCTGGCAAGGAAGAGCTCCTGGGGCAGGAGATCATGCCCTCCCGACAGGCCAGTAAACACCTGGGAAGTGTTCCCCTGACAGGCCAGTAAACACCTGGGAAGCGCTCTGATGCCGTGATCTCCCACGCCCCTGCCCTCAGGAGCTTCTCTTCCTCCTCACCAGAAATGCTCACATGCTCAGCGGGAAGGAGGTGGCTTGTCAGAGGCCAGAGGGGCGGTGAGCGCTTTGCGTATGAGCACTTCTGCCGAGGAGGAAGAGAAACTCCTGGGAGGGGGGTTCAAGCATCCCCTTTGCAACATCTTTCCCTGAGGGCATCGCTGGCAGCCACTCAACCTCCTCGATATGCAGAGGCAGGAGGTAATACCAGTTCAGAGGTTCCTTTTCCCCCCACCCCCTTGCAGGCCAGGCCTATGCTGCGATCTCCCACACATGAGTCCATTCACAGCCAGTATCACCCCTGTTGCCCCACTTTCCCGACAGCCATCTGGTCTTCAGCACATGGCTTGTCATCCCAGAGTGGAGGCTGCCTGCTGTGCTGAACCGCCCGTACCCTCTCGGCTTGGACTCTGGGTTTGTGACTGGTATGTCTTAACTGGGAGCAGGATGAGTTCACCTTGCCCACGGGACCACTAAGCAGCAGCTGCCAGCTCCTTTCTCTACACGCCAGTCTTATCACAGGAAAGAGAGCAGCTAGAGTATCAGTGTAACCAAAAACATTAGTTCATAATTGCCCTACCCGAAGGAGGAGGTGCTAGAGGAGGAGAAGGAGGCAGTAGTGGAGAAACAAGCCAGGTTTTAAAGACCCAGGGTGTGCGGGAAGCTTCCAGGTGGAAGGAGGCTTCCAGCCTGACCCCCTTCCCTCCCCCAACTCCAAGCAGCCACACCTGGCAAAGGCGGGAGAGGTTTCCTCTGACTTGGGGGAGATATGAGATGACAGGAGACCAGATTGTGTGTGGGGGCTCTGCTTTTCTTGTTATATTTTTTGTTATAATTAAGTTTTTTTATAATATATATATATGTGTGTGTGTGTGTGTGTGTGTGTGTGTTTTTCATAGATTTTCACGGGTACAAGTATGCAGGTCTTGGTGTGTTCGGGTCTTTTCCCATGTAAGATTGAGAATATCTTGGTGACATTTCGACGAGGTCCCACTCACCATCTTCAGGCTGGTGCTTTCGGCTTTGTGTTTGTGCGAGCAAAGCATGATCGGAGCTGCCATCTCTCTATAAATACTGGTGGGGAGGTGTGGTGTTACAACACAGGAGGCTGATAGACACACAGCCAGCACCTCAGCCACACAGGTTCTTACGAAAAAGCCAACCAATCTGCAAACATCAACTCCATCAACTAATCAAGAAATAACAACATAGCCAACCAGCCCGCTTACAACAGAGCCAGCACACCACACCTCCCCACCAGTATTTATAGAGAGACGGCAGCTCCGATCACGCTTTGCTCGCACACGCACGAAGCCGAAAGCACCAGTCTGAAGATGGCGAGTGGGACCTCGTCGAAACGTCACCAAGATACTCTCAATCTTTATTATTATTATTATTATTATTATTATTAATTAGTTTTCTATACCGCCCCTCTCCCTGCAGGGACTCGGGGCGGTGTACAGCCAAAGTTAAACACAGTACAAATACAATATTTAAAAAACAATTTAAAAAGATTAAATATGGTGGCTCAAAGATAAAACTCAATCAAGAGTATAAAAGACTAAAACCAATTAAAACCAATTTAAACCCTATAAAACCCTAGGCCAGACCGGCTTGATGAAATAGGTATGTTTTCAATCTTATACGGGAGAAGACCCAAACATGCCAAGACCTGCATATATATATATATATATATATATATATATATATATATATATATATATATATATATATGTGCTGTGTTAGAATGGTTTTTTCTTCATCCTGATTGCGAGTCTTGGTCTGTGTTTATTGGAGTTTGCTGTGTTCTGCTTGATTGGTGTTTCTAATATCTTCTGTCTGTTTTGTAGCTGGTACCTGAAAACTCTTTCCTAGTATGATTTGATTGCTTATTGTACCCTATGACTATTATTAAGTGTTGTACCTTATGATTCTTGACTCTTGATGAATGTATCTCTTCTTTTATGTACACTGAGAGCATGTGCACCAAGACAAATTCCTTGTGTGTCCAATTCAATCACACTTGGCCAATAAAGAATTCTATTCTATTCTATTCTATTTCTATTCTATATCAATTTGGGCTCTACATGGCCACTGGCAAAATTATCTTCAGGGACTTTTGAAGGGTATAAAGGTGGAGACCATCTTATTTCCATGGCGATGATGTCTCACAGAGAAGGAGCCACTATGGAAAAGAACCTTCTTTGTGATCTCACTTGGAGGATCTCCTTAATGGAGGGGACTTATAATATACCATGCTTTCCTGATCTGGTGGCTTGGATAGATGTAACTGGGAAAAGACAGTCCTTCAATAATCTGACTGCAAGCTATGTAGTATTTGAAAGGTGATAACCAGCACCAGAAACAAATCAGCAACCAATGCACCTCCTGCATGATAGGTAACATATGTGCAATCTAAACACAAAACCATGCAGGGCTGCTGCATTTTGAATCAACTGAAGTTTCTGAATACTTTTAAAGGGCAGCTTGTAGAACACATTGCAAAATCAAGGGGAGAGGTAATTAGGCCACGAGTGACTATGAGTAGGGCCTGTTGGTCCAAGGAAGGGTGTAATAATTGATGCAGAGTTCACGGTTATGCAAAGGCCTTCCTGGCCACGACTGCCACCTGCTCCTCAAGCAGGAGTCAAAGTGCAGGAGAACTTCCAGATTATGCATCGGCTCGGCTGGGACACTGCAACACTATCCAAGATCAAAGACGGCAATTCTACATGAACCAAAGAGCCCCAACTCCAGAGCCATTGTGAATTGCCAGGGTTCAGTTTCAGATCATTGTTTCTCATTCAACCCTTAAGAGTCTTCAGTCACCATGAGAGGAAGGTTACAGCATCCCAAAATTCACCCCATGAGCTGATAGATACAGCTGAGTATTATCAGCATACTGATGATATCTCATCCCATCATCCAATAGTTTCACGTATACATATTATACAGAGATGGAAAAAAATACCAAAATCTGTAGAACCCTGCAAAAGCAGGGCCATGGGCTGGACCTCTCATTCCTTTTTTAAAAAGTCTATTTTTATTTTATTCAAAAAAAGTTAAAATACAAAACTCCAAAGTTTTTTTAAAAAAAGAAAAGACACAAAGCAAACAAGACATTAACAAGTGCTTTAAGAAAACTATACACATATTATCTCCTCTAGCTGAATACTTATTAATATATTACAATGTTTGTTTCCTATTCCCTGCAAAACAGCTCCCCCAAAAAATAAATGATTAATTCTGTTTGCAAGTTATTAATCTGTTATCTATCTAGTATATTAATAACCAAATAGTTAACAGGAAGAACAATAATATTAAAAAGATAATATTAAATTTCAAACCTCCCAGTTAACAAACTGTTACTATTTCTGTAAACAACTCATAGAAAATTTACCACACTTTCTTATTTATCCTAAAACGTCTCAAGAGTGAACACTGATTTGTCCTTGATCAAATATCCATGTTTGTTTCTTAATATCATCTCTTATCAATTGTTCTCTGGTTAAATATAATAGGTCCAATGTCCAAAGTCAGTCCATCTTTCCCAAAAAAGTCCAAATGGAATTGTTTTCCAGTTAAGTGTGATAAACCCATTCCCAGCTTTGGCAGCAAAATCAGCAGATCATTGGAAAGAGAAAAAAAAAGTTCCTACTATTCAGCAGCCATCTTGGGGGAGGATGGACCTCTCACTCCTATTCAACACCAACTGGGAATGACTGCAGAAAAAGAAGTGAACCAGAAAACAGGTATCTCCCACTTCCAACTCCCAAAGCTGTTCCAGAAGGATATCGTGGTTAATGATATTGAGGGCTTCTGAGAGATCAAGCAGTGAAGATGGATCATTATCCTCATTCCTTTCCTGCTATAGATCATAAAACTGCTGCTTCCATCCTATAGTGAAATCTGAATCACAACTGAAAAGGGTTAGATAATTTGTTTCATCTAGGAACCTCTAGAGGTGCAGCATAATCCTAACAATCTTTCCCAAAAAGGAAAGACTGGAGACAAGATGACAATTATTTAATCCGTGGAATCCAGCAGTGGCCTCTTCAGAAGAGGACAGTCCAGAGCCTCCTTGAAAGGTTTGGGCACTAGCCCCTCCTGCAAAGAAGCATTAATCACATATCACCTCCTAAGAGGCTTTCACAAGCCAGGAAGGACAGAGATCTAAAGCACCAGTGGTTGCATTCACACCCCCTAGGACTCTATTCACTTCCTCAAGAGCAACAGCATCACGGTATTCCCAGATAACTCGGCAAGCACCTACCCCAGACCTCTCCACTGGATCAGTAGCCACACTGATATCTAACTGAGGATGAATTGAGTGATTTTGTTTTCCAGAAAATCAGCAAATGCTTCAGTGTGCTCCTGCAGGTAGATGCCTGTATCCTCCATCCCCCAAAAGAAGCAGGTCACTTTATAGAGAGTCGTTGTACAATTATCTGCAGATGCAATTAATTCAGAGAAGGATTTAGGCTTTGCCACCTGAATCACCATGAAGTATGGTTTAATAGCAGCTCTTACCTGTGTTCAGTTGAGTTTGTTCTTTGTCTTCTGTCATGGCATTCTACACATCTCTTAATCTATGTTATCCCTCTCAATTCCTTCATATACCATAGGAAGTGATGAGGTCCATGGGTCAGGAGAGGTTGCATAGGTCTGATCTTTTCCATAACCCCTATCACCACCTTATTCCAGATGGCGACTAGAGATTTGGTAGGTGTACATAGATTTTCAATTATAACCTTCAGTTTTTTCTGAAAACCATCCAGGTCTATCAGTCATTGAGTTGAGGCGTGTACTGATCTAATAGGTCCTGCTTCCCTGTGAAAGGATGTGGCTTGAGAGAAGCTCATAGGCCTAAAGCATGACCTGACCATGACAAAGGAACCAAGGCTAGGTCCACCAGTTCCAGATCATATAGGTACTGTTTCAGCAAGAACACCAAATCAGATGTATGACCACTACTCCTAGTCAAGACCTGAATGACCTGGGACAGGCCCATGTAAGTCATGGTTTCCATAAATTCTTGAGCTGTCTCCAATCCTGGCCCCAGGAATTACAGATAGAAACCCCACAAAACAGTTAAGTGTGGATAACAACACCTCCAGGGATGCTGCTACACAGCAGGGAAGCCAGTAAAGTAGCAAAAATCCTATCTGTTCCCTCAAGCTCAACGTAAGAAAAATTAGGCTCTCACGGAACTGTAGAGATTGCCAGAAATACTGTGATGTTAACAGCCATATCCCCTGCTCAGCCCTGTAGTCTAGGCTGGTGTCACTCAATGGGCACATTTCTGAGAGGAACTTCACCCTCTGGTACTAGTCAAATCTTGGTGATACAAGCCAGATCAGCTATCTCCACAACAATCAAGCCAGTGATAAGACAGATTTCATTACAGGTTGATCTGGTGTTTAAAAGCAGCAGCCTGAAACTTGAGCCTCCACAGATCAGCGGATCCAAATACCAAGGGAATGTTCCTTGTGAGTGGCTTGCCCCTTGTCTCCTGCCAAATTTTCTATTAACTGACACTATCAAATTGGTCGCTTGCAATTCCACCCCCCATTCGCATAACTCTTTCATTGGTCTAAAAGCAAACCATCTTTAACCAATAGACAATTGCATTATTTAAATGAAATTATTTAATTGAATTATTTAAGATGAACCCAACAGGTATTAACTGCCCTTAGCACCTTTAAGCTACCACACTTCAACATCACTTTCTCTCACCTCAATATCAGAGAAATCACATCAAACATACCCTCAGCTCTCTGCACATTCACCCTGCATCCACTCAACTTGCCAACAATTCCTTGCCTGATCATTCTCCCTAGCACTGAATCACTCTTTATCCCCAGCTCTTACTTAAGGGAGGATAACCATACTCACTTAACTCTTACCAATCACCACCATTACCATCCTAGGGTCTTCTGTGAAATCTCCCAGGGCCAGATCGTAAGTCAGTACAAAGATTAATTTAGGAACACAGAGTGCCAGTCCAAAAAGATGTCAGACTACATGTTAGTATAGAAACAAATTGACAGCTTAGGCTGATGCTTTTAAATGTTATCTGTGTGAATATCAATCTATACTTGCTTATATAGGTAGGCTACCATTTTCTGCATTAGCTGAAATTCTTAAAGGCAGCTTCAACTCGCGCACTGTATACTTCTACATGAGTTTTAATATACAGCATTACTTACAAGGTTTTTAATAAATTTCCTTTGATTACTAAAATATATGCAATGGAAAGAAAGAAAGAATAAAGAAAGGAAGAAGGAAAGAGAAAAGAAAGAAGAAAGGAAAGAAAGAAAAGAAAGAAAAAAGGAAGGAAGGAAGACTAGTAGTCCTACTGCTAAATTTAAGTGATAATTCTCAAGAATATTGGATAACCCATGTGATATCAGTTAAGCAATAAAAACACAATATGAGTGGCTACTATCTCTTATGAGATCAGATTCTACTGAGTTTTTCATCCCTGTGGTTCTCTGAGCTTGAAAGATGCATTTATCTGCTTGTTGTCTATAGCAACATCTACTTGAGCATGCCTCCAATAATGCCAAAGAGATGGTCTACCAGTTAAATGAGAGGTGCTTTTTTTCAAAAGGCAACTGGACTTTTGTTGTTTTTCCTTGAAGACATTTCACTTCTTCAAGTCAGCAATCAATGGGACTATGCACAATAAATGTACCAATTAAGTACCCCCCTCTTCAGAGTGGCTGAAAGCTCCTTCCCCATTATCAGAGTAACCTGCATGTCAAAATTCTGAAAGTGGATATAAAATATCAATCAACTCTGGCTGACTCTCCAATAAATGCAATACCAGTGAGAAAAATCCTCGCAGCATTGTTTTTTTTTTCACCTTATTCATTGTAACCAACAAGCTGACTTTGTTAGTCACCAAGCAACAGTGGAGCTGTGGCAACAAGAAAAATCCAGGCCAAGGAGTTGATGTCCTTTAACAAAATCTGTACATTAGAAATGTTCATCTGAATTATATTACAAAACCCTAACTGTCTGGTACAAGTTCCATAATTACTAGTCGATAAATGATTATGAATTAATTTTAAATATTTTTTGATATTTTCTTCCAGAAAAAATATGAAGGAACCTCTTGTTCAATTCTACACACAGAAAGCAATGTGATTGCACTGAGGCCCAGGACTGGGAGATACTTGGTACACTAAGCAAAGAGCTTACAGCACTCTCTTAAAATCTCTTTCTCTCCAATCTTTCCAATCACTCCGCTTAGTGAGCGAGGATGGGGAGAGAAAAAGCAAGCAAATCTCTCTTTTGCTTCATCCTTTCGTGTTGCTAGCACAATTACAATGTAATGTGTAGAAAAGCAATCAGCTGACTTTCTTGAAATCTCCTCCACTCCAATCTATCCCCTGCAGAGTTGAGAATATATGGGAGACCACATTTCTGTATAAGTTGGTTTCTGAATGATCTTCAGGGACAGCCCCAGTTTATTATAGTTATTATACCATCTCAGCTCTTGTCTATTTTTCTGATTGGGGGATATACTTGGCAACAAAGCACCATGTTGCAGCCTTCAACTATTTTTATTTTGTAAAAATACTCTGGGACCTAAGTAGATTCTAAAAGCATTTTTGAAAATAAAACATGATGGTAGCAATTGTTTTGTTTGTGTATGTAAATTTCCAATTTAGCAGTAACAATAGTAGTTAGACTTACACACCACCCTATAGAGCAGCACTCTCTGGGCAGGGCAAAAATCAGCATATTGCCCCCAACAATCTGGGTCCTCATTTTACTGACCTCAGAAGAATGGAAGGCTGAGTCAACTTTAAGCCCATCAGAATAGAACTCCAGGCTGTGGGCAGAGTTTGCCTGCAATACTGCATTTTAATCACTGGACCATCAAGGTTCTTTTAATTGTTTTAATTCTTACAATTGATATTTTATCATTCAATATGAGATGAAAATTCAATTAAAATGTAACAGTAAAAATATCATTTGTGCGCTTACACCTGAATTACCTTCATTATGTTTCATTTCAGTTTAGTCTCCAAAGAAAATCTTATACTGATTTTCCTTCCCTTTCACTGACAACATTGTAAATACACTTATAGTATTCCTATTGCAAGAATGCAAAGTTATCTCATATAGAAGGTGGATTCTCAACAAGCATACCTTATACTGGAAGAATCCATTTTGAGTAATGGTTTTAAAGATAATAAAAGATGGATAATCAACACTTTAAATTATCTTAGGTACCGAGTGGCAACTAATATAACTCCTAGGATATGTAATAAGGTTGTATTAAATGGTTTGGCACAGCTGTATTCTGTACAAGCTGTTTCTGGATGATCTGCAGGTATATTGCAATGTACTGTAAAATTCATTACATTAGTTCATGAATGACTGATACCACCATTTTCTTTTCCACGAACAATCAGAAAATGGTACACCAACTAAAGCTCAGTCAAAACCCTCCTGGTCATAGCTTCCATAGACGTTTCATAAATTTAAAGACCAAGGAAACCCCAATTTGTGAAGTAATCAAGAACTAAAGCCAGTATATTATCCTGAACTTAGCCTCTAAACCAACAGTCATGCCATCTTGACATGTTAAGTCTTGACATGTTTCTCCTACATCCTTATAACTTCAAGAACTGGGTCAACACTTTCATCCCATCTCTCAAACTGTCTGAGATAAAGATGCAAATATAGGTTTAATCATCAATATTTATAATAGAATCATAGGTAAGAAGGGATTTTGGAGATCTACTAGTCCAAACCACTGTCCAAGGCAAGATTTTATACCATTTGGACAAATGGTTGTATACCAGCTGAGGACAGCACTTTTCTTTGTCCTCTCAGCTAATTGTCAGAGGTTTTTTTTTTACTACCCGTTCAGCTGAATCAGTCCAAACCAGTAGATACCACCACTGGATAAGATGTCGTTTGAAAGAAAAAGAAAAAAAAGGCCACCTTGGCTACATGCTGTGACAAAATAGGAGATCACTTGCACTTCACTAAAGCAAATAAGATTACCAATAGTAGGTGACTAGAATGGGCAACCATTTCATAACAACTATATCTGCTTTGGGAAAGTAAAGTGCTATCACCATCTATTCAATTACAGCTTGAACTGAGCTGTGCTTAGATAATATTGCAAGTGAGCCATTACAGTCTCTGTTAATATTTTGTGGAGCAGGGACTGAAAATAGACCCTTGAGATTGCTTTTATTTGATGTAAGACATATCAACTTCCTTCAATAGTTTTGTCTGATCCATCCCTTTTCCCATTCTTTCTTCTTATGTCACTTTCATCTAGACACAATAGATACAAAAACCATTTTGAAAAATCTTAGTTCTCTCTCTCTATACAGACACAAAACATGAAGACAGTTTAGGTGAAAACGTAAAGACTCACACAAAACAAGAGAAACAACTAGTAATATTATACTTTACAATGCATAAAGAAGGAATGGATAGCCTAAAGTCCAAAAGGCATATTTCTCAAACTCTTTTTAGGTATATCCCAATCTGCACGCTGTCTCATTAAAATTCATACGGCAAATAATTTCTTTTTACACACACCCTTTCGAAAATGATGGTAGGAATCACTAAAATTAATTCAGAAACAACAGACACACAGCCTTTAAACGCTTTTCTTGAGGTATTCTTTCCATGCTATAGTTCTGCAAAGCAACAATGCTAAGTTCCTTTAACATCAACGCTGCATTATACGAAAGCAATAATTTCTCAAATACCACTAATGTCAGGGGTGTCAAACGTGCAACCTGCGGGCCAGATGCATCATGCGCTGCCCTCGCCTACCCTTGTTTTAGTGAAGGGGAAAATATTGCAATACATCATATGATGACAACGTGACACTGTGAGTTTGACACCCCTGCACTATGTGGTAGTCAGTGGGTAAAACTGTGGACTCAATGTGACTTTAAGAATGTTATGCCCATGGTTTTGGAATGTAAGCTTTATACACAATAAGATGTAACCTTGAATCTATATAATTTCCTCACAGTATACAAAAGAGTTACTATGAATAGAGAATTTTTAACAGATATTCAAAATTCATCTACCATAACAACAGAGTAGCTGAGCTACTCTGGGCACTAATATTGGATGGCCCCAGTTCAAAGTATGTATATTGTCAAAAAGGGTTTATGATTAATTAGATGAGTCATATGAGCCCTCCACATATTAGTTTTGCATCAGAACCTTATTTGATTTATCTATGCCATTCTAAAAGGCTGTTTAAAGGACTTAGAGGAAACTTGAAGCAAAATGTTCAAGCTCAGTGAGACAACTGGAAGCATAAATGTAAAATACATACATACACACAGAGAGAGTGGAGAGAGTGCAAAGTGAGCTAAGTCTTACAAGAGGTTTTTTTTGCACTTGTTTTCATATCAAAAAGAAAAAAGTTAGAAATGTATTAGAAGGAGAAAGGGATGAATTGGTAATGGATGATAGTTGAGAACAAACAAGCTAACACTTACATGACACTCACAAGTTAGCCCAGTGGTGTGTCCAACATTCAAGACAAACTAGCCAATTTTCACTCGTCAGGATAGTTGTGACTATTCATATTATGCAACTGAAATGCCATATTAAAATCAAAGTAAAAGTACCTGTAACAAAATCTATAGCCTCTTTGTAGTAATTATGAAATCTAAAGTCTTTATTTTTATTCATATATGAGAGGCATTATATATTAGTTATTATAGATATTACATTTAGATTATAAGAACATTGCAAAAATAGGATTTTAGTATTTCTTATGACAGAGGAAGTATAGACATAATCCCTAACCTTCAAACTGTAATTGTAAATGGTTACTAAACACAGCAGTTGCTAAATGAGAACTATTGTACATGTATTCACTACAACCTGAAGAATAGGAGATTTTCTTAAAATAACAAATTATGCCTCTTTTCTTCCATATTTATTCAAGGGATTTATATCACAACTTTTTTTCTGTAGGATAAGACATATCATGAAAGAGTAAATAGGTCTTTGTGACAGACAAGATATTTTTAATTTTATTTATTTATTCGGAAAATTATGTGATTTCCTATCTTAAATTACCCTTGGTGACTTCTTACCCAAGAATGTAATCTACATATATAGCTCCATGAAAGAAAGGAAGGAAGGAAGGAAGGAAGGAAGGAAGGAAGGAAGGAAGGAAGGAAGGAAGGAAGGAAGGAAGGATTCCCTATATTATGGACTTCAAAACCAATACTTTTAACAGAAGTTTATTGCTTGGAATTCTCAAAGATGAAGATTACAAATCTAAGAAGTCTGCTTTAGATTTTGCTTCCAAACTTTAATTTTTAAAATTAACCATGTTAAAAGATGAGTTAAAAATAAGTCCTATTCAGAATGTTGGCTTGGGAAAAACTGTCTCAGTATTCTATGATCCAGCTTAGCCAATCATATTTGCATCAAATAGCCTTCCTAAGATTTTCAACAGAGCCTTATCATGAACCAACACATATTTTTCCTCCATTTTCCCCCACCAAAATTTATGGCACAGTACAAGGCAGCAAATAGGAATGTCCAAAATGCTGCAAAGATTCCTGTTTTTACTATTTTGAATGAATATAATATATTGATCCAATTGATCACTGTAGGTACTGCATCAAACTTCAAAAGTATGATATGTGGAACCTTAGGAGGTGGTCCTGGAATTGCTTCAACTTCACATTTATTCTAGTTTTGTGCTATCTATGTATTAGGCAGAATCACAAAAAAGACAATGGGTGACCAAATAAATGATAGGGAAAACAACAGGAAGTGGAGCAACTGGATAAAAAATAAGTTTGATATTTCCCTTGTTTATTAATGCAAGAGCTGGTAATACATCCATTGTAAGAACTAAGTATTGGTATATTACCACGTGTGCCTCCTTGAAGCTTTTACCTGAAATTTCAAATAAACAATGGGCATACAAAATTTATTGAGGAGAAAAGAGCTAGCTAAAGTGAAGGGAAACATCTGCATGAGATCCTAATGTCTGCACATGAAAGTGCATCTAAGAAGGATGAGGAGTCCATGAGATGCATGGGAAATGCCAATCTGTGAAAACATCACTTTAGCTAGCTCTTTTCTCCTCAATAAATTTTGTATGCTCTGGAGTGGTTATATCTACACTCTAAAGGCTTGGATGACCTGGGTGGAAAAGGAAAAATGGAAATGTAGTGGAATGAACAGCCAGTTCTGTTTCCACAGTGACCAGTCCAATGCTTTTAGGAATGCTTTTTGAGTCTGAAAGGGAACTATAGACCTATTCTGAAAGCTTCCAATTCCTATAATGAAGTGACAACTCCATCTTTAACTTCAAGGTTTAAATTCATCATAGTCATCCTTTGTATAATTAGTGGTCATTTATTCTTTATAGCTAAAATACAAAAATTGCAGAGAGATATAAAAATTCCTGTCATAAACAGGTACACTGTATATATAAACTGTCACCATTAAATACAAGCCCTGGGCAATTATCCTTTGTAATTACAACATGGAGTTTATACTCTGGTCAATAGGGGGATTTTATATTTTTATATCCACAGCTATATCAATGTCCTCCAAAAACATACATTGTTGTTTTTGTAGTTGAAAGCAACCCAATAGTTTAGCAGCATTCCTTCAGCATGTCAAAATGTAAATAATTTGGGAGATAACATGAAATTTACACTACATACAACAGAGCCAGTTGTTAAAGCCCCATGCTAGAAATGGGAGACCTATCAGTTTTAGTTTTGCCTTAAGCACAAACTCAGGTGGGTTCCCTGGGGCTGGTCCCTCTCTCAGCCCTATAAAGAAAGCAGTGAGGAACTACTTGTAAAACCTTACTAATAAAACAGCAGGAACTAGTCTAGGCATTCACCATGATTGAATTTGGTGCCTTGAAGGCAGCAAAAACAACACAAAAACCTACTACATATTAATTCACTCAATCACTGTCAAAAGAAAACTGTACAACTGGGGCATCTTAAAAGCCAATTATACTTGTTAAATGAAGTTAAAGACTCATCAGTACAGATAACTTGTTCTTTTGCTTGTTCTTTTGTGATACTATTTGTCATGAAAAAATGTTTTTAAATGATTGTGTGGGAGGAAATGAGAACTTGCTGAGATAAGAGTGATACTTTTGGGTATTTAACTCATGTCTATATGAGAAAGAACACTACTAATTGTGTTGCCATTTAGAAGGATGGCAAACTGAGATATTCAAGAATATATAAGATTAAAGTGGGCAAAAGCCAGTATGAAGTTCATAACATGTTCAGAGATTCTTAAAGACATGTTATAAAATTGAAAATACAGCAAACTAGTGGGAAAAGCATGAAGGAAGGGTAACTTGCTTATCGCTCTCAGTACTGTGTGTGGAATAAATTTGGCTTTCCATAGTGAAGTTCACACAAATGTGCCCTTATGGAAAGAAATCTGTCGTGCTTCTAAAATACCTTGTGACTTTGAGAAGCACATTTTAATCAACTTCGAAGCCGTTTCACAAGCTACATATACAAATATACAAGCCATATAAGCTTTACCTTCCAGTATTAAATGTCGATCATGGAAAACATATTCATGCTTTGTCCTTCTCTTGTGAATGGTAGCTATTTTCTGAGTTGGAAAAAGTACAAGATCCAAAGGGTGTAAGGCAAAGAAACTGCAGAAGTGTTTGAACGGTTTCGTCACTTACCTACAGTAGAAACCACGGTACCTACAAAAAAAAAAGCCCCTATCAAGTCCCACTGGGGCTGCGTTGTGTTGACCCGGACACCTATCAGGTAGGCGGACTCGTACTCAAACAGAAAATCCCTCAGCTCCGCCAAAGCCAGGTTGTACTTCTGGGAGAAGTTTTCAATCTTTATCTGCCACTTCTGAAGGGTTTCCAGCTCGGAGGGCCGCTCTATAACGGAGAAGATGGCAGCTCCGCAACCCATGTACAGAATAATCAGAACAGCCAGGAGCAGGAACCGGGCGGTGTCTTCGGTGAGGTTGCCAAAGGTGGGCGAAGAACAGGAGCACAGACCGCGACAAGCCATCCCTTTCTGCCCGCCGGGCCTCTCCGGAGGTCAGCCCTATTCCTAGCGCCCCTCAACGGCTCATTCTCCTCGCGCCCCCTCGAGGCAGACGGCAGCGGAGTCCGTGGCGGCGGGTAGGGTTCCGCAGTTCTGGAAGGGGGGCAGATCCAAGCCCGGGCGCCTTTCCAAGTACTTCCCCCGCTCAAGAAGGGGCAAGAGGGCAAAGCGCCGCACCCCTACGGCCAAATCCCACAGAGGATGAGCAGCTAGTTCCCACAGCGCGTCCCTTAGGATCGCGCTGAGCAGCTTCCTTCGTTGGATCGCCGAAGCCGTCCACCTTTTGACGAAACTCGGGCTCCTCGATGTTCTCCTAGAAAGCGCCCGGGACTGAATGAAGTCTGTCAGTCAGACCTCACAATTACTGGGCGCCGGGTCAGGGCCTCAACCCTCCCCCCCACATACCAGGTCGTTAAAAACACCCAAAGCGCGCCTTTTGCCACGTGCGGTGCGACTCTTCACCAGGAAATCAGTGTGGTCCGCAAGGAGTCGTTCCCCTCCGCACTCTTTGGACGACCGCACGTGAAAATCGAGACTGGGCAGGGCGTTAAAAACGCTCCCGATTTCTCCCCAAATCTGTCGGAGTCAGAGCGCGGGTCTTTCGCTTCCTGCGTAGCGTGTGCCCGCACCTCCGCCTCTAGGACCTGCTTCAAGGAAAGACGTTGAGAGACTTGCGGCGAGCCTGGCTGTGGCGCTTGGCGGGAGAAGAGCTTCGAAAGTGCCGATTCGACTTTACTGCAATGTTGTGGTTGATCGGGCTGTCGTTCCGGGGGAAACTGGGCGAGAGAATCTGGAAGTGGGGTTGTATTTGTAGCATTTAGGACTACAACCGCATGAAATGAATTCCCAAGGTCCAGTTTAGGTAATTGTTAATCGTTCATAAACGAACAACCCTGTTTGTGAAGAATGCAGAGAGTCCTCAAATTACTACTATAATGGAGCCCAACATTTATGTTGCTAAGTGTAACATTTGTTAAGTGAGTTTGCCCCATTGTAGGACTTTTCTTGCTACAGTTGTAAAGTGAATCATGCATTTAAGTTAGTAATGTGGTTGTTAAGTGAATCTGGATTTGCCATTGATTTTGCTTGTCAGGTCGCAAAAGCAGATCACACATGACCCTAGGACACTGCACCTGTTATAAATATGAACTAGTTGCCAAGCATCTGAATTTTGATCATGTGACCCTGGGAACGCTGCAACAGTCGTGTGAAAAATGGTCATTAAGTCTCTTTTTTCAGTGCTGTTGTTAACTAAATGAACTGTTGAGGATTACCTGTATCTCTGCAGAGATGCTAGGCATGCTTTATCTTAATCCTTTCTCTTTGCAAGGAACCATAATTTAAAAAGGGAGTGTGCCAGGTTTCTGATGCTTCCTTGCTTTAGTCTTGAATGTTCTGGTTTAACTGAATTTAGAACAGATTGATCTGCAAGGAAGAGTGATTTTTCATTTTATTTCCCGTTTCCTTCAGATTAAAAAAAGCAGAGCAGCTACCTTGTTCCTTCTTCCACTCATCAAGGTCTCTTCCAGCCTCATCCAGCAACTTCCTTTCAGGGATACAGTAGTTCTGGTTGTCTTTTGGAAACTGGCCAACTTACTCTGATTGTTCTCACTAAATAATTCTAGCTTACTAACTTCTTTTGGGCTCTGAATGTTTCAGAATTAAACCCAGCAAGCTTTTGACAGAGAGGATTGACTGCAATAGTAGATTAATGGATCCTGGTGTCAGTCTTCAAGATATACCAGATTAGGAAACCAAAGCACACATGCTCATACCCGTACTACTTTTATTATAAGATTGTATAGTAACAGAACTTTGCAATGAATGTACTTTCCCCTCTCCCTTTGACTTCATGACAACTAGAGAGGTTCTTGTCTGAGATGCTTACTAGGTACAATTCTGGCCTGGACTCATATTTCTTTTATCTGATTGTTGCCTTGGTTGCAGCTCTTCTTCCTGTTTCTCAGATCATTCTTTCTATCCATTACACCTGGCAACCTGGGATTTAGAATGTGTGTGCATAAAGTATGCTTCATACTATCAATTTCTTTTTTATTTTGATGACTGAAGAAAAGAGATGGAAACAATCTCACTTCCATTCCTTTGCCATGTAAGTGTAGCACATTAGATTAAAAAGAGAGGAATGCTACCCACCCAGAATAGCAGCTTTGGGTCCTCTATTTTGACTTTGGGTGATTCTGATTTCTTTCTTTTGCTCAACTCTCTGGGCATTATGAGAGAAACAATTTACAAAATATCCAAACACCCACTCTTGATTATTTGATCACCATCTCTTGCCATAAGAGAAAGCAGATGAGAACTTGAAAACTTGTCACCTCATTCATGTCCTCCTCCTTCTCTGGGGAATTATCAGGATTATTTTCAAGTAGTTACTCATGGCTATTACTAAAGCAAAAGAATGGGAGTAGGAGGCTGTGACAATTGTTCCTTCTGCCTTCTTCATTTGTACCTCTGCCCTTGATGCAGATACTTTGATGTCTCTGTGACTATTCAAAGTGAAAATTTAAAAGAACAAGTAAAAGACTGAAATCTTTGATGGCTTAGATTGCTGTGATTAGGGATCCAAACCCTATTCTCATCAACTCAGCTCCTCAAGACACAATACAGATGAGCAAGTAATAAGAGTGCTTCTTTAGAGATCAAACCTTTGTTAGGTGGCACATTAGCAGAATTAGACTAGGAATTCCTGTAAATTCTTATAAGATACTTTTAGAAATGGAAAAGAGGAGTTTAACAAAGTTTTTTCTGTAATCCTTGGCAACTGTTGGGAAAGCTCAGGTTCAATATAAGAATAGTGTGTTTCCACAGAAAGATGAGAACTGTCTTCATATAAAAACCTCTGTTAAATCAAACACCTTAGGTACATAAAGAGACCTGGTTAGGAAGGATTTGTTAGAACTAACCAAGTTATAATTTATTTAAACAAATTAGTGTCTGCATAAAATTCAAGGAAAATAGCTGAAAAATGCTTAATTTTCTATTGCTAGGCAATACTGGACACTATTGCAAATGATTTTTATTTTCCATTAATATAAATTCTTAAAATAAAAAATGCTTTAACGATTGTGAAGATAGTAATGAGAAGAATAGTTTTCTGCATTAATGTAATTAGCAAAGTATTCAACAAATCTTGGGCTTTGATTAGAAGATCTATGCAGCGGGTATTTGCAGTAAAAATCAAGGAGTGGTCACAACGATGTGACTGAAGCCCTACCAATTTTTACATATCACAATGATCTGTACACTTAATGTTCAACTTTCCCCAGTATCATACAGCTCAAACATCAGTTATTACATACAAAACAGGAAAAGCAGAAACAAAAAGGAAAGTAATATACATATATAAAATACATTTATAATATAATAATCCCTAACTCATTTACAGTCTGTTATTTGCTACTTAAATGGTTTTTCCTATAATGTTTTCCCCCAAACTTTAGTTATTGAAATATAATGGGAGTATTTTATGGTTCTTTTTTTCTGAGTACAGCATAGCATTTGCAAGCTCCATAAACTCTTATTCTAAATGATTTAACTACCTTAGTGTAAACACACTAAACTTGAAGGTTTTCATATTCCAGATTTTTATGAATTCTAAGTTGTTATGGAAATAATTTTTTTTAAAAATGCCACATGTAGTACCTGAAGGTTCACTGAATATCCAAAATTTGATTAATATTTACCATAAAGTTCAATGATATAAAAGCAAAATTTGCCATAAGAAAGTACTGCTTCCCCCCCTCAAAATACTAATATAGCTGAATATCTTGAATGAATTATGTAATCCCAGTGATGAGTAATCCCAGTGACTTGAATGTTTCTTGCTCTATTATTGGCTTGTCTCCTAAGTAATTCACAAACACATTAATATTAAAATATACCAAATGCTCATTTTTCATTGCTAACAGCTGGGTACTTTATTTCAATTTTTTTATAAATTTTCTCTTTTATCATGTTGAGAATTTCACAAAACTCTCCAAAAAGATTAAAATTATTGTGGCTAAAAAAGACAATTATCTGACATGGCCATTTCTAAATTTTCTAATTTACAGGTGGACTTTGTTTAGCATTTGCCTCATTTAGTGACCAGACAGTTTATGACAGTGATAAAAATATTCTATAATAATCCTCATATATATGACTTGGCAGGCTGTAAAGCAAAGGAAAGATGAAGAAAGATCAAGAGAATATTAGCTATTTTATTTAGTGACCACTTTGCTTTATGACTGAGTTGCTAATCCCAATTATGGTAACTAAACAATGACTGTCTAAATACATGTAATTTCAAAAGTATGATTTATCATGAGATTTAGTACTGTTAACCTTCAAAGCAGTTATTTTTTTCAAAAATGCTGTAATATTTATTTTATTTTATTCAAAAATTTTTCCAAGTGTACAGATATATAATAAAATGTACAGATATAAAGCATAAAATCTTACAAGTATTCAAATGATTCCGAATACGGATTCAGAATTACTTTAAACTATTCATTTCGGAACCCACATATTGCCATGTGTATCAGGAGCTTTTGTGTAAGGAATATTCCAAATCCATGGACGGTCTGCAAAGCAAATAAAAAGGACAGACTTATACCACAGACAAAGATGAACTGAGAAAAATTAAATTAAATTCCCCCTTCTTAAAAGTTCTTTATATAAAAGCTAGCCATTTAAAATCTAGCCATTTTCTAACCAACCAGTTAATGTTAAATAATTCAGTATTGCTACTTTGAAACTATGGAAATGTTTATGAGTAAGTTTTACTTGAACTATAATTAGCTTTTAAACTTATTGCTTCATAACACAAAATCAACTCTTTTAAACCATCTTTAAGTAGTAAGTTATGTTATATATAATAACCCTAAAAACAATTACAGAATCAAGGATTCTTTGGTCTTAAATGGAGTTGCATACAAAAGTGGCATGCAATCTGGGTTTCTTCTGGACTCACAGCTCATACTCAAACAACAGGTAGCAGGTGACAGCTGTGACCAAGAGAGCCTTTGCATAGGTACATCTAGCATTACAGTTGCATCCTTTTCTGGACTGGGAGGCCCTTCTAACAGTTACGCTTTAGTCATGTCATGAACAGATTAACAAATGTGCTCAACAAGGGCTGTCCTTAAAGATGACTGGGAGTCTACACTGGTTCAAAATGCAGAGTTACAGGCAATGATGGGCATGCTTCATTAGATTTATGTGACTCCATTAGTTTGTGAGCAGCACTGGTTAGTGTTTGGCTTCTAAGTGCAATTTGAAGTGCTAGATATCGCCTATAAAAGACCTTCATGGCATTGATCCTGGTTATTTGAGGAACTTCCTCTCTCTGGTTGTGTGCCTGCTGAGATCCGGTAGAGTGGGCACATTTCAGATCTTATTTATTGGTTAAGCAGTAGGAGTCAGGAAATATGCCTTTTCAGCTGCAGCACCTGCCCTTTGGACCAATATTCTTCCAGAAATCCAAATGTGTCCTACCCTGATGATTTTCAAAAAGCTTTAAATATATGGCCATTCTCCCACTTCTTGGGCAAGATAATGTTTTGAGCACCTGTTGGATGGCTTTGTTCATTTGCATGTTTGTGTTCAGGATGTGTTGAGATTGGAGGGGCTCTAAATTGTATTTAGGCTTATATATACATACATGCATGCATACATACATACATTCTCTCTCTCTCTCTCAAAATGATAATAAATCTTCCATAGGATAAATTAATAATATGACCCTTCAACTACTGTGTGTGCTTATTTAGAAAACAGAAATGTGATGAATAAGAAGAGGAATGCCTGTATTAAAGCCTTTGAAAATAATGTTCCAGAGATCCTAAAGGATCTTCCATTTCCATTTATTAACATTTAAAGCTCATCAACTCTGTTACACACAATGATATTTTAAAATCCCATTTAATTTGAAAGGAACTATAAAATAAGCCTACTGTTTGTTAGATGCAGAAGAAGCTGCAGTTCAATAACAGGAACATATTTGTGCACTGAATATAGTAATGGGATGCTGATTGTTGATTTGAAAGATAATTATAGTAAAGTGCAAGTGAAATGTGGTATGTTCAATAGTAGTATCATTACACAAATGAATAATAACAACTGATAATCGTAACACTTGAAGCAGCATTCTGTATTTATTCAAGCTGTCTTCCAAAAAACTTGTAACAACACACTGGCAAAGAGGTAATGATGTGCAAAAGTTTCAGGGTTCAGCTGGATTTGAAAACAGAACCTTATCAGAATTGTAATTTAAGCAGCTGTCATATGGAGTATCTCTTTTTCCAGTAATTTACAACTGCATGTTCTTTATTATTTTAAATGATTTTACATTCATTCAAGTGGATCAATTTTACTTATATGCAGAAAAAATAATTATATAGAAGGAGAATGCCTTACCTTTGTTTTCATACTTTTCAGGGGGCAGATCATAAGGAACAGGAAATGACAATGTTGATGTATTAGCAAACATGTTTTCCTTTACTTGGAAATATCCTGTATTCAAGCCCTAAAAAAGAGTTTTGCATTCAAACCAAAATTCAAAAACAAATACAGTAATATGGTGCTATTAGTAACATGCTACTAATGGGTGTCTATTAGGTAGATTGTCTAAATAGCAACCATAATCAAATAGTGTATAAGCAATCTGCCACAATTAAAAGCAGATAATCTATTACTCAGTAATTATTTTCTTTAAACTCAGCAAGACTTCAAGAAACCAACTTAACTCTCTTAATTTGAAATGAAGAAATTTCCTACATCATACTGTAGGTTAATTCCATTAAATAATGAATGTAGAGTGGCTTTCAAGACTGAAAATAATGTATATTATATTCATGCTTAAAATACCATTAAGGAAACACAGAATTCTTGGATAATAAATATAATCTCAACAGAGATACAGTCGATACCCATACTGGTCGTATGTAAAAAAAACTTTTAAAATCTAGATCTCCAAGGCTGGGATGATAGGTCCTGCATGTTTGACTGCTTTTTACTGTTTTTCTTCCAGATTTGGGTTTTTTAAACACTATATTTTATGATTTTCTTTTAATACATATTACCTTAAGTGGTTGTCTTATGCTTTTCTAAATAAATAACCAAAAGAGAATACTTAACATCCAATGTTTTACTCGCATATAGTACCGTATGTCTTACACCCCACAAATAATAGAAATACATATTAAGCAAAACTACTAAGCAAAAAAGCTTTATATTTTATGCAGGAACTGAAAAGATTAAAGAAGGGATTGGCAACCTGCCTTGCTTAGGACATTTTAACACAGTTTGTAACATTCACTACCATTATAAATATAAATAAATATTTATTATTATTATTATAGCCTGTATCAAGGAATTCTGAGAATTATAACCAAAACCTTTGAAAAGCATCAAATTGTTGCTTGGGATTGCTTCCATAAGATAAATAAAAAGGTTTATTTCCATGATTACAGTTAATGACATTTCCCAAGAGAAGGGATAGAGACAGCACAGTATTGGATGGTACTGCTATTGGACAAGAAGATGCAACTGGGTATATTTTCACATCTGGAGTATCCCAGCATATCATTTTATCATTTTTGCTTCATCCACCTTTGTCTTCTCAAATAAAAGGCTGAAAGCTTATGTCTGTAATGACACCACTGGACATTTGATTACAGTCCTCAAAGCACCCACAATTTATTTTTAAGATTGAAGTGTAGTCACTGTCCAGAAAAAAATTATCCTTCTGAATAAAGGATGAAGAGTGATTAGATGACTGGGAGAAATGAACAAATTGGTGATTCAGATAAGCCTCATTTCCTATTATTAAAGTATAATGTAGTTTTGCATAATACAGCCATTAAATGAGCCTACATAATATTGGGAAACTAGTAATTTTCTTTGGAACTGAGCTACACACACTTTTCTTTTTTACTTTCTTATGCAAATACATTTCTGACATTCTTCAGCAGTGGATAAAAAAAAGCAAATTGGCTCTGTTTGCATTCATTGCAACCCAGTGTAGGATTAAATGAACTTACGAACTCTGAAGGCAGGAACAGAACTCCTAGTTCATATGATCGGATCATCAGCTGGGTGCCATTTTTCTCAAAAGCTCCCCAAGCAGCCTTGGAAAGATTGGCACTAAGCAGGCATAAACAAAAAAAAAGTAGAAAAAAGTTCAGTTTATACACAGAATGCAAGAATTTGGAGAGGAAAAAAATAGGAAAAAAACCCATATATGTGGTCCTTGACTTAAGAACATTTGTTGTGAAGAAAGGGACTCACAACCTGTGCCTGAAATTTACAGCTGTTGTAGCAGACATGTGATCAAAATTTGGGTGTTTGGCAGTCTACTTGCATTTACGACCATAAGGGTGCTTCAACTCCCTCTACCACAGTGGCATTCCTTGATGGAGGCAGTGCTGTGGTAGAACTAGAGGCCCGGGATCTTCAGCAGCTGCCACTTCTATTTCAGTCTCAGTGCAGCCTCTATTAGTAACCACATCATGGCCAGCCACCTCAATGCAAATCCCCAGCCCCCTTCCACTTTCTGCAATCTGCAGTGCCCAGCTGATCTTCACCATATTCCTCCCATTGCTGACAATATGCACCTAGCTGCTGGCTGTGCCAGCTCTTCTTCCCAGGCCTCTTGCATTATTCTCCAAACTGTGCCTGAAATTCTCTGTGCCAGATGCCAAGGAGAATTGTTGGGATTGTGGCCGCTAAGCAATGCAGTCACATGACATCTTGCTTTATTGACTGCATGGCTCAATAATGAAAATTCCAGTCCCAATTATAAGCTGAGGACTACTTGCAAAAGACTTACCTTGTCACTAGAAACCATGCAATCTTCTGGAAATCTAGGGATACTCTCATGTAAGTTTTAATATGTGGCATTGCATGACTACGACCTGAAGTTTCAGCTGACCATTTGCTTGGGTTAAAACAAAAGAAAGGAGTTTTTCAGATTAAACCCAATATAAGTTTTTAGATTCTAATTCCTAGGATGTCATATCCATAGCCAGAAGTATTTTATTCCTCCTTTTTTTTAAACTGAATGTTACTTGAAATATTCTAGTTTGGTGACTTCAAGCTGTAATGGCTAATAGTTTCTATCCACCCCAACTAAAAAGGTTCATTCCTGATGGCAGGGGATAATGGGAAATATAACTCAGCACATTTGAAGAATCTGGTTGATTTCCAGTACACAGTTATAGTAAAGTAATATAAATAAATATTCCAACAATTGATAAAAGAGACAAGATACTGTTTCAGTTATAGTTTGGGTCAATTTCCTGCTACCTGACAATGCTCCAGTACTCTAAGTATATTGGGATTTAAACTTTGAATGGAGCTATTCCACTCAGCATGGAATAGTACCAGTTTGGGGAAGGCTGATTTAGACATGCAGAACTGTAATCTGCAACAATTGCAGTAATTATAGATTAGGATTAAATAGAAACACAGAAAACATTGTACTCATGTTTAGCTTCCCTTTCTCAGTTTAGCTGTTCATACTTTATACCTAAAGCCACACTTAAATGTTGAGGAGTATAACATATACGAAGGGATGTATATGAATCCAATAGGGATAAATATGGAAAAGAAAAAAAATGTAACTTTTTTGACATATGCATATGTTGGCATTTAATCTCTGGACATATTTTTTTGTTCTGATATGGCTAGATTAATTATATTCAACTTGCAGCGTTTCATAAACTTAGAGGGAATTTTCAAAACTACTGTACACAAGAGAAAAATAACTAATCTTTTCCACTATGGGTTGGTTTGAAATATGAGATGTCTATTAGGTTCATTTTTGGAAAATCAATTGATAGGCATATAACTAAGCCATTTTAAAAAGGCTAATAATTACAATACACCTGAAACTCAATTTATATAATCTGTTTGGATTTTTATGATGAACGTTCTAAGACAAATCTAATACTAATATCTTTTAAAAACATTTTACAAAGATAAGGCACTGTAAGTGTTAGTCTTTAAAGTTTGATTACATCTTTATTTTAAAACACTAACCATAAAGACAGCATTTTTACTTACTGGAAATAAGAGTGTAGCCAAAGCTGCTTTTGTGCAGTTTGCATACTATATGGAAGAGAACCTCCAGCTGAAAAAGAAAGACAAGCTTAATTATTTAATTTTTGGCATGTGGACTTACAATTTTATTATTGAAGACAGGAATATATATATATATATATATATATATATATATATATATATATATATATATATATATATATATATATATATATATATATATATATATATATATATATATATATATATATATATATATATTTTACCTGGATAACCTTCTAAACTCTGTCTCACATTTTCAACACTTGGGTAAATCTAAACAAATAAAAGCAAATGTAATATCAGGTAGTTATAACAAATGCATCATGCATGTTATATAATTTATCAATCATCAAAATACTACCAAGAAACAGAACATGAGTATATACCAGTCAAGTTTGATGCTGCAATTGGTTTGCTAAAAACCTATCTGTTGGTTTTTTTGAGATTCAGCTATAATTTTTTTTTTAAAAAAAATCTGTAACATAGAAACTAGCTTCTGGATAGACTTGTATGTTTATTCAAAGCCTGACTAAATCACAGTGCTGATTTGACAAAGACTGGTTGAATTAAATACACATTTTGAAATCTGAATACTTAAAAAAGCAAAGTAGAGATTTTGTGGAGATGAAAAATGCATTTTCAGTAAGGATGAGCAAACAACAGACAGACTATACTCTTATAATATGATGCCAAAATTGCTCATTTTTTTGTAGTACCATTATTTGCTTTTCATACATTATCTCTCCGTAGCAACCATTCAGGAAGCTGGTTTCATATGTTAGGATTTCCCCCCAGTTTTAAGAGTGGAGATGGGAACAAGAACCCCCATTTTGAATCCCTGCCCTTAAGGCCGTCAACTCTGATTTTTCTGGGTGAGGGCTTAAGGGGAATAAATGGCCTCTGACTCACTCATTATTCAAGAAAACCTTTCTTGTATAGAAAGGCATAAACCTATTTTTCTGTACACTGGATTCTAGAAGATATCAGTGTGTGTGGGCAGTTACATTTTTAACAATAATATATTCTGTAAATAAATGTCCCAGTAGCAGATACTCTGCTATTCTAACTTTTATAAACACGTTAAATATACATTCTCTCTCATACATGTCCAGACCCACACATATGTATGTATCAAGTGGCCAATACCAGATGGATAGGAATTTGATTTGGAGGATTCTTCAGATTGCTTCCTAAACTCCCAAAACTTTCTCTAAATTCTGAACACAGCCATTTGGATTGATCAACTCCCATTGATCCAATACTTGAGAATTGTCCTATTATAGGCCAAGAATTTTGATCAGGTATTTGTGTTGCTTGTTCCTTCAGAAGCTGTTTGCGGGAAAAAACAGAAACAATAAAATATTAACACTTTATCACCCTCAATTATTCAATTAAGTAGTAGACAAGGCACAAATTATCATTTATGAAGATACTGCTCCTTAATTAGTTGCATATGTTCAATATTTTATACAACAGTGTATACTGTAATTATTGCAGAGACTTGAGCTGAAATCTTACTTTCCTGAATATCTTCCAGATATGTTGAGCTCTAATTCTTATATTATGGCAGACGCAGGCTAACATATCCACTATTATTAGTGGGAAAACCAGCATTCAATTTCTACATAAAACCAATTAAGTTTCCAGTCCCTGAAGGACAATGAATCGAAACTACCAATTGTTGCAGCAATCCAAATACAATTTTTTGGCATAAAATTCTGAGTTACCTAACAGTAACAATAATACAGGGCTGTCTAATTGGAACAATTGGTATGCATTGTGTAAAATTCTAACCTTGCCTGAAGAAACTGCAAAAGTAAGCCTAAATCTCTTATTAATCTGCTAATTAAATAATGTATAATGTAGTGTATGTATAATGCTGGGAAAAATGAAAGGAACAGAAAAAAAAGACAAACAGCAGCAGAGTGGATGGATCCAATTATAATGGCAATGGGCTCACTGTTGGAACACCTGAAGGCTCAGTTGAGGACAGATCATCCAATTTATCAAATTTGTATAGTCATCTATCTTCCCAAAAGTGACTCTGGGTGGTGTACAACAAAGGGAAAAGAACCACAAATATAAAATATATAAAAACCTTTAACTACAAAAATGCAAACTGGTCACTGCAGCAATGGAGCCATCTAAACATATTCCTGGTTCCTTGGGAACCCCAGCCTGATAATGTAAGCAGTCTTGAGGGCCTTCTAGAATACAAAAAAAGGAAGCTGCTAATCTAATTTTAGGTGGAAGAATGTTTCATGTATCCGTAGCATGACATGAAGGTCTTTAAAGTTAAAACCAGCATTCTCAATTGCACTTGAAGTAAAATGGAAATCAATGCAGTTTGCGGAGTAAGGGTGTAATGTGATGTTCTAGGGATGGATATAAAAGCTGACACCTCTGTATTCTGTACCACTGAAGCTTTTCAATATTTTTGGAAAGCAGGCCATACCAAGGATTTCACTGACTAACTAAAACTATCCTTTGAATTTTAGTTCACCAAATTCTCAATCAATCCTGATCATCCAAATTTATATGGAATGAGAGTTTAATAAAATGTCAATATGTTAGTGATTCATCCAAAAATTGTTACTTATTTCCATTAAAGTCTTGGTAATTATTCAGCTTGATATCAGTTGTATATCAGATTCTCATGCTCATGAAAAATTAACCTTATAAAAGAATTCAAACTTAAAAATAAATGATGAGATGTTCTATTGGAAAGTATGGATAGAATCTTAAATAAGTATTTTATAGCAATTCCTCTGTAATGATTATTTTATGATTTCTCTGAACTTCAGGTAGAAGTTCCATATTTCCTAATTCTCATCAGTGGCAAAATAATCAACTCAGTCATGTTTTAATATCTCAACATGGACCAAATACTTTAACTACTTCAAGAAATCGGAGGTGCTATCTCTTATGATGGAGTCCATTTATGAAACCAAGCATCAAGAGATTCCATTTCAAGTTTATTGAATCTGTGGAAGAATATATTTGAAAAGATGTATGTTTTCTCTGCGGCAATGTAAAAAAATTGTGGCAACATTAATACATATGATTTGGTCTTTTTAAAACAATATTTGTATAGCTAGCCAGATAATTCAAGATATTAATGTTATATTGAATTATGTTCACAAAATGTAGAATTTGATTGTTTTTGAAGAATTCTTCACTGCTCAAAAAATTATTTTGAAAAATTGGAAAAGCAGTTATTCCAGACATTAAGGACTGAATTTAAGACGTAGAATTAATCCATTTTTGAAAATCATTTTTGCACTAAAAATGATGCAATGCATTTCATTTGACACAGAATTCAAATTTTACAAAATATGTTTTATTCTAATTTGAAATTTTCATGTTTAAAACTTGAAATATAAGTGACATGCATAGATCGTTCATACTTTTCAACTTTTGTTTTGCTTTTTCTTGTTCTTTTTATTTTTGTTTACATCTGTGTATTTTTTTGTAACTTGAGAGCCCAAAATACCTAACACTGAAACAAATTGGGTTTATGTGTTTATGATGAATTATCATAACAGTTTTCTAAGTCTGAAGGTTATTCTATTAGAAAAGCTGCTAGCAATGAATTTTTCAACAATAACGAGTAATAAGATTACATCTTCATAAGATATGTCTTCATCGCTCACATTCCCTCCTTGAGGAAGATGGGCAGTCTAGATGGTCAGTTTAGAAATATGAAATATAAATAATTTTACAAATATTTTCTTGGAAATATTCCAACTCTTTCATAGTTCTACAAATATTTATCAGAAATACAAAAAAGATGACAGGCATAAACATCTAGTACCTTTCTCAGTTTAAGATGACCCCATTTTTCTTTTGCATTACCTTGATATCGACCTGGAGTTGACCCAATAAGATACACTCTGCATAAAAAATAACCACACACAGTTTGGTGTTTTCTCAAATTGCATCATAGTACGTATGTTATTACAGCATAATTATACAGCATATTAGTTTATTTTAAAATAGTTTTTCCCCAAACTGCATTACTGCTTATTAAAAAACCTAGACACATCTTGACAAAAAGCTTCTACCCAGAGTCTAATTTAAATTGCTGAACATACGAACCAAATGCTTTTCAAAAAAAAATACTGACATTATCTTTAGTAACTAACTTATAAAAATGTATCTTCAATGCTGTAACCTATTTCAATGAATGCAATTTTATAATTTAAAAATGGGTTATACTGAAACAAATTATTTCATATAAGTATAATGAACACTGGAACTGTGATAATTTAATATATTGAATTATATACCTTGTCTCTGAAAGATCATGTTGCTTAATTATTTCAACCCACTCCATCAGACTAGCAGATTTATAAGATATCAAATAGCTTATTAGATCTGACTTAAAATTCGTATGAGATTCACCATCAGACTCAGCACTCCCAGGAGGCATTCTTGGATACAAAGGACTTAGCCATATTCTAAAATATTAAAAAATAAAGCAACAAAATAGCATTAACAAGCGCATATTATGTAGTTTAAAAAGAAGAAACACATTTACTTTGTGTTTTTTGCAAAGCAAAGTTAAACTCAGTTATGACATCATACTCTATCAAACCTGAGTTATGAACATTTACTGTGTCTTGAAATCATATAAGTAGACCTTGATTTACAACCAATCATTTAATGTCCATTAAAAGTTACAATGGCTGCAGTGTTCTATGGCCTGTAAAGTCCTTCTGGTCATTGTAAAATGTCCTTCTGCCTCCCTCCCACATCACATGATTTCCCCCTCCCATGTCATGTGATAACAATCTGGGTGATTATCAATCTGTTTGCACTTTTGACCAATTGCCAATGCCCCATGATCATAAGATCTCCATTTGCAATCTTCTCTGATAGCTACCCCAGAAAGCCTGTGGGGAAGTCGGTATGGATGATTGCCAGCTGCTGCCACCTGCCAAGAGGCAGTCTTCTCATCTCTGTGGGCTGGCTGAAATTGCTGCCTGCTGAGTGGAATTGAACTCCTTCAATGGGATAAAGAAATGGAGCTCAGATCCTGATAATTTAAGCTCTATTCCTCCATCCCACCGAAGAAGTTCCCTTCCACATGTAGAGAAAAACTGATAGCTGCCTGCAATTTGGCAGATCGAATCTCACCAGGCTCAAGGTTGACTCAGCCTTCCATCCTTCTGAGGTGGGTAAAATGAGGACCCAGATTGTTGGGGGCAATATGCTGACTCTGTAAACTGCTTAGAGAGGGCTGTAAAGCATTATAAAGCAGTATATAAGTCTAAGTGCTATTGCTATCCTCCCACAGAGGCCAGAAACAGAGTTCAAATCTTCACCCCATGGATACAGCTCCCTTCAATGTACAGAAGAGAGTTTACATCCTTAGGGAGGCAGCTCTTTCAGCCAGCCCCTAGGGACAAGATGGAACTGAAATCAAAGCACGATTTTCAGCTCCTGAACAAAGTAGCAGTGCAGTAAGGTAAGGAGAATAGGGTGCCACAGGTAGGTGACGAGACCTGGTGTAGGCCCCATGCAAATGTCTCTTCACTCAGAGGCTAAAAATCCTGTATGGATTTTGGCAAGGAGGATTTTCAGTTCCTGAGTGGAACCTCCTAGGATGTTCCCCTCCCATCCTGTGTTCCTTAGCTGGGACTCCATCTGTTTAACAATCTGTGTGTGTCTGCTTAACAACCACAACCGGGAGTGCCAGGACTGCATTCAATGAACAAACCAGTCATGTGGACAGTTATGTGACATTGTGCTTAAATCTCATTTTGCTCAGCGACCGAGATTGTTGCTCTGATAGTGGTAGTTAAGTGAGGCCTTCCTATATTGTAAAAAAAAAAATAATAATTAAATTTTCAAAGATACCTCAACAGGAAATATTATTTAGTTATGTAAAAGAAATGGCTTCTGTTATACTAATGGATCCCCAACCTATTTGCAAATACATCTGGGCTTTTTATAAACCTTTTGTTGAGTACTCTATCACTGTGTGGAGAAAGAAAAGGAAGTCTGGGTTGCTCCCATGTAAGTGTTAAAAAGGAAGAATAAGGATGGAATGAAGATTCACAAAAACCCAGGTATCACTAAACAGAGCATGGCAAGAGTAATAAGGTGCATAATAATTTTTTAAGTTTCCTCATTCATAATTTATCTCTGTAGCAAGGAAAGACAGACATATGGAGACATAGAAGTTCAGGACAGTCTGACCCCAGCAACGTAAGCAACTCATTAAGTCAATCTTAGGATATTAAAGCAACAGCCATAAGTTATATTGTTTATACTGATGAATGAAATGAGGTATGTAGATGGCCAAATAAGCTATTATGTACAAAATAGCCAAATATTTTCTGTCATTTCCCCTCTAAAAGCAAACATTCTATATTCAGGAAATACTCTTTATTCTGAAAAAAAAGAGAAATAGAGCAAAGCACTACCTTCTCAGTTGCAGACATCAATTGTAAGAGAATATATTCACAGCATTTTTCTATGAGCTGTACAGAACTCATAGAACTCCCGCCTGGAAATTATGCAGTAATTTAATTAGCTTCACTATAATTTCAGAAGTCATCTATATCATTGAAGACATTTTCTTTTGAAATGCTTCTTTCTGAGTAACATTATTAACTATTGTTTATGATTCTTTAGTTGATTAAAAAATAGGATTTATTACCGATACTGCTTTTTAAATTTGCATGACCAGGAGATTTGCTGCTATATTTTGAAATCACACAGATCAAGCCAGTAAAATCCAATATATTATATTTAAAATGTGTGGGTGGGAGCAAGATCAGGAAGACCTAGATGCTCATCCACCCACAGCAGTGAACGTTTACTAGGTGACTTTGGGCCAGTTGCTCTCCTTCAGTTCAGTTATAGGATTGCTTTTGTGGGAAAAACTGGAAGAAGTGGTATTACATAGACTGCCCTGAACTCTGCAAGAAATAACTAACATATAAACAAGAATAACTCTAAGAATAACCAACTCAACGATTGCAGTGAAAGTATTAACCATGGCATACAGTCATGGGCCAAAATATCAAATTATAATTTTTCTTACCCTTGTGTTTTCTGGTACCAATCATCATCAATAAGGTTGGATGTATGTATCACCACCCGAAGGCCTTCTTCATAATTCAACAACATCATTTTCCTATAAAAATAATTTAATTTTAATTTAATAATAAAAAATAATTGCATATCAAGTGCTATAAATTTGTTTTAAAAAAATTAACTGCAAGACCAAAAATGAAGGATATTTACATAAAACATGCAATAGAATTATAAAAGAGTTGCAATGATATTGATCCATTTGAGTCACTGAAATTTTCCTTCAACAGTGATATTTCCTAAATGTAGATCTATTCTAGTTTGCTTGTTTTTTAAATGCAAAATACAACTTTACTTGGAACACTTTACATTCTGCAACAATATTCTAGTCTTGATTATCCAACTGATTAGCTGGACTAAATGTCATTTTTATCAGCCCCATATGTAGACCAGATCAGGAAGCAAACTACAGGGAAGGGAGAATTATTTTATTAACACTATTATAACAGAATCTTGAAAGTCCCAACCTCCCATTTATACTCTTGCAAAACTATGAAGGTGTCTGAGTCTTTTCTTCCTTTCCTTTTATTTTGTGCTTGAATTCTTTTTGCTTTGTCACTCTATATTACATATTTTTGGGGATGTGTGTGTGTAAGATTAGATTGGCAGGAACTCATGACAGATCTAAACAAGAGGATCAATGATGCTAGTGCCTAATATTTCTATAATGTATGGTTTACTAATTTTCTTTTACTGTATTTGTCCTATTATATTATCAAGAACTTCTAAACTTTGTACAAATTTTCTTCCTAATTACCAACTGCCATTATATTGAACAATTTATTATAACATGTACTTCATTCACTGTATGCTACATGGTACACAGAAGGCTTATACACATTACAATACCATTTTAGTGCTTTTGCAGTATTCTGAATGGCTCTATTTAAATTAGGATTTTGAAATTCTTAGTTAATGACAAATATTATACTGAGTCTATTGGTTATAGTGGTGACCTGTCTCAAGCATTAGTTTTACATTAAAACTCCGTATTGATTATTTGAAGAATCAATCACATATATACAAATTTCAGGGACTCTAATCTCTCCATTAAAAGATTTTAGCTTACTGGAGAATAGGGCTTTCAAATAATTGACTATTGTATTGTCTATGAATTCTTCACTCATATAATTCTATCATATATTTTTAAAGATATTTTATAAAATAATTTGTCATTTTAATAGATAGTCTAATTTTAAGAGTATGCATTTAATATATTTCATTTTAAAATGTACCCTGATATGCAATTGTTCCCACAATTTGAAGTGTGATCCTGCTATGGCCACCCACTTAAAAATTGTAAATCTATTAAGTAAATCTAAATAAGTAAATCTAAGTCACATGTTCTTTTTGTATGCTTGTTTTTGTGAACACTTTAAAAAACAATTAAATCACCATAGATTCTAAATAGAAAATGTCCGATATTGCCCTGATGTTTTCTTCCAAACAAGTTAGGTTGCCTTAGAAACTGGCACCTGAGAATCAAAATGTACTGAAATAAAAATATACCTAGTCATATAACTGACTCACTGCATGATTACACATGGTTCTGCTAGTGTTATAAATATTTATAGTTTAGAAATTAAAGCAAAACCTTCTTTAGAGTATGCTTCATATGCTGCAAAATACAGTGAACAGTGAAGCCTAAAATAATAATAAAACAATACTATCTGGAAAAATTGTTTTAGAAAATACTAAGTACCAACTTGTAACAAAATATGCAGCAACAGTACAAATTTTATTTTAACAAGTCCTAATTCTATCCTAATGGCATTCAAAGGAGCTTTGAGTTTACATTTTTGAAACTGTACTTTGATTAATGGTTTATAAAATCACTTCTGAAGGGCAAGAGGTGGCGTTGGAAGTGGTTAATGGATTAAAGAAGATTCCACCTCTGCCCCATTATACATTGGTTCCTTCTTAGTTGATTTTTGCTCATCTTAACCTTAACATTTATCATCTTATTTAATGTTCAGTGATTGATATTGTTGCTTTTATCTTGTAAAAAGCCCCTTTATAATGAGATGGATAGCCTAGACATTTAAAAAATGGAATAGAATAGAGCAGAACAGAAAAGAACAGAATAAAGGTAGTATATAGTAGTGCTATTTAGCTAAAACAAAGCAAACATGTTGTGGTCATTCAACCATGGCCAAATTTTTGTAATTTAAACACTGGGTGCAATTCCAAATGCTGATTACTACCATTAAAGTCCTATATTGCATGGTACCAGGTTATCCACAGGACCATGTCTCCTTAAGGACCTTTTTGAATTATTTGTAAAAATAATAAAGGTGAGATACAAATAAATAAATAAAATAAAAAATAAGGAGAGGTTGGATGGAGAGAGCATGTTCCTAGTTCCCTCTTTTAAATGTTGCCATTTTATGGGACCCTAGGAAATATGCCTTTCTGTAGCAGCCTCTACCATATAGAATACCCTTTTTCCTTGAAATTCAGCTGGCCCTCACCCTTTTAATGTTCTGAAGAGCACTTAAGGCTTGGCTTTTCTCCTAAGCACTGGGATAGGATGGGATTTTTTTTTCTTTCAACAACCCTGTAATCCCTTGCATCAGGCTGGAGTTGGGGTGACTGAATGGAACTGAGCATTTACTTGCTTTACTGCCCTGCCTTACGTCTATGTGGAGTTCACACCATATATTTTCTCTTTGTACCCAGAGAGAGAAATATCTGCTGCTATTTAGGATCAAAGTTGTGGGCTGCATGTAAAAGTTTAGCTATCGTATCAGATTTTGATTTGGTTTAACTGTATCCCCAGTCATGTGATCAAAATTTGAGAGCTTGGCAATTGGCATGTATTTATGACAGGGTGGATTTGATTTAAATCGAGTAAATTTAAATCATGCTTTAAATCACTAGTAAAAAGGCTTGATTTAAATCAACTCAATTTAAATCATAATGTTTAAAGAGCAACTGTCATCTCTGTCCCACAGCAGCTCCTCCTTCTCCTCCGCTACTGACTCACTGGCAGTCCCAATATTGCAGAATATACAGCCACATGCTACATAACTAAACTCCATTTCATGCAGAATAAACTAAATTGATGTATCTTAAATAGAAAATCTATCTTTAGATAGATTTTTACTCCAAAAGCATTTTATTAAAATAAATTTGATTAAAAAAAACCTGATTTAAATTTAAAAAATCTGATTTTTTTTTGAAAAAAAAAACATTGATTTTTATCCACCCTGATTTATGATACATATTTATATATCATTTATATATACATATTTATGACAGTTGCTCTCTCTCCCAGGGTCATGAAATCACCATTTATAACTTTCCCAACAGCTTTTAGTCAATGGGGTAAGCCAGATTTGAATTCACTTAATAACTGAAGTGATTTGTTTAATTGTGGCAAAAAATGTAAAATGGAACAAAACACACTAAACAATCGCCTTACTTAGCAACAGAAATTCTAGGCTCTACTGTGATTGAGAAGAACTACCTTACTTGTATAAATATTTTAAGTAAATAAAAAAATAAACATGAATATCACTAGGCTTTACTTAAGAAAAATGAATTTGTTTGCTAAATTTAATCCCTCAAAACATATTTTATTATAACAAACTTTTTATCTGGTGAATTTTTTAAAAGCATCAGTCCTATCTTCTTTTAAGAAACACATTGGCCTGATTCACACATAATGCTAATGTAATGCTTTTTTTTTAGTATAGCATAATTTGAAAAGGCAAATAATGGGCTAATATTGTATGTAAACAAAGCAATATGAATACATCTGCAGAATGTGGCTGTTGCCATCCATGATTTAATCTGTCTTGCAAACAGAATTACAAATAACTATAATCTCAGAAAAAAACACATACATACATGCCATTATGGACTCCAAGGAACCTTTTCCTTTCAAATCTAAAGTATTGTGCAGGCCATTATGGATAACAAATAACTATCTAGCACCAGTTTCTATATTTTTAATATTCTAATATTTTATGTCTTTAATCTGAAATTATGGCATATATGAATTATAATGCTCTATAAGGAAATTTACTGCACAAATCCATTATTCACTAAAATGTGCATAATGCAAATATTATGTATTTAATTGAGTTTTATAGCCGTCCATCTCAGCAAACAACTATGGGCAGGTCTCAATTCAATTCAAATATGCCATCATGATACAAGATCCCCATACAGAACAATCAATAATGTTGTATCTTTGCAAGAAAATAATCACAAATTGACTTTCTGTTTTCTTAGATTCTATACCAGTTGGAGAATTCACAACAGAAACTTATAATAGTATTTCTATAAGTTTAAAACATAATCCAGTTCCTAGGATGATTTATATAAGGCACTATATATAATTTATATAAGGGCAAAATGAAATGACTCAATTACAGTAATAATGGATACATTGTTGAAGAACCACATCAGTGACAATCATCACGGAGAAAAATCTAGTTAAGAGTTAACAGCAATTTGACAGCACACAATCAACAACTTTGTTAAAGTTAACCAGCTGCCTTATTATATTCTGTATTTTTATCATTTCAATTATTTTGTTTTTTAAAGTTACTTTCATGTTATCATTTTTACATAGCTTTCATTTTAATTATAGTCTTTTTACCATTTTCTAGTTTTATTATGTTTTTCCTAATCATGTTTAACAACTAAGATTTTTGTTACTGATTCAGTTGCAAATGCTTTAATATTTTTGTGTTAATCTATGACCTTAAATATATCTGCCAGCTCTATCCATCTACTCATCCTACAATAGCTTATAAAATCTTATCTGCCTATTAAAGTCATTTTTACTTTTTAAACTGGATTTTGTCATTTCAGAATTTGGATTTGGCATCACAATCTAGCAAGCCCTAGCCTAGAGGTATGAGCAGTTAAGATGGGCTTGTAAAATACTACAAACAAGTTATAGAACAGACAATTTTATAATGAAGGATATCCAGAATTTAAACAGATAACATTTCACAATATTATACTAATGGAGAAAATGTACTACATTTTTAGATGCCAGAATATTTTTAGAAGTCATAGTACTATGAATATAAAATCGTGAATCCTAGCTAGTATTTTCTGTGGACCAATGTATAAAGACGGCAGAAGGTTTTACAAACTTCACAAACTATTTGTAAAAAGTGCTTTGGATCTTGCACAAGTGGATCACCACTCTGCTATTCATTAAAATAAATTTATCCTTTTCAGGCTTTTGTGAATGCCTGAGAAGAAAACCCATTTTTTAAAATGAAACCCACTCATTAAAGTTCTTTTCTGATACATTTTCAAAGTATCCATGGTTGTAAGATCATGTATGTAACTGTATGTACAAATGTAACTGGGCCAGGATCCATGTGACACAAAACATATCAAAATTAAAATGCATCTGAAAGCAATCTATATAAGCCTGAATTATTTTATATAAACCATTAGTATAGCTGACATCTGTATTTTCAACACTAAAAGAGTTGAGATTTATGGAATTGTACCTTTTATTATAAACTCATCGTCTCATAATAAAGCATTTTCTTTTCCAGGAGAAAACCTCCTCATATATTGATAACACTCCCAAGCAACCTTGACCAAGTATAGCTACTTCTGACAATTCTGGAAGGGGAATGCTAAATGAATTAGATTTATTAATTCAAAGAGCAGATTACCCTAAAACAATATTTTGTAAAGCAAAAGAGGTGGAGAAAATAGTGAAAAGAGGTAATTGGTGTATCAAGATAATTGACATTTTATTTGTATTTTCTCAGTATCCAAACACAACAAGATTGTAATTATTTCTACAATCACAGTGGCATTTATCAAAGTAATTATATTTTTATAGCAGACCTTCAGCATTTATGATAAATTACTTACGTGTGGTGTGTTCCAAAGGCAATATCCAATTTTGCCTACAATAAGAACATTGTTTAAAAATATGTTTTTCAGTATTGGGCATTTGTCATTATATGGAAATAATACTAAAAATACTTTTTTTTGCTTTATTTTGATGCACTCTGGTGGCTGCTGCACAAACTGCACAATAGACCTTTTATAGCTAATACTACATAATATAATTTTTGATTCAAAGATACTTCAAACATCACTTTGTACAATAAATTGTCACACATTCATTTTAAATTTCTCAATTTGTATCTCAACGCCATTGTCATCCAGAGGAGCTGAACCTGCAATTTCCAATGTCCTCAGTAAACATAGTCATAATGACTGGGAATTCTGAGAATTACAGTCCTAATATAGACAAAAAAATGCCAAGTTAGGGGAGATTTAAGTAGATTATTTCATCTATAACCTGCCTTTATTACTTTTAGAAGCAAGGCAGAAGCAAGGCAGAAAACATACCTTTCTCCTTCTATTTTCCCCAAAACAGCCATCCTATGAGGTAAGTTGGGCTGAAAGTGTGTTACTGGCCTAAGGTCACCCAGGCAACATTATTATGCAGGAAAAAAGAGATACGTGAGAGAACATGAAATATTAGGAAAAAGAACTCCTTCATTTTACTACTCTCCCCGCTCTCCTTCTCCTTCTCCCCCTCTCTCTACACACACAGACACACACACACACACAAAACATACATACATACATTTTTTAGGAAACAGTAAAAGCTTTATATGATCACATTAATACACAGAAAAAAAATTCAAAAGTTGAACATGAAAACATTGGGGGGGGGAGAAGAGTTTTTGAGAATACTTGCTAGATGACGAACTTATAGTGTCAGGTTAGAGTACTACAGGTAGTCCTCGATTTACAACAATTCATTTAGTGACCATTCAAAGTCACAACAGCAGTGAAAAAAGAGACTTCTGTTTTTCACAATTATGACTACTGCAACATCCCCAAGGTTACCCGATCAAAATTCAGATGCTTGGCAACTGATTCACATTTATGACGGTGGCAGTGTCCCTGGGGTTCTGTAATCCCCATTTGTGACCTTCTGACAAGCAAAATCAATGGGGGAAGCCAGAATCTCTTAACCACCATTTTCCTAACTTAACAACAGTGGCAAGAAAAGTCATAAAATGGGGCAAAATTCACTTAACAAATGTTTCACTTAGTAACCAAAATTTTGGGCTCAGTTGTGATCGTAAGTTGAAGACTACCTGTTTATACTTTTGGTAAATGCAGATAAAAGTGATTACCTGGCATAAACGAACATTTTTATATGGGTGAGCATCTTCATGTAGCTCAGCCTTGGATTCTCGCTTCTCTCCATGGACTATTAATAAAGGTTTGTCCCTAAGATTTAAATATATATATATATAAAAAAATCATTTGTACAAGCCTCTAATTATTATTTATTTGAAACAGCTTAATTATCTTAAATTATCAGCTTAAATTATCTTACATTCTCAAGGATAATTGTAAAAAGTTTTGTTCACACTTTTTCCCTTTCTTCTTTAAAAATGTAACCTACATTCACAGCAGCATGGGAAGGTCAACTTTATCTTCCTGCTTCCAAAAATGCTAACTTCTAACATTGTATAATTATGTAGTTATTCTTATAAAGCAAGCACAAAATAAGGTAGGGTATCCTCCCTTTCCCACAAGGATTCTAAAAGAAATGTGTAATCACACTTCAGTTTCCCTTCCATTTGTGTTCATCCCGACCTTCATAAATGCAATGACTTAAGGAGGACAGCACAATTCAGCACCACACAATTTAAAGAAGATTGGTAGGAAACATTAAAGGGAACAAAAATAAACAGATGTATTTCCTTACAGAATTCATGGGGAGGGAAAAATGGATGCCTTTTCTATGTGTTGCTCAATTTTATAAATAGACAGGAGAAATTTATTTCACAATGCACTTGGACTACATCTCCAGAATTTTCAATCATATCTATAAGCCAAAACTGGCTTCTTGTATCTGAATACCTGGTAGGCAAGTAACAGACAATCTCTGGGTTGTATTGCACTGGAATAACGTAATTTGAACATGACACACAGAGTTCTAACACCTGCCATTTTGTGCACAAGATACAATCCAAGGAGCCTAAAAATCAACTAATGTAAATTCTCTAGAACAGAACTCTTACACAGAGTGGAGATTACATGTAAATGCTACCTTTCTACTAGAAAATACCAAAAACAGCTATTGCTTCAATGCAACTATTTTAAATTATTTCAGAGCCAGTGGATATTATCCTCATATTATCAATGAAGATTACAGATTATTTAACAAGAGAAAATATTTTTATAAATACATTTGAAACATATTATATTTTAAATAAAAGTTATGCTAATAATTAAAGTTCTTCAGTGCAAAAATATGTTTGTTTTTCCAAAGAGTCACATCTTCTAATGAAAGATTGATACTATTGCTGTATCCTTAAACTCATTTTTCTTATCCAATGTAGCAAATAACACATTTATCTCACAATACTGACAACAGTAAACTTAGGATGTACAAATTAGAAATACAAAATGGAAGCTGAAATTAAATACTGAAGCTCTTTTATGTACCTGAATTCCTTTGGATATTGTTGGACCAGCCATTCCACATCTATACAATAATTAAACTTTGCCATAGGAAAAAAAAGAAAATAGTTTTTAGAAGTCAAAAGGAAAGAGATGCAATATTATGCTTATGAATGACAGCATGTTGGAAGTTGTACCTATGTTTATACAGATTTCCATGCTGCCTTATTCATAAAACACACACACTCTAATATATTAGAAAATTAACAAATGCCATTCTATACAATCTACAAAAACAGATGCAAAATTTAAGCGGGATTATGGGAGATCCTGGTTCCTCCTAATTGTGCCTAATTGCACACATTCTATTAATTTATGCATGGATATTTTCTCAAGAATAAACAGCTAATTAAACAAGCAGTTTTCCAAACTGTCGATCCCAACTTATATTACTTAACAGTAAGTGATGCAAATCTGGTTGTATTATTAATGTACAATTTTGATTTGCTGGAGAATAATAAATCTGGATTCCTAACTAAGAAAATTTAAAAACACATGAAAAATAGTGTAAATAATATTAGACTGTATAGAAATGGACAAGCTAACTATGAAGTTTAAAAGATAAGGAAGATTCAATATATTACATAGCCTGGGACGCCTGGTATGAATGGTTTAATAAAAAGAAATTAAAATGGCAATTAGGTAAAGAATGAGAAATTATCTAAATATGTATATGTATTATGGAGAAAATTGAAATATAAGATGAAATATATTGATTTGTAGTAAGAGTAAGGAAAGAATTATGCAGTGGTAATGGAATAAGAAATTATATATAGAAAAATGTAAGGAAATGTAAAAGATGTCTTGATGTTGATATAATGGTGTATAAAGTTTTATTTTATGTTTTTAATTTTTGAAAATTGAATAAAATTTATTAAAAAAAAAGAAAAATATTGTAGTTTGGTTAGACTTTTGCACTCAGAGATCCTGACAAGCATCAAAGAGCAGAACTACAAAAGTAGTTAAATTAAACCATTACAAATATTGACTTACCACCTCTAGTTAATAGATTTCTAATGAATATGTAACTAAATTCATAAATCTATTAGTATGAATTGATAAATATTTTAATACCATTCAAATAAAAAGTAAACAGTAGACACACACAAAATTTCATGTCTGCCACCTATTTTGTGATACTGGTCTTTAAAATGATAGTTTTATTATCATTCTACCATGGCTTTTGAACCTTTTTAATATACAGAGCTATTTTAATTATACATTTCCAAAAGACTATTCTGAATTTTGACACTGCTATAGAAAATATGATCTCTATTTTATATTAAAAAGACAATAAATAAAATATACCTGAGCAGAAGATACAAGAGTCCCAAAAAGAGGAGATAAAATATCTATTATAAGAAAAAAAGATGTGTTATAAGTACAGCAAGCATATCTACTTAAGTGCTAACAGATATTTTTTAGCAATGTCAAGCAACTAATCCTAGATTTTGCCCAGGTCAGGTTCATACATTACAGGAAACCCAAACCAACCACCAAATTACATGAGTTATAACCATGATGTAGGAACACACACATAAGACAGCAAGACCTATTTACTGCAAACATAAAATCCATGATATAATTTTCTGGTTCATGGTTAAGAATGTTTAACATGCTGTGTGAGTTAAACAAACCATCATTTAATATATTTTATAAATACAATTTGCATGTTATATGCAGATTACATATTAAATTGTTACATAAAGAATTTAAGAGCTGTGGTGGCGCAGTGGTTAGAATGCAGTACTGCCGGCTGCCTGCAATTTGACAATTCAAGTCTCATTGGCTCAAGATTGCTTCAGCTTTCCATCCTAGGTCAGTAAAACAGGGACCAAGACTGTTGAGGGCAATATGCTGACTCTGTAAACTGCTTAGAGAGGGCTATAAAGCACTGTGAAGCTGTATATAAGTCTACAGTAAGTCCTATTGCTAAACAGCCTCCCTTCATTGTTGCCAACTAAAAGCAGCTAAGTCTATTTTCAACTAATTGCAATATTCTGGTTTATCCAAATTAGGAAAAAGTTTGCTTACAATTCATGATTTAAACAAAATAAAATAAATATAATTTTTGGTCCTGGTTTGGTTTAAACAGTAACTAAAAAACTAATTACAATGTTCAGCTCTAGTATTAATTTCCAGGAATATTAGAATTATCACAATTTAAGTTTCAAGTTCAAAGGAGTCTTAGTACACTTTGGCAAGGTTTTTGCAGCCATAATTTCAACAATATTAGAACTTGGACTTGTTGGCCCTTCTTTTTTTGAGTGTTTTTAGCAAAATATTCAATTGAGATATGGGTAAGTACAGAACCTGCCTGAAGATTTACCAATCTGCATGCGTATGCTGGGAGCAAAATAAGAAAGTCACAAAATTGATTAAGATATATGTTTAGTATCTTGATAAATACATTTTAAGAAGAATGACTTACAAAAACAAGCCATCACAGATATCAAACAAGCTCTAGCAATTCTATTTTTTTTATTATTTTCAACTGAGTTCATTTGTATTTTGCAATGCCAGTCATAAAGCACAGAAAAAATTAATCTTCTGGGCCTTTTGGCCATAAATATAATTAATTGGTTGAAGGCAATTTGATAATTATGTAAGAAATTCTTAAGCTCTTTCAGTCTTTTGGAATTAGGCACATTTTGCAGAATCCATCAATTTAGTTTTTAAGAATACTTTTGGGGTCTATGTGGAGCCTACAGGCATTGTTGAAAATGCAGACTATCAGTGAGATTGATATTCTACAACATGCTAGTAGCCCATTTTTTATTTTTTTAAAATCAACAAATAGGGAGCTTGAGCAGGGGGCAGTTTTCTTAGGTAATTTTAAGGCCTCAGGTTCTTACTGCACTACATTGCTTATATGCCAGCTACAGCATGTATAATTGTTTTAGAAAAACAAAGCATCTAACATGTTTAAGCACATTTTCCCCACCATATTTTTGCCTTGATATTGCTTACCTTTTATATGAAGGGCCCCAGAATTGTACTTTGACTTAATTCCTTTGACTTTGGTAAGAAAGAATCTGAAAGGGTTCTGCCCATTCAACAGATCCCATTTGTCCTGCACTTCAGATGCGTCTGTAGACTTGTGACTTGATGAAATCTTACAAGCTGTTGGTAGCTCCATGGATGTACAACTTTCTACTTTTCTGATTGTAGTTATTGCATCTCTATTTCCACTCGAGGTTTTAAGATCCTCATCTTCACTACTGGAAAGACACCAGCCAAAATCTTCCCGGAAAAATTTCTGATCTGAGGCCTCCTCCTGTGAAAAATTTCCAGCTAGGTATTTCAGAGGAGACATTTTTCTCTTGTGAGCAGCTTTCCTGGCATCTGAGCATGAGTGGCCACTCTCTTTAATTTCCTGACCTCTTTGCTTCATAGAGGTAGAAGGCTTCTCAGAATCAGCTAACTCATCCAAACTGTCTTCACTACTGGACAATGTCCATTTCCCATGCTGACTTTCCTGAAACATGATATCCTATATCAAGGAGAAAAAAGGGGACTTTCTCCAGGAAAGTCCAAAGGAATGGGAGACTACTTCTCTCACCTTCTCACAATAGAGGTTAATTACCGATCATGCTGCGCCTTCAGCTTTCACACATTCCCATTCAGGTATATCCAAAGAGAATTCAATTATATTTGGTTCTCTATACACTCGCCGCCCTCCGTTCCTAAGTAAGTGCAGCAGGCAAACTCTTGTTCTATCTTTTAAGGGCAAACCATAATCGATATAAAATATGCTGGGCAGGAGACAGTACGTGTGGATAATTCAATGTCCCGAATTTAGTGATTTTAGATCGTTCCCCACTTCTATATACTTAAATCCATCGCGAGCCACGTCGCACAGTTCGTAACAGAAAATGACCGTGGGGACCTGTGCATATAAGAGAGAAGGAAGGGAAGCTCTGCGCGCTAGAAATCAAACCTGAACAAGCTGTATGTGAAAGAAAATGGAAGAAAAGAAACAGAAAAATAACTCCCCCAAAACACCCAGGAGGGAACTTCTTCCTCACTGGTGGCTTCAGCGAGTGAACTGCGATCCACCAGCGAAACGGCTTAAAAAGAGGGCGAAAAGCCGCACTAGGGAGACACACTTCCTCTTCCGGGTAAAACTTCCGCCCCCGCCCCCCCTTCCCGGACTCCATGATTGACATCCCGTCGCTACCAATGATTGGGCCGTTTATCAAGAACTAAGAGCTTTTTCCCGCCCGATGCCTCCAATGGGTCTTTCTCACACCTTCGGCCGCTGATAAATCCGCATTTTGATCGTGAAGAGGACGTTGGGGGAAGAGAGTCGCTCCGTTGCTAAGGGAAACTTCATGCAAGTTGGCGGTGCTTCTGCTGTTGGCAATGTGCGCGGCTGCTAATGAAGCGGCGAAATCAAAAGATTGCCCAGCCGAGAAGTACCGCAAGAAGCGATGGGTTGAAGTAGGTAGTTTCAATGGGGCTTTTATTATCGATGTCCCTGTATTTTCTCGCCTCATCTAAAGATCCCCAACTGCTGAAGACCCCTAAATCCTACCAATGCAACCTCCGAAGGATACATTTCAAGAAACACTGGGGGAGCGGGAAACTTTCCCCAAATACATGCCAAAATACAACTTCGTTTTGTGTGCCGGTTGCGTCCTTTCCTGGACTAGAAGGGAATGATCTTGGTCGCCACCGGAGTGGGTCCTGCAATGCACCTTCCAATGGGGCTGCCTTAAAAGAATATCCAGAAGCTTCAGCTGGTCCAGAATGCAGGATAGGCAGTTACGGGGGCTGCTCAGCATGCCCTTAAGTTGCCAGTATGTTTCGAAGTGCAATACGAACGGTTGGTTCTCCCCAGTAAAACCTGACGTGGAGCATGAGTAGGTAAATTGTGGGACTGCCTCTCCCCATTTATTTCTGCCTGATCCATCCAATCCAGTAAGAGAGGCATGCTTGAAAGATGTGACCGAAAGTATGCCCAACTGTGTCAGATTAACAGATTATAACAGTATAACAGAGTTGGAAGGGACCTTGAGGTTTTCTAGTCTAACCCTCTGCTCAAGGAGCAAATCCTTAGCATTTCAGACAAGTGCTTGTTTTCCAATCTCTTCTTAAAAACCTCCAGTGATGGAGTGCTTACACTTCTGAAGGCAAGCTGTTCCACCAATTAAGTGTTCTAACTGTCAGGAAATTTCTCCTTATTTTTAATTGCTTCTCTCTGAAACTTGAAACTCTCTGATAAGTTTCAATCCACTGCTTATTGTTCTTCCTTCAGGTACTTTGGAAAATAGGTTAACCCCTTCTTTGAGCCCCCCCCCTTAAATATTGGAACACTGCTATCATGTAATCCCTAATCCTTTTCATTAACTTAGACATACCTAATTCTTGCAATTAAAAGCCTAACACATAGAAGGCTTTTATATATGACAACCAACATGTTGAATTTCACCTGGTAGCCTGCTGATAGAGATGGAGAAGTTTTATATGAAGATATCATAATCTGCTTGTGCTTCCTTTTTCTGCACCAGTTAAAGTTTCTAAATGGATTTTAAGAGCAGCCTCAAGTAGAGTGAAGTGCCAGAATCCAGATGAGAGGTGATTAACGCATGAATAATTGTGAATTATATGTCAGTTCAGAAATGGGTACAACTGGTGTACAACTTTGTGCAAAGCCCATCTTGGCCGCAGCTACAAACCTGTTGCTTAAGCAGGAACAATGAATCCAAGAAGTTCTCGGAATTGTATATCTGTTATATACAGAGGTATATTATTCCATTCAAAACTAACATTGCAAATCCCCAGGAATGGAAGGTCCATGAACCCTCTTGGTCTTATCAGCTTTGAGCTTGAGTCTGTTGTTTCAATCCAGATCATCACAAAGGTAGAACCAGACTTAAATAAGGGCTGAGACAGAGAACCATCATCACTTTACTGATTCCATTTAATCCCATACTGATGGATAACCTCACCCAGGGGTCTAATAACACTGCAGCACCATTTCTCATAATCCCAAAGCCCATAGATGGTCCAAAAGGACATCACGATTAAGAGATCAATCAGGACAGATGCATCATTAAAGATCACCAACAAGTGCTGTTTCTATATTATGTGATACCATGGCATACACCATATGTTGAATGAACTTTAATCTGAATTAATGTATGATATTTTTATACATTCATTATGCCTGGAAGATGGGGATTTTAAAAGTTTTATTCTAGCCAGGTAGGAAGTTTGTTTATAGATTGTACTAATGTTAGCATTAAAATTTCAATGAAAGTTAGATTTATTTTTCCTAGTTCTCTGGAATGTGATAATTGCTTTATGCTCACTTCCAAAAGCCTTATAATCTCTAATATATTTTGTAATTTATATCTAGAATTTAAAATAACAGCTTATTGGTTGTTTCTTTTTATCATTCAAAGATTCTGAAGTAGCTTTGGTCTGTTGTCAGGACCTGATAATTTGTTCATGTATTTCATTAACAGTTTTCTTCACAAAGTGGTTCTAGTGATCATCAGTAGGCTATTTGTCAATTTTCTTTTCTCTTTGGGTTATTTTAAAGACATGTTGCTGCATGATTCTGTAACTAAAAGACGCTGAGATCTTTATTTAATGAGAAATGTAGTATTATTAGATTCATGTGTATTTTCTCTAATCTCTTTAATATACATTCAGAGAATATCAAAGTATTTCTGAACTGCATTAGTACTATTATCCAATTAAGGATTGCTTTGACATTTTCTTATTTTGTGACTATTTTAGCAGCTGCTGAAAAAAAAGATACCATTTTTTGAGGAAAGATATTCAAATTGTGAATCTTCATTATAAATTCTTTTTTATTGGTCTTAAATGGTTGGGATTGCCAAATTCACTGCATCATTAGCTTTGTTAAAAAATAATCTCAAGTGTAGAAGACAAGAGAGAAAGGAAGTTCAAGAGTAGGAAGAGGCAGAAAAGAGGTAAACAGTTTGGCACTGGGCTGGCTAGTTATGTCGTATGTACCTCTGTGTTGGGCCATTTGTTAAACATTCATAAGTAATTGTTTTACTGTGTCTAGATTATTGTATATCTGATAAAGGCATGATCTGTTTTTGACAAACCCATGTTGGCTTCTGATTATAACTTTTCTTTTTTTTTTTTGCACTGCTTTTTTTCATACCCATGGTCATTTGGTTTCTCTGTTTGGATAAGGAAATATCTCTGAAACAATGACCTGCAGAACAAGGGTTGTCTAATATGGTGGTCACCAACCAGTGGGCTGGGGACCACTAGTGGTCCATGAGAAAATTTTGGTAGTCCGCAGAGAAATGTCACCCCCCAAAACACCCCCCAAAGCAATTAATCCAGGCTGTGCGGGAACACAAGGCTGTGCCATCCAAATGGCCCACGGGAACACAAGGTTTGCATTGCTTGCATTACAAACAACACGAGGTAGTGAGGGAAGGGGGGAAAGGGCGGAGGGGGAGAACTTGCCCTATTTGCCCTACGTGCCTGGCCTGGCCAACGAGCTGCTTCTTTTCGCTTCTGCTTTTGGCTGCATGCAAGGAAAGCAGCAAAAGTCTTTTTTTCTCTCCCTCAAACTCCAGCAGAAATGAGCCTTTGGGACCCTGCAAGGAATCTGCCCCATGAGGCTGCGCTGGCATGACAAGTCTCGCAAAGACTCATTTCTGGCGGAGTTTGGGGGAGAAAAAGAAAGACTTCTGCTGCTTCTGCTGCTTTCCTTGCAAGAAGCCAAAAGTCTCTCTCTCTCTTCCCCTGAGAACATAGCTGGAGATGGTATCCTGCGATCCCAAATAAAGAATGATCGATTAGTAGGAAAATGGGGCGGGGAATTTTCCTGCAGACTTTTTTTGGGATTTTCCCAGGGTCTTTGGTCTGCAGGATTTAAAATTATGAGTTTGGTGGTCCCTGAGGTCCATAAGGTTGGCGACCCCTGATCTAATATATACATAGCATTATACATTACAGACAATATTATTTCAAATTTTAAATTGGAACTGTTTAAGTTTGCAAAATAGTCATAAAACTGTCTTGCAAACTAACCATTTCCTTTACAAATAAATTAATTTAAAATTATGGTGAAATAACTCTGTTGCTTTCATACACAAACATAAAGATAGAATTAGGAACAGCTTCTGAAGCAGTTACTAAGGCTGTAAAAATACTTAGTTGCTTTAAAATTTTTAACACCATGTTATTGTATGTTCTGAAGCACATTTTGAAAGATTTTCACAGCTCTAATATACATCAAGATGTGACCTTTTAAATTTCTAATTATCTATTTTATTTAGGCTTTTGAGGCATGTGATGAAAACAACAAAGGATACTTAAACCGAGAAGACTATAAAGTTGCTATAGTGATGCTATTTGGCTATAAGCCCTCAAAGGTACCATTTATTTCATATATTGAGGATTGGCCTATTGTTTCAATATCCTGAACACAAGGCATTAAATAATCTCTATTAATATGAAGTTTTCAAAGAACATTTATTTCAAAATTATTAAAAAATATAAAACATTTGGCTCTTGCTATCTTTTTGAGATATTGCAGATAAGTTTCTCACTTTCCCTTGTTCTAAGCTTCAGCCTCCCAAAGCTAATATAATTCAGTAAGTGTACCCAGTAACCCTTATTATAAACTTTTTAGTAGGGAGAGAACACAAACTGGATACACACCACAAACAGTAAAGAGGCACTTCCCTGCATCTCAAAGATGGTGGAAGCAATCTGGTTTATAGATCAAAAGGATTGTTTCTGTATCAAAAGTGCTTTTTTCAAAAGGCAATTTGACTCTTTTTTCTTGAGAAAAAAGAAAAAAACTACTGATGAAGCTTCTTGGATGAGAAGTGAAATGTCTTTTTTTTCCTTAAGAAAAAAACAGTCTAGGTGCCTTTTGAAAAAGTACCTGTGAGACCTGGATGACTTAAAATCCCCGTAGACAAGACTGCTTCTGTACTTTAAAATACCATTTAGCTTTACTGCAATATCATCTGTGGTAAATTCAGTTTTGTTTGGCTTTTATTCCACTGCTGTCACTATAAGTATACAGGATTTTTCCCTCTGTGTTAAATAAAAAGACAGTTATGCTGACAAATATATTACAGTATTGAGTGCAAATATCAGTTATCATGAGACAAATTGTGATAAGAGAAAAATGTTCTTGCTGTGTGATTCGTATTTACTCCTGTATATAAATTTAAAAGACTGAACATCTGATGGTTTCAGTCAATGGGAAAATGTCTTAAACTACTATGTAAGCATTTGTCTTTTACTGGATTTAAAGTCCAATATCAGGCTAAGTTATTTTCAATTACATTGACTAGACAACAGTAATTGAATTCTAATATTGGGATTCCCAACTAAATCCTAGTGTTGTGACATTCATGGGCTGAGGACTGGTTTGGAGGAATAAAGAGATTGAAAGTACAATTTATGTGTTGTGTCATTCATGAGCTGAGGACTGGTTTGGAGGAATATAGAGATTGAAAGTACAATTTATGGGGGTGGTGGTGGTGGTGGGGGGGAAGAAGCAGAAATCACTCCCAAATTCAAAAATCAGTGAGAAGACCTGTGGTTTGGGACTAACGTAGGGTGGATCAGAATACTGAGGAGATAATGCTACAAGCTTCTGGTGAAATAGATCTTAGCAAATCAAACCTCAGTATATTAGTATAAACTACAGCAATAATCAAATAAAATAAAAGTAATTGGAGTTTTCATTTTTATTGAAACTATTGTTTCTTTGATGCTAGAAGAGAATGACAACATAGATTTTAATGTTGATTTAATATTTATTCATTTGATATTTGTATTGTTTCACTTCAGCTCAAACATGGAACTTTTGCCACTCTTGAGTTTATGTTGTTCTACTATACTGTTTGAACGCCCATTGTCACTTCTGAATTATTTATTAACCATATTTTTGGCACTATAAGATGCTCCAGCCCATAACACGCATTTAGCTTTTGGGGAGGAAAACAAGAAAAAAAAATCTGCCTCTGCTTCCCAGCAATTTGCCTCCTTATATCAAACAGCAAACAACCTGGGCAGCTACAGCACAGCCTGACTTAGCACGAGCAGCTGATTGGCGGTTGGATCAGCCATCCGGAATACCGCTGATCACCTGTTCCAGGTAGCAGGGATCACCGGCACCTATCGCCGCTTCCATATGCCCCATTTTTGGCCCATTCCAGGTGGCGGCAGGGAACGAACCAAAAATGGGATACAGGGAGGCTGAAAATGAGGCATGTGGAGGCCAAAGACAGGAAACACAGAGGCAGTGATAGGCAGCGTCAGTGATGGACAGCGACAGCGGTGATGGGTGCCAGTCAGCTGCTCATGTTGAATCAGGATATGCTAAAGATGATCAGGCTATTTGCTGTTTGCTGAAAGGAGGAAAATTGCTGGGAGGCAGAGGCCAAAAGGTGGGGGCCAGTGGGTGAGGGCTGGTGAGTGGGCGAGGCTTTGGTAACATTAGTTCTATAAAACACACAGACATTTCCACCCACTTTTTTTGGGGGGGGAGTACATCTTATAGTGCAAAAAATACAGGTACTTAATTTGTATAATTGCCCATGCTGCCCTTGTCAGGTCAGCATATATTGAACAATAATAACTCAGCAAACACATAAAAAAACAAAATCCACAACAGAAATGTACATAGGCATAAAGTGTCAGGAAATGTCATCCAACTGGTCATATCACTCCCAGATCCAAGTATTCAGGAAAAAAACAGTCTTTAGTGTCTTTCTGAAAGATCAGCAGGGTTGGGGCCTAACAAATCAAAGTTATTGTTCTAGAGGACAGGAGCAGCAATAGGGAAGACATATTGCATAGATCCTACCTAAGTAATGGAACCCAGAGGAAAAATATAAGCTATTGTATAGTTATGATGTAATAGCAAATAGTTGATTGCCAGCAAACATTATAAGCCATGTTCAATGACATTTAGTAATGTTGCTAATAATTCAGTATTGTATGAGGAATTTGAATTACAGATTATATCTGAATTAACTTAGTTTGGTTCTTATGTTAAAGGATAAACCGGCTCCATGAGTGGTTCTTTTCTTCAGATTTCAATAAATTATTAAATTGATTTACAAATATTTAAGTGAAGAAAATAAAGAAGTAAGAAATTTGGGTTAAAAATCAAATAAACAAATAAACGTGTATAGGAAAAGAGCATGCAGAGCTGGGGGAGGGGCAGAGTTAAACACATCATTAGTTTAGAGTCCTTGCATTGTCACAAGAGATCCAAGTCCAGACTCCCCTTGAATTCTGTTGACCCTTATCTAATCTATGTTATGATTTAAATCTTAAGTCTTGGTGATCTGTGGCTAAGAGATATTTAAAGGGGGTCTGTGATGAAGAAAAGGTTGAGAACTACTAGTTTAATATGCTAATTCCAACACCACTGATTTTTAAATCCACAGTTAAAACAGCTTGATTTAATATGTTGAATTGGTATTTATTTGGTCATGACTAGCTTAGGTTCATTTCATTTCAGTGGGTGCATTGAGCCTGGAAAAGTTTTAAACTTTTCATTTTAGTTATATCAGATTACTTCTTGAGAAAAACGATTTTAATTTTGATATTTGAAAAATTGATTCTCTTAGAGCAGGGGTGTCAAACTCACGTGTCATATTGTTATCATGTGACGTATCGCAACTTTCCCCCCCTTAAACTGGGCGTGGGTGTGGCCAGGGTATGACACATCAGGCCCATGGGCCACGAGTTTGGCGGCCCTGACTTAGAATTTAATACAATGCCTTCTTAATCTACTCTTTAGCATATGTTATTAGAGACATTGTTACAGTGTTACTGCCCAGTTAAGTACTTTCAAATTTCATTAATTTTGGTTTTATAAATTTGTGTGTTTGACTTTTCAATTAAAATCTAGAGATGTTAAGGTTTTTAAACTTTGATTGATCTTGCTCTAAATGTTGAGTTTTTACAGGATGATTGTGGGGAAAACAAGAAGTAGATCAAAAATAAAGTGGAATAATTAGATAATTATGAATTTATCCTAATAATTCTGAAGAATTTATTAATATGTGAGCATTTAAGGGATTTTTTGTTGATTATATCATTTTTTCTATTTTAGGTAGAAGTGGATTCAGTTATGGCCTCTGTGAAACAAAATCCATTTGGTATTATAAATATGAAAATCTATTATTATGCACTGATGATAAGAACTTAATCAAAAACTTGCGAGTTTGAAACCCATTTTAGAGATCAACTTGCAAATATTCGTTTTGTTTATTTATTGTTATGATAATTTACATTACAAATATGGAAGATGGAGAAATTGCATATAGGTACCTTCATGCAATTATAGCTTCAGACTATGAGCCAAACCTAATATTGTTAAGCAACAGGAATACTTGTCTTTATGCTCTCTCTGTATTTCCCAGATCTGTTCAAGATTATTTCCTAGTGTCCTGAGCATACTGGGAAGAAGGTCCTGCAATAGTGAAGGATAAATCTGCTCCATGAGTGGTTCTTTTCTTCAGATTTCAATAAATTATTAAATTGATTTACAAATATTTAAGTGAAGAAAATAAAGAAGTAAGAAATTTGGGTTAAAAATCAAATAAACAAATAAATGTGTGTAGGAAAAGAGCATGCAGAGCTGGGGGAGGGGCAGAGTTAAACACATCATTAGTTTAGAGTCCTTGCATTGTCACAAGAGATCCAAGTCCAGACTCCCCTTGAATTCTGTTGACCCTTATCTAATGCCAATTTACTGCTGACTTAGTTGACTAGATTCTTGTGTATAGGCTTGAATAAATCTTCTATGCTGCAACCTTAAAAATGGTCCTAATTATCTTTTGCCTAATGATAGTAATTAGCACAAAAAGCTCTTACTTATATATTTCTGCCCTATATTAAATTCATGAGATTAAAATATAGTTTAGCTAGCAAAATAATTTTTCTTTGTCTAAGGTTCATTCTGAAATATCAGTTAGCTGCAATTCATTTTAGCATTGGTTACTTCATAATAGAAAAATAGTTTACTTTAATATCCACAGTAATATTATATATCCTGGAAATCATAAGTATATTTGTAAATATGACATTTCTATAAATTAATTGTGGGAATAACACTGCTAACAGTTTAGTGAAACAATAATATGTGACGGTTCTAATTGGCTGAAATAATATAATATGGAAATGAAACTAATGGTTTTGGTTCAGAATTTTAAGATGGATAGATGGATGGATAATAGTTCAGTCCATATTTCTTATGTGCTGCAAAATATATTTATGACTTCCTACTTTTAAGCTGAATTTATTAAAAGTGTCCACTAACCCACATTTTATTCAGTTAAAGCTAATTTTTACATTTTATTTTATTTTGATTAAATCTTCCTACTAATTTTCAGCCTTCAGATTATTATGGGATTTTTGGGAGTTTTCTAGAAGGGAAGTGAGAGCTTGTAGTAACAACTTTGAGTCAATATATTCTTACCATTAGAAAAAGGAATCAATTTTATGGTTAATTGTAATAACTAATTTTGGTTTGCTCACAAACCTTGCTATAATGTATTCATGAGTAATCTATTAATTTTTATAAAAATGTTTGTTTAAATTAAGAATATCCATTCTATACTTGCATATTTTGTAATAAAGTTAGTTTGCATTGCTGTTATACATAGGTATCTGATAAATAGTATTCTTTAGCAAATATAAGAAACATTTATTTTGGAAAAGCTAGACATGGTCAATATATTAGTATTTAGTTTATCTAAATTTATATACATATATATTTATATTTCTATACATTGTGATGCATTAATCCTGTGTACACAATGGGAAATAAGTTGCAATGAACGTTTAGTTGCCTGAACCACACAATGGGCAACAACTAAATTTTATAAATAAATGAAAAATTCATGAAGAAGATTACATAGACTGTACTACCCTGTTTGAATCTAATCTGTTGAAAGAATAATTATTTACTTCTGTGGATACATGCCTAACCATAACCCTATTTTTTTAGGTTTATCACTTGAAGAATTTTTAAATCTTATGACTACAAAGAAGGTTGTACACTTTTACCATAGTGAAGTAAGACGGTTATTCATGTCTTTTGACAGACAGTGTAAGTTTTCCCACAATGTGGAATAACTTTATTTGAATATCTGATTGATAAAATGTTTTGCTATTATATTTTAATTATATCCTTTTTTCTGTACAGGTTAGGGCAGCATAAAAATCTTTCTCCTTCTGTTGTCAATATCATTACAAGGCAATTATTGAAGGCAAATTGCATTTTGGGCTTGTTTGGGTGGGATTTGAAGCATTTACAGGTAATCTGTTCAAAGTTAATGGCATGGATCCAGGGCACTATATGACAGGTCCTTGTAGTTGTGGCAGTCGCAACACCCCCTTGATAATCTGATTGTGATTTGGGCACTAAGAGTCTCACAATTATGACATCACAGCATACCACAATCACAAGATCATCATTTGCAACTTTCACTGCCTTCTGACAAGTAAAGTCAATGGGGAAACTGGGTAGAGGTCGCAAATTGTGATCATATGACCACAGGATTTACCTAACGCTTGCTACTGGGACTACCACAACTGCTGTTATATTGGCATGGTCACATGACATTGTATTTTACAACCACATTGCTTAGCTTCAGAGTTTCCTGTCCCAATTACCACCATTAAGCAAGAACTACTTGTTCTATCTTGTGGAAAGATTGGACATAATTCTCCCCAGTCTGATTTTTCAATACTCTATATTTGCCTTTAGTTAATGAGCCAGATGCTTCTGAGTTTATCAAAGTTAGAAATAATATTATCCAATTAAAATGTAAAATCAGAAGCACTGTGAGAGCACCTTTTTTGATTAACAAATGTTATTAAAAAAACATAAGCTTACATTATTTTTTTCCAAATATGAAGCTCTTCATTTCTTGTGGATTAACAATTGCAGTTTTCAATCTTGGTTTATGAATGTACATCTAAGTATCTTTCAACCTGAATTCCCTTTTCTGTTTTATTGTCAACAAGGTAGAGGATTTTTATCATTTGAAGATTTCAAAAAAGCTTTCAGTATTGTTGCACCAAAGTTACCAGAAAGGATCATTGTTGAAGCATTCAGGTAGGATGAATTGAATTATTTGAGATGCTCTGAAAAATTGCATGGTCTGGTCTGGTCTATTGCAGGCATTGTATAGTACTTACAAAATAATCAGATCTCTGTATTCTGTCCCTGTTCTCTTCCCAGCATGCACTTGCATATATTTTGTCCTCTCTTATTTTCTCTATTATCCTATTACAAATAGTTTCCAAAGAGATCAAGAAGATGTTGGGTGCAAGAAGTGCCGTCAAATAACTTTGGCAAAAGGTAATGGGGGGCTTTGGGAATGCTCTGACAAGCTGTCGCTGCAGTAACTTCAAAATCTATGCAACAGTTTCAACAACATTTCAGATGCTTCCTCTCTCCTGATAGATAATTTTCTTGCAGATTTTACTCCATCCTGATTTAAAAACACAAATAGGTTATGGGTGGAGTTAGACATCTGTTAGGCATCCCATATTATATAGGATGTGATGAGGGAGGGATTCCTTTTTTAAAAATTCATTTTTCAGAATTCAAATGAATTGGGCAGTTCCCCAGACTCACACAAGGCAGAGTTGGCTATTTAGAAGCTAATGGCTTAATTATAAAATTATTCAGTGGCTTTTCCACAGCCTTACTATATGAAATTCTCTATTTCAGTTTTATGTAACCTGTAGCATACTTTGTCAAATCACAGTGTTTCTTTAAACAATTTTCTGTAAACAATTGTTTAATTTCATTCACGAACAGCAGGGTTGTAGATATGTGTATAGGTAAACATAAGTTTTAATATGTACATTGATCTTAACAGTGCATGTGGAAAATGGATTTAAATTGACAATATATCTGTTGAACCATGTGGTGGTGCTAAATAGCTTTTTAAAGAGAATCAGTGAAAGAAATGTAAATTATTTCACAATGCGGTACTTATCTTAGATTTTTTTAAGATACTGCTTTTTAACAACTTAGTATACAGGTAATGCTGTAACTTGTGAGAAGTAAATCTTCGTTGCTATAGTTCATAAAATATATTTAATCATTATAACAATGTCAATTCACTTCAGGTTTTCTTTAGTCTACCTCTTGATACAGGTTCTAAACACATATCATAACTGTCACTGTAAAATGAAGCAAAAGTCACAACACTGGAATGGTACACAAATTCCAAACTCTTTAACTTTCTTTAACTGAAGAAATCCATAACATACTTTGTTTCAGTGCCTGCTTGCTGGCCTCCAATAGTCATAATGATTTTGCAAACAAAATTTGTGCAGGATTCTAGTAATCTGTTCATGCATTATTTGTTCTATCAGGAATAATTGAAATCATTGAGGCAGGTCTTAACAAGTGTGGAAATTTTGCATTGTACCAGCAAAATCCATAGGTTTCAGTTTATATCCCTGTTCAAATTTGTACCATATAGTCAATTTACTATAAATAGTGTTATGAACTCAAATGTAACTCTGATCTGTGCCCATGGTTCTTGAGCTCTCTGAGTACATGGAATTCCCTGGTTGTGTATCTTTCCAAGACATCATGATGTACTTTTCTCACCTCTGGTCCATGGAATAAAGGTAATTGCTACCACAGCCATCAATGTTCTTCCGGTGAAGAAACAGGCTGTAAGAAGTTGTATCTCTCCAAGTTATTTACAAGTAGTCCTTATTACTGACTGCTCATTCAGTGACCATTTGAAGGTACAGTGGCACTGAAAAAGGCTGGTCCTCAAGCTTGGGGCTCTTGCAATGTCTCTGAGGTCATGTCATCATGATTTGGGTGTTTGATAACCGGCATGCGTTTTTACAATGCTCACAACATGTTGTGCTCATGTGATCACCATTTCTGACCTTCACAGTCAGCAAATGCAGTCAATAGGGAAGCTGTCATGGAAGTTACAAATTGTGGTCCCGTGACATTACGCTTAACTGCAGTGATCTATTTTAACAACTGCATGTGGAACTGATGCCTTAATTTAAGCAACTCACTTGCTGTTTCACTTTACAACCGTGTGTTTTAGTAACAGAATTGCCTGTCTCAATTGCTACTTCCTTCCCTTTGGCTAGCTTACAATAAATGCCAAGATACCTTTCCAGTCAGCATCTTCCTTTTCTTTGTGCTTGCCGTAAGACGTAAGTGGAGAGGATTAGTAGCAATATATAAATATTTGATTTCTCTTCTGTATTTTAGTAATCACAACTATCTTGATTCCTGTAAAGAAGCCAAGATTTTTTTTTAATATTTGCAAAATAGAGCCAAACATACGGTGCAAATGATGGATGGAGTTACTGAGCTGCAGATAAATAAGCAGCTGGACTTGGCACATTATGTGTCCTTGTTCTCAGGCAGATATAATGGCACTGGTTTCTACCCCTCTTGCTCAATGGCAGTTATGCATATGCACCTTAAGTAGTGGTTCTCAACTTTTTATTCATCACGGATCTCCTTTAAATACCTTTTGTGGCCACGGACCATGGCCACGGACTACCAAGGCTTAACTCAAGATTTCAATCATAACATTTCTTCAAGTCTTTGACCCTATAAATATATCACGGCTCCCCAGAGGCCCACAGACCATAGGCTGAGAACTACTATTCTAGAGTGTTTGCTTTACAGCGCAATAAAAATATATGCCTTGCAAACTAGGAAGAGCTCTTTCTCCTGTTCAGCAACGATTTCTTCCACTGTTATCACATTGAATGAGCTGGTCTAAGCAATTCCATCCTACGTATAGCAGCAAAGTATGCATACTAACCTGGAAAAATGAACCATTGCGCTCAATAGGAATTTGAGTGGAGTAAGCATTCATGGTTTTGTGCTTGATGAGCCTAGCACAAATGTCCTGGCTTCCTATGTTCAGCTATTTCATCCTTCAATTCATCTCTGTCTTGTTTTTTTTCTTTTCTAATTCAGCTTCCTTTTCACAACTCATTACAATCTTTTCTGCACCTTCTTTTAATAAAAGATGGTGTGATGTATATAAATGTGTGTGTGTGTATATACATTGTATATATTGTATATGTAAGGGGAAATAGTTTATATGTGAATAAACAAAATATGAGTAATAAACAAAAATTACATATGATAGGCAATTAATTTAAATATTTTCTGTAAATATTTTACAGAAAATTTACATATTTAAATTAACATTAATATTTTCCTTTTTTCAGAGAGCTCTCTTGCATGTGTGCTGGGTGATAGACAAATACCTGAGTATGAGTATGTTTCTTGTAGATACTTACAGCTGGAAGATGGCAATCCTAAATTGACAAAATAGGAAAACTAAGAATTATATACAATATAGTATATTTTCTTTTGAGAGCAGGCATCAGAATTTCATTTTTTAATATGTGCCAGTGTGTTCACAGAAAAAAGTGGCAATAAAGGTTATTAAAGGTCTTAAACAAAGAAAAAACACACAATACACATACACATTCTATCTTAAAGTTCTTTTTATTTAACCAGTCTTTTGTGTAAATAACATTTGCAGAAGCAGATTTTTGGAGATTGTATTACTACTACTTTTTTTTTTTTAATCCATTGAAGTAAACTTATGTTTTGGCATTCATAATGAGTAGCGAACTTGTACTGATGATGTTACCTAGTTTGGGTAATGAAATATCTGCAAGAAAACAACCTGAGGGAGCACCAAGGATCCCTCAATAATGAATTCCTTTCTTTAAAAACTATGTACTTGGGTACTCTAAAGACTTAAGTTCCACACCATAACAATTCCTATGTATGCTGCATATGCCATGAAGCAAATGCAGATTGTTAGCTATTGCTGCTTTTGTGGGGATTTTTGATCGGGATATGCAAGATAATATTTGAACAGAAGCTATTTTGTTTCTCATTTTAAGTTAATATGCTTAGATGAATAGGATCGCACATTTGTCTTTATCTGTTCCCATTCAAAATGACCTGAAATTATATAAAAAATATGAAAATAATCAGATTTTGTGTGGATACCTTCAGCAAAGATCTTGTGCTGTCTATGAAATTTTTATTTAGACATATACTGCAGAGTGAATATGAAACATTAATCTTCCTATGGCTAGTTGCCATGGGAACGTGGTACACAGTGTAATGTCATTCCAGTTCTGGTGATTTCTGCAGCAGCTTTTTGATGATCTTCTTTCTTAAGCAATATTCATATAGCTTAATCTTTGCAAAATGGCCTACATATTTCACCTATGTGCTAATTTTCCCATATTGTTTTAATTTAATGCGTGTTTTAAAGTATTTCATAATTCTTATATTTTATACTTATTCTGTAGAATTGAAATGTATTTTACTAGGCCAAAGTTCATCTGTGCCCCAAATAAATTAAATATTCTCATTCCTTACTATGAAAAGAATTATTTGTCGCTGCAGAATTTGGCTCACATTAATTTTTAGAATTCCAGAGAAAAAGTCTTTTCCATTTGCTGTAAGGAAATACATCAGACAAGAAGCTGGGAAATAGGGAAGCTTTTTCTGCTTTTTTTCTGGAAAACAATATAAGGGGGATTACATATATCCAGTCAATTTCAAACCGTGTATTGATTTTTAGTTCATTTTGTTATTGCAATGTGTGCTGTGCATTCAGTGCAAAATGCAATGTGTGCAATTTATTCACATCACTAGAACGCTTCATATGTTTTAAAAATATTAAATATGATTTTAGTCATGTAACAATTATATTAATTTAATTTACTATTAGATATTTTCAAAGCTTTATTTTGGTGCTCCTTCATGTTTCCAAAGTTTTTTTGAGTCAAAAGTAGATCCACTGACTTCTCTATAAATAGTCAAAAGCAGATAAGCTCCTCCACCCATACCCCAAAACTTAAGTATTGAATCTTTTGTCCTTTGGTTTATGTGACTGAAATGCATCTTGGTTTTTCAATATGGTACTGCATTACTTGTCCTCATCAGTATCAGATCGATTGTGGCCTAATATTCTAGATAAAAGCCTTCTATTACAAGTTGCCCAGGGTTTATCCTGATATCTTTTATTCAAAATAAAAGAGCATTTTAAAGATCAAGAGTTCATTGAAAAGGACAAAATGTAAACAATAACAAATAGAAATCGGAACCATTCAACTCCCATCTATCCTATTTTGTTACAACCAGAAGCACTGTTACAGGTAACTGTAAATAACAGGCTGAAGAGGTAAGGTTGAAACTTGAGTTTGATAAAACATGGTCAGGGACTAGTTGTATATTTTGAATGAATTGATTGGTTGATTAATTGTGGTCTGACCACAGTAGATACATTTTCTCTATGACTCTGCATCTGTTATTGTTCTTCATGTCTTGCAATTATTCTCATATCACAGCTGTAACAGACTAATCCATCTGGCTGCTGATCGACTTTTCTTCCACCTTTTCCCATCATTATAGAGTTTTCTAGAGAGCTAGATATTTGTATAATTTCATAATTCGTCTCCATTGCCATATTTTGGTTGGCTATCCCTTACAGTTTACAATCTTGGCTTTTGACATTTCTCTCCTTTGTTTTCATTTTTTATTGTATTTTTACTAATGTTTCATTATGGCAGTATCCCAACCAAATTGGTGTTTATTGTGTGGGAATAATGCTATTTTCACTCCAAAACCAATACTTGGAGAATTGAGAAGAAGTGTTATATTAGTAAATGTTAATGTTAAAAGTAAAGTAACTCACTGGTTTATAGCAATGACGGCTAACCTTTTCCACTTTGCATGCCAAAAGTGCACTCGTGTGCGCGTGCGCTCGCATGCCTGCACCTATGATGCAATGCACACGCAACTCTGCTCCCTGCGCATACGCACACAACCCCCTGCATGCGCACCGTGTGCTTCTGCGCATGCGCACGCATCTCCCATGTGCGCATCTCCCGCCCACATATGCAGCAAATACCCGACAATCAGCTGGCTGGCGGGGGACGTGCATGTATGCACAGTGAGGCTCTTCCAGGTGACCTCTCGTGTGCCGGCAGAAGTGGCATTGCATGCCATTTCCAGGCACGCGTGCCATAGGTTCGTCATCACAGGTTTGTAAGGATGAGAATTCATGAACAAATTGATATATTTTGGACTGGTCAATTTAATGGACAAGTTCTGTCTTTTAAACCAGTTTGATCAATGAAGTTGCAGACTGCATATTTATTTCCAAAGGACTTTTCTGAGGGAAGCAACTGATAAAATCAGGGAGAGTATATTACAGATGCTCAGCTGTTACCTCATAAAGGGTATAATCCAGAAGAGCTACATTATACAGCTAGTATGGATATATATAAGAACAAACAGTTTGGACAACACCTTAAACATCAAGCTGGACAAGCAGTTGTCAAAAGTAAGTGATGGCTGTGTTGCACTTGCAACTTAAGCTTTTGTCAAGATAAGAAAACACTTATTTGTGAAAATACTTGAATATAAATATTCAAAGAGCACTTCAGGTACTTTTTTATAGTATCAAATTCTATATATAAAAGTGAAATACCACTCACGCATCATCACAAAGTCTCCAGAACCGTAAAGTCTACAAAACTGAAATTTAGCACGTATGTTCTCCTTGACTTCTAGATCCTCACTAAGAAAGGATTTTTCGAAATGACCATCAGAGCATTAGTATTTCATATATTATTATTAACACGCTCTGATGCTAAGGAGTTCTACTCTCCCTCCCCACCTGAAAAGAAATCTGTTCCAAATACAAAACACAAGCAGAGGAGTTTCAGTTTAGTTTCACAGCAGCAACCAGCTTTAGTGCAGAACAATTGAGCTAAACTACGTCCAGGCTCTTTGCTGTCTCCTTGTTCACATAGCAAATATTGTTTCAGTTTACAAACAGCCCTCAACTTTCTCACACACTGACAGGATGCTACCCAGATGAATACCAATGGATTCTGGTAGAATTTCCCCCTCCCCCTTATTTTCCTCCCCAAAAACTAAGCCCAACCACATAGTTTTGTAGTGAAGCACGAGTATAGAGCTAGTAGTTTCATATTCAGTGATTCATGTATGTTGACTAGTGGTATATTGCTCAAAATATCTTTAAACAGCATTAAAAAAGAGAAAGTAAAAAGAAATTGCAATAAAATGGTACAGATGGGAGATAGGAAGTATCTGAGATGTGTCTAAGTATCTAAGATATAGTTTCATTTATCTTAATGTTATGCATGTTTCTTAGCAACAAGCAGTAAAAGTATGAATTAATGACTAAAAAGTAATTTAAAAAATGACCTGTGTATTAATAGGTCATCACAGCTAGCAGGTGTTAAAAGTAGAGGTATGGAATAAAAAAGTTTCCAAAATGGAAATAAAAGGTTTCCTGTTATTTTGGATCCTATTATCCATGGGATGGAGGGATTTTTAGATATTCTGGTTTCTATAATCCAGAAGGACTTTGGTAGCATCTTTTAAGACTTAAGACTTTTAAGGCATAAGCTTTGGGGAGCTACAGCCGTAAAACCTGGACTGAATTGTAAAACCAAATAAGACTACATTATATGAGTTAAAGAGCTTTCACGTTTCTTATAGCATCAGCACAAAAATTCTAAACTGCAGCCTTTTTAAAAGTAAACATGAACATTTTCTGATGAATTAATTTCATATTTAAATCATAAGATTATTTTATAATTTTAACCCTTTGACATGGATCTCCAGAACCAGATATTCCAATTCTACATTCTAAAATGTAGTTATATAACTAATTCTAAGTTTCATATAATTTTTTAATTCCTTATAAAATTGGATTTGTTTCAATTCAAACAATGCACCTGTTGAATTGTCACACGTTGTTATAGGTAAATCATATTTAAATAGCAATCTTTTAAAGTCTTTAAAACAACCAATTAGCTTGTTTAAAGTATTCATCCCTTGTTTTGCCAAAACATTTCAAGTCAGTGCATGTTTCCCACTATTTTCACATATGGCTTATTCAATAATATTAGTTTTATCATATGAGTTGGGATTAAAATATAATTACCTCATATTAAAGGCTGGAGGTGAAAATTCTTTTTAATGTTTCTGGAGTGTAAAACCTATTAAGATTTCTAGGTATTATTTAAACTCTTAAGAGAGAGGAATTCTCATATAAATTCTTGTTCTAGAAAAAATATAGATGTTAAAATAAAAGCCCAGTGATACAATTGAAATTAGGTAAATTATATCATCTTCATCATAAAAAAGTCTCAGTTTGGCCAAAGATATTTGAGGGGCTTTTGCTTGCCATAAAAAAATCCTCATTAATTTATCTATCCATGTAGAATATCAATTAGGGATTAACACTGGAATCCTCCTTAAAATATGTATTAATTTTACTCTAGAGACTCAGTGGATATTTTAGCAATCCATTTATGTCTTCTGAAATTGCCTGTATATATTTAGATATATTTAACTTAACATATCGTAATTTACTTTAAGAATAACATAAACCCAAATCTATCCATGCAGCATTAGCAACAAATCTCTTTCAGTAGTCTATAGATACAGTGGATCCCAAAGGCAGCCAATTTGATTTATTCTAGTTATGGAATAGCAAGATTATAAGCTGTATTATGCAACTTCAATAAGTTTTAGTAATAACATTACATTCAAGGATAGTCATCTCATCAGCATATAAGAACAATTTACATTCAATATTAAATACCGCCACAGTCTTAAAATCTTGGCACTGTCTAAAAGTTGAAGCCAGTGGTTAAAAAGTCAAATTGAAAATTGAAGAAGATAAGAGCATTCTTGACAGGTACCATGATAACTTGTTAGGTTGAAAGACATATAGTTTTGTGATAAACAATGGCTAAAGATACCGAATTGAAATCCAGCATAAAATGATAGTAGAAACCAGTATTTTGTCTGTGGAGGTTCTCAATCATCCAAGTCATGGTTGTTCGGACACTTCACTCCTCACTCTTACTTAGATGAGAAGCAAAACATTTTCAAGGAAAAAGCCAAGAAAGTTCAGTTGCCTTTTGAAAAGCACCTTTGGAAAACTAATGTCTTTTTAAAATGCAATTCATGAATTCAATTTGAACCTTATCAAAGACCTCAGCATCTAAAACAAGATGCTGTATATCAGTCTGAAGAGTACTGTCAAGTTGAGCGTTACAGGGCTGTATCCTGGTCCCTCTGATCTTCCTCATTTTTATTAATTTAATTTCCTGGATGATTTTATGCTGTGCTTTAGAGTATTTTGGTGACACAATCCCACTTGAAAAGATTCATTCTTGGCTAACCTTCATTACAACAAAATGTTCTGCAGCCCCTGAACTTTAGAAATTTATTTATAACCATCCCACTTCAAAAAAACTAGGTGGTTTACAACACTCTTATACAGTTTAAAACAAAGACATAACATAAAGAACAACAGCGCACACAAAATCAGCCATAATAGTCCAACCTCCCTACCCTGAAATGGTTTTGTAACCTTTATCACTTTAATTAAGACAACGTGATTTTTTTTTTAAATTGGAAGTTATTTGGTTAATAACAAAAACATTACTGTTTGTATTTTTAAAAAATACAAATAATTAGCAAAGTATAAATAAGATTGAAAGTGGAGCTCATTTCCATTTGTGCATTTTAATATATTTAATCTACCATAAACATGTATGTAGTACAGAGGTTATGAGGGTAGAAGAACACTTTTTTCTTCTTCTTTTTAGAAAAAGCTGAATTCATTTTGCTATGCATAGCAATTTGAAAGTTCACACAGGAAGAAATATTTAATAACTGTCTGTTACCAATTGGGGACATTGCTTACATGAGTGTTCCTAGAACTTTTCGATCCTGCTATCCCCACTGTCTGCCATTGAGAATAAAAATTCCCACCGCTTACTAGAAACTATTACCTGTGAAAAAATTATCCTAGTTAACTATGATCTTATTGCTGAGTAACAGATATGAAAGTGTTTGATAGAAAATATTAGTAGTTGTTTTGATGTTCTGGAAATTGTAAGAAACCATTCTTCCTTGAAATTGACTAGTAACAATTATTGTGTGTAGGTTATTTTTTAAAAGCATGACTATGCAGTGTTTCATAATCACATCACCTGTAGTGAGTACATATAAAAATAAAATGCAAACATACGCAGTCTCATCCTGAATAAAATGCAGCCATTTAAACATTTCAGTTCAGTGTAGAAACAATAACCTAAATTATTGATTGCCTTAGTCTTCCCTAGCATCTCAATCAAAGCAGTATTTTATTATTGTTGAGAAATAGAATGATGTGAAAAATACCTTAAATACATTTTGAATGTTTTAAAAATGTAATCTTAAAAAAAAACACCATGGACAGAATCTGACATAGCATTGCTTTCTCTAGGCTCAAAAAAATTGTTACAAAGAAAAGTGATTTAAGCACAGAAAAGGCCTAGGCCATGAGTCTTTTGCTCCTGAAAGTTGTAGGAAAGGCACATCTGATTGCTTTACCATTTTGCACATTGCACACCCATTTGCTTTTCAAGCAACTATTTGAAAATAGGTAATTGCAGTTCCACTAGGTGGGGATATCATAATAAATAATTTTTTGGGGTAGGCCAGTGTTTCTTAACTTTAGCTACTTTAAGATATGTAGACTTCAGCTCCCAGAATTCACCATTCATAGGGAATTTTACGAGTTGGTCCACACATCTTAAAGTTGCTAAGATTAAGAAACACTGAGAGAGCCTAGGTTTGATAGTGCTGGTCAAGCATCTACATTAATATTGATCTTTGGAAATGTCAGGCATTTCCCGCCCCCCCTTAAAAACATCTTGCTTCTCGTCTGAGAAGCTGCTTCTACAGTTCTGACTGAATGGTGGGGAATAAGTTTCTTGGATGAAAAGCGAAAGGGAAAAAAACCCAAGAAAGTCTAATCTTTTGGAAAAGCATTTGGTACAGTTTTGAAACTTATTTCACAGTATCAAAATATCACTGCTTGTTAATTTTCTGGTAATCTGTTGCTAGGTATACAAATGAAAACAGCAAGAAAACTCAACAAATATGAACAGCTACCTCACATTTTTATTTCAAAGAATATAGTCTCCTTGTTGATAATATAGATTGGCTGTCTGCTTTTATTTTTGTCTCGTTACATTGTTCATTCAGAAATGGAACTTGGCTTTGATTGTGAGGTTTAAAATGTTTTCAATCATGGATGAAAATAAAATTGTAGAAAGAAACAGTAATGGAATAATAAAATATAGACTGAAGGATTATGTTTTCATTTAGTTTTGTTTATAATATAATTTTTTAAAAAATGCTGATGTGCATCAGGTATTTGCTTTCATTCTGTGGAAATATTGTTAGGGAAAAGATAGCAGTCATTGTCAAATTCAAAAGCGAAGCATTTTTTTTAGTATTTGTGATACTCAGCATGAGAGTATTTTATTATTATTATTGGACATTGTATTTTATCTTCCTTTATATAAAGAGAAAGCTATTTAGAGAACCATCTGCATTAAAATTTATTGTCATACAAACTGGCTACTATTTTATATACATGAATAAAACACACTTGTTCATAATCTCCAGCAATAAAACTAAGAAAAAGTCAAGATTAAAAAATGTGAAGAATGAAGGCCCACATCTGAAAAGTTAAGGCAAATTTAAATGAGAAAATTATGTAGAAAAAGCAAGATTACAGAAACAGAAAGAATATTATTGAAAGTATTTTCTCCTATGCAGTAAAAAGAATAAATAGTTAGAGGGTCAATTTACATGTGAAATTTATTGCCAAGAGATTGATAATACAATATTATTAATAACAAGCGAGACAGACAGAAAGGCAGGAGGTTGCAGGTCATTTAATGGCAGGGGTGGGATGCAAATATTTTTATTACCGGTTCTGTGAGAGTGGCTAGGTGGGAGTGACTATGTGATTGGGTGGAAATGGCTTCTTTTTTTGCAGCAGCACCCCCCACCCCCACCCCCCGTGCTCAGTTTTTTTGCTTCCTGGGCCTTAGGGAAGCCTGGGAAGCCGTTTTTGCTCCCAGAAGGCTTCCCTAAGGCCCAGGAGGCAAAAAAATACGGAGCGCCAGGGGGCTGCGCAACACCCTCTGTGCTCCACTTTTTGCCTCCTGGGCCTCAGGGAAGCCTCCTGGTGAAGCAGTAAGAACAGTGAGGGGGATCCTGGCACAGCTGATCATCGGAATAGCTGATCGTTGGGAGGGGGAAAAAAAGAAATACTGTAAGGAGTGACTAGGCGGGGGGGAGAATGCAGTCAGCAATGTTGCGCATGATGTCACACATGCACAATAAGGACTGACTGGGCAGGGAGGGGAGGGTTGGGCAGAGAGGGGCAGAGCCAGCCAGGGGCACAATTTGCCGGTTCTCCAAACTGCAGAATCGGAACAAACGGTTCTACCGAACCGGTAGAATCCCACCCCTGCTTAATGGTTAGAGAAAGACCTGTTCTAATAGATCAAATAGTTAAAAACAGGCAGGAAGTTTGTGCTTTCAGATTTGCAAGATAAAACAGATAGGAAACATAGTAGGATGAACATTATTGTAAGGCTACATTAACAGAACCTTGCAAGTATGAAGGCAAATAAACTTTTCTAAGTTACTTTCTCTTAACATTATACAATTGCGGGCTCCTGCCTCACTTGACTGATTATTTCTTAGGCAGTATCTCTTCTCTTTTTCCCAGATCATTCATACATTCCATTACAAGTCAAGAGTTAGTAAATTTAAGCACATGATATTTCAGGAAATTGCTTTAGTTCTAATTAAAGAATAGAGAAATCATTCATGCCTTTTACCATTGTGAATAGAGAACCTGTGACCCACTGGGTCATCATTTCAGAGATACTTCCTTGCCTAAATAGAGAAACAGAATGACCAAGGCCCCTCCCCCCAAAAAAAGCAGTGGGACCAGGAGCAACTTCCAATTTCTGACTTCCTGCTGGTTTGACTGCAACTGATTGTCTTTTGGCAGCTAATGGTGGGACCAATCTATCCAACTTCCAGAGAGCTAGGGTGGGACCACTCTACTTGATCTCCAGTGGTCAGAGGAGGGACTGGTTTGCTCAGCCTCTTGATGGCCTGGGTGAGACAAGTGTATTTAATCTGGAGATGTACAGCAACACTGAAGCAACCACAAATTTGCCAAATTTGAATCCTACGAGAGTCTGGGTTGTCAGATTTTGGGTGCGTTCTGTAAGTTAGCCCATTTGGGGTACCTTGATTCAAAAATAGTTGCTCTGTGATGCCCAGTTAAAGCTTACAGACACATTTTAGTACTATATATATAAAAAAACAACACAAATCCGAAATGCAAAGGACTATTAATTTTTTTATGAATGATGACTAGATTAATAATAGCAAAATATTGGAAACATCTAGAAGGCATATAAGAAAAATTGGTATGATAACTTATGGTCTAGTGTGATAATGGAAAAATTAACATATAAATTGAAAGATGAAGAAAATAAGGGAGAAAAATACTTTTTTCTGTATGATGATTTTATAGAATACTCTGATAATGACAATAATAATTAACCACCTATTTCTCTCACATTATGAGAAACTATGAAATATATAAATATTGTGAATTGAAAGTATATGTGTGTGTATTATTGACTTATTCTTGCTTTAATGTTAAAATGTATTGAATTTGTGGAAGTTTTGTTTGTACAGTTATAAAATAACTCTTTCACATGGTTTTATATTAGCATAAAATTGTTGTAAACTTAATGTTTCACTTTATAAATTCTATTTGTATGTGTGTGTTCTACTTAGCATCAATAGTAGGCATTTTCACAGTTAGTAAATGAGTTTTTAGCAATGAGCAAAATATTCAGGGTTTAAACTGATATTCATAACTATTGGGGCAGTTTGTGATAAAAAAATATATTGCCAATATTTCCCTGAAAAATGATGTTTTTAAACAAGCTAAATTTGTTTTAAATGACAGCAATTGAATGAAAGATAGGAGATATATATATAATAAACATTCTTAGTTAAGGTTTACACTTTCTAGTTTCTCATAATAAAATCCCCACCAGCTTCACTGAAAGAAATTTGTTCTTTCAAATGGTTTAACTGAAACTAAGCAAAAATGAATTTATACGTTCACAAATAGCTAATTCATGTGGGATTAATGCACTATCAATAATCATAGAATCATTCATGGAGTTGGAAGGGACCTTGGAGATCTTCTTGTCCAATCCAGTGCCCAGTGCAGGAGTCCTCATATCATCTCAGACAAATAGTTGTCTAATTTTTTTCTTGAAGACCTCCAGCAATGGAGCACCCACAACTCTGGGAATCTCATTGTTAAGAAATTCCTTCTTATTTCCAAGTTGGACCTTCTTCAAATAAGATTCCAATTATTGCTTCTTGCTCTACCCTCAGGTATTATTGAGAATAAATTGATACTGTCTTCTCTGTGACAGCCCTTCAAATATTGTTGCTGTCATGCTATCATGTCTTCCCTCAGTTTCTCCTCTCTGCTATCATGTCTTCCCTCAGTTGCTCCTCTCTGCTCTCTTTGGAATACACAGTATTCCAAATGTAACCTCAATAGCTCAGTATAGAGCACTGCTATGACTTCATTTAATTTTGATATTATCCTTGGGTTGATGCAGTCCATAGTCTGCTAAGACTGTTTTGTAAAGCTGAATATTTCAATGAGCACAACTACAAAAAGGTATCCAGAGGAATCCTAACTCTTATTAAGTGATTTAGATTTTTGTGAGAGAGTGCCCAGAATATCTATTGCTTTCTAATGAAATTAATGGAATTTGAAAAAGCTTGAGTGGATATGCTTTTTTTTAATAGAGCAAAAGTATCCATAAATTTGTATTTGTCTTTATTAGTGCTGTATTGAGAACAAAGCTGACATAATTTAATCAGTAGTTAAGCAGATGTTGAAAGTGTAGATTAATATAGTACAATTTCTGTTTTCTGATTTGTAGCTGTGTAGCACATTTTTCTGTTAATAAACATTAGAGCACATCAGTGTTTTTAAAAGCTTCATATTTTATGCAATTGCATATGCTGAATATAAAGTTCTGTTGCTCCATCTGTTCTTACTAAGAGGGCAACTATGCTAGCAATCTATATCTATCTAGCTATTTGAAACCTTTTAAGTGAGTTTTTATACTTATAGTTAAGGGAGATCACTCATTGAGGGAAGGAAATAATATACTCTAAGGAAATCTAGATGTGAACATACCTATTTTGATCTCCTAAGTATTGGTTTTTGGTAATAACTATAAATGTGTCATGGCCCCATTGGAGCCTGAGTCAGCGGAGGAGGACGAGCCAGAGCTGGGGCCGACAGAGGTCGCGGGGCAGCCTCGTTGCCTCTGGAGGAATGCGGGGAGGAGCAAGACAAGGCATCTCTCGGGCCTGGGATGGCTTGCCAGCAGGGAAAAACGAACAGGATGACCAAGAGAGGAGAGAAGGAAGAGGAAGCAGTGGAGATGACGAGTGACGGAGCTCAGGCGACAAGCAAGGGCCGTCTCCTCCTGATCCCTGAACACAGAGGGTGGAGAGGAGGTGGGAGCAGCGCAGGCCAACCTGACTACTCGGGAGGAGAGCGCCCTGCCCCTCTTCACATGGCACATCTGGGGACTGAGACTTAAGGAAATGCTGTAAGGAGGGGCGCTTGTCGGAAACAAGTGCTGAATTTGTGGAGTTTTTTGTGGTGTTGTCGATATTTGGAGTCTGTGGACTCATTGCCTTGTTCCTTTGCTTTGTGGAGCTCTTTGCTCTGGGATTTGCCATAAACGTGGGACCCTTTGGGGGAAAGTTGGAGCAATAAAGGGGAGTTCGAACTATCAGCTGGCTGTGTTGCCTCTGTGCCTTGCCCTGGGTCATAACAAAATGTAGCATTTTGTTTTATAAAATATATTTCTATAGCTTGATTCTAATATTCACTGTATCAACAAATGTAAGAAGGAATATAATTTTCTACCTAGTATTATATTCCACACGAGTAGTTGATCTTATAAATAATTAACATTGGAAGACAAGGGAACCAGGATGCAAGAAAATTCAGTACAGTAACCCTCTTCTGCTTTGAATATCCACAAGATAGTAGTGCAAGAGCATCAAACTGGCAGCTCATGAGCCAGATGCGTCACACACAGGCCCCACCCACCTCAAGTCTGCAAAGGCAAAAAATATTGCAATACGTCACATGAAGCGATCAAGTTTGACACCTATGATGTAGTGGCAAGATTGCTTTTACAAGAATTAGAGAACTATATTATCATTTTAGAGTTAAGATGTTTCTTCTTAGAAGGGAAGAGTAAATGAAGAAATGCATGTTGCTAAGTGGTCTAGGTCTTTGATTACACAGGATGAAAAGGTGCTGGATATCTACATTGACTTGTTTAATGACTGTGGATTCGCTTAACAACCACAGTGATTCACCTAGTGACCATCACAAAAGTTGTAAAATTGGATTGATCTTTATGACATATGACTTATGGGCAAGCTCCATTAAGGTAATAGGTTGAGGTCTACTTGTAATTTAATAGAAGACATATATGCATATGTTTATGTTGTTTATGTTTATTTAATTTATATACCACCCCCTCTCCCATTTGGGACTCGGGGCGGTGTACAGCCAGGCTAAGAAAAACAATACAGAGAAATATAAAAGTTAAAAACAAATTAAATAAGTGGCTGAGTTAAAATGATAAAAACAAGGGGATATAAAACACAAATTTATAACCCCACAATGCTACTGGACCAGACCGGCTTGTTGAAAAAGATGGGTCTGAAGGTTCGCAGGTCAGGGATAGTCTGTATCTCCGGGGGCAACTCGTTCCAAAGGGAGGGTGCTTCCACAGAGAAGGCATGTACCCTCAGGGTCGCCAGCCAACATTGTCCAGCTGACGGCACCCCAAGGAGGCCCACCCTGTGAGAGCACACAGGCTGACGGGAGGCCGATGGTGGCAGAAGACGGTCCCGTAAGTACCTGGGTCCCAAGCCATGGAGCGCTTTATAGATAACCACCAACACCTTGAATCATATCCAGAAGGCTACCGGAAGCCAATGCAGCTCACGCAGGAGTGGTGTAACATGGGAGCTACGAGAAGTCCCCAGAACCGCCCGTGTGGCCTCACTCTGCACCAACTGGAGCCTCCGGATGCTCTTCAAGGGGAGCCCCATGTAGAGAGCATTGCAATAGTCGAGACAGGAAAGGACAAGGGCAGAAGTGACCGTACGAAGCGCGTCCAGATCCAGAAAGGGCCGCAACTGGCAGATCTGTCAGATATGATGAAAAGCCCCCCTGGTGACAGTCGTTATGTGATCTTCCAATGACAGCCGTACATCCAGGAGGACACCAAGATTGCGCGCCCTCCCCATGGGGGTCAAAATTTCTCCCCCCACAGCCAGTGATGGAATGAGCTGGCTGTATCTGGGCGCAGGAAACCATAGCCATTCAGTCTTGGTAGGGTTGAGTCGGAGCCTGTTCATACCCATCCAACTCCGCACAGCCTCCAGGCACCGGGTCATCACTTCAACGGCTTCGTTGGGGTGGCCTGGGGTAGAAATGTATAACTGAGTGTCATCAGCACACTGATGGAACTCTACCCCAAAACCATGGATGATCTCACCCAGCAGCTTCACATAAATGTTAAACAGCAGGGGCGAGAGAACAGACCCCTGAGGCACCCCGCAAATCAAGGGCCTCGGGGTCGACCTCTGCCCCCCCTGCCAACACAAATTGCGAACAGTTTGAAAGGAAGGAGGAGAACCACCGTAACACGGTGCCCCCCACTCCCAACCCCCCCAATTACTGCAATAAGATACTATGGTCGATAGTATCAAAAGCTGCTGAAAGGTCTAACAGGACCAAGACAGAGAAACAACCCCTATCACGGGTCCTCCAGAGATCATCCACCAACGCGACCAACGCTGTCTCCGTGCTGTACCCGGGCCTGAAGCCCGATTGAAGCGGAGCTAAATAGACAGTTTCCTCCAGGTGCTGAGGGAACTGTCGTGCCACCACACTTTCAACAACCTTCGCCACAAAGCGAAGGTTGGAGACCGGACGGTAGTTCTATAGTAATGTTGGGTCCAGGGACGGTTTCTTGAGGAGGGCCTCACCACCGCCTCTTTCAAGGTGGCAGGCAAAAGCCCCTCACTCAAGGAAGCGTTAATAATACCCTGGAACCAACCTCGTGTCACCTCCCGGGTGGCCAAAACCAGCCAGGAAGGGCACAGATCCAGTAAACGTGGTGGCATTAAGCCCACCCAGTATCCTATCCATGTTCTTATGAGTATTTATATAAAAATGTTACATGAGTATCCCAGCCCTCAATGAGAGGAATCTTCTTAGTTCCTTATTTTTATTTAAACTGATTGCCCAAAAATAATAAAATATTGCTTTCATTAATTTCCAATAAAAAGTAACCATTTCTATTAAATCTTTGAACTCTTCTTCTTCAGTACAATACATTGCCTTTCTTATTTAACCACATCACTTTGAAATAATTTGTCATTGAAAAACTGGAGAGCACTTCAGACTATTTTAGAGAGTATCTACATCAGATCTTGATTATATTATTGCAACTAAAATGTTTCCTTGATACTTTGTCCTCTCAAAATAACAGGTTTGATTGTCATTAGGTCTATACTACATTATTCTAAAAACCATAACAATCTTTTTTGTAGCTGTTCCACATTTGTTAAGTATTTATTTAGTTTTCTTTATATGTATTTTTAAAAATGAAATTAATACTCATGTATCTGAGTAAATTGCAGAGCACTGCAGGAAGCTCATCAACAAAGATACAAGTATTAGAAATAAATAGCAGTGGCTGATTTATTAGACAAAAAGACAGATTACTGAAAAAGCTGCCATCCTTGAAATATCGATTGGTCATTTCATCCCCAAACAACACTCTTTGTACAAAGAGTTCAGTTAGGTTGACAATTCAGTAGTCCTGCAATAATAGCTTCCAATTTAAACTTACAAAAAGATGCATTTTATCTCTCCCTCCCTCCCTCCCTCCCTCTATAAAACACACACACACACACACACACACACACACCACAGTGGCCCTCCTGGCATATAGTTAGAATGATGCAGTATTGCACACTATCTCTATTCACAGCCAGGAGTTAGATCCTGACAGGGCCTTCCCTTCTTCTTAGGTCGGTAAAATGAGGACCCGGCATTATGGAGTGATATATTAGTCTAAGTCAGGGGTGTCAAACTCATGGCCCGCAGGCCAGATGCGTCACATGCTGGTCCTGCCCTCGCCTGATTTAGCAAAGCGGGGGAAAGTCCTGATACACTATCTGACACCATCATGACAACACAAGTTTGACACCCCTGATCTAAGTGGTATTGCTATATGTCTGTCATAAATATTATTATAAAATTACAAGCTGGTGTTTTCCCCAACTTCTATTTAGTGTTAAACATTGTTATACTAACAACTCCCATAATCCCGGTATTAAAATAACCTTCTGTGGCATTCTTCTCTTCTGCCTGGCTTTCATTCTCTTCCTGGCCTGCTTAAAAGGCTTAAACAAAGGATAAAACATGAGAGCGGTCATTGAGTGACATCTGACAACATACATTCTCCAAGAAGAAATATTACTACTTAAATTATATAATAGTTATTTTGGCATGCCATCCCAATATTGTGGCATGCCATCCAAATTCTGATATTGTTGACATTGAACTTTTTAACCTTCAGGCAGTGATTTAAGATTTATCCTGTCTTTTAGGCACTCATTAAAGTGGTGCGCCTACAGATCTGGCATTATTTCCCCCTGTTTCAATAGCTTTTAAGCCGTTTATGCTTTTAAGCATTTTATTTTTAGAAGCTTTTATTGAATTATTTATGTAATTCAATATAAATTGATGGTTTTTTAAGTTTATCATAAACTGCTTTTAATTGTTCCCATTTGGGACCAATGTACCCGGATGAGTGGTACAGGGCTTTCTAAATAAATATTAAATAATACATAGCTATAGGGCATATTGTCAGTAAAAGAGGTATGAGAATGTGGGAATAAGTGCAGACAACAAAACACGACTGAAGAGCCCTGTGGGTTCCTACGATTTGTTATAAATTCATTACCAGTTCAGTTCTTGTTTATACTTTTATTAAGAATATTAGAGTAAGCAAGAATGGCTTTGCGTTCTTAGTTATTTGCACTGCATTCTGTTGTGAGTTCTTCCCTCTTTGCCTTCAGTATTTAAACAAAGTAAGCTATTTGCCTTTTAAATTGCAAAGAGAAAATATATTTTTCTTTAATCAAGATTTCAGCCCAAACAATCTCCATCTCCACCCCACCCCTCTCTCTCTGTGTGTGTATATGTGTGTGTGTGTGTGTGTGTGAAGGTTCTCATCCAGGTAGAGTGCCTTCCAAGAATTGCTGTGCTGTAAGAATTGTGTTAAAATAGTTCTTAAAAAGTGGTTGGTAAATAGTTTAGAACCTTATCAGAGCCAATAGAAACAGAGTTCTTGAGTCTTTTATTTTTTTAATTATTTATTATATCATATACCAGTTAAATTAAAAGTGACTCTTAGTGGCTGTATATTCCTCATTACATTAGGAGGATTAAAATATAGTTGAATAAAAAACACTAGTGACATAACAAAAAAAATCAGAATCTACCACACAGAGATATTACTTAAAATACTCAACAACCACATGGCAATACCACTTCAGAAGCAAGCTCACTTAATCCCAAAAGGCTCTTCAGAAGACCAAGTCTTGATATCTTTCTCCAACAGAGCAATGTTATTGCTTCCCCATTATCTCCAGTATAATGCTGCTCTTGGAGAAGGGAGTCATCCCCTATTTATGGAGAACATTCCCACAGACTGGGGAGCCTTTAGTGCCTTACATGATTGATCTTACTAGACAGGCAGGTTCCACTCAGAGAAAATGGTCTCAAAAATACCTAGGTCCTGACATTTAAATGTGACAACCACATTTGAATGTGGTTCATTTGAATTGTACTGGGAAATCAGTAAAATTCCCAAAGTAGTAGTGTTAGATGGGTAATATGGGTTATATTTCTATTAGTACTCATGAAACTGCATTGAGGACCAGCTATATCTTCTAAAGGAGATTTAAAGGCAACCTTATATAGAATGAATTGTGGTATATTTAGCATAAAGTGACAAAGGTATGAGTGACTGTCAAAAGAACCTCCTGGATTAGAAATGGCTACAGTAGATATCCACAAAACTACAAAGGCTCTCCTAGCCATAGTCTTGATATGCCTTTCTAGCAGAAGCTGTGAATCCAAGAGGGATCCCAGATTGTGATCCTTCTTTGAATAGGGAAGTTCAATTATATCTAATGGTTGAATTTCATTAATGGTGAAGTTCAGTTTCACTAATGGTGAAATTTAATGGAAAATATTAGCTTTCTGCACCCATACTCCCTCTCTCTTTATGGCATTGAGTCTAAATCTGTTTTAATTCATTAGATCTTTGCACGTTTCAGGCAGTACAATTGAACTTCATCTATTATTTACACTGATCACCAGTTTGTTTTGACTATATGTTCCAAAGGCCAACTAGACCCTTGACAGAATTGTCTGCTAATGCCTTGGGAAACTCTTAAGAAATTAAGCAAATATTTCAGGTTTCTGGGTAGATCAGAAGAAAGGCTCCATCTTTCCTGTGTATGTGAAAAACTCTTGAGTTTTCCTGAAAATTCTAGGAACCTCTACAACTGCACCAAGGAATGGAAAACAATAATAATATTGAAATATGGTAAGCCATCAGTTGAGTGTCTCCAATTAATCAACACTAGTGCATTATTTGTTTTATTATTTGCTGATAGTTCAAAAGGATAATCAATATTTGCTGATGATATAATAATAATAGCTGGCAATATGCACCATTATCAAGCAGAAAAAGAATTGTACATTTATCTGGTTGAAAAGAACAATGAAAACAAATTAGATGATCTTTTAAAATTCTCTTCTTCCATAACATTCCAGGAAATAGTTGTATTATAATGCCAAATGGCACAATTGTAATTTTACAATATTGTTTAAGATTCTGGAAATCTGCTTCAGAAACAAAGGAAATATTTTAATTTTTATCCATAGATTTATATTGCTAGTTAGAAATCCCAGGGAATTAAACAAGCTGCACAACGTAAGATGACATCAGTCATTTGTCTGTATCATGTCAAGAAGCAGTCTCAGTTCAGAAGTTTGTCATAATCAGTGGGTATCCATAGACCATCCTTGCGCTGATCTAATAACATAATTCTTGCAATATTTTATTCTGTCTGAATGTGTAGTTCTGCCTGACAATGTAGTTGCTGCTCCATGGATGAACTTGCAGTCATGGCATGACTGAGAGGAGGGATGAAAGTATTTTTTTTTTTTTTTGGTTTTCAACTAACCATTATTTTTTATATGGAAATAAGGTCAAACTGTGATGTGCTTACCATGTTTTATCCAATTAGCAGGAAATACAAATACAAGTTTTGTGATCATTATATTACAATATAGAGGAAAGATACAAAATGCATCCTACTGCCAGTAGTGTTAATTTCATTCTAAAACAGGGGTTTCAAACTCACATTGTCACCGCGGTGTCAATGTGATGTATCGGGACTTTTTCCCCCTTTGCTAAACTGAGTGTAGGCATGGCCAGCTCATGACGCATTTGGCCCATGAGCCGTGAATTTGACAGCCCTGGTGTGAAACATAGCAACCCTTAGATGCAACAGTGTTTGTTCTGTTCAGTGAATGAAAACAACCAAAATGATGGTTGCAAACTGAATATGTTCCCTAATAAACAGATCAGCTGCAACTGTGCAAGGGGGAAATTATAGTTTGAATTCTCCAGGTTCTTCAAATAGGGCTGGGGAAGATGCATGCTTAAAATTGCTTTCATCTGACAATACTGGATTTGGCAACCAATTATCTGACTTGGTGGTAGGCAAATTCTGTGGTTCATTCTGTATGCATAAAATACACTTGTTCTGTTTCTGTCAATTCCTGTCACCCGACTCAGATTTCCAAGTACCAGTGAATTATTCGGTAGATCAGCAGCTAAAGAAATGTCTCAAATATCCAAAATGTTATCTGGAAAGAGAGCACTGAAAACTGAGTGAGAGAATGTGTTGCATTAGAAATGGGGTTATTAATTGGAGTGGGAACAATTGCAACATTTATAATATATGCATTTTAATTAATCAAGAAACTGGAGAGAGCATACTAAAAGTAATTATTTATGCTGTTTAGACAATACACTGAGATTTTAAAATTCCAGTTGGAGAGGTGGTTTTATGCAGCCAGGCAGGGTAGGAAGTGATTCAGAATGCTTTAATTACCTAATATAATAAGAGAGTAATTTATATTCTGCATTGAGTTAAGTTGTGTACTAATTACATCTATCATTCTAGTAAAAGATTAGCCTTAGGTGCTGAGTGGCACAAAATAAATAGTTTTAAAAATTACTAGAAAAATTTGATGAATAATAAACAGCCGTTATTCTGGACTATTGATTTATATTTACTGAATCAAAGAGATAAATATTTCTCCTACTTCAAAGATACATTTAAATGAAACATGTCATTTTCATCATAGTTATTCATTTGAACTAGATAATATTTGAAAACTCACACATTCAGATTATTTATTTATTTATATTTTATCAATTTATCTGGCTGTTTGTTTGAAGCACATACTCTGGGTGATGAATACAGTTACTTACATCAGCATAATAATTCAGAATGAAAAATAAAGATACACAGCAACAACAAAATAATTTGTTTCACAAACAGTCAACAATGAGCAAAGCAGAGCAACTTATAAGATGAACAGTTGTAAGTGTTAATTCTTGGACACGTTCTAATGATGCATTATTTTTATTTAACAGTATTGTATAACCCGTGCTAGATCAATGCAAAATTCCATTTTGACTTTTACTGGCCACCATCAATGTAGCAATTAAAAATTGTAATAGAAAATAGTCAAATAGTATAGGAAAACTGGAAAACTCTGACCATCCTAGACTAAACCAAGTCAAAAAAACACTAGAGAATTCCTGGAAGTCTAGCACTCTGACATATCGATTATAACTGGCACATCGACATAAATAGCATCTACATAGCATTCAAGGGAGAAAACCAACAAGCCAAAAAAGGAACAAAAAGACCAAAACATCTCTCCATCAGTAATCAACACCCAGATGACCAGAACACCAAGATTAACATCAAACCAGCAATCAAGAAGTAAACACCAATCAAGGATCTGCCAAACAAGCTAATAGTAAACAGCTCAACCAAAGAACCTCCCAAAACCACTCCCACAACATTGACAGGGCAAGCCACTAGGACCGTGATGGCGAACCTATGGCACATGTGCCAGAAGTGGCATACAGAGCCACTTCTGCCAGCATGCAAGAGGTCATCTGGAAGAGCCCCACTGCGTATGTGCGCGCGCCCCCACCAGCCAGATGGTTACCGGGTATCTGCCGCGCATGCGCAGGGAGAGACGCGTGTGGAAGACATGAGCGCATGCGCAGAGGCATGAGGAATGCGGGGTGGGTTGCGTATGCATGTGCAGAGGTGTGCAGTGCAGGGGGTCCTGCGTGCATGCGCAGGGGGCAGGGAGAGTCACAAGCACATTGCATCATGGGTGCACTTGTGGCATGCAACGTGGAAAAAGTTAGCCATCACTACACCAGGATATAGATTGAGACCAAACCCTACTCCCTACCACCACTGATGATATTTTCTAGTTTGGGTAATGAAACATCTGCAAGAAAACAACCAGAGAGTTGTTATCAGAGAGCACCAAGGACTTTATTTTCAGCAATGGTTCAGCCCAGTGCATACATTCTGGAGAGAGAGTTATTCTCTTTCAGGCTCCAGCATGAGCCTGAAAGTTTGGAAGAATAAACCTTTGGTTCCAGTGATCGGAACTGGAATGGATCTTGCAATAATATCCTGGAACACATGCATTTGTCTTCATTTATAAGTATGAAATATATTTGCCACCTTGACTTATTTATAAAAATATTAAAGGCAGGGTTAAAAAAATCTTTAAAAAACCCTAAAGGAGCTTCCAAAGGCTGCATGAACAGTCTTTGCTTTCAGATACCCAGTTTTTAGACATTTCCCTATAATTAACTAGCTATACTGTACAAAGAGCTATATTTAAAAGTTGCAAATGTTGTATACACTGTTCGGAGTTTAGATAATATATTCATTACCTGAGCATTTGACAATGTACATAGCATCCTATATTCTTAACACTATAGGATTAATAGTTTTATTGGAAAATATCCATCTGCCTTGAACTGGAAATTCAGTTGTTTCCAAACAGCATTCTGGAATAGATTCAAAGACATATTGTAGATGAAAGGAAAGAAGACGTTTTATTATAAAAGTCCTTTTGCGCATTTGAAGTACTGGCCTTAAATATTTGTCAATTAGATATTAGTCTTTGCTTTACAGAATCAACATACTTTCATGCTATATAATATAGAACTATTTCTTTAATAAAGTATCCAAATGTTTTTCTTTTATAGGGAGGTTGATCAGGATTCTGATGGCCGTATTAGCTTCAATGAATTTGAATCAGCAATGAAGTATGGACAAGAAAATTTATCTCATCTTACCTGAAGTTCAACTTCTTATAAACTTGCAAAAGAACTACCGTTTCCAAAAGTTGCAAAACATTTTTTCTTCAGCATTACAAATCTACACAGGATCTGAGGAAACTAAGAAATCCTATCCTTTCAAATTTCCATGACATGTATTGACTTTCTTTAATTACTTCTTTAGTTTTGGTTCTTCTTCAATATTTATGCAAAATTAATTGATATAACTGCATGAACATGGAAAAGGAAAAATAATGAAAAACTGCTTAATTAAATGAGAAACCCACTTTATTTGAACACTTTATTCCCAGAATTCTGTCATTTCCATGAGGGTCTGGACAAACTAAATCCAGTTTTCCTATTCTGAGTTAAATAATTTGGAAGTGGGATTGGTTCTAGGTGTTCTGTAAAGAGGAAACAATGGGATTCAGAGTGGACTGCTAATCTGCAAAATCTGGACAACCATTAGGATAATAGCAGAGATAAGAAAGCTCTTAGCTCCTTGTTGCCATCTACTGGTCATCCAGATTTTGTAGTCCAGATCTGGTAATCTTAGCTATAGTCTCTTAGAAGCAACTGTTTGATCTTGGCCATTGCTATTTTAATTGAAAGAAATGTGAAGAGAAACTGCTTGGCTCTGGATGGATGGGTTGGTTGGTTGGTTGATTTTTTATATCCCACAAGACAATTCTTTCAGTCATAATACAATCATTACCTTTTCTGTGGTTGGATATTTGACTTGAATTGCTAAAAGAACTGCAGCAAGTAAAAAAAAGAATCTAGCTCAATCCTGTAAGCCTAATGCACTATGGGCTGAATCAACATTGCATAACAGTATGAAATGAATGCTCTGTCCATGAATTAGCAGTTAGGCCACCTAATACAAATATTTATATTTTTAAACGGACTTTGAATTTTCCACAGACAAAAGAGCCAAAACAAGAGAATGCAACACACAAAGTGTGTTGAATAAGCAACAACCTGAAATCAATACCTCCCAGAATCAACGAATGCAAAACAGCCATCAGCAAGAAATACCTTGGATATGATAGTAGTGACTGTTTGCTGAATGTACCTGTGCACATCCACTCTGTGCATGCTCTTGGCTGTTCCTGTTTAGGGACACTTGCTGTGTTTAAACCTCAATGTTAGAAACCAAGGGCATAGATACCGAATATTGTGCACTTTGAATAATGCACACATAGTGAGTGCATTGTGCACTCTGAACAACCTGAAACAACGTACTGCTAGAATTTTTTTGTTTTTTCATCCTTTGTGTGTGAATATAGGCACGGTAGAGTTGCATGAGCAGAAACATCTTTAATGTTGCCTTCAGCACCTGCTTTTCTTTTGAAGGTGACATATTAATTTTCCCACCAAAATTCAGCTTCTACACATGAATTCACACAAAACCCCTCCAGCAGTAGCTTATTTCTCAAGTAGACAGGCAACTGGGCAATGGAAGGCTGGTTTCCTCTTCCTGGCTATGTGGACTGCTGTTGGATAGATGTCTTCATGCTGCATGTCCATGTGTCATATGAGTGCATGTAACCTCCGAACCTGCACACCCTGTTTGACCTTACCTCTAGGTCTCACTGTTATGGTTGTTGGTGTCTGGGAAACAAGTAATTTGGAAATAGTACAAGTTCAGAACAACTACATATATTTGATTTTCGTATTTCTGTAGTGCCCATCTCCCAATGGTCTCTTAACCATATTATTTTCTTATCTAAAAAATGGATAGCTGTATCACTTGTACAAAGGATTGCTACCAAGGAAACTTGTAAAAAGACCACCCTAATAAATTTGGAGATGAATTGGATCCCAACAGTTAAAATATTGATAAGATTTCTGCAACCTAATCCTCCCATTTTGAATAAATCTGTTTAAAGAAACCTCTTAGAATCTTGATTTGGACTGTTAAGAGTTTGACATTATCAATATCATCATTGTCCATATGTGAAGGTATGACCTGTATAATAGCAGAACCTGTAGAAGTTGTGGCTTCTCGATCTTGGGAGATTTTTTAATAGGTGAAGCTTAAATCACAGTTAATAGTTAATTGTTTTTTTTCCTGAAAAGGATTAAACTAGAAGAATCTTGCAATCCCTTCCAATTCTGTTACATGCTAGCATGACACTCAAGTATTTTAGCCACTCTCTATGGAGATTCTCAGATATCCAGGTCATGGTTGTCCCAAAATTGCTTTTTCACAAGGCAATTGGCATTTCTGGTTTTTCTTTGAAGATGTTTTGTTTCTTGGATGAGAAGCGAAACATCTTCAAAAGAAAACCAGAAAGTCCAGTTGCCTCTTGAAAAAGCACCGTTGGGATATTTTAGCCACTGTTTGAGTCCTGTGTGAAGTCAGCTTGCCAAGGCTCTGCCATTCTTAGAGCTCACTTTCTGCTGGAGTTAATTTCCGAAGTGTTCTTAAAAATAATAACCTAGTTCAGCATGATTCCCTGCAGTTACATTTATCACAAAGAATGGCTTAAGAAACCAGCTCGGCAATAGGTCTCATCTTCTGACTGAGGGGAAGTTGTGCCTTGTGTCATGATCAACCAGTTGCTTGAGCAGGTTGGCAGAATACCAGGGGGACAGCCTTCAGAAAATCAGGTGTCCATGTAGTAGATGATCGGGTGCCTGTCTAATGTATACCTCCCCTTTGAACTCCAGTGGAGATGGTAGTCTTTCAGCACTTGTCTGTAAAAGTGTCAGTGGCAACCTTAGTGCCAATGGAGATGATCCTGGTATTACTTCCTTCCAAATGAAGAGCTGCCTGCACAACCAGTTGAAATCTATGAGTCAGTGCCAGCAATTTGTACCTGATAGGCTGCCTTTCCATGTTTGCAAACTCTGTGTGACTATAAAGCCATCTGATTAAGATTTGGTTGCCCAGAGAAACCGGTCTAAACGTTGCAGATCTTGTCTGTGTTCATGTCGTCTGCACTACAGTAGTCGCCTCTTAACAGCTCAGCACGAATTAGCAGTTTAACTGTCTGGGTCCTCATTGTGGGAAGTGCTAGTGATAGGGAAATTAGTGCACTCTCTACCTGGACCAAACCAAATGTCTGAGGGGATGTGAAGAACAGTGATGTCAGGACCTGTAATTCTCACTTCCTAACACCTTCTCCCTGTACTACTTGTCTGCTGAAGGGGATGTGTCAGAAGATAATTATCAAGCAAATAATGTGGAGGAAGTTTCAAAATCATCATTTTATTTATTTATTAAATTTGTTTGCTGCCCATATCGCCATGATCTGCGTGATAGCGCTGATAGTGTCTGATGCCTCTAGATCATATGCTGCTTGCTATGCTTGCAAGCAGATACTAGTTGCATAGTGTTCCGCTCCCCCATAGGAAGGATACCTGAAGGATTCCAGAAATTGTGCTTAAACATTTCCAAGGTTGAAAGATGCCAGGAGTCGTTCCTGCTGCTGACCTGGGACTTAGAATAGATGAAAACAGATTAGCTTCACCTGCAAGCTTGAAAATAGCCTGTTGTTCTTGTGCCTATACTATGATGATGCTTCTGGGTACTAATTCCACTAATTTCAAGAAAAAAACCAATTTCTTGTCATTTGAAAGCTTGTGCAAATCCTTATTTTTCTCTGCCTTTATTTCCATATTCTGTAGTGTTTTAATGCATTCTTACTTTGGCTTCTTTAATTATAAAATTCTTACAATTGTGACAGTTGTCATACTTATTACTAAATATGGATTTAAGGAAATTGCTATTTACATTTCATAGAAGAAAGATAAACATGAAACTATTATTCTATCCTTAGTTTAAGCTTGATTGAAAACTATGTTTTGCCATTCCTGCATTTTTCACTTTGGTCTTTACTATGGAAAATTCCTCCAAAATGAATTAGATCAGAAGAGAGTCAGGAAACAATGTGGCAAGGAGCTATCATGGAAATAAATAGTATCCTAAACAGCTTATAATGAAATTAGTTCACAGGGTTAACTTGGATGGTGGTGGTTTATACCATGAACCTTTAATGTGTTAAGTTATCTACGGTAACCATGTGTATATTGGACAGCCATTTAAATTTGTTTAACAAATAAGTCAATGTGTGTAATATTTTATAATAGAAGTAGATCAGCTTTCCCCAGTCTGGGGCAGCCTTCTAAATGTGTGGAATGATATCCAGAGTCTTCATAAATGCTCATGTTTTAAGAGTGCAAATATAAAAGTTTGGATACTTTATTTTTCCACTGAGCGCAGGAAATAATAAATTGATGCAAATTGCAATTATCAATTTCATAAGAGCAGACATGTTGTTAATTAGTAATACTTTAACCTACAATTCTAGGAAATTATTTGAAAGTTAGTGCCCCCTAAATAAGGTTTTTTAGATACAGTTTACACATTATTTAAAGAACACAACCAACACTATAAATATATCAACAAAAATGGGAAATGCTTTATGTTGATTTCAGTGAAGAATTAAAAATGTAACTAGAAGAAAGGAATTTTGCTGTCTGGACTCCTGGAGACCTCATAGATTAGTGCAGGACTAGGGAAATATGGCCCCTTTACAATCTGTGAACTTCAACTCCCATAATGTCACGTTTTCTTGACAAAATTTTGGAATAGTTTGCCGTTGGCTTTTTCCTGGGGCTGAAAAAGAATAACTGGCCCAAAGTCACCTAGCTGGTTTCACATCTAAGGTGGGGACTTGAACTCATAGTCTCCTATTTCCTAGCCTGGTACTTTAACCACTATATCAAACCTGCTTTCCAGTAGGTATATGTATGCTCCCTTATAATTCACATGTTTAAATCTAAAGAGCCATTTTATCAACTTATTTTTGCCTCAGAAGTAGTTCTATAGTATGAAATAGTATGAAATAGTATCAATATTCAACCTATTTGACTAAAAGGATTTTAAAATGTGGGTAATATATATAAAACCATGTACAGAGTATAAACATTTGAGTGAAAATTGTTTTTAAGGCTCTATGAGGAAATAATGGTAGAAAATATTAATGAGATATTTTAAAGTGATCTATTCATTGTTGGCTTAGGTTTCATAAAAAGCCAGGTATTCAAGGAATGGTATTAATTTGTTAAAAGTTGCTAGCATAAGCAGTTGGTTACAAGACTGATAATTTAGAATACTTTATTAGAATACTTTATTGGCCAAGTGTGATTGGACACACAAGGAATTTGTCTTGGTGTAAATACTCTTCAGTATACATAAAGAAAAGGTAAATTCGTTAAGAATCAGGAATCATAATGATAGTCATAGAGTACAATCAACAATCAAATCATACTAGGAAACAGTCAATATAAATTGTAAGGATACAAGCAACAAAGTTACAGTCCTACAATCACAAGTGGGAGGGGATGGATGATAAGGAGTGATGAGAAGATTAACAGTAATAGTAGTGTACACTTTGTAAATAGCTGAACAGTGTTGAGGGAATTATTTGTTTAGCAGAGTGATGGCTTTCAGAAAAAAACTGTTCTTGTGTCTAGTTGTTCTGGCATGCAGTGCTCTATAGTGTCGTCTTGAGGGAAGGAGTTGAAACAGTTTATGTCCGGGATGTGAGGGGTCTGTAAATATTTTCACAGCCCTCTTTTTGACTCGTGCAGTATACAGATTCTCAATTGAAGGCAGGTGGGTAGTAATTGTTTTTTCTGCAGTCCTAATTATCCTCTGAAGTCTGTGTCTGTCCTGTTGGGTTGCAGAACCAAACCTGACAGTTATAGAGGTGCAGATGATAGACTTAATAATTCCTCTGTAGAACTATATCAGCAGCTCCTTGGGCAGTTTCCACAATAATTCCACCAATAAGGCAATGGCTAAAGAGGTTCAGAAAAATGTTATTTATATTGGAACTTAATACAAACGTTATTTTTGTTGTATCTGGATTAATAAAAAAAATTTAGGTGCTAGGTTTTTTATTGGTGGGAAGAAGGAAGGAAACTCAAAATCTTAGTTTCAGAAATCTTGTGGAATTTAGGAAAAAATACCATTTTAAAACTGACTAAAAAGGGAGAAGCTGAACTTCATAATATTTTGCTTGTGAAGAGATAATCAGAGGCTTTTTCAAGCTACCCATTACTTGCAATTGGATGAAAATGTAGCAATAACTTGAGGGACAATATGGAAAGATTTGGTTGTCATACTGATTTCTTTTTTCATGAGAAAAACCCACCAATTTGCTCAAAAGAAAAAAAGTAATCACATGCTGCTTCAGAATCCTCTGAAAGCTTTTTATGTTTATCTTTTTACTACTGTGATATGTGTGTCTAGAAATTCTATTTTATTATGTAAATAATGTTGTGCAGTAAATGTTTTATTAAAAAATTCTTAAGATCTTTATTTATTTCTGCCATATTTCTAATTCTGAATTGCTTAATATGATTTATTTAGTATGCCTAATGCCACATCTATGAAAATATTTTCCAAATGGATAAGAATGGTAAGCTTACCCAGTAGGAATATATAAAAAGTCTATGTGCTGCTGGTTACTGACCAGTGGTGGGATTAAAAAATGTTTACTACTGGTTCTGTGGGCATGGCTTGATGGGTGTGGCTTGGTGGGCATGTCAAGGGAAGGATACTGTAAAATATCCATTCCCTCCCCACCCCACTAATCTGCTTTCCAGCTCCGTTCTCCTGTGCAGGGCAACAAAAGAAGACCCAGCCGATCAGCTGGGACTCAGGAGGCAGAGAATAGATGGGGACGGGGCCAGTCAGAGGTGGAATTCCAAACTACTCAAAATTTCCACTACCAGTTCTCTGAACTACTAGCTCTTCAGAACTGGTCAGAATCTGCTGAATACCACCTCTGTAATACTGACTCTAATATGAAACCACATATTAGGAAGATTCATCAATCACAACAAAGCAGATTTTTTGGAAAATGCCAGTTTAATCTGAATGAGCTAGCATGCTCATGTAATTAGCACTTGATCAGAGTATATTCAGAATATGCTTGTCTAAATTTAGCCAATCTATAAAGCTTTCAGCATTTTTTCAGGATTCATGTCACATGTCTATACTAAATACAGATTATTGAGAACTTTCATTTTACTTATCAAGAGTCTGAAACTATGTTTTAAATGTAGCCAAACAAGACAATTCTTTGCAATAATCTTTTCAGCCAAAGAATGGAAAAATATCTTAAACCCACCGAGAAAACCTCATCCTTCCTGAAACTCAGGTTACATGAATCCCACTGCTATTAGTAAATTGGGACTTCACACTGACTTGTTTTTCTGTTCAATAAATCTATCCATACCTGGATTTCAGAGGTTCATTCAAGATTTCTGTTCAATGTCTCTCATAAGATTTAACAAAGTGTAGAAAAAAGAAGTCACTATAATCCCAGGTAACCCTGGGAAAGATTTTTGCCAGTCATTTTGGTGACTGGCAAATTAGTAGTAGGCCACTTGGAATCCTCCAAATATTTTGGATAATTGCCTTTGCTACTGGCCATACTGGTAGAGGCCGATGAGTGTTAGACTCCAAAATATATGGAATGCACCAAATTGACACTTTCTGCTGTTAGTGGTTATGAGGCCAACATTTTGCTTAGAATAAGACTCATTTTTATGTGCGAAGGAAGGAAGGGAAGGGAAGGGAAGGGAAGGGAAGGAAGGAAGGAAGGAAGGAAGGAAGGAAGGAAGGAAGGAAGGAAGGAGCGAGCACTGATTACAGGCTTGTTACTTCTTTGCTTTATTTTCTTTTAGGCAAATTAACATGCTAGCACAAAAGTAATTGGGCTTATTTTAAAGTTCTCTTGCTGGTGCTTAGATTTGCCTTATGGGACTACAGATAGAAAACTAACATCTGGTGTTTGAGGTTGCTGGGGATTTTCACCATATTATCTGTAATAGCTCCACTATAAATAAACAAAATGAATAATTAAATGAGCACTAACATAGCCTGAATAATAAATTGTTCAAAAACATTCTCTGCAGACGACCTAATAATATATTTTTTTGCAAAATACCTTGGCTTGGATTTTCAGACTAGATTCTCTCTTATTATATAGCCATGATGTAGGAGTATGTCAATACCAAAAATTCATAATCTAACATCAAGATAGTTTCACTGCAGCTAGATGAAAGCATAATTATATTTATTTATTAAGTATTTATTATAAAAAGAAAACAATCTGTCTCATGATAGATTTCTTAACAGCTTCTTCCATAATGGCACATATAAGCAGTAGAGTCTCAGTTACAAATTAGACTGAACTAAAACTTTAAAAAATGATACCATGATTTAATGCAATATGAGAACATAGCCAAGATTTCTGCTGAGATTAGTATGCTGGATAGAGCTGTGCATGGTTTTGAAAATTATTTGGAAATGTGTTTGCTCAGTAGGTCTTTAAAAAGGCATTTTTTCACATTCCCACTTTAAAGAAATATTCTTCCTGTGATATTCTGCATTCTGAAGCACTTCTTCCAAACTGCTTTTGAAGGATATGCAACCCTAAAACTGGACTGCAGACTTATTAAACATAATTTTGAACTTCTAACATCATAAATATAATTTCTTTTTCAAGGAACGCTAGATTGGCATATGTAGATCCCTCCCCCCATTTTATCCTCACAACATCAGGCAAGTTAGTTAATGGCCACTAAATATCTGAATAGCTACTAAGAGATTTGAATGCCCATTGCCAGATTTCAGGTACAAACATGAATTATACTGCCTGTTAAAAAGGCTCACAAATTATCATTGAAAATAATGCTACAATATGTTTCTAAAAATAAATAAAAATATTTTATAGGAATATAAGAGCTGTATTGGACATGTTCTACAACAAGGGTCTTCAAACTTGGCAAGTTTAAGACTTGTGGACTTCAACTCCCAGAATTCCTGACTGGATGAGGAATTCTGGGAGTTGAAATCCACAAGTCTTAAAGCTGTCAAGTTTGAAGACCCCTGTTCTATAATCTCTTTTCATGGTGGCCAGCAAAATGTCTTTAGGATGCCTACAAGTGGCACAGGAATACAACCACTGTTCCACACTTGTGTTTCCTAGCAATAGTTATCTAGCAGCAGCAGCTTGCTTCTGATAGCAAATGTAATATATAGCCATTACATTTAATCTTGAAGATAAGATCAGGGTTTTAGTGTGGCCCCAAAATCACTTGTTTTGGTTCTGGGAATTCTATCCTCTATCCACTATCCACTGGGAATTCATCCACATGCAAGGGGTTGTATTTATTTTTTTGGCATACTAGATATATTCAAAAGCACTGTTAATGTTATTCTTTAGCACAACTCCCAGGCTTTGTGCTGTGCTATAACCTTTGTGCTGTGTATAAAGTTGCAGTCCTATACATGTGTGCATTGGAGTAAGTCCTAAGATCTCACTGAAATTTACTCCTGAGTAGACTTATATAGAATGGTGTTTTAAGATTTGTGAACCCTCCACACAAGTTCTAAAACTAAATATTGAGAACCCAATTTAAAAAATGAATCAAAGCCATTTTATTTATTTATTTTAGCTTTGGATAATTTTTCTCAATACGTAACATGTGGGGACAACGGATCACATTTTAAATCACACATTTATGTAGAAATATTGAATATTCAAAAGAATTCACAAACTTCTTAATACCACTGTGCACTCACTTACCTATAACTGAAAATAGTTATATATTTCTTCTCTCTTTTTCCTCTTATTATTATTTCCCTCTCTTTATAATTTATACAGTATTTTTATTGTTAAATTATATCAGACCAAAGATCCTCTTCCTCAGCAGCATATTGAGTGCATGTGAGTTGAGGGGCCTGTCATCCAAGGCTATTGTATATTTTTCATCCATGAGATTATTTAGTAAAATGCAAGAGTGGAGTAACATTGTCTTCTCCTGCACAGTATGAAATGATGCCTTTGCTATTGTGACTACAGCAATCAGGCACCTCCAGGGCTTGTTTTATCTGATCAACTGAGATGACCTTCATGACTTAGGTGGCCCTGCTAAGAATTATATACTCCTGGCATCCTCTATTCATCTCTTCTTGTCCTGATGAGTCAGCATAGCAGAACTTGAAGGAGGGTCTGTCTAATTGCAAAACTTAATTGTATAGGACTGGATCTGACTTAAGACGGTTCTTTGATATGATTTCAATCATTTCTGCAATCACAGATAGATCTCAGAAAACAGAGGTGTTTATTGTTTTAAAGCCTGTCATATATGATTGATGGACTGCAATCAGTGTATTTATTTGTCAAATTTAGAGATTGCTCATCTCACTCACATAGAAATTCTATTTATTATTCAGACCTATACCAGATGATAAAACACTGTGATAAAAACTTATCTCTTGGGAGGATCTTTATTCTTTAAATTCAATCTACCAAACAGAGCAAGTGATTTACTGGTAAGCACAGGTAATCCTAGCAGGATTCCTAAAGGAAATCTCAGTTAATGAGAATTCTATAAATCTCTTGGTGAAACCTGATAGTTCTGGGTTGTATTAGATGAAAGATTTCTTGACTCTGCAAAAGCAAAAAGCACAGATTCTAAGCTCGACTGCAAAGCTATTTCTCTATGAAAACATATCTTTTAGTCAATTTTTATTTGTTGAAATAGCACGGAAGTATTTTGGATATTTACTTGAAATTACAAAAAGAGCAGAAAATCTAGTGACATTAAGGTGGAGACTAGAGACAGTGCCAAAAGTTTTCTTCAGGGGTGGGAAAGAGGATGGCTTCTTTCTAATTTTACCCAGTTTGGAGGGGTGTTTAATTTTTGTCTTTGTATTTGTCCTTTTAAAGTATGTTAAAGCTATCTTGGGACTTGTTTTAGAGTTCACATGGCATTTTCTGTGTCAGAAAAGCAAGAAAATATCCTGTGAAAGTTTGAGCATCTCTACTGTCAAAAGTTGATAATGTAATTTGAAGGTTGTCAAAGTTGCTAGTGTAATTTGAAGGTTGTCTTTAGGATGCTTGCTTTAGGATGACATTTTGTTTGCTGCCAAACTGAAATAACAGAAGGACAACACTTTTTGCTCTATGAAATGAGACATATGAATAATGTTCATAAAAACAATTACAAATCTTCCATGCCTTTCATATATGAAAAACCCAATTAAATCAAATAAAGAAATGCTAGTAAAGTGGGGGGTGGCAGAATAAACCCAGAAATTTATTCAGCTAGAAAGTCTCCTTCTTCCAATACATAAATATGGTCCATGTATCCACATAGCCTTTGCAATGCAATTGTTCTGTGGGAAGAATCCCTGAAGAGAGAGGAAGGAGGGTAGTTGAGATAGGTCAAGACCAACACCACTAGAATTGGTCTTGACCTACTTTCTTTGCTCTCCCTTCAGTTGCACTCTCTTCTTGACTTTCACCACACCATAAGTCATTTTCACCAGTTGCTTTGCAAGAAAAATAACCTCACTGGCTGTCATATTAGTTATCCTATACATGATCCAGGGTCAGCTCTGAAGAAATTATTATACCGGTTTTAAGAGATCAGCAATAATATAGAACTCATAATAAACTCATTGATTTTGCATCAATAGGTTTTCTGGTCAATTTCTGATGTAGACAACTCCTGACATAAAAAAATAGTTATTCCAAATGTCAGCAGCTGTTAATGATATCAGATGCCTTTTCAGGTGCTTCTTACCTAATTAAATCATTCTACGATTTGTATTCGCTAAACAATAAGCTTCATTGGTTAGAGTTGCTAACTGAGGCATTGGCAGTCTTGAGAACGTTAATTCTCCTATCTGATTAAAAAGACAATATCAAGTTAGATGAGTGAAAGTGAGATGGGCAGTATCTAAATTTGATAGATAAATAAATAACTAATTCTACATTTGTGTTCTAAGGATATGACCTAATAACTCCTTTCATGAATCCATTTGCATGCTGAACTAACAAAAGACGTCTCATTTTCAATCCAATTTGCTTGTTAATCACATCCTTCTGAGTCAGATTTTAACAACAACAACATCCCTTAATGGGATATGAAGTTCAATCTAAATAATTAACTGGCAGGTTTTTCATTGGTCAACAAATATAAAGAATTTCTATAAGCCAAAAGAAAGTTTACAGGCTAAACAAATAAACTTCCTATGATTTATTTAGTATTGCTTAGGAGATATTTAAGGATGGGCTTGTAACATCGAAGTGAATCGATCCACAATCTATTGATAGTTCTATGAATCTAATTATATCTACCCTGGGTTTTTTAAAAACTTAAATTATATAGTTGGAAGGGTCCAATCCCATACTAAATACAGGAATCATATTAAAATATACTTGATGTGAAGAGTGCATCTGAAAGATCATGAAAGAGATTTGTCATTTCCTTGATCCATATTTCTGCAGACAATGCCCCTGACAAGCCAGATCTAGGGGCATATATTTGTTTCACTTCTTCATAGTACTGTAATGGGCTATCACCTACCATGACTCTTCTCTTCAACCTGTTGAAGGACATGAATTTATCTACTCTGATTTTTAAGGTAATACAATCCTGTTTCCTTTTATCTCTTCCCACACCCTGAAGACTTGGAGTCTGGTGGTTTTTGTTTTGCAAATGCTTGAAAACAGTTGTGCTGAATATTACTTTCACTTCTGGTTGTCATTCTCATCCATGGTTTAAATTTTATTTCTTTGTTTAAATTTCCTCCTTAAGGAGATTTTATTCCTCTAGCATCCTCTCCAGTAATCCTTCCATTGTTTCTGATAGATGACCATGCTATGGTACTAGGTGAAGTATGACCAATATTCTGGCAGTTTCTTTAAACACAACTGCAAGTCCACATCAGCTACAAATACACATTTGTTGAATAAATGGATCAATAATAAAATACAGTAGGTTTTCAGTCATGCCTCAAGCTTTACAAGTCATAATTACAGAACTCTGTCCAGTTTTTTTTCCCCTTTGTCATTGCCTTCTCAGACTTTCAAATCAGCTAGTTCAACACTGTAAAAAGAAAAGATTGTTAGGGGTCCTCCTCTGAACAAGCTTGCTGAATTAACTCTATCAACATCCCCCATTAACTCTTCGTTTGCTTGTTATCTCATCCCTGTAACCTGCCAATCCTATACTTCTTCTACTGCCCCTGATAGAAGGAATCAGTGACTCAGTCTCCAGCAATGGAGACTACTACTACTATTACTACTACTACTATTACTGCTACTTCTCCTCCTCCTCCTCCTTTTCAACTCATGAAATGTTTATTAGATAATGAAGGAAATGCAGTATTATTTCCAAATTAGGCAAATACTTTCAGTCATAACTAATACATCTAATAAATTAAGAATTTACTGATTCTTAAAAGCCCAAGCCAGGTTCTGCCATTTCCCATATCTGCAATGCCATCAGTGTAACCTTCTGTGTGCTATTACCAGTTTCTCTATAAAATAAGCCTATGCCAGATCTAATTTGTTCTCCTCAGTCTAAGATAATGAATAGCATTCTACTCAAAGCACAAAGTTAATAATAATTTTAAATTCTCTGCAGTCCTTCACAATTTCATTTTTGTTCTGAACAAGGACAATAGGTATCAGCTAGTCATTCTAGTCCAATTTAATAAATGTAGCTATTTCCTCTACTTGAACCAGTTCCTTAAATACTGCCATCTGGCAGCCAGCAAGGTTGGGTTTTGCAAACATAGTTTTGTTTCACTGTCCAGAATGATGTTGGTCTTACTAGCTTTCAGACATTCATTGCCATTTTAAAACCCTATTCACCTCGTTTGCATTGTTGCTAAGATGTACAACTTCAAACATCCTGACAATTTCTCTCTCCTACTGCTTCTATGGCAGCTATAAGTACCACAAAGATAAATCTCTTCAAGAATGTTATTATACCAACTGCAATATATGAAACATGGAAGTATACAGCCAAGATGATTAAACAGTTAAATGTTTTCCAACAACACTGCTTAAGAAGAATCATCCACATCTCATATCGTAACCACAAAACACTAATAAAAAAGATGCTACAAAGATCAGATTTAGAACACTTATTGAGAACTGAATGAACATTGAATGCAGTTTATTGGCCATATCTTACATATGCCTTAAGACTGGCATCCAAAAATTGCACTACATTGGATGCATCCTGGTGGAAAGACAAAACAAGACCAATCTCAGAAAATGTGGTGCCAAACACTTAAGGAAGATCTTAAGATTATTAATGTGCCTTGGGAAGATGCTGAAGATGCTGGGAATGATTGAAACTGCTAGAAAACACTTTCTGCCTGATATGCTCTGCACAGGATATGATGATGATGATGATGATGACTATCTCTCCTGTACCTATGAAACCTGAATTCTTTTGTAGTTTCCAGACTCTTCTGTGAAAAATATATCAGTAACAGTGCTGCTATTTCATCAAAAAACTTGTGTAAGGCTTATCAGGACAGTTAAATCTTTGCAGAAGGCAGTAGGCTGTTAATGAGTGGAAAAATTTGAGGTATCATGAATTACTTTTCCCCTATTATTAATTTAATTAATGTGATTCTTCCGGTCACACCACACACTTCAACTCTTTGGATTTACCCATTACTTGAGACCAGGTCTTTCCTGTTAACTGAACAGTCCCTATCTGTACCTGCAATTCTTCATATATCCAGCCCTTCATTTTACGAGTAACCCTCAATTAGTGACCACAATTGGGAGCAGTAACTTGGTTATTAAGTGAAGTGTTCATTAAGTGAAACAGCAGCTGTTTTTCCACTCTTATTTCAGCTTTTCTTTGCTTTAAGGACCTGCAAAAGTTGTAAATGTGAGGATTTATTTTAAAATTATTTTTTCATCACTATGATAACTGCATGAGGCAGTCACTAAATGAGGCCTTGGCACAGCTTGGTAAGAGCTCTTATCTCAGTAAATGATAAAGTAATCCTCTCCTCAAATGCTAAAGAGATAAACTTTCCTTTTTTATCTTTTTTATACTCTCAAATTAGAGAGGTTATAGCTGATAATTTTGTCTCAGTCTTAACACCAGAGGTCTCAAGACCAGTCCACTTGAGGAGGGGTTACAGTTTTTTCTCATAAAATACTATACTTTCTACTCATCACTAGAAGACAGACACTAGCAAATATAACAACTTACAACTGTACCTTCATCTCCACTGTGTTTTGGGGCTTTCTTCAAGATCTGGAGACACACAACTGTTATATGCTAATTTTTAGTAAACATATTACTATCAAATCACTGTTGACAGTACAAGCCAGAGAGGAACTACTATGGTACTTTAGAGGCTGATCACAAAACAGATATAATCCATTCTTATTTTCTATATTTTGACTTTTCATAACTGCTCACAAATGGTAGAATTTGCGTCCTCAGAGGCAGGAATTTTCAAACTTGAAACCTTAAGAGATGTGGACCAACTGCCATAATTCAACTGCCCTGTACTTTTCCTGAATCTTTCTCCAGTTTGCCAGCTTAGTTTATTAACTAAGGAATAAAAAGAGGCAGACTGTATATGCTTGTTATATAAACGTACAAAAACTTTTCAGAAAGAGTCATTTATATTCTGCCAAACTATAGAACCCTTCCTCCCTCTTGGTGGTTACTTTTAAGTTGCAAAGAGAGAGGAAATGTTGCTCGCCTTTAATCTGTTAGGATCAGTAATTTTAGGTTTGACTTCATAGGTGAAGGCAGAAGTAGCTGCAGGGAAACCTGTCAATCTTTTAAATACACTCATGTATGCTGTCTTCCATGAATTTAGTGGATGTCAGTAGAAACTAAAATATGATAGCCATGTTTTAGCATAGAGACAGAAATGCGTTCAAGAAAAGTACATTTATTCTCTTCTGTGTCAGTTACGTAAGTTGCTAATATATGCAGAAAAAACAAGAGGACCAACCACAAGTGATGCAGTCTCTTTTTTGCTATTTATTTATTTATCAAATTTTTATAGGCATCCATCTCATTGAAAGTGACTTAGTGATGAAATAAAAAGAATAACTAAAACAAATGGTACAATATAAAATACGTTATTAATAGGTGCAAAAGCGAACAATGAAAACTGCAAGGATTAAAAAAGCTACCTCAACAATGGATCCATCTTAGCAAATTTCTTGTTTCAACCTGAGAACTTTACATAATATCATAAAGGATGGAGCTAATTTAATTCTGAGGGAAAGAATTTTCCAGAAGACAGGTGTCATGGTAGAGAAAGAATGTCTCTTGGGTCTTATCAAATGAAGGGGCTTAGCCAATGGTATTATATGACTACTCTCTAAAGTGAAGTATATTTAGTGGGACAGATGTGTAATTGGGGAGAGGCAATCCCAGGTAACCTCAGTCCCATGACATGAAGGACTTTAAAGATTAAAACCAGCACTGTGCATTGGACCAAGAAGCAAATTGGCACTCTGTTGAATTTGCAGAGCTCAGGTGTAATGTGCGCTGAATTGCTTGTCACCAGTTGAATTCTTCTGGGTCCTGAGTTGCTGGGTCAAAATCTAGGAAGGAAGGAAATAGAGATGAAGGGTTAGAGTTGCTTAATATTTGATGTTCTAGGTAAGCATAAATTTACTGTTAGGTTTTGAGTTGCTGAGCTTATCAAATTCTAAGACTATCTTATCCATACTGCAAAATTCTAAATGACTTTTAGATGCCAGTAGAGAGATGGCAACATTCTCCCCACAGTTTGGAAAACTGGCTGCAAAAGAAGGCAGGGCAAACTGGATGAGAAACTCAGAAAAATCCTGGGGCTCAAACAGCTGATATCCATACACTTAATCTGACAGCTTCATTCCTTGTAACTTATTTCTTTTTCGTCTCCTCTAAGGTTCTGAATATCCTTATTTGTTACCTATTTTATTAATAGAAGCATTACCTTTCCCCCAGTGTGCTCTTCTGGCCACCAGCTAAGGACAAAAACAACCTTCATAGTAAAAATGTTAAATTAATTTACCATTCAGCCAATTCTCTGCTATCTGCATTTAGGAGTTGCTTCTTCCTTTGCAGTTGGACATCAGAAATCAATTAATATTTTAAGCAATCCGTAAGAGCACAGCAAAGCAATCTGTGAGCCAACTGGCTAAGGTGACAAAGAACCTGGGCGTTGAAGTCCACATTTCTTCAAGTTGCTAAGTTTGAAAAACACTGATGTAAACTGCTGTAATAGAAGTAATTGTTCTAATATGTAATACTTTATATACAGCAATGATGATTTCATTGTGATGAGATAATGAAAAGCTATTGGGAAGAGAGCCTGTCTCTTTTCTCACAGTATCAAATCTTTTTTTTTTAAATGAAAATGATAACACTCTTTACCATCTGCATCAGCTACTTTGGAGATTAATTATTATAACCAGTAATGCCATAACAAACAAATCTTAGTTTATTAATTTTAGTACCTAACTCAGGGAATTACATTTAGGCCTTTACTATTTTAATTAACGACAGGATTGATCGAGTTATTTTTTGTGAATTTTGTAAGTTGACTAGTGTCTGCTAAGTTTCAATCTTATGAACCAATAAAGAACCAAATAATAAGAGTGGGAGAGAAATGTTTTTTCCCCACATTGTGGTAATCCTAGAGCTAAACTACAGCGACATGAAAGTTCTTGGTGCAGGAAGAGAGGGAATGAGCATATACTGTAGCAAATTTTAATGGCAGTTAAAAACTGCCAACAAATCCCTGAAAATGCCACCAGGCAATGTCCATGTGTCATTGATCACAGAAGAAGTCAACCCTTGTTGCTAATCTGGCGGATATGAGTGAACAGTTGAGAATAAGTTTGCATCACAGGAAATAGTTCAGTTCTCCTTATCGCTGTGAAGCTATTTTGCCCTGCTTGTGGAGTGATGCTAGCTGTTGCTTTCTGATGCCCCGAGGCAAGGATTTCTTTGGAATTCTAGTCAGAGAAATATCAGCATCATGCTCCAATTCTTATGTATGTTGTGAGGCCAGGTTGGTTTGTGCGAAAGCTCCTTTTGTATGCAAAGTGTGCTTTCTCCCTATTTCCCTTCTCATTGGGACTCTTAAGTATGTGCAAACTGAAGCATGAGAAATATATAAAATATAGTACTGCTGCTCTATAATCTGTCCTTTACTTTTTGTAGTATGCTGTGGAATAGGGTCGAGTTTTTAAATATTATCTGCTTTGTGGAGACATAGTGGTTGGCAGTTTTTCCACTTTATTTTTCTGGCTTTCAAAATAAGAGGAGGAAGAACACAGTTTGCACTTGATGTTGGTCTTGTATTATAGGCAGCTACAGAGGTGACCTTGGAGAAACTATTCAGTACCGCTTACAAAAATATGTTTAAATTCTGGGAAAGGAAAAAAGCAGAAAAAAAATTCAAAGTCCTATCCTTAAAAATCCCACATTTGGCTACTCCAATTTAATCTTTGTGGGCCTGTTCTTGAAGACCATCAAAAAGTTTCAACTGGATTGAAATGAAGCAGCTGAAGTACCATAGTAACAAGTTCAATTTATTTAGGAGGTGCCCTTGTGGTTGATCTCTTCCTGGGTGAAGACATGATACTGATTGTTATCTTCAATGGCTATCTACTCTATGTGGAATCTGAATTCAATGGTTCCAAGAAAGCGGGATTTTCCTATGCCAAAAGAATGCCAATAACAATCAACTGTCTCCATGATATCTCTCTCTTCAGGAACAACTTACTCCTAGATGTAAGATGGCCTTTCTTCTGTTAGTATTTCAGAGAGCTGATTAGGAAGACCTGTGAAGAAAGGGAGGGAGAGAGAGAGAGAGAGGCTGTTCTCCTGAAGAAGTGCTGTCATTTTGTTGTTGTTGTTTCACTGGAAGTTTTTTAACAGTAATTGTCAAACTTCAAGCTATTCAGAATTAACAGATTAGAGCAGTATAAAAACCTGTGAAATTCATTAATTAATGACTTGGCACCAGCTATTCTACATCTCCTTGAAACTATAGTTCTTTCCAAAATTGTTATGATCAGTTTGTCACACAATTATCTACCCAAGATATTAATGGGTTGTGCTATGGCATATTTGCAATTTCATACACCTAGATGTGATTTTAACTTTCATAGTCCTTTACTTATAACAGTTTGTTTACTGACTGTCCAAAGTTGCAACGACACTGAAAAAAGTGATTTATGACTGTTTTTCACAGTTACAATCTTTGCAGCATCCCCATGATCATGAGATCAAAATTCATATGCTTGGCAACTGATTCATACTTATGACCGTTCCTATGTCCCAAGGTCATGTGATCACCTTTTACGACTTTCTGACAAGCAAAACCAATGGGGAAGCCAGATTCACATGACAACCAGGTTACTAACATTAACTGCAGTGATTCTCTTAACAACTATGGCAAGAAAGGTTGTAAAATGGGACAAAACTCATTTAACAAATCTCTCACTTAGCAACAGAAATTTTGAACATAAGTTGAGGACTATTTTCTATCAATCTTTCTGGGGACTCTGGCATTGACCTCTGACAGAACATCCACTGATGTTAAACCAATTCTTGTTTACTTTAAGTAGAACATGTGAGAGAAAGGGCACAGTGGCTAGCCATTAAGATGCTGAGTTGTCCACAAAATTCACAAAAGGAATGTGACCTGAAAGCTACAGACCCATTGGAAAGAGATATAGATTATATAGACTCAGAATTAACTGAGTTGATTAGCTATGCCTCTCTGAAATTCAAGCCAGTACTCTTTTCCCAAAGCAGAAGCATAAATGAAGGAAATAACAAACTGGTTTTCTCCAGGAGGACTGGAAAAGATTGGGAATTGAATTTATCACATTTAATTTACAACCTTATCAATGGAGTCCGAGTGGAGCAAGTAGCCAGTTTTAAGTTTCTGGGTGTTACCATAAAAGAGGACCTGACCTGGGGTGGTCACATTGCAGCCCTGGTCAAAAGGGCCCAGCAGAGATTATACTACCTGAGACTTATCAGGAAACAACAACTGAATGAAAAACTGCTGGTGACCTTCTACTGCTGCACCATAGAGAGTATTTTAACTTACTGCATCTTTGTATAGTTTGCCAATTGTACAGTGGCAGATAGGAAGGCGCTCCAGAGGGTTAATGTCATTGTCCAGAAGATCATTGGTTGCCCTCTGCCCTCTTTGGAAGAGCTTTATAGCTCCTGCTGCCTTAAGAAAGTTCAAAACATTCTCAAAGATCCATCTCATCCTGGGAACCCTTTTTTTGAACTCTTACCATCTGGCAGAAGGTACAGAATAATAAAAACAAGGACAAATAGGCTGAAAAACAGCTTCTATCCAAGGGCAGGAGCTCTTTTGAATTCTGCTGTATAGTGCTGTGTTGGTGCGGTGTTGGGGATTTTAAGTTCAATGTGTGAGGGTGAAGGACGTGTATTGGTGTTTATTTTCATGGTCATGGTCATGATGTGCACTGAAGATGGTGTTTGATTTGGTTGTACGAGGTGCAATGACAATAAAGTAAAATAAAGTAAAGTAATCAAAAACCATTTTCATCTGGACCTTGTTGGGAAGATAGACTGATACTAAGGATTGAATTTATTTGTTTAATCAGACAACAATTATTTAAGAGATTATATTAAGAAACAAATGTGGATTTAAATCCAAATTACTCTTAACTCTTGGGACAATATGGGATAGATAAGTTGCTGTGATAATTTTTTTACAAGTTGATCAGAATTAGTAGTTCCAAGGAGTACAAACCCAATATTGTGATAGTATTAAGAGTATTAAATTAGGAGGGATAAAATGTTTATATCTGCTGGGTTTTTTTAATCTATCTTTTTCTTGTTTGTTCTGTGCTTTTTCTCCTTTTTAAATTTTTTTTTGGAGTTTTGTATTTTAATTTTTTTTGAATAAAATTAAAATAGTTATATAAAATATATTCATGTATACTTAAATCAATACATTCTAAGCTCGACAAATCTGTTAATGTCATCATCTCAGGCATAAAGCAATTATTAAAGATGAATAATAGGCAAATAGTTGTGTATAGAATTGAATCAACCTCCTTCATGATGCTGAAATACTAAACATGAAGTTCTGGCTTATGCATCACCTATCAACTTGAGAGATATGCCAGGCTTTGGGCAACATATGAATAGCCACACTCCATATGGGTGTGTGTGTGTGTGTGTGTGTGTGTGTGTGTGTGTGCGTGTGTGTCAATATTCACTTTGGTAAGGGATTTAAAGATGTTCAAGGTAACAATAAATCTCCTAAGCATCTGCAAGGCTTATGAGAACCTGTATTGCCTCTTCTAACCCAATCCTTTCAATGTAAAATAGGGAACCTAGAAGTTTGATCCCATCCTATTTGGGAGTGGGAGACAAGTTTCCCCCATTTCCAGAGAAACAAAGGCTTATATTTGAGGAAAGATTTTAAATGTGTTTATTAAATTATTTGGAAGAACTACAGATATTGAAGTGTGTGTGTGTGTGTGTGTATACATATTCCATTAAACTAAATTGTCCTTATTTCTGATAATCTTTGCTGACTTAATTAGGCAAATACTTCACTTTTGATTTGTTTAATTCTTTTTCTATTTTCTTGCATGTTCAATGCATTCACAACTTTGGAATTTCAGAGAAACTGTCACGGGGAGGTTAATGCTTCAGCTTGCCATTACATAAATTATGGAGAGGAAACACATTAATCTGTTAGGTCTGTGCATTCCAACCCTAAGTAGTAATGGAAGCTGTGTTATATGAATAAAAAAGATTAGATGGAACTTCAATTTGACCTAACGAAGCTTTCCTTTTACGAGTACTTAAGAACAGCTCCCAGATATGTGGACTGCAGCTTTCCTAGACACAATGACTTTTTCTAAAAGAAGGAATCAACTTTGTTTAAATTTTATCCCTTTTAATTTATGCACAATTCAAAAGGCTGCCCTTTTTCACAAATTTCAGAAACAGGAATATCTATTTTGCCAAAATTAGAGCTTTTCCTCCTCTGATTCATGACATGAGCATTTGATAACTGTTGCAATTTTGTCAGAAAAGTAACATAACCAAAGAATAGCAAAAAAAGTAAAATCTGAACTAAATATTCCATATAAATTTTTGCAGTACATTCCAAGGGCCTGTTTCCTTTCTTGCAAAGCCTTGAGAAGAGAGAGCAGTTAGAGTGCAGAACCAGCAGAAGGAAAAGTTAGATACCTTCTCCTCCCTGCTTTTTCTAACACAAATTACAAAACACACTATTTATTGAAGCTGTTTGAAATCAGTTGTTAGGAGATGCTCTTGAGGAACATAATTCTACCAGTCTGCCTGTCCTCCAAATATGTCAGATTTGTTGTAGACTAGGGAATTCTGGGAGTTGGATATCACCTCTGAAAGGCAGTCAGGTTGTGGGGAAGCTGATATAACCTCCAGCTTGCTGGGCTAAATATGGATCACACTTCGCTTCTCTAAATTGTGGTACTCACCACACCTCCATTCCTCCCCACATTTGCTACCAAATGTTCTTGCCAATGCTGGTGACAATGAAATTTGGTGTTAAATTCTGTTAGCAAACCATTTGAAAAATAACTTGAAATATAATCTTTAGCAGGGGTGTCAAACTCACATGGTCATGGTAGCATCATATGAGATATCAGGACTCCCCCCCCCCCCTTTGCTAAACTGGCCGTGGCTGTGGCCAGCGCATGACACATCCAGCCCATGGGCCAGGAGTTTGACAGCCTTAGGATTAGAAACTGACCTAGTTAAACATAATCTCTTACATCCTTCTGGGTAGCCTTTTCATAATTCTGAGGGGCACTGGTGCAATATTCCATTGAACACTCATCCCACGTTCTTTCCTCTATTTTCTCCTCTGTTTCTTTTTGTCCATTGAGGTCAACTGCCCAGTAACTGGGAATTTAATATTGTAATACCAAAGTAACTGTGACATCGTATTTTGAATGATTAGCTTCACCACTGTTTTGAATGAGACATTTCCAACTAATAATTTCAAACTTTAAATTATACTTCCACTAAAACTGCTCCACATAGGGCAGGTGCCTTGAATCCTCTTCTCTCTTTAAGAAAAAAAATCCCATCTCCTATAATTTTCCCTTATTATCATGAAAGGAGGTCAATGAGAGAAATGAGATCCTTGGGAGCTGAGAGGTCCTCTCCCTTTTCCTAACCATCTGCAGATCCTTGATCTTTGGATAAGGTGTCCAGATATGAAGCCATGTGTTAACAATGAACATGGACCCCATGCCCTGTGCCTTGAAGAATGGGGCCCAAAAAAAAAAGGCATCAGTATCTATAAACAGAGGTAAACAAATTTCTGACAAAGACCTTTCCTGTTCGTTCTTCTTTGCCAGGAGCTTTTGTATACTTTGGACCAATTTTCATGCACACCTGCTACCTACCTCCCTTCTGGGTTTTATTGGCAGTTGTTGAAAGCAGTGGCTCGCCCAGTGAAGTGTAGAGAACAGGCAACAGCCATTTGGCTTCTTGGCCTCTGTGGCTTTTCTCTGTTTGGAACCATGGCAGGAAGGCAGAGCATCATACAGAATGTTTTAATCAGTACAAGATGGTTGCACACAGCAGAGCTATTTATAATGTGCCAAGGAGACAGTTTCCGTTAACAAAAGGAGATAGTCATTAAATCCGTGAGATTAGGTCTTAGCCTAGTTCTTAGATTATGAAAGAAACATCAAAATATTTATTTAGGGGGAGCAGATGTCTCAAAAGTTTGAAACAATGAGGCCCAATGTTCAAGAGCTTTACATCCCTCCATACAGCAGTGCTCTGATATGGAAAAATCCTAGTAAAGCATAAGGAAATCCTGTTCTTTATTATTTATTTAATGTATTTTTATGCTGATTATTTTCTGCTCAGATAGTTGCCATACTTGGAGGGAAAAGCAGCCATCAGACTTAGACATCCACAAAGCAAAATGTGCAACAGAAAAGAATAGAAGCAAAAAGCAAATCAGTTCTTCATAAATAGATACTGGTCAAGTTGTTCCCTTTCAGGATAAATAATGTTCTGCAAACATGAAGACACAAAGTCAGAAATACTGATAAAAAGGATAAAAAAAAAACATTGGTCACCATCCGTTTTGCTCTATATCTCCACATCTTTCTATCCTTGTAAGCCAACTTTGCTTGCACCACTTCATACAATTCTTCATACATGGCCTTTAGTTCTTTAAACATCTTGTCACTTATTTAGGATATCATAAAATTAATATGGCTATAAATTTCTGAGTATTACTCTCCTTCTCAATCCACTCATTTTTACTTCGTATACTTGTTCTGCATTCCATGATTTCCTCTATCTGATCTATTTCATTGTACCTCCATATATGTCCTTTGGTTTTAAATTCAATCTGCATTCGTTCAGCATCCATGCATTCTTGACCCATCCACTTGTTTTACCACACATGCTTATGTACAGTAGCTCGTTTTACTGTATTGAGTTTGTTTTTATATTTCTTCTGATATAAGCCTGCAGCAATGATCTTGGAACATAGAAGGCTCAAAGAAAGATGTTTCAGCCACATCAAGACATTTCTATTTCCATGTTAAGCTACTTAAAGTGAAGTATATTGTATTCACCTCCACCAAGTAGCTAATCTGCTAATTAGTTTGAAACATTTTTTCTCCAAATAGATTGAGCATCAGGTACAATTTAAATGTTGAAATAATATTCAATGTTTCCAGGCTCACTGTAGAAAAAAATTGTATGACATGATATCATTTTTGTTTCCTTACTAAAAATCTAATTTCCACATGTGCATTATACTGATACCCAGATAGAATGTTAATTAGTGCAAGAAGATTGGACATTTTAAGACCCTTTCTTTAACAGTGCATATATATTTGGTGCAGAAGTAGAATGTGAAGAACTTTTAAGGCAGCTGAAGTCTTTTTATCTCTACCACTCTGCATGTCACAACACCAAGATTGTTCTCATTTACACAATACACTATGGGGTATACCACTTCAGAAATTGTATCCTTCTAATTATTATCATCAATATAAATTCTCTGAATTGGGAAGCTTTGAACTAAAGTCCCTTCAAAGTGTATACTATAGTAGGTAGAGATTTCAGTGATTCAGGACAGATGGATCCTGATGATAATTTATATGCACATCATTGGTTTTGTCTGCTAGTTCCTGAAGCCCTTGCATGACCATTTATGCTGTGTTCAAAAGACAAAAAATGGGTTTAAGCAAATTTCTATTTGGCCCATATGGTTAGCAGGTTTAATTTCCAACTTATATATATTTATATCTCTTGAAAATGACCACTTTTCTGAATTTACCTTTGGGGCTAGGTGCACAATGAATGTTATTATTTATATTGTAGAAACTTGCTTTTTAGATTGCTTTTGAATTTCTCCTTAGTTCAGCAGCTATACATTCCCAGGCATTTTTCATTTCAAACGTTTTGACCAACAAGATTATGCTGAAGTCTTTACCCATTTTTCCATCAGGAAGAGACCAACATATGAAATTGTTCTTTCATAAAAGAACTAAAAGAATTATTAAAAAACTATTGAAGAATTATTTTGATAAAAATAATCCTGCTTCAAAAAACATATTTTCTGTTTTCATCTTTCCTTGCTGTTAGTTGAATTTCTTACTTACAACAAAGAAAGCTACAGTAAGTATTGTGGAAATTATTGTAGAAATTGCATTTAACCAGTGTAAATTCTGCTCATCTAAACTGACAAATGTCATTTCTGTAAATTATGGTTTGATTTCAAATGGTTACTTGGAACAAGGAAAAAAAGCTTATTGCAATGTTGAATGCACACAAAATGGACATGAAGATAATGTCTTATTAAACAAAACAAAAACACACCTTCATATAAATAACTGCTTCAAAGACAGAAAGAAACATTTCGTAGGACAATTGAGCAGGCCAGATTCTGGTGCACAAAACAAACGATTTGACCTCATTTTGGCATTTGACTGTGGGCTCCCCTAATTATGATCCAAGGCAGTGGAACAAGTATTTTAGAAGAATGATATTTCAGTGAATTCTAAAGGGATGAACTCTTGGCTTATGACTGTCTCAAGCAGGATTTAGGGACTTTGTCTGACTAGCTACCAGGAATGACTGCAGAGGTTAAAAATTTGATTTTTGGCTAAGGCCTGGAAAGACTTCCAGAAATGTGGTAATTATACCTGAGCAGGAGAAAAATCAAACCAACCCAAACCTCAGCATGATAAACTTCAATCTTAGCTTACCTGTTTATAAACATTAATAAGCATAAACAAATCCCTGCTAAATGAATTAGCAATCATTTCCATCATTATTTAAAAAGATAGGAGGGATGCCTTGCTAAATACAGTCAATATATTTTATGCCAGGCACTCATACTGGAGATGAAAAGACAGGCTAGAACAAGTATATTTTGAAGAGCAAAACTAGCATTAGAGAAGGTTGCTTCTCCTTTAGCCAAATGCTTTATATACCACACATGTGGTATATAATTGCAAACTCATTGCAAAAGTGAGTTTATTGTATTTTATGGCCTTTGGGAGTGTACCGTAGTTGGATTCTAGAAGTAATTCTAGAGGCACCATTATTGTTTGCTACTTGTTTGCTTGCTGTTTGTTGATGAGCTAATGGTTTAGGTTACATTATATTGTTCTGTGTACTATGTTTTGATTTTGTACACTACTGAACAGCTTATAAATCTGTCACTTATAAATCTTACACAGAAATAAGTATCAATCCTCATGGAAATGATCTTTGCTGAAGAAACTATTACTACTTGGGTTACTTCCTTCTACTCTACTGTTGGGATACTGCAAGCCATTGATAAATCTTTTGAAACTGTTTATAATGGATATAGGAAGACAATCTGACCTTGCTAGGGTTCTAAATCTTTCTATTAGTTGAAATATACAATACTGTACTATAGTACCTGCAATATACCTTCCTTCAGTTTTCTGTCCTATGGGGAAGCTATAGAAGGATTCCTTTGAGGAAATAACTTTGCTTTTACGATGATAGACAAGTTGAAACCATCAAAATGATAAATTCATAAATTCTATATATCAGTAGTACATAGATCTCTTACCAAGATGTACAGATCAATTTTATATCTACAGATTGCTTCTGGATAATGCTTCTTTTACAACATTACCATGTTCTTGGTTACAGAATGAAAAATATTGTTTTCATGTATTCATAGCTTTAGAGTTTCTTGGATAATATTAACACTCTGAAATAACAAAATCATAGTTTAATTTAATTGGTTAGTATTTTAATTTGGTTTTAATCCATTTTATAATGTTTTATAATTTTAGTATGATAAATTTTAGCTTTATAGCCACACTATAGTACCTATATTTTATGTTAATATGACTTAAAGTTATTGTCAGTTTTGTGCAATCTATAAACAAAGGTTGTTTTAAGCCATAGCTGATAATTCTGTGACAAATTTTGTAGCTATGACTATATGAAAACAATATTTTATGTTATAATTTATACAGGTTAGAAACTAAAATATAATTTGATTGATTGACTGACTGACTAAATATTAACGTAATAGTTTTAATGGTTTTGTAAATGTATGTTTATAGAAGCAGAAATCTAAATAGGAAAAATCTGATCTGTTAAAACATTGCTATTAATGACTAGTAAATTATACATAGATTTGTATGAAAAAAATAATAATAGTAAGTATGATCCAAAATAGTATTTACAATTGGGACTGCAATAGAAAATTGTATTATCGATATCTGGAAACATGCATTAAGGAATTTAATGATGCCTGCCCAGTTACTCTTCTTTTCCATGCTCTGTGCACACCAATTATGTATTTTTAGATACTTCTAAAAATAATTGGTATTTTCTCAAGTAATTGCTACCTCTCCTTTGGTGTATATCTTATCCATCTTGACTTTATAAGCAGTGGTGCTCACCGTAATGCTAGTAATAGAGGGAAATATATTTAGCATTTTATTCATCCCTTAATCTTAATAATTTTTACCAGATATGAGAGAAGATGATATGCAACACCTGCTTAAATACAGTTTACCTTACTAAGGACCAAATTATGCCTTGGACAATTGTAACATGCTCAAGGAAACATAGTGCTCTGCAAATTTGGCCTTGTTTCCTGGAATTAGTATGTACTACTAGTAGTATGGTCCAAAATCTTCAGCCCCCAGCAGCATTCGCTCTGTTGCGCTAGGCCAACAGAGACATCACAGTGAAACATTTTGTTTTCTAGACAAGTATCACATCATGCACACAGTCCAAAGGGATGGAGCTTGCAACACACTTCTACAAAGCTACTTTTGTAATTTTGTCAGGAAAACAGTAGTTGTTGCAAACTCCATCACCAGCCATGTAACCGAAACACGCTTTACAGATTTAGTGTTCTTCAAGAAAAGACAATCTTGATACAATCTTATGACTGACATTTAATGACTTGTTACATATATTATGTAGGAGCTGATAGCATTGCAGCTCTTATCTGATTACATGGGGATCAGTAAAAGGAACTATTAATATAGCATTTGAGGTAAGTCAAAAGTAATACAAGTGACAAAACTACTAATACCAAAGTAAACTGCAAGTTGGATCTGTAGCAGAGCTGGTTAAATGATGCTTCTCCCTTTTCTTCTCTACTCACATTTCAGATCTTGAACTGGAAATTCAGTGTTACTTTCTCCTGTCTCTGCATTTTCAAAATCCAATCAAGCCATGCAAAATAAACTTCTGATATGTGACTTTCTTCTGTACATAACTTCATTCGAAAAACTGAAGGCAAGCTATTGCTACATTTTGATAAACACAAATAGGATTGAACTTGATGCTGAAATAACTGAAGCATAACAGCAAACTAAGAAAATAAAATTTGAAAGTAATAGAAAGTGTGGAGAGAGTTAGAGTCTATACAGTTATGATCCAGATCTCTGGATCCACTTGTCCAGAAGAATGATGACAGCAAAAAAAAAAAGGTCGGAACTAGAGCCAAGGTAAAATGTTTGGACTTTTATACCCTTGTTTTGGTCAGGGTTGGATACTAAATTAAGGCAACTCTTCAAGTGGGCTTCACATAATAACCAATGGGAGTCTTTGAAACTGTCTCCTGGATAAGTTCAATTAAGCCTATTAATCTCCTTAATAAGATTGGCTATGGACAACTGTTCTTGGAAGGACTTTTGTTGAGTTCACTTATGATTACTGGTACAGCCACATCCTACTAGACTACCACAAGTTAGAATCTAATAATAATATTAATTGTTTGCATTTTTCTTCATGCTTTTGCATAAACTGAAACCAAAACACAATCTGTAGTTTTCCAATGTGTTGCCTCAGCTTTTAGTTCAGAAATGTTCTAATGCTATAACACTAAATAATAATGTTTCAAATCTAAGATCTTTGATGGACATAATGTATTTCAAATCTCAAACAGGAATCCAGAGCCTTCAGTGTGGCTCTGCTATCTTTCTTTTAATAGGCCTCTCCCCATTAACTCTCAGTTTAATCCATCAGACCATTAACATTTTCAAGAACAGAATGGTAGGTTTCAGACACATTATTAGCAACAATAACTTTAACCATCAAGTTTGTATTTGATGTTTGTGGTAAATGTAATCAACTGAATTTTTAGTGGAAATGAGTCTCATGTTTCACAACATTCTCCATTCCTTTCACATTTCAATTATACCCGATTGTTATCCCTTTGAATATTGTGTCTACATCAATGCATCCTACAATCTATTTTGCATTTGGATTTAACCTTTTTTTTCATTTCATTTTAATTTTCAGTCAACATGAAACAAAATGTTCATCTTTTCAGTGGCGTTATGGTTATGTAATGGTGCCTGCTAATAGAAGTAATTTAAAAATCCTAGTGCATAGAAGCATTGCAGGGTTTCTTTTAATATATAATTTAAGGTGATACCAGGTTTATTCTATATGTTTACAAGGAGGTATGTAATAAATCCAAAATGTTTTTATTTTACAACAAGCTCTTGTTTTCTTGGTTGATATCCTTTAGCCTCTTGCCAAACCATGGCTGCTGGTTGTGGCTATAGTGTGACAGTCACAGATGGCAACACATTGGAAGCTCCTTTCTGCCTTTTCATCTGAACACAAGTCTCCCAGGGGTGTGCTCAGGAAATAATGCACGATTCAGCTGTCATTACATCAACAGGAGCAACAGGCTTGGAAGTGGATATTTTGTTTGCTCGCTGGTTTCTTCCTATTTAGCCACTCCAAAACAGGTAAAACTCCTGCTCAGTCTCTGCAGTAGATTGTTTTATACCTCAGGGCTGCTTTACATAAACAAGATCTTCGAAGTACAAGGGACTTATATAAAAATCTATTTGTTCAGGATATACAAGTGGAAGAGGGGATAAATAAGCAAACTATCACCAGGGTTACTAAATTTGGGCTGCAAAAAAAACAGACAGCCACTAGCAGCGAAGAGTTTTGTGCCTTTTAAATGGTCATCTGGACTTTGCAGTCCAGATCTGGAATTGCTATCACAGAGCATAAATCTGAGGAAGCAGAAAATTACATCCTTAAGGTAGAGCAGTATATACTTAAACTGGCAGAGCTTATTGACAAAGCTAGAAATCCATCTGGGGTTAAGTAGCTTAGCTGGGCTTATTTCTATCCTATTACAGTTGATGCAATTTTTAAAATAAAAATGCTTGGCTCACCTGTCTATTGTAATAGAAAAAGTGCTATTGAAGCTTCTTGTGACTACTATGCTTCTCCTCAGAAAGTTCCTCTTCAGAGTTTCTACTCATAGTACCGTGTTGGCCAACACAGCAACAACATTATTGATATCAATATTATTGATGTTATATTACCTTTTCACTGTTTGCACTGAACCAGTTCATGTTGTTAAATTATTTTCATTATCTTAATTTTTAGTTCATCATTTTGCTAAATGGAAGGAATTATGGTATAGAGTTAGGGGGAAAGGCAGGATAAAACAATATATGAAATTCTATATGATATACAGAAGCCAGACAAGGACATTTCTCTTTTTCTGATTTAATTCTAAAATACTAAGTTACCCAATAGAGACGTGGGTGTTACTTTTGTGCTGTTTGTGCTGTCACTTTCATCTACAGATGTGTGACTATCATCGTATCTGGTTTTAAAAAAGATAATGAGAGCCATTAATGTTATGCTGACTTGATTGACTTTATAGAAGCAAATTAATGGAAGATAAATATAACAATAGAGAATCAGTTTGGTGTAGTGGTTAAAGCACCAGGCTAGAAGAGACTGTGGGAGACTGTGAATTTTAGTTCTGTCTTAGGCACAAAGCCCCCTAGATAACCTTGGGCCAGTCAATCTCTTTCAGCCATAGAGAGGAGGCAATGGCGAACCATTGCCAAACAACCTTGCCAAGAAACCTGCAGGTATTAGTCCAGGCAGTTGCTAGGAGCCAGAAACTGACTTGGAGGCACATACATACAAGGTATAGCAATAACTATTAACTATAAAGGTATACTACCAGTTACAGAGGAATCTGCAATTTCAATTTCCCAAAGAAAATAAAGTAGCCAATTTGTTACCAAGTCAGAACATTTGTCTTTTAAAGGGAATGGCAGATTTGTTTCCCCTCATGATCTGCCAGCTCTTTTTGTTATCTATTTTGCTGCCTTTTATTGAATGGGGCTTGATTCATTTCCAGCAGCATATTACAAGGTAAGATTATGCACTCTGCACAAAACTTGATTTATAAGATAGCATTAAAAGACAGGGAAAATGGCTTGGCAGAACAAGAGCTTTCTCGGATAATCAGAAATCGAGGAAACCTTTCATATCATTCAGCTGGCCATCTGAGGTTTTCTGTATAAAATTTCCATTTGGCCTCCTGGGGTTTGCATCAGATTTGTTGGGCCACATAACTTTAGCTCATATGAATAAAAATCAGAGGGTTTATTTTTCAGTCCATTGATTTTATTCCTGACATTGACTTGGACATGCAATGTAGAAAGATAGAGAGCACTGTGGGCAATGACAGAATTTAAGGTATGGTTCTTTTCATGCATACCTGGAAATGGCAGTGATTGAATTTGAATTCCTTCTTTAGTTTTTTACTCCACCTTTTTCATATGTAACTCAAGGCAGCAAATACAGTATACCAATGCTACTTCATCCTCCTATTTTCCCTACAGTAGCAATAACCCTATGCGGTCAGCTGGGCTGAAAGAAGGTGATGACCTCAAAGTAAACCAGCTAGTTTTTTTTTTATGTCTAAGGCAGGACTAGAACTCACAATCTTTTGGTTTCTAGGCCAATACTTAACCAGTAGACCAAACTAGTTCTTCTGTATGTAAAATATGCTTTATGAGTTATAGCCTCTACCATATTTCCTATATATTTCTCAAGACTCTGTTTATGTTCTATATGACCATTACAGTCCATCCTGGAACTGTTACAAATAGTCCTCAACTTAAAGCGACAACTGGGACAAAACCTCAGTTGATAAGCAAAGTGATCATTAAATTTTATGACTTTTTTTCACTGTGGTCATTAAATGAATCAATTGTCATTAAGCAAATCTAACTTCCCCCATTGACTTGTTGACAGAAGCCTTCAGAAAGATCACAAATGATGATCATGTGACTGCTATTGTTGTAAATACAGACTAGTGTCAAGCATTTGAATTTTAATCACATGACCAGTGGGGAGACTGTGATGGTCATAGGTGCATCAATAATAATGATAGGGTGGCACCAGATAGGTTGAAAATACTGAATGTCTTGATCTATCCAATTGGAGAATATTTAGTCCTGTTTAGGCCTTCTACCTTCATTTTTGCTCTAGAAAACAAAAAACTCCTTTAGATCTTCCTGCCTAAAATCAGAAATATAGAACAAAACCTTGTGGACACAAGAGATAGCCATGCAACCCTACAGTCTTGCAAATGAGAAAGGTTTATTGAAAAATTCCCAGTTTAAAACAATGTAGTAAAATTTCTAGGTATAAAAAGAAATGTATTTTTGGAAAGGAAAATAAGAAGACAAGGCAATTCACAAGCAAAAGATTACAAAGATAATTTTAAAAATCAGTCTAAGTAATGACTTTGTTTACATGGTATCTATGATTAGCTCACATATGTTCTACTCAATTAACTCAGTTTTCTGAGTTGAAAGGATATAAGGCAATATTCATACATCATGATAGATTGGGCAGTTTGTGGTTTACTATGTGATGTGAACTTTTTAGCTAGTTACGTATTATTTGTTTTTTAAAACCTTGATTTTTAGGGCAAACAGAGTTAATTACAGAGAGTGAGATCCTTCTGACCACTTGGTTAGATGTTGTTAAGCACAACATTCTTCTTGGTCTTCTTCTTCCATTAAGAACTATACTTTCCCAGATTTATAGAATGAAACAATAAGTAAAATTCAGCCTTGAGGGATGTTTGCTTTGAACAATCAAATTATAAATTCTAGCTCTGAGGTAAAAGATCTGGACAACAAAGTAGAAAATTATCTGTTGAACCCAGATGTATTTATTTATTAATTTATTTAATTTATTATTTATTAATTGATCTTCTATACTGGCCCCTCTCCAGGAGGGACTCGGGGCAGTGTACAGCCGAATTAAAAATACAGACATAAATACAATATTTAAAATAGAATTAAAAGAATTAAATAATTGGCTGAAGAATTAAAACTATCAAAGGTTAAAAACTAAAAAAACCATTTAAAATTAATTAAAACCCTGCAAGTAACTCTAGGCCAGACCGGCTTGATGGAATAAGTGGGTCTTCAGCACGCGCCGGAAGTTTAATAGGTCAGGGATGGTCCTTATCCGGGGGTAATTCGTTCCAGAGGGAGGGTGCTCCCAGAGAGAAGGCCCACACCCTCGGGGTCGACAGCCGTCCAGCCGGCGGCACCCCGAGGAGACCCACCCTATGGGAGCGCACTGGCCGATGGGAGGCCGATGGTGGCAGTAGGCGGTCCTGTAAGTACCCAGGTCCCAAGCCATGGAGCTCTTTATAGATGACCACTAACACCTTGAATCGCACCCAGAAGGCCACCGGGAACCAGTGCAGCTCACGCAAAAGTGGCGTAACTTGGGAGCTCCGAGAAGCCCCCAAAACCCACCCACGCAGCCGCACTCTGCACCAACTGGAGCCTCTGGATGCTCTTCAAGGGGAGCCCCATGTAGAGAGCATTGCAATAGTCTAGGTGGGAGATGATGAGGGCAGATGTGACTGTGCGCAGCGCATCCTGATCCAGAAAGGGCCGCAACTGGTAGATCCTACGGACCTGACAAAAAGCCCCCCTGGCGATGGCCACTATATGGTCTTCTAACAACAGCCGTACGTCCAGGAGGACACCTAGATTGCAAGCCCTCTCCGTGGGGGCAAGAATTTCCTCCCCCACGGCCAGCGATGGAGTTAGCTGGCTGTATCGGGGCGCCGGAAAGCACAGCCACTTGGTCTTGGCCAGGTTGAGCCGAAGCCTGTTTCGCCCCATCCAACCTCGCACAGCCTTCAGGCACTGGGTCATCTCTTCCAAAGTCACTCTCTCTCATCCATCTTTTCAAGTATTCTTGAATGAAGAGGTTTCAAAGAAGATAGTGGGAGTGAGTTAGCAGGGGTGTCCCCAGGACTGAGTAGATGACAAAACATTGTATAATTTACTCATGCCATAGGAGTTGCCATGATATTTTTCCCTGCCTCAAAAAAAAAAGAGTTGGGATTTGCCTGCAAGATTTTTATATAGGTAGGATGATATGTAAATAAGCTACCCAGTCACCTTGAAGAGGAGTCATGGGTGGCATAAAAATGTAATAAATAAATAGTCAGTTTTAGTAATGTTTAGCTAAGCACCCTCTTCACCTCATAATAATACTTCCCAGTAATTCAACAAATGGGATTTCTGTTACTGTCCTTTTCTTATCCTTAAAATTGGGCTGCTCACATACATAAATAGACACAACGTGAATCATTTGGCTCAGTTTCAACCTTCCACTGAATATGCTGAGGTAAGTGGCATCACTCTGGAGGTATTTCTAATAACGATACAGATAAAATTATCTCAATGACAGATTGTGCTTTTTGTCTGCTTTTAAAAGTTGTCCTGATCAATTGTGTAATGATAATTACCTGAGTCAACAGAAGATTTTTACAGTTAATTATTGTTTGACAGTATTATTACCTTAAGAAAAAAAACCCAAAAGGAATCTGTTTTTTTAAAAATCTGAGTAAATGATCTCATACATGATTTAAATTCTTTCCTGTCATGTTTTAGATGTTCAGGTTCATTCCATGCTGTAGCTTTATTGTAGGCCACTGTATTATCTTCTTTTTCTTAATGATTGTTCACAACAACTTGGTATGCATAAATTAGCTAAGAAAAGGTGTCCACATGTATGTGACTCTACAGTGGCTGTCACATGTAAATATCTTTTTTTCACCAGTTGTGATGTTCCCTTAATGAGAAACGGAGAGGAGAAGTAGACATAATTTCATAATATCTTAAGGTAATGATTTGTTTGTAAATATGGGTCAGTCATGGTTTGTTGGGTAAATGTTATTGGCTGGGTTCACATAACACATTGAATCATGAATTATTCACTCTGACTACAAATTACGCAACACACTGAGACATAACACGACAACCATATTTTGCATCTAGCATGTTACACAAATCTAGCCATTGGGTAAGCTAAACTGTTGACCATGTTTACTCAACAATGCCATCACATCTGGATGAGTTAGCACCACACAGCTCAATTTGTGTAATATGGTTTGGTTGGTTGACCAGTGCCCAGGTTTTAGTTTTCCTGGATGTCCCTTTTTTCCATCCTTCCTGCTTCTTTAATGAACTTTTAAAATCCAGAGAGTTGCAGTGGGGTCAGAGCCATCATAGACAGGTTCAGATTTGTTTCTTTTTCATTTTCTTATATAGCTATGGGAAAATTAAAACAGCCATAGTGATGGAAGGCTAGAGAGCATTGTTTCCATAGAGTACACTTTCAGAGAAATCTGCATGATTCAGAGAGGGAATTTGGTCTCAAATGAGATCAGGTCACTTTGAGAATAATTAATTAGTTTATTTAATGGGGATTAACTGTTCCTATGTCCTGCCACCTCCCCTATAACCCAGTTGAGAATGCCATGCTAAATGGGTCATTGATGAAATAATAGCCACCAGGTATTATCCTTTTTGGGAGCATAGGAGAAAACTTTATGTGTTGCACAAGCTTTAGTTTGATCAACTTTTTCACTTCCTCTCTTTTTGAAAGTGCCTGTGCACTGAAATTAGGCAAATATAAACTCTATTCCTAGGAAAATGTTCTCTGATATAAATGTATTGATATCTGCAGGTTTAATAGGGGGACTGTAGATAGGTTTAGTACAGTGGTCCACAAGAAAATTTTGGTGGTCCGCAGAGAAATGTCACCCCCAAAGCAATTAATTCAGGCTGCACAGGAACACAAGGCTGTGCCGTCCACATGGCCTGCAGGACACAAGGCTTGCGTCGCTTGCATTGCGAACATCACGAGGTAGTGAGGGGAGGAAGGAAAGGGCAGAGGGGGGAACTTGTCCCTCTCGCCCTACATATCTGGCCTGGCCACCGAGCTGCTTCTTTCCGCTTCTTTCTTCTTCTGCTTTTGGCTGCACACAAGAAAGCAGCAAAAGTCTTTCTTTCTCTCCCCCAAACTCTACCAGAAATGAGTGTTTGGGACCCTGCAAGGCATCCTACTCCAAGAGGCTGCGCCGGCATGACAAAACTCACAAAAACTCATTTCTGGCGGAGTTTGGGAGAGAGACAGAAAGACTTCTGCTGCTTCTGCTGCTTTCCTTGCATGAAGCAAAAAGTCCCTCTCTCTCTTTCTCCCTCTCCCTCCCCCCCTCCTTCCCCCTGAGAAAGGAGGTGGAGACGGTATCCTGCGATCCTAAATAAAGAATGATTGATTGGTAGGAAAACAGGGTGGGGAATTTTCCTACAGATGTTTTTTGGGATTTTCCCAGGTTCTCTGGTCCGTGGGATTTAAAATTATGAGTTTGGTGGTCCATGAGGTCCAAAAGGTTGGCAACCCCTGCTTTAGTAGATATTGCTATCTATATTTCTCTTAAGAATCTGAAGGATAATAGTGGATAATTTAAATAATAGTTTCCTGTGCTAAGTTGCCAAATTCTTAGGAAGTTTCATTGCAGGTATCAGCATTGGGCAGAAGAAGGGTTAGCAACAAAAACCTTGGAGGCAAATTCTTCCTTTCAGTCAAGAAGGACAAACTGTTTTGGAATTCTTCAAGACCATCAGCCAGACTTTCTGGAATCCATTTTGGAGAGAGAAATAAAGGAACAAAAATAAATAAATCAAGGAGCAAATTTTCCAAGTCTCCATGTGGCCTTCCTTGTTCCCATCTCACATTCCTTTTGGGCAATACTTAATTTCTAGAATGTTGAAAAATCAAAACTTCAAAACTATCAGGTTGTAATAATGTTTAATTTGGAAACCATTTCATCTGTGACATCCATAAGGAAGCCTGGCCAAGGAGCTGCTGATATAGTTCTACAGAGGAATTATTGAGTCTATCATCTGCACCTCTATAACTGTCTGGTTTGGTTCTGCAACCCAACAGGACAGACACAGACTTCAGAGGATAATTAGGGCTGCAGAAAAAACAATTACTACCCACCTGCCTTCAATCGAGGACCTGTATACTGCACGAGTCAAAAAGAGGGCTGTGAAAATATTTACAGACCCCTCACTTCCCGGACATAAACTGTTTCAACTCCTTCCCCCAAAACGATGCTACAGAACACTGCACACCAGAACAACTAGACATAAGAACAGTTTTTCCCTGAAAGCCATCACTCTGCTAAACAAATAATTCCCTCAAGACTGTTCAACTATTTACAAAGTGTGCACTACTATTACTGTTAATCTTTTCATCACTCCTTATCACCCATCCCCTCCCACTTGTGATTGTAGGACTGTAACTTTGTCGCTTGTATCCTTACAATTTATATTGACTGTTTCCTAGTATGATTTGATTGTTGATTGTACCTTATGACTATCATTAAGTGTTGTACATTATGATTCTTGATTCTTAACGAATGTATCTTTTCTTTATGTATACTGAGAGTATTTACATCAAGACAAATTCCTTGTGTGTCCAATCACACTTGGCCAATAAAGTATTCTATTCTATTCTATTCTATTCTATTCTATTCTATTCTATTCTATTCTATTCTATTCTATTGAAGGCATAGGGTGAAGAAGAATTGGAATGGGGAGAAAGGAACAAGAAAGAAGGGAAAACTAACAGGATAAAAATAAAATGAGAAAGGAAGGGAAGAGCTACTTACATTGTTGGTTTAAATGCAGTACTTAGATCAAATGCTTTAGAGGTCACTGTGAACTGGAAGGCTAGAGTTTTCTTCTGGAATTGACTGGTGGTTATCTATCTATGTAAGAAGTATAACCTATAATAGATTAAATGGGCCTCCTCAAGAGATAAAATCAAATATAGCACACTGAACTGCAATACTTAAAGCTAGCTTTTGTAATGGCCTAGACAAACCAAAGCTTAATGTGACTCTTTCATTTGTGACTTAATGTGTAGTGTGAATCCAGTCATTGAGATTTGTAAATCATTAGTTGTATCTTAGCATGTTGCCTGAACCTAATCAATTGTGACTTACAAAATAAACCATGGTGCAGTGGCGAACCTAACCACTGTTTTCCACATGTGGCAAATTATCATTCTGATTTAAATAAGACAATATCTCCATCAGAATAATTTTAGGAAGTGATACTATTTAGGAAAAGAATTAAGAAAAATGTATTTTGTTTATCAAGGAATTAAGCATACAAGTGAGAAAATATTAGGCAATAAAAAACCCTCTAGAGGTAATAGAGAGGCAGCGTAAACAAGCACCAACATTTGGAACTTCAGATGAAACAGGGACATAGTTTTTTAAATGAATGATTGTTAAGAATTATAATAAGAAACTAATAGAAATATGGATTCTCTTCTAAAGAAAACGCTTTTCTGCCATAGCTAACAAATAGAAAAACATGTACAGACAAAAATAAATGGCTAAGATAATGCTGAATAACATTGTGGGGTTTTTTTCCTTCTGTAAAGCTAGAGGGTGTCAGCCCCACAAGTTTCTTTATAATGCTTCGAAATAGATACAAGAACATCTTGCTTCATGAAACAGAATATCTAGAATCAGTTCACAACAGCCACCAGGAATTTTTTAATACATAAGAATGAGATATATTAATAGTGAAACCATATATGCACCACAAAGGATCATGGCATCAGACCAAGATATTTACAAGACCGCATTCTGCCAGTTTCCTTTCACCGACTGGTGTGCTCTCACAGGGAGAGTCTCTTGCGGGTCCCGTCGGCATCTATGTGCCAGCTGGTGACCCCGAGGAATAGGGCCTTCTCTGTGGGGGCGTCCGCCCTCTGGAATGGGTTGCCTCCGGAGTTGCATACAGCCACGGACCTGGGGACCTTCAGGCGTGCCTTGAAAACCTGGCTCTTTGACCAGGCCGGCTTGAGCTGATTTTAGATTGGGGTTTTAAATTGGGGGTCCCTAGTGGCGATCAGAGGGTTGGGGTATTTTAATTTTAGGGTTTATAGTGGGGGTTTTAACCTGTTTATTATAGCCAGGTTATTTAATTCAGTTTTAATTTTTGTATATTTTAATGTTATTTTAATTGGATGGCTGTACACCGCTCCGAGTCCTTCAGGAGAGGAGCGGTATATAAATATCTATCTATCTGTCTGTCTGTCTGTCTGTCTGTCTGTCTGTCTGTCTGTCTGTCTATCTATCTATCTATCTATCTATCTATCTATCTATCTATCTATCTAATATAAGCATAACATACTATATTTAAAAATAGCCATTTAGAAAGTAACCAGTTCATTTAATAACATGCTACATTGTAATATAGCAGTTTAATGCAGTTATCTGGAATAGACATAAACACATGAATCCAGGAAAACTGGTCCAAATGTTGGATGGCAGGCATTATACAAACGGCCCTTTTGTTGCCACTCCAATGAACAAATCTTTCCAAAAAAATGACACCACAAATGTTCTCCAATGTCTTTGAAACACTGCTATAAACCCTCACCCAACATTCTGGGGAGATGTTGCCTTAATTCAGAGTTCTTGTTCATTGGATTCGATGTTGTCTTTAAAATACACAATGACAGCTCCACAGTCACTTCCGTGCCCTTCTCATCATTCAGTTAGAATTTCTTGTGGTTATGATAAGCCCATTTTCAATTCCAAAACTAGATATTGAACAGGAAAAGGGGGAAAAAAGGTAATCTGAAACCCAAGTTGCTAGTAACAGCTTCCCATGTTGTTAGGACACTTTACTCACTTTTTCTGTTATTATTTTTTAGTACAATAAATATCTGAATAATTTGAATACATCTGTTATTCACATTATTTGGATATGAGAATATCCAGCCTTGGGAGGGAACTATATCAATACTGGATCCTTCACATATTTGTAAAGTTTACATATATAAGGCACAGATGTGCATATTCACAGATATGGTGCAGAAGTATTATATTGTGAATGTTATTAAGGTCTATAATGAACTTATTTGTGGAAGCACTTATTTGAATGTCGTTATTTTTACAAAGTATAATCCAGGGATATCAAACTGGTGGCCAATGGGCTGGATGCATCATGCACAGGCCACGCCCACCCCAGCTCCATGAAGGAGAAATGACGGGAATGTGATGCCGCGAGTTTGACACCCGTGAAGTATACAATTTGAAGAATTCCATTTGATCATATGAAAACAAGCAAATGACCAACACATTTAAGATGGAATGTTTCAAACCAATGATTAAATGCATAAATGTAACTTTCTTATATTGCCTCTATCAACCCTTAATGCCAAATGTGTGCATGAAACTACGTATTTACAATTTCATTAAAATATTTAAATAATTTTTTTTTTACAGAAAGCAAATCTTTAAGAGCATTAAATATGCTCCAACAACAGTCTTTACTTCTCCGAAGCCCCCTTCACATGTTTATTTGGGTTGATATAGGATGTTCTCTGCAGAAGTGAGGATAGGATTACAAAAGCTAGGTGAGCTGCATCTGTTCCTCCTTAGCATCCTGGCAAAGCACTTTCTCCTGCAGAGAAGCCGTTCTCTCCTCTGTGGTAAAACTACAACAAAGAAAACAAAGAACTGGTGAGGAGCTGAACAAAACTGCCAAACAGCTTACAACGAATGCTTCAGAGAAGATTCTTTTTCTGATGCAAATACACCAGCCAAGTTTCATTTAAAAGGCAACAAAAGGCAACAATAACTTCTAAAAGCAACAAGCTCATACTCTTCAAATCCTTTTCCTCCCAAACTGTTTCCTTTACAGTCTGGTAGCATCATACTCACACCAGAGATTTAAGAATGTTTCTCTTCAAATTAGCAGCCAATTGAGCTACAGCAAGATGAATTAAACAACTCTTGTAGAAAGATCTTGGCCACCAGCTAACTTCATAGTCAATACAAGGCAGCCTTTCACTGAAGAAACACGATATCACACCTCTGAAGGAACACGATATGTGTGTGTAATCGGAAGAATGTTTTGTAACCATTTGGCCCAGAATTACCATTTCAGCCTCACCACAGCTCTCCACATTCTCAGGCTATTATCATTTCTATTGCTAGATAGCTTTTTAACAAAAAAATATTAAAATCAATTCTCTACCTTTATGTCTAAATTTATTTAGAAGCATTTAGCCCACTACTTTTCCATCTCCTTTAAAGCAATAAGAAGCTTAGAATACCATTCTGATTAAGAAGAGTTGATGACTCAAAATAAGTAGAATTGTTACAGTGGCACTGCAAAATGGCTGCTAGCATCAAAAAGATCAAGACCCATTGGAATTACAGAGCAGAATTTAAAAGGTGTTATTACATTTTATTACTATTTATATAAATGCAAAATTTCACCTAGATGAACCAATTCTCTAATAAAAGAGAGGAATTGTCATATTCAAGCTTGCTGAAGAGACTAAAGAGCTAACATCAATAAAGCAAAATGGTCTTGAACATTTCCAAGTCCTACAACTGTCCTCTATTTTCTGCTTAGCTGATTCACTGAAGATAAATTCTATTTCATAGTCTTTAAAATTCAACTAAATTACTTCCAGTAATTAATTTTATATCAAGTTATTCTCAGGTATTTTAGCAAAGAAATGGATTTAACTTCAGCATACCTGCATTTAAATTTCACAAAATTAACCAGTCAGTGAGAGAGGATGTTAGGAATAATCAGATATCCAAGATCCTTGGAATACCCTTGTTTTCTTGACATCCATAGAGATAACTAAAAAGTTGATTTTTCTCTTCTCTTAACTTAATATCTTAACATATATGTGTTCTCCCAGTGACAAGCACAAGAGAATTCTTGAAGTGCATTCTGATGAGCAAATTAGAAGTTAGATAACTACCTTTAAATACAAGTGATACTTTAGATGTTATATTATCTACTGACTATAGAAGGCCCTACTGAACTAGTTTTGTCCTTATTGGGACTCTTCAGTCATAGTTAGCTTCTATACTGGGTATTTTCTGTTCAACTCTTCAAAAGGCTTTTGAAATATGCCTTGCACTTGCTGGCTATACAAAGCGTTTAGTTTTAGAGCTACCTTGACCCAAAGCTAAGTATCTGCAATGGGGGAGATCTTACAGAATACCTGCACAGCTTCTATAAGTGAAACTTACCCTCCATCTCCATTTAATTTCTCCATTTCTGCAGAGACTGTTTTCAGAAGAACAGGCAACATTTCCAGGCAATGCATATTTGTGTTCAGAGCACATCTGCAATGCTGAGTTCCACCTCCACACACACACACACACACATACCCCTCCCCAGTTGCACAATGATAGACATTAGCCTGTCGTGTATAGAACTAATAATGATTTGCTGGAGTTTCGAGTACAACCCTGAATGTTGTAATGTGAGTCAGTGAAAACAGGAAGGAAAGCCCAGGCTAGTCCATCTCTCGCTTGACCCTAGAAGCAAATTTGATCTCATCCATTTTCCTTTGATGGTATTTCTTGGAAACATGCTGCTCAGTTGCCTTGGAAATAAAGATGTGTAATTTGTTTAGTGCAGCGGCATGACAAGTGTTTTTTCCGCTGTGTTCTCTGTTCAAGAGGATGCTCTGGTTCCCTTGCTCTCGCTTCCCCTTTCATTTCTCTCTCTTGATACAAAAGGCTCTCCCTCTTCAGATTCCTGCTTTCTTTTATTCAAACCTATCATCATCTCCCCGCAGGGAATCCACTGACAGTGATTGAGACTAAGGGAAATGGTATCATCTCCATGCTGAAGAGTGTTAATGGGAGTTAAGTGCATAATTCCCAGCAGAAAGAGCTAAGAATATACAGTAGAGCCTAGTTAATTTACTCTTTGCTCTTTCACAAAACCAAGAAATGCCGCTGCTCTTTAACCTCGGCTAGCCATGCAATGCTTGGAGCTCCAGCACCTTGGAGAATCTCTGAATTCTTTTTTTATGTCTCCCGGCAGACAAAGCTAACGCAGCTTGTTGGATGCGGTTGTTTTTGAAATTCATTTGATTTTTTTTTCCCCTAATGAAATGTTGCAGCCTGCATTCTGCTGTGCTGTATATGACCTGTAGTAAAGCAGTAACAATCTCACAATAAAACAACAAAACTGAATGGCCCAATGAAAATATTTATAGCAACTTAGAGGAGGAAGATAAAAGCTAACAGCCCAAGTAGATAAAAGTGTACTTATTCTTCATTGGCAACCTTCCCTACTCTGGTGCTTTTCAGGTCATGCTAACTGTGAAGTATGGGAACTGTAGTCCCAATACAGATAGTCCTTGATGTACGCCCAAATTGAGCCAAAAATTTATGTTGCTAAGTGAGAATTTTTTAAATTGAGTTTTGCCCCATTTTAGAACTTTTCTTGCCATATTTGATAAGCGAATCACTGCAGTTGTTAAAATAGTAACACCATTGTTAAGGGAACCTGGCTTCCCCAATGACTTTGCTTGTCAGAATGTCACAAAAGGTGATTACATAATCTCAGGACACTGCAACAGTCATAAATATGAACCAGTTGTCAAGCATCCAAGTGTAAATCACACGACAATGGGGATGCTGCAATGGTCATAAGTGTGAAATATGGCCGTAAGTCACTTTTTTTCAGTGCTGTTGTAACTCCGAAAGGTCACTAAATGAATTGTTGTAAATCTATTACAAAGTCTGCACTACTATTACTGTTAATCTTGTCATCACTCCTTATTACCCATCCCCTCCCACTTGAGACTGTATGATTGTAACTTTGTCACTTGTATACTTATGATTTATATTGACTGTTTCCTAAGTATGATTGATTGCTTATTGTACCCTAGGACTATCATTAAGTATCATACCTTATGATTCTCAACTCCTGATGAATGTCTTTTCTTTTATGAATACTGAGAGTATTTACACCAAGACAAATTCCTTGTGTCCAATCACACTTGGCCAATAAAGTATTTTATTTTATTCTATTCTATTGTATTCTATTCTATTCTATCTGTACAGCTAGAAGATGCCAGGTGGAAGTAGATTCTTCTGAATTAATACTTCAGAAATAAAACACCTGACAGTTCCATGAATATTTTGGGAATTTGAGATCAAAGACAATTTGAGAAATGTAGTTTGAAATGGATCGTTTGCTAGTATTTTTATCACCCTGTTCCCACTAAACAAGATAAATTGCAGTCAGAAAAACTGCTTTACAGACCAGTTCCATTGCTATATAAATATTTTGTATGAGATGCTTTCAATTGCATTTTTATTCTGAATCTAATTATAAATTTAGATCAATTTTCAATCCAATATGAAACAGTCAAAAGTCTATGGAGAGTTGAAGCAATATGACTGGAAGTAATATAACTTTGTGATTACCAGTAATGAATCAGGCACAGGCACATTTAATGTTTGCATAGCAATTACTATGTTTTATTTATGCATTTAAATGAGGGACCCCAAATCCATTGTTATGACTTGATATTGGTTTTGAATGGTTTTTTAAAATGTTCCTATCACTGTTGTTGTGATCCACCAGTTATGCCCTTAACAACCAGTTAAATTAACAAGTAGGTAAAATCATTATTTGGCTGATGATGAAGATTTTGTACATTTTTTAGTTCTTCAGATGTTCTCATTAAGCAAATAAATTGATACAAATGACAGGAAATATGGAAGAAAGCGAACATCTAGAACAGTTGCTTTAGCCAGAAGCTCTGAAATAGCAGTCAATCATAGGATGTATGGATTTAATGCACATTGTTAATATGAAACATGTCATTTTAAAGACAGAACCTAGTATGACAAAGACATAAAATCTTTCCTAATCTGACAACAGCCAAGCTTCTTCTGGAAGTTGTAGCTTAAAACATTCCAATTGCACAAAGCTGCAAGAAGCAAATTTACATATTGATTTATTTTCTTTTATTGACTATTACAAAAAATGGTTGTAGGAGTTTTTGAGGCACCACAAATTTTTCCAACCCTGATAAGTGCTTTACATAACATAAGTTTCAGGTTCAGGTCTTGGAATTTTCCTATGAAAGGTTCAAAGAACAGATAATGGAAGATGCTTCTTCCTGAGATTCTAAAAAGATGCAGTAATACAGCGTTTTTCAATCTTCTCTATTTTTACAATCAGAAACATACAGGGGAGTAATATACAGCCAGATATCACCAGTGTACTGATGATGCAGTACCTTGCTATGTGTCAAAAGAGGACCTCATCTAGCAACTTCCTGTAAATGCTAAGTAGAACTAGGGAGAGAACAGAAATCTTAAGTGCCTTATAAAGCAGGACCCTAAGGCTTAATATTTCCCCACCCTACTGCAATATAGTGGCCCACTTGTACCTCCATGAGCCTAGAAGTATACCACAATCAATGGTGTTGAAAGCTATTGTGAGACTAAGGAGGACCAGGGTGCATATAATGCCCCCATCCCAAGCCTGCCAAAGATTATTGACAAATATGATCAGTGTTGCTTCAGTAATATTACCAGGACTAAATCTGGAATGAAAAGAGTCCAGATTATCTGTCAGAACTGTAAGCCTACTTCAACAACCTTTCTTAGAAAGGAAAGGTTTGAGACTGGACAAATATTGTCTGGATCCATAGGGTTCAGTAAGGAGGCAGATGATTGCTTTTTCAAGTTGGGTAGAACCATTTCCTCCTGCAAAGAAGCATTCACAACTGTGTGGACCCAATCACATCTCCTCAGAGCTCTTGAGGATCATGGATCTAAAATGCAGATAACTGAATTTACAGCTCCAAAAACCCGCACCCATTTCCTCATGACTAATTGGGTGAAACTAGCTTATCACCATGAGGTAATTCTTAAGAAAGACTCTTACCTGTGCTAGTTGGGTTCACCCATTCCATAAAAATTATTGACACAAAACTATAACTTGCCTTTGTTTCTACTTTTAATATTTTTTTCACCAACTCACAAATCTTTCCGTGGATTTTAATTTATGATTACTATACTTTTATCTATTATTTAATCATTCATTGCTTTAATGGCTATTGTTTCTGCTTTGCTGCTTTAATATAATATATCATTAATTGTAACTGCATAATCTACTTTGAAGGCCAGTGTAAGTGTGCAGATGTGATTTAAATATTGAATAAATAAATGAGTGAGAGTCAGTGTTTTACCCTGAGGCAACAGAAATTTGATTGTGTTTTTAAACAGCAAGCTTCAGGGGTGAGGAGAATAATTTCTTAAAAAATACTTTAGTGGATGTAGTCCATTTATTCATTTAAAGCATTTATAAACTTGTCCAACTCACCACTACATGATGCTGGGCAGAGTCCAATATAACTACACTAGTTAAAAATATATAGCTAAAAAGGGGCCACTTACACTTGTGCATATTCAAAGTGGATCCCCAGTTTTTATATTGTGAACTAAATGAATGAATGAAGAATGGATGGATGGATGGATGGATGGATGGATGGATGGATGAATGAATGAATGTCACACACCTCCCTCAATATTTGCAGAAAAAGAATGGGGCTCTGATCATGCACTCTGATTGACCACCTTTTAGAGTGGGACCATGGTAGATAAGCGTGGATATGAGCTATGACAAACCTATTTTGCTTAAAATGGTTTGGAGTGTTTTTCAGACTGAAAGTAATGCTATCCTAGGGATAAAAGTCTGTAGAGATTCTTAGTCGTCTAGATCATGGTTGTCCCAAAGGTGCTTTTTCAGGTGGCAACTAGACTTTCTTGTTCTTTCTTTGAAAACGTTTTGCTTCTCATCCAAGAAGTTTCTTCAGGATCCTGTCAGAACTGAAGAAGCTTCTTGGACAAGAAGAGAAACATCTTCAAAGAAAAAACAAAAAAGTCCAGTTGCCACCTGAAAAAACACCTTTGGGATATCTTAGGGACATATTTATTTTACTCCTGCTTAGTATTTCCCAAGTGCTTATTGTCTAAATATCAACCCAGGAGAAAATAAAAGAGCAGAGAGATAAGTGGAGGTGGATATACAGTGGGAAAGAGGACATGATTCTTGTAGTTACACCAAGACAAATTCCTTGTGTGTCCAATTACACTTGGCCAATAAAGAATTCTATTCTATTCTATTCTATTCTATTCTATTCTATTCTATTCTATTCTATCCTTAATAGTTACACATCCTGAAGCCTGATTACACACGAGGGTTGAACTATCTATTGGGTTACAACTTATAGCAAGCCACCTGTTGTATTTTTGTCATTACTATTAGCATGGGGGCAAACAGCCTAGAAGAGTGAGATTTTATTATTCTGGATAGATGGAGCTGCTTTCAGCAATCCAGACAGGGAGAGGGCAAATATTTCCGTTCAAGTGCTATAAAAAAAATCAAAGACAAGAAGAGAGAGAATGAGAAAAGCCAGGAAAGCAATAAATATATATTGTCATCTCAAACTCTCCAGTTGTGTTCTGTATAAATCATAAACATAAAGAAACATCCCATTTGATGGCTTTTTGGCAGGAGGGTTGCATAATTAAAGCATCAATGGACTGCACTGGAAGAATCCAGGACAGAGGAGCTGGCAGTTAGGAAAGGACCTGAATTTGCACTTACACTGGCAGCCACAAAGAAATAGAAGTAGCTGAAAGGAAAACAGAGGTGCTTACTCTAGAAATGTATAATCGTCTCACTCATTCTGCAATGCCTTTAGTTCTTTTAGATCTAACCTTTTCCTCATCTGCCTGGCAATGCTCAAGATCAGTCCTGGAGCTTTGAGTGTTTAACTGCAAGGGTAGGAAAGATTTGACACCAGCAGAAAACCAATTTACAAGGATAAGCACTTTATTGGGACTACATTTGAGGATGGAGGTGGAGGGAACACATTGTTTTCTAGTTAACTGCGTAATTAGTTGTACTGTGTATTATTAATGAGCTAGTCTGTAAGCTTTATTTTTTAAGATAATTTTAATAAGGAAAAGCAGGACTGATAAAATTATCATTTCTGCTTTGTAGAAGATAACATGAAAAGGAGATTCCGAATTTATTAGAAATAGTAACTTCATTAGACTTTATAGATGCGTAATCTCCTTCTATCAATGGGCTCAGTTCAGTTTGAATAATAACACAACATCAAGCAAAATGAATTTCTGTAAATATAAATGTCAAATGGGAGACTAATCATATAGACATACATTTTGGCAGGTAGTAGGAATAACAATTTCAGATCTTCTGAAATAAATACATCTCATTTATTAGTAATTCATTCCCAACTTTATCATCTGCAGAGTTTTTCTGCCGACTTCCTAGGTGTATCTTCTTCAATCAGCTTATATCAAGGAAAATCTTTATTAGTACCTGCCCATTTGTTCTTAATAGCCATGGAAGGAAAACATAGTCCTAATGTCATTTCCTGCTGATGGGCTTTTCAGACATTTTTGTGTGATCACAATGTTGTACCAGAGAGGTATTTTATGTGATCCAGCACTGTAGTCAGTGTAAGGAGAACTTGTGGACAATAAGCATTTGTGACCAACTGCTTTGTTTCTTCTAGATTAGATTCTATCAGCTGTGAGAGGGGTTTTTCAGTTTTAATACCTATAGACCAGTGGCGTCAAACTCACATCATCACGTCATCATCACGTGATGTAAATTGTGCCTCCCCCCTTCACTAAACTGGGTGTGGGCATGGCCAGCGTGTGACGCATCTGGTCTGTGTGCTGTGAGTTTGACAGCCCTGCCATAGACAAATGTTTTTGAAGATTTGAAAAATGTTTCAGAAAAACTTTGCCTATTTCACTTGATTTATTACCATATCTGGTTGAACATGAGTTATAGATTTTGAAATAATATGCAAAGTTATAAAATACAGCATGGCAGCATTTGCACCAGAGGTGGTATTCAGCAGGTTCTGACCAGTTCTGGAGAACTGGTAGCAGAAATTTTGAGTAGTTTGGAGAACTGGCAAATACCGCTTCTGATTGGGGATTTTAGAGTATCCTTTCCCTGCCACGCCCACCAAGCTACATCCACAGAATCGGTAGTAAAAAAATTTGAATCCCACCACTGATTTGCACACTAACTAAATTATGATTTGTTTTAACCAGTAAATATACTGGTTTATTAACCAACTATACTGGTTGGCTTTACATCTAACAATAAACCATACAGTATTGTTTAAAAGATACAATGGCTGAGTTCACATATTGTACTAAGTCATCATCAAGTAAACCACCTCATGGCATTGTGTGATTTATGAATTATACCTATACTTATAATTCACGAGAAGCAGTTCTTCCTCTAAAGGGCCTTTAATCCCTTTCTTTAGAAGGATTATGGAAAATTACCCCTCTAAGTACGCAGCCCTGTGTGAATTAATTTGGAAGAAACTATTATTGAGCTACTGTAAATGAAATCTCTTTCCAGGAAAATGTTCATAGCATTCTATAATGTAAAAGCGGCTTTGAGGTAAATAAGAAATCAGGCATCTGTTGTTCATATTGCAACTAGTAGCATTATAGCTAAAATAATTTAAGAAAGGGGAAAGTAACAAATAGCTGTTCTTATTCGTTTCTATGTTCGCTGCTTTGCATCATGGTGGTGGGATGACTGGGGCTTTGCCTGTGGGGCTGGACCACTGGAGCTTTTCAATGCATGCTGGGGAAGCTGTCTGCAGTGTGAAGCTTGAGTGGCCCTCCTTGGCAGCAATGGCTACATTGATGAAGCTCTAGTGAATATCTAGGGATTACAGCAATGAGTTGAGACTGCCACAGGTCCTGGGCCTTCATTGCCACTGTGCAAGGAAACCAAGAGGGCAAACATGAGGGAGGCAGATAGGTGGTTGTGGGGAGTTGAAAAGGGGGAAGTCCTTTACTTTGGAAGACTTGGGAGGGACCATGCTGGGAATGGCTTGGATTGTGATGGATCCTCTACTGGTTCACTTAATAATGGCAACAGGAACTGCCAGAACACCAGTCACTAAGAAGGGCAGTTCCATAATGTCTTGCTGAACAATTGCATTGCTTAACAATGGAATGCAAAGCTCCTTTTGTGGTTATTAAGCAGGGACTACCTGTACTCTTTAATTGTTCTTATAATTAGGAATGTTTTTTTTTTAAACACAGTTGGAATCTGCAGTCTTGCAATATGATTCTAATATTTCGTAACTTACACTCTGGAGTAATCAGAAACAGATCTTGATCTTCTGTGGGTCATTCTTTCATATTTGAAAAATGCTTGCATATCTCTTACAGTCTAAAAGAAGCATGTCTAAAACTCAAGGTGTAAGTGACCCAGAGATGCATCGCCATATGCATCTTATAAGCAAGCAAAACAATATATATGAATAAATACATACATATGTATACTAAATAAAGTGAAGGCCACAATTCATATAAAACAGAGCTTAAATCATGATGTTGTGGCCACCAACTTGAATTTTTTTACACTCTCTGTGTTCTTGTGGACATTCCTGATCCTTCTAAAAGGGTGGTACTTAGAAGTAGACATAATATTAGATTAACATTTTCATCAAAAGCAGAATAAAATGGATTGATTACATCCCACGATGTGAAAATGCCTAAAATCACACTTACTTTATATGTACAGGTGAGTTATATTCAATTTGTTGTTGATTATTATTCTAGGTTCTTTTTCAAAAGTATTAAACCTAGCCAGTATTCTATTTCCATCTTATTTTAGATTTCTGTTACCTAACATTGAAAAACATTGTCATTGTCTCCATAGTCACGTGCAAGGGTGAGGAGTAACATAATATGGGTTGTGATAAAAACTCTGACAAGTGATGTCATGCTGCAATGTAAGTATGAAAATAAAGATGGATTTACCTTGTTACGTCATGATATGTTGCTCTGTGGTTTTGGCAGCCTTATGGTTACGAACAGATGCCAATTGTTGATCCCTGCTAAATTCCATTCTATCTTTATCGTCTCATTTCTCCAGTCTATCAAAATCGTTTTGAATTTCATTTCTCTCTTCTAGGGTATTAAATGCATCTCCCAATTATGTGCCATCTAGAGATTGATGAGCATTACCTCCGTTTCTTTATCCAGTCATTTATAAAAAAGTTGAAGAATCCTATTTGTAAGGAGTTTTGCAATATTATATTTATCATCTCAGCTGCCTTAGGAGGAAGTTTAAGAGGAGAGACATGACTGAGATAACACTTTGAATTAAATCATGGTTTGCTTAATCATGGTAGACTGAACAATTTACTGGTAATTAGATTGTTATGACATTCAAATTATAAAACAGATAATAAATCAAAATAACTGAGCTGCTATAACATACTATATTATAATCATAGAAGTTATGCCTATCACAAAGAAGGAACTGATCCAATGATAGTTTCAAAGACAGCTAATGGTTTTTTTATTATTAAGGAACAATTTAAATCCAGGTCTTCAACATTAAACCTAAGATTTATCACTGCACCAGCTTGCTTTGCTCACTATTATTATATATGTGGTAAAATTTGCAGAGTAAATTTACAATCTTATGGGCCTTCGTGGCACAGTAGTTAGAATGAAGTACTGCAGGCTACTTCTGCTGACTGCCAGCTGACTGCAGTTTGGCAATTCGATTCTCACTGTTTCATGGTTGACTCAGCCTTCCATCCTTCCAAGCTTGGTAAAATAAGGACCCATATTGTTGGGGGCAATATGCTGACTCTATAAACCACTTAGAGAAGGGTGCAAAGCATTGTGAAGTGATATATAAGTCTAAGTGCTATTGCTATTGCTATCTTATACATAAACGTCTTCAAAGAAAGGCCTACATTACTGCAATTGATATTGCTGCAAGCCAAAATATAGGAAAACTCACAATAGTGCTTGAATAAGTTAGGACTCAGAATTTCCTATTCTGCATTAATATAAATGTTTTTTTCGTTTTACTTTTTATTTCAGACGCTTTGAAGAACCTAATATTTACATTATCTTATCTACACATTTAAATGGGTGGCAAGGGTAATATCGTAGTCAACTAAAGCAGTGGCCCCCAACCTTTTGAGCACCAGGCCCTGGTTCCACGGAGAGAGGTTTTTCCACAAACCAGAGGCAGAGTGGATTCATGTGCTGCCTGCATCCCATGGATGCGGCTTCACTGGTTTACGTGGACGAGTTTCTGGCATGCTGCGGAGTGGTGTCAGTCCATAGACTCAGGGTTGGGGACCCTTGAACTAAGGTCTATTACAATTCTGTGTTTGGGTTAATCAAGAGTGATAGAAAAGTAACCTTTAATAATAACCAAACATACATGTTGTGATACCCAAAGAAATACTGCTGTACAATAAATTGCTAATTTTTTGCAGGCTGCCAAAGTTATGCCTTTAATAAGTAGTAAGTGGAAATATTTATTACTTTGCTGTGGAAACTAAAAGACATTATCTGATTTCCATATACCTCAAAGGCACAAAAGCAAGCCAGATCTGTGTGTTGTTTTTCAGATTAAGTGGTAAATTCACAAGAATTTTCTGAAAGAATGTTTTATTGTCTCTGTGGTGACATTGAACTTTTATGCATCATGTATTCAGAATAAGTGGTGATATTGACAGGCATTTAATAGATAAAGTATTATCACAGATAACTTCTGGGGGCTTTCCCCCTTATTTATATAAAAATTGACCTTATCAGTAAAACAGGAGAGTTCACATTGGGACAGATAAGGTTGTCCTGATGTTTGATCCACAGTAGGCAGTGAAAGATTCTTGAGGCATCTTAAGAAAAGCTGGCATGTCAACGAGATAGGAATCTATGAGTGTTGATTTTATTTGAAATAAAATTCTCATTTCTTGTATTTTAATATTTGTTGGATTGCATTGTAAACCACCTAGGATAGTGAGATGGGCAACATATAAATAAAATAAATAAATACATGCTAAATGGGTAAACTTCAGAAGATGGCAGTGTTCCTCTTATACTGGTTCTGAAGGTTCTTGATAGAGCTCTCCAAGATATTTTGGTACCCAAATGAAAAAAAAAACTGAGAGGAGATTTAAATGTTCTTGAAAATAAGTATAAAGATAGTCAATTAAATCATGACAGGTGCTTTAAAATCATGAAATGGCCCCTACACTCAGAATTTTGAAAGTCACAGTCCCAAATATTTAATGATAGCAAGCCTAAAAATACAAGGCCATTTTCTCTATTTAAAAGAATAAAAACAGTTCAGGAAGGAAGCTCCTATGTACAAGTGACAAAACACAGCTGTAGTCACTGATATTTTTTTATCTATGGCAAAATCATAGTCTCATTTACTGGGGATCACTAGTGATATCTTCTGACGGTGCACCAACTGTGAAGTGCCATCTATGCCATGGCACAGCACTGGATAAGGAAGTGGTACACATGATGACTCCAGCTTTTATTCAGGTCTCCATTCTCATGAACAAAATGCAACCAGCTAACTAGACATAAATTGCATAAAGGATACATTTTCCAACATAGTTTTAAACACCTCTTTTCATATAAATCCAAAGGCCTACAATCACACCACTTTTGGTTTAACCTCAAAAAAGTGCTTTAGCATACAGAAGCACAAGCATAAGATCTGTTAAGCTGTCAGAACTGAGTGAGACAAAGCTTCAGGTCCATCCTCAGCCATGGAAGTATATTAGGAGACTTTGGACTGATTATTCTTGCTCAGTCAATAGTCCTTTGCAGGATTTTTGTTATGGAAATAAATTGAGGGAAATCAACATAAAAGTTGCTTTGAGCAAAGGACTCTCATCATTTAAACAAATTCCAATTGCTGTAACTGGAAGACAGTTTAAGATATTTATTTTACCCATAAAAACCAGGGATAAACTTCAGCTGCATTGTGTCCATAATGTCTAAGAATCTTCCATGTGTATGGAGATGGGTAGAGCTATTTCAGAGAAATCACCTCACCTCTAAATAACGTCACATAATTTGCAAGACAAAATGAGCACTAGGACCCTGCAGATTTCTTCTTTTCAGTGATTTTACAGTACCTCTGACACAAGACATACAATCTGGGTTAGGGCTGTGGTTTTGTCTGTGGGGATAATTTCCAAATGATGAACAAGAGCAGAATGAAGGGATTAACTGTGTGAATATAATAAAAACTGCAAAAGCAACTAAAGCAAAAGAAAGCCGGGGGAGGGGGGAGACAAAGCCACACATATGAAGATTAAAGGTAACTAAAAGGGTTCTCATATCCTGTTTTTAAATCTTTGGCTGAGGATCTAGTATTATAAAACATCCAAGTAGCTGCATTTGTGCATGCTTGGATTCTAAAGTTTGTACACTGTCAGCATCTGCTTTCCTGACATGTCCTTGATTTTTAAGCTGACTAGCATGCAGCTCGTACTCAAGTGATTATGGGAACAGCACTGATCCCATTTCATTCACTTGCTGAAGTTAATTTTAATAAGAGAAGTAAAACTTTCGAAGGTCTTGCCTGGAGGAATGTCATGTTTTTGGGGAAAAAATCATTTTTTTACTTGAGGCAGAAAAAAGTCTAACTTGTTAACTTTTGCTGTTTAATTAATGCATTTTTCAAATACCTTTTCAGGACAATACATAGATAATTTTCCAAGCATAACACTCAAAGACATCCAAGTTGGCTGGCAAAGTCTCCCTTTTTTCAAGTATTTGGATTTTGGCATTTTATGATAAGGTGTCAAAAGTTGTAGTGCTTGTGATAAATACAGTGCTGTTACTGCTTCTTTGTGACAGTTTTTAAATTAAGACATTATTTTAGATGGAAATATTTTTTTTTAACTGAAAGAAATAAAATCCTGTCATTGTTTCTTGATACAGAGGCATGTCTTGTGAAATAACATTCCCCAATACAGAGATTCTGAATGATCATTTTTCCTAGAGTTACTGTCTTTAGGTATCACTAAATATTATGTCTAGAAATCTTCTGTTTTTTCTAAAAAAACATTTCAGTTGCACTGTTATAATTATTGCAACTACTAATATACTACATTTTGCAATTTTGCAGCTAACTTAAAGAGACAGTCAGAACCATGGCACTACATTAATTAGCAAAATTTGATCTAGCTATTAACATGAATTTTTTTTAGTATTGATGACGCCACTGAATTTAAATTACTATAGGCCAGCTTGTCCTATTTTTCCTATACTTATAATTATATATTCATAAGTTATATGTTAGCTAAGACCCATTGATCCTTCTACCAGAATCAGTTCAGCTACTGATAACAGAATGGCTGAGAGGTCATCCTATTTAGTTAAAATTAGCCTCCTTCTGAGCTTGTAATATTGCTTTCTAATTTTCATAGGCTTCCCACTGGATATTGTATTTGTTTTTACATAAGCTATTCCACTCTAGTTGAAAATACATGGAACAGTTTTAATGTTACAAACATACTATTTTACAATTTTTGTCCTATACTTGCAAAGGTATTACCCAAATTTTACCCAAAAAAATTAACAAAAATCCCTTTTATCAAAGTTCAAATTGAATTCATTGTAAAATCATACATTAAGTATGAACTCTCCCAAAAAGTTTGCTACTGATGTATTTTTAAAGGAGATGAGCTCTGGTAGCAAACTTTACTCTTCAAAAAGGCCTCCTCAAGGTTTATTAATAGAAGGTTTATTAATAGTAATAAAATGATGTCAAACTATAGGAAAATAAAAGCCCTTTTAAGGTTTTCAGTCTCTCTTTCGTGGCAGATGCCTCAAGTAACCCTCGGAGTGGGAATGGCTGCAGAAACCGGTAACCCTCTAAAGGCTTCTCTGATTGGTTTAAAAAATTAAACAGCTGATGGCATCTAATAAGAGACAGAGGAGACACTGTTGTCATGGAAACTGAGAAAAATATTCTCCCTTCCCACTTGGGATGGAAAGGTAGGAGAAAACTGCGCGTCATCACAAATGCCTCAAAACACTTGACTTCTATGTTTCTTGCAGCATTTCTCAAACATGAGAAATCATGTTTTTGCAGTTGAACTGGGGGGGGAGCTGAAGCTTGCAACTTAAAGGATAATTGTGCTCAGACAAAGATCTCTGAGAAATAGGTGGATTGATTTGCATTTCACCGGGCAAAACTCCCATAGACAGATACATGATCAGCACCTGACTATGTTGCAGACTTTCTGAAAGTCTTTCTAAAGATGGGTGTATAGGAGAAATAACCAAGTTCTGCCCTAATGTAGTGGTAAAAAGCATTGGTGAAAATTCTCAGTATAATTATTTCCACTGTCTTGGATTCCAATTCCTATCATTAGCCATTGTGTGAGAACGATGTTCCATGACTTCAACATAAAACAAAGTTGTTGTTTTTTACTATATCCCAGAATTTTAGATATCTGGGCTTCTTCAGGTTTTAGATAAACTGCTGGGATGTTCTTAAGTACTGCTGAATCATACAGGCAAAAATGCTGAACATTTTGTGCTTTTACTGTATTTTTAAAAAAATTCTCAATATCAGGGACTCTGCATGATGCTTTTCCAGTTTTATTTATTTATAGATCCCATCAGTTACATCTGTGCTAGCTCAGGATGTGACTGGGGCTGTAATTCAATTCACCCAGAAAGCATGGGTTTGGAGAAGGGTGTGCTAGCTAGTGGCCAGATATTTATCTATGTATGTATGTATTACTTTTATTGTACCCTACTTTCTATGATTCAAGACAAATGTAGGGCTGCATTTGTTTTACTTTTTATTTCAGACGCTGTGAAGAACCTAATATTTACATTATCTTATCTACACATTTAAATGGGTGGCAAGGGTAATATTGTAGTCAACTAAAGCAGTGGCCCCCAACCTTTTGAGCACCAGGCCCTGGTTCCACGGAGAGCTTACAATCATACAAGCGATCTGATTAAGTTTTATGGTTCTCAAGACACACTAGTCCATGCTGGATTCACACAATATATTAGGCTAAAACATGATTGCAGTTCAGTATATTGTCTGAACAAAGTCAAGGTTTCTGAGTTGTAGAAGTGTTGTATTAAAGCATTTCTGTCATAAGTCTGAATTGTTGCAGTCAGTTGATGAGGCCATATACCTCCTTTAGGGGTCCTACTAGTGTGGTTTGTCTTCTGTCGGCCCTCTCAAGTAAACCACACAGGAAATACCATTAGATGAATTAATTCTACTTTATATAAGATTACATTAATGTAATCTTGCAAGTGTGAAGGTACAGATTTCCTGCCGCCATTTTTAACTGCCTTATGAATTATTGTGTGTCCTTCCTAAATTTCATCCTCTGGCCATTAAAGCACTGGAAACTCTCCCTTCTTTTATCTGATTGTTTCCTAGGCAGCATTTCTTCCCCTTGTTCCTCAAGGTTATTCTTACATAACATTATATTTTCCTTCAGCTTTCCTTTGACGAAACATCTTGCATACAAACCACATCCCTCTGTGGTAACTGCTTGGTTATCTAGTGAAGACTGACTGAAGGCTTACTTCTAAATAGGCTTCTACATAGGAGGACATACAGGACTCATGTGTTGTACTAATCCACAAATAACAGAGACTAGGGATCATAGCACATGGAGCGAAAATCAAGCAAGTCACATTAAGGCATAGTGTGAGGTATTAATCTAGCCAAATGTGAAAAGATGAATGAGCCCATTTATGCTAAATGTAGATGTGTCATAACAATACATGTATAGTTTTTATTTGTGTAAGTATAATTTACTTATAGTGCTAATATTGCTAAATACATTGATAGGAAAAAGTTACTAAAATCAGATTGTAATTCACACTCATTGAGCAAGGACTTATTTTTCATTTTCTTGGAATATAAACATGAACTATGTTTGCTCTGCCTATAGAAGTCTGTTCTGCAGGACAATTGCAAAATTTATTTGGCAAGGGAAGAAAACCGAGAATAAACCTAAAACCAATGCAAGATATGAAGAGCAGGGGAGGTATGGCCCTCCCAAACTGGAAGTTATATCATTGTGCAGCTTCCTTAGTATGGCTGAAAGAATGAGTGAATCTATCTAATAAAAGAATATTAGTTTTAGAAGGCCGTGATTTACAGAGGAGGTGGCACTCTTTCCTATGGGATATGGGGAAAACCAAACAAAAATATTTTCATAGACATTTAATTAGAGATTCTCTATTGGCCAGTTGGAATAAAATAAGGAAAAAACATTACTTAAAGATCCCTGTCTGGCTCTAAACAATGGAGGCGATGATTCACCCGAACAACTTGGATATTAATAAGATGTTAAAGTATAAAGATTTATTGGATATGCAAGGAAATTTGAAATTATGGCAAGACCTTCAGGAACAAGGTTTACAAATTGACCGGTGGCACATCTCCAAGTCCAGAATAGATATGAAAGAGTTTGGAATCTATAATAAACCACAGCAATTAGATAAAATTCTATTAGGCCCGGATTAAAAAAATATAACAAAATTTTATAACTATTTATTAGAGATAGAATTATAGGAAGAAATAGTTAAAGGTAATATGATAGCTTGGAGTAGGAATATAGGCTGTAGCATTACTTTATCAGAATGGGAGAAGATCTGGAACAGAAACAACAAAATTACAAAATCGGCATCGTATAAAGAAAATGCTTACAAAATGTTTTATAGATGGCACCTACCCCCTTCGAAATTAGCAAAGATGTTTCCCAACATGAGTCCTAAATGCAGAAAGTATAAAAAGAAAGAAGGAACATTCTACCACATGTGGTGGTTGTGTACAGAAACCCAAAGATATTGGCTGAGAATAAAAATATATATCTATATTTGAATACAGACTGAATGAGGAGCAGCATTTTAAAAAACTGAATGAAATCAATCTAAGAACTCTCCCTGGTTCTTTGTCCATGTTTAATAGTATAAATGAGAAGAATGAATGATTTCCAGTTACAACCCAGAGCTTAACTAAAGCTTGCTGATACTTAAACCCTGGAATTTTCCCTTAATTCTCATTCTCTACCATTATTTCCAATATTATTTTGTGCAATTAAACATTTGTTTTCCTCTTTGTTTGTGTGTTGCTTGATTGTTACTATCTGGAAGTCAATTACAGTCAGCTCAAATAATATCAATCAATAAAATGGAGCATTTTTTTTTCTTTAGCAATAAAGTTGCAGTCTATGTTTATGTGGGATTAAAGAAAAGTCAGAGGAGGGAGTTTTATTTATTTATTTATTTTATTAAACTTATATACTCCCTCTTTCCCTGACAGGATTCAGGGCGGTGTACAGCCGATTAAAAATGCAACAACAATACAAAATTAAAAACAATTAAAATCGAATATAGTGGCTGAAAGGTGAAAACATATAAAGGGAATTAAAAAGACTAAAAACCAGATAAAACCAGATTAAAAACCCTAAGAGAACCCTAGGCCAGACCGGCTTGGTGAAATAGATGAGTTTTCACCGCCCACCGGAAGGTCAGGAGATCAGGGATGGTCCTCATCTCCAAGGGTAATTCGTTCCAGAGAGAGGGTGCCCCCAACGAGAAGGCCCGCACCCTTGGAGTCGCCAGCTGTCCAGCCGGCAGCACCCCGAGGAGACCCACTCTATGGAAGCGTATTGGCCGGCGGGAGGCCGATAATGGCAGGAGGCGGTCCTGTAGATACCCCAAGCCATGGAGCGCTTTAAAGATGGTAACTAATACCTTGAAGCGCACCCAGAGGACCACCGGGAGCCAATGCAGCTCGCACAAGAGCGGCATGACATGGGAGCCGCGAGGAGCCCCCAACACCACCCGCGCGGCCGCATTCTGCACCAGCTGGAGTCTCCGAGTGCTCCTCAAGGGGAGTCCCATGTAGAGAGTGTTGGCATAGTCTAGGCGGAAGATTACGAGGGCGGAGATGACCGTGCGAGCGCATCCCGATCCAGAAAGGGCCGCAACTGGTAGATCCTACGGACCTGACCAAAAGCCCCCCTGGCGACGGCCACCGCATGATCTTCCAACGACAGCCGTACATCCAGGAGGACACCCAGATTGCGTACCCTCTCTGTGGGGGCAAGAATTTCCCCCCCCACAGCCAGCGATGGAACCAGCTGGCTGTATCGGAGTGCCGGGAAGCACAGCCACTCGGTCTTAGATGGGTTGAGCCAAAGCCTGTTCCGCCCCATCCAACATCGCACGGCCTCCAGGCACCGGGCCATCACTTCAACGGCTTCCTACAACCTTGATTCCCAGTCCTGTAGATAAACTCAACCTATCTATAATTATAGTTGACATTGTATTCAAGAATCTATCTTCTATACTGTATGCTTGTTTACTGATTGGGTTCATATATCATACAAAACCTTAGCTGAATGTATCTATAGCTTAATATGGGATTGGATTGACATATACTAAGCTATATAATCATGCTTTCTAAATTATATATTGTACAAAGCAAAATCAAGCAAACACATTGTGACAATGTTATTCTTGAATCTAACTAAATATGATGTGGGATTAAGAGTTTTGTAAATAAATTTGGTGTTGTGTTTTTGCATGATCAGAATGTGATAGCTGACAAAAGAATGTGAAAGTTTCTTAATTTGGAAAAATAGCCAATATTCATATAATTCATACTACCCATACAACTTATTCTTATGAAATGTAGTATATTTAATATGGAGATATTAGTCTATCTGGATATAATATCCCTATATTTCATTCTCATCATAAATATAAAGATTATGATCATTTATTTACATAAAAAGAAAAACAATTCATTGCAATAAAAAGGATTACAATAATGCAAAAGGATTTCTCATAAATATAGCTCATCATCTCAAATATTTTTCTAAAATCACAGATCAATGCCAAATCAAAACATATTAATTTATTTTATGGATTCTTTCTTTTCTGTGCAGGAAGTGATGGAGAAAACCCAGAAGCTATTTATTTTAATATTAAAATAAACTATATTTCTAAATGCAATAGTAGCAAACAAGAATCTATAGCACTACCATAAAACAGCCACATTTCTACATGTAAAAATAAATCATAATCAAGTAAACCCAAACTATCATATTTCCGTACTCTTATTTCTCTGTACTGCCATTTTTCAAAACCTATGAAATTATGTCTTAATAGCTGCAATTACTGCAAATATTATTTAAACCTATCAACATTTTAACTAGAATTCAAAGTTTCATGGAAACACTTATTATTTTGCCTTAGAGACAGACCCTATAATCCAAAGGGCATTTATAAAAATAGATAAATATTAATTTAATAAATTGTAAATACAATATAATTTATTTTTGAATAAATATGCTATGGAACTGCCTTTCCTAATAGTTGTTTTGAGGAACAATTTTTAGGCATTGATTTATCACTGATAGTATTTCCCCAATTATTACATGTCAAAAGAATGAATTCAGTGATTAAGATGAGTTGGACATGGCTTTGAATCTGCTGATTCATTGTCATAAGACTTCAGGATCAGACACTCTCAGTTATGTAAACTTGGCACTGATATAGTTAATGACATGAAATGTGTATCCCCATCTTCTGCCCTGGATAGCAAAACTCACTTTAATTTGGAGGATGCTATTCATGGTCCCCTAGTTCTCTTTCCATTCTTGGTAGGCTTGCTTTCCCCATTCTCATGGCATTCTCTCTTTATTTCAGCTGTCTTATTTCAAGTTAATATGCTTAGAATAATAGCATTTCAGTAATGATTTGACTACTATAGCAAAAGAAAAAAGAAAGAAAGACAATCTGATGAGTGAATCAGGCCAGGGTATAATTTCACCTCCTTGAAGATACATTAACAAAACAAAAGCTGATGTTTGATTTAAAAGAATATAAATGCATCCATTAGATATTAATGGAATAGAAATAAACTTCACTGATCAAATTTCCTATGTGATCAAAGATGATTGCCTTGATTTTATAAAAACCAGAATACTAAAAAAAAAATCAGGACAAATTATTGAAGTCAAGCAGTGGAATGGGCCTGTATTTGTTAAGGAAACTATTTGCCAAAATGTATATTTCACATACTTCTTAGGCAGTAACTTTGGACTATAGCATTGCTAACTTCTCTATAGCAATGGAACTGATTTCCTTCTTTCCTTCTATACAAAGAGGAATGCTAACTTGCAACATTTCTTTCAATTTCAATTTTTAGTTTCAAAATTTGTTGAAAATTACTTTTGAAGAGTGTTAAATTGTGCATTTAATACAATGGTGCTAATAATGTCAAATATGCTATTATGAGGTGGGAACATAACAGATATCTTTACAGAAAGAGCATTTAAATGTTAAGAACTATAAAAGGAAAATGGGACTAAGTATCAATTAGCAATGTGATCAAATAATATTCATATACTAGAGCAGATAGACTTTGAGGGGGCTGCTAAGATTTACTGTAGGAATTGCTACAATGGAAAGGAATAAAATTGGTTTCCAGTGGAATACCTCAGTGTATCAATCAGTGTTGTAGATAAATCTTGTTTCCTCTCTATGTAATCTACTTCTTTGTTAGATTTGTATCTATTTTTCCTTAGAATATTAAGGTGGCACTGATTCTCTAGCTACTTGCAACAACAACAATCATATTACATTGATTTAGACTAATAGCTAGCGAGTGACCCAAAGTCACAAACTGTCAAGCATCGTGTAACTGGTGAAAACCACACAAATTTTATCCTGGTTAGCATCTTTAATAAAAACACAGTCTTGAAATCATAAAAGGAAACCCTCAGATTATAGCCAGTGAATTAAGATGGAGTCTCTTTGAATCAATTCTCTCCATCCCCGGACTGAAATGCCTCTTCTCATACCCAAGAACTTCTCTACTCTCCCTGCTTTGTCAGCCCTGCAATGTAGACCAAACCAAGGGAAGTCTCACGCTGCTTTTATTCAGATGGAATATTACAACAGAATCTTGCAAGCTTGATTGCTTTACTTCCTCCTTCTGCTTATCCTCCTGTGAAACTATGGAGATATCTGTCAGGATTGATACTTCATCTTTGTCTGCTCTGGGAACAGATCTGGCTTATCTCCATCCAGGTCATCTTTTTTATTCACTTTGGGTTTGGTTCCCTCAATCTTGCATCTCCTGAAAGGCTGTGAGTGGACCCTGATCCTGGTATATTTTTTCCTCTATGCCACTTGCATCTCCTTCGTACATCTGTGTACATTACATAGCTCATTGCAATTCTGTATTCTAGAGCACTTACTAAACATCTTAACATGTAAAATTTGAAGCAATCTTAAAATTTTTAGTGCTTGATAAAAGTGCAGCTAAACAACGTTATGAAGAATGCTGTCAAAATTACTACAGTATGTGCTTATACCACTTCAATGAGAAATGGTTAAGTGAATATTTTTAAGCAGCTGATGCTTAGCAACATTGAGGTATAAACAAGCCAAGACCACACTCCTCTCATCTCTGTGTGCGTTTTCTAAAATAATCTCTTCTTGTTGCAAAGTAGTTTAATATCTTAATAGAGAAGACATTAATATCTTGGGGGTGGTTACCACACATCCCTAATGTATACTTAATGTGCTGTTTTGACAGTTCTTCAGCAAAAGTTTGCCTGGAAAAGGAAATGGAAATTTGGTTAGAGAATATAGGTAAGGATTGGCAGCATCTGATGAGTTCTCATATCAGATGCTGCCAATCTAGCAGCATCTAATACATCTAGCATCTAGTGCAAACTCAAGGGTATTTGGTATGGTGTGATGTGGTGTAGTGTGGTGTGGTGTGGTGTGTATGTGTGTGTGTGTGTGTGTGAGAGAGAGAGAGATGCCCAAATAGCAGATATGATTGGCAATTGAAGCTTATACATGAATCACATACACTGCATGCACAGAACAAGGAGATGGGACTCTGATTGTCCAGTTCTGCCCACCGTTCAATGTCATTGACTCCTCTGTTCATGGGGGATGCCCCTGCCAGCCTTTGAGTGATAAAAAAAAAAATTACTCGTCTTAACATGTTATACATAGCCAGCCAACTGTGACATATTCAAGAAACTGTGGTTATGAAAGCCATACTTTAATGTGAGGTGTAAAGCTTTTAAGACATCTGGAATAATTTGGAGTATATTACTTTCTTTTCTTTTAAATTGAAATCTATTTCCACAATGTCTTTTCTATTACTTTTAAATGTTTTACCTACATTACTTTAATTTGTCCCCAAACCCCAGGCAACATGAAGCATCGTGTGGCAGAGTTACTAAAGGTCGGCTTTTGTACATGAATCTGGATATTTTATGCCCTTGCGTGCTTGAGAGAATGGGCAATATGTTTTATAAATAAATGAATAGGCATTAAAATATAAAGAGAGAGCAAAGACAGCAAATGCACAAAATAGATAGCAGGAGAGATAAGCAAACTAAAATGTAACTAAAACACCCAGAAGAAGAAAACTGATGACAAAGTAGAAAATACTCCAAACTGCTTTGATGAGTTCCCTACTGCTTTTGGGAGAAGAAGAACCATTCCCCACCACCACTCCCCAAAAATCTGAGGTATACACAGGAAAAAACAAAGCTTAGTATTGGTCTACCGGTTAAGGCACCAGGTTAAAAACTTCCCAGTCGCACTTTGGCACGAATAACTTTGGGCCACCAATCACTCTCTCACAGTCCCACTCAGCTTACAGGGCTGTATTAGGATTTTTTGCTTTATAAAAGTTATAAATGTAGCATATAAACAAACAAACAAACAAATAATATGAATATGTTCCAGAATACAAGCGATTCTTATTCCCCCCCCCACACACCCCCCCCCCATAAAAGTCCTATCTCCTACACCAGTGTCCCCTAACCTTTTGGGCACCAGAGAACGGAGAAAGTTTTTTTCAAGGACTGTAGGGGGCGTAGTTTTGCGTGCTGCCTGCACCCCATAGATAAGGCTTCACTTGTTTGCAGCCTGGTTGCTGGCATGCTGCGGACTGGTGCCAGTCCTGGTCCGGCGGTTGGGGATTCGTGCCCTACACCAACGTTTTTCAAAATTTGGCAACTTTAAGGGGTGTGGACTTCAACTCTCAGAATTCCCAGTCAGAAAAACACTGTCTTGCACTTTTGCTGACTCTCTTCCCACTTTGCCAACATAATTACTTACATGCAGGAATAAAAAGAGGCTGACTTGATCTGCCTATTAAATCAACCCACAAAAGTTCTTCAGAAAGTCATTTATATTCCACTAAACTATAGAGGCTGTTCCCTTCCTCCCTCGTAGTGACTACTATTAAGTTGCCAAGAGAGAGAGAGATGTTGGCCTTTAATCTGTTAGGATTGGTAGTTTTAGGTTTGATTGTAATGGTGACGGCAGAAGTAGCTGCAGGGAAACCTGTCAGTCTTGTTAAATGTACTCATATATGCCATCTTCCACAAATCTCATGAATGCCAGTAGAATCTAAAATACAATTAGCCATGTTTTAGTGCAAAGACAGAAACAGGTTCAAAAGCAGTATATATCTTCTGTGTCAGCTGTGTTGCTAACAGAAAAAAGCAAGAGGGCCAGCCACAAACCATGGACTCTCTTTCCAGATAATTTGCTTTAATGCAGCAGATGCCTCTCCATTGGTGGCAGATGAGTTGCTTGTCACCAGCTGAGTTCTTCAGCTTTGAGTTGCTGGGCCAAAATCTAGGAAGGAAGGAAATAGAGAAGGAGGCTTAGAATTGGCTTAAGATTTGATGTTTAGGGTCAAGCATACATGGTGGCATCTTTACTGTTAGGTTTTGAATTGCTAAGCCTATCAAATTCTAATACTATCTCATCCAGGCTGCAAAACTCCAAATGACTTGAAAATGGCAGGAGAGATGGCAACCTTAATATTCTTTGAGCGTCTATATTCTCTCTAAAGTTTGGAAAACTGGCTGCAAAATAATTCAATACAGTAGCGCAAACTGGATAAGAAATTCAACCTTGTCTTGATGTAACTGTTACTTGTTTCATTTAATAATGTCTTGTTCACACATTTCACAGAAAGAATTAAGGAGAATCCTTCTCCAGAGTGGGAGAAGCAATGAGATAGAACCATCCAGGGAATTCTCCTATGGGTCCCTCAACTCTGGGAACTCCACCGATCTCCTTCCAACAATGTTCATGTATTTTTCAGAACTGCTGCATTTTTTTAGGTAAGTAGGGTCCTTAGTGCTCTTTGAGCTTGTTTGTTGGAGTACTGATTATGTTACCTAGTTTGGTAATGAAACAGTCTTCAAGAAAACAACCAAGCTTAGAGAACACCAAGGAACCCACAGTTCAACCCTGAGCTATAATTATCTGTAGGTAAGTAGCTACAGTGACATCCTATCCCAGATAAATCCTGGAGCCCAAACAGCGGATATCAATAAATTTAATCTGACAGCTTTGTTCCTTGCAGCTTATTTCTTTTTCTTCTCCTCTGAGGGATTTTTCTGAGCATCCTTATTTGATATCCATTTTATTAATAGGAGCTTTACCTTCCCTCAGTGTGCTCTTCTGACTGCCAGCTAAGAGCAAAAGCAACTTACATGGTAAAAATAGTAAATTAATTTACCATACAGTCAATTCTTCCCTTTCTGCAGTTTAGCCTCCTTCCTTTGTAGTTGGGGTCTTAGAAATCAATTAATTTTGTATGCAATGCCTAAGAGCAGTGGAAAGCAATCTGTGAGCCACCTCGTTAAGGTAATTAAGAATCTAGGTGCCATTTGGGATTGGAACAGCTTTTACACAGGTTTAGGCAGCTTTGTTCCAAGCTGAAGAAAAAATATATAACTAATAATGGATGGAAACTGATCAAGGAGAGATTCAACCTGGAAATAAGGAGAAACTTTCTGACAGTGAGAACAATCAACCAATGGAACAGTTTGCCTTTGGAAGTTGTGGGAGCTTCATCACTGGAGGCTTTCAAGAAGAGACTGGACTGTCATCTGTCAGAAATGGTGTAGGGTCTCCCACTTCGGGAGGGAGATTGGACTAGTTGACCTACAAGGTCCCTTCCAACTCTATTAATCTGTTATCTGTTATTTTATCTAGATGTAATTGTAATGGAACAAATTTGCAGGATTTGGATGATCCGTTATTATCTTTATTTCTAGATGCTGTCTTTGCCAAAGCAAAATTTTCACATGAGAGTGTATATATAAGAAAATATTTCAATGTTATAATGGTATTTAAAAAACAAATCTAAAAAAATTAAAATAGAATAATTCAACTTGACTATCTGAAATACAGCTTTTCAGCAATTTCATAGGAAGAACAATCATGATTTCATGTCTTAAAATTCAGCCTACCTTTTTAAATTAAAGGTAGACTGAAAGAAAAAAGTCATAGCTTATAAAGATTTAAAGAAAACCAGGAAGAAATCAAACATACTCTCAAAGGTCATCACAAAAAAAACTTGTTTTTGGTTTCCTTGTTTGACTAAATCTGCTCCCAGAGTCAAGAGCAGAGACTTTGCAACCAAGTTTAAGACTCAGAATTGGTCATAAGAGCAAGTAAATATTTTGTAACGTAAACGTTTTTGGCATGGTATATTATGCAAACTCGGGCATTGTCCAAGTTACCTCTGCTGACATCTGACTTGCTAGGTTCTGCACTAACCGAATTTTCTGAACTATTTTAAAAGATATTCCATGCCCAATATTTTGGAACAGTGTTGTCTGGATATAATAACCAACTAAATTGTTTCTCTCTATACATAGTAAGCCCTCATAGTCCTACAACTCCATAAGTTTACATTCTGAATTAAAAACTTAGTTCTTAATGATGCAGTTATTTTTTTTAATTAAAATTCTTTTTGTTACTTACTACATAGTTTAGTTAGTGTAGTTTATTAGATTTTTATACCGCCCCCTCTCCCAAAAAAGGGACTTGGGGCGGTGTACAGCCAGATAAAACAGAAAGAGAGTATAAAGTTATAAAGTTAAAAACAATTTAAAATGATTAAATTAGTGGCCGAATATAAAATTAACAAGTATAAAAACTGATAAAAATTTAAAAATACCAAATTTAAAACCCCACAAATTATTACTGGGCCAGGCCGGCCTGTTGAAAAAACAGGGTCTTTACTGTGCGCTGGAAGGTCTGAATGTCGGTGATGGCCCGTATCTCCGGGGGCAAGTCGTTCCAAAGGGAGGGAGCCCCTGCAGAGAAGGCTCGCACCCTCGGGGCCGCCAACCGGCATCACCCAGCCGGCGGAACCCCGAGGAGGCCGACCCTATGGGAGCGCACTGGGCAGCGGGAGGCTGTTGGTGGCAGCAGGCGGTCCCCTAAGAGTCACACAGTATGGGTTGAATACCCTTATAATTTTTTATAAATTAATTAACTAGCTATCTAAGCTAACTAACTTTTTTTTAAGAGGTTATGCTGAGTTTAAGGATTTTCATGCAAGAAATGGTTCCTCAATCAATTTAACTTTCTGAAGCCTTTAATGAAGGGTGTATGTGAGTGTGTGTGTGTGTGTGTGTGTGTGTGTGTGTGTGTGTGTGTGCATGCACGTGTGTGCCCACATACACACATATCTTTGAGTCACTTTTTGATTCCTGACAATTGCTTGGACTAGTTCCTGCAATTGTCTTGACAAACTATTTTGAAAGTGATTTACTATTGCTGTTTCCTAAGGGTAAAAGAGAATGACTGTCACTTAGTTGTTTAAGGCAAGACTAGAATTCATAGTATCTAACCTGATGACTTAACCCAGGGGTGTCAAACTTGATTTCATTGAGGGCCACATCAGAGTTGTCTTTACCTCAGCAGGCCAGTGGTGTGTGGCCACGGTAGGTCATTGAGGCCCTATTTTTGGCCGCGACAGACTCTTGCAGCCCTCTGCCAGCAAAAACGGAATTTGGGGTGGCCCACCCAGGCTCTGTTTTTGGCCGCAATGGCCTCTTGCAGCCCTCTGCCAGTGAAAAGGGCCATACGTGGTCTCCCTGAGCTCCGTTTTCTTTGGCAGAAGATTCAAGCTTCATTTTTGCTGGCAGAGGTAGCACAGGTCAGTCCTTCGTTGTTTCCAGGCTGGGCCTGTGGGCCATATCAAAGAACCCTGTGGGCCAGATCTGGCCCATGGGCCTTGAGTTTGACACCCCTGCCTTAACCATTACACCAGACTCTTTAGATAGACTCTCAGTAGCAATGTGATTGTACAATTGTCTGCACCCACAGCCAGGGTTGGGAATTACGAGAGGCCTTAAAATATTCTGAGAAGTGTGGATCATTCCATTCTGATTCCTATTTTCTAACAACCAAAAGTCATTAGTGGAGAATGAAAGAGATTGGAGTTATATAAAGACTTCTATACCATTTCAATGGATCTCTTTAGTAATTCTCATAGAAATTAATATTAGAGAACTTAAAAGAATTATTTGTCAGTAGTGAAATTGTATCAGTAAGAACCAAATTCTCATGAACAAAAATAAGAAATAAAAATCTGTTTCTGTCAAACCACTAAAAAATATTTCAGGTAACTGATAATGACACTGTGTTTTGATTTTAAAATATGAGCACTACTGCATTTTAAATCCCAGCTATTTCTTCACTATTGGAAGGTAAAGAAATCTCTGATAAAATAATAATTAAATGCAGAGTACTAAATTTCTACCCAGCATGAGCTGCCAGCAGTTACAAAATGAAAACATTAGGTCATTAAAATAAAAGTCTGATTAAATATCTAGGTAGACTTTTCTGATTACCTGTTCTTTTGAGAATATGTAGCAATAATAAAATGATAGCTCTTCAGCAACTGGCTTTAGTCAGGAAAAGTAAATATTAACATTTTTAAATGAATGCATAACTAATATGGGCATAAATGTGAAGCAAAATATAATATACTGATCTGTCTTCTGGTTATAGATGTGTGTTCTGTAATCATGGGTAACCTAAAGGGTCTTCTAATTATGGTTTGTATGACTTGATTTTGCACCAAAACTAGCAGGCACCATTCAGAAGCTGCCATGGCCCTTTAACAGGAATGTTAATTTACAAATATTTATTTATTTATCAAATTTATATCGACACCCATCTCACAAGAAATGACTGTGGACAGCATACACAAAAAAACAATAAACATGTCAAATGCAGTCATATTGTAAATATGCACACGTGCGCATGCGCGCACACATAATTTGATTCAATTCAATCCGATTAGACCTTTTCTGTATATAGTTCCTACAGATGATAGCTGATGGCAGTTGTGGCCAAGGAGGCTTTGCTTAGTTCCATCTGGTGTGCCAGCTGTACTCCTTCTTGAAATTGGGAGCAGTTCAGATGATCATTCAATGCCGTAAGTCACCGCAAAGCTCAACTACTGCAATGCACTTTACTTGGGACTGCCCTTGAAAATCACTCAGAAATATCAACTGGCAGAATGCAGCAGTAAAAGCAGTAATGGGCATGCCTTGGTACTCTCTTATTGTACACTATGACTATTATTAAGTGATGTACCTTATGATTCTTGACTCTTGATGAATGTATCTTTTCTTTTATGTACACTGAGAGCATATGCACCAAGACAAATTCCTTGTGTGTCCAATCACACTTGGACAATAAAGAATTCTATTCTATTCTATTCTATTCTATTCTATTCTATTCTATTCTATTCCATTCCATTCCATTCCATGTAGCACTTCTGCTCCATGAGCTACATTTGTTATCGGGCAGTTCTGAGGTATGATTTAAGGTACTAATTATTACCTATAAAACTCTACATGGCACAGGACCAGGTTATCTGAGGGACTGCCTGTCCCATGCTTTTTGCCTGGTTGGTAAATGTTGGCCAAATTGGCATGTTCCAGATCTCTTTGATTGATCTAGTGCCCAGGGAAGGAGAAGGAAATGCATCTTTTCTGAAATCTATGTAGCTGTCATGCCACTGGTATTCCATAAAGACCTGGTCATCCTCCCAGGTCTTGAGATGAGATACACAGGGCCTCCTTTTGAGTGTATCTGCTATTTTTATTTGTAAGCTGTGCGTATATAATTATCATTTGTGGAGGGGTGTTATTGGTTTTTTATATTATTATTTAGGATCTGCCCAGTTCACAATAGCCAGGTGGCACCTATATTGAATTAGATAAATAAAAGCCAAATTTCACAGAACTCAGCATTACAGAATTGTCTCTTTTAAAATCTTATTTTTCTAAAGTTCTTAAAGCTTTATTGATTTAGAACAATATGTGGTGAAATCTCCATTCATGGTAGCCTCTTGAATGGACAATGACAGACATATTGTAGAAGTAGATGGTGTTCCTGAGGATAAAGAAGCATTTGAAAGAAAGATAATATTCCCCACCCTTTTTTTGGCTGTTTCAGGTTTTATTTTTTAAAATTTATAAAATTCCAGTGTCATCCATACTCATGAACCTTTATACACATTTTGCATATAATCTCCAAATGAGATAAGATTATAAAGGATTAATTTGGTGATCTTTTATATAAAATAATTCATTCTCTTGACCATACAGCTTGCTAATTAATGTAGCTCAGAGAAGACCACCCCATATCTGAATGCTGTCACTGAGACAGAATTACATAGATGATCTTCAGGGGTGGGATTCAACCGGAATTACTATCAGCTAGGTGATTACATTTTGACAATGTTTTACACTAATGCTGCCTTTACCCTGCTTTTGCTACCCATTGTACAATCTCAGATGTCAAAAGAAACACTCACAATCAGAATTTGTTTGGCAGAACCAAAACAAATCAGGTTCCAATCTGGAAAATTAATACCTGTTCTGAATTACCCATCTATTTTGCAGTCTAGTTGAATCTGATTTTCATTCCTAGCTTGATGGCTTTTTTAGCACTTGTATTAAAGTTTTCCAAGGGCAGCTGAAATGTTGCTGTTCCTTGGAGAACTATATAACACAAACACACATTCTTGAACACTGTGCAGCACAAAAAGTAATTTTTCAAGGACAGTCTTGTCCATTTAATCTCCAGATCATCTGAATTTTTTCTGCCATTCCCTCCATTTGAACTGCCTAGAAGGATAAAGTTGTTAAATAATGTATCATCTATTTCTTATATGGACAGACAAGGGAGAATGTTATATGCTGTATTATTCTTTTTACCAGTACTACATGAAAGTATGGTTTCCCACTGTCAACCTAATCAGACAAATATATAGGTAAAGTAGCATAGGTAAAACCAGAATCTATGTATTATCCTGGCAATTTTCATGTCCTGAAATACTGTGTGTCAGCATTTTGTGTCTACTTTCAAACTAATGGTATGCAGCAAAATATTCTGACTGGAAGAGTAGGCTATGGATTCTAGCAGGTACAGAATAGAAAGAGCATGTTTGGGGTAAAACTGGGCTTTGGTTATACTTGTGGCAGTCTGACCAAAATGTGATATAACTGGCTGTTCTTATCATTATCAAGGAATGCTGTATCTGGCATGGGTATGACACCAGGAATCAAGTCTGTGTCTTATCTATATTACTAATAGGCTTTTTTCCCTTTTTATGACCCTTTAATTGCTTTAATTGGGAAGCATGAACATGGAGCTTTTCCAGAGTATGCGGGAGTTGACAGCAGATGTAGTTTTAGGTTATAGGTTTTTTATTTTGGATTCTTATTATATGCTATTTCACGATCTGTTGTGAATCTCTAGGAGTCAATTTGTGATTGTGATTATAAATAATAAACAAAATAAAATGAATAAGATTCATAACAAAACTGTACAATTAGTGTCAAAGTGAAAAAATTCAGCTTCATAAATTAGAGGAAATGAATCATGTTTTTCTGTTGCCAGTATACTTTATTTACACATAGCTAGGAAGAACAAAGAAAAGCAGTACATTCTAAGAAGCAAACGAAAGTAAAGTAAAAGTGAAGTAAAACTCCTCTCCTGCATACATGTGCAGTAAATCATACATCACAAGACACTCATATCTTCTGGGAGTTCAGCAGACAAATCCAAAATAAACGCAGTGACACCCCCTTCTTGTCTGTGAGCTGACATCAGGTAAGGCACATCTTCTCATGCAGATATTCGTGTTGAGCAGCTGCAAGTGGTTTGTTGAGCATGTCTGCAATCTGATCATGTGTGGACACATACTGTAATTTAACAAAACCTTGTTTAACTAATTGCTTTATGTTCTTATACTGAATGTCAATGTGTCTGGACCTAGAACCTGTGAAATGGGTTTTGGAAATATGAACCACAGATTCATTGCCTTTCATCACGGTGATTGGCTGGATCGGGTGAGTCCAGATATCTAACTAAAGCATCAAACCACATTAAAGAATTACATGCATCTGAAACACAAGCATATTCGGCTTCAGTAGCTGAACAAGAAATGAAATTTTGTTTACGCGCATGCCAGTAAATGGGACATCCATTTAAGAACACCATATAACCTAAAGTACTTTTACGTGATGTTTTATCACTTGCCCAATCAGAATCTGCATAACAACATAATTCTGTATAGTTAGTATATGTCGGTTCTAACAACAACTTCATACTTTTAGTGTGCTTCAGATATCTCAACAACTTCTTAATGCATAACCAATGAAACTGTTTTGCTTTACCTACGTATTGTGACAAAAAATTAACACTAAGTGCAATATCTGGTCTGGTCCAACTACTAATGTATAACAAGGACCCAATTACTGAACGATAAAGTATTTGATCTTCAAAATCAGGACTCGGTTCATGTGCCAGATTATGAAAATCTGTTTGCATAGGTAATTGCTTCACCCCAGTATGGGAGACTAAGGTTAGCATCTTCTAGGAGACAATGCATCATGGTTTGCAGGACCCCATTTCTGCGTTCCGCCACTCCATTTTCCACAGGATCGTAAGGAGCTGAGGTCTGGTGCAGAATTCCATTTCAGAATGGAAATGGAAAGAATTCCTGAAAACGCTGGGACATGAATTCAGCACCACGATCACTTTGAATTCTAGCGATGTGAAGACCATGTTAAATGTTGACATAGGTTGCAAAGTCTTTAAAGATCTGAAAGGTCTCTGATTTTTCTTTCATAGGAAATACAAATCCATATCTAGAATAATTGTCAACAATTGTTAAGAAATATTTTCTACCACCAAGTGTTGGTGCAAATGGACCTACTATGTCAGTATGTACCAAATCAAAAATGTGTGTTGACAAGTGTGTAGCGCATTTTGGAATGGCTGCTGCCTTGGATTTAGCTTTCTTGCATACAGCACAATCCAAGAACACTTTACACCCTTTAGATCCAAACCTTTTATGAATTCTGGCATCTTGCTAAGAACACAAAAACTGGGAGGCCCCAATCTTCTATGCCACTTATGGATACACCTGGAATGCAAAAGTTTACCTGTAAGTGAATTCTCAACATTCTTATTAGGAATCTTAGGCTTGCTTTGAACAACCTGTTTCTTACTTTTGTTGGTTTTAGGAACCTTTGGGGTAACAACAGGATCTCTCTCTGGAACATCTCTCTCTGAGCCTGTGCTCCCTCTTGTTGGAAAACGTATACTTGCCTATGCTTGCGAGATAGACTTCGGCTTTAGGTAATAAACATCACCAATTAATATGGTTTCAGCAACAATATTACCTTCTTTAAGCACATAACTTGCTTTTTTCAAAATGATGAACCTGGTACTTGGATGCTCTTGACAAATGACTCTGACTAAGCAAACTGCTGGTTGCTGTTGGTATATAATAAACATCAGGAATGAATGCATCTAGCTCTTCAATATAAACAGTTCCTTTTCCCTTGACCTGAACAGTATTATTGGAAAAAGTGTACAGTTCACATATATCAGGTTCAGGCTTGTGCATCTCTGTGAAAAGATCTCTCCTGTAGGTAACATGCACTGCTGCTCCACTGTCCAAAGTCCAGAGATGTCTTCTGTCATAATCCGGATGAGATTGTGGATCGTTGGTTAATGCCAATGTGATGTGTGGAGCCAGTAGATCACGCCTGAAACCACGATGACCTTGTCTTTCACCTCTGCCCTTGCTTCTGGAAACTGTTCCTCTGGGCTGGTACATGGCGGGTGCTGGAGATCGATAGGGACAATCATGGATGATATGTCCCAGACAACCGCAGATGTAGCATCTTGGCATCCTTGGAACGAAGGCCCTTCCTTTCATTTTTTGAACTAACTAACTAAAAACTCAACGCTCACTATCAAAACAACCGGCACAGAAAAAACATTGTGAAGCATCCTCTGCTACCACATGTCAAAGCGAAAAAATTCAGCTTCATAAATTAGAGGAAATGAATCGTGTTTTTCCGTTGTCAGTATACTTTATTTACACATAGCTAGGAAGAACAAAGAAAAGCAGTACATTCTAAGAAGCAAACGAAAGTAAAATAAAAGTGAAGTAAAACTCCTCCTCTGCACACATGTGCAGTAAATCATACATCACAAGACACTCATATCTTGTTAGTATAGTAATGTGATAACCAGTCTGGGTATATTCTGGGAGTTCATCAGACAAATCCAAAATAAACGCAGTGACAGTTAGCAAAAAGGAACAGGAATTGTTCAGGAGGAAGGGGAAGACCCTGAAAGCTGTAGCTTGATGAAGTTGAAAAAATGGAAAAAAGGAGTACAAAGAAGTTTAAAGAACAAAAGGCAGTGAATGGATTTATTTATTTATTTATTTATTATTTATTTATTAATTCCATTTATATACCGCCCTTCTCCCAAGGGACTCAGGGCGGTGAACAGCTCATCTAAAAACCCCACAGAAAATACAAAAGTTAAAAAATTATTAAATTTAAATCGGCTGCGTAATAAGACTAAGAAACCCCCCCCCACCCTTAAAACCCAATTTAAAATTAAAAATGGAGACCAAATTTAAAATCATTTTCTCAGCCCAGGCCGGCCTGCTCAAAGAGCCAGGTCTTCAACGCGCGCCTGAAGGCCCTCAGGTCCGTGCCGGTACGAAGTTCCGGTGGCAGAATATTCCAGAGGGCGGGGGCACCCACAGAGAAGGCCCTACTCCTTGGCGCCGCCAGACGACACATAGCGGCCGACGGCACCCGGAGCAGACCCTCCCTGTGGGAACGCACCGGCCTGTTGGAGAACGTTGGCAGAATGCGGTCCTGAAGGTAACCTGGTCCCATGCCATGGGTCGCCCTAAAGGTCAAAACTAGAACCTTGAAGCGAACCCGGAGAGCCACCGGCAACCAATGCAGCTCGCGCAGGAGAGGCGTCACATGGGCGCTACGTGACGCCCCCATGATCACCCGCGCGGCTGCATTTTGCACCAACTGGAGTCTCCGGATGCTCCCCGCAGGGAGCCCCATGTAGAGGGCATTACAATAGTCCAGGCGAGAGGTGACAAGGGCCTGAGTGACCGTGCGCAAGGCGTCCCGATCCAGGAAGGGCCGCAACCGGTAGATCCGACGGATCTGATGAAACGCCCCCCTGGAGACGGCCGCGATGTGATGTTCAAGTGACAGCCGTACATCCAGGAGAACACCCAGGTTGCGAGCCCTCTCTGTGGGGGGCAGAACTTCCCCCCCAATAGCCAGCGAAGGTGTCAGCTGGCTATATCGGGGCGCCGGAAACCACAGCCACTCGGTCTTGGATGGGTTGAGCCGAAGCCTGTTCCCGCCCATCCAGTCCCGCACGGCCTCCAGGCACCTAGACATAGCACCCACAGCATCGTTGGGGTGGTCCGGAGTGGAGATGTACAGCTGGGTGTCATCTGCATACAGATGACACCTCACTCCAAGACCACGGATGATCTCGCCCAGCGGCTTCATGTAAATGTTGAACAAGAGGGGAGAGAGGACCGACCCCTGAGGCACCCCACAAACCAGGGGCCTAGAGGTGGACCTCTCCCCCCCGCCAACACGAATTGCGAACGGTCAGAGAGGAAGGAGGAGAACCATCGAAGGACGGTTCCACCAATCCCCAACCCCCCCAACCGTCGCAATAAGATACTATGGTCGATAGTATCAAAAGCCGCCGAGAGATCTAATAGGACCAGGACAGAGGAGAACCCTCTGTCACGAGCCCTCCAGAGATCATCAACCAACGCGACCAATGCCGTCTCAGTGCTATGTCCAGGCCTGAAGCCCGATTGGAACGGATCGAGGTAAGTAGCTTCCTCCAGGTACCGGGGGAGCTGACGTGCCACCACACTCTCAACAACCTTCGCCACGAAGGGAAGGTTGGAGACTGGACGATAGTTGTTTAAAATAGCTGGGTCCAGGGAAGGCTTCTTGAGGAGGGGCGCACCACCGCCGCCTTCAAGGCGGTAGGGAGCACCCCCTCTCTCAAGGAAGCATTGACAATCCCCTGGAGCCAGCCTCGTGTCGTCTCCCTGGCGGCCGAAACCAGCCAGGAAGGGCACGGGTCCAATAAACAGGTGGTGGCATTCAGACCCCCCAGCAACCTGTCCACACCCTCGGCGGTCACAGGATCGAACTCCCCCCAGATAACACTCCCAAGACCTGCCCCGGACACCTCCCCCGGGACCACCCAATTGGAGTCGAGCCCCTCCCGAATCTGAGCGATTTTATCATGCAGAAATCGGGAAAACTCCTCCGCCCTACCCTGCAAGAGGTCATCCCGCGCTCTCGGTTCAAGTAGAGAGCGGGTCACTCTAAACAGGGCGGCAGGCCGATTTTCTGCTGATGCAATAAGGGCGGAGAAATACGAAGATTTCGCCGACCCTATCGCCACAAGGTAAGTCTTAATATGAGATCTCACCTGTGTTCGGTCAGACTCAGAACGGCTCGCCCTCCAAATGCCCTCTAGACGTCTTTTCCGGCACTTCATCTCCCGTAGCTCCTCCGTATACCACGGAGCCAAATGGGATCTGTGCCGGGTCAGAGGTCGCAGAGGCACAACTCGCTCTAGAGCCCCGGCGGCCAACCCATCCCAGGTGGCCACCAGGTCTCCAGGCGAGCTGAGAGCCAGAGATTCAGGAAATGGCCCAAGCTCCCTCTGGAACCGCTCCGGGTCCATTAGGCGCCTGGGGCGGAACCATCTAAGTGGCTCCGCCTCCCTGCGGTGGGGGGTAGCGGAACAGAAATCCAGCCTAAGGAGGGAATGATCTGTCCATGACAAGGGTGTAATAACTAAATCCCCCCAATTACAGTCATTCAACCACTGCCCAGAGACAAAAATCAGGTCCAGCATGTGTCCTCCTATGTGAGTGGGGGCAGAAACTAACTGGGTCAGGTCCATGGCCGTCATGGAAGCCAAGAACTCCCGGACCAACCCCGAGGTTTCACCGAGCGATGGCAGGTTGAAATCCCCCATGACCAAAAGCCTAGGGGTCTCAACCGCCAGCCCGGCTATTACCTCTAGGAGTTCGGGTAAGGCCGATGAGACGTGGCAGGGAGCCAGGTACGCCATCAAAAGACCCATCTGTACCCCTTGCCCCCACTTCACAAATAGAGATTCAGAGCCAGCCGTCTGAGGGACAGTGGCCTCCCTAGGACAGAGGACTTCCTTTATAAGCACCGCTACCCCACCACCCCTTCCCTGAGCCCTAGGCTGGTGAAATGCAAGGAAACCTGGTGGGCACATCTCAACCAGAGGGACACCGCCCTCTGGGCCCAACCAGGTTTCGGTGACACCTACCAGGTCCGCGGCCTCCTCCTGAACCAGATCATGGATCAGGGGAGCCTTATTAACCACGGACCTGGCATTGCACAACAACAGCCGGGTATTCAGGGCCTGAGATTCCGGACAACCAGGGCTGCAGGATGGGTAAGGAGGGTCGGAGCGCGCTACCGCTTGCAAACATCGGGAGCGCGATCCCCTTACCGGATATGGCCCTCTACCCCCAGCATATCTACCTCTCCCAGTCACCGTGCTAATAAAATTGGCCCCCCGCTGCCCACCCCCCGTCTGCCACCCCGACACAGAAACCCCCGAGGCCCCCCAGGCGCGCGTGCCGGCCCGGCTGCCCCCAATTCCATGCGGGCTGTCTCCCCCGCCCGCCCTGGATCCTTCCAACCCCTTAAAAAATCCCATTAAAAATTTAATCCCAGATTTACAACACTTCCTCCGGTTTCTTCGGCCCCACCATCGCTCCGGATCCCAGGATCCCTCATCACAAAAGGTCTTAGAGAGCCTTGGAGGCCACCTGAGGGAGAGGGGGGCATCCCTCAGGGCCCAGAGCTCTGCCCTCGAGTAAGTCCGTGGTCCCGGCCACCTTGACAGTCCCGGAGCGCCTGCAGTCTCTGCCATACTCTGGCCGCGGAAAAAATCCAGGTAGGCTGGGGTATATGCCGCCTCCCCCCAGTCGTCCCACCTCTGCCACCGGTGGGACCCCCGGGGGGGAAAAGGTCACAGGCAGAGCTAATCCCCCCCCTGGGCCCACCACCTCTGCCACCGGTGGGGGCCCCAGGGAAAAAAGGGGAACAACCATGGCTCCGCCTAAGCGGCTCACGGGGGCATCGGCACCACCACTCCTCAGCCGAGCTCCTCCGTGGGTCCCCCAGCCTCCGCGCCGTCTTCGGGGCCGTCAAGGGTGCCCTAGGTCCACTCCAGGGCCGTAACTGCAACAGGCCCGCGTCAGGACCAACCGGAGCCTCCCAAGACCGCCCCGGCCCGAGTGAGGTCGCCGAGCCTGCCACACCGCCGTGCCTCACTGGGGGCGCCAAGGCCTTTTCACCGCCCTTTGGAACTCCGGGGGTGTCACGGCCGCTGTTCCAGGGCCTCCGCGGCTGTAACAAAGCCGCCGAGGCCAGTCCAAGGCCCTCCAAACGGCCCCCCCGAATCGGCCTCGCCCTGGGGAATCCAGGGCCACCATACTCCTCAGGGGGCCGCTGGGGCCATGCCGTGACACAGTCTCTGTACAGGACGCTGCCACAACGACCCCAGAGGCCGCCGCCGCTGCCGCCGCCGCCGCTGCCGCGGCCACCGCTGCCGCCGCCGCCGCCGCCGCGGCCATTGCCGCCGCCGCCGCCAGGCGCTCGTCCACAGACACCCCGCTCCGCCGACCGCCGACTTACTCCGCCGACCGCCGACCGCCGGGAAAGGCCTCCGGGGCCTCCACAATCGACTCGGAGCCGCCAGGGCCGTCGCGACCACGCCGCCCTCTGCACCGGTCCCGCGGCTCCAGCAGACCCCCGACCGGTCTCCAGATGTCCCGACCGGCCTCCCCCGATCCTCCCCCGCCTCTGCCACCGGCGAGGGGACCTAGGGGACAAGGGGGGCCGCAGCTGAGGCCGTCTAGGCCGGAGCGAGCAGCGGCGGAGCACCGCGTCGGCCATCTTCAAAACCCGGATGTGGGGAAAACAAGGATAATTCACAAAGATAAAAGGATATGGATAAGTCCAATAAAAAGTATAGATTCAGATTCAACTATATTTTCTTTTCTTATCTCATACATTTAATTTTGTTGAGTAATGATTTCTTTCTCCCTTTGTTTGCATAACGTTGGTTATCTCAATGGGAATCTATATCCATGATATCCATATTAAGCTAAGAAAATCTGCCTTAGTTGCTGGTTGGACTAGAAGACCTCCAAGGTCTTCTGTTATTCTATTCTATTCCTATTTCTATTCTATTCCTATTCCTATTCTATTATTTCTATTTTATTTGTCCTCCTCAGTCTGAACCCACCTATGGGAATGGGCAGTAGTAGAATGATTTGTTGGCTACTTGCATGATAATTCAGTCATAGAAACAGCAAAAATAATGGATAAGTTCACACAATCATGGCAATGAGGATCTCTTTTTTTCCAATCTTGTGATTACTTCTTTCATTTTTGTCTACAATAAAGTTTTTAATCTAGCCAAGTCATGTTTGGGAGTCTTCTGCTGAATCTAGCCAAGAATCAGATTAAGGATTAAATGCAGGGGTGAGATTCTACCAGTTCGCACCTATTCAGTAGAACCGGTTGTTAACGTTCTAAGCAGATTGGAGAACCGGTTGTTAGAAGAAATTACTGGCCTAATCCTGTAAGGAAGGCAGGAAGGAAACATTCTGGTGTTGCTTGCAGAAACTGCCTCTCTGTTAACCCTTATTACATTCTTGGCAGGACTAGACTTCCTGTCTCAGGAACTTCTCTGAAGTTATTTTCCCCTCCTTTGCTGGTACTTTGCTTGTGTGGAGTGACCATTCAAAGTTACAATGGCACTGAAAAAAGTGACTTATGACCATTTTTCATACTTATGACTGTTGCAGCATCCCCACAGTCATGAGAGGCCAGGCGAGGAGATGTGTGCTTCAATGTGAGTGATATTGAGTTGGCCACACTCACCCAGTCACATGATCACCAAGCCATGCCCACCACCTAAGCCATGCCCACAGAACCGGTTGTTAAAAAAATTGAATCCCACCCCTGATTAAATGTCTCAATGGCTGTGACTTACTAGAAACAGGGTGAGTCTGGTAGGTCCTGCTGAAGATATCTCTGTGTGTAAATAATCAATATATTGTCCCTGTGGTTTAATTGTCTTTGAATATATGACAATACTGTAGCTTTTTATTTCTTAATTTAGGAAACATTTGAGAGTTTCTATACATTTTAAAAGGCTGATATTTTTTCAATGATATTTCATTTCCTGGGTTTGTAGATGAAGGAGCTGCTTATATGATAGCTTGATTTAAATTGAATTTGCTCATAACTGGTTTATAATGCTATTTTTAACTATGTTGGGTTCATTTTGGCTAAATGCAAGGTATAAATCCAGATAATTATAGCCATAATAATTTGGACATCAGAATCATTATTTGATCATTTCTATTCCTATTCTTCTCATTATTATATTCTATGAAAGTACTATGGAAAAGCTCTACGTAAACATAAACACAAATAACTTCAAATCTTTAAAGTGGTGGGATTTGCACAAGCATTGTAATAGCAGATTCCACATGGGATTATCTTTCAGGGAAACATATATTCTTTCAACTTCACTTCATGATATTGTCCGTTAAAAAAAGTAGATGATGATATGTAAATCTTCCATTTCAGACCTCTACAGAATCACAGACCATCAAAATAGGAAGGTTACATTTCTTTTTGGGGGAGTTCAGTCTTCTTTATAGAAAGCTATCACAAAATAGTGCCGTGCCATGTTTGTAGCATTGTTCTATTCAAAGGGTTGACCAGATGATATTGAATTTCAAAGACAGAAAGTCAGAAAAAGAAAAAGAAAGAAGAAAATTGTCTATCAGCTATGCTATATTTCTTTTTAAGGAAATGGAAAGCAACTGGGAATATAGGTGTGCAAACTGCAAATAAGGTATTAATGTGAAAGTCTCAGACAATGAACTAATGTACAAAAGTTTGCCACAGCAAGTATGTAGAATTGTTTGCCACAGCAAGTATGTAGGGATTGAAACAATTTATTGATAGCAATTTCTAAATTTACATCTATATCTATACCATATACAATTTTGAAAATTTATATCCTGAGTCACATGCACATATATACATTTCTGAATTTCACCAGGAGATCTGTTAAGGTAGCAGATGGAAGCAATGAGCTCCTATGAGCTAAAGTCTGATTTTAGAAGCTAAGCACAGTCAGACCTGATTAATACTTGGATTGGGAACTATCTAGGAATTGTAGGACAATTTGCTAGACTAGGAAGATGAAAAAGTATCCCAGAAGGTGGTTGTGGCAAACCTTTTCCATATTGCTACACAGAAATATTTATTGATGCAGTCACCAAGGGTTGAGTTCAACTGGAGGATCTGTTTATCTATCAAAATGAAATTTAACACTTGGGCAATTCCAGTCATTAGATACACAGCTGGAATAAAAGGGAGACCCCAGCCTAGTTGAAAATTACAGACCAATCTCCTTATGCTGCGTCACCTATAAAGTCATGGAATCAATTATTAACCAATCCATCATCCTCCACTTAGAGACAAAGAACCTACTCTCTAAATAAACAATTTGGTTTCAGAAAAAACCAAAAAACCCAAGAAAAATCCTGTAATCTGCAACTCTTATACTGCAAAAACATATGGACTACACAATTCGATCAGGGCAAAACAATAGACGCAATTTACATAGACTTCTGTAAAGCCTTTGATTCAGTGATACACGACAAACTATTCCTAAAACTAAAATCTTATGGTATCTCTGGACACCTGCACAACTGGATAGAAGCATTCCTGTCAAACAGACAACAAATGGTCAAAATTGGGAGTGTCCTATCAAATTCTGTACCTGTCAATAGTGGTGTGCCCCAAGGCAGTGTCCTAGCACTAACCCTCTTCATACTCTACATAAATGACCTCTGTGATCATATTAAGAGCAACTGCATTCTCTTTGCTGATGATGTAAAGCTGTTTAATACCACAGACCACTGCTACCCTTCAAAAAGATCTTGAATATGTATCAGAATAGTCAAACAAATGGCAACTTCATTACATATTACATATTGGCAAAAAAAAATCAGAAAATAAAATACAAGCTGAATAGTCAAGACCTTGTTGATGATCCAAGCTCTGTAATGGACCTTGGAATACTCATCTCTAATGATCTAAGTGCTAGAGTCCACTGTAACTACATAGCCAAAAAGGCATTAAGAGTTGTTAACCTAATCTTACGTAGCTTTTTCTTTGGTAATATTTATTTATTTATTTTTAGGATTTCTATACCGCCCTTCTCCCTAGGGACTCAGGGCGGTTTACAGCCAAATCCAATCCCCAAAAACAGTACAAAAATTAAAAAGTCATTAAATAGCGGCTGATTGTATTTAATAAGACCCACCCCCCAACTTTAAAACCCTGTTAAAAACCAAAAATTTAGGAGACAATTTAAAAAACTACCTCAGCCCAGGCCAGCCTGCTCAAAGAGCCAGGTCTTCAACGCGCGCCTGAAGGCCCTCAGGTCCGTGTTGGTGCGTAGTTCAGGTGGCAGAGTATTCCAGAGGGCAGGGGCCCTCACAGAGAAGGCCCTACTCCTTGGGGCCGCCAGACGACACATGGCAGCTGACGGCACCCGGAGAAGGCCCTCTCTGTGAGAATGCACCAGCCTGCTGGAGATCACCGGCAGAATGCGGTGATATCACACTAACTAGAGCATACAAAAAATTGCTAGACCAATACTCGAATACAGCTCATCAGTCTGGAACCCACATTATGTATCTGATATTAGCACAGTTGAAAAAGTCCAGAAATATTTCACAAGAAGAGTTCTCCACTCCTCTACATAGAATACCTTATGCCACCAGACTTGAAATTCTAGACCTAGAAAACCTTGAATTATGCTGTCTTTGGTCTGATCTAAGTATGATATATAAAATCATACATTGCAATGACTTACCTGTCAATGAATACTTCAGCTTTAACCATAAGAACACAAGAGCACACAATAGATATAAACTCAAGGTTAACCACACCAAACTTGATTGCAGGAAATACGACTTCAGCAACAGAGTGGTCAATGTCTGGAATACTCTACCTGACTCTGTGGTTTCTTCCTCAAACCCCAAAAACTTTAACCTTAGACTGTCTACTATTGATCTCACCCCTTTCCTAAGCGGTCTGCATAAGCGCACCAACATGCCTACTGTCCCTGTCCTATTGTTTCTTTTATTTTTCTTATATGTACCCATTTCATGTATTCATAGCTATGTATATACTTATACCTATTATCTTGTAAGCGATTGACAAATCAAATAAATAATAAATAAATAAATAAAAAATAGTGGACTAGATTCAAGCAGAACTAAAAGTCCTGGTTAGGAAGACCAGAAAAATAATGACAAAAAATCATGCCGTTTGTGCATGTAGCAATGTTGACAGACCAAGGAAAATAAGTGACATGGGATGTTACAAGTAGACCAGACAATTGAAGGGAAAAAAAGGGCATTGGAAGAATATCTGAAGGACAGTGAAGAAGATATACTGAAGCTAGTGCACATGAAGCCTTACTGAATATCAGAGAGACCAAGCTGGCCTATACGATAGACTAAATGAAGACGATAAGAGATAGGGCAAGGCAAAACATTACATGGTCAAAAAAAATTCTAGCAGGGAAATCAGATAACAACAAGATAGCTAAGAGCAGGAAAGTTGAAGAAAGAGACTGAGGCACTAATTCTGGTTGCACAAGACTAAGTCTTAGAATAAATGCATTACAAAGCCTGAATTGAGTAGATAGCAACAGGTACCAAATGCCATCTCTGCAAAGAAACTGAAGAAACAGTGGACCATGTAGTTAGCCATTACAAGAAGATTGCACAGACTTCCACAAAAAATGGCATGAGAAAGCAGCAACAATGATGCATTGGAATATCTGCAAGAAATACCATTTGACCCAAGCAAGAACTGGTGGGACCACAAAATAGACATAGTAATAGAAAATGAACAAACTGAAAAGTTCTGGGGTTTTAGAATTTAAACAGACAAGCACCTGTCACATAAATTCCCCAGACTTAACCATTGTTGATAAGTAAGACAAAAAACTCTGGATAGTGGACATGGCATTTCCTGGAAATAATAGAAGAACTGGAGAAAATCACAAATTACAAAGACCTACAAATAAAAATAGAACGAGAGCTTCTTGGTGCTCTCTAAGCGTGGTTGTTTTCTTGCACACCTTTCATTACCCAAACTAGGTAACATCATCAATGCTAATGATATTACCCAGTTTGGGTAATGAAACATCTGCAAAGAAATAACCAAACACAGAGAGATCAAGGATCCCTCATTTCAACCCTGAGCTAAAAATATTCCATTTTATCAGTAGAAGTAAAATGAGTGTGTCAAAAGAAGCAGATTCCATCAGTTATATTGATGGCATTGCAAAAACCTATGGAGATATTAGAAACAAGATGGTACAATATGAGCATAAGAATAAATAATAATTGATAGATGACAGAAGATGGTTTCAGAGTACACAGTTTTGTGAATCTATATATCAACTATAACTCTGGACTCTCAGCTAGACTAGGATGATCAATACTGTTGTTAGATGAGAATTCTGGGACTTGTAAGGCAAAAACATTTGGAAGTTGAAGATTTGATTGAAGAAAGCTGATACCCATGGTTGTACCAAGTTATTTCTTGGTTCATTATGCTTGCGTGAATGTTCCTATGTTTTAAAGTAGTACTGCAGCAGTGGTCTTCCTTTAAAAAAGATCACTTCGTTATGATTTGGGAGGGACTGGAGGTGGATTTCTCAGTGATGGTTGTGCTTTATGGAACTGCTTTCCAAATACTCAGCATTTTAAAAGACTTTTAAAAACCATCTCTTTTTAATAGAGCTAAAGAAGCTACTTGGATGAGAAGTGAAATATCTAGGAAAAAACAGTGAAATATCTAGGAAAAAACCCCAGTTGCCTTTTGAAAAAGCACTTTTGGGACATCTCTTTTTAATGTTTTTTAGCTGGTTGTTGTATTAGTCATATTGCTATTTTATTTATGATTTATTGCTATGCCCCTGGAAAGAGATTTTATGCCAAATTATATTTTAATATTGAGGTATATTTCTAAAACACTGTTATATTTAGTCTATATATTTATATATTATACATATTTATTATCTTCACTGGATTTGATTCAGAAAAACAGTGCATAATTAAATAAAGCTAAATAACACAATATTCCTAAACATTTAGGATATTTGAATAGAAATCTTGTTTTTTAAAAAATCTTCCTCTGTTAGCTGAAAATTCTGGAAATATTTAATTTGTTTTAGAAAGAACAAAAAGATAGATACAGCACTGAATGATATTGTTAGGAGAAGAGAAAGGTTCTGATATGTTTATTTATTTATTTATTTTATTTATCAAGTTTATATACCGCCCCCTCTCCAAAAAGGGACTCGGGGCGGTGAACAGCCATGATAAAAACATACAATCAGCAAAGTTAAAATAAATTTAAAAGTTATTAAATAAATGGCTGAATTAAAAACTACGAAGCCAATAAAACCCAATAAAAATTTAAAAATTAAGTTAAAAATTTAAAACCCTTCTCATAACATTAGGCCAGACTGGCCTGCTGGAAAAGATGGGTCTTTAGTGCGCGTTGGAAGGCTTGCAGGTCAGCAATGGCTCGCATCTCTGTAGGTAGTTCGTTCCAAAGGGGGGGTGCTCCCACAGAGAAGGCCCGCACCCTCGGGCCGCCAGCCGACATCATCCACCGGCGGCACCCTGAGGAGGCTCACCCTGTGGGAGCGCATTGGCTGGCGGGAGGCCGATGGTGGCAGTAGGCGGTCCCGCAAGTACCCGGGTCCCAAGCCATGGAGCGTTTTAAAGATGGTCACCAACACCTTGAATCGCACCCGGAAAGCCACTGGGAGCCAATGCAGCTGGCGCAGGCGCGGTGTAATATGGGAGCTCCGAGAAGCCCCCAAGATCACCCACGCGGCTGCATTCTGCACCAGCTGAAGCCTCTGGATGCTCTTCAAGGGGAACCCCATGTAGAGAGCATTGCAATAGTCTAGGCAGGAGATGATGAAGGCAGAAGTGACAGATGTTACTGACAATATGATGAACACCATTGCAATTGCTGTAACTTTAAATTAGTTAATAATTCCAAACTTTCCTAAAGGTTCATTTGTGCATTAGTAGATGCAGATATGGACTTGAGGTGGGCTCATCAAATTTAACTGAGGACCTTCGATGTATATAGGATGGATCATTGATCCACTGATAAGCTGGAAAAACATATTTGTAATATTTCAGACAATTGGTGCCTACCTAAAACTGACTGTTCCCACTGAAATCTCAATCTGTTTCAAAATCAATGACTAGGTTCACAATCACAGAAGTCTGCCTATTATTATTTATGTGAAATGCTTACCAAGAATAATGGAATACTTGAAATCTGCAGCATAACATCACTGTGTTTTCAGACATGCATGTTATTCTCTACATGTTTATTTTTTTTTGTCTTCCTTTATTATAGTAAATATTGAGTTTCATACCCATTTTTGACAGTGTTAGAAATCACACCCAAGATTTTAAGAATCAGAGGATGGCTTCTGAAGGAAAAACAATGGTAGGCTAATATGGAAGAATCACAGGAACATAAAATTAGATATCATGTTCAGCTCTTTGTTCAGCATAATAATTAGAATTATAGTATCCCTTTGAAATGTCTATCTTTAGCTATCAAACCACAACCTAGTAGATAATTGGTTTTAATGGAAATTTCTCTAGGATGTTTTTTCTAACATTGATCTGGAATTTGACATCTATCTATCTATCTATCTATCTATCTATCTATCTATCTATCTATCTATCTATCTATCTATCATCAATCTATTCATCAGTTTTATTATGTCTCCTATCTCATTCTGAAAGCAACTCTGTCTTTTGTAGTTTAAGATTATTATTCTTATAGAATAGAATAGAATAGAATAGAATAGAATAGAATAGAATAGAATATCCTTATTGTCACTGCATTCAAAATATGAATGACAATTCAAAATATGAATGACCAGGATGAGAACGGTCTATGAAGATTTTTGTCTGTGGAGATATCTTGCACTATGAGATGTTAAAGAACAAGTTGTAGTTCTCTCAGGCTTCTTATTTTCTACACCATATTTATTGATTTCTCTCAATGTCTCCTATATAAAATTTAATTTCCAGTTCCCTGATCTGGAAATATTCAGGCATGAGAAGCCCTTCCTTTCAGATAGCTAAATCTCATGTTATTTTAATAAGTCCTACTATATTTATGGAATTCATAACATACTTCAGTGTTTATCAGCTTGATGCCCTACAAATAGAGTGGTCTTCAGTTTCCATATCCTAACCATCATATGGCCGAGAGAATTGGCAGGAGAATAGGTCCGATAAAAGGCTGGTGTATGCTATGTTCACTGCTTGAGATAATTTACTATGGAACTGTGAATGGAAAGATGTAATAGTATTATTTAATACTATGAGTATAGCATGAGTTCAGGTAGTCCTTGACTTACAACATTTCATTTAGTGACCATTCGAAGTTACAATAGCATTGAAAACAGTGATTTATGTCTGTTTTTCACACTTATGACCATTGCAGCATCCTCATGATCATATGATCAAAATTCAGATGCTTGGCAAGTGACTCATATTTATGATGGTTGCAGTGTCCTGGGGTCATGTGATCAGCTTTTGAGACTTTTGACAAGCAAAGACTTTTTGACAAGCAAAGTCAATGGGAAAGCCACATGCACTTAACAACACTGTTATAATTTAACAACTGCAGTGATTCACTTAACACCTGTGGCAGAAAAGATAACTAAAATGAGGCAAAATTCACTTAACAACTGTCTTGCTTAGGAACAGAAATTTTGGGCTCAATTGTGGTTGTAAGTCAAGGACTATCTGTATAGTCCTTCGGTACATACATTAGAACTACAGTTTCAATTTTCTTCTTTTGTTATTAAAAAGTTGGTGGTAGAAAGATTTGATGGAGAAGATGGTACAGAGACTTTTTTTTAATCTTCCCATAACATCTCCACTTTAATTCTTCCCTGTACTGCTTTTTTTTCTTCTACTTCACTGTGTAAGATTTGTGCCAGAATGCCACTGGTAAACTTGTTTACCTCATATTTAATTTAGTACAAGCTCCCCAAATTACTATTTACCTTGTGAAGGTATGTATTAGTTCAATGTATTGCTATTTGCAAAACAATTCTAGCAATTCTGGCCCATTCTCTAGACAACTTTAGGCTGCCAACAAGTCCTTTCTAAAGAAATTGACTATCCAAACATCAGATCATGCCCTATATGTCAAAAGAACTAGTAGGATTTCCAGATCTCATATCTCTTGTCCAGTCTGATAATACACATAGCCCAGATCTCACACAACTCACATCACAGGATTGTTGTGAGGAAAATTGTTGTTGTGAGGAAGAAGGTGTGTTGGGTAGGTTCGCCACCATGAGTTATTTGTAAAAGATGGGATACAAATAAATAATAATGCTCTTGAAATGGTAAAATGCAATTACTAATTTTGTCCAGCTCCCAGCACAGTGGTGACAATATCCTGATGTCTGTTATTAGCCCTAACCCTCAATTAACACCCTCATGAGCAAAAAATGGTTTTGAATAAACTGATATAATTCAACATAATGTACATCTCCTAATAATGAAAGCGATACATTTGTTTATGAGTTTAGAAAGATAGGACATCCCTTAGAAATCTCAGGCTAACTATAATAACATAATAGCAATGAAAAGTTAAATTGTCTTATTGACAATGTAGGCATGAAGTCTCTTTTTTTAACCTACAAGTGAGATTTTAGTAACTGCTGTTTTGAATGGTAAAACAATGGTTTCTTTCATTAATGGCCATGTTTCTTTACCAACTGTCTTTGGAATGAATCAAGCCTATATTTTATGGCTATTTGTTTGTTATCTTAATGATCCCTGCCCTTCAAAGGGAGGAGCTGAGCAGATTTTCATCTTCTTTTAATCCATCAAAATCAAGTTAGTTGCAACTGATGGGGGGAATCTGACTGTTGTGCCCAGATACATTAGCTCTGAGCTGAAAGTTTGCTGGTTGCTTGGCAACCTTCTTCTAGGAAGATAGATGTCCTGCCATTGGTTCCTTTTTTAGCTGAGACAGAATATATTAGTGATAATGTTCTGCTGCAGACAAAAGGAAAGGCAACTGAGCTTAGCTTTCAGGGACTATTTGTGTCCCTCAATAGTTGCCTCCAGTTCCAGCATTAGACAAAATGTTCTTTTTTAATTCTGCCTTGTTAATTTACTTGACTTCATAATGTAAGGTTCATAACAATGGTGCTAACCCTATTCATTTCATTTATGTGCAGTCTGCTCTCCTTCCAGAAATGGAGACTTTTAACTACTCTTTTATATGTATGTATACATGTGTGTGAATACATAGCATGCCTCCAAAAATAAGTTTGGAGTGGTATTATCAGTATGACTGGAAATTTATGTTTATAGAAATATTCTTATACATTAGAAATGTTGGAAATGAATACATGTAATGTTTTCTTGATACATATTTAGGGAATAGAAAGTTTTCAGAATCTCTTTCTGGGGTTCTTTTTTGCTGGTTGCTCATAAAATAAACAGATAAGTAAGACTGGAAAGTATGAGTTAGCAAGCCTAAGAAAGCAACATCATTATTTCCCCAAAGGATTTTCTAGCTAGGAATTAAAAAAGAAGTAAGAAGTCTACTTATTTTAATGGAAATTACTTACAAGCATGTGCATTCTAGATCCACATACTTCAGAATGAGGGTCATTAAGCTTAATGAGAATTGGTTTTGAGAAAACATGCATGGGATTGCGTTCTTAATTTTTCTTCCTTTTCCTTTAATTTAACTTCAGCTAAGCTTTTCTGTGTTGGAGTCAAAGGAAGATGCTGCTCTGCTTTGTCTGGGTAGCTGCTCTTATTAATGTGTCATACCATAGTGGTTCTCCAACAATGATTCTGGAGATGCAGAAGAGGTTGGATATCATTTGGTATCTTCCTGTCTTGGATGATGTTGATATTTACAAGCTTATCCTCCCTACAGTTTAATTAAGATTTCCTGATGTCTCCATCCAACATACAGTAGAGTGAGCTGGTTTGCATTACTATAGTGCGATGTCTCTCTTCACCATCTCTTCTATTGCCCAAATCTCAACAGTAGATTTAATGAAAAGGAACACTTGTTCAGTTGGCCATTCTGCCCATTATGACATCAATGGATATATTTTTCAGAGTAGAATTTGATTTTACAAAGGAAATTGATAGATATTGCTTACTTCTGTTGTTAATGGATAAAGGATATTTACAGGAATGAATGAGCAGGCATAAAAACAATCCTCCACAATTACATTGACTAGTATTCTTGTGTTCTAGAAACAATAACCTTGTGTTTTATTGTTGTCATATTAACTAGATTTTTCCTGCCACATCCTTCTTCAGATTACTTTGTTGACTTAGATTCACACAAAGTAGTTCCAAGTATAACACAAACCTCTTTAATTGCCTAAACAGTTTTTTTTTACTTGCCTGCATTTCTGTACTCTTGTAATCTGACTAACCAGATTATTACAGCATAACCTTTAATAGATTATATCTCTGGTGAGTGGCTACCGTTCATTCCCGATTATGTCTTTAAATATCAAAATATTTTTGGGGTGGGATACCCATCACATTAAACCTTATCATGAGTCATTTGGTTTTGGCTTATTATTTATTTACACAAATGTACATACACAATTTATGACATATAATCCAAATTCTGTACTGTAATCTTGCTCTATATTTTATTCAAGTATATAAAACTTTTCCCTGTTAGATCTTCAGCTGGATTTTACTCTCAGCTAGATGTAACAATTAGAGATCTACATGCAGAAGTGTGTTTGCCAGCAGACCCCTATAAAGAGTTAATTTAGAGGCTGTGAAGAGCAGATGAAATAGCTTGCAATTTTGTCAGAAACCAGAAGAGTGGTTCCCAAATCCCCTTTTTCTTTTCCTGATGCTGCATCTCCCCCGTTCTTGGACTAGCCTGAAGAATGTTGTCCATTTGCCAATGAAAATAAATAGTATGTATTCAGATCTACCAGTCTAATAATACTCATATCCATCTAAATAGCTTTATGGCATTTTTAGAGCACAACTGCATATATTATGACAAGTATTGGAGGTCATATTTTTATTTTGTCAAACAATAATTGAGGTGGTTATGGCATTTTTAAAAAAAGTAATTACTATGGAAATAATTGAATCATTTGCGATTACACTCATATTAGTAGGAAAATGAGACTATTCATAGGAATATTGAACAGTTAAGTACGAGCTAGCTTGTCAACCTTTTAAAAAGCATGCTTTTTAGTGGAGAGCTGTATATCAACTTGTTACTGAACATGTTATTTCCTAAAGCATACAACATGTCATCCCTGACTGAAAAGCTACTGTTCAGGTTTCTTATCCTTCACTGCTACATATATTTGTTTCTCTTTGTTTTGTTTCATATCTCAACTGCATGATTGATAACTTCTATCAAAGAAATAGCAGAGTTCCCTTTAATGACAGCAGTGCTCCTTTAAATGATAATAGTGTTCCGGGTGCTATTTATGGAGTGTTTGAATATTGTTTTTTTTTTTTTCTGAGAAGACAAGTGTACTTGTATGCAGAAGAGAATTGAGTCTGACTCAGTGAAATGAGGTTGAAATGATAAGCAGAAACATCTTAAAAATTGACGCTGCCTGTTTCTGTGTAGATATATTTGGAAATAAGTGGAGACTACATTGAAATTAACTATAATTTTCTCAAACATGTGTTGAATGAATCCAAGTAATTCTGGTTTATTGACTAAGCCATAGTTAAACAAATCATGTCTTTATGCAAGTGTGGGCAATATTTGAGGAATTAGGAGTACAACTTAGCCTCCTAATTATATGAAATGCTGCAAACAGCCATCTGGCAGCAGATAAAATGGATGGATGGATGGATGGATGGATGGATGGATGGATGGATGGATGGATGAATGAATGAATGAATGTCAAGTTCCATAATAGTAACTAAGAAAAGTAGATTTTCAAAAGACTTGATGGTTAGATTTATTAGAAGAAAAAAAGTTGTAGAATTTTGAAAATTGGATCTCTGTGTATTTTGGCCCCTTTTTTATTAGCAAGAATATTAAGGCAAGTCAGTCTGGATGTCTTTGATTTTCTTTCTAACTGGTTTAAGAGGGAGCTGTGTTATCCATGTAGTAGATGTCCATTGGTTCTCATTCTGCAGTGTTTTGCAAATGTCCATTTTCTTCTCAGACAAGAATTCATTTCATAGGGGTAGGTTAAACATTTTTCAGATTATTCATTTGTTCAATTGGGTTATCTGCTTCTCTCAGGTGGCAAGGCAACCCCCCTATTCCAGCAAGAATAGATTTCTAAAGACACAGAACTTCAAATAATCTGATTGATTTACTGTAGGAAAGTTAAAGAATCCAGTATTGCAATGAACCAAATGCAACGTTTATTTAGCACAAAGTTTGATATTGTATCCATTTTTCCTGCTCTTGCACAGTAATGGCTAAAAGCCAATCTCTTTGGGGCATGGTTATGGCTTTCACCTATCTCATGTTTTGGTAATAGATTATCTGCTGTTTTCTGGTGTGGAATAAGAATAGGATTGGCAAACTTCTGGGAAGCAGCTTTTCCTATGCTATTCAAAAAAAATCTCAAACTTAATTTCCCACTATCCACACAGCTGAACTGGGATTGAAATCCTACTTTACCTATAAATGGTAAAAGTAATGTCTACGTTAAATCATAGCCTACCAGTTTGGGGGAATACAGTGTGATCTGCTTCAGTTTTGTACCATCCCTGAAATGGAAATTGAACTAATCAAGAAGTGTCGAAATTATCATTATTTTTACTTTCCACTTTATTGATGATTAACTGACTTTAAGTTGAGAGAACTCTGGGTTAAGTGTCCTCTGATATATTTGATTTTGTTAATGGATTCTAGAAGGCTTATGAGGGTGTTGACAGTGATCTCAGTTCTACTAACTATCCTAGCTGCCTTTCACATTTTCAAAAGCAACATCAGGCCTGGAACATGTGGTAAATGTAAATGGTTGAAGAAATTGATGCAGATCCTGACTGTACCACATTTTTTGTATTTCATCTATCCTTAATTATTATATTCTCTGTTGCAAGAAGCTGCTAAAATATAGATTTATGTTTTATCCCTCTTTTTAATGGTTTACAGTTATTTGTATTTAAAACTGTAATGAAGATACTTGTGGTGCTACCTTTATTCTGAGCTAGAAGTGCTGCTTTCATAAAATACGTTATTTAGTTGCATTATATGAATTGCACCATTTGCATTATTTTTTCTTAATTTCAATTAAGAGGATTTTGTACCTGAATCTCATACTTACCCAAAAGGAAGAGATTTTTAGTGGTTCCCATTAACTCCTCTTTAGGTAGCCAACCCTAACTGAGAGTAATCTGATAAACTATTTTTAAAGTGTACTTGTTGAAATTGGATATCCTACTTTCCAGATAAAAAAAGTGCTCCCAATAGCTAACAAAAAGATAGACAAAAAGAAACCAATAGAAAAGTAATCAAAGCACAGTTAAAATGATAAAGTATAAACCAATGATAAAAGTTAGAACTGTATTAACAAAGATTCCATAAACCTTAGGCATCAAACCAAAGCAATTTAAAGATTATTGAAGAAGATTTGGAAAACTCAGCAGTTACAAGGAAAAATATGTTTCTCTAATTAATTTAGACTGGTAGAGTATCTTTGGCTAACATGCAAAGAATCTGGGACTTGAATCAGAAACAGGCAAATGAAAGGAGAGCCAAAGACATGCTATGGTAATCAATTTTTACAATTTGTTTCAAAAGGGACAGTACTTAATAGGTGAAGTTAGGTGTTTGGGGCAAGCAGTCAGTCAAAAAATCCAAAGGATGCCCTATACAGGCTCAAGACTGTATAGGCATCCACTGAATCCTTCAGAGTTGGGTGTTTAGGACTTTACAATTCAAATAAGCTACAAAAAGAGAAATTTAGATGGTTTTCCTCTTCGGCTCTTGACAAATGAGATTAACTCCTACATATTCAAGTAGAATCAGTGTGTTTTCCTACTTTTCTGAAATGGATGAAAACAGCCTATGGCTGAATAGGAATTCTTGGGAGAATCTCCTGAATTTTGATGGGATGCGCCTACTTTATGTAAATCAGATGGAGAAAAGACTAGGCAGAAGCAATTTGGAATTTCCAATAAAAACTTGTGCTACTATAAAGTGAAACTGTGTCATTCAAGTAGCTAAAAATCTCTTCCTGGATCTCTCCTCCTCCTTCCCCACAATTTGGTCATGTGTGATCCATTGACTTCAGAATAAAATACAGAAGAGGAACTGAATTTATATTACATGCAGGATTTCTGTATGAATTACAAACAATTTATTCAGAATGTGATTTAAGTCACGCATGAAAAATATCCCTTGATCTCCTAGTCTATTTTGCATCCCCCCCACTCCTTAATGATAGCAAGGCATGATTAGGACATAACCAAAGCCATGTGATTGTTGTTTCTTCTGGAATCAGGAATCTTGTATCAGCAATGCAGAAACATAGGAATTAAGCAGGCCTTTTTGATAATTGTCATGTTACTTTCCATGCTAGTGTAAGCAGTCTTGATTAAACAGTTTTGTGCTGAAAATAAAGTAATTTTAAAATATTAGATCAAGAATGGGTCAGTCAATTTCTACTGCAGTTGTCTTTACTCCATCCACTAATGCATTGGATAATTCTGCCAATAGAGAATTAGACCTGCATTAAAATAATTGTTGTCAAGACCCCCAAAGAACAGTACTTATCTCATTCAATGGACTCTCTTTAATGGTAGAAAAGGCTAAATCCAAAAGGTGATTTAGAAATAAGAAAATGAGAAAAGGTGATTTAGAAATAAGAAAGGTCAATTCTAGTGTCCACAATTTTGGCTAAGTCTCAACTGTGAATTTGATGAGGCTCCCCACCCCTCTGTCAGTCAACTCACAAGATGATCAAAGAAACCTCCCTTTTCATAATTTACTTGCAGAGTGACCATCTGGGAGCTACATGGGTCACTTCCTGAATCATTCCTTCAATCTGGAGGAAGAAAGAAAACCTCTACTGTGCAAGGAGTAAAAGGAGTTTTGGCATTGTCTCTGAATGCATAGAGGCATCTAAACCATATTTGCCTCACTAAAATTCCCAAAAAATTAAATTTCTCAAGCAACTTTGCAGATCAGTTTTCTCCTAATGCCCTGTTGATATGCTGGACCAATTCTATAATTCCTGAAAATCAAATTCAAATACATCTGGATGGCATCTAGATTCAAGAAAGCTTCTGAAGACTCTATAAACAATGAATCAGAATGTATAAGAAATGTTTTATTAATTTAAATAAAATTTTGTGTCAAGAAGATTATTATAGAATTAGTAAAGAATGTCTCTTTCCTCCCTGTGTTGCCTAACTTTGGGCTTCATTATTCAAAACTGCATTGGTGTAAAATTTAATGTAGGCCAGATGTATTTTGAAATTGCATGTCTTTTATCTGGCTACATATGCTACCTTCCATATAGTGCTTAAAATTAATCAAGGAATGGTAGATAGCATTTATGCAGACACTAGACGTCATAACATAAGTAGCGAGGAAATACTGTAGGTTCTTTTTTTAAATGAGCTTGTAAAAATGTATAAATTGAGTATTTTACAGTCAGTAAAGGGTATTTTTCACCTAATAGTCAATAGCAGGAAAAAGTATCTAGCCCAAAATAGGATAAGATAGACCTGAATTAAAATTTCAAATATTTATTATAATATTTATGATATTATGACAGCTGTGATAATGTGTTTAAAAACTGAAAGTAGTGAACAGAGTGGATTTTGGGTGAAAAATATTTATGTAACTTCTTTGATTAGTGCTGTGCTAATAATTGGTCAGATTTTGCTAATACTGTAATTAGATGTAGTTAAAATACATCTATTTTCCTTGCATGTCAACAGCCTTTAATGTTTTAATTCTAGTGATAGGATTGATACATAGTCGTTACTCGGAGAATGATCCCTAACCTTAGTTTCTTTGGGAAATGATCTTTAAAAGTATTCAGACTTTAGAAGCAAATGCTATCTTGGAGTAGTGATTCAGCCAATCATAATGCAACTTCATTTATGGAGGAAAGGTGGATTTCCAATAACTTCCCTGCCTACAGCAAAAATTCAGAGCACTTGATAGATTTTGCTGGAATGGAGCCACAGTTCATGGAACACATTGATTAGTTTTAATACTTTTTAACTTGTATTGAGAAACTTGCTTGAATGAACATTTTACTAATTTACTTTTATCTATTTGTAATATACTGTACATATGGAAATAGTTCTGATCATGAAAATATGATCAGAACTCTAAAAGTAGTAAGGGATATTTCTGAAGCTTACTAGAACCTTACAAGAGGCAACTGAACTATGCTTAGAGCTATCTTAAATCTCATTGGAACAAAGCATTTCAGAAAGCCTAGTCTATTACCATCACAAGAGAAAAGTGTCGGAAAGAGTACTCATAATTTTTCTTGGAACTAAAGGAACCAAAATTCACTTTTTTTCTGCTCCTGCTCAGATCCCTATATACCAGCTTTTCAGACCAGACACAAATATACACTGTACTCCATTTGGTTGACTATCAAAGTGGGAATTTCCAAGCCTTGGAAACAACCACATGTGGAGGCTGACATAGATATCGGACTTGATTTCCCTTTGAGTTTGTCTCTGTTCTTGGAAAGGGAAATTGGTCTATTAGCCATGAAATCATATGTAACAGTGCAGTGTAAGTATACTATAATACACTATAATGTGTATGTATCTCTTCATTATTTTTATTTTCTCTGAGATACCATAGAATTGCAATTATGAAAATCACAAACGAATGTAACCATAAAAACATTTTGGAGTCTTGGGTTGAGTGTCCCACAAATCCCACAGTCACTAAAGCCCTGGTCATCTCACATTTGGACTACTAGAACAAGCTCTATATGGGGCTACCCTTGAAGTATATCCAGAAACTTCAACTTATGAAGAAAACAGTTGCACAGGCAGTTCTTGGGGGCCCTATCATGGTCCATATTACACTGCTGTTCCATGCCCTGGTGTCCAGTTTGCTTCCAGTCCAGTTCAAGGTGATGATTAGCACCTTTAAATTCCTACATGGCATGGGTCCATGGTATCTGAGGAACTGGCTTATCCCAATGGGACTAACCCACCCCATCCATGCCAGCAGAAGAGGAATGCTGTGAAACCCATCAGCCAAAGAAGTTCAGTAGGTGGCGTCTAGGAGAAAAGCCTTTTCTGCCATGGTGCCTGCCCTCTGGAACATCCTATCCCCCTGAGGTATGATCTGCCCCCATCCTTCTGGCCTTCTGAAAAGGCTTGAAGACCTAGCTTTGCTAGCTAGCTTAATGGAATGTAGGCTGTTAATGGATTACAACAGACCCCACCTCCTCCCTATGCACACTTTGTTTCCTTCCTCTCATCTTGGTTAATTGGATTTTAGCTGAATTTTGAATGTATGTTTTTTAATTTATTGTTTTAAGATTTTAAGTGGTATTTTAATTATATGAGTATAAGCTGCCTAAAGTCATCTGGGAAACATGAGTAGCATAGAAGTTTAATAATAAATAAAACATTTTTTTTCTGAATTCTATCAATACATTTAGACAACTGGATAACATGGTGGGAATTTTGACTAATGTTTTAATCTATTAATATTGCAGCAAATGGAGGCTGTCAATGGTTTCAGGGTATTGAGAGTAATGAAGCTAAGCAAGTGAAAGCAAGATGATGTTTCTTTGGTCTAGGAGAGGCCCATGTCTTAGTGTCAGTGTCTGTATTTTATACCGAATATCTGAGATTTGATCCTTCTTGGTATTTTTTTTAAAGATCAGTTAAATCTCATTTTTATATGACTGAAAAAACTGAGCTAATAATCTATATAGAATATTTTAATTCTATAAAGCAACTTCTGATGTACCTCTCTGTCCTGGGATATGATTGCCATATAATGTGATTTGAAAAAATTAGAGAATAGGAGGAAGTATTCAGACAAACTAAAATAGTTTTAAGGGGAGTTAAAATTAAGAAAGAATGAAAGATCTGAATATGCTGAGCAGTGAAAAAAAGACAATTGAAGGGAAATCTGTTAACACTTTTCAGGTCCCTGAGATCTGTCATAAAAAGATCAAAACTTGTGTTAACTCGGGAAGTTGTGTTACAGGAAGACAGAATCCAATTGAATGTTAATAATAACTTTTTAATAGAAAGAGCACTTGGACAGGAGAAAAATTATTTATAGAAGGAGATGGGCTTCATTGGGTATATTCAGAATCTGGATAGCCATCTGCTGGGAAAGTTTTAGTTTGGATTCTTGCCACAAGTAGGAAATTGGACTTGATGGCCAATTACCCCTTTCAACTCAATGATTAGTTCCTCTCAGATCGATTGTAGAGCCTGCTTCTTGCTTACATAAGCCTATTCTTCAATAATTTTGTGTGAAATCCACATACACATGTATAAGAATTTTGGCTGAAGCATATGAGATCATATGCTTCATATTTATCACTGAGTATTCGTATTCATCACTGGAGGTTTTTAAGAAAAGACTGGACAGCCATCTGTCTGAGATGGTATAGGATCTCCAGCTTGAGCAGGGGTTTGGACTAGAACAGGGGTCTCCAACTTTGGCAACTTTAAGACTTATGGACTTCAATTCCCAAAATTCCTCAGCCAGCAGTCTTAAAGTTGCCATGGTTGGAGACCCCTGGACTAGAAGACCTTTAAATTCCCTTCTAGCTCTATTCTGATTGATTGAGATGGGAACTAGTGATTCTCAGGCTGATAGAACATGGGATTTAATTTTTGAAGTGTCAAGATATATTATCATACCTGTTGTGAAGTCTAGTCACAAGATCAGCATACTGATATAAAAAGGGAGGACAACCTGTGCCTTGTCCCCAGTGTTAAACAATTTAAGATTTTCCTGCAAAACTATCAAGACAATAAATCCTTGCTTCAGTATTGGAATCAGGTTACATCACTGATGCTTGGTTTCTGCCACAAGGATGTATCCTATATGCATCCTAGTCCAAATTTTAGCAGCTATGACCCTCAAGTGCTGAATTATAAAGAGGTTAAACCTCTTTATAATAAAAATAGCAAATTTACTACCTTCCTTACTCAATATGAAGTATATATCTCCCTAACACCCAGGATTTTCCCAGGAACCTGTCTGAAGTAGGATTTATAATTAATCAGTTGACAGAAGGAGCTGTAAAATAGGCAACCTCCCATATGATACAGAATAGCCTGAATTTGGTATTCTGCCTTGAGTAGTAAAAGGAGGGCATGAACTCTTCTTCCCTAGCCTCCAGGCTGTTAACTTCTCTCACATTTTTAATAAGATACTTTTCAGCTGAGTTCTGATACAGCTCAGCTGAATGTAAAGTAAATCAATAGGAATGCAAGTGTAGGTCTAAAGACAATTGGGGAAGGGTCATAACTCAATGGTAGAGCACAAACTTTCTATCCAGAAGAATAGAAAATTCTTAATTTAAATAATTCTTAATTTAAATCCTTGGCAATTCTATGTGGGCTGGGAAAAAATAGTTGCAATTTTGAGGAGCCACTACTAATTACATTTTAAGCTAAATGGGTCAGGTAAGGATTCACAAAATGGTCTACATCAGGGGTATCAAACTCATGTTGTCACAGTGGTATCATGTGACATATCGGGACTTCCCCCCTTTGCTAAACCGGGCTTGGGCGTGGCCAGTGCATGACTCATCCAACCTGCGGGCCGTGAATTTGACAGTCCTGGTCTATATCTAGCCTCAGTTACATAGATTCAGCTTTTAGTCCATTCTGTCAAATTCCATCTATGTCTAGTGTTTAAAAAGAATTAGAAGAAAAAGCTTTCTACCCTTACACACACATATTTTTGTGCAACTGATATGTATACGTATGTGTGTAGGCATATGCATTTATACATACACATACATATGCCCTTTTTATATTCTTTGGAGTTCCTTGTGCATGAATCTTTACTATTTTCCAGCTCTGAAGCTTCTGGTTAATGGATGGATGCACCTGCCTCTGTGTCCCAGTGGCAATTGGGCTTTAACAGTTGCAATCCTTTAAACGCATTTAAGACACCAAGAGTACTAGAAATCCATTACCATACAATCTGGCTTTTCTGTAATAATTGTGCGTTGTCTCAGAGCCAGAAATCTCAGGTTTAATTATATCATTTTCCCATTCATTAACATTTTGAGCCTTTGAGCTTGTCAGAAACGAATTCAGATTTTGATTTAATACAATGACAGACCATACATATTAATTTCAAGGGCCTCACCCTGCAAGCTGTGCTCATTTTTTAAAATATACCCAAGATATTGTGTGCATATAGGAGTAGGAGGTGGAAGCTTGCTAGGAAATATCTTTAAAAGATAGGAAAGGTTTTTTCTCTCTCAACTGAATTATCTGGAACAATTGTTCTTTTTAATTTGCTTGCAGTATGTACGTGTGTCATTCAGTACAGTTTAACCTACTTACCTACTTGTTTAATTTAACCACTTGGCTAATTAATTAATTTACAAGTTATTTACTGTTTAACATACTAATTGTGAGCAAATGTCTGTTTTGTATAATAAAATAAATAATATTTTTTCTTGAGTGTCTATTTTACTTAGGACATAAAAGATCAAAATAGTAAGACCAAAATAATTTTTTATCTAAAAAGCATAATTCCCAGAGTATTAAAGATTAGTGACAAAACATTGAAACCCCAGTATCTTTTGAGAATAAAATCTAAAAAAGAGGGTTGATGTGTCAGAAGTTATTCTAGAAATATATAATGACATATTTTTAATAAATTAATTCCTTCTAAAGTTTATTCTTATTCGTTTCGCATGTTAAAGGGATTCCTGTAGCTTATCTTACTTCTTTTCTGGCAGCTATTGTAAATCTGAATTTTCTTTTCATTTTAGCTGCTCACAGTTCCTGACCATAACTCTATTTCTGTTTATTTATCCACTGGAGTTTTGGGTAAATATCATAGTTGGACAACTTCCTTCCTTCCTTCCTTCCTTCCTTCCTTCCTTCCTTCCTTCCTTCCTTCCTTCCTTCCTTCCTTCCTTCCTTCTTTCCTTCCTTCCTTCCTTTGCACCTGCTTTACTTCACTATTCTAAGATGGTATATTAAATTGGAAACAGATGTCAAAGAGAAGACTAGAAAAACAACAATACTATAATTAAAACCTGAAAAAGCAGGTGAACCTTATATTAAATTGCCATGAAAGTTCCATGGAACAAAAACATCTTCATTCTTTACTAGTATGTAAAATTGAGCAAGATTAGGGCTTATTCTTACTATCCTAAGTTTTTTGGTTATGAAAGATATAATAGGATTCCCAAAGAAAATGTAAATTCTATAAATAAGTTCATAATACCTTAGCTACAAACACGCCCTACTTCATAGATAAAAATTAGCTTGTTGAATCAATCAAATCTTGAGCTCGTCTTAAACATCAATGATGAGCTTATGCAACTGATGCCAGTTATAGTTTATAAGTATTAAACATACAACCAGAAAGCAATCTGGGCTGAACCCTTTTGTACCATCTGCAATATCTTATTTTCCTTGGGTATTAAGGTCTGGGTCACTGGAATATAAGACACTGAAATGTCATTCTAAATGTATTGCTGGATGTAACATCAACCCTAGGTTAATTGCTTGCCTTTGGAAGTTGTGGGAGCTTCATCACTTGAGATTTTCAAGAAGAGATTGGACTGCCAATTGTCAGAAATGGTGTAGGGTCTCATGCTTGGGCGGGGGAGGGGGTTGGACTAGATGACCTACAAGGTCCCTTCCAACTCTGTTAATCTGTAATCTGTAATTAACTGAATGACTTTTAACCAGTAGCTGTGATTTCACAGGATTGAACTTCTCAGTCCACATTCAACCTCTTATTGTATTAAAAGGCTGTAATGAAGGAATTAGAAAATTCCATGAACAATAAGCAATCATATCTTTTCTCTAGCATCTACCTCCAAGTTTAAAGGCAGCAGGGGTCTGAATGTTGGTCATTGAGGAATTGTAGAAGGAAATGGTGAGGGCACTCAAAGAGGTTTCTTTTATTTTTATCATTGCTATGATAATATTGAAGTGTAGTAAGTAAAAAAGAATGTTCCTATTTATTTTAATCTACAAAATCTCAGAGGGCATAGAAATTTTAAGCTCTATAAATAGCAAGGTAGAAGATAGTGGGGAATGCTTTGCATTTAGCTGAACAAAAACCCTATCTAATATCAGATACTTTCCTTTGTTGGTAACAAATTTTCATCTGTCAGTTGACTATTAAATTAAGAACAGACTTTCCTCTTCCTACTTGTTACTAAATATTTTGAAAGATTTTGACTTTATTTTCTGATGCGGTTAAAAAAAAAATCCTGGGAGAGCTTTCTCGCTATGTTGCTTACTGCGGTAGAAATGTAAAAAGAACATTGTGAAGCCTCTAAATGGAATTTCCAACAATATAAATCCCTTGACAGCTCGTGGTGAATGTGTGGTGATAATCAACAAGTGTTTAAACAGTAATCATCCTAGGAAGTTAATTAGAATCAAATGAAGTATGATTATTATTGCAATAAAACTGGAAATGCTGGAAAATGGGAAATATGTAATTGTTGCAGCTAACTTTATCTGATTGATTGGAGGAGCCTTCCAGGAAAAATATACTGTTAGGGTTAAATCTACTTTTGGAAAATTTGTTGAGATTAGGGAAGCTAGCAAAATGATAAATCTTATAGATTCTGGTATGATCTGCGCTTTCTAAACAAATGGACAGGTTGGAGTTTAGGTATCCATTCCTTCACACTTTCCAAATGTTCCAACAAAGAGAAATATGCCAGGAGAAATTAAGGTATGCATACATGAAAAGGGAAGATAGAAAGAGATGAGAATAAGTTTATTTGGGGACAAAAATATATTTAGAAATTCATATTTTAGGAAAATGTGTGGAAAAAAATATCTGAATGAGCATTTTATGTATTTATTTACAACAGACAAGCAGGCAAGAAAGCATAATATGATTTTATGGATACCATACATGCAAGTGATAACGTTAGAAATAAGTTGCTGTGCCCATCCCAAATTGTACTGATTCAGAAAGCTGTAGGTCATGGGCCCTGTTTATGGATTCTAACAGACTTCATCCTGCAGGAAAGAAATCAGGATTCAAGCCCAATGTTTCTCTCAAATAGATGTTCCAAAAGATGTAATAGAAACATAAAATTTTACCTTATATTTAACTAGATCTTCGTTTCAATGTTCCTAGGTTATCCAACAACTGTATTTTGATGCATGGGTAAGGTTTTGCCAGCCCCACCTGGAGACATTGGATTGAACCTTAGTTTTTTCTGCGTGGAAATTGTGTACTCTATCACAAAATATTGATTTATTTCCTACCATTATAAATGTTTACGCTGCATAAAAAAATAAGTTGTTGGGCACAAATATCTCTTTCTCTCCCTCTCTTTTGTACCCTTGAATAAATATTTATGCCTGGTGAGTGTCTGAATTTTTCCCTGCAAGATTTTGGGAAGTGGCTTGCCATTGTCTCCTTCTTCCTAGGGCTTAGAGAGACCAAGTGGCCTCTGATCAAGCAATGGATTTTGTGCCTAGGGTGGGACTAGAACTCACTATCTCCTGGTTTCTAGCCCCGAGTATTTGTGGTATGTGTTTGATATGGTTTGCTAACTCAGGATCTGACTATTTCAAACATAAAAACACAATACTCTTTGTCAGTGTTGATATGGTTACTTCATGTGTGAGGCTTAGGGCAATTACATTCATTTTCAATATAACTCGTGTCATGTTTGTGTATCCTACTTGCACCCTGATAACATAACTCTTCCTGTCCAGGTAATAGTAGAACACAATTTGCAAATATAAGCAACAATAACTACTGTGTTTTGTTTTTGAATAACATCACAGCACGTAGCCAAACACTCACTCATTTTGTTTTTCTAATTGTATTGTGGAGCACAATTTTTACAACTTTCACAACTTCATCTCTATGCAAGGATTGAATTTTTATAGTGGTATTATCATTCTTTTGTCCCAATCTTCACGTAAGGTACAATCTTTAAATTGAATTCTGTTCCATTGATGCAATAGGTGGGATGTTTGAGGAACCTCTATGATTTTCCCTACTTATTAATTTTAGACTGATTTGTCAATAGGACTAAAATAAAATTAACTCTGGTTAATTCAAATATATATATATATATACACACACACACATATATATACATGTGTGTGTGTGTGTGTGTGTGTGTGTATTAGACAACCTGTGACCACATTGGGTAATTGTTTTAGAGATATTGTAATAGAATGTGTGGGTGACCTTGAGAAACAAAGGGAAGAAATACTGCATAGGAAACAATCTGACAATCTGACAAGAGGCAGGAGTGGTTTAAGGGTCAGAGAAGGAAAGAAACTTGGGAAGGACCCAGCCTAATGGATTAAGCAGTTAAAGGTGGTGGCAGGAAGTTTGTACTTTCACACTTGCAAGATTCTCTTAATGTAGCCTTACAATAAAATAGAATTAGTTCATCTAATTGTGTTTCCTGTCTCGTTTACCTTGAAGGTCTAACAAATATTTTCTAAAGAGAGGAACAGAGACCATGTACTGGCAAAAAGGCACTGGGAGTGGGAATGACTTCTGATTTCCTGCCATCTCCCCCTCTCCCCCTCGATATTGCCTGTGGGAAGTTGGCAGGAAGCATCAGAAATCACTCCTTCTCCTTGGCTGACTTAGAGAACTGCCTTCTACTTTACTGGAAGGAAAGGAACAAAGGAAGCCATGGATTGTGAGGAAAACTGCACCCCTTTTCTCAGAGTGTCTCCAAGGGTCCCTTCCCTCGACAGAGAGAAAAAAGGGCTCACTTGTTGACTACAGGCATCCTCCAGGCAGTTCTACCCCATCAGTAGGCATCTGGATCACTTCCTTATCCAAGTTTACACAAATTTTAATCCCATTGGTTTATCCCATAGGGTCATGAGTCATGGATTTTTAACTCATTGTTCAAAAGCTACTTGAACAAAAGCTGTAAACTACTCAATTTTAAGTTCATTGATTCAAAAATTGTTGGCTTATGATGCATCATTTCACCCAATAAAAGTTACACAAAGGTTTTAGTAGTATATAAAATTGTCATTCTGTGAGATTTCCCTGAAATTGCCCCATTTTACTTTTATTTTCATTTTATTTTTTTCAGTCATGAAGAAAATAGAGGAGATGAAAGAGTAAATCCCCTTGAAATAATTCTGAAACCTTCCATTTCTAGAATAATGCTACAATAAACATATAAATTTACTAGCACTAAATCACAGAACATGATATTTTAATGGACACAGCCTCTCTGTCTAAACTAGAGGCAGATTTTTTTCAAAGAGATCCAGTATGATTTAAGGGTTACGATGTAGCACTGGGATTGGAAATCCAGATTCAAAACCCTTTTTAGACCTGAAGCTCAATGTCCTTAATGGAGCAGTCACTATCTTTCCATCAAACTCCCCCATTACATTGTTGTAAATATCAATCAAAGAACCAGTTTGATGTAGTGATTAACCCTAACCTTAAGCACAAAGCTAGTGGTGTATCATTGGGCCAGTCACCCTCCCTCAGTCTTAGGAAGAAGCAAAGGGAAAATGTTTCTGAAATATTGCCAAGAAAACTGCAGAAACTTATCTAGGCATTGCCTGGAGTCAAGACTGACTGGAAGTCTCTATCTCTATCATCCCTACCTCTACCTCAAATGAAGAATCATGTATCCCATGTTGAAAAGATTATGTATGAATGTATACATATATGTTATAGGGAGATTTAGGCAGGAATAACTGGAATCAAACTTGAGATATTCAATATGTGAAAAAATATAGTTCTCCCTTGCTGCTGGTGTCTTTCCATTCTTACATCTTCCATACATGTTCTCTGTTTTGCAGGAAGTGTAATTTTTTTTAATGATGTCTTCTCTACCCTTGGAAGTTTTTTCTTCATACTCTCCCAAGTTAAGTGTTGACAAGGTGTAGGAAAATAGGACTTCTGCTGTTAGTTTAACACATGGGGTTTATGTTTTTCAATCAGTAGGTATATTTTCAGGTATCGCTAAGAACATGTCCATCTCCATCTGTAGAGTACATTTAATAACACAAGAAAGAAAATGAAAGCAGTCAGAGACAAAAGGAGACAGAAGATGAATGCTAGTTTTCCCCTGGGGTTCATGGTTGAAGGAATTAACACAGCTTGGCACTCTAACCTAGCTGTGTTTGTTTCCATGGCAACAGCTACGTACATGTTTCATAGTATCTACAGTGACACAATTGCAGAAATAGTAGCTTGCAGGTTTCTGATACCGCATCAGTGGGCTAGCAGCACATACAGTGTCTTAAGTAAGTGTAGAAGAATTTTACCAGTCTAAGCCTCTGAATTCAGGTAATTTAAGATGCATCTGATATGAGTTAACTTTAAGGAAGAGGGCTGGACCTTACGTGCCACACTACCCGGGATGCTGTGGTCAAAACTGAAAGTTGCAAGAAGCTGTTCAAGCAGTCCACGTTGATTTGAGCAAAACAATCAAATGTGAGTGAACACAGCTGGTTTAAAATGTGGGCAGTAAATTTTGAATGAAAATTTTGAGGAGTAAATAGTTGTGGCAGATGATGAAGGATGTTCCTTTTCTTTTCTTTCTCCTTTATTCACATGCAGACAAATCTTGCAGATTTTGCAGATTTGTCTTAGTGCAATAGGATTGAATGTGAAGTCTGGGAAGATTTTAGACTTCACAGTTGTTATGTTGGGATTTCTTGAATTGTAAGGCTGATTCCAAATGAGAATGAGATTGAACTGTTTGTTGACCAGCTGCTTCATTTGGGAAGATTTCAATCTCTTACGTCCTTCTTTAGGGTTGTTGTAAATAACAGAACTGTGGCAAGGCATAACATTTAGTGATCCTGATTTGTCTTTGACATTGTACTGTTATTTTTTTATTTTAAAAAAATATATATTTCTTTGCTTTTTCACCTCTTCCTCTTCTTTTTATCAATACTGTTATTATGTTATTATGACCAAAAGAAGCATATCTTGATATTCTGACAATTATATTTACCTCAACATATGCATGATCCAAGTCGGCATTGTACTTCTCTTCCCATTGTTTCTGGATCATGGAGGAATGCACAGATATAAATGAACGTTAGAATAAGTTTTAGTTCCATATATTTTAGTGGTAGTGTAGCCTATGAAGCATGGGGTGCTGGCGTTTCATTTGCACTGATTTCTTTCAGCCTGGTTTCATTGTTTTGTGATTTCACTATTGTAAAAGCAAAACAGGGATTTTAATTTTGCTGATTAAGAAGACATTATTCTAATCTAGAGGGTACAGTCTGATATCTTTGCTTTGCTTCCCTCGTCACCTATTCTGTGTACATGCATCTCCACAAATGGGAATTCCCTTTTATTGGTTCACTCAGATTAGAAGCTAGATTGTGTTTTGAGTTAGCGTGTAAATGTTGGATACACACATACCCCAATGTTGTGAGTCTTCAGCAACAAGGACGTACACTGATGGTGACCGTCACTTAATTGTCAGCATACTTACACTGGAAAAAATTAGAAAGATCTATTTCCAGAATAATATGTAATTACAAGCAATCAAATTTGGATGTCAACATTCACCAATTTATGGCTATTCATTACAATTTCTTATTCCTATTAACAATATTAATCAGTGTTAAAAAAAATAATTTGGATAATCTCTCTCTGATTTGCCTGTTGCACAGAAAAGAGATGTGTTTGTCATTCTAAGACTTTTAAAAAACATAACTTTTTCCTGCTAAAATTCTAATCTGCAGCTAACAAACTACATAATTTACTATCAGCATCAACTCTAGGTAAAAATAGAATTGCATTAATTTACCAAAGTTAATCTGTGAGTCATCCACAATTCTGGTTAGTACTAGGACCTAGAAAAGTTAGCAACTGCCAAGGTTGCATAGATGTTTGAAGAGCCCCACTATATAGTCTTCAAACTGGTAAAATCCTAATTCTGCCTCCATGCTTTTTCACTGGCATTTAGATAATAAACTCAATGATCAACTCATGGATCAACTCATGGATATTCATGGAATTATACATTAGTTCACCACCATTGTCTGAGGAGGAACTAAAACAGCCTTTCATGCTGGCTAGGGATTTTGGGAGTGTTGGTGTCTCAGAACATTTATTTCCCACTAAATTGAGAAATATTCGACTAAATAAAGAAAATTAGCTTTAAAAATGATCCTGCACTGAAAATGAGGATGAGAAAATGACTTTGCCATTAACACTAAACAGAGTCCAGTACATAAGAAAAAATGTGAGAGGGTACAATTTAAAAAAATTGCATAGAGAAGAACTCTGTCCCCAGTGGATGAAGGTTGCAGAATTAATTTGTGTTTGTAGATTTTTTTTTTTACTGGAATGATGAAAGATAATATTTCTGTTCATTTTTTTAAGAACTGAGAGAAAACTGTCCAGATTTGTAATGTGCTGATTTTATAATTTCTCTGTCTGCCAGAATTACATTTTGAACTACTTATAATTTGGTAACACCCTTATTGGGATGAACATTACAATCACCTTCTTAACTCTACCTAATCAAAAGCATATCTTATTTCAGTGAATTTTCCATGCTGGAGGAGTCTGTAACAGTACATTGAGAACTGTGTTGATACATTTAGGGTTTGCTACATTGGCCAGAAATGCTCTTTGTTCCTAAATTGGCCTATCTATGAGCACTAACATAGTGCAATATTTCTGCTAACAAGAAGGATAGATACACTAGCAGAACTAATATTTATAATTCCTAGCAAGCACGATCAATTTAGGACAGGGGTATCAAACTTGCGTCGTCACGGCGGCATCACGTGACATATCACAACTTTATCCCCCTTCACTAAACCGGGCATGGATGTGGCCAGTGCATAATGTATCCAGTCCATGGGCCATGAGTTTGACACCCCTGGTTTAGGAGGATAATAGGAATAAAGTCTAACATATCTGAAAGACCATCAAAAAGACCTAGTAGAAAAACTGAATCATTATAAATCAAGTAAAGTTTAATGTAGAATAATGATTTAAAAGGGATATCAGAAATTGTCTAGTTCAACCCTCCACTCAGTTTAAAACATTTCAGACAGGTAGTAATCCAACAACTATTGAACATCTCAATGAAGGGAGACTTACTTCTCTGTCATTTCAACCCATTAGCTCTGATCCTGTCCTCTGAGATGGCAGACAGCATTCAAATAAATATGCTGCAGGTACTAAGACCTTGGAAGAAATATTCAAATGCTGAGATGTGTCTATACTTGCAAAGATTAGAATCATGCAGGCCATAATATTCCCTGTGACAGTATATGGAAGTGGAAGTTGGATTCTGAAGAAGCAGATTGATAAGAGTCTTGACGCTTTTGAATGTTAGTATTGGAGAAGACTCCTGAGAGTACTGTGGATCAACAAGAAAATAAGCAAATAAGCATTACTGAAGAAATCAACCCAAAGTTCCCACTCAAAGCACAAATGACCAGGCTCCAAGTTATCCTACTTCAGACACACTGTGCAAAGATCTAACTCTTTGGAAAAGACTCTAATGCTGGGAAGAATGGAAGGAAAGAGTAAGAAGCAGCAAAGTGGGTATTCTCACAGTGACTATGAGTCCACCATTGGAAAATCTGAAAAAACAGGTTAGGGACAGATTGTCATGGGAAAGATAGATAGATAGATAGATAGATAGATAGATAGATAGATAGATAGATAGATAGATAGATAGATAGATAGAGATAGAGATAGATGTGGTTCTAAGAATTAACAATGAATTGATATCAATCAATCAATCAATGGTGCAACATCCCCTTCTTTTCTTTTTATTATCTTCCTTTTGAATAAATTGCACCTGTTCAGGTCTATGTTACAATCATGTGTTCTACCATATGCCAGCAGTTCCTGTGCTATCCTATGATAATTATTAATTCTAGAATAGAATAGAATAGAATAGAATAGAATAAGAGTTCCTTATTGGCCAAGAATGATTGGACACACAAGGAATTTGTCTTGGTGCAAATACCCTCAGTATACATAAAAGAAAACATACATTCATCAAGAGTCAAGAAGATACAACACTTAATGATAGTCATAGGGTACAATAAGCAATCAAGTCATACTAGGAAACAGTAAATATAAATCGTAAGGATACAAGCGACAAAGTTACAGTCATACAGTCACAAGTGGGAGGAGATGGGTGATAAGGAGTGAAGAGAAGATTAACAGTAATAGTAGTGCAGACTTTGTAATAGTTGAACAGTGTTGAAGGAATTATTTGTTTAGCAGAGTGATGGCTTTTGGGAAAAAAACTGTTCTTGTGTCTAGTTGTTCTGGTGTGCAGTGCTCTATAGCATCGTTTTGAGGGTAGGAGTTGAAACAGTTTATGTCCGGGATGTGAGGGGTCTGTAAATATTTTCACAGTCCTCTTTTTGACTCGTGCAGTATACAGGTCCTCGATTGAAGGCAGGTGGGTAGTAATTGTTTTTTCTGCAGTCCTAATTATCCTCTGAAGTCTATGTCTGTCCTGTTGGGTTGTAGAACCAAATCAGACAGTTATAGAGGTACAGATGATAGACTCTACATTTAAAATTCCTTAATACTGACATATCAAAGTTACATAGGATGGGTGCAAACAAGTTAGGTTATAGCAATAAGAAGCAATTTATAAAAAAAACCCTTGGAACTAACTTGAAACATATTCTGTCTCAGTCTTTTGGGATGCAAGTTGAATGCTATCCTCAGCATTGTTAAGAAAAGTTTTCAATAAATCAAATAATTTTTATTTTCAAGCACCTTTTCTCTTTTGAAGCACTATGGAGGTTGTGTTTAACTATTTTGACTGAATCAGCAACTACTATTGTCTGTCTTACTTACTTACATACTCATTGTCTAAGCACTGCTTATAACTTTATCTTCTTTATACAAAACATTCCCTGTGAGAAGCGTGACATTCTGATCTATAGTACTCCTCCAGGGATGATGCATCCATTTTTTGATTCTAAGATTCTGAATATATGCCAAATTTGATTTTGGACTGTGTTTGAAAGATCCTTTAAAAGCTGTGGTTTTATTCTGTGGCTCCAGAATAAACTGCTTTGTTAACTCCACCAATGAGAAAATTTGATATTGTATATGGAACCTGAAATGATTAAACTTTACATATTGCCTGAAAGTTTAACATGTTGCCTGTTTTGCTTTGGATTTAAGACTTGTGTTTTGTGTTCAAATTTTTTTTACTACCAGTTCTGTGGGCATGGCTTGGTGGGTGTGGCAGGGGAAGGATACTGTAAAATCTCCAGTCAGAGGTGGTATTTGCTGGTTCTCTGAACCACTCAAAATGGTCAGATCCTGCTGAATATCACCTCGGGACAAGGACAAGCTGCTGGCACCTGGAGGGGAGTGACGAAAATTTGGCGGCAGTTGAAACAGGAAATCGATTGGGCCATGTGACGTGAAAGTCACTAAATGGGGCAGGGTGTGAGTTTTAGTGTGCATGGGGGGAAAATGCAGGAATTCAGATTTGGGGTTTCCCCAGGTGTGCCAACATGACTTCTCTAATGAATTCTTACTTTGATGGACTTTGCCTCAGAGTTCTGAATTGCGCTGGAACGCTGACACATATATTCTAAGACAGGGGTGGGCAATTAATTTTTCCAAGGGACCACATGAGAAATGGGGATTGCTGTGGAAGGTTGAAGCAACAGGGCTATGAAAGTGTTCAGGCATGCATGTACGCACATACATAAATTGAAAAAAAAAAATAGCAGTTGCCTTCAAAATGAAAGCAATGCAGTTTCATTACATGCATGGTATACACTTATTTGCATTTGATTTTAATTTCTTTTTTTAAAAATACATTTTGTATTTTTTCATTTGATTTTTAATTTCTGATTGACCTCACATAGACCAGACAGGGACAGAAAAAGAGTGTGATGATCCGTGGCATGGCACAAAGACAACACCATCACATAAGTAAGAAAAGTCCCTTTAATACAACTTTGCCCCCAATGTCCAGTTATCTCCAGCTGGAAGAAAAACTCTCCCCAAAAGAGTCTTTAAGTGGAGGAAAGTCAATCTGAAAACAAAGTACATATAAACTGTAAATAAAAATCAACACAAACCATGCTGCAGCACTTAACTGGACAGGGCAGGATAAAGAATTGCAGACTTCAAAGGCCAACAAAACACACAGTTGGAAAGACACCGGGAACCCAGATAAGCCTCAACAATCAAAGATAACTCACAATTTGCTTCCAACAAGTTGCTGTGTGCAATCTCCCTTTTTAAACACTGCGTTCCCATCTGCAGCTAATGAAGGGAATCAGGCCTTTTCCTCCTCCATAAGCCATGCAACTCACATTGCTCCCTTCTCTGTTCCTCCCTGCGTGCCCTAAGATGAAGAGGGAATGGGCCTGGATCTTCCTCTGAATTCCCTCTGCCTTGCTCTACCTCTCTCCTGCTTTGCCCAGCTAGACTTTGCCCTTCCCCAGTTTCTTCCACAGCCAATGGAGCCACATTCCCACTCCCTGTCAGCTGCTCTGTCTCCCCCTCTGAATCAGATTCTGACAGGGACGTGACAAAGGGCCATATGTGGCCTGGAGTCCATAAAATGCCCAGGTCTGTTCTAAGATAATTGCCTTCTGCCCATTCAAAATTGTAGTCCAGTTTTTTATTTTGTGTGTTTTCAATCCTGGGGTGGACTCTACAAAGAAAAAACAGTTCAACTCTATTATTTAGTTAAATAATTGATGTAGTCATTGCTTGTTTTTCTGGTGACAAGCCTAATAGCTTGCTGTGATGACCCGGGGCATGGCACAAAAATAACGAAGTCAGCAAAGTAAATAAATTTCCTTTAATGTCTCCAACTTGGCCCTCAATGTCCAGTTATCCTCGGCTGGAGATCAAACTCTTCCAAAAAACAGTCTATGAAGGGAAGAAATGCAGTCCAAACCCAAAGTAAAGATAATTAGAAATAAAAACAACAACACAAACCATGCTGAAGTAATTAACACAACAGGCCAGGATGATAAATTGAAGACTTCCAAAAGATAACGCAGCACCCACAGCTGGGAGGACGCCAAAACCCAGATAAGTCTCGACAAAGATAATGCACGCTTTGCTTCTAGCAATTTTGCCATGCACAGTTCGGTCTTTTAAACAGTCTTCCCATCTGCAGCCCATGAAGGGGATCAGGGCCCTATCCTCTCCCATAAGCCACATAGCTCCCTTCTCCATTCCTCCCTGCATGCCCTAGGATGAAGAGAGAATGGCCCTGGATCTTCCTCTGAATGCCCAGCCGAACTGTGCCCTTCCCCTCTTTCTTCCACAGCCACCGGATCCACACTCCCATCCCTATCAGCTGCTCAATCTCCCCCTCAGAATCAGACTCCAACAAGGGCATGACACTTACCTTACATTAGATGGCAGTCCATTATTTAAATATAAATTGTGGGATAGATATATCCTTTATAAGGAAGTGCACAAGAAAAAAAATACACCGATGCCTGAATAATTTCATTGATTACTTTTATTATTACTTGTTTGCCATCTACACATCCGAATATTTTATGCTTTGATTATATTCAGGCTTCAAATATTATTGTAATCACAAAATACTATATATAATATTTAGTGTTTTATGCAGATCCACACACATACAATTATTTCAATCTTTTCCTATTGTAATGATTGTAAGAATACCGTATTTTCTGGCATATAAGACGACTTTTGAAACCAAAAAAAGACAACCGAAAATCCGGGGTCGTCTTATACGCCGGGTCGTCTTATACGCCGGAAAATATTACGGGCGTCGCCGGGAGACGCTCCTCCCCTTCCCGAAGAGAACAAGATGGCAGCCGCTCTGCCGGCCCATCATGCTCCGCGGGAGGCCTGGTCGTCTTCCGTGTGTGTGGGAGAGAGACCGAGAGAGCCGCCCTGGGGCCGGAGGAGGAAGGTTGTACGGTCGGCTGATGCGAGCGCGAAGGAAGGAGAAGCATTTACAAATCCTTGCAGCTTAATTTTGAATACCCGTATTTTCTGGTGTATAAGATGACTTTGAAAAAAGACAACCGAAAATCCGGGGTCGTCTTATACGCCCGGTCGTCTTATACGCCGGAAAATACGGTATATTTCACATATCTGAAAGAGGACAAACCATGATGAAACAAATTTAGTGCCATTTTCCATATTAATTACAGATATTTTAGAGCCATTGTTTTTCTAAGACTTTTAACGACAATTTCACACACCATGGGATACTTTAGCACAGAGTTAATACTGTACTTAGTATGAAGGATCATCAGTGCAGGCTATGAACTACCCATGGCCTAGGTCCTTTTCAGAAAGTTACACTCAATTCAGTATGAGTATGACACACACCAAATCTGTTTTGAACTCTCTCAAATCTCAAGAATTAATTTATGGCATTCATAGGGTGGTTGTTGGAGAATTCATCTTGCCAGTGGATAAGGATGTTCCTTGTCCAATCAGCCTTTGATTCAACCCAATTATATGGACTTGCTGACACAAATTTAGAATGTAGGAATTGGAATCATTGCCAAATATGGCAATTTTAAAAAAAGATATATGGATGAAAACTTTTTATTGAAAGATTATTACATCTCATTAATTAAACTCAAGCAAATTTGAGAAACAAATGTAATATACCCAATAGAAACATTTTTATATTTTAATTACTTATAACAAGAGCATTTATTAAAACATAATGATATACATATTTTATTTATTTAATCTTGAAATAGCACTAGAAAACATCAGTCCAAATATTTGAAACAAATATTACAATTTCAGAATGTTGTTTTAATTAAAGAATCAGCACTTTCTAAAGACTTAATTTCTGCTTAACTATTGCAGATGGGAATTTAAGATATATTTTCTCATATAGAGGCATTACACTGCAGACATGGGGAACAACTTCTAGTATCCCTAGCAAATTTTACCAGTAAATGAATTCAGTAACCAATTCCCTATCCTGAGTTAAAAGTTAATTAATTTCAGCCCCACCAACTACCAGATCAGGAATCACTTCCAAAGAAAAGCTAAAACTACTTTTATTGAGAATGATTATAATGATAAAATTTTGCAAGTTGTAATATGCTGTACCTCTTCCCCTTCTTATACCCATGTGAATTAGAGAGATGTCTACCTAAGCCATTTCTGCATGCTTTTTGCTTGTCGGGGTTTAAACTATGTTTTGATCCTTGTTACTTTGGTAACAGATTTGGCCTATCTCTACCAAGGTTATCTTCCTTGCTTTCTCAATTGTTCTCTAACTGGCCCTTTAAATTCTGCTAAAAGAGTTTTGAACTTTTGACCTTCTAGGTCCACTGTCCACATCATCTGTCAAGAAATTGCTGAACATTTGCCACATCATCACTGTATTATCCTATTTCAGAGCCATATCTATAGAAGAATATCAAAATAAAATTTACTTCTGGAATAGACGGAAAAGAGATGGGGCTGTATTAATAGTTCTCTATTGGTTAGGTAGGTTGTTTTTTGAGGTTCTGGTATAAAGGTTGATCAAGGCCTTAGTTGCTATTTCGAAAGAGAGAGCAATGAAAGCTTTGGATCAGATTGCATCTGAATGGAGTCTCTATGCATGTGAATCAGAGAGAACTCCCTAATTTTCAGGTGAATTCTGGGTGATAAAACAATATAAGAGATACCAAAGGTACCATAAAAAGAAAACAAAGAACAAAGAGACCAAGCACGTGTAAGATCCTTTCTTAGGTGTTATCTTGTGGCAATAAGACTGACAAAATACAGTTATTTTTCTGTCCATAATGTGTCTGTGGATAGCTATTTAAGATGACCCAAGCCACCCTGGGTAAGAAGGGGCAGACGAATAGTTGTGGGGGAAAGTGAGGACTATTCAGTGAATCTGTTATAGCAATTTCCCTATGAAACATCATTTCCTTGGAGATCTGGATGGCCGGCTCTTTTACCTTTCATGAGTTTTAAAGACCAGAATGTTCTCTCAGGGAATGCTTGAAACTTTTTTCTTGGGTTGTTCCTGAATTCAGCCCTTATCATTGCCTGTATTTTTGACCCATGCTTACATGTTCTCGTTAACTATTCCTCTACATCAACCGACAGTGGGGGGAAAGGAGTACAAATGATGGTCCTTCGGAACTTCGATATTCAACCTGTCTGACCCAGTGGTGGAATTCACATTTTTTTTACCACTGGTTCTGTGGGCATGACTTGGTGGGCGCGCTTTGCACGTGCGCAGAGGGTTTGCTACTGACTTTCTCCTGCAATCCTGCACTCTCCCTGTGACTTCAACAGCTGACGCGCGGCAATCCACTGTGCCACGTGAAGCAGCTGAGCTTCAAAACCAGGGCGGGTGAATGGGCCCAGCAGCTTATTGTCAGAGTGAACCGATTCACTCACAGATGATCCTTGGAGCTACCGGTTCGGTCAAACTGGTAGAATACCACTACTGGTCTGACCACTGACCATGCCGGCTGGAATTCCTGAGAAGTGTAATTGTGAAGGACCACATATAAGTTGTCTAAAAGTATTTTTTCCCTTCAGAGATATATGACAGTAGAATGATTTACTTGGGTAACAAGTGCCAATTATCATATGATCTGAGGTTTACTTCTTGTGTACCATCTATCTACAGAATCACTTATGGAAAAATTGCATGCAATACTATAGCCAGCAAGAAATTTGCAAATACACAGGACATTCAAACAACCATTTATGGATTAAAAATATTAATAGGCCCAGACCGTTGGACCTCAGCTTTTTTTTTTTTTACTCCAACTGACTACTTTTCAGCTGTTTGACCTCATTTGATTTTAATCTTTTGCTTAAAGGACTAAAGCAGGATGGGAGCAGATGCAAATAGTAGCATATAATCCAGATTATCAATTAACATTAGAAATCCATTCGTAATACCAGTTTAACAATTTAATTTTTGTATTTTTATTTGTACCATTATTGTGTTATCACTGTTATTATTGCTTATGTAATAAGCGCATATGTCACATACAAAATGTTCCCAGTACTTTTTCCAGTTTCATTATCTGAATAGATGAATAATGGGAAATAGTATCTTCCAGTTTGCCCAGACATCTCTGTCTGGATAGACAAATAGTCTGCTTTATCATAAAACATCTAATAATCCGGAGTCTTTGTACAGTATAAAATATATTGTAAATAATATTATCTAATATTATCAGCATACAAACAAATAAAATAAAAACAAAAGTTATCCTTGGGACATGGTCTGCCCTCTTTAGCATCACTATTGGTGATAAAATAATATTTCCTTTTACAGGCAGTGATATTCCCATGAAGTAGCCTGCTCTTTCTCCACTGGAAAATACCCTACTTTGAATAAATCACATAGACTAAATATGTTTAATTATGTGAGACTTGATTGTCTGTATCAGTAATGCAGCTTCTGAATTAAAATCAACAATAGCCATACAAGCATAATCTGAAAACCTACTAGCAGAAACAATGACAGGATAATCGCAATAATATTGCTAGTGTTCAAATGCTGACATTTCTATAATTAATCTAGCTGCTATACTGGATAACAAAGAAGTGGATTCAGGCACTAAAATTAGGAATTGTTGTACAGTAGCTCATCCTCTAAATAATTTGGTTTGGTCTTCCGCAATTATAGTTAAAATATTTATTTTGAGGTTTGGTTTTGCTTCACGCTCCCCCCCCCCCTAAAATCATTTATTTTAAGCAAACATTAAACTTGACAGAATACCTTTCAACTGGAATTGTTGTTTTGTTGTATAGCCTTCTGCTCCTCATGTCTGATAAAAGGGTAAACTACCATCCAGGTTTTAGAGCAGAATGCCTGATTAATCTGTCTGCTAGCTACATATGGAAATAAATTAGCAAATGGTTCATCTGGGACTGAACTACTATAGCGATGATAAATTATTGCCCTCTTCCATGGCTATATTACTGAAGCTTCAATGGTTTCTCTGTTCTCATTGCAAAGATTGATAACAGTAAACCATCATGGTCCTGGAAATAAGACAATTTTGAAGTAGTGTAAGCAGATTCTAAGAGATTCTGAGCCTTATTTTTATAAGCTTTGTATAGGCCTTTTCTGCTTTAAATTAAGTTTTTTTTTTAAAAAAATAGCAAATATTAAATAAAAAGATTGACTGAAAATATAACATGAAAATATATATAATCAAAAAAAAAATTATCACCCAGAAAAAAAATATCATGAAAAATCTCATGAACGTATCAATTTTATGTCATCCAGACTCACCTTATTATTGGTGAGATGGATGGCATAAAATTTAATAAATACATAAAAATAAATATATTTATTTTTCTCAGCAACCATTCAGAAATGGCTTGGTTGACTTGGCTTTCTTCACGGATTATTTTTTAAAGTTGTACTTTATATTCTACCTTAAAATTTTCTGGAAATCTCTAACCAAGTCAGCTTCCTGGTCTTGTTAAAGGTCAGCCAAGACTACGTGATGCTACATAGAAATACATATGGGATGCTACATAGAAATACATCACAGACAAAACTCCAAGAAAATTTCAGCAAATTGCTTGAAAATCCTCTTCACTGTGATTCTATCTATATTGTGTGCATGCATCCATGTACGTTTCAAGCAATACAGTTGTATTGCAATAGGCATTCAGGTTTTGTGCTCATGGCACACACATTGGGGAGAGAGTTAGTATTGGCCATTCAAGATCTAACCCAAAAGTGCTTTTTTCAAAAAACAATTGGACTTTCTTGGTTTTTCCTTTAAAAATACTTTGCTTCTTATGGAAGAAGCATCTTCAGAACTGATCTGTTATTTTGGAGTAGTTTTTGTAGTTGCCACTGATTTAAAAATATGCTTGGGTTTTCGAATCTGGGAAGAAGAAGTGAAAATTTACTTTTTTGCCCTGCCATTTTATTTCGGTGGAATTCTTTCAATTCCTTGCAGAGAAGTGAAGGTTGACATGCCTATTAATTTTACTGAAGAGCTGACATCAAGCAGAGATACAAGCGCATACAACCATACCAGGAATATTCAGATAGTATTCAGATAGTTTGAAGAATCACAAGCAAATTCCAAGCAAAGCAGTCTACTAAACCAATGATGAGTTAAAGCAATGGCTCTTTCCCATGCTCAATAGATCAATTTTTCCTGTACAGGACTAAGGCTAAGACTAACCATAATACTGTCTGATGAGAAACTAACACAACTTGGCTTCTATTTTCTGTCCTACATATCAATATGATGCTCGATGAGATCTTGTTATGAGACAATTTCAGTCAGGCATTCAGCCTTCCAATGACTTGATGGCCTCCAGATGTCTTCTCAATCAATGTATCCAGCATCCAGTCAAGGAATTCCTTGACTTAGAATAAAGGAAGCATCATAGGATATGGTAAGATAGGCTGCTCAGAATGGTAGGGCTTTAGGAAGGTGGAAAGATGAAATGGTGTATGATAACTTGTAAACCCAATGACAGCAGAGCTATTACTTTATTCTGTAGCACATTATTGATTTCTGAAAAAGAAAATGTTACATGTTTCCATATTTTCCGGTATGCAGTTAAGAACAATTGCTTACTGTGTGCTCTAATTATATAGTCCCCATATGGTTATGTAACTATTCAGATTAAATACATGCATCATATATTTAGTTTATAAATGGAGCAAACATATGGGATTCACATCAATGGGTCTATCCCTTACCTCATCCCCTCACTCATGTACATTAATCACAATCTGTGAAAGGCTTTCATGCATAGAGTTTTATGCTCATGGGAAACTTGATAAACAGTCTGTTTTTTAAAAAAAATCAGAGTTTATTTCCTATGTTAATTGAATGTGCACATACATCTAAGCCTGTGGAATCTCTTTTTTCACTGATGTTATTTGAATTAGCTGGTAATATGGTCTGGTGTAGTAATACAGTAAAAATGTTGGGGTGGATGACCTTAGACTGGTCATTATGAGACAAGTCACGATGTTGCTGTTGTGTGTATAAAGTAAAAGGAGACTTTACGTATATATTCTCACACTTCAGAAGCTACTTACAACTCTAACCATACAGTCACCTTTCAGTGGTATATCAAGGTTTTCACTTAGTAAGGTGTTTGTCAAATTGGGAAAAACCCACTGAAGCATATTAATCTCATTGTTTGACTACATCACTACTTGTCAATACACACACATACACACACACAGTGGGGGGAGAGAGAAAGAGACTTGTCTCTGTAGTTTTATTTGGAAGTTTTCTTTCAGGCTGCAATATATATAGCCATTTACATCAGAGTAACTTCTATTAGACATAATATAACTTACTTCTGAATGGATGTCCATAGGATTACATATTTAGACCATCAATGAGCTGCTAAGCATTTCTTAAGACAATGGGAATTAAATATATTTGTGCCCATTGAATGGTAACCTCATGCATAGTACTTGATTGTTTCTCCTGCCTTGAGTGAAAGCATATGGTGATCAAAACCATATGTGGGTTTTCCCAAAGAAACCATGGAGCAGATAAAATAATTTCCATTTTTATTGGAAATGTCCAGTCCCATCCAATGAACTGACCAAGAACAACTGTTTCCCTATCTAGTCTATTCCAGTCCAGCATCCAAGTATTTATTGAAGTTATAATCTGGGAGGAAAATAAACTTTCCTAGTGACCATATTATAACAAGCTATGACTGTTTATATATTAAGAGTTATTGTGCTTCTACAGTTTTCTTTAGGAAGTTGGACTGTGCAAAAGGTATTTATAATTTGAATTTTTGAGAGTTGCTTAGACAGCCTAAGCTTGCATCATTCCAGAGTAAAAAATGAACTTCAGTGCTATTTATGGTGAGCGTGAAAGCCAATTTAACAGATTGCTCAGCATCTGATAACAAATGAGCCTCAATTTTGGGTTCTTTACAAAATATTTATAGCATGTTTTATTTTGATTTAGTCTCTTAAATTGGTTTACTGTGGTTACTTGTACAATCTGTTTAAAGACCTTCCAGGTCCTTTCCAACCCTATGATTCTGTGATTCTAGGCCACATGAAAGCCATTTGGTTATATGCAGAAACATCTTAAGGTGATAGACAAGAGTTGATTCAAAGAGAAGCGAAATAAAATACTTTCTGAGGGATAATTCATATGACTAATAGAGCAGGTTGACTTTGTGAAGTCAAATGAAGCAGGGTTGCTAGTGTAGGTCAGTCTCTTGATAATCAGACCTGCAGGTTCCCCGCTTCCTTGTTGGGGTTGCTACAGCTGCTGTGTTGATGCTTCTTTTCTGTCACTAGGTGTCACTTTAGCACTGCTTCTGTAGAAGGCAATACTGTAGGGGTACCAAGTGTCCAAATTTAGCAAACATCCAAGGTATCTTATGAATGTAAATAATGGTATATGGATGTGAATGACCTTGGGAGATGTGGGAGGGAGAAGCAAAGACATGCTGCCTAGGAAATGATCACTTAAGAGAGGGTGTAAGAGGGTGGAGCCTGCAGCTACATAAGAGGCAGAGAAAGAAACTCAGAAAGGATCTACCCTAACTTGTCAGGCTGTAAAACAGACGGCTGGAGATTTATATTATTAGACTTGCTTGACTCTATTTATGTAGCTTTACAATAAAGTAGAATTAATTTATCTGTCCCTGTCCCCTGGAAAGGGTGATAGTATGTTTGTAGGGATATATACATAAGTAGCTAAGTCATTCCGGAAATATTTCTCTGAAGAAAGATGTGTGTGCTTATATTTTTGGATTGCGGAAAGGAAAGATTGCGGAAAATCTGACTTTGGTTTTTAGACTCTCCCACCAAATACAGAGAGTCCTCGACTTATAACCACAATTGAGCCCAAAACTTCTGTTTCTAAGCAAGACAGGTGTTAAGTGAGTTTTGCCTTGCTTTATGACCTTTCTTGCCAGGGCTGTTAAGTGAATCACTGCAGTGCTTAAGTGAGTAACATGGATTTGTCAGAAGATTGCAAAAGGTGATCACATGACCTTAGGACTGTGCAACTGTCATAAATAGGAATCACTTGCCAAGTGTCAAAATTTTGATTGTGTGACCTTGGGGATGCTGCAATAGTTATAAGTCACCTTTATTACCCATCCCTTCCCATTTGTGACTGTATGACTGTAACTTTGTCGCTTGTATTGTTATGATTTATATTGACTGTTTCCTAGTATGATTTGATTGATTGTTATACCCTATGACTATTATTAAGTGTTGTACCATATGATTCCTGACCCTTGACTAATGTATCTTTTTCTTTTATGTATACTGAGAGTATTTGCACCAAGACAAATTCCTTGTGTGTCCAATCACACTTGGCCAATAAAGAATTCTATTCTAAGTCACTTTTTTCCATACTGCTGTAACTTCAAACAACTACTAAATGAGTAAGGTATAAAATGAGGTGTAAGTTGAGGACTACCTGTACATTCTGGCTCCACCACCCTACCATATTGAGACCTGGCAGTTTATTTAGGAGAAATTTTATAATCCAAATTACCTTGGAAACCCATGTTAATGACATCACAGTACATTCTTGAACCTTACCTGGATATTAAGGTCTTTGGTTACTAGCAACTTCTTAAGGTGGTGACCTGTCAGCTTCAAGTTGCAAGATTTTATATAGGTAAGTAATGCCATTGCAGATATGAGAACCCCAAATTCTTATTCCAAAAATGTAATAAAATTAAAAAAAAATCCTGCTTGGCCTATTATTGTTGTTTCTATTATTAATGTTTCTGAGACAGCATATCCATTATCCACCCTCACATTACTAGATCTAAGCAGTATAACAAAAACAATTGAACATACATGAATATATATTCTGGTATTCTTCCTTTGTCCAACACTCTCACATTCTCAGATTTTGCATCACTGATGAATGAATTAAATAATTTCTCACAGACAATTAAAGAAAGAGGGTGAAGGTTAATGTTATAACCCAGACTTTATGTTTGTGTGTGTGCTTTGTTTAGTACCTGAGTGAAAAAAACACTATGCAAACATGATTTTGTGAGAAAAGCAGATATTTCAATCATTTCCAAATGTTAATGTGGTGAACACAAGAAAATATCTTTTTAAACCTTGCTCTTGCCAAAACTCAAGAGCTACAAATCACCAAGAATGTCAGGCTGTACATTAAGAACATGATGGGGCTTTTTTTTTCTTTTTTACTAAAGTGCTGCTGAAGTGAAGCCAGCCTAAGCAAAAATACAATACGAGAGAGAAAAGAATTTAATCCCCCTTAAAAGGGAACCCCTGCATCTGTAATTAATATAAGTAAATATGCAGGACACTGTGTGCCCTACTTTTTTCGGGAAAGACAGTTCTCTGTTTGTTGAAAAGCATTCTCAATTTAAACTTTCTTTCACCCTTTTGTTTGGATTATAAAGCCGATTGTTCCCAGTGATTTGGCCATGCTAATTTAAATGGATACTGTCTTTTAAGGGCTGTATAGTACCAGTGAACTAGATAAAGAATCATTTGGAAGGAAAGCAATCTCAAGGTAGCTCATTTAGTTATCATGCCCTCTCGATCCAGGCTGAACAGGCACAGATCGGGGCACCCTCCCTCTGGAACGAATTACCCCCGGAGATGAGGACAATCCCTGATCTCCTGACCTTCCGGTGCGCGTTGAAAATCTATTTATTTCAGCAAGCCGGTCTGGCCTAGGGTTTTTTAGAGTTTTTCATTCGGTTTTAGCTTTCTTAATTTCCTAATCTTTTTAATCTTTGATAATGGCCAATCTATTTAATTCTTTTAACTCATTTTAAGTATTGTATGTGTACTTTTATATGTATATTTTATCTGGCTGTGCACTGCCCCGAGTCCCTCTGGGAAAAGGGGAGGTATACAAATTTAAATAAATAAATTGTCTCAAGTCGTAACCTTCTCCAAGAATCAAATAATTGCTTGGATTGGAAAGTAGGTTGGAGGTCTTCTAGTCCAATTCCCTGCTTAGGAATCTTCATACCATCCCAGACAAATGGCTATCCAACATTTTCTTGAAAACTTTCAGTGATGGAGTCCCTATGACTTCACAAGGCAGGCAGTTCCATTGCTTAATGGCTCTCACACTAAAGTAATTCCCCCTTATTTTAAGTTTGGCTCTCTCACTGTAAAACATACTTTCCTCCATTGGTTTTGTCTTACTTTCTGTGTGTTGTGTGTTGCTCCTGGGTTATCTCATAAAGGTTATCTGGCCAAAGGTTCTGACATATCCTTCCTGTGCTATCTTCCCTGTGACTTCCCTTCATGTATTAGAGTATAGTACTTTTTAATAATACTTTTTCAAAAATTACTTTTAATAAACATATGCAAATTAGTATCGGCAAATGAATGTATTCCTATATTGTACAAATCTGTGTCTTCTTATGAATGGGTTGATGCTTTTCTTTTTGATTTTTTGACAAAACTCATAACCATCATGTTTAATGCTACCAACCAACTCAGTGACTACTCTTGCATGAGCAAAATCTGACACCAAACACGACTTCTTCAGCTATTCCCAAATGGAGCATAAAAGGGCTAGCTCAGAAGGATAGAGGTTCAGAATAGTAAGTCCGTTGCCCTGTAGCTGACCCTATAATGGAGCAGTACACAAATTAATGCTCCTTCTCTCTGAAGATGAGCATAGTGGGGAGCATGGCACAAAGAAGTTGGAGAATGAGTTCCTATTTCAGATTTCTAAACCTGCATTAGTTTACACTACTAATTTCTCCATTTGGAACTAGACTGGAGGAGTGACAGTTGTTAGGATTTCAAGCCAATTATGAGTTCAGCAAAATGTGATCTTTGTTGTTGAAGAAACAGGGTCATCAGCAGTGCAGCATTGGAATATAGTGAATAATAAAATGATCTTGGAAATTACTGTCATTGAGGATAAGTACTGGAAGTAATGAAACCTGACAAATTTGAATGTAATAGACCTTTCTTGAGATTAGCCTGTTCCATTAGATTTGCACTCCTTCTTTCTCATAGCCTTGTAGAGTTAAGGGCTTTAAAAAAACAACAACAAATTTAATAAGAAATGGTATTAGGGCCTCTAGTTGAGGACTCCACCTCTGTAAAGTGAGAGGAAATTATCTTGATTTATCTAATTTGCAGGAAGTAAGATCAACACAGGTGTAGTATGACTTGAACTTATTGTGCAGAGATTCCTTTTCTTGTGCCTAGTCATCTCAATTTAAATACTGGAAAAATGGAAAAAGCAGGTGCAGGTACAAAAGCTAGTTCTATACCTCATAATTGGACTATCATTGATATTATTAGGTCTTTAACCTCCTTTATTAATTAGAATTATACAAAGGAAACTAGGGACAAGTGCACCATTTCCTGACTGCCCCACCCACCCACAATTCTGGTGTCTGTGCAGCAGGAAGATTGTTGTATTCATACTAGATATGTGATAAATCAGGGGAGTAATTATAGAGATATACTCATTGAGCAAATTCTGTGTTGCATGTGGTTGCCATATAATCCATGAATGATGGATCATCACATTGGATCCAGCAGAAGAGGAATGCTATGCTATCTTTGACATGGGCAGCATCTAAATTTTGTTAAATAAATAAATAAGTCCAGTCTGCTAGGGGGCTACACTTGATAAGACCCAAGAGGTGGACTTTTTCTGCTCACCTTATGGAAGACCCTCTCCCCCCTCCCACACAAAGTGAGATTAACTCAATTCCTGTTGGTTTTCCAGAAGTCCCTCAAAATCTGGTCATGCTATCAAGCTCAGAGGCTCCAGGAGATGAGTGACATACTGAAGTGACTTCATTGTTGTTGAAATTTGCTGCTCTTTCTTAGCTTTTAGTCACAGTTTTACATTTTTAATGGATTTTCAGTTCTGTTGTATAGAGTTAGTGACTTGGAGTTTATACACACTATCCATTTGCACCATTGCCAAAATAGGCCAGCAACCATGATCTGTAAACAGAAAAAATAGTCACCTTGCATTCATCCTCTAATTACCAGGAAAGTGGCCTCTGGTTGTGCTTTCCTATTGTGTTTATAAAGTACCATTTCCAATTTTTGAATACGCCTGTCAATTTTGATTGGAACATTTTACTTCCTTATACAGGCTATCTCCAGCAATTTATTGGCTATTTCCCAGAAGAAAAAACATCTCTTAACTGAATAAATAGTTGACCTGATCTCTTCCAGAGTTTCCTTTTAACAGAAGTGTTAAAATAGAATAGCAGCTATGACTTTCACTTGTCAAATAAAAATCTTACTGGTTTGAACTCTGGCAGATTTCTATTTTTTTAATATTAAATTCTAATATTTTTCTTTAAGTCCAGGGCTGCATTGCTTCACCATTTTTCCATTCACTTGAAATACAACACAAACAACAAGATGATAAAAAGAAATCAAATATCCCAAAAGCTGAGAGGTAATAGGAAATAAAATTTAAAACCAAATGACTGGTATAAGGTTTAATAAAAACTGATCAAGGAAAGCTGCTATTTCCCCAGATCTAGAATTTAGGGGTGAAAACTGGTGTCCCATGGGCTGGATGCATCATGTGCAGGCCATGCCCATCCCAGCTCTGTGAATGGGAAAAATGTCACGAAATGTCACATGATATCAATGTGACACTGCAAATTTGACAACCGTGCTGTAGGTGAGTAAACATTTTGGGCTGAGAGTTGTATTTAAACTGTTTTGGAGTACTGCAAATTGAGTGGGAAGGACAATGGGGCAAAATCAGCACGTCAAGATTATGTCATGCAAGTAGACAAAGTCAGTACCTTCTTGAACTATGAGAAAGATACCTTTTTTATTATTTAACAGTTCAGCCGAGTCACCTGTAGATATTTAATTATGTTTTGTTCACATTTGATATTATTCATAGAGTGATAAAAACTCTGTGAAAAATATTTTTTTGCTGGTAAATGTTCCTGTTTCAAAAGATAGAGAAAACCACAGCTTTCTGGTCATACAGCTAATACATACATATATACCTTTCACCTTGATTAACTTCAAACATACAGAGCATTCCAGGACAGGTGAACTGAAAAAGTAAAGTTGATATAATTAATACTCTTTCCCCTCTTTGTACCTCAATGTAAACATTTTAGGGCAGATCTGTTGTTGGTGCAACTGCATTTGATTTTGAGCACTTTGGATCAAGGACAGCTTTGAATCTTGCCGTTTTGTTTTGACTTTTTCTAGGAATGATGTAATTAAGCATAGCCAGTGGTATCTAAGTTTGCAATGAAGAAAAGCTAAAGCAGGTGTGTTATTCTTTACTTTCATTAAAGGAAAACCACCCATGTATTTATGTATGTGTGTGCATGTGTGCATGCACACTTACCTTTACATACAATGTGTATGTGTTTGTGTTTCTAAAGTTACTAAAATTTAAGATAACTGCTAAACTTTATTTCATGTTCGCCCAACAACTTATTCTGTGATATGATTGATATCAGCACATTGCCATGTTTACACAGAACAGCCCAGTGAGGTTAAACAAGCTTTTCTCTACCTTTACAGTTCACAAGAATTGCAAGTGAAATTTCATTTCCTTTGGATGTGCTACTTGCTTATTCATCAAAATCTCTTGGAAAGGGTTGCATGACTAAATGAAACCACACTTGATAAAATTCACCAGAGAGAGAGAGAGAGAGAGAACAAAAAATTCTTCTCTGCCACTACCATTCATCAGAGTTTAGGAATTTTTAAAAATGTCTTCATTTATACAAAGAGAATACTGCATTAGCAGTTGGAATTTATATTAATTTTTAAAAGGCGGGTCATCCCAGGATCCCTTGGCAGTTTTAGATACATCACAAAACAGCTCAGCTCCTAATTCAGCCTAAATTTAATGCCTATGGTTAATTAGAGTGGTAATTGAATATAGGCTTAAATGTCAGCCATCACCTGCAGCACCTCTCTTTGACTGTATTTACCTTCATTGTGACTGATGAAGAATTCTGGAAGAATTTCACACCTGCACATTAGTTGAGTTGATCTATAAAAGTGATGCACAATTATATTTTTTGCTATTTTTTATTTCCTTGGTTGGCATAATAATATTTCCTTTAATGGAATTCATCAATTATCCCCCAAAATCTATCATACTTGTGATTTTATAAAATTTTCTGATCCCATGTTAAAGTGATGATGAGAAAAACACTTTATTTTGATTATTAGAATGATGAGACAGCTTCTTCCTAAGCACTCAGAGACTGTTGTATTAATCCAAAATATGTGTCTTCAGCTCTATGTCTCTTTTAAAAATATAATTCGATCACCATTGAAGTGGCAGCAACAGCTGCTGCTTTGTCCTCTGTTGGAATTACACTGTGTGCTATTTCATAGATGTATATAGATATATGGCCCTTCAGTATTTCTCACAATGGGTCTGGCTGCCTAGATTGCTTGGAATTATAGTAGCAATTATAAGAAGGATTACAGATTTAACACATGGTATATTTATGGAACAGCATGACATCTCTTAGGCCCCTGAAAAGGCCACAGTTGATCATTGTGGATAATCTCAGACATTTACTGGTGATTTTGGGTTAAACTCAATTTAAGTTAAAGATACAATAGAAAAATATATAAGTAAATTTACATGAAAAACCTCTATAGTTGCAATTTATACAAAATGCAACTTGTGCATTGATATAATAATTAAGACATAAAAACATTATTACAACAAACTCATGATCTATTTGTATTTAGTTAAGCAATCAAATGCTATGCACCCTAGGAAGGAGTTTTACATACTGAAATAGAAAATACAAGGGCTGTAATCCAGAATAAGAACGCTGTTATTGTAAAGACAATAAGACAAATGTGCTAATTGAGAAAAAATGATGATTGATCGTATTACTTGCAGAAGTAACACATATCACTTTTGCAGGATATGTTAAGCCAAAAATGGTTGGCACAAAGGAGCATAATGAATAATTGAAGTTAATTTGCACTTGTTAAATAAACTAGCCAAGTGCATCGAGAGATACATTATCCATGCTATTAAGTGGTGCGCTTAGGTTTCCCCTTGTGAAGTGCGTCTGTAGTCCTTATTTATTTGTGTGTGTGTGTGTGTGTGTGTGTGTGTGTGTGTGTGTGTGAATTTAGGCTCCGTATAGCACTTTTATCTCCCCCCCTTTTTTTTCTTCCAGCCAAGGAAAAGAAGTTGGCTGAGAGAGAAACTGACTGGATCACACTCCTCCCATGAATTTCTGTGTTTTTATAATAGCCCTTAACCAACATCAATATATTTTGGGCAGCAAAATATATTTCTGACAATCTCAGTACTGCAGCAGAATGGCAAAAATCAGTGCTCATGCTACTAAGTCCCTTATCTGAACTATCTTCTTAACTTTGCCATTATAGTCTTGCCTTGATGATTGTGGTATCTCCTTCCTTACTTTTGACCAACCTTCATCTTCTTGATCCTAAACAATGAGATGTGGCTGCTTCATCTCATATTGGTGGTGGTCCTTAAACTGGCAGTAATTTGGGAATATGGAGCGGGTATATGAAGCAATTTTTAATTCTTCGGAATTACAAGGATCCACTTTGTGGCTACTGCTGCCAAGACACTTGTATAGAACAACAGAGTCTTTTTTGTGTGTGTTTGTGAGGGTAATAGAATCAAACAATTTAAGTACCAATTTAAGTAGAAAAATTGTAGCTACATGAGGTTGCAATCTCTGTCCTAATTAACATGATTTGAATAAATTTTCCATGAAGTTTATTGTTGTATTGAACAAGGTTCTAAATGAAATGCAGAAATTTAGACAAACAGGTAATCTTCAACTTACGTTCATTCATGCAATGACCTTTCGAGTTATAACAGTGCTTTAAAAAAAGTGACTTACAACCTGTTCTTGTACCTAGGAGCTTTGCAGCATTCCAACAGTCAAAAAAGTCATAAAATAGGACAAAACTCATTGTGAAAATATCTACAGACCCCTCACATCCTGGACATAAATTGATTCAACTTCTACCCTCAAAATGACGCTTTAGAGCACTGCACACCAGAACAACTAGACATAAGGACAGGTTTTTTCCTGAATGCCATCACTCTGCTAAACAAATAATTATCTCAACACTGTCAAACTACATACATCCTTCCTATTACCTATCTCTTCCCACTTATGAGTATAACTGTGTTGCTTGTATCTTTATAATTTATATTGTTTTATTTATTTCCTAGTATGATTTGATTGCTTATCAGTAACCTATGACTACCACTAAGTGTTGTATCTTATGATTCTTGATGAATGTATTTTATTTTTTTCTTATGTACACTGAGAGCATATGCACCAAAGACAAATTCCTTATGTGTCCGATCACACTTGGCCAATAAAGACTATTCTATTCTATTAAGAAATGTTTTGTTTAGCAACAGAAATTTTGGGCTCAATTGTGGTTGTAAGTCAAGGACTGTCTGTGTAGAAATTATAAAATGGGACCAAAGTAAAGTTGCTTTTAAAGAAGGCTTAAATAATCTTCCATTTTCAATTGTTTTCTTGCCCTTCCAAAGTACCTCATATAGATTTGTCACATACTGTAATTTGTCATATGAGTGTGCTGAATTACAGTGGCAGTTGCAGTCACTGTTGTTACGTGAATCTCATAGTCATTAGATATCATATGATTACCATTTTTGATCTCCAGAGGGCTTCTCCATTCACTTTGCTTGCCATAAGTAGGCAATATAGGTTGCAAATGATAATCACATGATCATGAGATGCTGCAACTATAATCTTGAGGTAGTTGCCAAGCACCCAAATCATGACCATGTGACCGCAGAGACACTGCAATGGCCACAACTTGGGCCCACGAGGTCCCAAGTCTTCCAATTCAGCACCATTGAACTTTGAACTGTTGTGGAATGAGTGATTGTTGAACAAGGACTTCCTGTATACATAAAGCGATGATTCCTGAGAAAACACTTTCATTCAAGAAATGTTACTTGACATTCCAAAGTGAAATATAATATTTGTAGATTTCATGGTGATAACACAGTGGTGAACTTCTGTGAAATGACATCTGTGTTACTGAATGATCTCCTTTCTGGGGAACTACAATCCCCAATGCTGACATGTTTTAGTCATTTTTTTAAAAAATCACCTGTGTTGGCCTTTTCTCTTTAATAATATTTCTAACACTATTAATTTTGGCTTTGGTTTTAGTTCTTCCTATTGTATTATTAATGTTGTCGTGCCTATTGTAAACAACTTTAGGATTTTTTTTAAATAATTGGAAACAATATAAAAATTCTTGGAATAAATATGTACTGGCATCTTACTACCTCCCTTATAACCGCATCCTGACAAATATTTTAAAAAACAGCTGTCTCTGTTTATAGCCCAGGTATACAACCCAAGAAGTCTAAGGTTCTGGGATCAGCTATGGTCCTGAAAAGACAGACTCAGAAACTGCCACCAAATGCAATTTTTAATTTGGCAAAATACATGACTGCAGGGTAATCATTATGCATATACACTCACCATGCTATTTCTTTTCAGGGTAAATAATGTTATTCCGCATGAAGAAAAGTATAAAAATGCAGCCACTGAAATGAAAGGAAAAAGAAAAGAAAAAAGGAAACAAACCTAAATGTAATTTAAACTGATATCATTCACTATGCTTCTCTATAAATTTCTGTCCTTGTGAACTGTCCTTGCTTTATTATATTCATATACTGTTTAATATATCGCATTTTTTGGTTTAAATTTCTCATCTTTTCTTTCTCAGAATCTCATCAACTCTATGCAAATGGGTTTTTTTTAGCTCTTATAGTCTTAACCAGAGGTGGTATTCAACAGGTTCTAACCAGTTCTGGAGAATCGGTAGCGGAAATTTTGAGTAGTTTGTGTTGTAGAGCGGCGGAATTACTCAGGCAGAGACCAAGGCAACATTTCAGCTCTTACTTTATTTTAAGGAATAAAGGGTTACCGCTACTGCCGCGCTAACACGGCAGCCAGCTGGAGCGGCAACAGGTGATGCCGTTTGACAGCCGCCTTTTATAGCCAGCTGTTAAACGGCATCGACCAATGGGAGAGGTCCGTGCTTCCCGCTCAAAGCACGGACCTGAGTGAAAACTCAAGTCAATACACAACAGTTTGGAGAACCAGCAAATACCATCTCTAACTGGACATTTTACAGTATCTTTCCCCTGCCACGGCCACCAAGCCACGCCCACAGAAACGGTAGTAAAAAATTTGAATCCCACCACTGGTCCTGACCCATTAAGTCTTCCTTTATATTTTTGTTTTACAATTCAATTTTCATTTATTCTCTGTATGACCAAACTACTGCAGTGTTCTTCTTCCATAACTCTCATTTTATATTCAGTTCACATTGATTTATTACCATTCATTCTTAACTTTTGTTAAGAATAGTTTTGTTTGACCATACAGTTACATTAAATGTTCCATTGCTAGTGCATTTTATGTCATTTCCAATACATCCGAATCTACTGCCATATAACACTGTAAAATACTGTAGGTTGAATTTCTTTAACAAATGTTCAGTTTCCAGTTCCTAGTCCACATGTATGCACTATATTTTTATTAGCAGCTGTCCAATTTAAACTTTCTTCATTCATTTTCTCAACTCTTGCTTGTATTCTTTTTTATAATTCCCTTTAGTGTAATTCCATATACTTCTGTGTCACATTGTAACATAATTCTTTTCATTCTGCTTTTACATTTTCTTTTGTTCACATTCTGTTTATTATTTTGGAAGATTAATCTATTTTATCATGCTTTTCCATGTAAATAGATGAGTTAGATAGAGTAAGAAAATGAACTTGAAATATATTATTGAAAGTTAAGGACTTAAAAGTTAAGGATAATAGAATAAGTGACAAATGTGATATAAAATATTGATAAGAACAATTATAAATATATACTAGTTAAATATGTATATTATTTTGTGCACGAAGAAATATGTACTCAATTGACACACTGTGGAACAGAAAGAAGGTTTTATGTTTGTTTTTGTTGTTGTGATAAAAATAAAAAACTTTTATTTAAAAATTTTTTTTTGTCCTTTTGCTTCCTACAATTGTTGAATTGTAATTCTCATTTCAATTTGCTTTTCTTCCATATCTGTTTTCCCCAAGATTTACTCCTGATTTACAGTGGTACCTCTACTTACGAAATTAATTTGTTCCGGAAACCGTTTCGTAACGTGAAAATTCCGTAAGTAGAGACGCATTTTACCTATAAATGCCCTAATCCGTTCCAAGCCCCCCCAAATTCAGACAATAATTTTTTATAAATTATAATATTTCGTTAATACCTGTAATAAAAACATGTTACATTACCATTATTGCACAAAAAACATAAAAATGAGTACAGCACTGTACTGTAGGAATAATATTCTTTAATGTAAATAATAAAAATGAGTTTCATTTACCTTTCGGGTCGGCCGGCTATGCGATGACAACGGTGACGTTTAACATTTAACATTTTTTTTTACATTTCTGTTTTTTTTATTTTATTTTTTGCATTTCATTTTTCTTTTGTTTTAACTGCTATCGACGTCACCTTTCACCTTCTTCGGTTCAGGTTCACTTGCGGCCTTAGTTTTTGCCTGATGTTTCGTAAAGAACTGATCTAAGGACGACTGCTTTTTTTGGCTTTTAACAATTTGTCTAAAATGTGCAAGGCAAACATCATCAAAGTGAGCAATAACCCGACCAGTGAACACTTTTTCTGGGTGTTTCTTTTCAATGAATTCCACAACTCTATGGTATTGTCGTAAAATTTCTTTGATTTCGGATGTCGGGAATGGCTGCCTCCTCCTCCTCGTCCTCGTTGTTACTGAACCCTTCCTGCACTGCCGTGTGTTGCATCGCCTCCAACTCCTTCAGCTCCTCCGTTGAAAGCTCCTCGTTGTGCTCCTGAATCAACTCGTCGATGTCCTCGTCATCCACCTCAAGCCCCATGCACTTTCTCAGCGAAACAATTTTGTTAAGTTCAGGCTCAACATCACCCACGGCCTCTAACTCGAACCCTTCAAAATCTCGTGTGGAAACATCATCGGGCCACAGCTTTCTCCAAGCCGAATTAAAGGTACGTCTGCTCATCTCCTGCCAAGCCAAGTCGATAATCTTGAGGCAAACAACAATATCGAAATGCTGTTTCCAAAACTCATGAAGGGTCAGCTGGGTATTTTCGGTGATGTCGAAACACCTCTTGAACAAGTGTTTCGTGTAGAGTTTTTTGAAGTTCGAAATCACTTGTTGGTCCATGGGCTGGATGATGGGGGTGGTGTTTGGTGGGAGGAACAGCACTTTAATGAAGGAGAACTGCACCAGGATATCATCTTCGAGGCCGGGCGGGTGGGCAGAGGCATTGTCAAGAATGAGGAGGCACTTGAGGGGGAGATTGTTCTCCTCGAGGTATTTCTTCACAGCAGGGCCAAAAACCACATTGACCCACTCAACAAAAAATTGTTGTGTGACCCAGGCCTTGGTATTGGCCCTCCATAGCACCTGAAGGTTTTCTCTGATTATTTTATGAGCCTTGAATGCTCTTGGATTCTCGGAGTGGTAGATCAGCAGGGGCTTAATTTTACAATCCCCACTGGCATTGCCACAAAGGGCAAGCGTAAGGCGGTCTTTCAGGAGCTTGTGGCCTGGCAATTTCTTCTCCTCAACGGTGATGAACGTACGGCGAGGCATCTTTTTCCAGAAGAGGCCCGTCTCGTCACAATTAAAATCTTGCTGTGGGACGTAACCTTCCTCAGCCACCAATTCCTCGAATTTTCCTACAAATTCGTCGGCCGATTTCTGGTCGGCGCTGCCTCGCCATGCCGAACAACAGAGTGAATTTCAGTCCTCCTCTTAAATTTCTCGAATTACCCACTGCGATGCCTTAAACTCCAGGTGTGGTTGTGGTTCCGAAGTTCCTTCGTCTGCATCCTTCTTCATGAGGTCATTAAAGATGGCCGTTGCCTTTTCGCAAATTATCGTTTCGGTCACTGTGTCTCCAGCTATCTCTTTCTCCTTTATCCATAGGAGTAACAACCTCTCCATTTCATCGTTCACTGGCGACCTCCTCTTCGAAATAACAGAGAAGCCTTTAGAAGGAGTCGTAGCTTTTAGGGCTTCCTTATGCTTCAGAATTGTACCGATCGTGGATGGGTTACGGCCATATTCTTTTGCGAAATCAACCAAGCGCATTCCTTTTTCATACTTTTCTATTATCTCTTGCTTTGTTTCTATGGACAAGAGAACTCTCTTCTTCTTCTCATCAATTTTCTCGGGGGCCATAGTGAATAAAAGTTAATACTGTACACACACTTAAGCAAAAAATAATCACGAAAGCACTTCGTGCTTTGTTGGATTTCGCTAGCGTGAGACTGAGAATGCAGCGCGGTGCGTTACTCTCATCCCATAAACAAGGATCCCTCCTAGCCAATGGGATGCCAGGAAGATGCTGGGAGATAACCAATGGCAGAGCAGCTCAGACGCGCCATTTTAAAAACAAGATCAAACTGCGCATATTTGGCCTTTCGTATCTTGAAACATATTTCATAACTAGAGACGATTTTTTCTCGACGACGCGCTTCGTAACCTGAAACTTTCGTAACTAGAGCCTTTCGTAAGTAGAGGTACCACTGTATCAACGAATCTTTCAACATCATTGTATTCTTTACTAATTCTGTCAGTCTTTTATCATTTTATCATATATTAGATCCATATTCATTCCTCTGCCATAGGGGCATTGAATATATTTGTGCCTTTATGAACTAGAGCTTTTTCTAAGCAGACACTCAGTATTTACCATTCTCAGTCATTTTTGGGTTTCTGAATGAACCAATAGCTGTTTCTGTACTCTATCCTCTCATTCCCATCAGCCATTCACGTCATCTGACAGAGAAATCTCCCCCTCTGAACTGCATTCATTTAGAATATTGTATTTTCCCCACGAAACTCATCTCTGGTTGTTCCATTATCACTGTTCACTGGAGTATAAAATACAACCTTAACCAGCCTATGATTCTTAATTTTATACAAATACACAATCTAGATGATGCCAATTAATACTTTCTAACACACCTTAGCCTTTTGATTCATAATTACTGTAAACCATACATCTTCATTTAACTGCATGTGTTCATCATCCCCATTCCAGAAGATCAGACCAAATCATTTAACTTCTATATATTTTCCTCCACTTTCACATAAACACAAGATATCAAGTTTTTTTCATTAATTATTTTGTTAATTTATAGTCCAAATTACAATCCATTTATAGTCCAAATTACAATCCACCATACGCTATGGTTATCCGGAAATAGATTTTGCTATCCATCATGGTCTTGGTCAAATCAGACTTTCATGTAATACTTTTTATATAAATAGAGATGTATGACCTACGTTATTAGACTTAGAGGTGCTCACACCATATGCAGCATCCACAGCTAAATGTAAGAAAAAGCTTATAGTGTTATATCCAAACTAGGATCTCTAGATTAGACTAGAGAGATTAATTGCTGTCAGGATATGAATTTTAATCATACTATTGTAATTAACTACTGTATTTTTCAGTGTATAAGACACACTCCCCCCCCCGAAAAAAGTGGGTGAAAATGTCTGTGCATCTTATACAGCAAATGTTACCGAAGCCCTGCACATCCACCAGCGCCCTTTGCCCTCTGCCTCCCAGCAATTTGCCTCCTTGCAGCAAACAGCAAACAGCCTAGTCAGCTTCAGTACAGCCTGATTAGCACAAGCAGCTGATTGTCAGTTGGATTGGCCTCCTGACAATCAGCTGTTTCAGGCTGCAGGGATCACCATTGCCTATTGCCGCCTCTGCATACCCCAATTTGAGCCTCCACATCCTATTTTCGGCCTCTGCAATGCCCCATTTTCAGCCTCTGCACACCCTATTTTTGGCCTGTTCTGATCCCCGCTACCTAAAATGGGCCAAAAATGGAGTGCACGGAGGCCAACAATGGGATGTTTATGGTTATGCTAATCAGGCTGTGCTGAAGCTGACCAGATTGTTTACTGTTTGCTGCAAGGAGGCAAATTGCTGGGAGGCAGAGGCAGATTTTTTTTTCTTGTTTTCCTCCCCAAAAACTAGATGCATCTTATACTTCGGAGCATCTTATTATCCGAAAAATATGGTAATTAAATTTATATTATAGTAAATGAAATCAAACCAAATTTATTTTTTATTCTGACTCTACGCATTACTTTCTGGACTGTGGCCCCTGGTGTAGAACTATGGATTCCTCAACTTAAGAAGGTTTTGCCCTTCTGTCCTATAGCAATTCAGAGAGAAATTAGTTCCCAAAGATTGAAGTCGTTAGAAATCTAAACTGTATCCTTCAGCATAACTCTCACAAGCCCCATTTACATTAATAAATCTGGAGATAAGTTATTGTTATTCATGGCAATTGACTATTGAAATCCATTAAACATTTATAATTGACATTATCAGAATAAGTGCAGCCCTTCCATTAGTCATTATGTTTTTTCTTAATGTCATCATTCAGTTGTACATGACTTGGATCTATAATTGTGCTGTAGCTACTACTTATAGGATTCGCAGCCTTGTAGTTATTCTGGAACTTATTATCTCAATGCAGCCAGAAAGCCGCTTGGATTAGGTCTGGGTCACAAAATGGGAGGAAGGACTGATATTCTTTAGATAACATCACAGTGCCTAAAACTTATGACAGGTGGCAGCACTTAACTGACCATTATATATCTTGAAAAGCTAAGCAGTGTTAGGCCTAGCTAGGATTTTGATGGGAGAATATCAGAGAATCCCAGAGGTGTAGACCAGCTAGGAAGCAAAACAATCCTGAAAGAATGCAAAGTTAAGTTACCGTCATATTGAACAGAATATATGTGGATACGTAGTTGTGAAGTTACCAGGACTTCAGCTTATCTTGACAGGGACTTTTCCTTTTCTTACAGCTCCAAAGTTTGTTAATTTGTTTTCAGTGATATTTGGCATTTAGTAACCAGAAGAAAGCCTTTAAAAATGATATGTATTCAGATACAAATAAATGCATGAAACCTTGTGTGTGTATCTTGTCCTGTTTTATCCTACCCTATCCTGTTGAAGAAAGTTAGTACCCCCTCTTCTCCTGGAAGAATGAAATATTTTAGGAAATATTTAAAAAGGCAGGATAAAATATTTCCCCTAAAAGAGACATAAAAATCTTAAAGAAAACAGAAACCCCAGCTCCCTGCCCCCAGTAGATATTTTGGTGCACATTAAGAAAGACATGAGGCAATAGACCTCCAGCTCCAGGGTGATGGGATTAAGATATGACCCTCGGGACATAATAGATAACAGATAATCAGAGTTGGAAGGGACCTTAATAAGATTAGCTCTCTACCGATCTAGCAGCAGGGCTCATTGCATTGTAAAATTTCCTAAGGACATTGCATCACCCAGCAAGGTTCAACCAAACGTATATCAAACAAACTCCTAGGATTTGCACATAGCCCCATTGGAGTCTGACAGTAGTCAACAGAATACATAAACTTGCTCAGGAACAGGAAGCTCAAATTTATTTATTTATTTATTAAATAGTTTTGTATACCGCCCTTCTCCCAAAGAACTCAGAGTGGTGAACAACCAACTAAAATATATAAATAACAAATTACAAGATTAAAAGAGATTAAATCCCAAGAGAGGGTATAAATAACCCTCTCCATGTGGTCAGCTGCACCAGGACCATGTGCTTGGTGGTCCTGTTCACCATTAAACCATCTTTCCAATCAGCCTCCATGTTTCCAGTGTCTTTCTCCCCACTTGAACTAGATGGATATTTCTTCCAACTATTTCCTATCCTATCACCATCATCTGATAAATGCTCAAAAAAAATTGATCACCCTTCAAACTAGTAATACAATGTATTCTTTTCAGAAAGTGCAATCCTTACATCTACTTACCCAAGAATAAGGATATTATCATAAGGATTTGCACAGGTCAGAGATCAGCTATGTAGTCTTGCACTCTCATATAATGGCAATTGGTTGAATTTACTTCCAGCTGAGCTGGGCTATGGAGTTCGTTTTCAGACAGAAATGTTGGAAGTTGGTAGAGCATGAACAGAGGCTATTTCCTGATTACTTCATTCCTTAATACAACTTTTGAACTTGAACTGCCCTAGTAAGTTTTGTAAGGTGAATGCTAGCTTGAAAGATCTGTGTTTCCCTATCAATGGCCAAATGAAAGTAAACAAAGTAAAACACAAATTCTGGGAGTTTTCCTCTTCTGTTTAACACATTCAAGTTACCTGCAAAGCTTCGGGCTGCCTGGATATTTTCTTCTTTCTCTTTTAGTTGGAGTGGGAGATTTTTTCTTACTCCAGGAATTGAAGGGCAGGTACTACTGAGGGCAGGTATTGATTCTCTCTCCCTCTCCTTCTCCCCCCCTCCTTTCATCAGAAAATACTGATTATTTTATGTAACAGAGAATTATGTATTTATGTATTTCCCAGAGTGCTTATCAGTCATTAGTCCACAAATTTGATTTTATTACTTTTATTTTATCTGAAAGAAAATCATGTCACATTTGACTTCTCTCATTTTATTTCATCCTCTGGCTTTTCAGGAAAAATACTTGATGTAAATAAATGAATTCAGAATCTATGATTCTAGCAATGACTCATCTATCTCAGGTGCTCAGGTGTTGTGTATCTGGTGGCATCTTCACTAGCAAAATTGAAGGGTTCTACTACCTCTTATCAATTTCTTTTTTCCTTACTCAAGTTTCGTTCTCTATTTTGAAAAGAATACAATCCATATATACAGACCTGCACACACAGAAACACACATATATCCGTAGTATAGAAATAGTTCTGATACAATATTAAAATATTGAATGAAAATATGCATTTGGCACTAATGGGTTTTTTGTTATATTTGGTCATGGAATATATAATAGACAGTCTGCTTTGCATAATATGATTATTCATGGTTAAACTATACATGATTTGCTTGATCCAATTTTCTTGGCTAGTACAACCTTACAACTAACCATTCCAATTGTATCTACATTTTTATAAAATGCATCAAGCATTGGAATTTGTCAAACAAAAATGAGAACAAGAATAAGAGAATAAAAATACAATGACAAGGATGATAGGCCCATTAATTCACTAATGCATGGAGCACGCACTCACAACCAGCGAATCCCTTGTCAATGAAAGTGCAGCCCACCTCTGGATATATGATGGGGATTCCAAACAGTTGAAAAATACTCTAAAATTGGTCTAGCATAAGTTTTATGAGCTCTAATTATTAATACAATGTTTCCAGAAAAAATGCTTCAGAAAATTAAGTTTACAACTCTTAATGCTTTTTTAGCAATGCTATTACAGTGAGCCTTGGAACATAAATTGTCAGAGATAAGTACACCTAGGTCCTTAACAAAGTGAGGGTCTTCTGCTAGATCAATGCCACTTAGCTTATACAGTACTTGACATTCTGATTATGTTTACCAATATGTAAGACAGAACATTTATTAATTGAAATTTGAAGTTGCCAAATAGATGACCATTCAGACACATAGTCCAGATCCCCTTGCAAAACAACAGAATTATCTATAGAATTGAATAATTTTATGTCATTGGCAAAAAGAACGCAATTGCTTTTAAGTTGATCATATAAATCGTTGATATAGAGCAAAAAAAAAGTGTGGGACCTAAAACGCTGCCTATATTGATTCAATCTTCTCAGTGTATCTCCTGAATGATCCTATATCTACTTTAGAGGAGCAATATATGGAAATGGGAGGAGACTTCTTGTAGTCTGTCAGAAATATATAGAGATATGTAACATTGAAGGATTGGTTCTGAACTGATAATTCTAAGTATAAAAGTTTGAAATACCTTATAAAGCTTATAAAGATCCTTTCTCAACTATCACTGAGTGATTGTATAATTAGCATCTACTTAGTAAGTTATTGATTTTTTTAAAAGGCCATTGATCTACTAGAACTTCATATTCCTTCCTAGAATGACTGGTCAGTTGTTTCTGTACCACTTGTCTAGCAGGTAATCATGCAAGCAAAAATATTAAATGTATTAAATAGTGTTTAGCTATTAGTGGCAAGAACTGGAGTAGATTTGTTTATTTATTAAATTTATGTACTGCCCATCGCACTATCAAACAATTCTTTTGCATGAATATAATTCCATATTAAATTGAAAATAATGAGAAGGTACCGTATTTCAACAGGCACCAAATTTAATTGTATTAAACTTGTTTTAAATTTACACTTCAACTGAACACACTTGTAAGTGGCTCATAAGCTTCTTAACAGACAGGAAGCAGTAGGTGAAGCTAGGTAAAATCACATCTGATACCTGTACAATTAGCACAGCATCCCCCAAGGCTGAGTGCTTTCTCCACTTCTCTTCTCCCTATATACCAATGACTGCATCTCAAATGATCCATCTGTTAAAATACTGAAGTTTGTAAATGACACAACAGTGATTGGTCTCATTCGAGACAATGACGAATCCACATACAGACAGGAGGTTGTACAATTTGCCTCGTGGTGTAACCGGAACAATCTGGAACTGAACACACTCAAAATTGTAGAAATGGTGGTAGACTTTAGAAGAAACCCTCCCATACTACCACCTCTTACAATACTAGACAACACAGTATCAACAGTAGAGACCTTCAAATTTCTAGGTTCTATTATATCACATGACTTAAAATAGATACCTAACATCAAAAGTGTCATCAAAAAAGCACAACAAAGAATGTTCTTTCTGCGCCAACTCAGAAAGCTCAAACTGCCCAAGGAACTGCTGATACAGTTCTACAGAAGACTTATTGAGTCTATCATCTGCACCTCTATAACTATCTGGTTTGGCTCTGCAACCCAACAGAACAGACACAAATTTCAGAGGATAATTAGGGCTACAGAAAAAATTACTACCAATCTGTCTTCAATTGAGGACCTGTACACAAGTCAAAAAGAGGGCTGTGAAAATATTTACAGATTCCTCACATCCCAAACATAAACTGTTTCAACTCCTTCTCTCAAAACGACGCTATAGAGCACTGCACACCAAAACAACTAGACACAAGAACAGTTTTTTCCCGAACGCTATCACTCTGCTAAACAAATAATTCCCTCAACACTGTCCAACTATTTACAAAGTCTGCACTATTACTATTAATCTTCTCATCACTCCTTATCACCCAACCACTCCCACTTATGACTGTATGACTGTAACATTGTTGCTTGTATCCTTACGATTTATATTGACTGTTTCCTAGTATGATTTGATTGCTTTTTGTACCCTATGACTATTATTAAATGTTGTACCTTATGATTCTTGACTCTCGATGAATGTATCTTTTTTAAAATTAATTTTTAATAAACATTTATATGACATACATTTAAAACAGACAAATCAATACACGCACACATATATATATACATATATAAATTTTGCAGCATATATTGAGCAATGGTTTCTCTTTTCTTTATCATTATCATTGATGTGATCTACCTTGTTAAAGTAGTCCTTCATTCTTTTGATATTACATTTTCTCTTCATCTTTTTTAATTAAACGCACATCTACTATCATTTCAATAGTTTATCCAAATATCAGATATTACCTTTTTCTTAACCACACATACCAAATATTCCATATTTCATAGTATTCACTATTTTGTTTTTTTTTTCAGCAATTTAGTTAAGCTATCCATCTCAGCACATTCATATATTTTTTTAATTACCATATCATCTGAGGGGGTGAGGGATGTCTTCCAGTTTTGTGCATATGTTATTCTAGCCGCAGTTATAATATGTAAAATTAAATATTGGTATTTTTTCTCCATGTTTGTATCTATCATGCTTAATAGAAAGATTTCAGGTTCAAATTTTAATTTTTGTTTTGTTATATCTAAAATCCAATTTCTAATGTTTTCCAGAAATCCTGAGCATATAGGCAGGTCCACCACATGTGGAAGTATGTTCCTTGTACGTGATTGCATTTCCAGCAATTTGGTGGTAGATTAGGAAACATCTTAGCCAGTCTCGCAGGAGGTAGATGCCAACAATAAACCATTTTATATAAATTCTCTTTATACGAGACAGACATAGTTAATTTATAGTTTGTTTGCCAGATGTGTTCCCATTTATCTAAATCAATATAACCTAGGTTTTTAGACCAAATTGTCATGGATTCTGTAATTGTTTCTTCTTTAAGTTTATAATCCAAGAAGTATTTGTATATTTTGCTAATTGTTTTCTTTTCCTCTCCAAACCATATTTTATCCAACTCTTGTGGGATCATGTTAAAGCCAAATTGTTCTCTATCTCTTTTATAGTATTTGTACAAAAGGCCACCATGCTATTTCTTTTCCTTGAATTTGTATTTGGTGTTTGTTTTTAAGGTCTCCAATATCATATAGTAAATCTTTATACCTTATAATATTTTCATAGTCCAGGACATTTGGGTGAGTGACTGTTTACAGTGTGGATAACCACAGTGAAACCTTTGAGTAGTGATTCTTTTTAATCTTTTCCCAAATCTTAAACAATGCATTTCTTATGTGGTGCCTTTGAAAGTATGAATGTTGCTTAGATTTTCCATCCCACATGAAAGCGTGCCAGCCAATTTGGAGATCAAATCCTTCTAATACTAATAACCTTCTATTTTCTAATTTAACCCAGTCCTTAAGCCAATTTGCTACAACCGCATTATAATATAATTCACAATCTGGAAGGCCAAATCCCTCTTTTTTTCTAGCATCCTGTAATAATTTATATTTCACCCTGGGTTTTTTTTCTTCTGCCATATGAATTTAGATATTAAACTATTTAATTCTGCAAAAAAATTCCTTTCTAAATTGACTGGCACCGTCTGAAATAAGTACAACAATTTTGGTAAAACATTCATTTTTACTATTGCAATGCATCCCAATATCGATATCTGTAATTTAGCCCAGTTTTCTAAGTCTTTAGCTATTTGCGCTGTTAATTTGTCGTAGTTATCTTTTTTAATCGATGAACATCTGGCAGTTAGCAATATTCCCAAATATTTTACTTTGTTTACCACCTGCATACCTATTTTGTTTACTAGTTATTCTTTCTGATCTCTTGTACAATTTTTTGCTAATATTTTTGTTTTTTCTTTGTTAATTTTTAACCCTGCTACCTTTCTGTAATCTTTTATTTCTTTTAATAGTATAGGACTTGTTTCTAGAGGTTCTTCTAGTATAAATACCATATCATCGGCAAATGCTTGCAGTTTGTATTCCTCTTTTTTAATTTTTAATCCTCTAATCTCTTGTTTTTTTCTAATTTGTGCTAGAAGAGTTTCTTCTGCCAATATATACATTAGGGGAGCCAAAGGGCAGCCTTGTCTTACTCCCTTACTTATCTTTATGGTGTCTGTACTTTCCCCGTTTGTTAATACTTTTGCAGTCTGCATGCTATAGATTGTCTTAATAAATCCTGTAAACTTCTCACCAAATTTCATACCAACCAATTGTTTAATGAGGAATTTCCAATTCAGATTATCAAATGCTTTTTGGGCATCTAGGAATATTAATGCCATTGTCTTAGTTGAATGCACTTCATAGTATTCTAATATGTCTATAATAATTCTTGTTTTTATAAGTCTTGTTTTTATTTGTCTACGAGGAAGGAAGCCGTTCTGGTCAGTATGAATTATTCTACTTAATGCTCTCTTTAGTCTTTCCGCTAGTATTGTAGCCATTATTTTATAATCTACATTTAATAGTGATATTGGTCTGTAATTTTGGATTTTTTGTGGATCTGATTGTTCTTTATGGATTAGAGTGATATATGCTTCCTGCCATGTTTTAGGGATATTGGCATTCTCTAAGGCTTCATTATACAGATCTACCAGCATTTCCTCTATTATTTCTTGAAATTCCTTGTAAAATTCTGAAGGAATTCTATCTGGTCCCGGGGTCTTATTTGTTTTTTGTAATCTGATTGCATTCCTAATTTCTTCTATAGATATTTTAGTATTCAGATTTTGTTTCTCTTCATCGATGATTTCAGGCAAATTCTTTTCATTCAAATATTGGTCAATAGATTCTTCTAATACTTCTTTCTGGTCATATAATTTCATAAAGAAATCTTTAGCAATTTCTTTCCTTTTTTGCGTCTGCGTATATAATTTCCCTTCCTGATCTTGGAGAGCTACTATCATTCTCTTTTCTTGTTCTTTTTTTATTTTGTGGGCTAACCATCTCCCTGGTTTATTTGCATTTTCAAAATAGTTTTGTTTTGCTAACTTAATTTTTCGAGCCAAATCTTCCTGTACGTTCAAGTTTATCATATGCTTTACCAAATCTATCTCTTTTTTAATATTTAAATTATTTGGGTCTTGTTGTCTACTTGTTTCCAAGTATTCTTGTATCTTTTTATGTATACTGGGAGCATTTGCACCAAGACAAATTCCTTGTGTGTCCAATCACACTTGGCCAATAAAAGAATTCTAATTCTAAGTTTCCTGTGTTTTGCTGCCTCAGGGTTCAATCAGATGCTGCCAGAAAGGTGTGACTAAATGCACCCCTGGAATTATGGTTTGCCCTTTCCTATTGCAGGATTTAGAATAGTATGCATGTTTCTTCTCCATTGTGTCACCTATGACTGTTCATTTCATTTATTTCTGGTATTATACATGGAACATTGGCCTTGGTCCTATCACCAGCCTCCTTAAACTTAACTATCTGACACACTTTCCTGAGGTGCTACAGCATTTTATGTTCATTTGCCTGTGATAGTGACATTTTATGTCCTTATATTCTTCAGGTTATGTGTTTTTCCTACAGGTACTAAAAATATGGAGAGAGAAGCAAATAATATCTTCTTATATTCTTTGTATCTTACAAAGAATGCTGATTTGGTTTTCATTATAATAAGGTGCTTCAAATAATACTTTTGTATTACTTAAGCACTTAAGTAATTTGGTGGATGTGTTCTTATTTCTTATGTCTTTATCTCTAAACATGCACCATATTGAGTATGTAATGTCATTGGTCAGGTTTTGTTTTAGGTTGAAATAATAAATTCATAAATTTGTAAATAACCCTACTGAAATAATTTGAATCTGTATTTTTGTATAATATACACAGTTCACAAAAGTCAAAATATCACATAAATCAATTAGGATTTGAATTAGTGTTTGTTTTATATAATATTTTAAAATTGAAAATGCAAAACTTATTTCTTGGTTAATACTCCAGAAATAATGGTGCTGTTTACATAAAAAAGGGCATTCAGGGACTATGCTATAAAATGGTACATGTGATCAGATTACAAAGAGAATACCCTTTGTTTAATCTCATTCTTCTTTTAAGGAACTACCAGTATTTCCCATTTTTATCAAAACAAGAACTCTTTTCTTGTAGCTTTTATATTTTTCATATAATTCTAAACTGGATATATTGTATGACAGTATGACTTAGATGTCCAGATCTTTTAGGCGGCAACTCCCACAATTTTCAATCAGCAAATTTAGGGTTAGGACAATGATCAGGGATGAATTAGACTGTATTATGGTCCAACTGTTAGAGATGCAGGATTATCAATTACTTGGTTACATATAGAAGTTTAAACAAATACGGTCTTCCTTTCTTCTTCTGATCAGAATGGTGAGAATAGATGTTTCTATTATTTCCCATACAGCATTTCTCACTGTGTCCAAATGTGGATGAAATGTGGTTGTTATTAATCAAGATTTGGATAGAGAAACAGGATGCCTCCAAACAGTGACTAATTAACCTGGATTGTTCCTCTTAATTTGTCTAAACTGGCACAATAATTATAACTATAATTCCTGGTTTAATCAAACAAGGGCAGGGGATGCATCACTCTGTGCTTAATCCGTCATTCTCATGGTGCTATGCCAAATTGAGCATTACAATGCAGTCCTGGTATCTGATATTGATTAGAAGAGTAATCCAACATATCTCAAAGATACCAAGTTGGGGAAGGCTGAGTGGTAGATGATTCTGTTCTTAAAACATGCTAGGATGAGTGCAGGAGAATTATAGATTTAGCCAGACAAACCCATAAGTTCTGCATATGATAAAACCTACTCAATCTAATCAGCCATATTGTTAAAATACTAAAGTTTATTTCCCTCCAGGGAAATAAACTGGAAAGAAATACTGAAAAAGCAAGTTCCTCCATTACAATATTCTTTGTAGCACAGAACAAATCTCACAAACAATGATTGCATTTAGTGGCCAATGGAAATGGGCTTAGTCAAGTAATGAAGTCATGCCAGTACCCTCGTGCTTATGATAGGGCAACAGGGATTTGCTGGAGAAAGTGGGCATTCAAAAAATTCATAAAATTGTGTCTTTTTGCTCACTAAGTTGGATCGTATGATTCCAGAAACACTGGTAAGTAACTGAAATGTGACTGCTAGGATTGTATTAGTATTGGAAATGGGAGTAGTGGTTGTTTAACTATGAGGCTGAGAAATTGCTCTTCGATCCCTCCCCTTCATTGCCAATGCTCTATCCATCATACTGACTGCGTAGTGAGAGTATCACGTTTGAGCTTATACTGCTCCAGAAATAGACAGAAAGTCAGTATAAACGTTTAAAAGGAGGCTTTCGTATGATAGAGACAGTAACAACAGCAGTGACTGATTTGAGTAATGTAGAGCTAAGTAATCAGGAGAGACCAAATTGGAGAGTTGAAATATAGAAAAAAAGAGCTTGAAGTAAAGTGAAGAACATCAACATAAAAACAGCAAAAGTGATCTAGTTTTCAGTTAGGCTGCTGGTGCATTTAGCTTTGCAATTGCCTACTCTGACTGGCAACAGTTATGTGGGTTTTAGTCCTAAATATAGAGGCAGGGATTGAACTGTAGACAGGTAATGGTCTACTTATGAGCTACAGTCTTTCCTAGATTCTTTGGGGAGTACAGAAAATAATAATGATAGGCCAATTATCCAACTAAGATAGATTTTGGAAAAGGTATTTCCTATGTTGAATCAGCCGCATAAATCAGTTTGATATTATAAAGGCATTGGAATTATATTAGTGCTTTTATATATGCATTTAGTATGTATTTATTTGACTTTTAATTTAAATTACTTATTAATAACAGTATCATTATTTATTTATTTATTTTATTTATTTATTGAATTTCTATACCGCCCCCTCTCCCAAAAAGGGACTCGGGGCGGTGCACAGCCAACTAAAAACAGACAATATATACAATTAAAAACAGATTAAACAATTAAATCAAGGCCGAAATACAATTTAAAATATAAAACTAATAGATTTAAAATTTAGAATTTTTTTTAAAATTTTAATTAATTATTAATTAATATTTAGCTTTATGTAATTATGGAGTACCAAACTTCTAAATTGCTTATAAATTAAAAAAATCCAAAAGGCTAAAATGAATTAAAATAAATAAACCTTAAAATATGTTAAGAGGGAAGTGTTTACAACTCTTTTAAATAGCTTATTTAAAAAAAAAAATACTGGGAAAAGACATGGCTGGTTTAAGGAATTGCAGACAGAGATTACATTCATATTCCTATGAACTCTTTTTGATATCTAATTTCCTCCAGGGTCAGTTCTAGTGACTGTTAATAAGGGGAACAGATCTAATCTATGGCCCATGCTTTGCTTCAGAGCTCAGTATTTCCCCATTCCTGTTTATCACCTATATGTAGCCTGTGGGTGAGGTCATGTGCAGGCATGGGATGAAGTATCATCATTATGCTGATACCCATTTTTACATCTCTGGCTGACCACTTGGAGGTTCTGTCTCAGTGTCTAGAGGCTGTATGAGTCAAGAACAGACTTCAGCACAACTTTACCAAGACTGAATGGCTCTGGGGGAGTGCCTGGATCTAAGGATTTACCATTTCGTGTTCTGGATCAGATAAACAATCTGGACACTGGGTTGTACTGAACTTACAACTCCTACACAAGGAACAATTGGCAGTTGAGGGCAAGAGGGCTTTCAAATAACTTCACCCTGTGCACTAGTTATGCCCTTTCTTGGACCAGGAGATCTGCTCATGATTACTTATGCTTTTGTCACCACTTGAGTGGGACTATTGAAATGCACTGTGCGTTGGACAGCCCTTAAAGAGCATCCAGAAGCAATAGCTGGTGAAGAATGTAGCACCAGAAATAGCTACGAATATATCTCTGTGCTCTAAGAACTGCATTGGTTGACAGTGTGCTTCTGGTTGCAATTCAAGGTGCTGGTTGTCATCTATAGGAGTTTTTGTGGCACAGGGGCAGATTATTTGCTGGACTGTCTCTTCCCAGTCATTTTTAACCTATCTCATTATGCACGATTCAGGTCCTCTCTGTTAAATGTCATTTTGCAAAATCCAGGAAGTGAGCCTTTTCAGTTGATTCTATTGCCTAATGGAAGGTGTTACCCCATGAGATTAGATTGGACCCAATCATCCAGTATTTTGCATCAAGATTTGATCCTGGACATGAGGATTAGCATATACTGAATGTCTGTAATGTTCATAGCCTGTTCTGAGTCCAGTTTGAATATTTTCAAGATAATCCATTTTTTCCAGTATCAACTGCAATGAAAAGCTACCAGCTCCTTAGTCATTTTATTAATCTTGATTAATCTGTACTATTAATCTGTACTATAATACTTTTCTGACCATCATTTATATAATTTTGCAATTTTTAGTACATATATTTTTACTTCATCAGCTGTCCCAACAGACATAATCCAGAAGCAGAGGTTTTCTCCATAACTTCAACATCCCATGCTTGTCTTAAAAATATAGATTGGAAAAAAATGGCAAACCTACAGTAGTTACAGAACATATTAAAGTTCCATGTCAGAATATAAACATAGAAGTCATGTAGAGTAGGCCAGCCAGTAAAGAAAAGAAAGTTGCAGCCTTCTTATATTGCCATTCCTCAGCATCTGATTATAAAACACTGCCTAAGACTCATGAAGTAGTATACAATCATTATGAAGAATAGCCATTGGTAGCCTGGCTACTCATGGAACTGCTTAAACGGGTGGCCATTATCTCATCTGATGGCAATAAATTTCAGTTTAATATTTTGATTTGCTTTACGATATATGTTTGGTTATGCTTCTTGGTAGTATAATGTTCTATGGATGGTAGACTCATAAAACTGACATTTTGAAAAAGTGAGAATTGTGGTAGAGTATAAAAAACTGAATGAGGAAATAAGATATAGAAATCATTTTATACATACAAAAAACAAGGAACTAAATATTTTCTAGATGTAGAATTGAAATCTGATTTTCATTCTTCCCATTGAAAGTTTCACTGAAGGGCAAATTTTTCTGGATTTACTCAACATACTGAACCATCAATTAAGCAGACAAGCTTGGTCATGCACAACACTAGGCTTAAAATATGGTTGGCTAATTTATGCCATGTTAGGCAAAACACAGCCAGTGTAAAATATTATAATCTCTTCAATGAAACATGCTGCGATTAGAGGCATAGGACCAGAATCAGTAGAAATTAACAGCACAGTAATAAAAAAAAAGAGAAATATAGTGCCTTGCACGGGGAAGTAATGTTTTCTTGTAATGAATCTTCTTTTCTTTTCTTTTAAAGGTATGCGGCACAATCTTATGCATGTCTGCTCAGAAATAAGTCCCACTATGTTAGATGGTGTTTACTCACAGGTAAGTGTGCATAGGATTGCAGCCTTAGAATAAACTTAGATTTGATTTGATTTTTGTCTTTATTATGTTATGGCTATATATCAAGGGTCCCCCAGGCCGCAACCCATTGGGAACCAGGCCACACAAGCAGTGGCTGAGTGCATGAGCACATGAGGCTCTATTTGCACAAGCAATGGGCACATGCATAAAACTATCCTCTCTTCCTCTACCGGACTGCAGAACCAGAAAGGTTGGGGATCACTGCTCTATAGGGTAGACAAATCCCATATTCTGTTGTCATTGGCCAGGCTGTCTGGGGTTGAAAGGAACCCAAATCCCAAAGTTCTGGAAGGCCCTGGGGCTATGACATATTGCCAGTTCTTATCCACCTTCTATTTCTCTGTAGTATCATTTCCCTTCCTATATTACATTTAGCAGAGTAACAACAAACATTTTGTTTTCTCTGGGCATCCTCTGCTGTATTCATTATTTTGTACATCTTTTTATCTATCTCAGGGATGTCAAACTTGAGTTGTCATGCATCGTCATGTGATGTATCAGGACTTTTCCCCCCTTCACTAAACCGGGCGTGGGAGTGGCCAGCGCATGACGCATCCGGCCTGTGGGCCATGAGTTTGACAGGCCTGATCTATCTCATGACCCAAGGCAGTAGTGACATCATTTGCCATTAGGTAAATGAATGTTCCTCATCAGTGAACCGAGAGGTGAACTCTGCTAGTCAGACTGGTTATTGAGAGAAAACATGTAATACAGTTTCAGAGCAGTTTTGCCAACACCCTTCAACCCAATACATGACTCATCAGGTGGAAAGCTTTTGATGAGTTAAGACTTGTGGATATGTTCACAGGTTGCACAATAATTGGCTGCTATTATCTTCATCCCTCCTTCACCCTAGCCTTTCTCCCTTTTACCAATTGCGAGGACAGAATTTCAAAATCCTGCTATTCTGCCATTCAAAAACTGAATGAATGAAATTGTACTGCAAGCTCAGGTTCTGTTTGGTGATCATGTCTTTACATTTCAAGTATGCTTCATTTGTGTACTATATTTCTGCTCAGAGGAGCACTACAGGATGGCTGCTTTTGTAACAGCAAAATCAAAATGCTACAGTTTTAAACTGTATGCAACTGGATTAAACTATAATTTCTTCTCATCTGTTGTATTTTTTAAGTGTCATGTGACACTTATTTTTTAAGTGTCACATGATGCCAAGAGCACATCAAGTGCCATAGCTTTATGGCATTTGAAGATGGATTTTAGTCTACTGGTTCATTATTCAATTTTGCATTCTGTGCTTTAACTAACATAAGGTTTCAATGGTAATTTCTAAAGGCACATAAGTTGCTTATATAAATTAGCAAAAAGAACTTGGAACTGATTTGGTGTGGAGTTATGCAAAGTCCAATCAAACAGCTATGTTACAATAAATGCGTCGATATCATTGTCTACAGTTGGATAATTGTAAAGCATATAGACAGCTCCTTTGAGATTACCTGTACCTGTTTGTAATAAGGAAGTTGAAAATGCTGGTTCTGGGGGAAATGGGATGCTGCTGCACTTTTTTAGCTATGATAATAAAGCTGAATATGGGGACATCTCGTTTATTTTTAATAGTTTTCCTTTTTTTTATTTGTGTAAACTATCATGAAAAACTTGTCACCAATCCAGGTAAGTTGGCATTTAGGTATAACATTTTCTCTTCACCAGATATTTCCAGGTGAGGTGAAGTAAATGTAAAATGGGATAATCAAGAGTTAACATAATTGAAAGCAACTGTCACTTTAGTCCTTTTCCTCCTAGTTGTGGTGCCTCTCATTAATCAGGTGTGCATATATGATACTTTTGTATGTAGAATAGGGTTTCATTTTAAAGTCAGTCATGCCATTCTGGAAAACATAATTTAATGCATTTTATACAGTTTTATGGTTTCCTATAATATCTAATAGGAAGAAGGGGGAGAAGATCCACTTTTTTCTTTAACTGAGAAATAAATGTGCAACAGCTGGGCCTACTTTAACTCAATTAAAGACACTAAAGAAAGGGTACACATAAGAATGAGTCCAGATAAAAGAGCAGAAGTGGGCTTAGAATCCGTTTTATTGAAAACTGTTTTGCAAGCCTAAGCCCCCTACTCCACCCCATTTCTGAGTTTAAAGTTTACTTTGCAGTTTGTCTTCAGCGGGGTCAGCATTGTAGTGAATAATTTATAGGCAGGATGAATGAGCTCATTAGTCACCTTTTCAAAGTTTAAATGAGTTTGGTGCTTGTCATTACATGGGCCTTCTGTTCAGCCACATGGCAAAATGACAGTTTGGCAGTTAGCTTGTTTGTAGTAGAGTGGTAGACTGTCTCATTTTAGTGCTGCCTTTGCTTGCAGACCATTTGTCTCATCCAATACTTGTCCAGTAAGTCTCATGCTGCTTTTTTTTTGGCAAAGAGTGGGTAGCTATTGCTGACATTATAGGGATCCTGAGACCTCTTTTCCACCACAAGACCCTTCTATTCTCCTTCTAGATTATCTGCCATTTTCATTTATTTAACAGGAAAAGGAGCCAGGGAATATAGGAGGAGCAAACTCCTGATGTTTCTTAAGATGGGTAAAAAAATTGTCCTTGCACAAGATGGAGGCATCAGAAAGCTCAGATCTATTCAAACATCTGCAAAAATTATAAAAGTATTTTTTAATCACATTTATATAGCCTCCCATCTCACAAAAAGTGAGTCTGGGTGGTGTGCAACAATCAATAAAATAGCAAATAAAAATATTTTTAAAACCAATCAAATTTTAAAATATACAAAACAAACAGAGAGAATAAAATCAATTACAAAGAAGGAGCCATCTAAAAATATCTCCAGTTTCCTGGGGTTTTCAGGGACTTCCGGTATGATAGTAGGGATGGAATTAATCTGATTTGGGAGTAATAGGAAGAATGTGCCATGGCAGAGAAGGCCTGCCTCCTGGAACCCACCAAATGTTGATCTCTGACAGATGGTAGAATCATAGAATAACAGAGTTAGAAGGGGTCTTGGAGGTCATCTGGTCCAAACCCCCTGCTCAAGCAGGAGAATCTGTTCCAAATATTAGCCTCTACCTAGGATCGAACTCACAGCCTTCTGATTGTGAGATGAGAGCTCCACCTCTAGGCCACCAGAGCAATACCTTTACAACGTGTCTTTTCTGCCAGATCTAATGGAATAGAAAGATGTAATTGGGGAAAGGGGTCCCTTAGATAAGCTGGTCCCATACCATGAAGTTCTTGAAAGGTTAAAACCATCAGCTTGAATTGGACCAGAATACAAACTGACAGTCAATGCAGTTCACACAGCAGAGGTGTAACAGGTGTGCTTTTGGGAGCACATCTAATACCTGTGCTGCTGTATTCTGCATCAGCGGAAACTTCTGGATACTCTTTAAGACCAGCCCCAAGTAAAGCACATTATGGTAATTTGGAAACACTTTAGGAAATAAAATCTTTATGTGGCTGACCTTAATTCTCCCCAATATAGGCTACTGTACTGAGATCAATGTATTTTTGGAGCATGGAAAACGGGTTAACTTTTAAATGGGTTCAAAACATCTGAGAGAATGGATAAAATCTCATATAAAAGGATAGTGTTTGCTGATCAGGATCCTGCACAAAGCCACTTCCAACCATTATATTCTATGAATCTTTAATAATTCTCAATAAGGTGTACTATGTGGTAGCTAAAAGTTGGTATCAACCAGATTATCACCTATTTTATAACAGACCATGGAAGACAGACCTTACAGAATAAGAGAATATTAACCTACACCCCCCATTAAGTGAACAGAATCTGTACAATGGCTTTTACTGATTGCTATGGGTGCAACAGTTCTACTTAGTGGATTTCTCCCAGCCACAAACAAATACTGAAAGTCAGGGATGGGATTCAAAATTTTTAACAATTGGTTCTGTGGGCATGGCTTAGGTGGTGGACATGGCTTGGTGATCATGTGACTGGGTGGACATGGCTCAGTGGTCATGTTATTGGCTGGGTGTGGCCAATTCAATATCACTCACATCGAGGCACGCATCTCCTCGCCTGGCCTCTCATGACTGTGGGGATGCTGCAACAGTCATAAGTGTGAAAAATGGTCATAAGTCACTTTTTTCAGTGCCATTGTAACTTTAAATGGTCATTCCACACAAGCAAAGTACCAGCAAAGGAGTGGAAAAAAACTCCAGAGAAGTTCCAGAGATAGGAAGTCTAGTCCTGCCAAGAATGTAATAAGGGTTAACAGAGAGGCAGTTTCTGTAAGCAACACCAGAATGCTTCCTTCCTGCCTTCCTCACAGGATTAGGCCAGTAATTTCTTCTAACAACCGGTTCTCCGAACTGCTTAGAATGTTAACAACCGGTTCTAGCGAATAGGTGCGAACTGGTAGAATCCGACTCCTGCTGAAAGTGCACGGGGGATATTAAAAAGTAGAACAAGTTTCTATTCTGTAAAATGACCCCCCTGAATCAGAGCCAGAATGTGCAAGTAGCATCTTATAGCCATTGGTGTGTACTGTGTGTATGAATTCAACATTTCACTGCTAAAATTCTGTTCCTGACACAATGATGTCAAAATGATAAAATGTGATCTCATGATGCAAACTTTGCCTTTCTGTAGTTTTGTTGTGACATTATATGTCATTACATATCTCATCCTGTTTCTGTGGACATCTATGTCGAAGGGTTACAACTTAAAAATTGAAACTGGAGAAAGCATAAGAAAATGATATCTTCTTTTTATTACTGAGGAATACATGCACACAGACAGAAACACACAGATGATGTATAACTGAACAAAGGCTTCCATTAGGGTTGAGTATACATTAAATATAAGTTGATTAAGAAAAGATGTTATAAACATTCTTGATTTGGACTAAAGTTCTTTTTAGATTTTAATTCAGTTCACTTTTTTTCTATCTTTCTCAGGTTTCAACTATACTGAAGACAGATATTTTTTTCGCTAGTAATTGTACTCCTGTTTAATAAGAATTAATGTAAACAACTTCAGTGGAGAGAATAACTTAAGAAACACATGTATGCATTTATTTATTTAACTAGGCTTATATATCATTCCAATCGTCAATCTTTAGAGGTTTACAGTTTTGCCATATGGAAACAAGATTAGATATGGTAACCAAAATACCCAACAATAAACAATTACATACTAAAACATTCCTGTGCCAAGAAATCATGCTCATGTATATTCTATATAGGAGGAATGTCTCTTAAATCATTGCTTTTTCAAAGTCTTGTTGAATTAATTTTTAGTTGCTTCCTAAAATTTCAGTAATGTTGAGGCAAGACCCATTGAGGGAGATGGGTTATTCTTAAATATGACGAACAAATCAAATTGAATATTCCAAGAGAATAAAAACTTAAAAAGTATCCTGCTGGGTCAGACCCAAGGACATCTAGTCTAGAATCAATTCTCACAGTGCCCAAAACTATAGAACAAAGCCCAATAATCTGCCAGTGGATGGCCTCCAAAAGCAGTCACACTGACATCAAGTCATTGATCCCCACAATCCTTATGACTTATATAATTTGGTCCAACTTTTTTTTTTTTAAACTAATCAGGCTGGTAGCCAACACTATTTTTCCTGCAACATTATCACGCTTTTTCAGAGAAGGGGCAGCAATAGAAAAGGATACTTCTCCATAGAAGAATTCTTTATATGGCATTAAAAAGAAAGCCTGAAGGAACCCTCTTTTCCTGGACTAATTGCACTGTAGCAATCATGAGGAGTCTTGCTGGGCGGGTGTGGCTTGATGGTCACATGACTGCCTGGGCATAGCTTGATGGTCATGTGACTGGCTGGGCGGGGCCAGGTGGCCTTGTGATTGGCAAACCAAATACAAGTGGCCCTCGCTTAATGGCGGGTTGCTTAGCAAGTGTTCTAATTTATGACTGACTTCCCCAGAGCTACTTGACCTGTTTTTGGAGTTTTGACAGCCATGTGCGCGCGCGCACACAAACACACACACACACACACACACACTCCCTTCTAACTCTGCTATTCTATGATTTTGTAAGGATCTCCTGCTGGAGCAGGAGGTTGGATTAGAAGATGACCTCCGAGATCCCTTCCAGCCCTAGATTGCTGTGCTGTTTCAGAGTCTTCTGAAACCAGGATTTGTGTCCTTCCTTCCTCTTGTTTTTTTCTCCTTCTCTCCCTCCATGTATTTATCTATCTATTCATATATCTCATTCACTTTCTCTTCCCTCCCTCTCTTTCTTTTTCTTTCTTTGTCCCTTCCTTCCATCTCTCCCTTTCTTTGTCTATCCCTTTTCTTCCGTTCACTTCTTTTCTCTTTTTTCTTTCTTTCTCTTTTCTCTTTCTTTCTTTTCTCTCTCTCTCTCTCATTCCCTCTTTTTCTCTCTTTCCTTCTTTTTTTCCCTCTCTCTTTCAAAGCCATGGCTGGACCAAACCAGCAAGGTTTCCTTGGCACTCTTCACTACTTCTTTCATTTCTTCTTTTTGGAATCCAGACTGGCTGAACAACGATTGCCAGCTGCAGTGGAAGCGTCCCTTTGGTGACCTTTCTGCTCCTCCTCTCCCTCTTCTCGCGACCGGTGGCTATGGTGGGGCTGGGAGGGTGCACATGCACGGGGAGACCCTCTTCAAGTGAGCAGCTGCCTGCCCCATGCTCAGTTTTGCTATGCCTTGGCATTTACTTGAGGAGCGTCTCCCCAAACGTGTGCACCCTTCCTGGCCCCACCACAGCCACTGGTCGCAAGAGGAAGAGGAGGAGGAGGAGGAGAAGGGTCACCCAAAGGGACACTTCGATCATGGCTGGTGATCATTATTCAGCCAGTCTCGATTCCAAAAAGAAGAAGTAGCGAAGAACGCCAAGGAGAGCTTGCTGGCTTTGCATAGCCATGGCTCTGAGAGAGAGAGAGACAAAGAGACAGAGACACAGAGAGAGGGGGGAGAGAGGGGAAGATAGGGGCCTGGCCACTTCGCTATCTCCTGCCGTCGCCCTTACTTTTTCAGGCGAGGTGAGGGAGGGGAGGGTGAGGGGCAGGGCCAGCCACTTTGGGCAAGGTGAAGAGGCAGTGACCAAGCATGGGCAAATAGAAGCCTGGGAGTGGTGGGTCCCGGCTCAGCCAACCCAAGGGGCTTTGAGGTCAGATGGCCTGGAGCAGCCGAGATCTGAGCGAGCATTGCACTGTGGCATCTGCCTGCAGGTTCACCTGAATGCCCACTTCTTTGGTTTTGGCTTTATGGAGCTGCAGGGTGAGGTCTCGGCTGATGTGCGACAGCAGCACCTTTAGCTGCGCTCGCTTGTAAGTGTCCAAATAATCTGGTGAAGACACGGGAGGAGTCACTCAGGTAGACCTCCCCCCTCCACAGTTCTCCTCCTCCTCCAGAAAACGGCCGTTCCCTGAGCTAAGAAGGCAAGGAGCTGTGGCTTGACTCACCCAATTCCTAGGATTACCTTGAATGGTCCCAATTCGGTGCAGAGAGAGCAGCTCCCCCTGGCAATCCTCTTTTCCCTTGGTTCTCTGACTTCCTGTGGCCCACCAGCCTGAATGCCGGGTCGGACCACTAGAAGGCTACTTTCCCATTTCTCAGTGGCACTCCTGTGCCAGCCATTGCAGGACCCTCTACTTCCTTTCCCAACTTCTCCCTCAACTTTGAAATGATGATGCCTGTTGCCGACACAGCTACAACCGGGCGGGCGTGGCAGGGCCAACCAGGGGAGATTGTTCCAGGTCCAACAAAGGGGCTGTGGGTGGGAGAGGGAAGGGGTGGCAGGCAAAGAGGCCATGTGGGTGGCAAAGTGTCATGCTCTCTGGTCGCCCACTCCCACCCCTGTCCCCCATCGGCAAGGCCTAGCAGCTGCGGTGAATCCGAGCTAAATTTCATTGTACTGATGTGGACAGGCTCGTGTCCTCCTGCTGCTGGGAAAGCAAGAGAGTCTTTCCCGGCACAGTGAAAAGTTTGCAATTTCACCTCAAATAGGGAAATAGGCAGCTCTGGGTGGCAGAGAAGCAGCCCGGTTGAATCCCGTTTCTCTCTGCCACCTGGAACTGCTTGTTTTCCTATTGGAGGGGAACTTGCAAACTTTTTGCTGCACTGGAAAAGACTCTCTTGCTTTCCCAGCAGCAGGAGAACACAAGTCTCTCCACATGTTCTCCGGTACAGCGAAATTTAGCTCAGGTCCCCACCAGTCTGCATCTTGCCTACTGCCTGGATTCACCGCAGCTGCTGGGCCTTACCTGCTGGGGGTTAGGGCAGCGGGTGGCAGTGGCAAAAGGCAAGTGGGGTGGGGGGGAAAGGTGACCAGCAGTAGTAGGTATGCGACTGGGCCCCAGACCTTGCATAGCCTCACTCACCTAGGTAGATCAGGCAGGGCCACAGCGGAAGGCATGCAGTAATGGCTGGCCTGGTAGGTGGGCAAAAGCAGGCTGCAGGCGATGCCGTGCATGCGTGATAAGGACTGACTGGGTGCGTGGGGGATGAAGAGAGGCGGGGCCAGCCAATGGTGTGATTTGCCGGTTCTCCAAACTGTGCAGAATCATAACAACCGGTTCTATAGAACCGGACAGAACCAGTAGAATCCCACCTCTGTCCTTGGTGCTCTCTGAGCTTGCTTGTTTTCTTGCAGATGTTTCATTACCCTAATTAGGTAACATTATCAGTGCTAACACTAATAATGTTACCTAGTTAGGTTAATGAAACATCTGCAAGAAAACAAGCAAGCTCAGAGAGCACCAAGGACTCCTCCTGCCAATCCTGAGCTTCAAATATTCTCCTTTATTGGAATCAATTTTATATTTCTTCCTTTTACTTCTCAAAATCTTAATCTTAATTCATTCAAATATTGTCAGAATATTTGATCTCTCTTCAATTTTTCTTTGCCCTATTGAATAGGCTTCTCCAAAGCTTTAACAAGCCTTTTTTGTAAAAACAAAACAAAACAATTGTATATAACCTGTATGGGTTACCTTAGCAGTGCAGTTGTAGTTTCCATGACTTGTGGCATGTTGTAGATGATAAAGCCAAGCAAGATGAAATTGCTCCATTTCCAGGGAGATTCTCTGCCAGCTCTCGTGTTCTCTCTTGAAGAAGCTGAGCTGCTCTAAGAAGTCCTCCCAGATTCATATAAATTGTTGGTTTGGCAGGTGGAAGCTATGGCTAGGAAAGCCTTGCCATCAGGCTGATATACCACCTGGAGTGAGCAGACATTATAAGAGAAATTTGTGTATCTATTAACTGGTTAAACTACTGCAGATGTCAGACATTCAAAATATACCAGACTAGGATCCATTGCAATATAGCTTAGAACTACTATTGTAAAATTATACTAACAGAATCTTGTAAGTCTGAATGCACTTTACTCCTCTCTCTCTGTTTGTGAGAATTCAGGAGGAGATTCTCTGAGATATTTCTACAATTTACTTTAATTTAAACCTGTTTTTAATCTTAAAGTACTATATGCCTTAATACTGAGGTACTATATACTTTAACTAGAATTATGAATTATCTGAATAAAAATTACTTGTCCCCGACTATCATGAAATTAGGTGGATGAGGCCAGAAGAAAGTGGCCATTATTCTCTGGGAAGTCAGATTAGGCCTAAAGTTATCCTTCCAGAAACAACTTTTCAAAATTCTACTATAGGGCGATGTCAGCCTTCCCTGGTAAACCAGCAAGGAAAGCTAAATGTACTTTATTGTAATGCTACATTAACAGACTCTTGCAAGCCTGAAAGTACAAATTTCCTACCTTTTACTTTTAACTACTTGCTCCATTAGGATGGGTCCTTCCTTAGTTTTTTTTTCCTTGCTATTTTAACTTTAAACTTCTGTCCCTCCTGTCTGATTGTTTCCTCAAGGTTACTCATGCATTTCAGTATATCTGAGACCACGACTAATGGATGTTTTTTCTAAATTAAGCACCCAAGGTCACTTAGGATGCTATAGAAATGTGATAAATGAAATGTTTATATTTCTCCAATTAGATTATTTATTCTATTTTTATTACATTGTGATGATTACACTGTGGTTGTTTTATGTTCATGTTTGCAATCATTCTTGTACATGACTGAGTTGTACAAATGCAGTGGTTTAGAAATCTATTAATATATCACAAATTAAAGATGAGAGGGATAATTTTTCTTTCAGGCCAGCACTTAAGTCAAGAGTGAATCACATGTAGTCCTTGAATCAATTTATTGTATCCTTCAACCTAATTTCAAAATTTCTCTGCAAAAGATCCATTCAGATCTTTCATAAGTGTCTTCTCCTTATTCCCTGCTCCTTAAATGGAAGAGTTGTCATCTGGGGAGAGAAAGATTGGAGGGGGGTGAGAGGTGTCCTACTGACTTTGGCATGATGCAAGCAATACCCATGTGTATCTCTAGATGGTTTGCAAATATTTAAGTACAGCAAAAGCAATATCTGCCTAAAGTCCTAAAGTGTTAAGAGCGGTTTAATCGTATCCCCAATAGGGATAGCCTCCAGTATCTATAGTTCTTTTTTCTTGTAGTCCTCCTTTGACTCTCTCAAATGCTTCCAAAAATATTGTAATTATATGTAACAAAATTTAATGAGATTCAGTGGTATGAACAAGAGACTCTCTCTCTCCCTCCCTCCCTCCCTCCCTCCTCCTCTCCCTCCCCAATACAGATTTGGAGTGAGTAAATATGTTCAAATTGGGACTAAATCCTGTCTGGAAAAGATCTTCAAGATAATCTTTGGCCTCACTTGCATTAGCCTTATCCATACAGCAACTCAAATAGATTATCCCTGAGGGAAAATAGTGTTAGACTTTCTGTTCTTGTTCAGCCTTGGGATGAATGTACCTGTTAACACCGCTGGAGGAATTGCAAATCAGATTAATTAGTCTTCATTTATGGTCATACTGCATCACTCCCATTTCATTATTGCATCTTACATTTTCTTTAGGGTGCCTTTCATATATAAGGAATCACGAAGGTGATATTTTTGCCAAATGCAATTGATACTTAGAGACACGCACAAATTACAGTATGCAGTATTCATACTGAAAGAAAAAGCATATGAAACATCATAATTCTAAAAAAAATAGGAGGTACTAAAAAGGTTTACAGCATTGACATTGCACTACTGGCACAGCATTGCCTCTATTTTTAATCCAATATTTGCCTGAGACTGTACATCAATAATTTGAGATAAATAATTGGTGCTAGTGGTCATCTTTAAAGCGCTCCATGGCTTGGGACCTGGGTATTTATGGGACCGCCTACTGTCACCATCGGCCTCCTGGACCAGTGCGCTCCTATAGGGTGGGCCTCCTCGGGATGCCACTGGCTGGACGGTGCCGGCTGGCAGCCCCGAGGGTGCGGGCCTTCTCTGTGGGAGCACCCTCCCTCTGGAATGAATTACCTCCGGAGATGAGGACCATCCCTGACCTATTAACCTTCCGGTGCACGCTGAAGACCCACCTATTCCATTAAGCCAGTCTGGCCTAGAGTTACTTGTAGGGCTTTTAATTGATTTTAAATGGTTTTAGCTTTTTAACTCCTTTGATTGTTTTATCTTTCAGCCACCTATTTAATCTTTTTAACTTCATTTTAAACATTGTATATTTATGATTGTATTTTTATTCGGCTGTACACCACCCCGTTGCGAGAGGGGGGCGGTATATAAAATTGATAAATAAATAAACAAACAAACAAATAAATAAATAAATAAATGTGATAGAGGAAGTATATTTGAAGATGAGCATTTCCTGCCTGTTAATCTCTTCCCTTCTAAAGAGCTAAGCAATGAATTTCTTCCTATCCTAGTTCACACTATCTTTCTTGGGGGATGGGTGGGGAAGTAGTTTGTTTGTTCGTTTGAGTGCTGTTTTGTGCAGAGGTGCCCCTTTCCCATTATGGCCAGCTACAGACCCCCTTTGTCTCTTGTCATCTATGTGATGGAAACCACTTTTATAAGGACATTTAAATAGAGCAGGTTTTACCAGCAATGTACCAAAATCTTGACTATCTCAAATAATTCTCATAAAAATATATAGCTAATGGAAATAAATGAAATGACAGATTAGAATGTGTATCATGCGATTCCAGAAACAGATATCACAGTACTGTGTAAAATGTGTACATCTATCCTAGATCTATATATTTTTGATGTAAGACTTATTCTATGTTTGGAACAAAATATACAGTGCCTAAATGCTAGTCATAGTACTTTTGCTTCAACAGGCTCTGTGAACAAAAGATTAAATTCTAATTGTTGTTAATGAAAAATAAAATAATAAACAAAATATTTCATAAGCCAGCTTAGGAAAGAGACTAGCTGCACATTCTTTTATACATGCCTTTATTCAGCCAAACAATATGAATCCTCACTGTGGAGTCTTAAAATATTCAAGGTTGCCTCCAGTTGTGTTCATTCACTAATGAATGGCCAAACAGGCTTCCTCCTCTCTTCTCTACTATTCATGTGTCCCAAACAATGCTAGAAGGCTGCAAGGCAGAGATCCTTTACATGAGGAGTTAGTTTATACTCTAGCGCTAGATTCATCAATATAGTGCTCATAAGAATGCTGATATGCTGCTGAATGACTTCTTAATATTCAGCTGGTTCCTTGCCTATTCATGTTATTATAGTTAAATAAAACTACATAACTAAAAAAAAGAAAGCTGACATTCTATAAAACAAAAGAATGGCCTCTACCGCCATCATCTTTACTTGCAAGAACAACTCAGCGTATTAATTATAGTCCATAGGTTTTGCTAGACAGTGAAAGTGATGAATGGCTGCAGCACAACACCTACATTTGGAAATGTGACCCCCATCAATAAGCTACATATGGACAGTAAGAAAGACTGCCAAGTTTCCATTTAACTGAGAGCTTCTTATCTAGATCAGGTTGGGGTTAACTGCCAAGGGAATGATTTTACTGAATTATTTCATTGAATATTTTTAATATTTCAATACATTATTTTATCTTATTTTATTTGATATGGTCATTATACTAATCAATAATCACCTGAAAAATGTGCCCATCTGTCCAGAAAAAAGGACAGAGTACACTTTACCAACACTCTGCCAAAGACAGTGAATTCCGGAACACTATATTAAGCTATGATTTCATTGAGGATATGTTTGTCTTGTTTATCTTTAAAATGCAAAGGGGTGTGTGTGTGTGTGTGTGTGTGTGTGTGTGTGTGTGCGTATTTGCCACAGTGGAATAATATGGCTATCTGTTTGCATTAAGAAGAGACATTTATCCATATAAAATAATTTATCAAAATTCAATCTAGTTTACCAGTGTACCTAAATCAAGTGGCTGATATCCCATATGTTTTAGAGGAAGTGACAAAGTGAGAACTTGTTCATAATCCAGTTCTTGGCAAAATCTCTGTGTAGGCAAATGTTGTGTCATAAATCTGTGTGATTTGGCTGTTATTGTTGTTGCTGTTTTGCCTTTTCCACTTTGCTACTATTTGTGTGTATTTTCTCCATCATTCATGAGTCAATATATTCTTGATTAGGTCTGTAATGTTTACTGACAGTCTGCCCCAAGTATGTAATTTTAGGGCAAAGTGTACAGCTTTTCATTCTGAAGACATGTAACTAGACTAGCAATATTCATCTAAGTAGATTGTAGGAGACCATTATAGAAAACACTTCACAGCTTCTTTACTGCATGAAAATCATTTTATAATGTACAAACTGCAGACATATAATTTGTTTTTATGATAGTTGGTAACCTTGTGTGTGCTAGCTAAGGATCTGCTATGATATTTTTCCCCATAAATTTAAGCATTTATAAATTTTGCTTGCATTATCTTGTATAAATGATAAATCAAATGAACCTTCAAAAAAAGCATTAGGATGATTGAATAATTTTGGTGATATGCTATACATCAGATACTGAAGGTGTAATTGCAAATAATTCTTACTAGAAAGAAAAAAGGAAAACCTGTGTGGATATAGGATTGATTGATAATGTGCTATCAAGTAATTGTCAAATCTCAACAATCACATAGACTTTTTTTCCAGAACAATCTGTCCCTGAGCTGGTTTTTCAAGTTTTCCATCACCACTATAAGTGACTCCATCAACCTTGCTGCTGATCATCCTTTTCTTCTCTTTCCTTCCACTTTCCCCAGCATCAGAGGCTTTTCCAGATAGCTAGATTTTGTACAATGTGTCTGAAATAGGATAAATGAAGCCTGGTCATTTGTCCCTTGAATGATAACTCTGTGTTGATTTGTTCAATGATCCATTGATCTGTTTTCTTGGCCTCTTCACAGTACTCCCAAGAGTCTTCTCCCACACCAATCTTCAGAAATGTCAATAGTTTTCCCATCCTGCTTCTCGAAAGTTCAACTTTTACTTCCATTGATTGACACTAATCTTTTTCTTCCTCTTCTTCCTCTTTGTCTTCTTCTTCTTTTAATGACTCCATAATCCCTTGAGGGGTGGAGTCTGGGCAACTGAATGGAGCTGAATGTTTACTGGCCGGATGTCCTTCCTGTCACCAATGCAGAGTTATATTCAGCAGATATATTCTCATCGTGCCCAGAGAGAGAAATATCTGCCTTAAACTAGGATCAAACTCACAGCCTCTTGATTATGAGGCGAGAGCTCCACCTGTAGTTCACCACTCCACTCCTTAGTTTGTCACTAATCATGCCTTGCACAATTCTCATCTTTGCAAAGATAGATAACACTTGAATATCTTTTCCAATGACCTTGTAGCTTCTCTACTAAGTGCTAGTCTGCAGCATATTTGTTGACTGCCTGTTTCTTTGGTGGTTGATTCTAAAAGGGAGAAGCTATCCACCATTTTGAGATCTTCATTGTCAATTATAAGGTTGGTCGTTCTACCTGTTATTAATTTGGTCTTCTTTATATTTAATTTTAGTTCCATTTTTTTCAGTTTGCTCTTTGACTTTTAGTACTAGGGCTTACAAATCTTCTGCATTCTTAGCTATCAGGGTAGTATAAATAGTACTTTACAAGTTATTTGTCCATTTTTAAAACCATGCTCATCTTTTTCCAATCTGTTCCCCTTAATATATATTCAGAATATGGGTTGAATAAATAAGGGGAGTATATGCAGCCACACTGCTTTACCAATCTGGAGCAGTTTGTTTCTCTATGTACTGTATATACTGTGGCTTTCTGACCTGTATATAAATTCCTCCTGAGGACAATGAGATTTGCTAGCATAGCTTGGTTAAAATCTTTCTCATTTCTTCTGTTGCTTGCCATTATTCAGTGGGTTTTCCATCAGTTCGTATAACTTCCAACTTGTTAATGATCAGAGTATTGATGTAACTTCAGCCTGATATGACAAAAAGAATGTGAAGGTTAATATGTGTTTCATATTGTTGCTTGAAGTAATGCAAATTTATATTCTAGAAAGAAATTGTATATTCTGGAAATGAATGTACAATTTTGCAATCAAATTATCTTTCAGGTTCTGTCCGGTATCAACAAGTGGTAAAAATGGCATGAAAAGGCATCAATTCACATCTAAGTATTTTGAGAGAAAGTATTCCTTGACAAAATTATGTTAAACATAATTTAAGTGAATTTTTTAAGGGATTATGTTATGTAAAAATACACATTATGTCTTCCAGGGGAAAAATCTCTATTCATATGTATGAAGAAAGCTTAATATGGGCTGAAAAGACAGGATGAAATCAGATATGATATCCAAAGAAAATTGCTTTAGATCAGATTTCCAGCTTTGCGGACTGGCGAGGAAGGAGCAAGGGGGTAGTTCCCCGTGAGCGGCCGGCAAGCGCATATGTGCAGCTCCATTTAGGTGAGTGATGTGCACATGCGCGTGCCATTCACTTAAATGGAGCACGTGTGTGACACGCATACTCGCTGCTTGCACAAGTGAGGATTGCGCATGCAGGTTTGTCAGCTCTTTCTGTGGTCCCATTGCAAACATTTCACGGCCCATTAGTGGGCTGCAGCCCTCAGGTTAGGAACCCGTTTTCAATATTCAGTTATGAACATGGAACTAATGTCAGCAATTGGGATACTGAGGGTGTCATTCTTAATCATAATTTACCACATTAGATTCATTGATTCTAGTTCACACATAATTCTAAGCTATGGTGTGTTTAATCATTTACTGAATAATCCAGAATTGACTAGGTTATCAACAAGTTGAAAGAAAACCAAACAAACCACAATAGGGCTTTGCATGATATGCAAAATTATTGTGACATAACTTCCAACTAATCATTCTTAATCTGACTCATAACTCATGTAGGACTCTTTCTGCTGTTGTTTTATTTAGCTTTAGAACTTTTCCCTCATCTCATTAAAATTAAATGTCAATTTTGCCTTGAACATCAAATGGCATAAAACCTTATTTACCACAGGAACATGCCACTTTTAACTCTTTTAAAAAAATACATCCGAACATCCCTGAAGAGTTCCTGTTTATTGCCACTGAAAACAGTGGTTGTTACATTGACCTACATGTGCGTGTGTGTGTCTTTTAGACACTTGACTTTTGACATCAGTCGCAAACAGAGAGAGAATGTCTCCTCTCTTGTTGACTTACCTACTTATCTCATTCTGAAAGACCTCTCAGAATGCTTCAAGTATATGTGTTTCTGTGGGTTGGGTTAGCATTTGGTAACTTGAGTATTTTAAAAACAGCAAAAGGGCCATGAGATAAGCGATGTTTGACTTAATAATTCAAGGTCTGCTTTAGTTTTAGATAAACAGGCCTGTTTTCAGGGCAAGCAAGGATAAAGGAACAATGGCATTTTGCTTTATAAGGGCCATAGTTTTAATTACTCATTCCTTTCCAAGTAGGTTACAACGATTGGCTGCAGTGGGGGTAGTACATTTTTTTACTACTGATTCTATGGGCTTGGTAGGCATGGTGTGGCTTGGTGGGCATGGCTTGGTGGGTGTGATAGGGGAAGGATACTGTAAAATCTCCATTCCCAACCCATTCCAGGGGAAGGATACTGCAAAATCCAATTCCCTCCCCATCCCACTAACCTGCTTCCCAGCTCTGTTCTCCTGTGCAGGGCAAGACTCAGCCAATCAGTTGGGACTCGGGAGGCAGAGAATAGATGGTGGTGAGGTCAATCAGAGGGGGTATTTGTCTGTTCTCCAAACTACTCTCCAAACCACTACCAGTTCTCCAGAACTGGTCAGAACCTGCTGAATACCACTTCTGATTGGCTGGATATATTGGGTTGGCTTTGGATAGTTTTGTAAGTATCAGTAATTCAGTTCAGCTACTGTGCTGGACATATACACCATGTGATTCATGGGTAGTATCATCTTAATGCTATTATCATACAACTGAGACAGAAAGTAATAATACTTAATATACACTCACAGACCTATTCAGCCTTGTCTAAAAAGGGTTCCAAAAGGAAGACATTGTCTCTGGATTACTGTGATTGTTATCATATGTTACTATTTATTTGGGTAATTTAGAAACTTAAATGCTGCAATGATTTTAAATGTGGTGATTCATTTTAACAATGAAATGTATTAGTTACATCCATTTATGCAAAAGCCTTTGAAAAATAATGATTTGCAGAAGCATGTTTGTATGAAAGAAACAAAAATGCATGGATCCAACGGGAAGCCTAAGCTAATGCAGCAACTAGATGCCTTCTGGGAGTCCCTAAACAAGATCTGAAGAACAGCACTGTCCTGCTTTGTTTCCCAAACAAATCATATGCATAAACTCATCTGATTCCTACACCACATCAGCTACACTGTGGCTTGTTTAATTCTGGCAATGTGTTATCAGAATTAAACCACTAATTTATGATGGTCTTGTTGTGAAACTCATTTTGATGTATAGTTCATTCAATAAAATATAATTAAACAAACTATGGTTTAGAATATTGAACTTTGCCACTGCTCCAGTACTGAAGGACAAAACAGTTTTCATGACTGGTAACTAATGATAATCTTATCATTTATAAATTTATCTAATGTTTTTTGAGCCAATTGAGACTGTCTCTTTTTTTCTTTGATTACATACATGACACAATTCATACTAGGCTTAACTGTACTATTAAAATAAATGAATAAAAATTTTATTGGGAATTAGTCCCACTACATCCAGTGCTTTTTACTGTCAGATGAGTATTAAGGTTACACAGTGGTACAGATTCAAAGACAAAGAGATGCTCTGGCGAACAGTGATGCAGATGGGTCTATGACAATTCGCCACGGCCAACTTGCCACAGCCAACTCATTGCAGCCAACTTGCTGCAGGACAACTTGCCATGGCCATCTCGCCACAGGACAATTCGCTGTGGGATAAGAGTTACGCTAATATCAAAGAAACATTAAAGAAAGGATTCAAAAGGAGGAACAGAATGAAATGCAAATGGCAAAAATTACAATAATTTTTATTTATTGTAAATAATTAAATAGAATAATTGTCCTGCAGCGACTTCTCCCATAGTGAGTTGGCCATGTTGAGTTATCCCATGTTGAGGTGGCCATGTTGAGTTGGCTGCATCAAGTTGGTCATGATGAGTTGGCCATAGTGAATTGGCTGCAGCAAGTTGTCCCATTTCTGATGCAGATAGCATCTGGTTGCAACTCCATAATTTTTCTTTTGGATTATGCTATAGCTGCAAAGAGCAATCATACCATACTATTTGAGGAATTATGGACAGATGCCATGTGAGTATCCCATGTATTCAAAATACTTTTTTTTAATCTTCAAATCAAAAGGGTTACACCTACAACTAAATTGAGCAGGGACTTACAGATCAAATTGATTGTCAGCAAGTTATAAATATATGTGAATAAGAATTTCAACTTGTAATTATATACACAGATAGTCCTTAATGTACAACTATTTGTTTAACAAGGGTCCAGAGTGAGTTACGGCCCTACAACTGTTACTTCCCGCTCCACAAGAGCACATGATTGTGAGTTGGGCACTTGACAACTGGCTTGCAATGTAAGCCGTTGCAATGTCCTGCAGCCACATGATTTGGATCTTCCCAGCAAAGTCAATGAGGGAAGCAGATTCACTTAACAACCACACAATTCATTTAATGACTACAGTAATTGATCATAAAATTGGGTGGTTGTGTAATGACTCACTTAATGACTGCATCACTAATGACTGAAATTCCAATCCCAACTATGATTGTAAATCGAGGACTACCCATATGTGGAGATATTTTTGACTTAGAGAAGAGACATTAAGTTGATTTTGTCCCAAAATATTGCTGACCAATGATTTAACACTTTGTAGTTTGAGGTTCAGTGTGTGGAATGAACTTAGGCACTGAGTTTATTTTAGGCACTGTTTGAGAAATGCAGAAATTATCAATGTTATGTATTGAACCTTTACTACATAATGGATACTATTTGAATTGTATCCTTCAAACATCAGATTATATTGCTAATATTGAAAAAGCAGTTAAAATTATGTTCAAAAACAAAAATACACACAAAAAGAAAATGAAATTTGGACCTATAGGTACACATTTATGTATAAATTATATGTACAAATTATATGTATATATAGGACCAAGTTCTATTTCCTTTTTTTCAGTTGTTTCTGGTTTTCTATATTATTTTTTTCAGTGTCCATTTTCACATCTTTTAGTTAAAGCACAAAAAATACTTATATATAAGCCATCTTTGCTCCATTACATGAGTCTTGAAAGCTTTGTCAGAAGAAACATGGACAAGTTGGTAAGTCATTACACTGTGTGCCTACTTTTGTCTTAATGTATTAGGTGAATTCATTTTATTATGGTTTATAAAACAAGTAATACAATGTAAGAAATAGCTAGTTGTAATTTACTCAATAAAACATTATCAGACAAAGTATGCCTAGCTTGAAGTAGTGTGTGAACACAGACACATTAACACTGTGTGTGCTTAATTCAGATTATGAACTTTGAACCAAGTAGAGATACTGAAATAAGTATTCCTATAAGACTGCATACCTCATCATTTTGTTAAATTTCAATATAATTATATTATGTTTCTTATTTGCTCTGTGGTTGGCAAACTTCAGTAATATCAGTTTCTTGAAGCATTTTTCATAATTTATAAAAATATTATTTTTCCAAAATGAAAATGCATTGTTTGGGGGGAAAGTGAAATTATCTCTAAGAATCACATCAGATGTCGAAGGGTTGAAATAAGAAAGTTGTATTTTGCTCATATACTTTAGAATAGACCTCTGGATAGCATTCTCCTGAAAAAAATGTTTTTTCCCCAATGACCTTAGCTGAGATCTGTCACAAGATCTCTATTTGCCCTTGCATTTACATGAAGCCCACTTGGGTGTTGCCTTGATTTCATGACTTTCATTTCAGTGATCAGGGATTCTGAAAACTATAGAGACCAAAACAATTTGAATCATGTGGTCATTCCTAGTTTATGGTAACATCTGAGTTCATAAATTATGTTGAACCCAAACAAACCATACTAGTTTGGAGAGATTGTGAGTCTGTCTCTGACTTTTTAATCTTCCAACTTGGCCACTTTATGTACCTAATGAAGAAAAGCAGTGAAATAAGTGTCACAGTGTCCCACTGGCTTTGTTTATGGAATACCACCAACTAGCCAGCTACATTTTAATCTAACTGCAAACTTTAAGACTCTTTCTATATCAATCAATGTCAACACTGGGTAAACATTTTTACACTAACCTAGGGTAAGAGGGTCAGGTGGGCAGAGAAATTGGGTTCAGATACAGCTTGTTCCCAGTTCAATTCCTAGAATTATTGCCTGTATATCCTATCAGTTTTACTTAATTAGGAGCGAGATCTAGTTGAATTCACGAGGATTTACTTCAGAAGTGAATTGACCCTTCAGGAAGAGTTGTCTTTTAAGTCCCCCCCAACACTCTCCCTGCGTGCGTTTTTTCGTTAAGCAGAGGCGAGCAGGTGCTATCTCGTAGTTGCAGTTTTGGAAAGACAGAACTGTCCTTTTTTAAAAAAAAAATATTTTTTTAAAAAACGCGGAAGGGTGGCGCGCTCTCTCTCTCTCACACACACACAGACAGACACACACATCCTGGAGTGACTTTCAGGCTCACCCACATACCACGTAGGCTGGTGGGGAGGGGAAAGAAAAAGGGAGAAGCCAGTCAGAACAACCGGAGGAGGAGGGCATGTGTTTGGGACTCTCCAAGTGGTGGAAGGAGAGGCCGAAGGAGGCGGCAGCCTGAGAATTTCTGAGGGCTCACAGGCCTCTCTGGCTGGGCGGCGGGGGGAAACGAGAGCGGGGCGGCCGCTGCCAGAGAACGCGCGCGTGGGTGGAAACGCCGACCTAACCTCGCGCTTGTCTCGCAATTAGGGTCGCGGAGCAATAAAACCCACTCTCTTTTCTTCTAACCCCTCCCCCCCCCCCGCACCCACCTACCCACCCACCTCCGCTAGCCCTGCCTTCTCCTTCCCTCTGTGGCGGCTAGTCTCTGCTGGCCCTGCCCACGTTTCCCTGTTTCCCTCCCCCCCCCGCGGTCATGTGTTGCCTTTTTTTTGTTGTTTGCAGTGGAAACAATTTCGCCTTCTTCTAGCACCTCCGACCCAAACCGCTACTCGCTCAGACGGGGGGTGGGTTGGGGGGGAAGATAGGAAAGGAAGGGGAGGCGACGGCTGGAGCGTTGAGGCGAAGCAAAGAGGGGCGGCGGGGAGGGGGTGAAACTGCAGCAGGGTCCCATGCTCGCCTCGGATTTCCTTTTCGGCTCTGGGCGCCCCTCGCTCTTTCCCTTCGGCCACATTGTTGGCTTCAGGCTGGGGGAGGAAGCAATGCCTTGTTCAATCGGATGAAAAGTTTGCATAATGATCACGGGAAAGGCGGCAGGGAAAATCTAGAACTCACCCCGGACAGGTAAGTTTAGATTTTTTTAACATACGTGTGTGCGTGCACGCGTGTGTGTTTAGTATATGGTCTGGGCGTTTTGTCTTCTGCTTTCTGGGTAGAGATTCTCTTTTCAACCGTAATACCTTCGCTGGGAAGATTGCGTAAGATTCTCTGCATTGGAATCGAAAGAAGGGAGGCTAAAAAAAAGCACAAGAGGGACAAGAAAAAGGTGAATTGGGCGCAAGACGCAGTAAAATCAGTTCGGAATGTCTAAAAACAACTTCCTGTTCCTCTTGGAAATTAGGGGATGTAAATCCTCTTGGTGTTGTCAGGTGAAGCGGGTCGAACCCAGAGTTTGCAGGCACGATCCGAATGTGTAATTTTATTATTGCTGCTTTAGTTCTGATAAGACCCTTGACGAATATAGAGTTAGCATTGTGTTTTAAAGTTGGGGGGGTAGTTTGAGGACGAACTCAACCTTTACAACATTTGTAATATTTTTTTTTTTTTTTGCGACAATGATTGCTTCCAATTGCTTCATATAGTTTGGGGAGAATTTTTTTTTCTCAAGTTTTAAAATCCCATCTTTTTTTAAACTAGTAGAATGAGCTTTAGCACTAAGACTTTTGAAATGATTTTTACAGACATAGATTCATAAGCTTTTTGGGAGGGGGCGCGCCTATACGATGGCGTGATATAGAAGAAGTTAGGCCAATGCAAGGTTTAAGATATTCGACCAGCATTGAAGGTATGTTCGCTGCAAATGGCACTGTATAGACATAAGTGCAGTTTTCTAGTCGCCTAGCAACGCTATTGATTGATTTGAATCCCAACCAATCAGCGGCCGCCTTCTCCCCTTCAAATGTTTTTGACAAGTACAGTAGGGAGTGTAGGCAAAGTGCAGTCTTCCTGACTGCTCTCTTCTTCAGTTAAAAATATTGGCCTGTTTTATTATTTCTTTAAATATATACTATTCAAATGTAGCTTTCAAATATATATCACTGCATAGATGTAAGTTATTTGGAGAAACAATAGTAACTAGTAATTCTTCCTTTTTGTGTATTGTGTCAGTTTTACAACTCTAAATGTTAAAACCAGTCGCTGTGCTCAAGCAGCAGTAACGTTCATTTTACACACACTGGTGTCAAATTCTGAGTGCATCTGATAATAGTTACTTCTTTACAAAATATTTGTTGCTAAGTTGTACGTAATTGGTTAGAATTTTGTTAGAATTTTGTTAGAAATGGTAGACAAGTTATTCCCTTGAGCTGGAGTTTAGCTGAGGAAAACTCAGCTGTGTTTCTAAAACTTATTTGCTGTATACCTTTTTCCTTCATGTAAATCTGAACTAGAATTTCTCTTTTCCATAATTCATCTTAAGTTATGAAATTGTCTGCTGTTGTTTCAACTGAACTGCTGTACACATGTTCTCAACTCTACTCTAGGTACACTAGAAATACTTAAGCATTTCTTTTGCATCACTTCTGGAAATTGTTACTCTTGGGCACATGAAAGAGGCACTTCTTATAGTTTCCAAGCTGTTGATGTTGAAAAGTACATGGTATAATGCACATTAAAAAAAACCCTCTCCTTCAGCCATGCACTGCATTTCTCATTAAGTTATTTATGTTTTTCAATGATTATTATTAGAATCCATGAGACATTTCCAGCATGATCCAAGGTTTGCCCTGTGGTATTCAGTGGCTTTTTTTCTACATAAACATAAATAAAATCACATGCTTAAAACATGTAGTAAAGTGGTTGTGGCTAATAATCCAAACCAATTGTTTGGTAGGTTATAATTTTAATTAACTCAGAGCATATTGAAAACCACGAAGTTAACCCCGTATCTATAGAATTGGAAAGAGTTGCCAGTCTAACATAAGCTCTTAGAAAGAAGCCCCTAGTTTTTGTGTGAAAATTGATGGTATTATATAGTCCTTTGGGAGAATGCTGGCAAGTAAGCAAATTAAACTGAAAGAGAGCAGCATGTTGTCATAGCAACACAGCAATTAAATTATGTTGTCAGCCATGATATAATTTTCCTATTTAAAAGCTTGCTCATGGGATATAAGTTCTCTGTACTGAATGCATTTGGCCACATTGCTTTCAACTAAAGGCGGTGAGATTAATGTTTTAGGGATACACATTGCAGTAATCTCCCTTACTTCCTCAGTGCTTCCATGTTTCAATGTACTAACAGTGTCTTCACTAGGCAGCATTTCTTCACACTAAAACAGCATTGTGAAGAAAAACAGCATTGAAAACCCTTCTTGAGCAATGTTTATGGGTACTCTCACTACTTCCCCCCCTTCTTTCAAACAAAGGATATGTAGTTTCCAATTTTGTAATTTTAAAGAACATCTTAATCACATTTTTGTTCTTAATTGTAGAACTTTGTTTAAAGTGTTATCAATACATTTTCTCATTAGTAGCAGTGGCATGAAATAGATTCATTTAACTTTTTCAAGTATTTTAATATTTTCCTTTAGCTTCATTTTTTCAAAGTTTTATCTCCAAGTCTTTTTTTTTCTTTTTGTGTTTTTTCTTCAACTCACCTTAATGACCTCTTATGTAATTATAATTTTTTAAATGTTTTGAAGAATCTTAAGAGCATCAAGTCTTTTACATAGGTTTTTAATATGTCATACTAAATTATTATAATTTTTTTACATTGAAGATGCTTCTAATAATTTTGCATGTTTGTTTTCTTTAATAAATTCAGTTGCAGAGTGTTGTTTAAGCTCAAGATCTTCCCCAAAGAGTCTCCTAAGAAGTTTTAAAAGTGGCATATGCTGAAGGCATTACATTGAAGAAAGCCTGGTTATATGTTTGATGAGTTTATATAAAAAATGTTGCACTATATAGAGACTAACCATTTAAATCTTCATGTAATGCATTGACACTACACTATAAAATATGCTTATAATTGTAATTGATATAAAGGAAAATATATTCTAGAAAAGTTGCACAGATGTAAAGCCTTCCTTGAATGAAGCTCAGATATCGAACTAATTGACAACTATTGACAACTTTATCAATAGTACAGAAATATTTTGACATTTCTCTAGATTGATTTTTTTCAGTGTCCAGATCTAACCTACATGTAGATTTCTAGTTGGTCTCCTATCCAAACACTAATCAGGATACATACTGCTTTTTTTTTAATTTCCATCAAATGGCTAAAAATGCTTATTAACAAATATAGACTACCTCTAAAGAATTACCTTATTTTAATTTAGAGATGCTAATTTTATAGTGAAGTGTGAACATGCTTAAACTTTGATGATATTTGTGGCATATCTGTCAAACTAGTGCCTAAAGGATCCAGTGTTTATAGTTAGCATGGAATTTTGCATATGGCATAAATACAACTAACACAAGCAACTTAGTCTACACTTTATCTTATTATAAACCATTATGTAAAAGTCTTGATTGACCAAAGCCATGATGTGTAGTGGTGGTCAGTATCTTGAGGATGACAATATTATATGGAATACTGATTGAGGATAGATAAAATAATCATTGTTAATCAACTTGTTTCAGAGAAAGAGTAAACTGCTTAAGATATGGCTTTGATTGCTTAATCTTGACAGCTGAAATTAGGTTTAATTAATGTTTGTAATACTTTCTGAAATATTTCCCTAATAAATATCAGATAGTCAGGCTATTTGTTTGTATACATTTTCTAGCTTTGGTGCCTTTTCCTTTTTAAAATGTAATATAGCTTGATCTATTTTTGCATATTATACTCTGAGCCCAGTATAGCAACAACATTATCTACTGATCTGTGTATGACATCACTGTTCATGCTTTCTTCTAAGTCACGCTTGTCACATTCATTGTTTATTGTAATTTCAGCTAAATTTGTCATTGTGGGGGGTGAATTCTTTTTCTATATATACAACTTTTCTCTGCTTCTCTAACTTGTATTTAGATCACTAAAATTTAATTCTGAATGCATACCACAAATTCTATTGCAATTTCTTTGGGAATCTGAGTGAATGCTTGGTTTTAAATTTTGTGTGTGTGTGTGTAAACATGGAGTTTTGCCTGTTTGTGTATTTAGTCAAAGTTACAGAGGCTATAATTATAATGTGGCTGTGCTCACACTGGAAGTGAAACAGCCGAAATTAACATGAAGCAACTGGTCTTAAGCTCTCAATTTTGTATGCTTACTACAAAACAGTAACCGTTATTATGACCAGTGATATTGGAGTCCATATGATATGCTAGTTTGGGAGTAAGTACAATTGATAGCATTTGCTTATTTCTCAAGTTAATGGATAAAGCATGATGTTCTTGGTTTTTGTTGTTTATAGGTGGAAAAATTGATGTATTTCAAAAAATACAATAATGTTTATTGCAAAAATTAAAATTTCATTGTCTTATTCTCTGAATGTTGCTTGTGTCGGCCTGGATATTTGCGTGTGGGAGGGTGCATAGCTATTGGACTTTGTAAAGTGCCCAAATACAGGCTAGAAACAGTTATTTGAATGTTATTTTCTTTTTATCTACCTAACCTTTTTTGTGTAAAATTTGGATTTATTTTATTAGGAGCCTCTGACTAAATGGGTCCAGTTATGCCTCCTAGTAAGAAGCCAGAAGGCTCGGGAATTACCATTTCCAGTGGACTGAGCCAGTGTTATACAGATGGTGACCTATCAAAAACTCTACAGGATGAGGAGGACTTAGACTTTTCTTTGCCTACTCTTCGACTGGAAAAAGATCCTGTAGAAGATGAGGAACTTACCAATTTGAATTGGTTACATGAGAGTAAGAACTTGCTCAAAAGTTTTGGGGACTCGGTCTTAAGAAGTGTTAGCCCAGTTCAAGACCTGGATGATGATACCCCTCCATCTCCTGCTCATGCTGACATGCCCTATGATGCCAAGCAGAACCCAAACTGTAAACCACCATATTCATTTAGCTGCCTCATATTTATGGCTATTGAGGACTCTCCAAACAAGCGGCTTCCTGTGAAGGATATATACAACTGGATTTTGGAACACTTTCCTTATTTTGCAAATGCTCCTACTGGATGGAAAAATTCTGTGAGGCATAATCTGTCATTAAATAAATGTTTTAAGAAAGTGGACAAAGACAGAAGTCAGGTGAGGCTGGAATAATGTCTTAAAATCCATTTAGTCTTCTAATCTTTATTACTATTTTGGGTTTTGTTGTTGTTCTAGTTAAAGTGGATCAAGCAGTCATATGTCTCCTCTTTCCTCACTCTCAGTATTGCTCTATGCATTTTAAGAAATAGTATTTGATCTCAAGTGGTTCATTCATAAAACATTGAATTTTTTTTTGTCTAGACAGCTGTAAGATATTGTTTGTATAAATATGTAGTATTCATTTTTAAATTCTATGTTATATATATCTCTACGATGCAAATACAGGCTATTTTGTTTTATTCATGATTTTTAGATAAACCAGGTGCATGGAATCACATAGAATGAGCTGAATACTATGCTTGGCTTTATATACATCTGTGCAATTTTTGCTTCTCTTCCACTTTAATTAAATGTGAAGAAATTGATTTCTTATGTCTGTGTTGCATGCACAGACTTTTGCAATCTTGCAGTTTTCAGTTTATTACTAAACAGTAATTTTTGCTGCATATTAAGATTTCATTTATAACCATCTGCTGTAACTTTGGTTTATTTTGGGTTGTTTGCTGCCATGCAAGGAACTGGTGAGATCTATATCTTAAGTTCAGTAAAATGCACAGATTGACCCATGGAAAAAAAATCTAGGAATCAAAGAATATGTTTTTGGCTTGGTTTTTTGCTTGCTTAAATATAGATAAAGTATTTGAGCTGAGGAAAAATGAAAGTTTTAAGTTTGGCACAAAACAAGCACTGTGATTTGAAATAAATAGCTTATGTACAGATTTTCTACCCAGGATTGCATTTTACAGAAGATGCTTCTATGTACTTAGTCTTTCTGGTCATTATTTTATCACTGGCAGCAGATCTGGAGGTTTAAGCACCTGCTTCCTAATTGTGTGCACTAAAAAAGCAAAAATTGAATGTAGGATCATTTTTATACCAAGGTTGTTCTTTCTGATTGGATAATGATCTCTTGCCATTGCTTTAGTTGTTGAATTATATCATCTAGTCTTTTAATGAATCTGTTATGATCTAAATCTTCTTGTAGCTACTTCTGAGACACACCAGTATTTCCATTAGATGGTATCTCTTGTTGGTAAAATGTAAAATCTGAGATTAAGAATGATTTGAGGAATGTTTGTATCTTGCACAGCTGTGTTAGAAGCAACACATAAATGATATTTGTGCAGTACACACCTTGTTACTATGATTGATGCCTCCTTTCTATCAAATCCAATGTATTTTCGACTTTCTGTGACACACAGCAGTTAAGTCTTAAAGTGCATATATATATATATATATATATATATATATATTTCTCCAAAATGCTTGTAAATGTAAATCTACTGAGTTATTTGGTAACCCCTGTTTGAGGAAAAGACATTTGATATTCAACAGGCTGAAGCAAATGTAGATTATTTTGAGCATTCTTTAGTGTTGGTTTCTTGTGTGTGTGTATGTATGTGTGTGTGTGTCAGAAGAAAGGAATAATGCAAGTATAACACATTACTTTTCAGATGTAGACTTTCAACCTGTTGACTTTCTGTATTGTCCAACTTTCCTTTGGGATCAAGCAACCAGATTTCTGTTGTGTTAACATCTTTTCCAGCTGTTTGTAGTCTCCTACTGAGAATCTGATAAAGGTTTTTAAAATGTGATATTAAGTTATAAGTGGAGTGGATGTATTATCTTAAAATCAAAGTGATTTAGTCATAAATTGTTAGGAAAAAATAATAGGTGATAAGTAGCTGTTTTGAAATCCAGTCTAATTTCAAATGGTCATGATACAATTATAAGTTGAGGACTACCTATCTATACAACATATTCCACATAGATACAGTGTTATCTAGGGCATGAAACAGTCCTGTTTCTCCAGGGAATGGGGATGGTTGGACTACAAGTTCTATGATTCTCAACAACATTGTCTACATCAAGTAGGATATGAGTTTGAATACTTCTAGTTAAACTCAAATATAAGGTACTGGCTTGGTAACATTATGTTACACTGAAGTTACATCAACAAATAATGTATTAATTTTAGGCCAAGCATCTAGATTTTCTTTTTTATGCTATTAGTTACAACAGTGCTAAGGTGCTAGTAATCCCAGTTTTCAAGTTTATCACTTGAAAAACAAATAGATCGCAGACCTCAGCTAATCAGCATTAATAAAAATAAGTATGTATGGCCTCAGTGACATATGCGTTGATACTTTTGGGGTCAAACTTGAAACTTGATGAATTACCAATGTTTTTCTTTTTACTAAGCCTGAAAAATATTTTTCCATACTTGGAAAAAAAGCATTTTTAAAAATTTCTTGTACTTAACATGTAAATTTATAAATCTGATAATTTTAACTGCAGTTTACTGTAAAATATTAAAGTACTATTAAGCTTGGTTCATGAACTCCATTTGAAAAGATAATTAGCCATTGCTTTACTTTATTTGTTCAAACTATTAATCTTGTTTGCTTAACTCTTCAGGCAGAATAGAAATATTGTAAATAAATTGATTTTGTGAGTTCAAAACCTTGTTTTGAAAAATGTATAATGTGGCATACCATATGAGTTTCCCTCGATTTACAGTGGTTTGTTTAACAAACATTTGAAGTTACAATGGCATTGAAAAAAGTGACTTATGACCTTTTCCACACTCACGACCCTTGCAGCATCTCCTGTGGTCATGTGATCAATATTTGGATGCTTGGCAACTGGTTCATATTTATGACATTTGCAGTGTCCCATATGTAGTGGTAAAATGGTTAAAAATCTTTTTATCCAAAGTTGTTATTTTCCTAACTGCTTTGTTTTATTTTTGTTGCAAAGTGTAATTGAGTTGAATTGTGGTTTATCTTTATTCAAAATTTGAGCCATGTAATTCCTAAAATAGAAGCTTATAATTTGATTTCAGCATGTTTAAAAAAATGTTTAAAAATTTTTTTTAAACATGCAACTCAAAACTTTTCTAAAATAATAAAAGAAAGCAAAACTTAGTCAGGAGTAAGTTATACATAACACCCAAAATCTCTTTAGCGTTTGGATTATTTTTTTTTTCTTTTTCTTAAGCTTTTTATTCTTTTGGCAGTTCAGACTCAGTTTTGTTCAGTTAAAACTTTTCGGTTATTTAATGTTCTGTTGAAATTCATTAGAACTTTGTTGAGCACTTGGGTCCATTTTCTTTTTCAGAAAGTGAACAAAAATTAATTGGAAAATAAATGCTCATTTAATTTAGACTTCTCTTTATAATTTGTCTTATTATCCTGAGTATTTGTATTCATATGTGCTTTGGCAGCTATAAAACATTTGGGATGCTGCAGTGCGGAGTTTCTTTTTTAAAGCAAACTTTAGAAAATGGTTTAACTTTGATTTTCAGAAAATAGGATGTTTCTGCTTGTCTTTTTCCTGTTAGATCTATTCCAGTGAGTTTGGGGATATTTCCAATAGAACACAGGTGAGAAGCAAGTTACATTAGAAAGGATAAATTTCTAGAAATCAAGAACACCCCTCCTCTCCCTTGTTCAAGCATCCTTTATTTATCCTTTGTCAATCCTGATGTTTGATCCAAACATTTTAAGGAACTCTAAGAATATTGGTTTGCCCTTTTGATATATTTGAGTGCAACATGTTATATTGGTTTAGCTATACAGGGATAGACAGAACATTTGAGCAGGCTACGAGAGTAGTTAAATTCAGTGTCTACTTAAAGAGCAAAAAAAAAATCTTACAGAACTCATCTGGAAGGGAAAAATAGAATGAATTGCAAATAGCAAAAGTTACAAAATAAAAGTAAGTGGATAAGCATATGAATAAGTTTGGTCTACTGTGAATTAAGCCAGATAGGATATTTTTGCTACAGCCTGTTGCACAGCTGTAGACTCATGCTACCTTTAAAGAAAAGAAAATTGCTATCGTTGCTTGGAAAGTTGCTTACTTCTCTCCAGTGGAGTTAAAAAAATATAAGCATGCATTTTAAGCATATGATTTCATAGCATAACTAATAGTCTCTTGCCAATTAACAGATTCGGCTTAATTGAGAATAATAGCAATATTTTGGGTTTCATGTTGGACAGTTTCATTAAATGAGCAATGTCGTTCTAAATTTTTTCAGTGTTTCTATTGGAAACTTGGTTTTTAATCTGTTGTTTTTATTACTGTCCAAAAGAAGGATGCGTGGCAAATGATAAACGGGTAGTCCTTAACTTACAGCAGTTCATTTAGGGAGCATTCAAAGTTATAGTGGCACTGAAAAAGTGACTTAGTGACCATTTTTCACACTTATGACTATTGCTGCATCCCCATGGTCATGCGATCAAATTCAGACAACTGGTTCATATTTATGATGATTGTATTGTGTGGGCATCATGTGCTTTTGCAACCTTCTGACAAACAAAGTCAATCAGGAAGCAGCCATATTACTAACCTAACAACTCCAGTAATTCACTTAACTGTAGCAAGAAGGCCATAAAATGGGGCAAAACTCATTTAACAAATGTTTCATTTAGCAACAGAAAGTTTGGGCTCAATTGTGATTTTAAGTTGAGCACTTACCTGTACTTCCAAAATTACACTTTAAATCCTTTTAGCTCTGGGAATTTGTGGGCATTTATAAACTGATTCTTTCAGTTTTTTCAGTTATGAACATTATTTTCACTTTAATAATAACGTAAAAGAAATGCTTTTTCAGTTTGGAATGCTTTGTTATTTTATAAATTCAGTAGTAGGACACAGTTTTTAAATATTTGTTGAATAAAGCAACATTGGTTAGAGATATACAGTGTATTAAACCATAAATCATAGGGTTACACAACATGCTAGATGAAAACTTAAATTGTATCATGACTTGGGCTATTATTATACGAATCTAACAAATCTCACACAAAATGTTTCCCTCAGTTTAAAACTTATATTCACTTGTTGGAAGACTTCTTTTTCTGAGCTGCAACTTCCTCTAGCTTAATGCCTGTATTTTGAGGGCTAATGTTTCCACTGTAATGAGAGTCTCAGAATTATTTATTTGGACGACATAGTTTGGAAAAGTTTAAGTGATAAGATTTTAAAGGATCCCCTGTATTTAAACATTTTTGAAATGTGTGGTATTTATTTAAAGCATTTTTACTCTTCAGTTAAAAAGTACATGAATTACAAAAAGCAGTAACATAATAGACCTAGTGCTCAAAAATAAACTTAAAAACACACTGTTTGAGAGCAAGATTGGAAAGGAATGGTAAAATGAAGAAAATTGAAGCTCAAGTGGTAATTCCTAATATTAAAGCATAAATAGAGCCCATCTAGATCATATCAAAGGCTTATCCATTCCAGCATTCTCTTCCCACGTGATATAAATATGTGAGCTGGAAGAGAGACAATTCAGGTAGCATTATGAAAGGCAGCCAGTAGGTAACAGTTCTTGAATGGCCAAGCTGTCTTTAATTACCAGTGGAATCGCTCAGCCTCTCCTCTTTAACTACTTTATGCTGTCTGGTGGAATCACTTTGCTTAAAATAGTACAGCAAATAACTGTGTTTTTCAAGCTATGAAAACTCTATTATGGCATTGCATATATTAGTGGCTTGCAAAAATTGACCAGTCTCCTAGGCTTAACAAAGAAAAACAAAAACAAATTCATTTTTGTGCTAAGCATGAAAAAGCGACCATCCAATCTGGTATCTATGCGGAAAAGGGATATGGTGTTCCTCTCTGCTTGGCTAGCCTGCTTTATGCTTATATGCAATTTCTGGTTGCCTGTGGCTACCAGTTTAGAACTTAAATATTAGGCTATGGGGAATACTCACTGTCTTATAAACTGCAGCATAGGTATAGAGATGTGACATTGTTTTTAACAACATCTCTGAGATCAGAGATCTGAATCCCAAAAGTTGCTTAAGCATCTAATGTGTTGGGGGCTGTGTTCCTGTGAAGGATAACAAACATGCAAAGGTACACGTAATAGAATAAATAGATGCTGAAATACAACTTTCAGGAGTATTGTATAAACCACGCTAAGAGGCAATTGAGCATTTTCTTGAAAAATCCTAGCTCAGGGGTGTCAAACTCAAGCTTGCAGGCCTGATTCAACCCACAAGGTGCTTAAATCTGGCCCACGGAGCCAGCCTGGAAATAGCAAAGGACTGGCCTGCAGTGCCTCCAGCAGGCCCCTGTGCCCGCCAGTACCCTTCTTTCAGCCTGGATAGTCTCCTGCAGCACTCTGCTGGCCAAAACAGGGCATGGAGGGTGCACACAGGGTGCTACAGGAGGTGACTGTCCTGTCTCCCACATCTCCCCCCGCCCCCGGTCTGGCCTGCGGAGAAGTACAATGCTGATCCGGCCCTGCCCTCGAAATCCAGTTTGACATCCCTGTCCTAGCCTAAAACTGCCGAGGTGTGGTGCTATCATTCATATAATAATTTGAAAAAAAATGTGTTCGTCCCTATTGCTTTTAATCTCAAGAACAGAAGCTTGGTATACTGGATATGAGGAACTGATTTTACAGTATCAGTTGGCCAAAAGATATTCTGCCTCCTTTTCTTCAGTATTCAGTATTTAGCACAGGTTTTGAGTTGTTTTGTGCTATCACTATAAGTTCAAAATTATGCTTTTTTTGTTTCATTTCTGTATTAGAGCTACAGCTCCCAGAATTCCACGCAGCAAAGTTCATACTGGTTGACAATTACTGGAGTTGAAATGTGCAATATCTTAAGATGGCATCAACTTGGGAAAGGGGGGGCATATTTCCATGTATAGTATTTCTATTTCATTGTACAATCTAATATCTAAGACTTATAGTTAAATATTCCATTTTAAAATATCCATACCCTCTGTTACCAATTGTAATTTAACCAGAAATAGTATTGCTAAGCGATGCAGTTATTAGGCACATAATATGAATGCATTGACTTTGGATAACAATTCCAGCAGTTCTGGCTCACGTTGGTAAGTAAATCTTGTGCATTTAAATAATCCACAATGATGTGATCTCCAGTCTGCTACTCGATTGACTTTTGCTTGTTGGAAACTGATAGTGAAATTTGCAAATGGCAGTAATATGATTGTAAGACGTCTCAACATAATTGCAAGCTGGTTACTAAGTGTCCAAATCATGATTACCTGACTGTGGATATACTGTGATGGCCAGAACCAGGGGTGGGATTCTACCAGTTCAGACCGGTTCAGTAGAACCGGTTGTTACGATTCTGCACAGTTCAGAGAACCAGCACATGCACGACATCGCTGACTGCATTCTCCCCGCCAGCTCCACCCCGCCCAGTCATTCCTTATGGTATTTTTTTCTTTTTTTTCCTCCCAATGATCAGCTGTTCCAACAATCAGCTGTGCCGGGATCCCCCTTGCTGTCTTTTTGCTTCTCCCAGGAGGCTTCCCTGAGGCCCAGGAAGCAAAAGGAATGTGTGGGGAAGGATGCTGTGTGACCCCCCTGTGCTCCGTTTTTTGCCTCCTGGGCCTCAAGGAAACCTCCTAGGAGCAAAAACGGTCTCCCAGGAGGCTTCCCTGAGACCCAGGAGACACAAAAAAGGAGGAAAGGGGGGTGCTGTTGCAAAAAAAGCTATGCCCACCCAGTCACATGGCCAGGCCCACCTAGCCACTCTCACAGAACCAGTAATAAAAATATTTGCATCCCATCCCTGGCCTAAACTATGAGGATCCATCCTAAGTAACCTTGTTAAGCACTATCATAACTTTAGATAGTTGCTGAACAAGTGGATATTAAATTAAGACTAACTATATACATGCTTTTAGGTTATATTAACAATTTATAGTTCCCATATTGAAAACTCTTAAAACACATGATATACACCATGAAAAGGAAAAAGAAAATCAAGGAAGTGAAATTGAGAATTGAAATTGAAATTGAGAAGAAACATGTTTGATTGGAACAATGTATAAAAAGGACTACATAAACATTTGGTGCCAGTTCTTCTTTTCCCTATAAATTAATTATGTCAGCTTTTTTCCCTCCTACTTTCTCAAAATGTGAAGATAATGTAATTGTAATTGATAATGTACTTGAAATATTGATGTTTTCTTATGTGTGTAATTTTTGCAGCCTCAGGTCTATAGCTTTGATGGTGGTGAGAGAAGAATGCTTGATATGTTAACAAATACAGATGGCAACATTTTGTAATAGGAAGCCACAATATTTGCTCAAGAATGTTTAGGTTGGTCATTGAATTTCCAAATCTTGCTGGTAGAATGTAACTTCCAAAATTAAACTTCTTATTCAAAGTAGTCTATTTAGCCATCTCTGTTTGATTAAGAAAAAGAACGCAATTAATTTTGTTTCTACTTTCGCTTCTGGACTTTGTGCTTGGGGTAAAAAGAATGAAATTTTGATTTGGCTTTTGCTGATTATTAGATAGATTTGTTGTTATAGAAATGGCAACTGTATATTATCATATAAAAGTAAAAAGTGGGGTTTTATGTTGCCACTTTATTCTACAGCACCAAAAGGATCGGAAATCAATTTTTTTTTTCTTTTTCTTTTCCCTTTTCCCTTACACTTTTCTCTTCTTTTCCTCCCTTATTTTAACATTATTTTCATTTTTCTTTGTACTTCTGTATTTTACATTTTGATAAACTAATAAAATACTAAAAAACAAAAACAAAATTAAACTTCATGCAAAGCTATGTCAAGTATCAGGAAGGACATTTGTGTGCCTAAAATCTGAATGGATGATTTAGTTCTGTAACTTGGGTCTTGCAGGCATGTATTTTTTCTGTGAGATGAATCCATCACAATGTGAGGTCATATCCCAATCATAGGATATGTTAGACGGAGCAGAGTTTTTTTTGGCTAACAGAACAGGCCTGCCATGCTTGTGAAGCGAAATATATATTTCTTAATTTCTAAGCCTTATTGACTTTTTGAGTTGGTCTGTACTATTTTCTTTATCTCCAATGGAAGGGAATTAAGTATTCTAGCTCTTGAACTGGCATACGTTTTCTTTATGCTTTGGGGATGATTGGAATAACACAATAAGATTGCTAGAATGCTAGCAATCTTCCACTGTATATAATACACTTTTGATTGTACTCAAAGTATTCTCTTTTCAGTCAGCATACCAGCATCTGCCAGGTTTTGATAGTGCATAGGACTGCTCCTTTAAGTCATTGCCTATTTTTGTTGCTAGACTGGTATTCTCTTTATAGGTAAATTTTGTTACTTTTTAAAATATATATATTTTATTTTTTATGAAGCTGCCCCCAGAACATGTTATTGGGTGATCCCTGGGTAAGTAAGTACATTTATACTTACTTTTTATTTACAGATTTTAGAGTGATCTGTTTTAAACGTGTGCATATTATAGTCTAAGTCTGAATCCAATAGTTAAGTGCCACTTAAAATAAACAGTAGCTATTTCTATTTAATAAGGATTTAAATGTCTCATTAATTTTTATAAGGATTTCTATTTTGCCTTTATTTTTTTATTTTCCCCATAAAATAAATATGAAACAATTCACAGAGTCATATATTAGATAAAAACTAATCCTGAACAAGTTTCTAATCATATAATATCCTCAAATAATGGTAGAGATAGCTATTGTTATAAATGTAACAGAAAATAAACAAGGAAACAAATGGATGTTTTGACCGATAAGTGAAAGAGTCAAGAAATGTGATATAGTTTGTCCTTTAGTTTCCTAAAGCCCACTGTTTACAAAGCAGATTTTAGGAAAACCAGGTGTTATCCTAAGAACGATGTTGCCTACTGACGTTTTCTTCTGCTTTATGGAATAGGCTAGGAACCAGCAAACCTGTACTCACTATAAAAAAGGTTTGTTAAATACTGGGATTTTTCTGGCTGAGTAACTCTCCCACATGTTGTTAAATAATGTTAGATTTATGCTACATGCACTGGATTTTTATTGTAAAATGTCTTTAAAAAGTACCTTTTTTGTTTTCTTGGTGAAGTATGCTATCGACAGTTGTATACTAACAAAACTGACTTTAAAGTTTTAGATAGAAGTGGGGCATGGATGGGATGGCTGCTGAAAAACTACTGTCATTATAAAGGTCTTTGTAAGTAAAATCAGCTTGTATGTACAAGCCTGAAGTCTTAATGATGGCTTTGTAATTGTGACATGGGAGGTTTCTCCCCTTTTCTTTCTCTTACTAGTCAAATTCTGTATCCATTTGCTTTTGTTTCCATCACTTGAATGCACTAGTATGTCATCTGTTTAGTGCAATCCCTTTAGTCTGTGCCTTTCCTAGCTTTACTGCCATCTGGTCCTTGGCTATAGAGAGGAATTGTTCTTGTATATGTGACTCTGTAACAATGAGCATGCGGTTGATATGGAAAGTAAGCAGTTGCCTTAGCAACAGAGTTACTGATGTGGCAGTTCCTCTGCTTGCAGGCAAAGGATCGTGTTTAGTTCAAATGCATTATGCGGTTCTGCTATAATATGGTTGTGACTGGTGCTATTGCAGGTAAGACGTCTGCAAGCATCTTGGTTGCAGTAGCTGAAATTGTTTTCTCTCTCTCTCCCTAACTAGCCTTTAGATAGGAAGGATTTGTCTGCCAACCTTATGCCATGGTGAATTTTATAAAATTCAAACCAAGTTCATACCAATAATTTTTCTTCTCAGCCCATGGCTTTAGAGATGGGAGCCCTCTTGAGTCTGTTAATGCAGATGCCGCCAATTATATATTTTACAGTGCCATTTCTAGTTGTGTCCATCTTCCTCCCAATAATTCTTCCTATGTCTTCTCTGAGCTTTTAAGAGTCCTTGCCTTTCAAATGGCATTCTATTCTGCTTTTCTATGGTATCTTGGAGTGTGTATAGACTATTATAGTGGAGGAACTATAGTGGAGGAATTCCCTGCTAAATACTACACAATTCGAGATCAAGGGGACATTAAAGTCCATAGTTAAAACTATTATATTTTTAAAACAGATTTCTTTTTTTTAGGAAAGGTTTTGACAAAAGCACCTTTTAGCAAAATATGACAGACTGGGCGTTGGTAAATTTACCTGAGATACCCTTTCTATACACACTGCGAGGGAGTCCAAGATAGGGAAAGACTCCTCCTCCCACATATTCGAGCTAAGTCTGTTGAAGCTAAAAAAGCCAGTCCCTGCTACTGGTGCCCAGCTTTTGGCAAAGAAACTTGACAGATGTGATGTGTCTCTGAAAAACAAAACAGCGAGAAGATCCCTCCCCAACAATGACCAGATGAACACAGGGTGGGGCTGGACTCTCTCGCAACATGTATAGAAAGGGTGTCTCAGGTAAATTTACCAATGCCTATTCTCCTCCACGCTGCTACGAAAGTCCAGGATAGAGACATACCAAAGCCTGCATGTCCAAAGGAAGGTCTACGTCTGGTCCACTCAGTCCGACACTGGAAGAATCTTCTGAAGCACTGTCCTACCAAATTCTGCAGAGACGAAGGAGTCCAGTCGATAAATGGAGAGGGCGATGCCCTGGTAGCCGCCCTACAGATCTCCTCAATAGACACCTGAATAGCCCAGGCTGCCGAGATGGCTGCACTCCTAGTAGAGTGGGCTGTAAGTTTCTTGGGAACCATATGCTGTGGAAATACAAGCCCTGATCCATCTGCCCATCATGGATGGGGAAGCCTTCCCCCTAAGGAAGCTGATTGGAAGGACACAAACATCGCTTCTGTCTTGCAAAAGGTTACAGTTTGTTTTACATAGATATGGAGAGCTCTCCGCACATCCAATGTATGCCACTTGTGTTCCAACTCATGTTGAGGCTTAGGGCAGAAGTCCGGTAGGACTAGTTCTTGTGCCCTGTGGAACCAAGAATTGATCTTTGGAATAAAAGTGGGGTCTAATCATAGCACTACTCTGTTCTCATGAAAAATGCACAAGTCCTGTCTCACTGAGAGAGCTGCCAGTTCCGACACTCTTCCGGCCGACATGATAGCCACCAGGAAGGACATTTTGAGGGTCAAGAAGCAGAGATCCACCAACCTTAAAGGTTCGAATGAGGGTCCCATCAGGATCTGGAGTACTTTTGGGAGATCTCAAGTGGGATATCTATGAACTGCCAGGGGATGTAGGTTTGAGGCTCCCCTCAAAAACCTACGTATTGATGAGTGGTGGGACAGAAAGTTATAATTATCTTATGAGAATACTGAGGACAAGGCTGCAACCTGTCTGCAGAGTGTGTTTGGTGAGAGCCCTTTATCTAGACCTTCATGTAGGAACACCAACACATCTGAGATGGGTCCCAGGTGGCTGGAAGAGGGGGGAAGGTGTAGAGGAGACCTGGAGGTTATCTGCTCCAAAGTGCATTGGTCCCCTTCATTCCCTGGGTAGGAAACCTGGTAAAGAATCTGTCTAGCTGTGCATTCTGGGGAGTGGTGAATAGGTCTACTACTGGGGGACTGAACCTGTTGGACAGTTCTTGGAACAGGAATGGATGAAGGCACCACTCTGAGTGGTCAACCTTGGTACAACTCAGCCTGTCAGCCTGGATGTTGTCGACCCCCGAGATGTGGTTGGCTCTGAGGGACAGAAGGTGCCTCTCCGTCCACTCCTCCAGACGTTCGGCCTCCTTCATCAAGGATTTGGACTGGGTCCCCCCTGTCTGTTGACATAGAGGCCACCTTGTCTGTCATGATCAACACGTGGGACCCTGTCACCTTGTTCTCAAATGTCTCAAAGCTGGGAAGATGGTCCTGAGTTCGAGCCAATTGATGGGATGAGACCTGTCTGTCTGGGACCAACGACCCTGAGCTATCTCGCTTTGCAGATGTGCCCCCACCAGCCATAAAGACTGGCATCTGTTGTGATCATGAGTCTTGTCTGGCTGCTTGAAAAATTGGCCTTTCCTGATGGCCTGTGATTGCCACTACCAGAAGGAATATAAGACTGGTGGAGGAACTTGGACTCTGATGGATGAGTGGCTGGTTCCCGCCTGTTGAAATGGCAGTAAGAACCATTGCAGATTCTGGGCATGGAGGCAGGCCCACAACTAGGGCCTTGTACAATAGAGATTTGAACAAGGATGGCTTAAAAAGACCTGAAAAAATGGGTTGCTCAAGCTTTAAATCCCTCATCTTCTGATAGATTGGGATCTCTAACCTCCCCTTCTTCCTCCTCAGATATGGAGGAGTTACTTTGGTCTGAAGGATCCATAGAGCCCCTTTCCTCATATCCCCCCCAATCAGAATCAGTGGAAGGAAACCTTTGCTCATGAGGTCTGGAAAATCCCCTCTGTTCAGGAGGGACTACCTGAGGGAAGATAGGGAAAAATCCTAACCCCCCCCTCAGTCGGGCGAAGAAATCCTCCAGCAATCCCCTGTCTGATGGCCACAGAAACCATATCCTTAAGATCCTCAAACCTGTTGCTTTATAGGTGGATTCACTGGGCGAAGGCCAGCAGCTGTAGGTGTAAAGGTGGCCTCTGCCCTCTGCCTGTGCCCACCCTGGGGTAAATTACTCTGAGGATTGGATGCTTCTGGATAGCTTGCCTAAAACTAGGCCCAGATCTACTGAAATCCTGAGGGAAAATCCTCTCAGCTGCGCTCTCTAGGGACCATGCCTGAAGAAGACTGCTGGAGCCTAGTTCTGTCTTTCCAGCCCTGGATACAGCTGGAGGGCTGGCCTGCAGATCCCCAGACTGAGGAGACTGGTGGCTCTGCCCACTTCTCTGCTCCAGGCTCTTTGCAAATTGTTTCTCTGAGGTCACATGCCTTCTCTTCTCGGCCCTGACTTCGAATTTTAATGCCTTTTTAGTTGCAAAGGCCTTGGCCTTAATTTTTGCCGCTGCCTCCCTGACTGCATGGTCTCGTTGCCTCCTTTTCTTTGCTGGCCTCTGGACCATTTCAAAACATTGGGCCTCTTCTAGGCCTGGTTGGTCAGATTGGGCCTGTGTGCTCTCCATTTGTTCACAGGCTAAACACTGGGGGCACTGAGAGCTGCCTCACTAATGTGCCGCCCTCACTAGAGGCCAGGTGAATGGGGTCCCTCTGTAAGGCCTGAACAAGCCTCGATCTTCGTTAGAGGCTAATTAACGGCCAACGTGCCTCTGTAAGGCTGCTGGCTGAGAGGCGCTTCAAAACCGCGCCCTGACTCTCAGCTGTTCAGTACAGCCAACAAAAGACTTCCCCAGGCTGCATGCTATAAATTGCGGTGTGGGAGGCCTGAATAAGCAATCCCAGGCCCAAATTCACTTTTGGCTGTTCCAGTGCCGAAGCCTCGGTGTTAAAAGAGAGCAACTCCCCACTCTCTGCAACAACTAGGCTTCACTGGATCCCCGGGAGTTGCTAGTTTCGTTTTTGCTGTTTTCATGCTGCTGCTATGCTCCTATTTCCAAGACACGCAGCTCATGACAAGGAGCTGAGTCAAAGCTGGGGGCCAGTAGCTGGGGCTGGCTTTTATAGCTTTGGCAGACTCAGCTTGATGATGTGAGAGGAGTCTTTCGCTATCGTGGACTCTCATAGTATTGTGGAGGAGAACTGTTTGCTTTCAGAATAATCTCTTGAGTTCTTTTTCCTTAATTGTTTTTTGGTTTTTTTGCTTTAGCAGAGACAATTGCTTATAATTGGGTATGTTAGGGAATTTGCATATTGTATCCTGGATGTGAAAAAAGGACATACAATAGAAAGACAATTCTATGAGCTTGTTTTAAGAACTAAGTTTGTCCTTATTTTGTTCATAGGGACAAAATACAGTGATGCAGTTTTAATACATATATATATATATCCTTTCCTGTTTGTTTCTGTGAAATTCAAAATATGTTCTTTCTATTGAAAGTTTTTTTTCATTGATTATACAGTTTCCATTACCCAGTAACAACCTCCGAAAACAAAGATATATATATATATATATATATATATATATATATATATATATATATATATATATATATATATGCAAGTCCATTGCCCCAACATCAAATTCTAAATGTTCTAAAAAGTGATGCTTATTATTATACTACATAGATTTTATCTAATAGATTTTATCTATAGCTATTTAAGTATTAGTATGTGGAGTTCCAGGGTTCCAAATGGTCCCAAATGGTATTTTAGTGGACTCTATAGCCCCATCTGGTTATAGTTGTCTTGAAAATCAGTGGCATTGCAAAAGAAAATCTATTAAAATTGTAATATAAATTGAATAAAATAGGTTTTTAAAAGCAACCATTAATTTCCTCTAAAATCTAATAAAAACCTGTCCACCAAATTTTTTGTATCCTTTTTAATATTGATTGCAATCTCTGGCCATCAAATAGTTGTGCTTCTACATATCCATCTTTCAACTGAATGACTCTTAAGGTAGATCATTAGAAATTATTATTATTCAGGTTCCTTAAATTGATGTACATAGACATGCTGCACAGTCAGTTCTGTAACTTGTATATGACTTTCTCCTTTTTCTCCAATCTCAGAACAATGGCAGTTAGAGGCAAGATGAAGGAAAGCAAACGCCAGCATTTTGAAGAACTTTTTTCTTGTTGAACTCCCCTTGCTATGATGCTCTTATTAATGGGAAACAATTGCCAATGGAGAGGCTTCATTTTGTGTGGTGGTTGATTGATTAACACTAGATCCCATCCTCTATCCCCTCATCATATTCCCTCACTCCCATGTTTTTAGCTAAGTTTATTTTATAGTATTGTATCTATGTTATTATAATTTATACAGTTTTACCTTTTCATATTGCAGTCTGCTCAGTTACCAAATAGCAAGATGGGCAGCTAATAAATATTACAAATAAATAAATATTTCCAAATTTGCTGCAACATAATTTTTAAGATTGGTAAAATTAACAGGTAGACCTTGACTTACAAGCACAAATATCCGTTGCTAAGCCAGGCACTTGTTAAGTGAATTTTGCCCCATTTTATGACCTTTTTTTGCTACAGTTGTTCAGCAAATCATTGCAGTTGTTAAAGGAACCATATGTCTGTGAATCCAGCTCCCCACATTGATTTTGCTTGTCAGAAACCGGCTGGGAAGGTTATATGTGAGCCTGGGAAAGTGCAACTGTCATAAATACATGTCAGTTGCCGAATATCCGAATTTTGGTCGTTTGACCATGGGAATGCTGCATTGTTGATAAGTGGGGGAAATGGTCATAAGTCACTTTTTTTCAGTACCTTTCTAACTTTGAATGGTCACTAAAGGAATGGTTGTAAGTCAAGGACTACGTATACTTTGTACAGCAGATATGTCCCAAAGCTAACAAAGAGTTGACTATTAATGTAATATTTGAAAACCTGTACTTGTCACTCTATATTGCTATAATTTTTCTTTATAATTCAGGTTCATCATGCTGATCTGTGTTGTCCTTGGTAGTGATACAGAGATAAAACCACAGGTAATAGTAATGTAGTTAGGGGCTGCCTATGCACTGAATAAGCTGGTTTATGCAAAATGACTACTGTGTTCAACAGCAAAAGAAAGAATATTCTTAGGAAAGTTGCCAAGGACTGTGTATGACCTGATGCAGCTCTAGCAGGTTGTTTCCATGATTGTTAGTTAGAAGAGGTTAAATTTCTCCACTTTGATGTTCTCCAATTTATGGGAATTACAGCTTCAATAAGGTTGAAGAACATCAGATTAGGTAGGTTTATGTATACTGTGGTAGGTCTTAAGTCTTAATTGTGCAGGAACCCATAGCTTGTTTAGCTCATATTCCAATAATTTTTCTCTTCCTTTTCCCAGTTCTAGGTCCAAGTCTGATGGAAAGCATAGCAGAAAGAATTGTTACTGGGTAATGGAAACTGTATAATCAATGAAAAAAAACCTTTCAATAGAAAGAACATATTTTGAATTTCACAGAAACCAACAGGAAAGGATGTCATTTATTCATTTTGGACACATAGCTAAAAAAATTGAAGAATACCTATAAAAACAGTAGTCATTATTTTTGTGACTATTTTCAAGTACCCAGAAGTAAATATTACATAGGATTATACAATTTAAATTAATTAGATTTTCTTTCCCGGGGCATAGAATATAATGTATGATCTCAGTGATGACTGTACTTTACAGCTAAGATAATCAGTACTTGATAAATTCTTGTTCTTTCAGGTTGCTGTTTTTCATGAAATATTCCTAAATTGATCTAACCCAAGAAACACCTTTTGAAAGATGCTAAGCAATCTAAATGAATTTATTCAGAACTTGTCTGAGTTTATTAAATAAGTCCTAGAATGTGTGCAAAACTGAGGCTTTTAATCTTCAGAAGGGTCATTTAAGGTACATAAGAGAATTATGCTTCACAGGAGTGTATAATATCCCTGTTATTGCCTGTTACTTCCTTTGTATGTGGTGAGAAGGAAAGCACACTTAAACTTCAATTAAAATTAAACATTTTATGAAGTGGAACAATAGTTGGACTATTTTATATCTCAGCCTTAAAGCAGGATGAAGCTTCAGTGTCTGTAATGAAAACAAAAGAAGTAAAAACTCAGCAGTCTTGTTCTGACTAATTTTGGCTTTCTACTCCAGGCAATATTTTTACACACCATACTCATTTTTGCTATTTTCATCCTTTTCACAGGTATGTGTGTGGGCTCACTAAAAATAAATGCTTTTTTTCCAACTACAAGTAACAAGTGCAAATCTTTAAATATATTACCCAAGTCAAAAGCTGAATGGTTTTATCATTCTATTTTTTACCACACAACTGCCATCACGGCTTTTTAAAAGAGATTCTTGTTTTGAAAAAAAAAAAAAGGGTATTCTGAAAATAGCTAATTTCTCCATTAATTTAAATATATATCTGCTTTGCAAGGGTATGATTCAGAGATGGTATTCAGCAGGTTCTGACCAGTTCTGGAGAACTGGTAGTGGAAATATTGAGTAGTTCAGAGAACCAGTGATAACCTTCCCCTAGGAGTGTGGGATAGAAATGGAAATTTTACAGTATCCTTACCCTGCCACGCCTACCAAGCCATGCCTACAGAACCGGTAGTAAATTTTTTTGAATCCGACCACTAGTGCGATTGTGATATTAATCTTTTTAAGTGTGAAATTTTATGTTGTGCAGCTTAAAGGTTGATACTTGTAATGCTAAAGCAAATACATTTCTTAAATTTGTTTTAAATTTATTTTGGGGTAATTCATTTGTGAAGTTGTGTGTAGATTTAACAGTTCTGATTGTTACATTGTTTACTTGTTTTCTTGTTGAAAGTAAAATACTATGGAATTAAACTGCATATTAGTTTTTAAATGTATTAATTGATGTATATTTATTTACTTGAAAATAAATAAAAAGTACAGTCTAGAAAAAGTACAGAGGAGCAACCAGGATGATTAGGGAACTGGAGACTAAAACATATGAAGAACAGTTACAGGAACTGGGCTTGGCTATTCTAGTAAAGAGAAGGACCAGGGGAGACATGATAGCAGTCTTCCAATATTTGAGGGGCTGCCACAGGGAGGAAGGGGTCAAGCTATTTTCTAAAGTGCCTGTAGGCCAGACAAGGAATAATGGATAGAAACTGAACAAAGAGAGATTTAACCTGGAAATAAGGAGAAACTTTCTGACAGTGAGAACAATCAACCAATGGAACAGCTTGCCCTCGGAAGTTGTGGGAGCGCCATCACTTGAGACTTTCAGGAAGAGATTGGACTGCCATTTGTCAGAAATGGTATAGGGTCTCCCGCTTGGGCGGGAAGTTGGACTAGATGACCTACAAGAACCCTTCCAACTTTGTTATCTGTTACTTGTGAACTTTATTCATTGCCTGAATCCTAAAGGCCTTCCACTGACTTACAGAACTTTCAAAATAGAATACTGTGCAAAAATCAATATTATAATTAATTTTAAAAATAAAACCCAAAATTTATTTCCCCTATAATTAATTAGTTAATTTTTTTTTGGCATGGTGATACTCCTTATAATAATCTCTGAAGGTGTTCAAGAAGAGGCAGATTTACCTGGGTCTGGAAGGCCATAAGGGTGGAGGCCAGCCTTGCTTCAGGGGTCAATCTATTCTAAAAGAGAGGAGCTGTTATAGAATTATCTGCAATATTTTTTAGAGTTTCATAAGAATATTTAATTTTTCCCCATTAATTTGTGGTTGAGATATTGCGTGCAATGTTAGCTCTGTTAGAATTTTAACCCTAAGTTAGCTTCACAAAGTCTTTTATCTCATTTAATTCTCTTTCAAATTAAAATTAGTGCAAAGGCAATTGATACTAGATAGGTCCCCTATGTATGCTACTTCCTGTGATGCACATATGCATGCTGACCCTGCAATTACACACCAATTTATTTTTATTAAAAAATGTTTTACTTGTTGGAAAAGTTGATGCAAATTGTGTACATTCAGTTTGGTCAGGATGGTTTGATTTTAAACATTATCAATAGTTCTTTAAATATTGATGTGTAATTTAAGATAATTGCACAAAGTAATATAGGTTGCAGTTGGGTGTTTCCACTTTGAGTTGCAGGATAATTGGAAATTGTTGTATAGGTAATCCTTGATTCAACCAGTTGTTTAACAGCTGTTCACAGTTACAGATAGAATGAGTGATTTATGGCTCGAAGAACTTCTGGTCATCATAAAAAGTCATGCTATCACAGAAATACATTTTGGATGCTCACATTTATAACTGCTGCTAAGTGCCCTGTGATTGTGTTATTTCCATTTGCCATCTTCACTCTGACTTGCCCAAAAAGTCAATGAGGAAGCCGCCAGAGAACATTACAAATGGAGGGGATGTTGGATATGAGGTGTCTGAAATTCTCCCAGACACTGAAGAATGGACCTCAAATTGGCAAAAATACTACACCAGCATTCTGAGCCTTTCAGAACTTTGGCATTCACTAGCATTTTCTTGTTTCCTTTGTGGGGTAAAACTCTAGTTAAGGGCAGTGTTCTGAAAGACTCCAAATACTTGCATTTGCTAGCATTTTCGTCACCCATTCAGAATACTCAGAAAGGCTGCAGAAGGGAGGGCAAAATGCTAGCTCAGAATGCTGGTGTTTGTGTTCCTCTAGAGGGGAAAATCCCTTGACACATTAGAGGAATAGACTTTAAATCTGGCAAAAAGATTACCAAACAACAGCATTCTTGTGACCGATCACCACTTTGCCATGCCTGGGTGACCCGGCTGTCTCCCCAGTAGTCCTCTTAACAATCTGCACGATTGCTTAATAACCACACATATGAGAGCTGGTTTGCAGTTGTTGAGCTGGGTTTGCAGAGTGATTACATGGTATCTTGCTTAACCATTCCTTCACTTAGTGATCAAGATTCTGGGCTCAGTTGTGGTCATATCAGGAGGACTTACTAAACCTATACCATATTTGTTTAGTCAGTACTATCTGTGGTGATTGAGAACAGTGAAAACTCACTATTTGTTTCAATGAAAGCTTTTTTCCCCTTTACCAACCTCTTTATTTTTTTTTCAAGAGCATAAGCTTTTTCCTCATTTTAGAAGGCAGATTGTAACTCTAAAAACCTCTGTTCTTTAAATAGGATTACATATCCAGAATACAAAAGGCAACTGAAATTAATTTTTTATCAAAGCTCTTTGAACACAATCTCTCTTCTCTCTCTCTCTCCCTCCCCCTTCCCCCTCCCCCCTTCCCTCCCTCCCTCCCTGCCTCCCTTCCTTCCTTTTTGGTCAGATTGTGTCCACACTCTTTATTTTTGGTTTTTAATCTTTTGAAATGGAAGCACCACGTGCCAGGGACTCAACCTGCAGCCCTTTACTTGTAAAACACATTCTGTGCCACTTAGCAATGGTTATTGGTCTATGCTTCCTGGCTATTAGTTTGCCAAGCATGTGAAATATAGAAGTGGATTTGTAAAATCTTTCCCTTTTTTCTCCAAATGAAAGGTTAGAAACATGTTTGTCATTGTACTATCCCTGAATAGCAAATGACATTTAGAGGACATGGAGGAGCAGTTAGGTAGTCTGTTGGGTACTCAGTAAGGTCTGTGAGCTTTCCCCAGTAGTCTAGCTGTCACTCTTTTTCTTTGCATCTTTTTCTTCTGGAGTTAGAGGCAGAAAGGTGGCACTGTAGGGATTTGATTGTGCTCCAATAATTTTAATTTCAACCCTCTCTCCTTAGGCTCATTGTGTAGGGCTGACAAACTCATGGCCCATGAGCCGGATGCGTCACACTCTGGCCACGCCCAGTTTAGCGAAGGGGGAAAAAATTGTGATACGTCACGTGACAACACCCCTGGTGGTAGAGGACCTGGATATTGCTGCCAATTAGTGTTCACTAGTGTATCACTACCACTAGATGCTAGTTTTTAATCAGTCGTCTAAAATTAAGATTCCCTTCCTGTCATTTTAGGAGTTTTCAATCAAGCAAATTTAAGGAAAGAGCTCCCAAAATATTTCCAGCATGTAAACTGTCCCACCAGAGGCAAAAATACTTTAGACCACTACTAAACAACAGTAAAAGATGCTTATAGGTCTTTACCACGAGCAGCTGTGGGATACTCTGACCATTGCATGATTTACCTTATACCTGCCTAGAGACAAAGACTTAAAACCATGAAACCAACAATTAAATCAGTGAGGACTTGGTCTGATGAGGCAAAGCTGAAGCTCCAAGCTTGCCATGATTGCACTGATTGGAATGTTTTTGAAGATACTTCTGCAGACCTAGATGAGCTCACAGATACTGTAACATCATATGACAGCTTCTGCGAAGACTTATGTGTACCAACAAGGAACCTGCAAATATATAGTAACAATAAACGTTGGTTCACAGCTAAACTCAAGCAGCTACGTCGTTCCAGAGAGGAAGCTTGCAGAAAAGGTGTCAGAATGCTATACAATCGGGCCAGAAACATATTAACAAGAGAGATCAGAGCAGCAAAAACAAGCTACTCTGAAAAGTTAAGGTATCCGTTCTCAACAAATGAACCAGCAAACATGTGGAAAACTCTTAAAAACCTCACTGGCTTCAGCAAACCACCTTCCCAGACAGAAGGAAATCAAGAACTAGCAGATGACCTGAATGTTTTACTGCAGGTCTGAAAGGAAGCTACAGCCATCTATCTCCACAACCCCCATCTCATACACACCAACAACAGCCAAGCCTCCTACAACTGACCCCAACCCATTGGGTTCACAACCTCTAGTGATCACTGAAAAAGAAGTGCATGATCTATTTCACAGATAAAAGCCAGGAAAAACACCAGAGCCAGACAAGTTTACTCCTTCTTGCTTAAAAATATGTGCTGACCAATTGGCCCCCATCTTCACCCAACTTTTCAATAAATCACTAGATATGTGCTATGTTCCTTCTTGCTTCAAGCGCTTTACTATCATCCCAGTGCCAAAGAAGCCCTCCATCAAGGAACTGAATGACTACAGATCAGTTGCTCTAACATGGGTAGTTATGAAAATCTTTGAAAGTCTAGTGCTGTCCCATCTGAAAACAATCATGGATCCACTGTTAGATTCCATGCAGTTTGCACACCGAGCAAATAGATCGACAGATGATGCTATTAATATGGCTCTGCACTATATCCTACAACACCTTGAATCTCCAAATACCTACACAAGAGTCCTCTTTGTAGACCAGTTCAGCATTCAATACCATCATTCCAGACATTCTTCTAACTAAATTAAACCAGCTAGTGGTACCTGAACACACTTGTAAGTGGATCAGGATCATAAGCTTCCTAACAGACAGGAAGCAGAAGGTGAAGCTAGGCAGAATCATATCTGATACCTGTACAATTAGTATAACCCCCCCCCCCCCACAAGGCTGTTGCTTTCTTCACTTCTCCCTATATACCAATGACTGCATCTCAAATGATCCATCTGTTAAAATACTGAAGTTTGCAGATGACACAACAGTGAATGGTCTCATTCGAAACAATGACGAATCCACATACAGACAGGAGGTTGTACAATTTGCCTCGTGGTGTAACCGGAACAATCTGGAACTGAACACACTCAAAATCGTAGAAATGGTGGTAGACTTTAGAAGAAACCCTCCCATACTACCACCTCTTACAATACTAGACAACACAGTATCAACAGTAGAGACCTTCAAATTTCTAGGTTCTACTATATCACATGACCTAAAATGGACACCTAACATCAAAAATGTCATCAAAAAAGCACAACAATGTTCTTTCTGTGCCAACTCAGAAAGCTCAAACTGCCAAAGGAGCTGCTGATCCAGTTCTACAGAGGAATTATTGAGTCTGTCATCTACACCTCTGTAGCTGTCTGATTTGGTTCTGCAACCCAACAGGACAGACACAGAGTTCAGAGGATAATTAGGACTGCAGAAAAAACAATTACTACCAATCTGCCTTCAATTGAGGACCTGTATACTGCACGAGTCAAAAAGTGGGCTGTGAAAATATTTACAGAACCCTCACATCCCAGACATAAACTGTTTCAACTCCTACCCTCAAAACGATGCTATAGAGCACTGCACACCAGAACAACTAGACACAAGAACAGTTTTTTCCCGAACGCCATCACTCTGCTAAACAAATAATTCCCTCAACACTGTCCAACTATTTACAAAGTCTGCACTACTATTACTATTAATCTCAAAACTCCTTATCGCCCATCCCCTCCCACTTGTGACTGTATGACTTAACTTTGTTGCTTGTATTCTTACAATTTATACGGACTGTTTCCTAGTATGATTTGATTGCTTATTGTACCCTATGACTATTATTAAGTGTTGTACCTTATGATTCTTGACCCTTGACGAATGTATCTTTTCTTCTATGTATACTGAGAGCATTTGCACAAAGACAAATTCCTTGTGTGTCCAATCACACTTGGCCAATAAAAGAATTATATTAAGTGGTAAAACTACATTTTTCGTACTTCGGTAAAACAGGTCTATTGCTTGTCAGTTTAGAAACCTTGCTCTTAGCTACCAAGAAAATTTTGCCTCCAGCTACTGACATTTAAGCAATATGTTTTTCTTCAAGCTATAGTTGAGTACTTAATTTTAGGTTTTATTTATAAGGAGAACCAATTGCAGTCTGGGCATAAGAAATCCCAAAGTGTATTTTTTAACTTCAGATACTTATTTCCCATTTTTCCTGCAAGGAGATCAAAGCTATCTATCTAAACTCTCTGTCACTTCTGCTTAGTAATTCTGGCACAGGGGCCATTCAAGTGAGCTCCCTGGTTGAGTGGGAATTTAAAACTGAGCTTACTTAGGCTTAGCTAAACTGTAATCACAGCAGCTCATTGGCTCTTCTTAAAAGAACTGTATAAGACAGTATCAATTTTAAACAAATTGTTTTTAAATAAATTAGGAATTCCTGTGCCATGTGGCAGCTTATGAATATAAAAGTATGCAAGTGCACCTGCCCTAACTCCCCAAATATTTATGAACTAAGTTATAGCCATGTGAATGTTTCTCATTTCTGAATGTTTTTACGGTACTTGCTGGGTTCTGATAGTCAACTTTTTAAAATCATCCTTTTAATAGATGGCATCAAGTAGAGAAAAAAATGTAATATGTTGATTTCATAGCCTTGCCTCTTAAATATTATTGAAATATTTGTATTACATAATACAGATAAGCCATCCCAGATAATCAACTGCATGTGGGCCTCTATGGGACCTGCTTCATGGCCAGAGTTCAGTTTGTAGTGAAACTGAGTGATTTTATTCAGCAGATAACATATGCCTGCAGCTGAACCTCCATCTCAACATTTTCTACAGGGGACCATATCACATTAAACAGGGCTGCTTGATAGGTTTCTCTATAAGCCATAAGAGTAGAAAAATATTGCCATTTACCCATTGCCCATTACCAATCGGAGGCACCACTTTAAATAGTGGCTATAGCTCCTGGTCAGTTGGGTTCATTCCTTTTTGATCTCCATTCTTCTCTCATTTTACTTCCCTCAATTACTTTAAAAAAACCAAGGGAATACTGACAACTGTAAGGGGAGGTAGAGTGCATAGGTGTGTTCTTTCATTCCAGGTGATGCCTAAATTGGAGCATGCACTAAACTTTCAGCTCTCTCTGAAACCCAGGAGAGTCCATCAGTTGCCTGTGATGGACCAATAGCAAAAACACTTAGACTTATATTGCTTCACAGTGCTTACAGCCCTCTCTAAGCTATTTATAGAGTCAGCATATTGCCCCCAACAATTTGGGTCCTCATTTTACCCACCTTGGAAGGATGGAAGGCTGAGACAACCTTGAGCCTGGTGAGATTTGAACTGCTTGTACTACACTCTAACCATTGCGCCACCATGGCTCATCAAATACATCCTGCCTTCCTGTGACAGGGAGTAGCACCAGAGCATTCCAAGGAAATCATAAAGTGATCTGACCATGGTAGACAGGTGATGGTAACCTCCAAATTCAGATCACACTGCAACTATCCTGACAAAAAAATTAAATCCGGTGTGTGTTGGGTCTTCAGTAATCTAAATTGGGTCCATGGCTGTTAAAATGGCCATGAATTCCTGAGCTACCTCAGATTTTGTCCCCAGGCAGGTTGAACTCCTCCAAAACTATAAACTATCACTTATCTGAACACCATCACTGTACTGGAAATGGAACCATTTTGATACAGTTTTCCTGATAACATAGAACAAGAATGATCAATGCATATGCCTTTGGATATTGTTGGATTATAGTTCCATTAACTCTCAGTGTTGACTATATAGCCAAGATGAAATGAGAGCTCGACTTCAGTAACATCTGGAAAGCCACTTTGCAGTGAAGTTATCCAAGTAATTGGCATATATATTGGCCTTTGTATTGGAATTTTGATATAAGGCTCTACCTGATGCAGCGTGAGAAATGCTATATTGCCTGGGAAATCCTGATTCACTTTCTGAGAATTTTTTGGAAAATTGATACTGGTTTTGGAATTTACAGTAGAGTTGGGTTTAGGTACTTTAATATTGCACAATGACAGGATGAAATTCTACTTCAGGATCTCATAACATAGGAGTAACTTATAAAGGCCAGAATTTGGGAGGGGAGGTGGTGACCAGTGTGCTTCCTTGCACCATGCTATTTCTAGTGCTCAGAAGGGATGTGAGCAGCCTGGTAATGGGAGGAGTAGCTGGGCCCATATGGGTAAGTCTGATTTTTATTTCCATACAATGGCATAGATAGCATTGTTGCGGTAAAGGTGTTTAACTGCACTGCTTATAAATAGTGTTGTTTTAATATTAGCGTATTATAGTATATAGCATTCTAATGAGGTGTTTCACAAATTAAACTTATCTGTCTTCAAAATTTTAAAGCATTGGTAGTCTTGCATGACAATTTTGATGACTGTCCTTAGTTGTTATGCATGTGCATACATAGACAAGTTGCTTCACTTGTCTTAACAGAAGTGTTGTTTGGGCACACATATCATAGAGTACTGGAATCTACTAAGAAAATTGAAAGTAAATCTTCATTTAACTAAAGGGTTTACTCACTAATGTTTAGAGGTCTTCTTGATGTGGTTTTGTTTGTTTTTAAGATGTGAGTTCCTCTAAAAAGAGTAGGAGAAGGCAGTATGAGGCCAATCAATCATATTTTACACAAAATAATGCATTACAGCTCTGCTTGTATTTTACTAGTGTCAGGAGTTAATAGAATTGTTAAAAAATGACTGAAATTAATTGTGATCTGTATAGCATTTATATTATGCTTGGAATAACAAGGGTACTTGCAATCGTGGCTTTCTTTGTAATGCTATTTGTGATGTTTTCTATCTTATCAATTTATATTCATCCAAATTCTGATTGGATAAATCATTAGGCAGCAAAGAAATCATATAGCTGATATAGATAAGCAAATTTGTAAATTCTAGTTATTCTAGATTTATTTTTATAAATATATCAAGTTTGTTTTTTTCTAAGTTTTTCAATTTCTGAACATATTCGTTTTATTTTCTCAGTATTTTTTAGAAACAATTCTATTTTTTATGCATTTTGATGTAAATTTTACGTGTTTTTTTTTTGCAACATATCAAATGTATTTAGTTTTTTTCGAACAGTTTTCCTTAACATAATATAATTTTGTGCAGATAGTCCTTGTTTATATAGTATTTATTCAGCAAACATTCAAAGTTATAGCAGTGCTGAAAAAATAACTTTATGACCCATTTATGACTTTCACAGAGTTCTTCAGTCATGTAATTGCCATTTTAGTCAGCAGGCATTGTCCTGTGCTGGCCTGTGTTTTTTTCTTTTTTTCTCCCTTGCAAAGTAGAGAGATTCCAGAGAGATAGCAAGAAAGTAAGCTATTTGCTCTTGTACACCTCAAAAGCAATATGATTGTGCCAGCAATCTGTTGCTTGGAGCCAGAGGCATGCTTTGCAAATAGTTTACAGAAATTCCTTAAAATGTTTTTCTCACCAATATCTCTGTTCTGAGGGGCTCAAGGTTGACTCAGCCTCCCATCCTTCCAAGGTCAGTAAAAGGTATTGAAGAATCTCAGGGTAGTTTCTAAGGAACTAACATCTCTTGCATTGGTGAATGCCAGTGTTCATGATATCACCATCAGAATACTGAACAACAAAAGTTTGCATGGCAGGGCTGCAAGGAAAAAATACTACTCCAAAAAGAACATTGCTGCCCATCTATAGTTTGTGAAAGACCACATGGATAAGCCAGAAAGCTACTGAAAGAATATTTTGTAGAGAGATCAGACCAAAATAGAACTTTTGGCTTGATTGAAAAGCATTACATTTGGCAAAAGGCAGACACTGCATTCCAGGATATGGTGTTGGCTGTATCTTGGTTTGGGCGACTTTGCTGCCTTTGGAGCAGGATGGCTTGCCATTATTGATAGAACTAAGTGTTCTAAATTGTACCAGCAAATTCTACAGGGAATGTCAAGATATCTGTCTGTGAATTGAAGCTCAAGAGAAAGTGGGTCATGCAACAGGGCAGTGACCCAAAACACACAAGTTGGATGATTAAAGAATGGTTAAAGCAGAATACAGTTAATGTTTTGCAATGGTCCTGACCTTAATCCTTTAGAAATGTTATGGAAGGACCTGAAGCAGGTAGTTCATATGGAGAAGCCCATCAGCATTTCTGCGTTGAAGCTGTTTTTTAACGAGAAATGGGCTCAAATTCCTCTAAGAGATGTGATTGATTCACAGCTATTGGAAACATTTAATTGCAGTTATTACTGCCAAAGGTGGGGGACGCTCACTGAAAACAAAGATATGTACATTTGTCTCACAAATACACATGCAGCTTTGGATCATTCTCAATAAATAAATGAACCTTTATTTATTTGTCAAATTGATATAGCCTTCCATCTTTCCCAAAGGGAATTCTGGGTGGCACACTATAATAAATAAAACAGTCAATATAAAACCAATAAGAAATCTCAAAAGCCACAATAATAAATAGCATAAAAACAAAAATATTAACTCTGGATAAAGGGAGAATAAAAATGGCCTCTTCCAACATGTGTTTCTGACTCATTTATTTAATTGGCCTCTCTTTATCTAGGTTTATATGGACATATGGAGAATAGATCACATTTTAGGTTATATTTATGCAGTAATATTGAAAATTTAAAATGATTCACAAACTTTTGAGTAACATTGAATGATCATCTTGTAGGAGATGACCAGGCTGAGCCTGAGGAAGCGGTTAAATGGATCATAAGTGACAAGCCTCTGTGCACCTGTTAGAGATCTAAATCCAGCCCACCTTGAATGCTTCTCTTATCTCCCACTCATTTCCCGTGAACCAGAGGTGGTATTCAACCGATTCGCACCTACTTGGGTGAACGGGTAGCGATTATTTGGCACGGGTCGCCAAACCGGTGGCGACCCCTGGCTGGCCATGCCCCCAACCCGGTCACCCGGTCGCTCACTTGCAATCGCTCTCCTAGCTTTCCGTTCCCACGTCCTCTTTCTCCCTGGGGGAAAGGAAGAAAAGCATGGACACTGCAAGTATCGCTTTCCCCATGTGAGTTAAAAGTGCCTGGAATGAGAAAGAGTGCGGTCTGACAGAGGGAGTGGGGGTGAATCGAGCCTTGGAGCACCTTTGCACGTAAAAGAAATGCATTTTGGAAGCAGATCCTTTAAAAACTTCTCCAAGGATTCCCCATGGACGCTGCAAATATCGCTTTCCCCTTGTGAGTTAAAGTGCCTGGAGTGAGAAGGAGTGCGGGTTGACAGTGGGGATGGGGGAATCCACTCCAGCCTTAGAGAAATTTAAAGGAGCTGCTTCCAAAATGCTTTTCTGTTAAGTGCTGTGTGTGTGTGTGTGTATGAGAGAGAAAAAAGAAGGAAAGAAGGAAAGCAAGAAAGCAAGAGGAAGGGAGAGAAAGAAAAAAACGTAGGAAGAGAGAGATAAAACTCTGTGCTATTATTTTTAATTGTTCCATTATTTATCGTGTGTTAATATTTTACACTGTCCCTACACCTAGAATGATTTTTCTGCCTTTCTTTTGCCCAGGGCTACCACATATTTTTCAGGGTTTACATGCATTCAGTGTCAATAGTCCAGAGCATAAAATACACATGTGTTTAACAAGAGTTGAAAAGGGACCTTGGAGATCTTCTAGTCCAACCCCCAGCTCAGGCAAGAAAACTGACGATGCCAAACTCTGAGTAGAAATCCTGGGAAAGGTGTCAGAATAATACTTAGAAGGGACCTTGAGGTGAACCCTATACCATTTCAGAGAAATGGCTGTCCAGTCTTTTCTTAAAAACTTCCAGTGATTGAGCACCCAGAACTTCTGGAGACAGGCAGTTCCATTGGTTAATTGTTCTCACTGTCAGGAAGTTTCTCCTTAGTTTTAGGTTGGTTCTGTCTGTTCAGTTTCCATCCATTGCTTCTTGTTTGCATTCTGCTTCTTTGTAAAATAAATTGTCCCCCTTTCTTTGTGGCAGCCCCTTAAAAGCCTGTTGCCTATCACACTCTTGAGTAAAGCATGTAAGCCATTTCCTCCTTTCAATGGTCCATGAAAGTACATCTATAGTATGCAGATAATAAAGTCAAAAAAGGTGAACAATATTTTTACAGAACTATAGGTAAGTTGAGGCTGGGTGACAAAGAATGGCTGGGAGGGGAGGGGCCAGGTGAGGCACCCCTTGATGTGAGTGACTTTGAGTTAGCCATGCCCTCCCAGTCACATGACCACTAAGCCACACCCATCCAGTCACATGACCACTAAGCCACACCCATCCAGTCACATGACCACCAAGCCACAGCCACCAAATAAGCCACGCCCTCAGAACCAGTAGTAAAAAAATTTGAATTCCACCACTGACGTGAACACTAGTTTATCAGATTCTTGTAGAGAGCTGAAGTTTGCAATAAAATCTTTATACTCATTTGAACTGCCTGAATCTCCTGATTTCCCCAGTGCCTGACGCTTCTGTGTCCAGATCAAACTTTGGAGAGCCAAAATAAAGCAACCTTCTTGGTTTTGTTATTGACCAAAATAAGTAATTGTCAATACATGTAAAAGCTGCACATATGGCATGTAGTCAGGATTTGTGTCTCTGCATTCACAAAGTATGTTGTTATCCACTAAAATCTCCATTTGAGCAATAATAAAATAAATGACTATTTGGTAAGTAAGTCCCATTGAACTCAGTGGAGTTTGACTTTGAATAAATAAGCATAGGATTATAGGTACTTCAGACCACACTGTGGTAATTAGTGATACTTCTGAGTCTAGTAATATGGTCTAAAATGATCATAATAGTAATTTTAAGTAACTTCAGACTTTGGCAGAGAAAATAGGTATATCTGCTTGTTTCTATATTTCTTTTTAAAATAATGGATTGAAAAACGAATAAATTTCTTTGAGGAAATTGGAAACGTTAGAAAGTGTTTTTATATGGAGTAGGACTGTTGAGCTGCTCTAGCTAAATATTTTCTACAGTATTTGTTTACTGATAATAGATCTCCAAGGTTTTAGACAAGGATCTTTCTCAGTCTTAACCAAAAGATATTGGGTCATAAAGATAAGATTGTTTCATGCAAAACATGTGCTTTGCCACTAACATATGCCTTCTGAACAGAAACTATGGCATATTCAGATGACGTATTTCTCTACTACCGGTTTTATGTGAAGAACTGGAAATTCCAGAATCAATCCATCATGGGACCACTCTTAATTTTATTACTGTTTTTGCAATGGTCAATTTAAGCAAACACAGCAGTTGTAAAGCAAATGTGGCAATTGTTAAGTGAATCCATTGTCCACAATGAGTATGTTTTGTTTTTGCCAGAAATTGAAAGTAAGGTCTGATTGGAAACAAAGTAGAGAAAGCTTGTAGGACATGGCTTCTGGAATTTTTCCGATAATTTTACCAGCAATGACCATATATGCTGGTAATGATTACATGCACTCAGTGCCAAGTACCTGATGGCAAGGGAGGAGGCTTAGAATGGAGCAGCTGTCAATATCTTGAGCAACTCCCCAACTGCCTCTCCTCCAAGAATGCATTTGGGATATTTTTGAGAATCTTAATTCAAAGCCCCTCATCTGATTTGGCCCATTCTGAAACTTCAGTTTTATTTCCTGGCTTTTTTTCAGTCTTGTTATGTTCTGTTTTCAGAGAATTATTCTGCTGAAGATAGACAGATATCTGGCCCTTTACATAATTCCTTTTCAACGTTACTTAGGTTGGAAGGATTGCAAAGATTTGTCCATAACCTATGATTGGAAGGCTTCAAAACACTTGCAACGGCATTATTTTTTGGCAGAATGGGATGGAAATGGTAAGATTGGAAGATTGTTTGTATGGAAACATTGTCTAATTTTGGCTAAATTTTCCAGGGCTTTACATAATATATTTTTGAAATATCTCCCCTTTACCTCTTTTAAGCAGAGATAATAAGCTTCAGGAAAAGACAACCACAGCAGCTTTCAAATTGCCCTTGCTGCCTCAGGTAATGGGATATTTATTTTGTGATATGAGAAAAATGGCATGTTTAACTTGTCCTAGGAAGAACTTAACTGCTTTTGGTGGGTGCCAGGTTAGTTTAGACATATGGGTTAAGCTTGAACTAATATGGGCAGAAATTAGAAGAATGACTTGATTTGACTTAATGGGGTAACACAGCTTTTGGTCTTGGTAACAAAAAGATTGGCATAACTAGTTGAGAAGTTTGTCTCTTCATGTGAAGCCTCCCCTCATCAATGGCAGAACTCATAAAATGATTTGCAGTACTCTGGTAATTAATCAACAGAAGAGGGCTCGTATATTGAGATATAATGTCATAGATGTAGGAAGAGAACAAGTCACATTTAAAACCTCGCCACTTCTATTAAAAGTTGTAAATATGTAGGCCAACATTTGTAAGACTTGGCACCCATTCATCACTGATGAGGATTTAAATCTGTCATGCTTGAATTTGAAAGTAAGGTTTGACTGAAGAATGTATACGAGACTGTTCAACAAATCAACCATATAAACAATGCTGAGGAATGAGTTAAACTAAAATTCAGATCAGCTGTCATCATTCTGGTATGAACAGGACCCGCACAAATATTAAACCTTGTTGGAGGCCACATTAAAGAGGCTGAGGCTATAAAAGGGAATACATCCCAAACCAGTGTTTGCTTTATCACCCTAAAAATTGTGTTTTCTAACTCATTTTCTAATGATGTGACAAGTTCTATTATACTAATGTGCATCATAGAGCCAGTCATATCACTCAATCTTTCTCATTATTTTTTATATAAAAGTTACGTTGCAACGATATTTTCTGTTACAACAGAGAACTGAAACAAGCAACCCAACCCCCAATCCATTAGATCTGGGAAGTGCATTGAAATTCTATTCAAAGCCACATGTTTTGATTTACTACTTCGAAGCAGATTCCTGCTTTGGTTTGCAAGTCTGTTTTGATGGGATGATTGAACTGAAGATTTGTTGAATGGAAGTATTACTTTATATAACTAGTCCAAAGCCTGCTTTAGCTACAGTCAAACAGTTACCAATATTGTCAAAAATACTTATTTTAAAAATTTCTCAACTCTGAACTAGAGGAAATTCCAGAGTCCTGTATCAGAAGCCATGAGCATAATATTTTTGAAAGTTATTTTTGACACCATCAAAATGAAACTATTCTAGTTAGCGCAACCAATCACAAATTACTGGGAATATTCTTTTATTCTCAAATATTCACACAATTCTCAAAGGTAGTGGGCTGCTGTCTTTTTATAGTTTGTAGGATTTCTCCATGAGTAGAGGAAGCTGTGTATAGTAGGGTTTGTATACCTATGTTAGAAATTTTATTGCTTGATTCTTGTTAGATTGAGTACTTTGGGGTTGGCTGATGAGCTCAGCTAACATGTATGGTGCTATCACATGGGTAGAGGTAATTACACAGATTTTGATCAGTGTTGGAAGAAAACATTCCAGTATTTTTCTTAAGTTACAAAAGTATTTCATAACCTCTGCCGCTTTAGGATGTGTGGACTTTATAACATGCTAAATGGGGAGAGGCTGAGGTAAGAAATATTGTGTTACAGTATGTACCGGGCCACTAAAAAAGCTTCGTGGGATTTAAATTATAAAAATTATCTAGATTTTCTGAAAAGTCATTTAATCTTTTCTAAAAGATTTGAGACATTTTTGTCTATTAAGAATGATTTAAAGATGTGCAGAAATTTTACTGGGTACAAACTGTTTATATTCCGCTGAATGTTAGGGTACAGTGCATTGAAGTAATATGTCAACAACATCTGTTTTGCTTTATAGTTTCCTCAGCAGTTGAATTTTTATTCAGCATTAGAAAGTTGTCGGAGTACTTAATTTCTGAGTTCAAATGAATACTTATTTTTTTATCAAAGAAATACTATAACAGTTGTTCTGTAATCATTATTTATAGAATACAAAGGACTAAATTCAGTTACTGGGAAATAGATTCAACCGGATTTAGATGCCTTAATTCTGTAGTTAAATGTTCTCAAAATTGCAATTGGATATAAGATAGAATTGTCATGCTGCAGTGTTACATGAATAGAAGGACTACTTACAGGTGAAACTTGAAAAATTAGAATATTGTGCAAAAGTTCATTTATTTCAGTAATGGAACTTAAAAGGTGAAACTAATATATGAGATAGACTCATTACATGCAAAGCAAGATAGTTCAAGCCATGATTTGTCATAATTGTGATGATTATGGCTTACAGCTCATGAAAATCCCAAATCCACAATTTTAGAAAATTAGAATATTGTGAAAAGGTTCAATATTCTAGGCTCAAAGTGTCCCACTCTAATCAGCTAATTAAGCCATAACACCTGCAAAGGGTTCCTGAGCCTTTAAATGGTCTCTCAGTCTGGTTCAATAGGAATCACAATCATGGGAAAGACTGCTGACCTGACAGTTGTGCAGAAAACCATCATTGACACCCTCCATCAGGAGGGAGAGCCTCAAAAGGTAATTGCAAAAGAAATTGGATGTTCCCAAAGTGCATTAATAGAAAGTACATTAATAGAAAGTTATGTGGAAGGGAAAAGTGTATAAGAAAAAGGTGCACAAGCAGCAGGGATGACCGCAACCTGGAGAGGATTGTCAGGAAAAGGCCATTCAAAAGTGTTGGGGACTTTCACAAGGAGTGCACTGAGGCTGGAGTCAGTGCATCAAGAGCCACCACACACAGACAGATCCTGGACATGGGCTTCAAATGTCGTATTCCTCTTGTCAAGCCGCTCCTGAACAACAAACAATGTCAGAAGCATCTTACCTGGGCTAAAGAAAAACAGAACTGGTCTGTTGCTCAGTGGTCCAAGTCCTCTTTTCTGATGAGAGCAACTTTTGCATCTCATTTGGAAACCAAGGACCCAAGTCTGGAGGAAGAATGGAGAGGCACACACTGCAAGATGCTTGAAGTCCAGTGTGAAGTTTCCACAGTCTGTGTTGATTTGGGGAGCCATGTCATCTGCTGGTGTTGCTCCACTGTGCTTCATTAAGTCCAGGGTCAACGCAGCCGTCTACTAGGAGATTTTGGACCACTTCATGCTTCCTTCCATAGACGAGCTTTATGGGGATGCTGACTTCATTTTCCAGCAGGACTTGGCACCTGCCCACACTACCAAAAGCACCAAAACCTGGTTCAATGACTGTGGGATTACTGTACTTGATTGGCCAGCAAACTCGCCTGACCTGAACCGCATTGAGAATCTATGGGGCATTGCCAAGAGAAGGATGAGAGACATGAGACCAAACAATGCAGAAGAGCTGAAGGCTGCTATTGAAGCATCCTGGACTTCTATAACACCTCAGCAGTGCCACAGGCTGATAGGTTCCATGCCACGCTGCATTGAGGCAGTAATTGCTGCAAAAGGGGCCCTAATCAAGTACTGAGTACATATGCATGCTTATACTTTTCAGAGGTCCAATATTGTTCTATGTACAATCCTTGTTTTATTGATTGCACGTAATATTCTAATTTTCTGAGATTGTGGATTTGGGGTTTTCATGAGCTGTAAGCTATAATCATCACAATTATGATAAATCACGGCTTGAACTATCTTGCTTTGCATATAATGAGTCTATCTCATATATTAATTTCACCTTTTAAGTTGCATTACTGAAATAAATGAACTTTTGCACAATATTCTAATTTTTCGAGTTTCACTTGTAGAGCTAAGTATTATAAAGGCTACAGATTCATTGTCTTCAGTAGAATGAAATACCAAACTATGTTTTCTTATTATGTGCTGCTAAGTTTGCCAAACAAAATTTTATTACATTAGAAATTGATCTTAGCAATACTTTGAATTTTAAAAATTCAAAATACTAAATTAAAGAATTGTTAAATACTCTAATGACTTCTTAGAAACATCCTCTTGTCGGTTGCAAGTGACTAGAACATCAAGTTTTTATTTATTTTTTTCCAATTTGTGTTGTGGTTGTGAATAACCAATAATGTATACCAATATCTACTAGCAAATAATTACATCCTTTATGGAAGATATGCCAGTTTTATTTCCCTTCAGAAGCTGTAAAGTATTCTAGAACTAATAGGACTGAAGTAAGGTAGAGATAGCTAGATCCTTTCTGGATCTGGGCGCACTTCGCACAGTCACTTCCGCCCTCGTTATTTCCCGCCTGGACTATTGCGACACTCTCTACATGGGGCTCCCTTGAAGAGTCTCCGGAGGTTGCAGTTGGTCCAGAATGCAGCCGCGCAGGTGATCGTGGGTGCCCCTCGGAGCTCCCACGTAACACCGCTTCTCCACAGGCTGCACTGGCTTCCTGTGGCCTTCCGGATTCGATTCAAGGTGGTACTGATGGTATTTAAAGTGCTCCATGGCTCGGGACCTGGGTACTTACGGTACCGCCTACTGCCATCATCAACCTCCTGCCGCCCAGTACGCTCTCACAGGGTTGCCCTGCTTGGGGTACCGCCGCCTGATCGTTGTCGGCTGGCGGCCCCAAGAGTGCGGGCTTTCTCTGTGGGAGCTCCCTCCCTGTGGAACGATCTCCCCCCCGGAGATACGGGCCATGACGGATATCCTGACCTTCCGGCGCACAGTGAAAACCCTATTTTTCAGACAGGCCGGCCTGGCCCAGTAATGGGTTTGGGTTTTAGATCTAAATTGGGTTTTAATTGTTAAATTCTTATATTTTTAACTTTTAATTAATCCCTGATTTTATATTTCTAAATTTCTTAATTGGATGGGATACAGCCGGACTTGTTTATTTAATATATTTTTAAATTGTATTTAAATTATATTTATTCTAGATGTATGTTATGTGTTTTTTAATAGGCTGTACACCGCCCCGAGTCCCTTTTTGGGAGAGGGAGCGGTATAGAAGTTCGAATAATAAATAAATAAATAAATAAATAAAAACAAATAGCTTGTTTTCTCTGTCTCTTCAGCATAGGGTAGAACTAACATTAGAGAATTTCATCACTGCATAAGATCATGATTGTATATTGCAGTCTTTTTCACAAGTGTCCACATGAAGGGCAAGTACAGATGTGTGTGTCATAGTAATATCATGCAAGTGACACAAATGAGATGTCATGATCCACATGTCAATTTGATGTCATTGTTTGTTATAGATTGCTATGTTCTCTGAAACTCCTGGGCAATTGGAACCAAGTTGTTGATGATCTTTATAGGTTTATTTATGTTTTGAATTCCTCCTTAATGGCCCTATTTATTTTAGCAACTACTGAAATATCAACCAATTTTAAATCATGTTTATGAAAGAAGATTAAATCCATGCTGTTGGTAAATGTATTATATTTTTTCATATCATTTGGTTAGGTTAAAGGAAATCCAATCTTTAAGTTTAAATTCTTTGCACAAAGTGCATTTCTAAGAGATTATTGCATGCTGAAGCTGCAATCAGTGCAACATTTCTTTATGTGTAGAAGAGTCTCAAGTTACATTATCAAGGAAGAGTAACTTTATACAAAAAGAACATTTTTATAAACATGGAAGTGAAATAATCAGAAAGGGGCTTTTCTCCATTGAGCTGCTTCGAGCATCCAGAGATTGGGGAGGTGCTTAGTCTCTGCTTGGATAGGCTGGGCTTAATTGTTAGGATGCTCTTACTCCTCCCTGGCTCCTCCCTAGCGTCCCCCAGTTTTATCTCAGCCTTTGGTGCGGTAGGCAGCTTATCTTTGGCTGGAGCAGGAACACTTTGAGGTTTGGATATCTTTAAAACAAACCAGCTTTCTAAATTGGTCTTTACTTAGCTCCGACTGCAATTAGAGAGGAAGCAGTCGGACCAAATCGTAAATCGCCTTTTGGTGATCTGGGCACATTCGCACCCACAAAGCTCATAGCACTATTAATCGGCAGTCATGTCTCCTGGAGATATGCGGTTTCCTTTCTTTTGCCAAAACACTTCTGTCCTTGCCATTGCGATTCAATTCTGCGCTGTTTAAACAAAGCACACTTTTCTTTCTACCTTTTCGCCAGTGGCGATTCCTCCCCTTGGAGAATGCAGGGGTGGGGGCGTTGGAGCCCTTGTGACCTCTCCTCACCGTTCAATCACAGAGCATCCATTTTTTATTTTTCTCTTACTCTGATTGAGCGGTGAAAATTACTGCTGTGTTAGTGCCAAAATACGGCCAGCGCCATCTTCAAGGGGCCCAGCGGCTATTTTTGGCACACATTCTAATGGACACCACCATAAACACATTGCATCGTATGGTTGTTCACTGTTTTAATAGTATTCTGTGAGAGGCTTTAATACCATCTGTAAACAGTGCAGTTTACAGAGGGAAATAAAGATTTTCAAATCCCTTTACTCCAGTTTTGGGGAGACAAAAAAATGTATATTCTTATTGCTGCCCACACAGGATATATTTTTATATATATATATATATATATATATATATATATATATATATATATATATATATATATATATATATACTTTGTATTACAACACCCTGTTAAGCCCCAATTAAGGGAGAAAGCATACTGCTTTCTTTTCTGTCTTTCGGCTCATCACCAGAGACCATACCGACAGAAAGCTATTTGTTTCGTTGCCTTTTGTTTACATGTGTGTAAGGTTTTTAAGCTGATAATTTTAAATAATAAATAAGGGAGACTAGTATAGATCTATTTCGAGCTAGTTAGCTCTCTTCAGCTAGCCATACCCTTACTGGGATTCGAACCAGGGAAGTATTACATGTGAGGCAGTTGTAATTGCCACTACACCACTGGCTCTCTCCTTATCAGCTCAGGCAGGGGAATAAGTATATACTTTGTATTACAACACCCTGTTAAGCCCCAATTAAGGGAGAAAGCATACTGCTTTCTTTTCTGTCTTTCGGCTCATCACCAGAGACCATACCGACAGAAAGCTATTTGTTTCGTTGCCTTTTGTTTACATGTGTGTAAGGTTTTTAAGCTGATAATTTTAAATAATAAATAAGGGAGACTAGTATAGATCTATTTCGAGCTAGTTAGCTCTCTTCAGCTAGCCATACCCTTACTGGGATTCGAACCAGGGAAGTATTACATGTGAGGCAGTTGTAATTGCCACTACACCACTGGCTCTCTCCTTATCAGCTCAGGCAGGGGAATAAGTATATACTTTGTATTACAACACCCTGTTAAGCCCCAATTAAGGGAGAAAGCATACTGCTTTCTTTTCTGTCTTTCGGCTCATCACCAGAGACCATACCGACAGAAAGCTATTTGTTTCGTTGCCTTTTGTTTACATGTGTGTAAGGTTTTTAAGCTGATAATTTTAAATAATAAATAAGGGAGACTAGTATAGATCTATTTTGAGCTAGTTAGCTCTCTTCAGCTAGCCATACCCTTACTGGGATTCGAACCAGGGAAGTATTACATGTGAGGCAGTTGTAATTGCCACTACATGAGCCGAAAGACAGAAAAGAAAGCAGTATGCTTTCTCCCTTAATTGGGGCTTAACAGGGTGTTGTAATACAAAGTATATACTTATTCCCCTGCCTGAGCTGATAAGGAGAGAGCCAGTGGTGTAGAGGCAATTACAACTGCCTTACATGTAATACTTCCCTGGTTCGAATCCCAGTAAGGGTATGGCTAGCTGAAGAGAGCTAACTAGCTCGAAATAGATCTATACTAGTCTCCCCTTATTTATTATTTAAAATTATCAGCTTAAAAACCTTATACACATGTAAACAAAAGGCAACGAAACAAATAGCTTTCTGCCGATATGGTCTCTGGTGATGAGCCGAAAGACAGAAAAGAAAGCAGTATGCTTTCTCCCTTAATTGGGGCTTAACAGGGTGTTGTAATACAAAGTATATACTTATTCCCCTGCCTGAGCTGATAAGGAGAGAGCCAGTGGTGTAGTGGCAATTACAACTGCCTCACATGTAATACTTCCCTGGTTCGAATCCCACTAAGGGTATGGCTAGCTGAAGAGAGCTAACTAGCTCGAAATAGATCTATACTAGTCTCCCTTATTTATTATTTAAAATTATCAGCTTAAAAACCTTACACACACACACATATATATATATATATATATATATATATACATAAAACACAGCAGCAAAGCGAGCATCAGGTCAAGTTCAGCCTGTGCAGACGGTTGTAGAGAGCCTTGTGTTTGTTTTTGCCTTTTTTATTTGAGTGTTCTCAATTTGGCATAACTATCTATTATTTCCTTATTTTGGAGTATTGAGGCAGTAAATCTGGCACTCAAACATATATAGATATATACAACAAAGGGAACAATAATTAATAATCATTTCAATTTCTTTCCTAATTATTGATATATTTTCTTCAAAAAAAATTAAATTAAAATAAAATAAATTCTAATCAAAAGGGGAGAAAAAGTATTCATAGGGTTCCTTGCCCTGCAGTGGTGCAGGACCCCGGACGTGCCAACCGTGTACAAACACACACACACAAACATATATTTGTATTTGTAGATTTTAATGGGTCCTGGTATGCAGGTCTTGGCGTGTTCGGGTCTTTTCCCGTGTAAGATTGAGAGTATCTTGGTGACGTTTCGACGAGGTCCCACTCGCCATCTTCAGGCTGGTGCTTTCGGCTTTGTGTTTGTGCGAGCAAAGCATGATTGGAGCTGCCGTCTCTCTATAAATACTGTTGGACAAACCAACAGGAGAATAAATGCACGCATCGCAGAACACAAGAACGCAGTCAGAAAAGAAGAAAATACTTCCTCCCTTTTCTAGAACCTTAAAGCCACAGGACATGAAATTAATTTTGAGGGAACCAAATTAATCTCCAATACTGAACACTTCAACAAGAGAATAATCAGGGAAGCCATCAAAATAGAGAAACACCCCTATAACATGAATAAACGGGACGATACCTCCCGCTTACCAGACATCTGGAAACTAGCCCTTATCAACAAACGAGTCCGAGCCACGAAAACCAACACCAGACCCAAAACAACATATGATGCCACCACCAATCTCCCTCACCAGACTCAAACCCAAACCCATCCCATAGACGAAAGGCAACCACCATCCAGAAACCAGACCACAGCTGCATCACCAGCTGCCACACACCCTGACCCCCTAACCAAACAAACTGACACACACCATGAACACATAGCCGGGCCTCAAACTCGGAGCCAAACCAAAACCCGGAATGTCACATCACAGCCACCCGCTTAGGATATCACATCACAGAACTCAGGAGGCTACACCACAAAACCTCAGGATATTACACCACAGCCAATGATCCAGGAGATTACAGCACAAGACCCAGGATGTCATAACAATATAACTCAGCAGGTCATCACACAGCCCATGACCCAGGTTATTACAACCCAGGAGATTACAGCACAAGACCCAGGATGTCAAAACAATAGAATTCAGAAGGTCATCACACAGCCCATTACCGGGTTGTTACAACACAGGAGGCCGATAGACACACAACCAATACCTCAGCCACACATGTTCTTATGAAAAAGCCAGCCAATCTGCAAACATCAACTCCATCAACCAATCAAGAAATGACAACACAGCCAACCTCCCCACCAGTATTTATAGAGAGATGGCAGCTCCGATGATGCTTTGTTCGCACAAGCACGAAGCCAAAAGCACTAAGACTGATTTTATTGGCTACACCAAAATTAACCCAGATGTAGCCAATAAAATCAGACTTGAAGTCACCAACGTCCTCTGCTCCAGCAGTCCACCCAGAAGCAACTTACACAGAAAAGAACAAAAAGCACTCACCAACTTGAGGAAAGACAATAACATAATCATTCTTCCAGCAGACAAAGGCAATGCCACAATCGTGATGAACACATTGGACTACCAATCCAAACTATCCAACCTCTACAAACCTCTAAATACTGACCCCACCACCTACCTGGAAAAAGCCACCAAATCCAAAATAAAAGCCTCCCCCATCAGTGAAGAGATCCAGCAAAGAATCATCCCCAGAGAAAAGTCATCCAAGTGCCCTAAACTCTATGGCCTCCCCAAGATACACAAAGAAGGAACACCACTCAGACCCATAGTCAGTTCCATAGGCTCACCTCTACAGAATCTTGCCAAATTTCTCGTCAAACAACTCCAGCCTTGCACAGAATCCATCACCTCACATGTACAAAACTCTTTCCACTTCATAGAAACAATAAAGAAACAAAACCTACAACCCGGCGACCTACTCGTGAGCTTCAATGTCATATCCCTTTTCACCCAAGTACCTATTAAAGAAACCTTGACAGCCATCCAAAACAAATACAACCCCCCCTACACACATTCCTAGATCTGACCAACCACTGCCTAACCAACACATACTTCATCCACAATGGACAAAGATACAAACAGATAGAAGGAGCACCTATGGGATCACCCCTCTCACCCGTCATCGCTATCCTATATATGGAACATTTTGAAAACAATGCTCTAGACAAATTCGAACACAAACCCAAACTCTGGCTTAGATATGTAGATGACACTTCCATAATTTGGCCACACGGGAAAGAAAAACTGGACAACTTCCTCACACACCTCAACAGCCTACATCCCAAAATACAATTCACCATGGAAACAGAAGCCAACAACCAACTTCCCTTCGTGGACGTCCTAATTTACAAAAAAAACAGTGGTTCCCTAGGACACACTATCCACTGGAAGAAAACACATACCAACCGCTACTTAAATGCACAATCCCATCACCAACCTGCACAGATCAACTCCATAGCCAAGACCCTCATCTCCAGAACCAACGCCTCGCTGACAAAGACCACTTGAGAACAGAATTACATACCCTCACTAATGTATTAATTTCCAACAGATTCCAAAGAAACACAGTTATCACAGTTATCCTAAAGGAGACATCCCCCAGAAACCAAGATACAGAACAGGACAACGGTATCGCCCTCCTCCCCTACATTAGAGGCACCACAGATAAAATCAGCAAAATTCTCCACAAACACAATATCAGGATAGCCTTCAGCACTGACGAAAAAATAGCCAACATCCTAAGAACCCCAAAGACAAGATCCGACTAGAAAACCAAGGAGTTTATGAAATACTATACAACAATTGCCCAGCCACATACATTGGACAAACCAACAGGAGAATAAGTGCACGCATTGCAGAACACAAGAACGCAGTCAGAAAAGAAGAAAATATTTCTTCCCTTTTCTAGCACCGTAAAGCCACAGGACATGAAATTAATTTTGAGGGAACCAAATTAATCTCCAATACTGAACACTTCAACAAGAGAATAATCAGGGAAGCCATCGAAATAGAGAAACACCCCCATAACATGAATAAACGGGACGATATCTCCCGCCTACCAGACTTCTGGAAACTAGCCCTTATCAACAAACGAGTCCCAGCCACAAAAACCAACATCGTACCCAAAACAACATATGAGGCCACCACCAACCTCCCTCACCAGACTCAAACCCAAACCCACCTCATAGACGAAAGGCAATCACCATCCAGAAACCAGACCACGGCTGCATCACCAGCTGCTGCACAGCCGATCCCCAAACCAAGCAAATGGACACATGCCATGAATACATAGCCAGGCCTCAAACTTGGAGCCAAACCAAAACCCGGAACGTCACATCACAGCCACCCGCTCAGGATATCACATCACGGAACTCAGGAGACTACACCACAAAACCTCAGGATGTTACAACACAGCCAACGATCCAGGAGATTACAGCATAAGACCCAGGATGTCAAAACAATAGAACTCAGAAGGTCATCACACTATATAGAGAGATGGCAGCTCAGATCACGCTTTGCTCACACAAGCATGAAGCCGAAATCATCAGCCGGAAGATGGCGAGTTTTTTTTTTTAATGTGTTCCTATCATTAGAATGTTGGCCAACGTTTTCACAGCTGAATATTTGTTTCAAGGGAAAGTTGAAGTGATTACTAGCTTTGAATAATCCATCTGGCTCTTCTGCTTTGATGATTAAACATGGAATTCAATTTTGGAGACACCCAACATGAACATTTTGCACGCTCAATTTTCACAATGTCAATCAGAAAGCATACTGTGGTTTTGCTTATCACAACAGCATTTTACTGACCTCTGAAGGATGGAAGGCTAAATCAACTATAGGTATTTGTGTAATTCTAAAACTGGGTTTTGTAAACACATTATATATGGCACAGTATGCTTGGTTTATCTTGTTGTATAAATCAAGTTACTGTAGTTTATACACCAGGGCTTATGTCTTAGTTCAGTGTGTGCTTTCAACCTTTGTTCATTACAAATTAACATGTTGTATGAGCTGAAATCAGTATGATTTCTTTCATGCTAGTATGAATTGTGTCCCCCCCCTTTTTTTTGTAAAGTTAGATTTCCAGTTTTCAGTACCCTACATTGTATTGTTATTTGACTTACATTCTGGTCTACTTCAGAGGTCATAAGAAGTGCCTTATAATAATCATAACTTGTTTTAAGTACCGTTCAGATCTGAACTAATTTATGTTTAAGCTGCCAGTTGTTCTTCAGAAGGTTGACATGGAATACAGAAAATAGCTAGAATGCAGAAACCCAGTTTCTTTACTATTTGCTATGGTTTTTTAAAACCAGTTTGGGTACATATATTTTGGATTAGTCTTTCCATATACTATGCATTATAGAACCAGTCTTGATTTGGTCTCTGCAAGTTTTGGTTGATTTTTTTCAAAGCTCTCTCTCCAGAAAATTTAGATTAGGAATTGCTTTAGATTAGTTAACAGGCCAGTCTGACCGTTCACCAGTACACTTGGTCTTTAAATTTTGGTATGGGTGAAAATCTAGTAGTAGTTAAATAGTAATTATATGTGATGGGCCACAGAAAAACACTACAACTCTGCAGGTTGGGGCCTATTCTCTACAGCAGTAATGATGAAACGTTTTGCTCACTTTTAATCTTTGATCTTCCATAGACTGTACTGAAATCTCAATCTGGGTCAGGGATCATCAGAATACTACTCCCCCTCCCCCCTTTCTTTTGGCCTTGAAGAAAAGAGACAGATGGGAAAAGAGAACAAACATAGACTACAAATAAATGAACTAAAAATGGGTAAAAGCAGATTACTGCTGCAGATTTTTCAGAGATAAGATTACTACTCTTCCTTTGTTTTGCATTGATTTTGACTTTGTTGTTTCGGGGGTTGGTTTCTTGAGAATCCATTTCAAGGATTTAGAGAGACATTTGCGAATTGTTTTTTCTTTTGTTTCGATTAATTTTGTTTGGAAATTTGTTTATGTTTGTATTCTTTTATTTTCAGATTTTCTTCCATGTTTTACGCTGCTGAATTTTTGACACTAATGTATGACAGTCTTCAACATGAGATCTGCTTCATTGCTTTATATGTATGAATGTAGATATGTATATTAACAACAATAAAGTGAATCTCATGATGAAGATAGGGATTAGGTGCACAATGCAGCTTGAAATGGGCAAAGGAACACCTTCCTGTCTCCCTGTAGAATTTTTTATTTAGAAACTCAGCATACGAAAATACATTTGAGTTCTAGCTTCCTGTTGCATGGTGCTGCAGTATACACAGCACGCAATTTTACAGATTGCATTCATTTTTAACAACTTGCATGCGAAACAGCTTTTTAGGTCATGAAAGTGATTTCAGCTACCTAATGGCATAGCATTTTTTTAAAGCTTGGAAGTAGTGCAATGAAGAGGAATGTAGTAAAAGAGATACATTATTGATGTAAAACAGATTTTTTTTTTTTTCAGAAGCACCATCTGGGCATTTCACATTTGTAATATTTTTGCAAGCATATGTAAACTGGCAAGTGAAATTTAAATCAGATGCCAGATCATTACATTTGCCAATTCTAAATTTCAAGAAGCAAAGAGATGGTGTAGAATACTGTCTTAATAGAAGAACGTGATAATCTTGTGAAAAACAGTCAGAGAAAATGAACCGCAACCTGAGGCTGGTTAGCCTGCAAAGGTGCACACTTTTTTACTATTACTAAGACTCATATAATAAATCTTTTTCCCATTGATACACTTTTATATAAAATGATTATTTTTAAAAAATACATCCTGAAGTTGTATTTCCCAAATTGATTGCATATGGGTTAAGCATTCTGGGTTATACTTTTTATTAATATGCCATATCTTTCCTTGGACAACCAAAATAGCAAAGTAGTATCTGGAAGGAACCAGTTTGGGGAAGGCTGCCTGAAAGAATAACATATCCTACTGTGAATACTTTTATTATTGTTGCAGCAGTAGGGGAGCTAAATTGTTTTACACCTTGGCAGATGATAGTACCTCCAGTAAAAAAAAACCCTCATCTTTGTTACACCTTATTTGAGTGATTATGTTTTCACTGAGGATCCCTGATTACTGAAAGTATCCATTGGTTGATAGATGTAAGGGAAACTTCCACTAGAGTCTTGGGATAGAATTGAAAGCTGATTTTAGATTATTCAAAGTAATTAATGAGAAACTGTCCATGTGTATATTTTCTGTTAAAAATTGCAAGATCAATGGTGCATTGATCCATTGTAGATCTATCCTCTATAAATCATGCCAGTCATCTGTCAGGAATTTTTCCCAGTTTCAGACAGTCCATCAGCAAAGCAACATATAGTTAATAGGGTATACTCATTACTCAGATAGTAATGTAGGAGATGTGTACTAAGGGATATCAGGAAAGAAGCCCACCAGTCAATATTTTTTATAAAGGGCTAGGGTTCGGTCACTTTCCTATACTTCAACTGATTTAGTATGGTAGTTTCAAGATCTCTCACTGAGGGACAGGGGGCATGGAGGATTACTATACCCAGTCTCATTGAAGAGGCTGGGAGATAAGGAAACAAGCTATAAAATGTGCTACAAATTCCTATTTGGTAGCTGGAATCCTAGCCTCCAATTGTTGGTCAATCAACTGGATTTTTATTGTGAAAAGTAACTTAATGTATCATCAGCCTTAAGGGCTATTTTTGTAATTCTCCCTTGACAGAAATGCATTCTTGGTCAAAACATCTAGGGATATCACTGGATCTTCTAGCCCAAGTGGGAGATTTTAGGAATGATTTGGTGTTTATAAGATCTTGATATACAACTAGAGCCTCTGTTGGCTCGAGGGTTGATAGCAGATGCTGCCAGAATTTGGAGAATTCATAGGGGACATTTAATCCTGTGGCTGATTTGAAAATCATTGGCTCCCAACATTAGTTGAACGTGATAGTTACAGTCCAGGATGGAACAATAAATGAAGATGGTCAGTCTGGCTTAAGTCCAGCTTTTAATGTGTCTTCTTAAGTAAGTCCCATGATGTCAACATAGAGTTGATGATACATAACCTCCAGGTATCCCAATATGTGAATTTTCTCTCAGTAACATCATTCATGACACCCATTTAATTTGCGGAACTGAAGGCCCCTAAGTGCCAAGTGTTTCCAATTCCCTGGAAATTCTTATTATTATGGCTTGGTATTACCCATATATCCCTTAGAGAAAAAAAATAACAGAATAATGGGATAAGAGAGTTGGAAAACCATAAAGGTCTTCTAGTCCTACTCTGCTCAAGCAGGATAACTTATACCATTTCAGATGAATCTCTTCCTAAAAATCTTCCACTGATGAAGCACCCATAACTTCTGAAGGCAAGCGGTTACACTGATTTAGTTCTCTAACTGCCAGGAAATTTTCCTTCTTTCTAGTCTGGATCTCTCCTAGACCCAGGTGAGATCTAGTTTGGGTGTCGGCAACCCTTCGGGCAACCCTCTTCTCCCTCCTTCTCCTCTTGCGACTCTGGCCTGCTGTGGCAGGGCCGGGAGGGTGCACACACACGGGGAGACGTTCAAGCGAGCGCCAAAGCGCAGCAAAGGCACACATAGAGCGGCCAGCCATCGCTTAAGAGTCTCCCCGCACATGTGCACCCTCCCGGCCCTGCCACAGCCCGCCAGGGGGTTGCGAAAGAAGGAGGGGGGAGGAGAATTGCCTGAAGGGAAGCCTCCACCGCAACTGGTGATCATTCCTCAGCCAGCCAGGATTTCCAAAAAAAAAAAGAAAGAAAGAAAGAAAAGGAGTAGCGGAGAGCCCCAAGGAGAGCTTGCTAGCTTGGTTCAGCTGCGGCTTTCTGAGAGAGAGAGAGAGAGACAGACAGACAGACAGACACACACACACACACACACACACAACACATACAGATACAGAGAGAGAGGGACAGAGACTGGGGAGAGAGAAAGGGGAAGATAGGGAGAGGGGGAGAGAGAAATATATAGAGAGAGAGATTCAAAGAGAGAGGGGAAGGGGGAGAGAGATAAAGAGAGTGGGGGAGAAGGGCAGAGAGATATACAGAGGGGGAGAGAGATAGGGTTTTGTGGCTGGGTAGGTGTGGCTAGGGGATCATGTGACTGAGTGGGAGTGAGTGACATCGAGTTGCCCATGCCCACCCAGGTTTTATGGCTCCCGGTATTTTTTTTCCTTGTGGGAAACGGGCCCAAATGGCTCTTTGAATGTTTAAGGTTGCAGACCCCTGGTCTACTTTCATCCATTGCTGGATGGTCTAATTTTCATCCATTGCTTCTTGTTCTGCCTTCAAGTGCTTTTGAGAATAGTTTGATCCCCTCTTTTTTGTGGCATCCCCTTAGATATTGGAACAATTACTATTACGTTGCCCCTATTCCTTTTTTTCATTAAACTATACATATCCAATCCTGTAGTCTTTCTTCATCTGTTTTAGCTTCCAGTTCTCTAATCATTTTTGTGCTGTTCTTTGCACTCTTTCTAGAATGCATCTATTTTACATTGTGGTGACTAAAACTTGGTGCAATATTCCACATGTGGTCATCCTAGACACTGTAAAGTGGTATTTGTGGTACTAACATAAGAAATACTGGCCAAAGCAGAAGAAGAGTGCACATCACTAAAATCACTTGCCGCTATTAGGGCTAAATTTGAGTGTCCCCAATGGATTAAGAGTTGTAGTTTTTCAGGTTATCCCAAAAGACATTAGTGAAGCAAAGCCAGAAAGGAGTTAAATATTAACAATGCTCATGAAATTTAGACTTTCTGGATAGATAAATTATCTAAACTATCTTAAGTTCAACAAAGAGTTGATTAAAATTTGTGTAGTTATAACATTTTAAAATGATAAATGATGTAGCCAAAAAGTATGGGGACCCTTTGACTTTTCCCAAATAATCCCAATTTGCTCTGAAATAAGTTGAAACTAACACAGATAAATGTCATCCACCATTCTTTGTTCCATAGTCCATAGAGCAGAGACTTTGTTTTTGCCTTCCTGGACATAGTTCCAAGAGAAAAACAGACCCCAGATTGAACTGGAAGAATAGTTTCAATGATTGAGCAAGAAAATAAATCAAAAAGATCCTGGCTAATCTCCAAAATCAAGATACCACAATATAAAGTTACACAATACGTTTTCCATCTGTCTTAAAGTTAGCTTCTATGGTAGAAGACCCCCTTTTGATAGACTCAAAAGATCCACATTGAAGTTTCCTAAAATACATGTTGACAAAACACTGTCCTTCTGGGAAACTGATTTTTGGACAGACAAAATAAAATTAGAACTCTTTAGTAAGTCACGGCAGATATGTTCAAAGAAGAAAAAAACAACACTTTTAAAGAAAAGAATGCCATCTTAATGTGAAACATATAGAAAGCTCTATAATGTTATGGGATTGTTTTGTTGCCTCTGGCACTGAGTGCCTTGAATCTGTACTAGACACAATGAAATCAGAAGTTATCAAAGCATTCCGGAGCGAAATATAATATCTAGTGTTAAAAGCTCTGTCTCAGTTTCTAGTCATGGGCCCGCCAGCAACACAATGACCCAAAACGTACATTTAAGAGAAGCCAAAAATGATTCAAAACCAACATTGGATTGTTTTAATGTGGCTTGTTATGAATTCTGATCCAATAGACCAATTATGAAAAGAGCTGAAACTTAACTGTTGGGAGAAGGAATCCTCTGAACATAAGAAAGCTGGAATAATTTGCTCAAGAATGGGTCAAATTGCCAGATGAGAAGTGAAGTCTCCTTCAGAGCTGCAGAAAGCATTTAATTGTAGTTATTGCCTCAAAAGAATGTGCTACAAAATATTAGGTTAGGGTTATCAATAATTATGTGTCCATGCCATTGTTTTTTGTTTACAAGAAAGTTACATAATACTGATGATTTATATCCCAACTTTTTACCTAGCAGGTGTTCAATAATATTTTTCCATAATACAGGAATTGTATAGTAATGATATATTAAGATATTTGTTTATGCATAATGCATATATCTTTTAGCCCATTTATAGGATATATCTTTGTATACGTGCAGTTGAGATAGTTAGAATGTATGCAATTTAATTTATCTTTGTTTTGAAGATAAAGAAGCCAGTTCTTGTCATCTCTATTTCTAAATTCCAATTTCATTTTGGATTAGAGAGACCTTAGCTGGCTTTCAGACTTGAAAACATTGTTTGGAAATTACTGCCGTTTTTCCTCCAAGCTATGCTTTCTAATTCTGTGAGAACTATTTTGATTTTGTTCAAAACTAAAAAATAGGATCTGTATGCCAGGGAGACAATATAAAATTAGACAATGTATTCATAATTGCCAAATCATGATTTAGTTATTAGGAACTTTTGAATGTGTGTGTGTGCCTTTGAATCAGTTTTTGCCTCTCAGTGACCACCTGAAGAAATCTTGCAGTTTTCTTAGCAAGGTTTTATGAACTGGTTTTCAATTGCCTCCTTCCTAGGGCTGAGTGATTGGCCCAAGATCTTTAGACTTTATGCCTAAAATTGGACTAGAATTCACAATTACCCAGTTTATAGCCTGATGCTTTGACCACTATACCGAACTGAATTTTGTTATAAACTTGTTATATTTGCTTTAGTCAAATCTCACTGGGTCTTTGTTTCCAGTCCCAGTTTAAGGTACAAGTACAGTATTAAACAGCAATAGTTATCATGAATGGAAACCCTGGTGCCTGATGGAATGCATATTCTATATTTTCACATCCATTTCCCAAGATTATATTTAGAATCATGGTTTTAGTATTGTTTTGTGCTTAGCTACAAAAAATGACTACCCAGATGCAGGCCTTATAGTTTACCACCTTGAGTTGCTAGTTCAATATAGGTGACTATATAAATTAAATAAATAAATTACAAAATTAATAACTCTCCAGGGACATATAGAAATATATCCAAAATCAATTAATTTGAAAACAAGAATCATTAGTTAATATAGGTAAAGGTAAAGGTTCCCCTTGCACATATGTTCTAGTTGTTTCCAGCTCTAGGGGATGGTGCTCATCTCCGTTACAAAGCCAAAGAGCCAGCGCTGTCCAAAGACGTGTCTATGTTCATTGGCCAGCATGACTAAATGCCAAAGGCGCACGTAATGCAGTTACCTTCCCACCAAAGTGGTCCCTATTTTTCTACTTGCATTTTTACATGCTTTTGAACTGCTAAGTTGGCAGAAGCTGGAACAAGTAACAGGAGCTCACTGTTAGGCGGCGTTAGGGATTTGAACTGCCAAACTACCGATCTTTCTGATCAACAAGCTCAGGGTCTTAGCCACTGAGCCACCACTAATGTGCTAATTATCAAATAGAAACATTACAAATACTCCAGCTAATGTTTTTATTGATCTTATTATATATAATACATTTTATTCATTTTAATAAATCTATTTTTTTGTTTGTTTGTGTGTATGGTGTAAACTGCCATGGGAATATCTAAATGAGAAGAGCAGCATCAATAATTTAAAAATAAATGTACAATTGAGCCCCTTCTGATATTTATGGTTTGTTTACTTTTAATGTATATACACCAATGGTCTGTTCAGCAGATCATGGTTATTAAAATCATGGATTAGTATTAACTCTAAATGCAGCCAATTAGACAAGCTTAAGATGAAAATATATGCTTTACATCAATAGTTCTCAATCTGTTTGCAGAGTTAAGTCTTGGTGGTCCATGACCACAAAGAATATTTAAAGGGGGTCCATGGTGAAGAAAAGGTTGAGAACCACTGTGCTCTGAACTTTTTCTTGAATTATTATATAATATTGCAAACAGTGCTATTTGTATATTGCAGTGTTGTAAGCTGTAGTCCAGATGGAATCCAGCATGTTGATGTTTTAAAAGCAGCTGACATAAACGAGGGGAAAGAGTTGTCAGGTTAAAAGGATCATCAATAAATAACATGTTGGGTTGTGCTCATGTAGTATTGTCCCCATCCTCATATCAATGGGTACCAGATCTAGGATAAACCTTATAGATAGATAGATAAAAGAGAGAGAGAGAGAGAGATACCCTTGCGTTCAAAAGGCTGCATCACCTTGCTAATGGCGCAATAAAATACTAAGGCTCACAGAACAGTTTATAAAAAGAAAAAAGAATACTATAAGCAAGGTGCTTTTTTCTCAGGTCTGCTATAATTACTTTTGTCAGTTTTAGCAACTAGTCAGGTATTTTCTGACTCTATTCATGTTTTGCTACAACAGAATTAGGGCAATTGGTGTTTGCTACCGACCCCTTGGGTTGGGCCCCAGGTTAGTCCTACAGAGATCTGGTCCTGAAATATAGATGTCTTGACCCCTCAATATACCAATACAACCCAGCTAAGATTCTCTGAACTGGAAAATAATTAGTCTTTGCAAAAACATTAATATTGCAGGCCACCCAGATTGGTAACAGTCTTAAATACGTTTATCTACCCAAGTTTATTTAGATCAGTGGTCGCCAACCGGTGAGAAAATTTTAGTGGGCCACAGAGAAATCTCACCCCAAGAGCACACCCTCTCAAAGCAATTAATCCAGGCTGCGCAGAAACACAAGTGTTGCGCCACCCACATGGCCCGTGGGAACCCTCCCCGCCCACTCACTCCTTACCCTGCAAAATTTCTGTTTTTCCTTTTTCCAACCATCATCTGTTCTCTGTGCCGGGAGATTTAGATTAGCTAGGAAGCAGAAAATGGTTGGATTTCTTGCTTTCCAGGTAGTCTTTACGACAGAAGTTTTGCTTGCAAGTAAATTCAGTGCAGACTCATGGCAAGCAAATTTGAGAGACTGAGCTAGCCGATGGCAGATAGATAGATAGATAGATAGATAGATAGATAGATAGATAGATAGATAGATAGATAGATAGATAGATAGATCATTGAATGATTCTGTGAGCAATTCAATCTGCCTGCTTTGCCTGATTTTAGGTAAAAGTTGCTTTTTAAAAAAAATAAAAAAATCAATATTTACATGGCATGGTGTGTTGTGAGTTAATTTTGTGAGTTTGCTTACGAGCAAATTTTATGTGACAGACTGAGCTAGCCAATAGCAGATAGATAGATCTCTGAATGAATCTGTGATTCTGTGAGCAACTCAATCTGCCTGCCTGCTTTGCCTGATTTTGGGTAAAAGTTGCTCTTTTTTTAATAAAAAAAATTCAATATTTATATAAATATTTATAATATTTACATACAAGCCATGTCCACCCGGTCACATGACCACCGAGCCACATCCACAAATTAGGCCACACCCACAGAACCAGTTAGTGGTCCCTGGGATCTAAAATTATGAGTTTGGTGGTCCCTGAGGTCCAAAAGGTTGGCGACCCCTAATTTAGATTATTACTTTTTGGAGCTATAGCACTAATCAGACAGTGCAGAAAGTTGATAAGGTTTATGGTAAAGAATGGAATTAATGCCTTCTGGCTGTACAATCAAAACTATTTTACTTCATTGATGGTTAGAGTTCAAAACCACTGTCTCCAATTTTCTTTTAGAATACCCACAACAGAAGTTCAATCTGAGAAGTTTATTCATTATCCATCTGGACTGTGATTCCCACCTCCCCCCAGCTAAACAACGTGTGGGGAAAGAGAATTTCCCCCCAAATTAGGGAAGTAGTTTGGTGTAGCGATTAAGGTGCTAGCCTAGAAACTAGGAGATTGTGAGTTCTAGTCCCACTTTAGGCATGGAAAATGCCTGAATGACTGTGCCAGCTACCATTTCTCAACCCAACCCACTTGGGATGGTTGTTGTGGGGGAAATAGGAGGAGGAAGGAGTATTGGTATGCTCGCCACTTTAACTTGTATATCTTTTTTAAAAGGCAAGATAAAAATCTAAAAAAGAAGAGCTGTTACCATTTTTAATATCAAATAGCGTTTGTATCTTCTAAACATTAGCAATGAAGTGCAGCAGGATTTTCTCTGAAATTTATGTCAAAGAATGAGATCTGCTTTCTTTTATGAGCCGGAAGAAATATTCTCAGTGTTCTGACAAATGTGAAAAATATATTATTTTAAAATTATGATTTTTTTTTGTATCATCCTCTGCAGAGTATTGGGAAAGGGTCTTTGTGGTGTATAGACCCAGAATATAGGCAAAATCTTATCCAGGCTTTGAAAAAGACACCCTATCACCCATATTCCCATGTGTTCAGCACACCTCCAGCATCTCCTCAGGCATATCAAAGGTAAGAAAACTTGAACATATCTTTATATGAACATGGCAAAGTCTATAAATCAGCTATGTACTGACTTCAGGTTTGCAAGTGAATTCATCTGTTCAAATATGTTAAATCTAGAAGGAATGTATACATGCAATTTTTAAATAAGTAAAATTTAGCTAATGTATGTAAGTGGCCGATGTAGGAATGAGCAACCTGCATCCAATGAATGGCATGTAATGCTCAGACTGATAATTTATTTCCTTCTTTAGTGTTCACTACTGCAAAATCAAGAACCAGATCAATTTTTTAAAATATTTAGCTGTTACGTTACCATATAAGCCTTAGAATGTATTTAAAAGAATAAAATAGCTATTCTCCTCACAATTCTAAGATACCTCCGTTCAAAAAGTAGGAAACAAACTAAGAAAGTACTGCCCTGCTTGTCCCAAAGGTGCCTTTTCAAAAAACAACTGGACTTTGTTTTTCCTTGAAGACGTTTTGCATTCTCATCCTCATCCAAGAAGCTTCTTGGATAAGAATGCAGAACATCTTCAAGGAAAAACAAATCTAGTTGCCGTTAAAAAAAAAACATCTTTGGGACAACCATGACCTATTACTAAGAATCTCCATAGACATAATGCCCTGCTTATGAAAACTTCTTAAATACAATTTAAAAAAAGTAAAATGCTGGGGCTTGCAGTCATATCAAGGTTATTCCCACCAATTGATGTTCAGAGTAAGGCTTATTCAGCATTTTTTTTTTTTGAGTGTATCCAACTACCTGAATACATTGAATGGTCTTCTCAAAACTACGTGATAATCAACAAAATCTAGAGCCTGCCAATCCCAGTCATGAATGGTTACATTAATTATAAAAAAGGTAGGTCCCCACCTGTTGCCAATCCATAGGTATTCTTACAAGCCCTACTTTGTACTATAGAATTTCTTACCAGTTTTGATGAAAATCACATGTCCGCTGTAATTAATTACTCTGTGTTGCACTGCTTCTGTAATTATTACCAAAAATCTCTGTACTTGTGTTAGAAGCTGTGAAGTATAAGAAAAGATTCCAGCTTTTCATGTAATGCTTTCATGAGTGGATAGATTGCTGCCGAATCTTTCTCTCTAATGCTATGTTTGGAAGATTGCCTCATATAAAGTTTGGCTTCCAGGTGATGAAAGTATGTGTTTTGTTTTTTTTTAAACTGCTGCTGTTGTGGTTACCTGCTCTGCAAAGCAAATGTGACCAATTATGTTAGTTGCCATAGTGCTTTTCTGTTTGGAAAAAGGATCAGTCAGGTCTGGTAACTTTAAAATAGCAGGAAATAAAAAACATTCATAGATCAGTTTGTCTTTTTGTCCTGCTGCAGTGGAAAAACGGTATGGCAGATGTAAAACCTGCCACATTTCAAATCTGCTTGAAAATATGTGATTTGTTACAAGAAGTTTGGAATCCATAATTGCTGCAGCACTTAGCATGATGTTAGATAGTTATAAATAATAAATGTTTTGTGAAAACTGTATAAAATAGATCCATGGCTTCATTTTTTTTTCTTAAGCACAGACATCAGTTACACAAATGATTGTCTGATAGCAATTTTTGAATGCTTACTAAGATTGAGATTTGGGAGTGCAGTTGCACCCTTCAGTTATAATACTCCTTTAAGAAGTGGCAACTTGCAATGTAATTTCATTCTGGTAACTCTAATAAAGTGTCTGAGCATCTCTGCTGAGCCGTGCGTTCCATCACATGGCCCAAACAATCAATCTTCAGGCAGAGATTGGGAAGAACAGCTGGGCTTTTGCAGGCAACGGCTGTATGTCTGCCCTTGCTAGGCGATTAGCGTGATGGTAACCATAGTAACTAGAAGGCCTCCATAGCAACGCATAGCTGAGACAGGTGCAGTTACATCACAAGGCTGTTTGTTGCCTGGCAAAAGGACAGGCCATTAGTACTAAGACATGCACTGTTGCCTTGGTAACAGATAACCTTACATAGAAACTACAGTGGGTTTGAACATTTTATCATCCTGATTAAAAAAAAAGGTGGGGGAGACATTTCATCTTCTTTTCCTTATTTTTAATTTAATTATTAAGAATTCCTTATGTATGGTCACTTGAAGTTACAAAATGTTTTGTTGTAGTAAAAAATGAAAGAATAAAAAACAGCAATTGAAAGTTCTGTGTTCAAGTGATAATAACTTAAACATATTAAAATTATAATCTACAGTATCTTCCTGATCAATGAATTCCATAAGGAAAAAAAACTTTGGTTTATGCTTCATTCTGTATTATTCATGTATGAATTAGGAAGCAGATTCGTTCTCCAAATGTGCTGGAATACAACTCAATAATTCAACTAAATCCAGAGATTCACTGGATTGCTTGGAATTTTGGTAATTATGAGCTGCTGCTGCATTTGGAGGAAACCAGATTGGAGGAAGGTTGAGCTATTTAAATATTTTGCAAGCATACTGGGTCACATTATATGCTTTAGCAACAATAACCTTCTTCTGCAAAGCTCTAGTTATATGTGCCATAAAAATATTTATTTTGATTTTTCCCCCCATTAAGGACAGAATACAACTGGACGTGCAAGAAAGCTTCAGATAGTCTACAATGAAGGGCCATTTTGTCTTTGCCAGTGTACTGTAGATATCATATTTGGTATAATCCCAGTTCTTGGATGCAATAGTGCAATGATGGCGAACCTTTTTGCTGTGGTGTGCCGAAAGTGCGTGTGCCGGCACCCAGAGTGCAATGGGCCCCATCCCCTCTGTGCATCCATGCGCAACTTCCCCCTTACCTGCATTGTGCATGCGTGTGCCACCCAGCTGATTTTCAGCCCGTTTGAAGCCCTTTTCACCCTCCTGGAGGCTCAAGGGAAGCCTCTGCAGCCTCAGGAGGCCGAAAAATGGGCCTTTGGAAATACCGGAAATGCCCGCTTTCAGCCTCTGGAGGGCTTCTGGAGCTTGGGGGAGGCTGTTTTTGCCCTGGGGCTCGAGGGAAGCCTCTGCAGCCTTTGGAAGCCAAAAAACGGGCCCAAAATGGGCCAATTTTTCAGCCTTCTGAGACTGCAGAGGCTTCCCTCGAACATTTGTGAGCCGAAAACTGCCTCAAATGGGCCTAAAATCAGCTGGGAGGCATGCGCAGTGCAGTTTTGCTGGGACTCGCGTACCCGCACAAATGGCTGTGCATGCCACCTGTGCCATAGGTTCGCCATCACGGCAATAGTGTAACAGTAATGGTTTAGAAACAGTGTATTCCCCTCCTTATCCTACTAGTTCTGAATGTTGTTGTTGCATTCCATTTTTTGTATGGGAAAAGAAGAGAGTTCGAACAATGTGACTCTCTCCACACAGAGGTTTTCTATGTTTATTTGACTAGGTTTGACAATAGGTTTCAAAAGAGTATTTTAATTTGTTTCAGAATTACTATCATTGGGACAGTTGACATAACATGGCAAAGCAAATACAGCTTTATTTAAAAATTTTCCTGTGGTACAAATAAGCTTACATACCAACATATTTACATTCTTAGAGAAGAAAACAATGTGATTAAAATCAGTTCAGTTAAGGGATATTTGTTGATGATTAACCAAACATTATATTATTGCTTGAAGTTTCTTGGCCAGGCAGATCTGTGGAAATGAAATGTATCGAGTCTGGGTGAAGTTGTCTCTATTCAAGTGGTACCAAAGAGCGAACAGGGACAAGGGTTCTACTCAAACCTATTTGTTGTACAGAAAGCGTTGGGGGGGGGGAGGTGGAGACCAATTCTAGATCTCAAATTACTAAACAGACACATAGAGTACAAAAGATTCAAGATGCAATCCCTACAGTCTATACTAGGGAGCATCCAAGAGGGGGGTGTCCTAACATCAGTAGACCTTACTTACACATACCAATTACCAAGAGGCACCGAAAGTTCCTGCAGTTTTGTTACACAAGAAGTCACTACCAACACAGAGCTCTACCATTCGGCCTGTCGTCAGCACCAAGAACATTCACCAAGGTACTGGCAGCGGTAGCAGCTTATTAAACCCATACGTGTCCAATGCTACTTGGATAACAGTACAGTCAACATCAACTAAGAGCAAAGAGAGACTTAGAAACCACAATACAGACGTTACAGGAACATGGATTTTTGGTGAACTTTGAAAAGAGCCACCCAGAACTAACAAGGCGACTACAACACTTAGGAGCAGTAATAGACACCAGCTCCTGCGAGGTTTACCTGTCACAGGAACGACAGGACAGCATAAGGTCTTTGATAAGTCAGGTGGTCACAGCCCCATAGGTGACCCTGGACCTATTGTCACAGCTACTAGGGAAAATGATATTGTGCATCTCAATAGTACCTTGGGCCACACTGCATGCAAGAACCTTACAGTGATTCCTATTACCTTACCAGAGAGCAGGCAAGGGCAATGCAGAGACCAAGGTGCGGATTCCTCCCAGAGTGAAGCAGTCACTCCAGTGGTGGAGGTTACAGGCTATGATCAGGAGATGTGGGTTCAAGGAACCCACCCGACTGACCATCACAACAGATGCAAGTTTAGTAGGCTGGGGGGCCGATTGTCACAACCAAATTACACAGGGGCAGTAGTCTCAGACAGACCTCAAGAACAACATCAACTGGTTAGAGCTCAGGGCAACTCACCTGGCCCTAAGGTCTTTCAAGTCAGGAGTAGTGGAACAACACGTGTTAATCCTAATGGACAACGTGACCGCAAAGGCGCATATTAACAGGCAGGGAGGCACTCATTCCCTAGCGCTCATGGAAGAAGCAGAACGATTGGGCTGCTGGGCGGAGACACATCTATCAATCAGGGCGGAACATATATCGGGAGTGGAGAACACCCAGGCAGATTGGCTCAACAGAACAACGGTCGACCACTCAGAGTGGCACCTACACTTGGACTTGTTCAGGGAACTGTCACACAGATTCAGGAAACCAGTCCTGGATCTGTTTGCGTCTACAGCAAATGCACAACTCCCAAGATTCTACTCAAGATTTCCAACACCGGGGGCGGAAGGGACCAATGCACTCCGAGAAGCATGGCCAAGGGGGCTGCTTTACGCAATTCCCCCACTTCTGTTAGTATCAAAGGTAATCAAGAGAGTGATAGAGGAAGGGGCAGCACCTCACTGACCCAGGAGGTCTTGGTACGCAGATCTACTATATCTGTCGGTATCCAGACAATGGAGGATTCCCCCAGACAAGGTAGAGCTGAACCAGGGAGCAATATGATACCCGGAGTCACAATGGTTCCAACTAACCATATTGCACTTGAGAGGGCCACACTAAAGCAATTAGAATGTTCAGCCAACGTAATACAAACACTCCAGGCGGCCATCGACTAATAGAATTTAAGATGCTACCTAGAGAGCATTTGGAACCTGGTGTTCCAAGAGGCAGAAAGACCCAAACACAAGTGCTGGACTTTCTCCAGGAGGGCCTGGAAAAGGGTCTAGCTCCTAACACCTTATGGAGGCAGGTAGCACAATAGCATCAGTATTGGGTTGTGGGACATCGGAGTCCCTCACACAAAATCACCTGATCCGTACATTCATCAGGGGAGCCACCAATCTAAAACCCCCAGTGATATACAGGAACCCCACTTGGGACTTGACAAGGGTGCTGAGGGCACTCATGACAGAGCCCTTTGAACCGTTGAGGTCAATGGGATTGCCCTCACTCACCCTTAAGGTGGCTTTCCTAATAGCCATTACATAAGCCAGAAGAATATCGGAATTAGCAGCATTATCTGTGAGGGAGTACCTCTGTATAGTCCATCCAAACAAGGTAGTATTAAGTTTGAATCTAACCTTTATCCCAAAGGTCAATTCTGTGTTCCATAGAGCACAGGAGTTAGTACTTCCAGACTTCTATCTTGAACCAGTCCGTAGCACAGAAAAGAAATGGCACGCCTTAGACATAAGGAGGGCGGTAAGCATTTATATTAAGAGAACAAGGCCCATTAGAAAGACGGAAGCATTGTTCATTTTGTTCAGACCAAGTTCATTAGGACAAAAGATTTCACCATCAACCATAGGCAGAGGGATCAGAACATGTATTACAAGGGCTTACGAAAGCCAACCATTACAGCTGCCAGGTAAAATAACAGCACACTCAACTAGGAGTGCAGCCACATCAGCGGCATGGAACACACAAGCCTCAATTGAGGAGATCTGTAGGGCAGCGATGTGGGCATCTACTATAAGCTGGATATATTTGCATCAGCAGAAGCATCCTTTGGAAGAAGGGTTCTACAGACAGTTCACATGGAGATGGGGGCTCGGGACCAGGAGTTGGCCCACCCTCAGGACTATTACGGTAGCTTGGGTACATCCTACGCTTTGGATTCTCCAACCTGTACAACTGAGAAAGAGTGTTGGTCTTCCCTGAAATGCATCTCCTAGTTGTACGGGAGGAGAATCCAAATCCCACCTTTATAAGGTTAGTCCCGAGCACAGAACAATCAAGAAAGAGCACCAACAAATCTCCAAGTCAGTCATCAGCCTTCATCAAAAACTGGGCATCCACAGTGGAAAGGGGGCTGGACTAAAATTTGATTGCCTCCGTCTTCAAGCAAGGAAGCAGGAGGCAACCCATGCTTTGGATTCTCCTCCCGTACAACTAGAAGATGCGTTTTAGGTAAGACCAATGCTCTTTTCAACTCTTCCTAGCTCAGTACAAGATAAACGCACTCCAGCCTCAACTTTTTGCTTTTATGCATTAATATATAACTAGCCATTTCTATAACACCAAATCTCTCTAATCAGCAAAACCAAGATAAGAGTTTCATTTTTTTTCCTTCACAAGTACAAATTCCAGAAGTGATATCCAAATAAGAACACATTTTCCTCTTTAAATAAAGTAATCAAGTTAACCATTCCTGCTTTATCTTCCTTGCTTATGGAAATAACATGTATTTCTATTTACACCTAGTAATTTTTATAAACTGTCACCATTTTTATTTACAAAGTTTATTATATTCTTTCAAATTCTTTCTTGGTCTTTTGTAGCTCTTCAATCCTTCACAATTAAATCTGTAGATTTTGTAGTTTTAGATACCCCGTTAAATACTTTCTCCCACTTCTGCAAAGCTTGGGGCTCCTCCAAATTAGTTGAGTCCATCTTGATATGTGCTATTTTGGATATTTAACGAACGGTATTTGAAAATTTGAGGGTAGTATAAGTGATAGCAATTCTGTATTGTCCATGTCTCAGTAATCACTTTACTTTTATGACTAGTGACATTTGAGTGCTAGTGTAGAAAATATTACCTAACTTCTAGCTGATACTTGTTGCAGTGAATATATATTAAACTAATAGATGACATTCCACTTTGATGTTTAAATTTATAGAAAAAATATAGCCTTTAAAGAACTGGAATAATAGTTTATTAAACAACTGAAGTGAACTTCTTTTCTATAAGAAAAATGAAAATAAAGATGTAGTTTTTTACCTGGATGGAAATTATTTTCATTTGTTTCTTACAATACTACAGCACCTTTGACTTATATAGTAAAGTTGTACAAAAAAAAATCTGCCTTTAAACTGAAGACATAGGTATTCTCTGAAGCTGACAAAAATCAGCTATTGCATCTGATTTTTCCTATGCAATAGATTAAAAGCAATAATTTACATTTCTGCATCTTTGTGTAGTTCCTATTAACTTCTGGACTGTACAGTATGCTTTTCTCCAGATGAGCTGTTCAGAGCATCCATTGATTGGGATGATGCTTCTGTCACTCGTTTGATAGGCTGGGCTTTAATTGAGAGGACTCTCCTCCTCCTCCATGGGACTCCTCTCTAGCGTCCCCAGTTTTTGCTCAGCCTTCGTGGATATAGGTAGTTTAATTTCCTTTCCCTTTGCCAGAATAGCAAAGGCTTCAAAAAGGGACAACAAAAAGGTTTGCTTTTAAACTCTAAACAAATCCTTTAAGGCTTTTAGTTTCAATGAGTCAAGCAGCTCCCTATGGCATATAACTCGAGCCAAGGGAGCTCATCGTAGCTTCAGATAATGATCTCCTCGCTCCCAGGACGATCGGAGGAGGTAATGCCTTAGCTGCATGACTAACAAGTCACATTTCTTAGCCCGTACCATTACAACCTTTTAAAGCTGAGCCGCTGTGATCACCGCCACCCATGCCTGAGAGGAGAGCTCTATTTTAAAAGGGTCCGAGGCTTCTCTCTCCCCCCTGGGAACACCGTCTGGGGTGGAGCATCAGCACCCATCTGTCCCACTGCGCCTTTTTATTCAAGGGGAAACTCTGCAGTATCAACTCCCCACAAGGCGCACAAGGAGCCGATATAACTCATTACACGCCTAAAGAGATAACGGCCGGCCATTGCAGACTCATTAACCACGTGGCAGTGATTTGCATCTTATTTCTGGAACTGTGAGAGGCTTTTCTTCTCCCAAGCAGGGGTCTGGAACCCAGGGGGAAATCATCCTAATACATATGTATGTATATCAGAGGTGGTATTCAACCGGTTCTCACCCGTTCTGGAGAACCTATGGTGGTGATTAGGCTTGGGTCGCGGAACCATTAGTAATTTCTGGCTGGCCATACCCCCGAACTGGTTCTCCAGTTGCTGGTGCGTCTGCCGCCCTCCCAGCCCAGCTGAGCAGGGAAAGTGGAGGAAAAGTGAAGGAAAAGCCGAGGAAAAGTGAAGGGAAAGCATTTGCTTTCTCCCTCCCTTTCTGAGCGCTTCCACCACCCTCCCAGCCTAGCTGAGCAGGGAAAGTGGAGGAAAAGTGAAGGGAAAGCGGAGGAAAAGTGAAGGGAAAGCCTAGGAAAAGTGAAGGGAAAGCCTTTGCTTTCCCCCTCCCTTTCGGAGCGCTTCCGCCGCCCTCCCATCCCAGCAGAGCAGGGAAAGTGGAGGAATAGCGAAGGGAAAGCCTTTGCTTTCCCCCTCCCTTTCAGAGCGCTTCCGCCGCCCTCCCAGCCCAGCAGAGCAGGGAAAGTGGAGGAATAGCGAAGGGAAAGCCTTTTCTTTCTCCCTCCCTTCCAAGCGCTTCCGCCGCCCTCCCAGCCCAGGATAACAGGGAAAGTGGAGAAAAAGCAAAGGGAAAAGTTTTGCGGATTTGGAACAGGGGACAAAGAAGTAGCAAGACCAGCTCCACTTTTTGATGCAAAGCACCTCAAGCCTCCAGCAACATGATCATGCAGTTGATAGGTGACCATCTCCAAGCAGATAGCATCATCTAGTAACCCAGAGCCTACAGGAGTCTTCTAACTCTTGGTACGGTGATTTTGGCTCAATTCACAGCATGCCAAACCAAAATTCACATTGTCTCCCCCCCCGCTCGCTGATCATTAATTCTACCCAGAAAAGAGGTAAGTGTGTGAGATAGAGATAAGGAAGGGAAGGGAAGGGAAGGGAAGGGAGGAAGGAAGGAAGGAAGGAAGGAAGGAAGGAAGGAAGGAAGGAAAGAGCAAGAAAGGAAGAAAGAGCAAGAAAGAGGAAGAGAGAGAAAGAAATAGAGGAAAAAAGAAAGAGAAAGAAAGAAAAATAGGAAGAAAGAAAAAAAAAGGAAGGGAGGAAGGGCAAGAAGGAAAGAGCAAGAAAGAAAGAAAGAAAGAAAGAGGAAGAGAGAGAAAGAAAGATGAAAGGGGAGAAAGAATGAGAAAGAAAAAAGGAAGGGGGGAGAGAGAACACTCTGGTATTATTTTTAATTGTTCCATTATTTATCATATATTAATATTTTGCATGTCCCTACACCTAAAGTGATTTTACTGCCTTTCTTTTGCCCAAGTATTTTTCAGGATTTACATGTCAATAGTCCAGAGCATAAATACAGGTGCGTTTAACAGAGTTGAAAGGGACTGTGGAGGTCTTCTAGTTCAACCCCTTGCCCAGGCAGGAAAACTCTGAGGATGCCAAAATCTGAATAGAGGTCCTGGGAAGGGTGTCAGAATAACATAATAACACTTAGAAAGGGACTTTGGGGGGAACTCTATAACATTTCAGAGAAATGGCTGTCCAGTCTTTTGGAAGTTTGTTGAAAACTTCCAGTGTTGGAGCACCCAGAACTTCTGATGGCAAGCAATTCCACTGATTAATTGTTCTCACTGTCAGGAAGTTTCTCCTTACTTTTAGGTTGCTTCTCTCTCTGTTCAATTTCCATCCTTCTGATGCTTTGGAAAATACATTGCCCCCCCTCTTTCTGGCAGCCCCCTAAAAGCTTGTTGCCTATCATCCTCTAGGGCAAAGCATGTGAGCCATTTCCTCCTTTCAGTGGTCCATGAAAGTACATCTATAGATAGATAATAAAGTCAAAAAAAGGTGAAAAATATTTTTACAGAACTATAGATACGTTGAGGCTGGATGTGACAAGGAATGGTTGGGAGGGGAGGGACCAAGTGAAGCACCCCTTGACATGAGTGACATTGAGTTGGCCACACCCACCCAGTCACATGACCATCCTAGTCACATGTCCACCAAGCCACACCTGCCCAGTCATGTGACCCTAAGCCAGCCCACCAAATAAGCCATGCCCACAGAACCAGTAGTAAAAAAAAATTGAATTCCACCACTGATGTATATATGTATGTATGTATAGATATAGATATAGATATTCAGATATAATTATTCTATTTTGGACCCTTTTTCATTAAGGAGGAAACTGTTGGCTTATGCCCTCACAGAATTAAACAGCAGCACCACAGCAAGCACCAAGGCCCATGTCCACCTATGCAGGAAGCTGTCGCAGACCTATGTCTTATTTTAACAATTCCTCCTTTCTAGGCCTATGAGGTGTTCCAAATTTGGCTAATTCGGAAATAATAATATAACAATAACAAAATAATAATAATGATAATAAGAATAGGAATAAGAATATAATATAATATTCTTACATAACATTATACAAAACTGGTAAGCATTGTTTTAGGGTTCCTTGGTCATTGCTGGTTCAGGCCCCTGGGCGTGCCAACCACCTAACATTTCAGCCTCATTAACAGTAAAATTTAATAAGCAGTCACAATGGCAAACGGCAATAGCTCAAGAGCCATGTTAAATTCTCAAAACAAATTGAAGCATTCTAAGGGTACTTCCTAAGCAGCAGAAAAACATGCTAACAAGCTCCATAAGGTACTGGAACAGCACATGAAGAAGTTCATGTGGGAGGCTGAAGAAAATTCTCAAACCTCATCTCCACCAGGCCTACTTTGGCTCCAATCCCTCTGCAATCACCCCTGGATCTGTCTGTGTAATCCAGACGCAGTGCAGCTGCACAAGATCAGGTAGCCCATCTAGATCAGTACAAGTGACACGAAGGGCCTCTGTGGCCACATTGCCCAAACAGCGGCCAGATTCTGTCAAGATGATGACTTACCGGAAAAGATCCCTGCAAAGATCAAACTGTGGATGGAATTAGCGATACGCCAAGGTATCTCTGCGGGGGTGCAGCATACTGCTCTAGCCAACAACAGAGCACTCCTTCCGATTGGAATTCCCTATAACTCTGGTAACTAAGCAGGACAGAGAACCCTTACCCTCAGATATCTCTCCACAGGAGATTCTGTAGTTTCAGATATACCCCCGCAGGATATATAGAAGGAGCAAGGGCTATTGATCGGGTGGAGCCAGAGGACTCAAGAGTTCTCCTGCTCAAATTCTCAAATTCTAGTTAAATTCGCATGGGCTCACAATAAGAGATGATGGTTGATGACCATCTTAATGACTAAAACAATGCCGGCATCGTTTTGTTTATAAGAATTCCATGGCATTATCTGTTGAGAGGCCACTTCCCCTCACAAGGATCTCTCTGTGACGGTCCAGGGGACATTTACGCCGATTGCAGACCTCTTTCTGAAGTTGACTATCAGGCTTCCTTTTTAAGTTGGCAGCCCTCAGGGAATATAGCAGCACAGTAACAGCGAGTGCCAAGGCCTGTGTCCGCCTGGGCAGGAAGCTGTTGAGAGCCAGTGACTGCAGGATCACCCAATCACAATACAGGTCCTGAAAGGTGTTCTCTATTTGGCTTCACAATTTGATTCTATATTCAGTCACCTAATTATGAGTTTGGTAACAGCACAACAATTTATGGTAGTAGTTGTGCACAGATATAACAAAAATATTATCAATAATAACATATTGACATCAATATTAATATGAATAATAATATAATAACAAATTGAATTTACCAAAAAAAGGGGGAGGGAAATCACGGTCCATTAATATTGCATTCATATATAGATATAGATATCTCGCCTCATGGGCTTTAGGTCAGAATCTTCAAGGGCAACCAAAAATACCCCCAGAGGACAATAAAACAACTCAAGGTAGGTCAAAATGTCCTAGAGAGACTTCTAAGGCTGCAGAAAAGGATGCCAAGTGATGCCAAAATGCGTTAGATAAGCATATTAAAAAAAATGCATGAGGAAGGTTGAACAGAAGTCTCAGTCCTCTTCCCCAGCCAGACCGGTCCCAGTTCCAGAGTGCTCGCTTCAGCAGCACATATACTAAAAATGGAACAATACAGAGATTAGCATGGTCCTAGTGCAAGGAGGACACGCATATTTGTGAAGCGTTCCATAGTTCACCTTGTCTCCGTCCCTGAATCTCTCAACGCCATCCAGGAGAGCCTCAGAGGGACCAGTTCAACCCAGGGCTTCAGCAACGCTACTTGCCTGACAGACAGTTGCAGGACCACGCCAGAATACCTCCTCCCAGGGGAAAGCCTGGAGGGACATGGCGACTTGAAGGGCATCGCAGCCAGGGTACAGCAGAAGTTGATGGCTAGGCAGCCTCCACAATCTGACCTCGATTCTCACTTGATTCAGTTACTATGCAGAATGGACCATTACCAGCAAGTACCTTCTTCAGAGGAGTATTATATAATCCAGTTACAGATTCACATGATGCACAAGATGAGGGAGAACTAGAGACCAGATGGAACAGGTTGAGAAAGGGTCTACTCACGACAGTGACCAAAATCTGTCAGAGGCGGATCCCCTAAAAAGGGGGGGGCATGTCAGATATTGAAGGCATCAAGCCAGACCACCGACCTTCAGGTCTGTTTTGCCCTCAGATTTTTTTTTTCAAGTCTCTTGTTGTTTCAAGGCAAAAACTATTGCCTGCCTTGTTATTCCATTCCCCGCAGCCCAACAATTGTTACTGTAAAGGGGGTTAGATGATTTAATCTTCTCCCAACCAATAATGCAAGAGGAAGTCATAACTGTCCCTCAGAGGTCCTCAGACCTCATCCAGAAACAAGGGATCTCTTCAGTGGCGTATTCCCCTCTTACAGGATATGATAGAAAAAATTTAATTTGGTTTTCTGATTCTGCTAAATTTCTCATCACCACAGTAGTAGATAAAACAATAATGGCAATTGTCATCCTCCTCTGCAATTCTAACGGAAGCAGAAGAGGCTCTCAGGTTAAAATATATACAGGGTCGAGTTGTCTCCATGTAGAGCATGTCAATCTGATCTGGGGGCCATAAGAGTGGCAGCGGCCGCATCCTTTTTTTTTTTTCTTTACTAGATCGTCTCTCAGGTAGCTCTGCCATCTGAGGGAGATTATCTCAAATTCCAATATCAGGGTGCAAAAGGACGCCGCAAAACTCTATTAAATTATCTGCTCGAGCCAGGGCATCTCAGGTTACTGCTCGCCTACTACTATGGCTCACACATTGGCAAGCAGATATCACACAACTAATGGAAGCTTGCTTCTTCTCCAATATCGGGAGATAATTTGGTTGGTGGTGCCCTTGACCCATCTCTGATAGAGACTAGAAGCAGAAAATAAGTTCCTTCTTTTCATAGACCCCAAAATAGTCCTTCCCAGCTTTTTAGAGGGTTTTCTTCGTTCCTCTACCAGGGACTTTTCTCTCCAGACTCCAGGGACTGTCTGGATGCATGAATCACCAACAGTGACCTGCGAGACCGCCTCCTGCCATCATCGGCTTCCCACCGACCAGTACGCTCCCATAGAATCGGCCTCCTCGGGGTGCCGCCGGCTGGACGGCTGGCGACCCCGAGGATGCGGGCCTTCTCATTGGGAGCACCCCCTCTCTGGAATGAATTACCCCCGGAGGTGAGGGCCGTCCCTGATCTCATGACCTTCCATCGTTTACTTAAAACTCATCTATTTCGGCAAGCCGGACTGGCCTAGGGGTTTTTAAATTTTAACCTGGTTCTTAATCTCTTTTAACTTTTTTGTTTTAAATTTTTAATTAGAGCCAAACCGTATCTAATTCTTTTAATTTTTAATATTGTCATACTGTACATGTGTTCCGTTTGTGTGTTTTTATCCTGGCTGTTCTCCGCCCCGAGTCCCTTTGGGAGAGGGGGCGGTATATAAGTTTAACTAATAAATAATAAATAAATAAAGTTGGATAGTTTCCGATCTGGAGATAGATACCGAAGGGGAGGGCAGACCAAAAGTATCTCTTGAGGAACATGAAATAGAGGTCTCCGAGGCACAACATAGGCCTCACAACTGTGCCCCTATTGTGGAAGGCTCAAGCCTTTTACAAACAGATGGGATTCCTCCACCTATGATTTCTGGACTAGAGATATCAGAAGATTAGGCCTGGCTATAGAATTTCCATCCTTTCCCTGGAACCTTTGCATTACTTGCCCTTTCTCCGAGGATCCTGTTAAAGGGAGCATGATGGAGACAGCTATTGTTCATTTATTGGAGATAGAGGCAACCCAACCTGGGGCACCGGATCAGCAGAGGCAATTTTAGTTTTAAAATGACTTAATCGGCCCCTAGTTTATATGAGGCTTAAGATGAGTATAACTGAACTCCATACCTCTGAGCTTCAGAAGGGGCGACTTTCTACCTTCCATTGACTTAATGGAGGCCTATCCCCACATTCCAATTAGATTCTCACATAGCAAACCTCTTAGTTTTTGTATAATATTCAATATTTTGAATACGTTGCACTGTCCTTCAAGTTGTCATCTGCCAAGGTTCTTATGAAGATTCTGATGGTTCTGGCTGTCCATTTCAGGGGAACACCTGTTAGACGGCAGTGTTACTTAATTGACATTTTGTTATTATCTTGTTCATATAAGATATAAGAAAGGGGAGGCCTTAGCATCGGTCATCACCTGGAGAGGCTTGCAGTCCATTTCTCATCACCCACGCATATGCAAGTTTCTTGCGCGGGGCTACAAACTTACGGCCTCTTGTAATGCATTGATATCACATGTGGGACTTCAACAAGATCCTTACTGCACTCAAGAAAACGCCCTTTGAGCCCCTGTAGACCACGAGTCTCTATTCCTAACATACAAGGTGGTTCTCTTGGTTGCCATTACATGGGCCAGTCGCAACTTGGATCTAGTAGCCTGGTCAGTTAGACAGAAGCTCTGTATTTTTCACATAGACAGAGTGGTCCTTAGTCCATATCCATCTTTCACCCATAGATAAATTTGAGTTTCCACAGACCATAGGAACTGATACTCCCGTATGTTTGTCTGAAACTGACATAGAATCTGGCACGACAATGGCAGTCTAGATGTAAGGCGAGCTCTCTGCATATATTTCAACCGCATGATGTGTGTTAGGAAACAGACGTTCTCTTCGTTTCTTTTCAACCACCCATCATTGGGTGCAAGACCTCTTTCTCAATGATCACTAGGTGGCTGAGGTCACAATTACCAAGTCCTACGAGACACAGTCTCTTCCTGTATCCAGGGTATCACTGCTCATTCGACCTGAAGCGCTGCGATGTTGACAACATGGGCCAAAAGCGCCAATAGAGGAAATTTACAAGGCGACAACATGGGCCTCACCATCGCCTTTTATTTAGAAACTATTAGAGTGATGTCTTCGCCTCTACAGAGGCTGCCTTTGACAGGAGAGTGTTACAAAGGGTCCATAGGGACCAAGAAAAAGGGGAATCCAAACTAGACGGAAGCCCTTCCGTAGGACACGCCAAGCTTTGGTATGTCCCAATCAATGAATGCTCTGAACAGCTCATCTGGAGAAGGGGCGTTGGTACTTACCTGACACGCCCTTTCTCTGTGAGCTGTGAAGAGCATCCATCCCCACCCTTATTCATCTGGTGGGATGCTATTCCTGCCAAGTATTAGAAAGGGTGAAGGAGAAGAAATATTTCATCAGTTCGACTTCACCAAAACTGGGGACGCTAGGGAGGAGTCCCATGGAGGAGGAGGAGCGTCCTCTCAATTAAAACTCAGCCTATCAGACGAGCAACAGAAGCATCATCCCAATCAATGGATGCTCTTCACAGCTCACAGAGAAAGGGCGTGTCAGGTAAGTACCAACACCCCTTTTGCTCATTAAAAGCAACATAATCATGTTGGTCTATAAGAAAACACCCAACACTCAAATAGGGCAATATCTTTCTGAGAACTAATCAGAACGGCACAACTATTTTCCTCAGTGGGCAAGATATTTAAAAATGTAAGAGATGGGGAAGAACAAGAAAATCTACAAATTAAATAAGGTGTGTAATCAAAGTATGCCTCCAATTGGAGATTGCAGCTTGAAATGTATTAGTCAGTGGTAAATTTTGTTACTGTTGGGTTATAACCAGAGGGCCAATTAAGAAAAATTTATCGGTGCCAGACCAGGTTATTGTCCTATCTGGTTTTATTTTTATTATTTTTAGATAGTAATAATTATGGTAGTAATGCAAATATATATTTCTAACAATTTGTTTAGTTGTCATAAGATTATAGGACTGTGTTTGTTTGGAAATATGCCAAACTCACAATAACAAAATTCAAAATTTAGCTGAGGAGTTAGAGCAGGAGCTAAAATTACTCGTGGATAACTCTAACCCTAACCCTCTGTTTTCCTTCTGGTAAATGGGTGCTATGTGATTGGCTGTGCCTGTTGTATTAAATCATTTGTGAAAGAATAACCATAAATGTTCCAAATATTAGGGACTTCTGTCCTCACTGTGAGTTGTGTTTGGGGGTGGGATGCACAAATGGAGGCTCAGCCAATCTCATTGTACACATGTTGTACTCTGACAATAAAGGTAATAATAATAATATTCATTGTCTCAAGAAGATTGGGAAATTTGGATGGCAAGTAGCAGTTGAAGGGAAAAAATATCTGATCTTCGAGCTCAGAAAACACGGAGGCCTTAGTTAATATTGTAATATTTGTGCATTCCACTTTTTTGGGAAGTATTTTGAGGAAGATAAATTGCAAAAAAAGTTTTAAAAATTAAAAATCTTTTTTCCCTCTCACTTGGGAAGCTTATTAGTTTTTATTTAAAATACCAATAAAGTATTTGAAGTAGAGTATTTGATTAGCTCATGAATACAAAATACACATTGCTGAAACTTTTCCTATTATATAAACTTCTATTGGGAGGTCATTACAAGGCACTGTTTGAAGTTGAAAGCATTTCATGAAATACTACGTGCAATTTCTTAATGGTTTTGCATATATATATATATGTACCTGAAGCATTCATTCCGGTCAGATTATCTGTTGTTGGAAACCTGCAGAACTAGTTTTCAGAAGTGATTGAAATCTCAAAAAAGAGAAAGCAGATTCTCTCTTGCAAGTCAGCATTTTGTAATAAGACTGTGATTTTACATGAACAGATGCTATCTTCAAGGAGAAATCAAATGTCAGTATTCCATAGCATTCCCCAAAACACTGGATCTTGCTACATAGTTCAAACTACATGCAGAATGGCTTTAACTCTTCCACTTATAAAAAGCCTCTAGGGGGTTGGATTAAGAGAAGGAATTAGAAGATTTATACAGCTTGTCTGACAGGAAACCACAGAGGGAAAGTGACCCACTGGTCATGTCTTTCAAACCTTGGAAGAAAGCAAGGCATTTGCTGAGTTTGACACACAGTGTTTTAGAGCTTATTCTACTCAGTGTTGTTTCTGTGGTGCACATATTCTTTTTCAATTATCTGGGATCTGGGTGTAGTATGATCCAGATATTGCAAGCTTCATCTGGTTTAATATATGATGTAATCTAAATGCAGTGCTGTTTACACATTGATTGCAATGGCTGCCAATATTTTATATAAGAGTCCAATATTACTAGGACATGCCAACTTTGACCAGCTTTTTTTTTTTTTGCTGATTCAACATCAATTTTCTTTATCAGAATAAGCATCTTTTATTTACAAAATCAATAAAATAAATACAAGCTGAAGATATTTCCTGTAGGACTTTCTTTTCTTATTTTTCCTTAAGCAGAATTTCAAAAATATAAAGAAGGGTTGGACTAGTTTAGTACTTGATGGGAAATCCTAAATCTTTGGGGTAGATCGGGAAGTTTAAAAAATCCTGAAAGAAAACAAAGGTAAATCAGCTTCATATTGTTGCTAAGATAATTGCAGGGGCTTGCCCTGTAACTATGACTCAAAGCATAAAACCAACCATAAAAGCACATATTTAAAAAAAATATCAAAAGAACAAAATGTTTGTTTATCGATGGTACATATATAGGATTCAGGGGGAAAGTATCTCTTGGATTTTCTGAAATTTTGCTTAATTTTTGGCACTTAATGTTATCAGAGCTTCCTGGGGATTTGTTGATATCTAAAGAGAATTGGATCCTGCTGATATCTGACCCAAATCTTAGAAACAAACAAATAAATGGTTGTTTCATTTGACTGAACAGTGTAATCCAAATGTAGTATGCTAGTGTTAAAAAAATAAACTTCCCTGTAGATTCAGTCGATGATTGTACCATCTTTAGCAGCAATAAATGCAACAAAATATTTCCTGTAATTGTTAATATGCCTCTGCATTACATCCTACAACACCTTGAATTTCCAAATACCTACTCAAAGGTCCTCTTTGTAGACTTCAGTTCAGCATTCAATATCATCATTCCAGACATTCTTCTAACTAAATTAAACCAACTAGCGGTACTCGAACACATTTGTAAGTGGATCATAAGCTTCCTAACAGACAGGAAGCAGCAGGTGAAGCTAGGCAGAATCACATCTGATACCTGTACAGTTAGCACAGGGCTCCCCCAAGGCTGCGCGCTTTCTCCACTTCTCCCTATATACTAATGACTGCATCTCAAATGATCCATTTGTTAAAATATTGAAGTTTGTAAATGACACAACAGTGATTGGTCTCATTCGAGACGATGAATCCGCATACAGACAGGAGGTTATACAACTTGTCTCGTGGTGTAACCGGAACAATCTGGAACTGAACATATTCAAAACCGTAGAAATGGTGGTAGACTTTAGAAGAAGCCCTCCCATACTACCACCTCTTACAATACTAGACAACACAGTATCAACAGTAGAGACCTTCAAATTTCTAGGTTCTATTATATCACATGATTTAAAATGGACACCTAACATCAAAAACATTATCAAAAAAACACAACAAAAAATGTTCTTTCTGCGGCAATTCAGAAAGCTCAAATTGCCCAAGGACCTGCTGATACAGTTCTACAGAGGAATTATTGACTCTATCATCTGCACCTCTATAACTGTCTGGTTTGGTTCTGCAACCCAACAGGACAGACACAGACTTCAGAGGATAATTAGGACTGCAGAAAAAACAATTACTACTAACCTGCCTTCCATCAGGACCTGTACACTGCACGAGTCAAAAAGAGGGCTGTGAAAATATTTACAGACCCCTCACATCCCGGACATAAACTGTTTCAACTCCTAACCTCAAAAAGACTCTATAGAGCACTGCACACCAGAACAACTAGACACAAGGACAGTTTTTCCTCAAAAGCCATCACTCTGCTAAACAATTCCCTCAATACTGTTCAACTATTTACAAAGTCTGCACTACTATTATTGTTAATCTCATTGCTCCTTATCAGCCATCTCCTCCCACTTGCGACTCTTTGACTGTAATTTTGTCGCTTGCATCCTTATGATTTATATTGACTGTTTCCTAGTATGATTTGATTGCTTATTGTACCCTATGACTAACATTAAGTGTTGTACATTATGATTTTTGACGAATGTATCTTTTCTTTTATGTATACTGAGAGCATTTGCACCAAGACAAATTCCTTATGTGTCCAATCTCACTTGGCCAATAAAGAATTCTATTCTATTTATCAATCTCTCATATTTTTATAAGAATACTAGCTAACTTCTCTATAACAAACTGTTTCAACATTTGTGGGATTCCTCAAATAAACTGCCATGATTTTTCTATGAGGTTTTGGTGTACAGTTTGACTTAGCTATCTAAATCAAGTTATACTTATATACTTAGTTATTCTTAGTGAGTTATGGTTTCTACCTTAATGAATTTTAGTTTTATTTAGCACATTTAGATGCAGTAGTTAAGTGAGCCATCATGTCACTGTGACTTGTTATTTTCTCTGCTGGCTTCACAGTTGACTCTACTTGTAGGAAGTTGGCTGTCAACTTTACATAGCCAGAAGACTGCCACAGGATATGAAATGCCCAAATCTTGATCATGTCATTATGGGAACACTGCAAGGTTGTAAGTGTGAGAACCAGTTGTAAAGTTAGTTTTTCAGTGCCACCCTAACTTCAAACCATAGCTAAACAGGGAAATTGTTAAGCAATCATAACTTCAAACAGTAGCTAAACAGGGCAATTGTTAAAGATGGCCGGGGGGCTGAAAGTTAAAACATATGAAAAATGTTTGCAGGAATTGAGTATGTCTAGTCCAATGAAAAGAAGAACTAGGGGTGACATAATAGCAGTGTTCCGATATTTGAGAAGTTGCCACAAAGAAGCGGAGAGTCAATCTATTTTCCAAAGCATTGGAAGGCAAGAAGCAATGGATGGAAACAGAACAAAGAGAGAAGCAATCTAGAACCAAAGAGAAATTTCCTGACAATAAAAACCATCAACCAATGGAATGGCTTGCATTCAGAAGTTGTGGGTGCTCCAACATCAAAGGCTTTTAAGAAGAGACTGGATAACCATTTGTCTAAAATGATATAGGGTCTCCTGCTTCAGCAGGAGGTTGGACTAGAAGACCTCCTATATCCCTCTTGGTCCCTCTGTTATTCTGTTAAACAAGGTCTACCTGCATTTCTTCATGGCAGGTTCATGAATGCCGACTTTAGCTAAGAAAAGAAAAACCTGTAGGTATTTAGATGTTGTTTTTGAATTCTTTGTGAATGCTCTGCTTTTGTAGTGAGTTTATTATGACTGCCATTCTTGAAAAGATATACTATGGTCCCAAGTTGTCCTTATTTCAGACAATTTATCTGTTGATTTTCTACTTACTGCAATCAAGAAACACTTGGTCACTTAAAATATAAAATACACTTGATGTAAGACTGGATTGGTGGAGCTCCAAAACTTTATAGTTTTCTAACCTTTTCCAGACTAAAGGGCATTAATTATTATGTTTTACTGAGATTTTCAAGAATTTCTTTTGAATATAGTATAATATAGATCTAGAATGTGTGTTTGTGGTAGAGGGAACAAAATTTGTGAGATTGATACAAAGTGGCCCAATTCAAACAGCCACTTTTACAGCTAGTTCTACAGTACTTACGATAACTTATAAGTTTAATTGAACTGATTCAAGGAACAAGCAATTAATAATTTTTCACACTGCAATATAATATGCTGGATAGCTTTATGAAATAAATGAAACAAGAACTGATTTTGGTATTTTTGGTTCACTCATGTGCTTTACACATTATAATTTTAATCATAATTTAATAAATTTAAATTTTATAGCTATTTTATATTTAAACATATTTATATTTTTATCCTACTGGACACGAGTTTTAGTGGTATAGACATAAAGTTGCAAACCAAGAGACAAGAGTGTGGAATGTATACTTCATTTTCTTGTCAAGTTTGCAGTTTTTAATATCAAGAGAAGCTAGGATTATCTCTGAAACTGTTGAAATAAGACCAAGAAAGTAACTCTTCATATCACATATAATAAACTAATAAAATTTCCAATCAGAAAATAAGGTTATGGCTGTGCTCTTTGATAGATTTCAAGAAGTTTTAAGTTAATATATGGAAGACAAACATTTTGGTGCTTTTAATTTTTAATTTTGAGAGCATAACTTCTTTTGAGTTATTATATATATAGTATATATCTAAAAAGCAAAGAAGAAGGCAATTGTTTCCACATTGTAATAGTGAGTTTCCCATAGTTGTATCCAGGAAGCTAAACTGAACTATCAGGACTTTATTTTTTCATGTAGATGTATTTTTATATATCCTTGTATATCAGAGCATGTGTTTGCAAAACCTTGTTCAAGCTTTTCTTAACTACAATGCTCTGTATCATGATTAGTTTACCTGAAGTATTTCCCTACATGCTTTCAAACATCTATTAATAATAAAGGTAGATGTTGACTTATGACTGGTTACTTAATTACCATTAGAACTTTACAACAATCTCAACAAAAGTTACTTAAAATACATCCTCAAAGTTACCATTGCCACCATCATTATTGCCCTGTGGGTTGCATGATCACATTATTCGGTGAATGGCAACCAGCTCACATTTATGATTGATTGTGCATTGGGTGACTCAAAAATTTTTTATGGTTGACCCATTTTTTTTAATGAATGACTTCCAGAAACCAGAATACTGGAAACATAAATAGAGCAAAAAATATAAATTGTGGTTCATATGACTTTGGGATATTGCAAACCGCCATAAACGCAGGCTGGTTACTGAGCACTCAAAATGTGACCACATGACTTTGAGGGGGGGTTGCTGGCCATCAGATCTTTGAGTCTGGTTCATAAGTACTTTTAAGGGTTTTGTCATTATTTTGAATGTTTGCTAAGCAACCAGTTATAAGTTGAAGAGAACCTGTGTACTTATTCACTTACATGTTGCACACTTGCAGCAAAACCAGCTAGGTCCAGGCAACTTGTTTGAAGGATTGTAAAAAAAAAACCTGGCTGACTGATACTAATTTATAATCTTATATTTGTTGTTTTTCATTATCATTAAGCAAACTAATGTAATGTGTTTGTTGACCATTGCCCTTGGACACTTAAGAAATTCTGTTTATTCAAAGAGTTGAATGGAAAATTTATATATAGATTGGGTGCCTGCATACTGATTGTCCTTCACCACAAATTGTGAAATAAATTCTCTGTGAAACTCTATGAAAACAGCAATAGCACTTGGATTTATGTACCATCCCATAGTGCTTTATATCACTCTCTGAGTGGTTTACAGAGTCAGCATATTGCCCCCAACAATCTGGGTCTCCATTTTACCAACCTCGTAAGGGTGGAAGGCTGAGTCAACCTTGAGCCCCATCAGGATCAAACTCCAGGCTGTGGGCAGAGTTAACCTGCAATACTGTATTCTAATCACCGTGCCACCAAGATTAGAGAGTAGAATAAATTGGATGAAGTCTAGTAGTAGAATCCCAGCATTGTTTCATTAAAAATGCAGGAACTAAATCTCTAAAATATATGTAATTCCCAGCATAAACAAAATATAGGCACATAGCCAATCAGGGATTAGAGGAATTGTAATCCAAAGCATCTGCGGGCCTTCAGGTTGCCTGTTTTTGCACTAGGGCAAAGATTTTCAACTTTTTAAATCTCATTGCCACAAATCCCATAGGTGAGACTTCTGGGTCTCAAAACCAAAATCCCATGACATCACAGGTTACTGGAGCTTGGGAAGAAAAATGGAAGCAATCCACCCAGTGATGTCATGGAGGTAAAATTCTGGCTGATGCAATTTGCGTGTAGACCACGTGTGTTAAACACAGGCCGTCTAGGTGGCATCACATGATCCATTGGGACTTTTTCCCCCTTTGCTGAACTGGGCATGGTGGGGGGTGGTCAGCGTGTGATGCATCTGGCCCATAGGCCAGGAGTTTGACAACCCTGATGTAGACCTTTTGTAGTAAACAATGTGCCATAGTACAACCATTGAAAACCACTGCACTAGGGCAACTAAAGTGTAATTCTTTCCAGATCCTGGCCTAGAATAGTATGGTCATTAATTTTATTGAAAAACACTGTTACTACCAGCACTCTGTCACCATGGCAGAATAAAAAAGGACATGTTACATAATGACAGATGTTACTCCACTCTATTGGTAAACAATTCATTACAATTAAATGTGTGCAGCTCAGGACAACATGTATGATTCTTCTTTCATGGAGAGGTAGATAAAGTTATAGCCCAAAGACACTGAACTTCATACCAAAGATTCAATTTCAGGGTTTCCTCAATGAATAGCAACTGTTTAAAGGGAAATAACATTTTCAATAGATTTTAAACTCTCTTTCAAAGAATAACTTCTTCAAACAGGGTATTTTATCCTACACTTAACTAGATTTTGTGATCTATTTTGATTCTCACATTCCTTGTTGATTGTGTCAATTTAGTAATTTAGGGTTTTGTGTTAACCAAATTAAGATCTCCATTTATCCATGAAGCTCACTGAATAGTATGGTACCAGTTGGATTTTTGTAACCTAATCTCTTTCTTAGGTGGTTACTAGAATAGAAATGGAGAGATATGACTTTTGGAAGACTCATTCTGCTATAAGCATAGTAAAAAGTTAAAAGCCAAAGAACATATGCAAATTTCTAAAGTTTCTTTTTTACTTTCTACTTCTTTAATCTTATCATGTAGAATATTACTTCATTATTCTCCTTGTTCTCACCAATGAGACGATGTCTACTTTGTCCCAACCCCACAATCTACCTCTACATTTAATTTAGACCCAAAACTATTTGATAAAAGCCATTACTGTTTTATCTTTGGAAAGCAGCAGAGATTAAAAAGCAAATATTTGACCCATTAATAAAATTGAGTTGTGCATAGCAGCAAGTAAGTCCTTTTCCATTGTCCTCTATGCTGAAATACAAATAGCCAAAACAGTCTTCCCTTCTTCAAGTCCTTAACTGACAGTGAAACATGTCTCTATAAAACCTTGATCCTCAATCAATTAAAAAAATACTTTCTGCTGATTATTAAATTACACCCACAGGGAAGCAAGGTGTTACAGATCCTGTTCTTCTCTAGGCATTCAACAACACTGAAAAGGAAAATAATATAAATGGCAAAGCAAAGTAGTTCTGGCACCAATTAGTCTTGAGATTGTTTAAAGTGGATTGAAATTTGAAGGCCAAAAAAGAGTAGGGAGTAGAGCATAAGATCATGAAAAGTAGCTATGAATCTTATAAAGAGTCTTTCTTTTGTTAAGAATAATTCAACAGTTTTGTTCAAACCAATGAGCCAATTCAGTTTGGAAAGCTTGTGTAATCATTGTCCTGTGAATTTGAAGGTGCAGCTGATCTTTATAAATGCTAAATGTACTTCTATGAAACAGTCTTGATGATACAGTTTGGGTAGCCCTATGATAATCCCAGATTTGTCTGTGTGTCTGTGTGCCTGTGTGTATGTCAGCTCTTGTGCATGACAATTTTTCTCATAGAGTTGCTTGCTAGATGTCATGGTCTTTTAAAGCAGTATTCAGGGATGAAAAATGGAAGGTACAATCTAGGAATGAAAATCTTTATCTCAGAGATCTAATCCTAAATACAAGACTTGCCCATCAGGTCTGTGATACTTTTAGAGAGGAATCCCTGCCCAAGGCCCATCCTCCATAATTGTTCTATACGTTGTCCCTTTACTTGAAACTATAGCATGTATAAAGCAGAGGAGTGCTGACAGAATTAGGTCATTTTGTCTCTGCCTTTCCCAATGCAGGCAAACAGTGGGACAGAGGTAAAATTAAGCTGGAATTCATCTAGTCAGCACACCTGAAGGACTACAAAAAGGATTGGGTCTCTTCATCCTGTCACGTCTTTCCCTCTTCTCTTAGAATAGTGGAGCATGAGTAAAAATAACATTTAAGAGCTTATATACAGTACATGTTCCTGCTTCATTCAGTACACATCACTGAGAGAAGATACCCATCAGACATTACTCTTCTCTCAGTTCTTGACAATATAAGGAGCAATGGGAGGCATCTGAGAAGGAAAGAATGACATTATGGAATAGTGCTTAACTTGTCACATAATACCTTCAAGCCCTACTGTTTGATAACATCTGATCCATCAGGTCAAATAGCAGAATCAGACCAGTACTCTCAGCCAAACCTGGTTGTCCCTCCCTACCATTGTTAAAAATATCTGGAGGTCATCCACTAAAGAAGGCTGACTTACCACAAATATCTGAAAGGGGCAGATCTTTTCTATGTGTGACTTCTTTTCAATCTGGAATCTTGAAAAAATTGGTCAAGGTCCCAGAAGGCTCCATGCATAGTAATTTATACAGATAGAGGCTTATATAAATTTTGCTTTATAAAGTTTACACCTCATGTATAGATTTAGTTTAAAAAATGTGATACCTTTCTATATTACCTATGCATATTCCATGTCTGACTTTTGCAAAGATATTAATTTTACAGATAGTCTTCCTTCCTTCTTTTTAATTTCATATGTGACTTTGTTAACATTTAGAGTAAAGTTTTCAAAACAATTAGCTTTAATAAATGAGGGGGCAAAAACCAATTATCCCTTCAGAATGTGAAAGGAGAATTTATGTTCATCTTATCAGGAGGTTAGATTTTTTCCTGAAATAGAAACATGCTGGAAATTGGGATGAGGAATTTGAAAAAGAGTATTTTCAGAAAAGTTGAAACATGGAAAATGAAAGTTACATCCTCTGTGAATTACTTATAGTCACATAATTAAATTGATTTAGAATTGGAGAGTTTGTGAATATAATGAAAAAAGAAACTTTCCTGAGATACAGCTCAATCTGAGTTTTAATGTGCTTGTCCTTTAGACATAATTATTATATAATTATAATTATGTAATTATATGTAAATAATTCAGATTTCAATCAGTATTTATAAATCAGTACAGTTTCTTAAATTGCCTTTGGGGTTTTTAATATAATTAGTTCTGTTGTCCCATTGAAAATTTATCTGACAGTTGTCTGATTATTGAAGACATTGATATTTTATAAAGACTATTTTTATTATTAAAATTGTGCAGTGGCTTTGTATTATAAACATTCAGTTAGCTTAAAGTGGTAGAAATTTTATTTATAGATGAAATAAAATCAGAACAATGTAAATAATTGTTTATGATTATCCTAGTGTCATGCACAATAAGACTGGATCATATATGCAACCCTGCTGTTTTCTTGTTCTGATACAGTACCTTGCTTTTACAATGATAGCAGAGGGAAAATTTGGAAATAAAAAAAAATTAGTAAAAATTAAATTGAGGGTAATGGAAACTAGTACTGGTAATGGAAAGTAGTAATATGTGTCATAGATGTGGAAGAAATTTTCGGTAGCTTATTTAGGCAAAGCCTTATTAGTAGTTGTTAATAATAGTAGTTGCGGGAAGGGAGGAGAACTAGATTAATCAAGATGCTTGCATGATGTGCAGTATGACCCCTTTTTCTTTTTGGTATTTTACTAATCATCTGAAGTATTTCAAAGAACAGAGAGAAAGTTGACCTCTCTTGCATTCATTATGGAAAGATTACTGCTGTTTAATGAATTACTGCACTACCTTTGTAATTAGTGTCATTTGTCTTGGAAAACAACACAGTGCTTGCCTTGAATTTAGTAAAGAAATAGACTTAACATTCTCAGCAGGCTGACAGCAGTACTGAGTGTTAGAATAAATAAGTCTAAATCTCTTTGTAGATGAAGACTGGTCATTTTTCCCTTCTAGTGAGATACATGTTATATTTCATTGCAGACACTTGCTTAAGAATTCTGGATTCTAGAACCTGGGAGGCAAAGAATTATTTTAAAAATTGCTAGTATAGAAAATAGTCTTTTTTTCATTTCCATCTGTATATCAGAACTGGTCTCTCCATGTGTAGCATTCATTTTCATTTTAGCACAGAATTTCTCATTTTTGAGAAAGGACTCCAGATTTTATACATGTAGTGCTCAATTTACAACCATTCGTTTAGTGCCTTATGACCGTTTTTCACACTTATGTCTGCTACAGCATCTGCATAATCATGTGATCAAAATTTGGGCACTTGGCAACTGGCATGCATTTATGATAGTTGCACTATCCCAAGCTCTTCTGATCCCCATTTGTAACTTTCCCAGCTGGCTTCTGACAAGCAAAGTCAACAAAGAAACCCAGATTGTTTAATGACCATATAATTCACTAAACAACTGGAGTGATTCACTTAACAACTGTGGCAAAAAAGTCATAAAATAGGGCAAAACTTAACTGCCTTGCTTAGGAATAGAAATTTTGCACTCACTTGTGGTTATAAATTGAGGACTACCTGTAAAGCAAATTTACAACAGATCAGTAGATAACACTAAATATGAGTATGAAACCTCTGGTTTTGGACAGAAACTGATGCTTATTTATATATTTAGACAGTGTATGTGCTGAATTTATCAGTTGTAATTTTTCTAAAAATAGAAGATGGATAAAATTCATAATAAATTAAATAACTTCTGCTTAAGCAAAAAATACTTTCAGTGAACAGTGTTAAATATGCAGCTTAAGTGATTCCAATAAGTGTATGCATTCAGATTTCCTGTTCTTATTTTCAATTTCATTTTCTGCATATTTCATATTCAGTAGGTCTTTCATTCACCTGATAATGGAAGATGTGAATTGGCTACAATAATATCATGTGAAATTATACATGTGGTTTCAAAAGGTATATATGGTAATTTTCTAACCTGTAAAGCAAAATGGAATAAAATAATTGTATTCACATCTTACAGCTTTTAATCCCTTGGTAAAAAAGCTTTTCAACTGGTAAGAGGTTTGCTTTACTAACTTACCAAGTCATCATAGTAGAATCTGTAAATTTATTGAATAACTCGAGAAACATTAAAATTAAACAGGGACTTCAATTGATGTATTCCACATACAGGTATTCTTCAACTTACGACCATAGTTGGAATTGGAATCTTGGTCATTGAGTAAAGCAATAATTAAATGAGATGTAATGTGACTGTTTCGCTCAATGACTGTAATCCCGGCATTCTCGTTTTTGGTTGGGAAATGATCTTGCAGGTTGTTAAACAGAGAGAATCTCAAGTAAGGAATGTAGAGTGTTTCGGTAAAGGAGGCTCTCGCCATAGAGTGTGCTGCAGCCCACCAGCACAAACAAAATGTCCAACTTGCAATTGCTTTCTTGCTGCTGTCAGGATTTTTAGCAGGATTTTCAGCCCCAGAGCAGAAGGCAAGAGATGAGAAGGAGTCCTCTCGGCATTGATAGTGGTTTGTGATCTTTCCTACTGGCTTCTTCGTTGACTGTTTGAGTACTCTGCAGGGAGGATTACAAAGAATGATCACATGATCTCGGGGCCCTTGGCAATCCATCATAAGTGCAACTGGGTTGCCGAGCATTCAGGTTGCAATCACATGACCATGGGGGTGCTGCATTGGCTGTAACATCGGGCAACAGTCATAACTTCAAAAAGTGCTAAATGAATGACACCAAACCAAGAGCTACCTGTACGTAAAAATATTGCTGCAAAAATATTGACAGTATTTGAAAAGAAATAATATTCTCTTCTGTGAAAAGCACACAAGACTATTTACATAACTTGGCAATTTTTCCATTAAATAAATAAATGGTACATTCTTCTCATCTCTCTTCAGTTGATATATCTGATGTCTGATAGTGTTTAGATAGAATTGCTGCTTGATTCACAGATAGTAAACTGAAGTAGGATTGTGATAACACATAAGCCAGCCCCCATCAATTTAGAAAAGTTTGCTACTGCATGCCTTGCTGAAAAGGAATGATTTGGTCATTCATGCTTTAGGACAGGAGTGTCAAACTCGTGGCCCGCTGGCTGGATGCATCACATGCTGGCCCCTCCCATGCCTGTTTAGTGTAGGGGGAGAAAGTACTAATAAGTCACGTGACGCCGCCATCATGACACGAGTTTGACACCTCTGCCTTAGGACATTCAGATTAGATTAAAATGCTCTTCATGGGCTTGGTTTTTGAAAGGTATTTTGAAATTACAACTTTTTTTTTGGAATAGTTGGTTGGTTTGATATTTTCCATATATGTTGGATATTATATAGCTAACAAATAGCTTCTATCAAATAATGCATGGGCAATGTATTTTGTTTCTGAAATTATGTGTGACCAACCCAAATATTTTGGGGTATGGCTTGCAGAACATAATTTGTAGTGTTTTGCAAATGGGAGAAATCGTTGCAATGCATGAAAAGTAATCATATCAACTATATTAACTTATTAACTTATTAATTACAAGTACATTATATTAAATTATATTTATTTACCTATTTCTTTGCTTTACTCAAAGTTAATTTGGAGTATATGGCCTTTGACCTCACCATTCAAACCCATAAGGATAGCCATTTGGATTTAAATACAAGTGGTTCAAAATGGCAGTTTCCACTTAAGTATTCATCTGACTTTGCTATCTGTTTTAAGAATATTGTTTCAACTGAAGTGCCAATACCAGGCTCTGAAATGTGCTGCTATCATCAAAGACAAGAATTATAGTATTTGTTGTTGATGATGATGATGACAATGATCTTGAGCCTGGAGTGCTTCATGGGAATGGATCCAGTTTTTGCCTGCTGCCACTCTTATTTTATATGCTGGGACATTATATTGCCAAAAGATCTCAGGTTTTTTTTGAAAAGTGAATTGCAGTGTGAAAAAAGAATGATGCTAATTAAAGTTTAAAGCCTTCCATCCCCTAAATTTCTTCTAGAGCAGGGGTCAGCCACCTTTTGGACCTCAAGAACCACCAAATTCATAATTTTAAATCCTGTGGACCACTAATATGAATTTTGACTGACAGTGGCTTGCTGACATTGGTGGGAAAGTCGATCCTATATTCCAGAGGTGTAGTAGTCACAGGACTGGCCTTTTGGTCATCCTGGAGCTCTGCAGAAAAAGCAGAAGCATCAGAGACCCTGGGAAAATTCCAAAAAAAGACTGCAGGAAAATTCCCAACCCCATTTTCCTACCGACCGATCGTTCTTTATTTGTGATCGCAGGATACCATCTCCCACTCCATTCTCAGGGGGGGAGAGAGAGAGAGAGAGAGAGATTTTTTGTTTCATGCAAGGAAAGCAGCAGAAGCAACAGAAATTTTTTTGCTGCTTTCCTTGCGTGCAACTAAAAGCAGAGGAAGAAAGAAGCAGAAAGAAGCAGCCCGGTGGCCAGGCCAGGCATGTGGGCTGAGTGGGACAGGTCCCCTCCCTCCGCCCTTTTCCCCCTCCCTTCACTACCTCGGGTTGTTCTCAATGCAAGTGACATAAGCCTTGTGTTCCCGTGGGCCATGTGGCGATGCAGCCTTATGTTCTCATGCAGCCTGGATTAATTGCTTTGTGGGATGCTTTTGGGGTGACATTTCTCTGCAGACGACCAAAATTTTCTTGCGGACCACCAGTGGTCCCCGGCCCACCAGTTGGCGACCACTGTTCTAGAGGAAAAAAAGAACCCTATCAGGGATAGTACACTTTCCACTCCCAGTTTTTCATGTAAAATGCAGTTTAGATCTCAAAACCTAGCTCATTATTTGGATGCAAGATATTGGCCTGCAAATTATTATCTTGTTCTGTTTAAAATACAATTATAGATAGATTGTTTAACTGCCCAGTTTCCTAAAAACATACATAAATCCTACTTTTCAGCCTTTGAAGGATATTTGGGTTTGTATTTTTTATGAATAGCTATCTGATAAAATGTAGACAGCAGAGCTGTGGTATTTCTCTCCCACCCCCAATGTTCTTCTGGAGGAAGAAAAAATATGAATCAATTGCACTTGCCATACATTACCATCACCATGATTTTTACATACCATTCCTGTAACACGATGCAAAGTATGTGTCTGTGGAATATAAACAGACTACAATCTGTTTGTCCAGTGAGCAGTTGGAAAGCTAGAAAAAAATGAACATTATTTACAATGAAACCTTTAAACTCGGCTCCAGGATGTTTTATATATGGCAGCTATTATTTTAAAATAATAAAGGTTAATTTAATATCATTTAGGTCATGGTTATGAAATATGTACATGTAGAATGGTGTCACATATCAAAAATGGATAGTTAAAAAGCTTAGTATTTTTTAAAAACGAGTTACTAAGAAAATCTGACTAACAGATGCATGATCTAGTGTAGTATATATGAAGTAAAGAAAGCCTGAAACTCATATGCTTCCTCTGCTTCACTTTGGAGAAGGTCCAAAGTTAGTCTTTAGTGATAAGCTGCCTAAAGTTTGAATTAAGATGAGCAGCCATAGAAATATTTAAAATTAAATAAATAATTTTTACTTTCATTTTAGTTAACTGCTGTCTTTCACATTCCCAGCACAAATCTTGTGGTTGTGGTTTAGTTTCAAGTTTCAGTTTCAAGTTGTAATCAATCCACGATTGCAGCATATTGGTTAAGCTGTTGAACTAGGACTAAGATTCAAACTCAAGATCTACCTCAGCCATAGCTCATTGGGTGACTCTGGAGCAGTTATAACAACATAAACAGAGCTGTTCTGGATCAGACCATCGGCCTATCACATACAGCAGCCTGTACTCAGAGTGCCACTTAAATGCACAAGGAAGCCCACTAGTCTCTTACCAAGTGACCTTCAGAGAAGAGAATAGAATAAAATAGAATAGAATAGAATACTTTATTGGCCAAGTGTAATTGGACACACAAGGAATTTGGCTTGGTGTAAATACTTTCAGTATACATAAAGAAAAGATACATTCATTAAGAATCAAGAATCATAATGTACAACACTTAATGATAGTCATAGGGTACAATCAACAGTCAAATCATACTAGGAAACAGTCAGTATAAATCATTAAGGATACAAGGGACAAAGTTACAGTCCTACAATCACAAGTGGGAGGGGATGGGTGATAAGGAGTAATGAGCAGATTAGCAGTAATAATAGTGCAGACTTTGTAATAGTTGAACAGTGTTGAGGGAATTATTTGTTTAGCAGAGTGATGGCTTTCAGGAAAAAACTCTTCTTGTGTCTAATTGTTCTGGTATGCAGTGCTCTCATTTTGAGAGAAAGAGTTGAAACAGTTTATGTCCGGGATGTGAGGGGTCTGTAAATATTTTCATAGCCCTCTTTTTGACTCGTGCAGTATACAGGTCCTCGATTGAAGGCAGGTGGGTAGTAATTGTTTTTTCTGCAGTCCTAATTATCCTCTGAAGTCTATGTCTGTCCTCTTGGGTTGCAGAACCAAACCAGAGGCAGTCACAGTGCCATCAAGGCCAATAGTTATTGATCTCTTGACTTCCATGAATAGGTCTACCCTTTTTTGAAGCTAGCCAAGGTGGTAGCCATCACCACTCTAGTAGGTTAGCAAGAAATTGTTAATTACACAGGTTTTTCTTTTGCAATTTATTAAAATAGTAATAACACATTGTAATCTAAATTCATTTAAGCCTTTTAAATGCTTTTGACATCAAGCATGTCCTTTAATCTGTCCCACTGAAAATATAGATTTTGTTTTTTCTCTAAATATTGTGTACAGTAAAATATTAAAATACAATTTTAATTAGTCCAATTATTTTTCTGTTTCTTCTGTGCCTTGAATTGTAAATAATATGGTAGCTGTTGCTAGGTAACATCTAATTGTGATATTAACTGCCGACAGTTGTCAGAAGGTATAGTAAATTCTTTGATCTTCTTAATAAAAATTACTAAAGTGTTTTCCATATATAGATATTCCATTTTAATTTTAAAATGATAATGTTGCAATATAGTTTGGCTTACTATTAGACTTTTTTTTAAATTCTGCTAAAGTGTTCTCTTGGCTTAAATATTAGCAACTTTTATTACATTGTGAAAACTATATTTTGGTACTCATAATGATTAATCATATATAAATATATATAAAATACTAGAATAATAGCATTTATCAAATATAGTTATGTAGTTTCTGATTGCTACCTGCCAACTTGATAATGAACACTCAATTCCACCCGTGTTTGAGTGGTTTTCACATGGTAACTGTTCTTCCCAGAAATCATAACAACCATGTAAATACACAGGAAGGACTTTTACATACAAATTTTCTTTCTAACTTTTCTGTCACTTGATGTCATTTGAGATCTTCCAATTTCTATGATAGATTTTCAAGGAATAAAATAGGGAAACAAAGGATAGTAATAAATACTCTAAGGTGTTTTTTTACTCTTTGAATCTTTGGCCAAAAACGCTGTTGGGTAGTGTGACAGTGGTATCTTAAAACTTTCATTGACAAATCAAGTAGAGGCTATCATTTACTTACGGTTTCTGGCAAAAAATGTTCATAATGTCCATGACTTAACAACTGGGCTGAATTACAATCATAAGTTGATAACTCTCCTGTATAAGGAACATTGGTGGGAAGGAATCTTAGAGTTAAGCAATATCTATTTTGTATATATTTTAGTGAATTAATGTTTGGAAAGTAGTACCTGAGAATGGAGTGGGCCTACATGTTAACATTAAGTATATTTTCAAATGATCTGTGCTGAATTTTACTTGTATACATATTTGAATTCAGATGTTGTCTTCTCAAAGCTTGTCATTTGAAGAAAATTTAAAAATGTTAAAGACAAAAGTTCAGATAATTTAATAAGTGTTACTTATATATTGGGATAAATATTTGTGGAATGAGAAGGAGGAGGCTTGGCATATTTTTTGCTTTGCACTTTAAATATAAATATTAGGATACAAATATTTGAACATTGTTGTCTGTAATTTCATAATATATTTGGGGTACTCTTCTTTATAAGATCTGATACATATCTTCCTGGCACAGCTGAAAAATCACAGCTAATCGGGATTAATAATACCAGGCCAATCTTGCATAGCTTATTCTTAGGAAATACTGCTTAATATTGTACTAGTACTAATGATCATTACAATAAGTGAAGGTCAGACCGCATCATCAATCTAAAGTTGGCAACTGGTGAAAAATCAGTTTTTCCATCAGACAGTGATGATTGTATGATAGCTTCTGTTACTTTACTTACAGTCAATTAATTCTTATAAACAGAGCAAAAATGTGGTATATCTTATTTGTTTAAAGCTTAAATATCTTCAAATCACTCAAGCTCTGAAAATAGCTGATCATAATTCCATGTATTTATTAAAACATACATATTTCATGGTTTGATTTTGTACATATAGGCTTTTGAAAATCTTGAAACTGAGTTGTAAAACTTTGGTGTAAGTGGTTGTTTCCTGGCTACCGCATTTTTGCAAATACAGCAGCATTGTGTGATAAAATAACTGTAGGGTGCCACATAGATGGGACCTCTAATACAGTTTAAAAGCCTATTATTTTTCCCCCTGAGTGCTCTTTGTGCTCATTCCAAATCAGATTGTGAGCAAATTGTTGCCTTAATTTGATTTGGAGGCCCTGATGCAGATTTTACTGTAAGCAACTTCCTTAGTTATACCTGATTTACCACTTATGCAATTTTACTTATTTTTTATTGTGGCTTTACATTTTTCAGACCAGGAATGTTCCAAAATCTAAATTTATGATAAAATATATATATTTCTTCCCCCAAATGTCCTTATTCTAATTTCTGATGTCACATATCTATCAAGGGCACTTCCTGTTCTGCTACCCATAAGTCTTTATATGATGTATCTGATCTGATAATACATACAGAAATTATTAATATTTATAATTTACTCGGACTGGACACTTGCATTTAGTAGTGTATTAATATTGTACATAACATATACATTAATATAGTTTACATTTCATGAAGGTTAGAACAGCTTATCTTTTTTTTTAAGAGTAGAAGTTGTTGTAGACTAAAATAAAATAGTATCTAGTTCAGGGCCAGATCAATAGCTATATAATTCTGTTTAAAATTGTCTCAAAGCATATGAGAATATAAAAATGGTATTTTAAAATTAAACTTAACGCATGCTTTACTGTTAATGGTTTTTAAAGAAATAATATATAGGTTAAACATTTTGTTTCCAGTTTCCCTTTCTTAAATGTGTGTAGGTAGACAATAGGTACTTTTTTTTCTTTTTGCAAACTGAACATGATTGATACATATTTAATTCTATTCAAAAGATAATTGTTATTTTCTTAAAACTGATGTCCAAATTCACAAAAATGTATAAAAAGTATGATTAGACAATTTGCAAATCACCAAATATAAATGTTTTTCTTTACACCATTTCTCCTTTTTAAACTTTAGCACATCTAGTCCACCCATTTGGCCAGGAAGCACCTTTATCAAGAGAAATGGAGCTCTTCTGCAAGGTAGGCCAAAGAGTCTCTGTTACAATAATTGCCGTAACTTTCAGGAGTAAAGCTTATTATAGTGCTTTTATCCTTTTCCAGTATCTACATTCATATGTAGTATACTCATGAGCTCAATTTGTTTTACCATGTAATACTTTAATATGCTATGAATGCATCTCTTTTCCTCCATCCATGTTTCACACAGCATGATACCTTTCAACTTGTGTTGATGAATAATATAGTATTGCTTCTACATGTATCAGTGGAAAAATACCTCTAGCGGTAGTTGTGTGACAGCTGTATCTCAGAGGGCAATGTACAGTGGTTGATATGCGAGACACAGACACTTTTTCTATTACAGTATAATTATGAGTATTTTTCTCCAGTTCAGTACTGTAGACAAGAATTGTTGTTCATTAGTGAAGGAATGCTTGCCAGGCATGATTGATTGTTCTCTTTATATTTGTTGGTTTTCATTTTTCCATTTCAATGATATTGATTAGTTATTATGGAACTGAACTTAGAAACTATACTGAATAGAATATGAAAGAGTTTTATTTTTTTATTGTTGCATGCCAGTTTTGAATCTTTGAGGGTTATGTGATCGAAATAATCTTACTTGAATTTAATTGTCAGTAATGGAAGTTGATATTCTGTGTAATTTGATTGCTTTATTTAAAAGGAAATCTATCTTTTGATGACTCTTGGGGAGGTAGTAAGTATCCACAATCTCTCATCCAGTTGCTTCTGCTTCATTCATGTTCAGAACATAGAGTAAAACAAATTTTCTACAGCCTTGAATATATTTTTTAATTTCTGCTTTAATCATGTTGGTTAAAAATGTCAAGGTGTCATTTTTAGAGGTTTGTATTTTTAGATTGCAGAATACATCATAAGAACCATATTAGAATAAAATAGTATTATTGATGCTGCCTATTTCTGATTATTAGGAAAAGATACATGATTAAATTTTGTAGGACATAGGCTTTTGTGAATGTAGAACAGCTCAGAAAGTACTCATAGATGAAAACAAGAGAAAAACATAGGAAATTTAATTAAATAATTTAATAAAAAGGTTTAATTGATTAAATCTTATAGGACATGACACCTTAATATGTTAGAATTTTAAATTCAGCAATGGAGTTTATTCTTATTAGTAAACATTAATAGAAATACCTTGGATACTTTTCTTCCTTTTGTATCTACATTTTAATAGTAAAGTGTTAATAGTTGTCTGACCATTGTAAGATTCATCCTTGAATGGTTCATTTGTCAATAGCTGTACAAATAAGAAACAATACGATTGCCTTAGAGTAACTCAGGCTCTTTTACAAATTATTGTTAATATTGTTTTTATTTGAGCAACTGAATATATTTAGATCCAAATTTAAAGCTATATTTTTGTATGCATGAAAATTTATGTCAGTGCAAAAAGTGAACAAAACAAAAACAATTGACCCATTGTAGACGTAGCTAGATCAGTCTACCTCAATTGACTACATGCATTTATTTCATTATGCTTTATCTAGGTTGATTGTAACTAGAGGGTTAATGTGCTAGAATATTCAGAATCTCAATAATGTTTTTAGAATAGAAATGTAATGAAATTTCCTTGTTGATTACATAGCTGCCATCAAATATGAGGATTTTAATTAACAAACAGGTTGTAACACATTGTCATCATAACCATCAACAATACAAAATGTTTATTCAACTGCTTCCTTTTTAAATTGGTTTTGACTGCTCCAAATAATCCATAGCTTCACTATTTTGATTGTAGAAACTCCACTGTATATGCAATTAGCTTTTTATGACCTTTTGCAATTATTATATGTGAAAGTAATAATAAATGTTCTTGGTTATAGGGTATCTTAAAACCTTTGGTTCTATAATTCTCATGTTTAATTGAAACTTTTCAACACAATCCTTTGAGTTACTTTCTAGCTCCCTCCACCCCACCCCTCAATCCAACATAGAAATATCTTTCACTCCTGTTTTTATAGCAGATGTAGATTGCTTTAATTTGTTAATAATAAATTATTAATTGTGCAAACATGCTCAAGGAGAAATAACATTGTACATAAAACAATGTACAATCCTAGTAGTCCTTGAATGATTGCAACCCAAATAATGCTAACTTTTCTGTGTAGCTGAATATTTTTATTTTCTGGAGTGTAATATTTTAGTGTTGTCAGAATGTCATTTGCTAAACAGAACACAAGGGTTTTTTTAATCAAACATGGTACATTAACTAAATGCTCAAGATTTTGAAATTGTGTCTTCAAATAATACAAGCAATGGGAATTTCCTGTTATAAAAACTAGATTCAGAAGAGACAAATGTACCTAAGATCAAATTGGTAAAATCTGATAGTTTGTAGAAAAAACGAAGGAGCTCAAAAAAGATTTTTATTTTTGCTTTATTAAATATACTAAGGCTTTTAATTGTGTAGAAAACAATAAACCTCGGAGAGTCCTTAAAACATGGGTACAATGGATTGCCTGACTATCCAGGTATATTAGACATTGTGAATTTATATGGAGTTAAGAATTTAGTTGAAAATTTGAAAAAGAGTATACCATGGTAATTGGGAGGAGGTGCGTGTCTGCCTGTGTGTTAGTCTGAACGGCTGCCAACATCCATAAAGGTTTTTTTTTACTATGAGACTTATATGCAGATTATTTCAGGAGAAATGCTGAACTATAAAAAATAGAATATGAAATTGAAATTGTTAGGAGAAACATCAGCTGGTGATCCCACCATTCAGTTCTAATTTATTACAGTGAAAGCTGGATATTCAGAAAAACTGAATGAAAGGTGAAATTGATGCCCCTAAATTGGGGTGCTAGAGATAATTGAGAATCCTTTTGCCTATAAGAACAAATCACTCAAAACTAGATGAAAATGAAACAATTGCTCATTGCAGTTCCTAATAATAAAGCTTTAATATTTTGGACAGATAATGCAAAGGCAAGACTCAATGAAAAAGACTCTGATGGTTGGAAAAATCAAAGAAAATTTAAAAAGAAGTTGACAGAGAACAAGGTAGCTTGGTACTATCCTTGATAATGCAAGCATGAGCTTGAGAATGCAAAAAAGCAATTACTGCAGGCAGTTCTAGTTAAATTATGTCTGTTGGGTCATGAAAAGTTAGAAGTGGCTGATGAACAAGAGTAAATTTATGGTGATGGCCTTTAGTATAGCTCCTTTCACAGCTTTGCTCTTCCTCTAGTTTTTGTATTGTTTGAGTTATGATCTATATGGCTGCCCACCTTAAAACACAGTTCTGGGCAGCTCACAATGCAATCCTAAACTATAAAAATCATAAAAACACCATCAATCCTTATCACTTCAATCACCTCCTAAGGATGCTCCAATAACCAGCCCAAAATATCCTCACTTTACTCCAGCATTTGGATAAAAAGGCACTTCCTGATGGCCTTATAGAAGACTGAAGGGCTGGGGGAGGGGAAGAATGGTGTTCCATAAGGTAGGGACAACCACAGATAATGTGCACTTCTGAGGTCCCACTAGATGGCAACAGTTTAGGAAAGGGACCTAGAGCATGCCTTCCCTATCTGATCTGGTGGGACAAGCAGATACTCTCAGAGAGAGTTGGTCTTGCAGATAACCTGGTCCCATACAATGTAAGGCTTTAAAGGTGATAACCAATACCTTGATTTACACCTGAAAGGAAACTGTTGCATGTCTGTCATGCAACAGACTCATTACTTGGGTAAACCTAGAAGCAATCAACATTCTACACTGCTTCATTCTCACCCAGTTGTTGTTTCTGAATGGTTTTCAAGGTTAGCCCCATGTAGAGCATAATACAGTAAATCCAAATGGGAAGTGACTAAGAGATAGGTGACTGTGAGCAAGACTTCCTGGTCCAGGAAGAAGCACATTTGACACGTAAGATGAATCTATACAAAGCCTCCCTACTCACAACTGCCACGTGCTTGCTCATCAAGCATGAGCTGTGAGTCTAAGAAACACAAATTGTGCATCAGCTCAGTCCATGGAAATGCAACCCCAAAGGGCTAAAAAGTCAACACTACTCCATCTTGCCAGGACTTATCAGTTCTATTCCATTCAAACCCTTACAGTCCCCAGGCACTCAGTCAACACCAGAACAAAATCTTCTGCTTACCAGGGTGTAGAGATTTATAGCTGTACATCATCAGTATATACATCTGAGGGGTCGAATGACCTCATCCATAAGTTTCAATATGTCAAAGGGAGAGATGAGAGATTTAAGCCCTAAGGCACCCCACACTGTAGATCCTAGAGCTTCCCCCCAACACACACCAGAAACTGTAATGTAACACACACTCTGGAACTGTATCCAGAGAAAGGTGGTAAGATGCAAAATAATGTATGTTACTCCCAATCTCTGTAAATAGTCCAGAAGAATATAATGGTTGATAGTATCAGAAGCCACTGAAAGATGCAGGAGAGTCACATTGCATCACATCTGTCTTGAGCCCTCCAGAAGTCGTCCACATTTGCAACCAATACCATCTTATTACTCTACCCTCACCTGAACCCAAAGTGAAAAGGGTCCATATAATCCATTTCATCCAGGGTCCCCTGAAGCTGAGCAGTAACCATTATCTCAATAACCTCCAAAAAGGAGAGGTTGTAGACTAGACAAAAGTTCTTTAATAATTTAGGTTCAAAGATGACATCTTGAGGAGACGACACACTACTGCCTATCTCAAGGCAGGCAATACCATCATCTCCTTCAAAAAGGAAATCAACCATTGCTTGGACCCAACCACTGATCACCTCTTGGGAGACCTTAAACAACCAAGAGCGGCATAGTTCAGAAACAGAGGCCAAGCTCATTTCCTCAGGATCAATTGGCTCAGACACCTTCCAGATAACAATACTCATGTGTTTTATTATTATTATTATTGTTGTTGTTGTTGTTTTGTTATTGTTATTATTATTATCTTTATTGTCAGAATGCAACCTGTGTACAATGAGATTGGCTGAGCCTCCATTCGTGTACCCCCTCAACACAACTCACAATGAGCACAGAACTCCCTAACCCAGTCCCAATCTTATGTGACTCTACACATCCAATACTATGTGACCTTGTTGCACAACGCAGTAATTGTTGTCTCAGTCACTACTTCTAAAGTGTCTGCCAATTCAGAGTTCAACTCCAAGCAGAAGTGGGTTTCATTCCTAAGAGAGAATTAGAACAGTCTCCTGGGTTTTAGGTTAGCATTTTCACCAAATAAACAAGTCTTACAGCAGATGCAATAAAGGCAGAAAAATAAATACACTTTTACACCCTTATTGCCACAAGTTATGTCTAATATACAGTATCTCACAGAAGTGAGTACACCCCACACATTTTGTAAATATTTAAGTATATCTTTTCATGTGACAACATTGAAGAAATGACACTTGGCTACAATTAAAACAGTATGTATACAGCTTGTATAACAATATAAATGTGCTCTCCCCACAAAATAATGCAACACATAGCCATTAATGTCTAAACTGCTGGCAACAAAAGTGAGTACACCCCTAAGTCATAATATCCAAATGGGGCCCAAAGTGTCAATATTTTGTGCAGCAACCATTATTTTCCAGCACTGCTTTAACCTTCTTGGGCATAAAGTTCACCAGAACTTCACAGGTTGCCACTGGAGTCCTCTTCCACTCCTCCATGACAACATCATGGACTGGTGGAAGTTAGAGACCTTGCACATCTCTACCTTCCATTTCAGGATGCCCCAGAGATGTTCAATAGGGTGTAGGTCTGGAGACATGCTTGGCCAACACCTTTACCTTCAGCTTCTTTAGCAAGGCAGTAGTCATTTTGGAGGTGTGTTTGGGGTCGTTATCATGTTGGAATACTGCTCTGCGGCCCAATCTCCGAAGGGACGGGATCATGCTCTGCTTCAGTATGTCACAATACATGTTGGCATTCATAGTTCCCTTAATGAACTGTAGATCCCCAGTGCTGGCAGCACTCATGCAGCCCCAGACTATGACATTCCCACCACTATGCTTGACTGTAGACAAGACACACTTGTCTTTCTACTCCTCATCTGGTTGCCGCCACACACGCTTGACACCATCTGAACAAAGTAAGTTTATCTTGATCTCATCGGACCACAGGACATGGTTCCAGAAATCCATGTCCTTAAGTCTGCTTATTTGCAACAAACCGTTTGCGGGCTTTTTTGTCCATCTTTAGAAGAGGCTTCCTCCTGGGACGACAGCCCTGCAGGCCAATTTGATGCAGTGTCTGGCATATGATCTGAGCACTGACAAGTTGACCCCACTCCCCTTCAACCTCTGCAGCAATGCTGGCAGCACTCATACATCTATTTCCCAAAGCCAACCTCTGGATATGACACTGAGCACAGGAATTCAACTTCTTAGGTCAATCATGGCGAGGCCTGTTCTGAGTGAACCTGGCCTGTTAAACTGCTGTATGATTTTGGCCACCATGCTGCAGCTCAGTTTCAGAGTCTTGGCAATCTTCTTATAGCCTAGGCATCTTTATGTAGAGCAACAATTCATTTTTTCAGATCCTCAGAGAGTTCATTGCCATGAGGTGCCATGTTGAACTTCCAGTGATCAGTATGAGAGAGTGAGAGCAATAACACCAAATTTAACACACCTCTCCCCCTTCACACCTGAGACTTTGTAACACTAATGAGTCACATGCCACCAGGAAGGGAAAACGGGTACCTGGACCCAATTTAGACATTATCACTTAGGGGTGTACTCACTTTTGTTGCCAGCAGTTTAGACATTAATGGCTGTGTGTTGCGTTATTTTGAGGGGACAGCACATTTACATTGTTATACAAGCTGTATACTCACTACTTTACATTGTAGCCAAGTGTCGTTTCTTCAGTGTTGTCACATGAAAAGATATACTTAAATATTTATAAAATGTGAGAGGGTATACTAGCTTCTGTGAGATGCTGTAGATTCTAGTCTATAGCTCGGTTAACTCTGTCTTCCTTCAGCAACGGAGAACAATCTTGAACTAAATACACTCAAAACCATAGAAATGGTGGTAGGTTTTAGGAGAAACCCTCCTATACCACCACCTCTTACAATACTAAACAACACAGTATCAACAGTAGAGATCTTCAAATTTCTAGGTTCTATCATATCTCAAGACTTAAAATGGATATCTAATATCAAAAACATCATCAAAAAAGCACAACAAAGAATGTTCTTTCTGTACCAACTCAGAAAGCTCAAACTGCCCATAGAGCTGCTGATTCAATTCTACAGAGGAATTATTGAGTCTGTCATCTGCACCTCTATAACGGTCTGGTTTGACTCTGCAACCAAACAAGACAGACACAGATTTCAACAGATAATTAGAACTGCAGAAAAAACAATTGCTACCAACCTGCCTTTCATATAGGACCTGTATACTGCACGAATGAAAAAGAGGGCTGTGAAAATATCTACAGACCACTCACATGCTGGACATAAATTGTTTCAACTTCTACCCTCAAAACAACACTATAGGGCACTGCACACCAGAACAACTAGACACCAGGACAGTTGCCCCCCCCCCCCCCCCCCCGAATGCCATCACTCTGCTAAACAAGTAATTCCCACAACACTGTCAACTTATTTACTAAGACTGTATTACTATTATTCCTCTACTACAAGATTATAATAATACTTCCTAGTACTTCCCACTTATTAGATACAAGCAACACGTAGCCGTGTTGCTTGTATCTTTACAATTTATATTGTCTTATTGTTTCCTAGTATGATTTGATTGTTTATTAGTAACCTATGATTTTCACTTAAGTGTTTCATCTTATGATTCTTGATGAATGTATATTTTTCCTTTATGTACACTGAGAGCATATGCACCAAAGACAAATTCCTTGTGTGTCCAATCACACTTGGCCAATAAAGAATTCTATTCTATTCTATTCTCCAACAATGCTATTAAGAGTCTCTTTTCAATCCATATTAACCCTACAGAGCAAAGATGAAAATTGAGTCTTATGAGACAGGGTGGTTTATAGCAACAGCATTTTCAGTTCCCGGGAAAGGTAAGAAAAAAGAGTAGACTGTCATAAAAACGGAGACTCTGTCTCTTTTCATGCTGCAAAGCAGGAAAATGTATTAAGGCAGCCTGTAATGCTGACATTTATTAAATTTTCATTCTTTGAAAATTAGTATTCATTTATCAAATTGATACATAGTTACTTTGAATATGGGAGAAATAGTTTAATGTGTTTCAGAAATTTAACTAGTTTTGTTTGTGTATCAAATGAATGGCTTATTCACTGTTAAAATTTCTCAGGGCAAAGTTTACCATTTGTTTACTTAGCCTTGCCAACTAATGGGAGTGGTATAGTACCTCAGGATAGGTCAGAGTGTACTATTAGGCTGGGTGTGTTTGGGCTGTAGTAAACTGAGTTTCTATATGATGTTCAGCAAAAAAAAAAACTCTTGTTTTCCTGAAGTGTAACCTGAAAAGTAAGTTTTGTCGATAACAGTATCCTCTCATTCTCCTTATACCTATCCTCTAGGATGTAGTAGTCTAGAAGGGACATGAAACAGCTAACAAAAATGATATAGTTAGAACATGGAAAAGCAGAGATATATTTTGTAGAAACTGAATGTAGTATTTTTACCCAGCTCATTCCCATACTATGGTTTATGCTTTGTTAAGCTAATTTATCAAAACAAGTCTTTTTAATATGGGGGTTATTGTTGATACACTTAGAAATTAAATGCAGAATGGAAATTAAAAAATATCAATTGAATTAAAATACACAAAAATACAAAACAGATACAAAAACTAGTCAGTTTTAAGTTTAAGGGAAGAGTGGAATGCCCAACATTTTACCATAAAAAGAATAAGTAAAGTGACCCAATTACCAAACTACTAACAATATATAATTAACTAAGTCAACTAAAATTAACAAATGTAGAACATTAAAAATCATAGAAGCCTGTTGTTGGCAGCAGTCCGAAAGACATAGGTTCCTAATCAGAGGAGCCCCTTTATTTCTCATGTGTTGTCTTTGTTTCCCTTGGAGTGAGTATGTTTGTCTTTAGCTTTACATTCCAAGTGCAGTGTTGTGATTATGATTTTCCATAATGTTTTGGATTGTACTGTCTTCTGCAATTCATTTATTTACTTCTATCCCACCTTTATTTTTTTTTGTAAATAACTCAAGACAGCATACGCTACATTCTTTACCCCTCCTGCTTTTCCTACAGTAACAACTCTGTGAAGTAAATTGAGCTGAGAATAACTGGCCCAAAGTCACCCAGCTAACTTTCATGCCTAAGGCAGGACTAGAACTCATGGTCTCCCAGTTTCTATCCTGACACTGTAACTACTACAGCAAACTGGTTCTCTATAGTTGCACCCATTAAGGAGTTGAGAAACCAGAGGCTGCTCTCTCACATTTTTCTAAGCCCTCAGAGCTTGTTTGGGCCAATTTTTCAGACAAAATTCAGATGGAATTTGATTTTGATGTTAACTTAACTATGGTTGAACCTTTTTTGAGTGAACTTTCTCTTGTTTTGGTAAATTGGTAACACCAGCTGTGGCTTCCACTTTTGAAAAATCAAAATGCTGTTAGTTGAAATTGTACGTTATTCTTTGTTGCTGTTCCAAAAAAGGAGGGACAGGAAAGTTCAAAAGTTGAACATTTATGTGCATAATATTTAATTATGGTTTAGTATTGCTTTCAAATCTTGCCGTTGTACTTGGAAAGTCAGACAAATTAGACCTATAAAAACATTGGTCTGTGGATATTTAGGCTTCCCTTCATATATCAAGTTGCAAGTTGAAAAATCTGGCATTCTTTATGCTAAACTTGTGCATGACATAGATATCTATAACATACAGTATAATAATACGATTTGGTATGTTTGATCTAAGTTACAGTATCAGAGTATTCTATGTTCTATTTATATTAAATTTAAGGAAACAATGTAGCATTGTATTGATTATTCATTGCTTTTTTAAAAAAAGTTTGTATATGTTACACCTATATTTGTAACCTTGGACAAGAATGTAAGATATGGAGATTCTCTATCAATAGAATAAGATGGATAATTTATTGGAAATTTAACAGTGTTCTATTTCCTTTATAATGAATCAGATTAGTTAAATATTTTTAGTGAGACCCTGAGCCCCCAAAGCATTTCCTCCTGGGTAAGCATTCTTTTCTGTCTTCTCATGTATCTACATTTGCTCACACACTAGAACTATCAAACCAATTAGTATAAATTGAACTTGTGATAGTTTTTCATTAAAGGAAGTATTATTTTGTATTTGTATATTTTAGAATAGTAATTTCTTAATAAAAGAATTCTAATCAGATTTTGGAAATAATTATATAAATAACCTTTAATGGGAATTAAATTGTTTTGCATGTCCTAAGTCATAATAGAGATGTCAACGCTGAACTGAACCAGGTAGAGGCCATTTTTCTTATTCATTGTTGTTACACTATGGGAGAGGGGAGGAGGTTGGAATGCCTTACTAGACATAACATCAAACTTTCTCATGAGAACCAAGGTCTAGAAAAAGGAGAAGGATGCTTGAGGAGCCTGCTAATTAATCTAACTGGCCAACATGACCAGTAACACTGGGGGAAGGGATGTTTACTGGTTTTAATTATACTGAAACAGCGGGAAAGATTCAGAGTTGGTTTTCAACCAAGTGTGCCAATATGATTTATCCAATAAAGAAGTTCTTTGTGGAATGTCTGGCCTCAGAGTTCTGATTTGCTTGGGTTTGTTAATTGGAACCATGGCAAGAGATTTGAGATGTTATAATTTCAGAAATTTGACACTTGAGGAGACTAAAGTTTCTAGGCAGAAAAGGAAAGAGTGGAGATACTGTGTTACTTAGTGATGGAGTTGCCTGTCCCAATTGTGATTGTTAAGTGAGGATTACCTGTATTGGAGAAATGCAGCTGTTATATATTAATGAAGATTCTCAATCTTCCCAGTAGACTTGTCTGGATGTTGAGCCATGGCAATTGGGCATCTTTTCTTTTTTGGTATGAAATGTTTCGCTACTTATCCAAGTAGACTGAAAAAGTTAAGCAGCAAAATGTTTCAGAAAAAAAGAATAGTCCAGTTGCAATGACTCAACTTTCAGACATGGCTATTATAACAAATTGGATAAAATAAAAATGATTTTTATACCCAATTTCTTAAAGGGATATCTCAGTATTTTCCCTTTGTCAGAAAGACAATATCCAGTTTTTTGAGATTTGGGTGGAGGGGAAATATTATATTTTGATATTAAATTCCCTATGCCTGTCAAGTACAAAGAACCAGGTCCAAACACAAGGGGTTCAGATTTACTGATTTATTGTTCGAGCCTATGCACAGGAATCTTCTCAATTAATAGAGACAGTGATTGGAATTTTTATTTTAAATGAAATACAGTTACCCTATGATTCTCTTTGGAAACATAATTTTTACTACAATTCTAGATTTGTTTTTATATTAGTTTTAATTGTTTGGCTTCTTCTCCCAAATCCCAGAATTAGCTTCTAATGAGTATGCCAAGAATTTTGTAATAGATCTACAACCTTCTCTCAAAATTATATATGCCCAGGGGATGCTGAGGGGAAGAAGTAACTTGGTATACATTGGAAATGTGATAAATCTTGGAAACTGAAGTGGCTAAAATCCCACAGAGAGAAATTTTCTAATGAATGCTTTAGCAGTTGTTCTGTTGGAATATAAGCTATTTTTGCCTCTTGGTAACTTGTTCCCTATACTCTTCTTTCTGCAAATTAAGGTTGATATAATCTGGGTAGATGATTAGTTATCTTCCTAGAAAGAATCAAGCTATGGATTGACTGTATGTATTTGCTGTCATGAAATAAAAAGATGCAATGTGATAAAATTCTTAATCTAAGCTTTTGGAGATAGATTTTGTTCCTTTGTTGTTTTAAGGTCACTGCCTTGTTGAACCTTTGTTTCTCTGATCTAATAACTCATTTCTATGACCCCTTTTCAGGCTCTATGACTTAAATGTCATAAAATGTGTATAACATGTTGAAGCTTGCTATTTTTATAAAACATAATAGTGAGCTAGAAGTCTATGTAAACATTACAAAACAAGCAATCACTTTGCATACCAGAGTACCAGTTTTCTTGATAGCATTGTTTTTCTTGTAGTGATTGTATGCAAATCTGTCTGTCTGTCTGCCTTAATATTTATCATTGCTTGTTGTTTTCTATCTTCCCCTTTAAAAATGAACATAGTTAGGGAAATAGCAGAAATTTTTATTTCCATTTTCAACCACTTGAGGTGGCATACAAACAACTAAATGACTATAAGCAAAATATGTTTTTTTTTAACAAGACAAGGATTGATTATTACCTAATTACAGACACCCAAGTACAGTGCAGAGCAAGCCAGGTTCTGAATAGCTTCCATACATAGCTTTCACTTCCTTCTGCCAAGAGCTCTGAGCCACTCCAAGCCCATACCTATTCTTTTAAGAGAAGCAGAACCCCATCTACAGCTAAAACTGGAGATGTGATTGAGTCAGATGTGTCACTAACAAACAGTAACTATATAATGCAAGGGTTTAATCTGATATTTTTTTTAATTCTTCTAAGCCCTCACATCTCTAGAGACTAGGTCAGAACTCTCACAGCATACTCATCTTGCATTGTAGCTATGATAACTCAGTATCATCATCATAGTTCATTCATACAGATAGCTGACCTCTATCAGCAGTTTCATGCTCATATTCAATAGTATAGGAGAGAGGAATGAGCCCTGGAGCAACTATCAGTTTTTTGTCACTCCTCTCAAAGGTACAGAAGCTGAAATTGTCATTAGGAAGGATAAAACTACTGCAGAACAATGCATCTCATCCACATTCTTGCAGGCAGCCAATAAGAAACTGTGCTTGATTTATATCAAATGCTGCTTGAGATCTAAAAGTACCTCGTTATTTCATTATTTCAATCCCAATCGACCACATAATATCCCAAAACACTTCTATTCCACCATCCCATTAATTTACTCTGCAGTTGCTCCCTTCCCTAAAATCTTCTCTTGCTAGGCCCCAGGCAATGGGGGTTTGCATGTTCCTTGCAGGATAGTCCATCTCCCTCTCTTCATGTCTAAACTATGAGGCAATCCCAGATCATTATCTCACAGCAAAAACAAGTCAGCTGGACAATCTTGCAATTCAGAAGCAATAAACCGCAGCCAGGGAAGGAGTTTAGACTTTTATTTTGTGTGTTCTTAGATGTGAGTGTGGGAGAGAAAGGATTTTGCGCATGCTTTCTTAGTTGTTTTATTTTCACATTAAATAAATCAAATTAAATAATTTGCAGGAATATCACACAGATTTTTATGGAAATCTAGAGTTTTAAGTCAAATATATTGTAAGCCTCTAGTAGGAGCCAATATAAGAGATGTAAAATATAACAATACATTTATTGCCCATAATTATTTGTTACAATCATTAGATTACTGCTGTAACTATCAAAGTGAAGCCAAGTGTTTCTAGTTTTTGATTTTTTGCAGATTGGCTTGAAAATTTTTATTTTGAATTATTTACATGACTTTTCAAAAACAGTTCAGGTATTATCACATAAAAGAATAACACTATGTATTATCTGTATTAGCCATGTAAATTTAATTTTTAAATTAGAGTTGTTCAGAGAGATTACTGCAGGATTTCTGATACCTGCATTTTAAAATTAACAGCTAAAAGGCCGCTAAAATTGAACTGTATTTCAATTTATGTCTACATTTTATATTTATGAATGATTGACAGTTGTCCTGCATATACTTGTGAGGTGTATATTTTTGCCAGAAAATAAAATTGTATAGGAATAATATCAATGAAGAGGTAGTTTGAGGTAGACTTAGACCTGGAATCCTGGCTAGGTTTGGAATATCAACCTTTTCTTACCAGCAATCTGAAAAGTGTTTCCCTTCTATTAAAAAAGCAACAGAATTGCATTTACTGGATTGGTTGAGTTCTTTCAAATAAAAGCAACACTGATAGATTCTGCTGTACATTTTATATAGTGATGAGTACATTAGGATTATTATGGCATCGAAGGCTTATCTAATAATTAAATACAGCCTAACAATTTAATGTTTAAGCTGGACATGAAGAGTAGCTTTGAAACCTTTTAAATTTAATTATAACATCTGTCACAAAAGCCAACCCCTTCTAGTAATGTGTGATTTGCCTGTTTGTATTTACCCCTGAGTTCAGCTTCACAAGTTAATGAATTTTGTTTTCTCCCCCACGATACTTTTTGTCTCTTTTCCCTCCACCCGTCTTTCCAAATTAAATTTTAGTGACTTGGTTGCATTATTGAGCTGTCTATGTCATTGTAAAAGTGACCTGCACAACAGTGGGAAATGAAATAGACCATTACATTTATTCAGCATTACTAAAATACTTGGAGCTTGGGTTGCTGTCTGTTGAAAGGAGAGCAATGCCATAATATGATAGTATGATTATGTTTGTAGTGAATGGCAGAGAAGTTACAGCAAGGCTAAAAACAGGTTCAATATTCATGTGGAATTACCTCCTGATATTTCTTTGCTGCAAAATACAAGTTAAAAATATATTCTCTAAATCGTGTGGTATTGATCAAAGGAGGATTTTTTTTAGTAAAGTCAGTAAAAAGGAAATATATAAAGGATTGTCAGCTAATTTACCTTTTTAAAAATATGAGTGATATAAAAACTATATAAACCATATTTATGTAATGTCCCCTTTTGCCTTTCTGGGTATGCTATGATCTTAAATATGGAAATATTAAAACATAATAGAAAAGCAAACATAGCATCATATTTACCAATGGAAAAGAGAAAATAACAATTAGACTAAAATCACCAGCCAGTTGCTAGCAAATAATCAACCCTGGCTGCCAAGATGGAAGGTTAGTGATCTGATGCCAGTCTGTGTGGATCAACTTTCCTCATTGGTGCCTTCCAGCTGTGTTTCAACTACAGAAATTGCCAAGCTTACGCAATAAGAACAGTTTGGATAGTAACGACCCTGTCCACAATGGTACAAAGTCTATCTTTGACAGTAAATACTGTGATAAGTTTTATCCAGTGAAGCAAACAGTGATCAAATGCTGGCTGAGGAAAAATTCATGACTCTGCATCATTTCTTGGAATTTGTATAGCTTTTACCTTGCACTTAGCTCTAAAGTATAGCATTCATTTCCTACATTTGTATCTGCTGCTGGTTAACTGAATAAATACTTAATGCTACTACATAATAATCACTTAAGTGTGCTTATTTGGCAGGTACAGGATGGCACAAGAATACTTGCCAATGAAAAGGAAGGTAGTTCTCTAGTTTTCCATATAAATATCACAAATACTCTATCATTTAAACAGAGTGTTACGGTGATTGTTTGTGAGGGGATTTTACAGTAGCTGACCATGTAGGCAAAAGCCATAGTCACCCCTTCAGTATATCATTCCAAGAAATTCTGCAGAACAATACACAAAGGGGGCTTGAATGGCAAATTGTGTGATTTAAACATAATGACAGATCTCAGGAAGGCAGCAATTGAAAGTATTGTATAGGTTCAGTAGACTGCCATACTCAGTGAGTATGTTTATTTCCTATTTATGGATTGGAGCAATCTTGGGAAATGACACTGACATTCTATGTACTGTATTCTGTAAGTGGTACAGTTCACTTTTCATGCATAGGAATTTCTTCTTAACATTTCAGGTCATTGAATGGCTAGATATTAAATTTAAAGCCCTAGATTCATCATCTTTGTTAACAAAACATCCATTTAATAGGGCATTATTCTGGGCTTATTGTAGGATATTAGATTGCTTATTTACAAATGGAAGCTTTTCCTAATTGTCATTGACAGTAATGAAGATTGCACATGTGTTTTAAGTTCTGCCAAGATTATAGGAAAAGTGAAAGTCTCTGCTTGCCAGTAAAGAGTTGTATACCTGTGTACAATTCTTTCTTGGAACATTCCAAGGTAAAAACAGTACGGTATTGAGAATTTCACTTGACCCAAATCCTGCTGATTGTTACAAGCAAACCAGGGACTTTGTGATTTAAAATAAACTTGATTGCTTAAAAAAATAAGTCACTGGAGTCTTTCATGGTTGACTTGTTTAGCAATCATCTAAAGTTTGTAATGAAACTGCAATCCCTGTTACACATTGCACCAACAATCTAAATTAACAGAAATTAAATAGACATCCATCTTTTTCCTCTTCAGGGCAATGACGGAATAGCACAAAGCACAAAGTGAACTCTTTTCTGTGCATACTTACTGTGTTAAACCGTGGGTTACTATTGTGTTACATAACCATCCTATTTGCTAACAAGCTTTTTATGGCCAACAGAAGTATGAAAAACAAACTGAGAGATGAAGTGTTAGGTTATCGAACTAATTGGGGAATCCAACTTAGAATATTTTAGTCAATTTACTTAAACATGGCAAAGTTGTCCCAAGATAAGCTTTAGGGTCTGGGGTAATTGTCTGAATGCTCTCGTATATAAAGCAGAAATGAAAATTTGTATTCCAGAAAACACAAATTTTCATGAAGTGTGAGTTGCTTTTTCCAGTTCTGGAAATAATGTTGGTTGAAAGAAAGCTCTGTAATGTTTACAGGTATTGCAGCAGGATGCATATGTGTCACATGACAATAATCATTACTTTTCATGGTAAAAATTTCCCTTGGCATCTCAATAGTAATTGTAATGAATTTTCACTTGTATCATGGAAGAGTTGAGGTGGCGCAGTGGTTAGAATGCACTATCACAGACTGACTCTATCTACTACCAGGAGTTTGATCCTGATTGGCTCAAGGTTGACTCAACCTTCCACCATTCCAAGGTCAGTAAAATGAGGAGCTAGATTGTTGGGGGCAATATGCTAACTTTGTAAATTGCTTAGAGGGGGCTGTAAAGCACTATGAACCAGTATATAAGTCTAAGTGCTATTGCTATCTCTGAAGTGGTGATAATGAATTGAGTCTTTCAAGAAAAAGACAACTGTTTTGTATTGAGTCAGATTCCCCTTGTTCCTATAGCCTAGAAATGTGCAATATAACACACTTCGTCTGGAATTGCAATCCTTCAAATCCCTTCACTTTTGCCAGTTGTGATTGGAGAAATAGTGCTTCAGCAACATCTAGAACACTATATTCCCAATTTTTCTTCCAAACAGCAAACAAAAGTGTTGCCGAATCTATTCCTAATAATATTTTAAGCTAGGAATCTACTTCATTACAGCTGGATATTTCTTATGATGGTTCTTGCAATAAATTGTGTGTCTGCAAATATTTATAGAAAATCTTTTAGAGGCACATTTAGGCAATTCTGATTGTATTTTTAATTGCATAAAAATGAAGCATATCAAGAAGTCAATTTGTAGACCAATCAATATATATATATATGGGAATGCACAACATAATATAAGGAAGTCCAGTTGCTGCCCAAACATCTTTTATGCTGGATTTTTCTTAATGTAGTTTCTTTCAATAAAAGAATAGTAAGTATGTTCCTAGATCATTTTGCTTGGCAGCACATTCAGAAGAGAAAGGGGCTTTTTTATTATTTCTCAGCTATTTCTCACACAAAGACATATTGTACTTTTTAAAAAAAATATTTTAAATAAAATGTCTCCTGTCACAAATCATCAGCATTCTGCTTTTTTGACATGGCTGTAGTTGGTAATGCAGTTTTATAACCTTATTACCCTTATTGTACCAAATTCAACAATATTTCACAAAGATAATCCCTAGATATTTTTGTTTGTTTTTCATTATTAAGTTTCTTTTATTGTTTCCAAATATTTATTGGAGGGAAAAAAGAAATGGCATGATGGGCATGTATGTAAGGACATCTATTAATGATCTCTATAACATCTCTCTTCCAATATACTTGTAGAAATCACTTAATGTTTTCACAGTTTGTTTTGTTATCCTACACATATAATCTGCGCATTCCTAGTAAAATCACTCTGCATCAGCTAGTTCAGATTTTATTAACTGAGTAGTATTATTTCAGGGGGGAAAATCCATTTTTTATTTCACCACGGGGATCACAGATATAATCTTACATAAGATATGTATATGTTCCTCCTATGCATGCTTCTTTCCATGTTCATTCCATTATTTTTGTTTCTTGTTATCTTTTGTTTATTGTTTCCATTTCTCCCATTTCTGTTGATGTTATTTGCTAATTGTTTTGGTGTCATATTGAATCAGTGGTCTTTTTAAAATTTCATGTAACTGAGCCTCAATAAAAAGCCTCAATAGTTGGGGAAAATTTTATAGTATGAAATTCTTACTGTATTTATTTGTGAGGGAGACAGTTTTTCTCAAAATAATTTGTCTCTGAAATGGATGGGAAAGACCAGTCTTTCTTAATGTTGTAGAGGTGGGCCATTAATAAGCATTTGAAAACCACAGAGACACCCCTTCTCATTTAACCTAACTTCTTTGCCTGACTTTTCATGTTTAAAACCATGGTATTTCACATTTTTAGACAAACAGAATTAAGTATGATCACAACAAGGTAAACAAAAACTTGTTTGTTTGTAGTACTAGTTAACCTGTAGAGTTAACCTGTGGTAAGATGCGGCCAATAAGTTGGATAAAGAAAGATATAATTCATTTACTAACTAGTGTGATGTTTATTTATTGCACACTAAATAATATACAGTATGCCCTTTATTGACAAGGTGGCACTTTTGAGTATAATAAATTAACATATATAATATTTTTTAAAAGAAATCCCCTCTCAACCCTGTGAGTAGTATGTTTTCTTCAGTATTGCGTATCAGAGCCCTAGAAGTTTGAGGATTCTGTGTAGTATCTTAGTTGTTCTTGGCATTGAACTCTTCTGGAGTTTTGATGATGTTCATGGGGTCAGTTAGAGACATTTTCCCAGCTTAAAAGTCAAATACCTGAGTGCTCCTACCACCACTGGAACCACTTTGGCCTTTACTTTCCATGCCCTCTCTGGTTCCTCCTTCAGTCGTGTGTTTGTCTGTTTGTGTGTGTAATTAAAAATATAATAAAATAATAAGAAAGTCAGTTTGGTGTAGTGGTTAAAGTGCTGGCTGACAAACTCAAAGATCATGAGTTCTACCTTAGCATGAAACCTAGCTGGGTAACATTGGGCTAATCATTCTGTCTCAGCCCAGCCCAGGGATGTTGTTCTGGGGAAAACAGGAAGGAATATTATGTATGTTTGCCGCCTTGAGTTACTTATAAAGTAATAAAGGGTTGGATAAAATCTAATAAATGGCTGATTAAGCATGAAGAGTAACATAGTGGTCAGATTGAATGATGATGTCCTATCCATTTTGTTTAAATGGACAAATATAAAATACATTGCCTTGCCCGGGGACGGACGGACGGACTTATTTTACATGGATACTATACATGTTAACAGAAGGTAGGAACCCAAACTTTCCTGTTAGAACAACATCTGAAGTTTATGTTTATCACTACTGAATCACAAAAGAGAATTAAGATGCAGTTGACCATTGGTGTAGAAAATTATGCAGATGATCTTTAGGGAAATGGGCAAGAAGCAAAGAAGGTTGAAACATTCCTTAAGTTGTGAGAAGAAACTTGGACTACCTAACTGGGGTATTAGGCGGAAAGAGAAGTAAAGCACAATCACGCTTGTACAAGTTTTTGTTAACAGACAAATAAAGTGTAGCTCTATGGGATCATTTTTCTGATCTGATCTAACGCATGAGGTTGACATTGGGTAGTTATCTGTGAAGAATCTATTATGTTTAGAGTTTGGATGAAAATTTTCAATCTATCTATAGGCAGTTTTACCAACAGAGAAAGATGAGTTTTCTCCTTTTTATTGTTCTGTGATTAGTTGTAATTAGGAAATGCAAGTAAATGTTCTAAAAATAAGACTTCATGAGGCAACTCCCGTGTGGGAAGTAAAGCAAAACAACTATTTAGTTTTGGTTTTTCAAAGCTCGTGTATTGGATAGATTAAAGCACATTTTGGTTTTTGCAGATAATACATTAGCAAGCAGATTGTACATGAACAATAGTGTTTTACTCTGCCTAATGTATGTGGGTATTTTCTTCTTTTTTCCTCTCCTTTAAATTAAGGTGGCTTTCTAAAGTGTATTGTGGCATTTCCTGTTCAGCCTGGGTTTTATATGATATAGTGCTTGTGGTATGTGAAATGTTACTCGTTGCCATGGCAATAGATAGCTGACCTAAACTGAGGAAGGAAATGATATGTCAGAAAATCTTGTACTGGGAAACGGCAAGGCATTGTGTTTCTGGGTTGTAGAAAGTCCTTTGAAGGATCAGGCCAGCACACACACTGAGCCCATTTTAATGTGTAAGTCTGGCAACTATTACAGTTAGTGGTCTATTTTTAGGTTTTGAAAAACTATGCACCTTGAAGGTTACAGTTCTCAATTTTTACTGGGATGAAATTCAATTTTCAATAAACAGTGTAACTGTGTTATTTTTCAGATGCAAAACAATATTGCAAAATCAGTCCATGTGGATGCAAAAGTGTCAAAGATGAATATTTTTCCCATATTTAATTTCCAGAAATGTACTTCTAAGGTTAAAATCAATAATCTCTTTAAGAAAATCGCTTTTCTTTGGTCTTTTATTTTGAACAGATCTTGCTGAAAACTAATCCTTTTTATTTTGTTTATTCCTCTTCACTTTCTTGATTATTTTCTAGAAGATTTATAACCATTGATCAGTACAATTTTTGAGTAAACTGTGTATTCATTTAATTGTCACTTAATTATTAGCTGCAATAATCTAATACTTTATCAATTCTCCAGGATTTCTTAAAGACAAGTGTTCAACCAGACCATTAGCCAGGTTTTTCTCTACCCTCATCTGCATACTAGAGATACAGATCGCTTTCCCCCAATTTTTATTTACATGCTATTAAAACTCTCCTGTCTGTTTGTAATCCTCAGCTGAAATTGTACATCACAGAACAACAATTTCTGAATCAAGATATCTCAAATGAATTAATTTGAAGAATGAATACAAACCCATGTGTCATTATTTCTAGGGAATTGAAATTTCAATGTTCTTAAGTCTAGTTGTATTCATAAACCTTTGCAGTGTAACACATCCGCTGTGTCATATAATCATGATTTCCAATGATCCGTGCTAGTTTTCACAAGGAAAGGTAGCTAACAGAAAGCCTGAAATCACTCTTGCTCACCCTTCTTTTTTGATTGCCTGTGGTCATTTTGTTTATCTGTTTAGGTTAGTAAATATTGACAAAGGGTGACCCTAAGGATTTTTTACTGGTTAGGATCAAGTCAAGGACAGCTGATTCTATTTTCTGCCTTCTGAATAAGAATGTTATCAGCCATGCAATCATGCATTTCTTGGAAGAACTTCTTGTGGCAAAGTTTGTCCTCCAACAGTTGTTTGGGTGATTAAAACCCCATTCATAGCAAATTCATTCATTCTTGAAAAGTCTGCAGTTTGCTTTTGGAAAGTATCATCAACATCTTTTTGTTTAGATAATGATAGTAGGCATTAATAATGATTTTGCTTTTCTCCTTGAAGTATTAAAAAAAATACATTATTTAACACCATTACAAAATCAGAATTTTTAGGAAATGACCAGGCAGAGCCTGAGGCTTAGATCAAACACATAGTCACAAATCCTTGCACACCCACAAGAGATCTAAGTTGTTAAGTATATTTTATCAATTGGCCAATGCCAATTGACCAAGTATATTTTATCAGTTGGCCAATTGGCCATTTGATACCCAAAAAAATGCTGTATGATGGGAATAGTCAGAAAGAAAGTGGAAGCATGGTAGATCATGCAAAACGTGGTGTCAGATGTTAAAAGATGACTTATGGACAGTGGAATCAAATGTGAAGATACCAAAGACACCGTCATAGATAGGATTCATTGAATTAATCTTGCTGCCCTATGCACTTTGCACAAAAGGAACCAATGATGAGAGTGATGACTCATTCAAGCTATTTTCTTGTTCTTTTTCTTTCTCTACCACCACCTCCTCTACAGAAAGATTAATTTATAGTGGAATTTTGAATGATACAGAATTATTGAGAAATGAATTAAAATGAAATCTATTGACAGCATGTATTTGTATAATCTATGCATTGTTGAAGTACATTTGGAGAGCTTCTGTTGCCTGTGCTCAAAATCTCTATGGCTGCTTCTCAATCAAATAAAATACATTTCTTTTAAGGAAAAAGCAACTATCACATCTGTGATATAGAATAAGCTTAACTTGAAGAGATTGATAGATTATTGAGCACCCTGCTTACTTTTCTCGACAAGACATGAAATACAAAGGGGGAAAATTGTCCTGTGAAATTATTCTATCTTGAAATCAATTGAAGAAGATTATAGTGCAGGAACACATTTTAATTAGTTTATCAATACATGTATAGTATGTATGTGTTTCTGTTTGTTTGTGAAGGGTAGGTTTGATTTTACGTTAATACTATTTTGTTAAAATAAAGATAAAAATGGCAATAATGTCAATAGCTCATGAATGTTGTTAATTATGGGATAACAAGAAAAGCACAAAATGCCTCTAGTATTCTAAGCAGAAAAATCCCTAGTTGGAGAAATGTAGAAAAGATGATTGCTGATTTTCAGTAAATACAGATGGTACATTCCTTATGTCCAAATGCTTCACATAAACACCTTGGGGAAGATATTGTACAAGATGAAATCACAATCATCTAATAGAATTTTAAACATGTCTGTATTGGAAAAATGAAGCCTGTTTAGGCACAGTATACATGATACAGAATGAGAAATGCAGTAATGATATATAAAGATAGTAAATGCATTCAGAATATAGTGGGTTACCAAAATTTGGCATTGTTCAGTAAAAGAATATATGTAGCTCAGGGTTGAACTGTGGAGTCCTTGGTACACTCTGAGCTTGATTGTTTGCAGACTTTTCATTATCCAACTAGGTAATAACATGTAACATTGTGCTTTTATTTTACTGGCTATTTCAAGAACATTTTAATTCCACAGCAAATAATTGTAACATCTCTATACCCAAATCTAAGCTTAAAGATTTGTATAGAATATTTAACCTACATTTCAAAAACCGCTGACGTATCTTTTTAATCCATTTTTCAATGGATACCTATGCAACTATTAAAAATCAGAAACATCATAACTTTTCTTTGGATCATGTGTTCTGATGTTAGAGAAAGTTTGGTGTAGTGTTTAATGTGCTGACTTAGAAACTAGGAGACACAGTTCACATTGTTATGAACAGATAACAATAAGCAATATCTGCCTAACCTTGCAAAGAACTCAATAAATGGATAAAAATGCTGAATCCAATCTAAACAGTTGACTGAATATGCAACCAACATGATAATAATGAAGACAACAACAGAGAATATATGCTGTCTCTGAAAAGAAGCTAAAGATATAGTGGCCACTCTAGTTAGCTGCTGCAAACGGATTGCAAGACTGACCACAAACAACAGTATGACAAAGTAGCAACAATGATGCATTGGAATATCTGCAAAAAATTCAACTTGCCTGCACGACAGATCTTGCAAAGCCATAAAATGGACAAAATAATACAAAAAAAAAAAGGCCAAAGTGCTCCAGGACTTTAGAGTTCAAGCTGACAGGCATCTGTCACACAATATCCAGACACAACAATAAGAATGACAAAAAGTCTGGATAGTAAAAATTGCAATATCTGGAGACAGAACAATAGAAGAGAAACAACTGGAGAAAATAGCAATAGCACTTTGACTTATATACCGCTTTACAGTGCTTTACAGCCCTTTCTAAGTGGTTTACAGAGTCCGTATGTTGCCCCCAACAATTTTGGGTCCTCATTTTACTCACCTCAGAAGGAGTCAACCTTGAGCCTGGTGATATTTGAACTGCCAAATTGCAGGCAGCCGGCAGTCAGCAGAAGTAGCCTGCAGTACTGCACTCTAACCACTGTGCCACCGTGGTTCATGATCACAACATATAAAGATCCTCAAATAGAAATAAAATGATTGTGGCAAAAGAAAGCAAAATAATATCAGTAGTAATAGTCACCTTGTGAGCAATTCCAAAATATCTGGAACATCTCTTGAACACCATTAGCCAATTGCAAAAGACAGCTTTACTTGGAACAACTTTTGATAGATGCCTTTAATATTATTAAATAATATCTATCTATCCCAGGTCCTTAAAAAGGATAGATGGACAAAAATGCCAATTTCAGTCTAAACATCTGGCTGAATGCAATCAACCAAACTAATAGTGCAGATGTCATAATAGATCAATTTGAAGAGTTACTCAGAACATATTATACTTATATTTAAAAATTATTTTTCTTTTAGAAATTATTGTCTAATTTCTGACTGGAAAAAATACAGTCGGTTAAGGAGTAGTTTCTTCTAGCCAAACATCTTTTAAATTAAAATGATATTTAAATAGCCCTTTTTCAGGGTATCTTTGGGGACCAATTTCTTTACCTAACTAGACAAGATACAGGTTTGAAAGGTTTTTCTTCCCTTTCAAAGGAAAACAGATTTAGGATATATAAATTTGTTTTTAGTATTTCACCAACACCTGCCATTTTTAAGGGATAGGTGGTGGTAATGTTCATATAATGTTATGCAGGCTTTTTGCTAATTAATGTGCTGAATTATGTAACAGCATAATTTTAGGATTTTTTTTCCTTAAAAAGGGTTAATAGTCAACTTGAGTTTCAAGAGTTTAATGCATAGCTATTGGAGAATAGACTTTGCTTTTTGTATGCAAAGGATTGAACATCTAGGTATATAATGCCTGAAATAAATTTAATGCCTCAGCATGACAATGCTGGTTGTGACTCTGTGTAAATATGAAGATTAGCTTCATTAATGCAAGCCTTGTAAAATGTTTCATACAAAAACAAAACAGCCAGTCCTTTGTTAAATAGCCAATTTAAAAGTGCTTTTAAACAGTTATAAATCTGAATGGATTCAATGTTCCCAGTGTCATCAAATATGATCAAGATGTACTAAGCATGAAAAGACTGGCATTTACCTGAAAGGAAGAAAACCTTGAATTTAAAACAATCTTCTCTCAAGGAAGGCTAGGCAGAATGAATGTTGCAAACAAACAAATCCTGTATTCTTCTCAGTTTCCCTGTCATCAACTTAAGTTGCCATCTCCCATTGAAAGTAATGCTGGTGATTTTTTTCATTTAACAAATATGTGCTTATTCATGTACTCGTGTATGTGTCACACACACCCAAAAAAAGGATACCTATGAATTAATATTTATTTAAATTAATAAATGATTACTCATTTAAACATCTGCATATAGGCAGATCATTCTTTATCAGACACAGGGAAATAAATAAAATCTACACTAAACAGATATGAATAGAATGAATTACTAATGTATATTTTTCCCAGTAGCAGCTATTTTTGTAAGATGTTGAAGCATGCCATAGAAGGCTATATTTCTATGCAGCTGCTTTAACAAAGAGTACAATAAATTTGTATACCCTATTAAGACAAACACAAAATATTACAAAAGCAAGGAGGTAAAGATATGTTTCTCTCTGTGTGTTTTTTTACATATCTTTGTCATCCCATTCTGAAAACATTTATTTTGAATGATTTCATTGATGATAATCTTCTTTAACCTGAGATTCTTCAAGTATAACACATCTGGCTAATTCTGCAATTCAGAAGGGAGATTTACAGGATGCATATTTACAGAACTGAAATGTTTCTTATTAATACAGCCATGGAATGATACCACAACTGCTTCATTAATGTACAATGTTTGAGTCATCTTTCAAGATAGAAAAAATACTTAAAACAACAGTATTGTATACATTCAAAACATATGTCATTGTGTCCCATAAAACAGATTAAAAAGTGGGAGAGAAGAAGCCAGTCCTTTGTTAAATGTAGCTGTTAACTTGAGACACGTTTGATTACAAAAACTAAATAGAAATGTGTCTTTTCTCAGCTAAGACTTGGCCTATTTATCTCAGAAACTTCTCTATCCAAAAAGTAATTTGCTCCTTTTTTTTGTCCTCCGTTGCTTTCTTGCAAAAGGAAAGTCATAATTTGAAACCTATTAAATGAACTCTAGTCGCTTATTTGCTGTTTAGTTGTTGTGGGGCAGTGAAAGCAAAGTATGTGAAAATGAAATTATCCAAATTGAAAGACCAAAACCAGTGTTTATACACCATACTAAAGTGTTTTTTGTCTTACCCATTGCTCTTTCTTGAAATATTGTGGATTGGTTAGATTGAATACAATCAACACTTATATTCTCAGTTGAATCTCATGTTAAACTAGTTAGTTACTATTTCAGATAGTGACTAGCTTCTATAAAACTAACTTCAGCTTATTTATGAGCCACAGTGGCGCAGTGGTTAGAGTGCAGTACTGCGGACTACTTCTGCTGCCTGCCAGCTGCCTGCAATTTGGCAGTTCAAATCTCACCAGGCCCAGGGTTGACTCAGCCTTCCATCCTTCCGAGGTGGGTAAAATTAGGACGCAGATTGTTGTGGGTAATATGCTGACTCTGTAAACCTCTTAGAGAGAGCTGTAAAGTACTGTGAAGCGGCATATAAGTCCTATTGCTATTGCTACATCTTATTTACTATCCCATGTGCATATTAAATCAAAAGGAAGTCCTACTTTGCTTAATGTAAATATGAACCGAGCCACAAATTTGAATAGCTTTTAAGCCATAGGGAGATAATAGTATCCCTAGATTGTATATAGTATCTTCTTTTATATTGAGCTTCTGCACTTTATTATTTTTCAATAATCCTGGTTACATTCAGATAACTGCCAATCATATTTTAAAATTGTAGATTTTCCTTTTTTTCTATCTGATAAACAGTATCTTATTTTTACTTTGAAATTATTATTTGAATTTCAAAGGTAATAATCCCTGGTTACCTGTGAATTCTTATAACACCAGTATATAGCAGATTTATATGTGAACTGAATAACATTATGAATGAAGTAAGACCAGCAGCAGAAAAGGCAGTAGAATGAAGATGCTAACAGGCTATTATTGGTTTAGTCTCCTGCATAAAGTAAGGACAAAAAAGGCCTCTGGCAGTTATGTGAAAAGTATAATTTCCAAATAGCATTGGCTGGCAAAGCAGATTTTTTTTTCCTGGTGATTTAGTGATATAGAAAGACTGGGAGAGAAAACCTAATAGATTAGTTTGTAGTATCTACGGTAACAATGTAGCTAAATGCCACATAATAGAAGTATTTTAGATGTTTAGCTCCAAAAATACAGTATATCAAATCTGTGGAAAAGGAAAGGGATCATGGCAGGCAGATTCTCTGATATTATAAGGATATCCCTCTCAGTGTCTGAAAACCGACTGGTAGGTATGTTCTAATACTTTTAGATTAAAGATCCCTAATCACTGGCCGTGTTTGTGGAATCTTATGGTATTATAGTCCAACTCATCTGAAAATCCCAGCTTGCGCTACTCCAGTGTAACTATTGTCTTGATAGTACCAGACTCTATGATGTATAGCCAGGGCATGATAAGGAGGTATGGTCCTACTCCCAGTTTTGACCTTCTTAACATGTCAAAAATTGCCCAATTGACTTTAAATGCTCGAAGAACATAGGAAGAGCCTTGCTGGATCAGGTCATTAAGGGAGTTTACTGTTCACAATGTTCACATTATGTGCAGTGAAGCAAATAGGAGAAAAATGTCTTTTTTAAAAAAGTAAAAATTGACTTTTGACAAGCTAGAATTCTAAAGCAATGTTGAAAAGTCTATTTTTCTGAGACACATGGCCTGGCCTATGCATGCCAGAAACCTTTCCCCATCAAAGAAGCTATTTGCTCCTTCCCAGAAAAGTAGCAGGCAGCCTTTCTATTTGGAGTCTGTTAAATGAACTCTAGTCATTTATTTGCCGTTTAGTTGTTGTGGAAGCAAGACCAAAAGCTGTAAAGAATTTAGCCAAACAAAAGACCAAAGTCCTATCTAGTCCAGCATTCTGTGCCACTTAGCAATCAGTCAGATGCATTCAGGAAATACACAGGCATGGACACAAGGATGATAGGCTCTTCAATTGTTTCTCTCTAGCAGTTGATTAGTTAAGAATGCTGCCTTTGTTTTTGCAAATAGCCATTGATAACATTAGTGATTGAAACTAGAAGCTCTCAGTACTGTATCTCTGTTCTCACTGAATTTGTCCAGTTCCTTTTAAAATCATCTAAATTAGTGGCCATCAGTTAACATAAAAGAATAATTCCTCTTGTCACTCTTGAACCCACATTATGTTTTAGAGGATGATATTGTTCTTAATATCCAAAAAGGATCAAAACTTTCCTTTGATCAGCTGTTACATCCCATTCATGACTTTATGTCCAGTATTTTAGCTGTATCTGTAATTACTCATTTTCTTTGAAAGCCAGAAAGTTCATAGGGGAGTTATTTGGATGCATAAACACATCATTTTGCTTGCAGTTTTTTGCACTTATTTTAGAAAATTTATGTAATTCCATCCAGACTATTATCTAATCTAATCCAGGCACTCAGGAGCTCAACCCATCTGAAGTAGTTGGAAAAGTTGGGCCTAAGTGGACTGTTCAAAAAAATGACACCTTCCACACCATCATGAAGCATAAAGTACAGTAGAATAGAACAGAACAGAGACTATCTGCATTTCATGACCCCAGGTGAAAACTGATTTGAAATGGATCTAGTCATACAGCTTCATCCAGGAACACTTAACATTCAATTCAATTCTATTCAAACCTTTATTGTCAGAGTACAATATGTATACAATGAGATTGGTTGAACCTCCCTTCGTGCGCCCCCCCAACACAACTCACAGTGAAAAAAAACAAACAAAAACAAAACAAAACAAAAACCCTAACCCAGTGAATCCTATTGACAAACACAATCCTAAGTCATTTGTACTACGTTGCTATAAGGTTATTTTCTGTTCAGGAGTCTGATAGCCCATGGATAAAAACTGTTCTTCAGCCTGTTTGTGCGGCTGCCTATGCTTCTGTTGAAAGAAATATCCTTCTGGGTTCAGTTCCAAGTGGGGAAAAAAGACACTGGAAACATGGAGGCTGCTTGGAAGGTTTAATGGTTACAGAGCCACATGGCCTGGAGCTCCAGAGAAGAATGATCACATGCTTCAAGATGAGAAAAAAAGGGAAAAGGGGAAAAAGAAAAAGGAAGAAGGAAAAAGAGTGTTGAGGTGCTGAGAGTACCTGGGTTTTATACTCTCTGTTGAGATTTGAATTGGAGCTTGTATTCTAATTGGTTGTCAGACTCCCAGGGGCGGGGGTCTTAACTCTATAGGCTTGGTCTGGCCTTTCTGGGTGATTATGCCCTTAAAAGGGCTTTTGGCAATTGCTATAGCTTTTACCTGGAGTTCCTTCTTATGTAAAGTATTCTGGCCCAGGCCTTAATGGCCCACCTATTAACAAAGGTGGGGGTGAGTTTCTGCTTCTTGAGTGAGTTTCTGCTTCTTGAGTTTCTATCTTTTTAGAAGAAATATTCTGCCTTTTAATATTTCTTAGGCCATTTCAATTCCTAGGAGAGGAGTGGATGCTAACTTCCTACAATCCCTCATTTTTTTTTTTTTTGAAAACACGTGAGAATTTTGACAAAAGATTAAAAGGTGATCAGATCAGGGAAACTTGATGGGTGCTTTTTTTTTAAAAAAAAAAATTTTCTCTGATGCAAAGGAAAGGCATTGAAAAAGAGGCAACAAGAAAAGGATTCCTTCAGTGGCTCCCAAAAGCTTTCAACCATAAAGCTCTGGGAAAACTTCTGGTTTTTTTTTTTTTTTTTTTTAGCTGTATCCAATTTTTCTTGCCAAATAATTTTCAGATGTTTGATATACGTTTTGTGAGCTTACAGTCAGGTTGCAAGCACAAGCCTCTATACAGTGTTCACAACCTTTAAATTACAGGCTGCTCATATCCAAGGTTATAGTTACTACCTGCCTAGCTCCTAGCTTCCAGGATTTGTGAGGCCAAATTGAGGTTAGCCAGTGTGCAACCAGGCTATTTTGTATTTTTAAAGTTACACACAATGAGCCCTGGGATTTCTACTCATGAGACCACCAGTGCAACATATCCCGCTTTACTGGGCAACTGGGCAGCATCACCTGTGAGCCACAGCCAGGACCCGGGGCTTGGAGATCTCTTTTCTGCCATCTGTTCAGGAATTGCCTGAGGGAGATGCCCTCTCCCCCATGGAATCAGCAGGGCAACATGACTGCTTGGGCCTCAGTGCCCCAGAGCAGCAAAACAAACAAAAAACAAAAAAAAACCACATTTTTTTTTAAAAAAAAGGAAGCCAGGAGCAGCCCCGTGTGGATGTAGGTGAAGGGGTCAACCTCTATCTAATTCTAAATGGTGTGTCTCTGTATGTGCCTGTGTATGCAGCTAGTTTTACAATACAGACAATATAAACATGTGGGACAACTTTCCCTCCCACCAGACAGAAGTACAAGGTGTTCAGAACTTGCTGGGCCAGCCACTCTCAAATACAATCCTTACATGAGTACATTAAACTGGTTACAATATAAATAATACAAGAAGGAAAACATTACAATGGATTTCACATCACAATGAATTTTCAGTTACAATGAATTTCCATCCTCCCCCCATAATCTTTCTGTCTTCTGGGGATTGAAAAAAGTCTTGTAGTCTTTCACTGGTCCATCTCAGGGTCCCTTCCCTCACGTCTCTGGGTGGCACAGGCTTGGCCCGGCGGTATGGGTGGTCAGTCAGGCTTGGGAAGGTCTGCCCACTTTGGTTTGCTGCAATGACCCTCAGTGGATGCTGGATCCAAACTCAATTCCTGGCTCCAATGGATGGAATGTCTCCAGGGGCAGCATCTGCTTCCACATGTGGCAGGCCTGGAACACACAGAACAAGGGTCCCTTCCCCCTTCACCGGTAATTCTACCAGGAAAGGCATTGTAAAAGGATTAGAGATTTTTAGGGGGGGGGTAGATAGCTTGCAGGTATGGTTTGAGGATGAAGAATAACACATTAGTATTGCAGTTACTAAAAAGATAAATCAATTTCAACAAAATGGAGACACAGTAGATGAGAAAGGAAAAAAAACTGGATTCACAAGCTTCAGGAAAAAGGATGAACAGGTAAAATCATTTAAACACACAGTAAATGCAAGGACGAAACTTTTCTTGTAAATGAACTTAGAACATTCACTAATAACCTTGGGTTTTTCTTAAAAGCACAGAGAGGAAAGAAAATTGACTATTCCTCATCCAGTTTGGTTGGCCAGACCAGACCGGGAGAAGACAATTTCTCTCAGTGTTTTTAAATCTTAACAATTTAAAATTAATACCTGAAGAGGTCAGACATTTTTAATAGTTGCAACAGTTACCTCGAGGACACACAAAGACTTAGACACACACACACGTGCGCACGCACACACACAGAAACAAGGACACAGAGAGGAAAACAAAAGTCTGAGGTGTACACACACACTGATCATTCCCACAATAAATATCTTAGTTAAATTGGGGAAGGCATAAATCTTAAGGAACAAACCACGTGGTTGCATAGAAGACAAAGAAAGAAAGACAGAATTAAGAAAAATTCCATGTGATCCTGTTTATACATTGCCCTTTTAAGTACCTTTATTTACCACATTGGTCTTCCTGTATCCCTCAGCAAAGCCTAATCCCTACCTATACATTTTACCTTTTTCTTGCTTATGCCAGCTAGGGTCAGCATCTGCTGCTCATCCCAAGCCTCCAATAGCTCTCCCTGGGGGGTTCCATCCAGGACCCTCGAACTACCGCTTCCCATGTTCCCCTTACATGTGGGGTTTCACACTTTGGCTTAGTCGGGTCAGTCAGCTAGGCGAACCAGTTTCAGACACAAGCAATATCCGAGCAAGAAGAAGAAAAAAAGAAGGGTGTCTGGGGGAGACTTTGGTCGTTGCTCCTGGCGCAACGGAATCAAACACTTTTCTTAAACCTCAGAACAAAAATATAAAAGAGACTGGTCGTTGCTCCTGGCGCAACGGAATCAAACACTTTTCTTTAACCTCAGAACAAAAATATAAAAAAACTAGGTGTTTCCCAAAGTATGCGCGCTCCCCTTTTTAGTAAAAAAATTCCCGAGAGACTTTTCTCTCTCTCTCTCTCTCTCACTTCACCACGGTTTTCGGACTGGGGGTGTTGCTGTCAATGCAGCCTACTTTCCTTTCCCCAAAAAAAACAGCCCGTGAGACTCTCTGCCCCCCTCAGACAAGTACGAGTACTCCACTTTTCTCTATTCTATTCTTTTCTTCCTAGCCCACGTTTACAGATCTGGAAGAGCTCAGATCCGAGGAAAACTTGCTGCTCTTATGCAGGCAAGTACTGGCGCTCCTAATTTAGTGTCCAAATTACACTAAAACTACCTAAGTTTACCTAAAACGCTGGGGTTTGCTTTTGGGATACACTGGACAAAAAAAAAATGACAATTTTTCTTCCCTCCCTTCAATCATAACCCGCTTGGCTTTTCCTCTTATATACAGAAGGTCCCACACTCTGATGGCCCCCCCTTGCTTTTCTTGTCCTGATGGTCATGGCTCTGTAGAGCTAACAACAGGTAAGAGGGCGGCTAGAGGCCAAACAAAGAAATGAAATCCAGCTGCTGTCCAAGGATGAAGCCACTCATAAACATGCACTTCCTTTTTCCCTAACAAAAGGTCCTGTGCTCTGGCAAAACCCCCATGCTCTCCAGACTCTTGGTCTTTCTGCGGTTAGGAAATGCACAGAGGAAGCAAGATCCAATTGTGTTTAGGAGAAGGACACTCTCACACACATGCAAGCATACACATATTTCCCACGTTTTTCCATGTTTTAAAATTAAAATTTAGAGGTACTCACCTTCTTTCCAAGCAGCCTTTGAGCTCAACACTCAAAACCCCTTTAAAACCATTTTTCCAAATGGCCAAGGTCCAGGAAAAACTCACCCACAGACTCAATGGGTCTGTTTGCTAGCAAGGGAATCTTACCTGGGCCTGGTCCATTGGTTAGGTTAGCTTGGAGTCCCATCTGCTTGGGTGCCAATTGTTGAAAGAAATATCCTTCTGGGTTCAGTTCCAAGTGGGGAAAAAAGACACTGGAAACATGGAGGCTGCTTGGAAGGTTTAATGGTTACAGAGCCACATGGCCTGGAGCTCCAGAGAAGAATGATCACATGCTTCAAGATGAGAAAAAAAGGGAAAAGGGGAAAAAGAAAAAGGAAGAAGGAAAAAGAGTGTTGAGGTGCTGAGAGTACCTGGGTTTTATACTCTCTGTTGAGATTTGAATTGGAGCTTGTATTCTAATTGGTTGTCAGACTCCCAGGGGCGGGGGTCTTAACTCTATAGGCTTGGTCTGGCCTTTCTGGGTGATTATGCCCTTAAAAGGGCTTTTGGCAATTGCTATAGCTTTTACCTGGAGTTCCTTCTTATGTAAAGTATTCTGGCCCAGGCCTTAATGGCCCACCTATTAACAAAGGTGGGGGTGAGTTTCTGCTTCTTGAGTGAGTTTCTGCTTCTTGAGTTTCTATCTTTTTAGAAGAAATATTCTGCCTTTTAATATTTCTTAGGCCATTTCAATTCCTAGGAGAGGAGTGGATGCTAACTTCCTACACTTCTATATCTCCTTCCTGATGGTAGGAGAATAAAGAAGTGGTGACCAGGGTGTGAGTCGTCCCTGAGGATTTTCCTCACTCTTCTAAGGCAACGAGCCCTAGTGATGTCATCTAGTGGTGTCAGGGGACAGCCCACTATGTTTTGTGCTATGCTCACCACCCTCTTAGTGTCTTTTTATCCACAGTTGTCAAGCCAGCATACCACACCTTAATGCAGTAAGTGAGGACGCTTTCTATTGTGGACCAGTAGAAGAAGGTCATCAGTTGTTGTTCCACTCTGTTTTTTCACAAGACCCTGAGGAAGTGGAGTCTCTGTTGGGCCTTTCTGGCCACCCGGATTGTGTTGGTTTTCCAGGTGAGATCTTCGCTGAGGTAGACTCCCAGGAATTTAAAGGAGGGAACTCTTTCCACACAGCCTCCCTCGATATAAAGTGGGGCAGGTTCCTCTCTCTTCTTCCTTGTTCCATCAGAACTTTCTCAGCCATTTTGGCCCTGAATGGAACATTCAAAGTAGCCTGAAAATATTTTTAAAAATTGGGCAATCTAATGTTAGCTTTTTTAGGAAGAAATATATATTAAATGCCTCTTTTATAAGCTTTTTCCCTGCTGAGGAAGTTATTAATATTAAATGCAACCTCTCCCTCATCTGATGCCTACTAGCCAAAAGGGAACATAACACATTGTGGTCCAAATTCATCCATGATTCCTGTTCATATCCCCAGGACAACACATTGGAACTGATTCAAAAATCTCTCACACTGGTGCCAAAATTTTTGTTGATCTGTTACTTTGATGAAGTGGTTAACATGCTAGAGTAGAAACAGGAAGGCCATAGGTTGTAGTTTTATATATAGAAGTCAGTTAAACAACTTTGAGCATGTCACAGTGGTTAGTCCAGCTTTCCTCAGGTGAGCTCCTGAATGTCTGGATTAGATTAAATTGTAGTCTAAAATAAAAAAAGTTCAAGCAGAATCCTCAACCTAATTCATTCACCAAACTGATAAAGTTCATGTATTTTCCTAAAGATCTATATTCTGGTTCATAGCAGCTATCTTACAAAGGAATATGAAAGTTTTCTCTCTGAAGAAGAAGAGGATTGTTTATCAGGATTGCCTGTCATGCTTAGTGAATACCAAACTTCCAGTGCTTTGCCCTATGCCCTGTGCTAAAATTGGCAAACTGCCATTAGTGTTGGAACATTTCCAAATCCCTTGGAAGAATTGACTATTATTTGCTAAGGCTTTTTATTCATAATATTTCAGATTTTGAATTGTTTTACTCAAGGATTTGTTTAAATTTCAAAGTTAAGTGTTTTAAGAACCCAGTACCATAATAACAAAAATCACTCACTCTGCCCAATACTCAGTGCCATTGGTTATTGCATTTAGATTTAGATATTGTATCTGCAAGGCAGATACACATTGCAGTGATTTTAACAGTTGGGTAGAAATGAAGTGGTCTGAAAGTAGCATCTTCTCTCTGTTGTGCTATATTTAGATATGCAATGCACTCCTGTGGCAATTAAAAAAAATGAATACAGTTACCCAAAATAGAATCATTCTCAGCCTTCAAATGTGTGTTTGAGTCATTATTTTTAAACCTAAGCTGCAATTTTCAGCAGCTCTTAAGGGATTTAATATTTATCCATGTTTCCATATTTGTTGAAAGTTTTCAGCAAAGCTCTGAATATTCTAATCAAAATAAACTCCCAACATAGTAAAACAACAAACCCAAATTGCCTGATGTTTGTTAATTTGAAGTTCATGAGCTGAAACTAGTATATAGTGTGCAAGTATATCAATATATTTTAACTAATGCTGTAACATATTGGGAATGGTCAGTTTCCCAAATAATTTCTTAGTCCTCTCTGCCTCCTAAATGGCAGTCCATATGTCTATAAATGTGCTGGTAGGCATTTTATGCCAAGTCCAGGCATCAGTGTCTAGGAGATAATTCCGTTTAAGAGGTTCTTCTCAGCTTTGCTGAAAAGACATTTAAGTGGAAATTCCATGGACTCCACTGTAGCATTTTATATGTAAGTTAAATATATATATACACACACAAACACACTTTATTATTTATTTACTTGGTAGTGATACAATGGTTTGGAGTGAAGTATCATCAATACGCTATAATATCCAACTTTATATCTCTACCCCGAGTTACTTGATGGATTTTATTAATATCCTGTATCATTGTCTGGAGAATATTGCAGCCTCAATGGGCACAATGGGCATAGACTCAACCCAGACAAGACTGAACTGGCTTTGGATATTTGGGTCTTCTGGTGACAAGATTTTTCTACCTTTGATCTTGGATGAGCTGAGACTACCCCACACAGACTCCATGCTCAATTGTGGGGTCATTTTGGACTTATGGTTCTTTCTAGAAGAGAAGGTGGTAGTTGTGGCTAGGAAAGCCTTTGTGTAACTTCAGGTTGTGCACCAGTTGCGCTCATTCCTGATCTAAGAGGCTTTGCATACAGTCACCCATGTTCTCATGACCTCTTGTCTTGACATATGTAACATAACTACTCTGTGAGCTGTGCATTTCTGGAATGAGTTTGGATTTCTGGAGCAAATAGTTCCAGAGTAAGTCCATCTCTGGTACTGAATGGAGTTGTACTTCCCTGTCCAAAGGTGAATCTCAGGCATAGGCACATAATCAGGCCTTCAAGACTTTTACAAAAGGCCCTCAGGGTTGAGGCCATCTTAATCTCTGGAGGGAAAATGTTCCAGAAGCATGGGCTATGACAGAAAAAATACACCTTCTAATTCCCAGCAGCTGACATTCCTTCGTTGATGAGACCCTGTAGTATTTCCAACCTGCTGGACCAAATTGAGTGGATGGAAACAACTAGGAGATGATGGTCCCTCAGATAAGTCCCAACTTATGAGTCTTAAAAGTGATAATCGGCATCCTGAATTGCACCCACAATACACTAGTAACTAATGTGACTCATAATTCACTCACCATTTCCTGGATCTTTGCTGTAGTCATCGGTGCAGTTTTCATCTAGCCATTTGCCGTTTGCCATACCTCCCCTGGAAGTCCTAAACCACTTTCCTTTCATATAAATGGCAGTGTCAGATTCCAGAAAAGGGAGAATAAAGACACTGATGGACTGTTACAAAAACTTGATTTTAATTAATTTCAGAATTACTATTTTTCTTTTCTGTCACACTGAAAAATTTACTTTGATAAAATCTTTCAAAAGGGCTTTGAGTTGAGAATTCAGATATTTGGGCACTGGGTATAGTTGAGAATTTTGCGGGGGGGGGGGGGAGAATGAGACATCATCTTGTACATCCTAGCTGTAGACTCTTCTATAAGGAATTCTGTGACACTCTACGCACATGGCATATTTAGAAAGCTTATCTTCAATGTGTTAGCAAATAGCTTAAAAAGATGCTATGATTTCATAGCATCCAGAAGCAAAATTGTCAACATTAATTATAATACCGGTAAATAAACTATTTGTATTTTTATTACTTATTTTTATTCTCTATAAGATGCCCAGAGTTATTGGCAAATGGATGGCTTTCGAAACTTTAAATATATAGATAATCCAGTCAATTTGCCTTATAGTGAAAAGACAGCATGGATTAATATTTGGTTATTATGCAGATAATAATCAAATGTTTTCCAAATTTATGGTATGAGAACCAGGATCATTACAGCCTCTGTCCTTGATATCTGTCACTCTCCAAGTTTTTCTTTCATCTTCTGCATGTCAGGGGAACTAACCAAATACACTTGCTTATAAGCACCCATTTGTCTAAGTTAACACATAGATATTGTCAGGGCTCGGTGGAAAGCAAACACTTATAACACAAGTGGCAAATAAAAATTTACTTGCTTTTTCATACTTTGGGGAAATTATTGGGAGGGCAGTGTTCTTACAAACAAGATTTGTAAAGTTGATAATAAATTCAGTTGCCTAAAGTTTAGCTGAAGCAATATATCAGGATAAAGATTGTGTTTAATTTCTTCTTATTGATAATGTTGCATAGATAGCCATAATACCATTCACTGAAATAAACAATATTATATAGACCACAGAAATTTGATCTATATCCTAGAGCAATCATTCCTTTTGAATCTATAGCAATGGCTGGTTTGGTAATTAAATGAAAGGAGTTTATTAAGGGGTTACAAGATCCTTCCAAAATTACATTTATGAAGATTATAAAAGCAATCCAAATCAATATCGGAAGTACAAAGAACTGAGGTTCCACATATGTAACATAGGCGGAGGACACTGAAAATGGTAAGCCAGTTAGGGAATGGGGCTGGGAAAAAGCCCATTCAATGCAAAGTAAACCTCCCAATAATACATTTGTTATTAAAAGAAAAAGTTCTGGAAAACCCAATATATAGTAAATACTGTTAATGATCATGAAAGGAGTTATACAAATGGACAAAATCTGGAAGAGCCAGTAATTCTCAGAATGCCAAAAATTCATTACCTAGTGAGATGGATAAGACAATAACGATAAATACTGTGGGAATTGTAAGACTACTGCACAAATGCACAGAATAAAGAAACCAGAATTAGAATCAAACTTGAGATCCTTCAGGAAAACCCAGGATGCAACACAAGTTTACACCAAATATTCCTGGGTTAAAACAATTGTGTTTACAAAGATATTCAAGGAATTTTAAATTTAATAGAACAAGTGAAATGGCCAGAGGATGATTCAAATACTTCAAAGGAAGGAAGGAATGGCCAGAGGCCAGCAGAGATACGTTATACTTCAACATTTTTCAAGTGAAATAGACAAAAAAAGTCATCAGAACCAAATCCAAACTGGTTAATTAAAACAGAGTTGACAAAAATCTAACATGAAAACAACTACAATTAAATGTGTGGCCTGAAACATAGCCGGTTGGGCAGGTAAATACATAGATGGGGATTTTTTTTCATTTTCTACAAGATTATATGATTTTTCTCCAAGAATTTGGTTGATGAGAACTAATGTAAGAGTATCACTTGGCTATAGATGTTTTTATAAATAGGTCAAGAGGGATCAAAAGGTGGGGCATCCTAATGGGGTTGAATGAAACTAATCGCCGAACATCTTGATGTGAGAATAGAAGAAATTAATCTGGAAAATTATGATATAGCTGAAATTAAAATATTGAGGCTGAAATCTGAAGGGAGAAGATTAATGTGCGTTAACATTTATGTATCTCTCAGAAAATAAGTAAATTGGAATAACCTGGAACAGTTTTTAGTTGCTATATTACATTAGCTCGCAATTGTAGACTTAACAAGGTGTAAAGATTTTATTGCTAGAATCGACACAGGTTTGGAAATGTTGAATTTAAGACAGAAGCATGTTTGAAATGGAGACCATTTTCCATTTGGGACATTTATCAGACATATTTCACATAGAACATAAAAAACAAGGAAAGAAATAAAAAGCAATATACCAAATAATTTAAATGGGGGGGGGTAAACATTTAGTTGCCAATTTAGTTAACATCGCTCATTGTATCTCAATGTATCTGCAAATTAATCTTGCTTTTATCATATCAATCTATATACTACTTTATACATTGCTTTCTGTAACCTTATCACCCGTTTTTGAGAATCTCAATCCCATCCACCTTGACTTTCTGTTTTTCCCTTCCTCTCAAGCCATTCACTCTTCCTTTGTTTCTTCGTTTGCAATTTATCCTCATTCTTTAATTAAGCTTCCTGTTAAGTTACAAGGCTGACCTACTTGTTTTTGTTTTTTACCAGTTGTATTTTAAAATAGTCGATTTCCCACAAATGCAAGTGAAAACTACTTTTACCCAAGCATTTTACACTATGCAAGCTACAATCCTTAATCTAGAAACCACCTTGCAAGTCATTAAAAGCTTTATATTATTTCCCAGTGATTTTTGTTTTGATAAGGGTTTTGGGAAGAGAAATTTGCTACTGAGAACTCTATTCTGTGAGAAACAGGATCATAGCAGGCTCTTTTAGTTTCTGGTTAAGCTGGGAAATTTGTCCAACTTCAGCAAACTGACATATTGGGGAATGGGGGGAGAGAACAACATCCAAATAACTGCCACTGGCTGGCTGTCAGGAGTCCATCAAGACGTAATGCCTAGACTAGAGAGAGATGATAGCAGTGCTATTTATTTTGAAAGCAGCCATGTCCCTCTAGATTCGCTGAATAACTCAGTGCCTTTGGTAATCTCCTTACCAACCTATGATCCTTAGCTACGGTCATCCCTATCTTCAAAAAAGGTGACCCCAGCCTGGTTGAAAACTACAGACCAATCTCACTGTATTGTGTCATGTGCAAAGTCATGGAATCAATTATTGACCAATTCATCACTCTCCACTTAGAGTCAACCTACCTACTCTCCAAAAAACAATTTGGTTTCAGGAAAAAATTGTTCTGCAATCTACAACTCCTACACTGCAAAAACATATGGACTACTCTACTTGACCAGGGTAAAGCTATAGACGCAATTTACATAGACTTCTGCAAAGCCTTTGGTTCAGTGGTACACGACAAACTACTCTTAAAACTAAACTCTTATGGCATTTCCAGATCCCTCCATAAGTGGGTTACTGCACTCCTGTCAAACAGGCAACAAATAGTAAAAATAGGGAGCGCTATATCAAACCCTGCTCCAGTTAACAGTGGTGTCCCCCAAGGCAGCATTCTAGGACCCACACATTTTATACTCTATATAAATGTCCTTTGTGATCACCTTATAAGCAACTGCATCCTCTTTGCGGATGATGTAAAACTATTCAACACCACTGACAATGCTACTATCCTTCAAAGCGACCTTGATTATGTGTCTGAATGGTCAAACATCTGACAACTCCAAATCTCGACCAACAAATGCTCTGTCCTACACATTGGTAAAAAAAATAAGTACACCAAATACAAACTAGGCGGATATGACCTTGTTGATGATCCTCACTCTGTTAAGGACCTTGGAGTTCTCATATCAAATGACCAGAGCTCACTGTAACAGCATTTCCAAAAAGGCATTAAGAGTTGTAAATCTAATCTTATGAGATTTTCTTTTTCCTCCGGAAATATCGAATTGCTAACTAGAACAATGGTTGCCAATAGGTGGGCCGTGGCCTCACTGGTGGGCCCTGAGAAAATTTTGGTGACCACAGAGAAATCTCACCCCCAGACCACCCCCACAAAGCAATTAATCCAGGCTGCACAGAAACACAAGGCTGCGCCGCCCACATAGCCCGCGGGAGCCCTCTCCCGCCCACTCATTCCTTACCCGGTAAACTTGCCTGCCAGATTTCTATTTTTCCTTTTTCCGACCATCATCTATTCTCTGTGCCGAGAGATTTAGATTAGCTAGGAAGCAGAAAATGGTTGGATTTCTTGCTTTCCAGCTAGTCTTTAGATCTTTGGCTCTGCTTTTAAGTACAGCCCGAACCTTCCTTAGGAGTGAAGGTTTGCTTGCAAGCAAATTCAGTGCAAACTCACGGCAAGCAAATTTGAGAGACTGAGCTAGCCGATGGCAGATAGATACATAGATAGATCATTGAATGATTCCGTGAGCAGCTCAATCTGCCTGCTTTGCCTGATTTTGGGTAAAAGTTGCTCTTTTTTTAAATAAAAAATTCAATATTTACATGCATGATGTGTTGTGAGTTAATTTTGTGAGTTTGCTTGCTAGCAAATTTTATGTGACAGACTGAGCTAGCCGATGGCAGATAGATAGGTCTCTGAATGAATCTGTGATTCTATGAGCAACTCAATCTGCCTGCCTGCTTTGCCTGATTTTGGGTAAAAGTTGCTCTTTTTTTATAAAAAAAATCAATATTTATATAAAGTTTTGTAATATTTACATACAAGCCATGCCCAGCCAGTCACATGACCATCAAGCCACACCCACAAATTAGGCCACTCCCACAGAACCGGTTAGTGGTCCCTGGGATCTAAAATTATGAGTTTGGTGGTCCCTGAGGTCCAAAAGGTTGGCGACCCCTTTACTAGAGCATGCAAAACTTTTGCCAGACCAATACTCGAATACAGCTCATCAGTCTGGAATCCTCACTGCATATCAGACATTAATACAATTGAGTGAGTCCAAAAGTATTTCACGAGAAGAGTAGTACATTCCTCTGCTCACAACAGAATACCCTATATCACCAGGCTTGAGATTTTAGGCTTGGACAACCTTGAACTACGCCGCTTACAGTTAGACTTAAGCGTAGCACACAAAATTATCTGCTACAATGTCCTACCAATCAGTGACTACTTCAGCTTCAACTACAGCAATACAAGAGCACACAACAGATGCAAACTCAATGTAAGCCACTTCAAACTTGATTGCAGAAAGTACGACTTCAGCAACAGAGTGGTCAGTGCCTGGAATGTACTACCTGACTCTGTTGTTACATCCTCTAACCCCCACTCCTTTAACCTCAAACTAACCACTATTGACCTCACCCCATTCCTAAGAGGTCTGAAAGGGGCGTGCATAAGTGCACCATCGTGCCTATTGTCCCCATTTATTCATATCTATTTCCTGTATTCTTACTCATGTTTATACTTATATCTTGTAAGTGATTGACAAATCAAAATAAATAAATAAACTAGCTATTATAAGAATGGTAAAAAATTTTAAAATGGTAATAGAGTTGCTTTGATTTTGTTTTTCCTTCTTAACCTTTTTGTCTTCTATGTCATAGCTCCTTAGAGTATAAGTTTACAGTCAGATTTATTATGATTATATGACATTAAGTTATTGATTCTTAATGACCACACAGATTAATTTTCTCCATCATGATCTGGCTCTAAACCTGGTGTTTCAGGTCTTCCAATGATGCATTCATTGCTGCTGGTCATCCTCTTCTCTTTCCTTTCACCTTTTCCAGCATCAGAGCCTTCTTCAGAGAGCTATGTCTTCACATAATATTTTATTAAGTAGAAATGAAGAACATGGGGCATAACCTCAAACTGACAGGAGGGAAATTCAAAAGTAATGTTAGAAAATATTACTCCACAGAAAGAATAGTGGAAGCTTGGATCCAACTTGAAGTGGAGGTAGTGGGATCAATAATCAATAATTGAGTTTAAATATGCTTGAAAGCACACGTCCATCATCCAAGAAAAATTAAAAATAAAATATAAAATGATAATAAAATTAATTAGTTAATGAAAAAGAAAAATAACAAACTCAAAGGGCAGACTCAATTGATCACTATAGGGTTTTTTTTTTCTGCCATCAGTTTTCTATGTTTCTGTAGATATAGACTCATCATGACATTTGAATATCTTCTCCAAGACCTTTATGGTTGCTCTACCAAGTGCTAATCTGCAGAATATTTCTCGACTGCTTGTTCCTTTACTATTGATAGTTGATGTAGTACATTTTTACTATTGTTTAAACTACTTTGAAAGCCTTTCAAATGGGAAGGCAGAATATAGCAATAGCAATAGCACTTAAGACTTACATACCACTTTACAGTGTTTTACAGCCCTCTCTAAGCGGTTTACAGAGTCAGTATATTGCCCCTAACAATTTGGGTCCTCATTTTACCCACCTCGGAAGGATGGAAGGCTGAGTCAATATAATAGCAATAGCTATTATATACTACCACACAGAGCTTTACAGTATCTTTACAGTATCGTGTTGTCTGAGCAGTTTACAATGTCAGGATATTGTTCCCAACAGTCTGGGTCCTCATTTTACCAACCTCGGAAGGATGTAAAATTGAGTCAACCTTGAGCTGGCCAGGATAAAACTACTGGCAATGGGCAGAATTAGCCTGCAATTCTGCATTCTAACCACTGCATTGCCACATCTCCTAAATGTTTTCAATGAACTAATGAATCTGTTTAATGAGTGATTGGAGAATCATTCTTCCAATTTATTTCAGATAACCTAATATGTTTTGTAAATTGCTTCTCAACAAGCATGTATGTGAGAGGGAGGACTCTCTTTTCAGGATAATAATACTAAAATAAGAATTGTTATATTAAAACCAATTATTATTATATACACTAACTCCCCCAAAAAGCCAAGCCACAAGCATTTAATGAGATTTTAAAAAATGAGAGGACATCTAAAGCAAGTGCAATGTTTTAAGTACATCTTGGCTTTAATGTTCTGTATCCTGTTCAACCTGTTGGTGAAATCAGGGCCTACAGATCCTATTATCTCCCTTGCCTAACCGTGTGTTACTATGCCTTGTATTTGAATCACATAGCAACAGTATTTGTTTTCTCTAAACTTGTTTTATAAAACATAACATTTTACCTGGTTACTCTAAACACAATTGGCAAGACCAGATTGAACTCATGGGCATTCTGTCAGCATTAGGAAGAGGTCTACAAGAAAGACTTTTGTCCTTACTGAATAATCCAGAACTTTCTGCTTCATTGAGGTTTTTTTCCAATTTAATTTTCTAACCTCAGATTTGTCAGGCAGAAAGATTTGAACGGGGAACAAGATGGGGGGGAGGCATTTTATCTGCACTTTTGAGCATTTCTGTATTCCTGGATTGCACCATTTTCTGGTCGCATTTAACATTTTTGGGGGTTAGCCTGACTAAGCTTTTCTTATTTTTTTCATCTTTTGATCTTAAAGCTATGTTATATTTTTCACATGCTTGCCATCTATTTAAATTTAATTATTCAGTCAGAGGAAAACAGCATTCCACAAAAAAGTACTAAGGCCATATACGGTGTTTAGTTATTGCCTTCATGAAAAATCACTTGGTAAATTTCTTGAGTGTAACTGTCCAGAATATTGGAAGTAATTTAGCATAAAACTATTTAACATAAAATTACCTGAAGAAGCAGCTATGTTAGAATGCCTGGGAAATATCCCTGATGATCTGATCTCTTCTTCTTGATCTAAAGTATCAGTTAACAGCTTAGGTTGCTATTGTTTGAAAGGAGAAAAAAACCTGAATTATCACATTCAGAATTAAGTTGTTTGAAATAAATAATCCAGAGTTATTTTTTATACTATATTTTTCTACCCCCTACTGGACATATAGAAAAGCAAGACAGTTGTATTTTCCAGAATAGCAATTGTCTTCTTCTGTTAGATAAAGTAATTTAAGTGTTTGCAATTTTTTAAGACCTTTAAAAGAGTCAACAAGAATAATGGAGTATTTCTTTGCACTGAAGCTTCCTTAATGCATTTTATTTGCTGCCCGATAATGATTGTTAAAGATGTAAGAGACAATTAGTTCATGTAAGAGACAATTGGAGAGTAAAATCAACAGTCTGTTTTTATGTTACTTCAAGTAAATTTTATTAAAAGGTTTTTTGGTAATAAACAAGTCTGGATTCTTTTTATTGTTTATGTCACCTAAATCATATATGAAAAAAAATGTAAATTGCATTTTGATTTAGTGTTTTTCTTTTCGCCTAAAGAGGCTGTCAGATTTAGAACTTTTTTATAATTTTAATTAATGTGTATGTCCATGCAATGTGTCTTTGCATGTTCTTCTGTTCTAGATCTTATCTTAAATCTACAGAGAAATTACTGGCATAACACTGTAAATTCTGGAGATGGGCATGTGGGAAATTAAGAGTTGCATTAGAAAAGTGCAGAAGAAAACTTCCTCATCTGGCTTTATAAAAATCTTTATGAAAAATTTCCTAGCTTTGGTTTACAGTTTACTTCTAGAACTGAAACCAATGTTGTTCAAGCAACTTAGAAACAATTTATAGTATCTCTAAAATGAATTGGATTACCACTTTCTAAAAGGGTTTTCTGTATAAATTTTTAAAATAACTCTTCATGTATATAGAAGGTTTGAATTAGTTTGATGACCATTAATGTTTCAGGACATTTTTTTCCTGGTTCAAATAATTTTTGGAGCAAACAAAGGATGTGTATGAAGGAAATCTTGGAAAAGTTTACTTCTTATAGATGCAGGAGTATCTTGGTTAATTGTATGAGATGATGGTTTTCTAATCTGCGTCAGATTAGAAATTTCAAAAAAATATGCATAAACGTAAATCCATACCTATTATCCTCAGAGTTCAGTAGCTAAACAGCCATATAAAAGAAAAAATTTGAAGTGCTCCATTTATAAATGGGCTTTAATCTCCATCTGTATCTATAAGATTCTGTATAGCCTGGGACGAAAACGTTTTGTGTATGAGTGTAATGTGTGTATGTCATTTGGATTATATTTCAAAATTCAGGGAATTATGAACTCTCAAATTGCTGGGTGTTGGGCAGCATATAAATTTAATATATCATACCTATCATCTATTGCAACCAGAGTACATAAAAATAAACATTGTGACACTTTTAATATGTTAAAAACTACACTGACATTCTTATTATAATCTTTATAACTATCCTAATTATTCCTTCTGGATTACAGAGAAAGGTGACTTAATTAATTCCGTTGAGTGAATTTATGTAAAGATAAGATTTGAACTAGGGACTTCCTGCTCAGTCCCTGAGCAATTATATTATTGATTTTAAAATACTTGACAAGTGTTTTTAATTCAATCATTATCAGGAACCTTTTAATTATATCCTAGAGTTCTGAATATGTTTGTTGTAGTCATGCATGGAAATTGAGTGTGAACACTTCTAGTTTTCTTAAATGATTTTTTCAAAAAATTAAGTGTCTTGGAGGATTCTGCACCAACCTTATACCTTTTTGGACCCATCTTCTCTAGTGAATGTTTCCTACTTTCCTAACTTTTTCCCTTTTTTTTCCAAAAGTAGTGCTATCTTTGGAAAGCTGCACTGTCTTTGGAACTCTTTGTTCCACAAACAGAATAGCTTTCTGAAGACAGCAGCACAGCCTTTGGAAAACTGTTGTCATCCAATGGTGCTCTGGGGAAACGATAGTGAACTGGAATGGACCTTGGTAATAAGAGGAGCCAGTGAATGATTCAACTCCTCAGAACACATCTCTGGATCAAGAAGAGGACTAGGACAAGTTTGCTCCGTATAAAGTCTGCCCACAAAGAGATCATGAAATAGAGCCCAGAGTCACCTCTATGAGGGAGAGGGGTAGTTTCTAAATAAAATAAAAAAATAAAAAATAGTGACCTCTAGCTTGTTTGAGAACTCTGGGACCTGAGAGAAAATCATCTAGGCCTATGTATTGTTGAGGCGGAACTTTTATGAGAGCCATTCTAGAAGCATTAATACTGTCTCATTTGGACCTGAGAAATGCTTTTCAAAAAAGGATTAATAGCTTATAAATTTGGTATCCTACCAGCAAAGCAACTTGTTTTATATACTTGTCACATATGTCATTTAGTTGGCTTTATGCTGCAGCTCATATAATTTTTTTTGCTCTTAGAAGCAACAACAACTAAAAAGAATACTACCTTATATTATAGCGGGTAACTTGTTTACTGATATATACAAATGTACAATATGTACATTTTTAAGATATTCATCTTTAAAGGTTTGATTTTGCAACAATATCTACTAATACTGCATATAATTGGAAAGTACTTTGATTAAGTTATTTGAAAACAAACATTTAGTATCAAGTTTGAAAAATATTACATGTATGATTTTATTTGTATGTCTTATATTTATCAAACATCCTAATTTCAGTCAGTGATTCAGTAAAAATAGTTTGAATTTCAATTCTGTCTTGGAAACAAAAAAATCTTCAACTATCACCGTGCAGAAAGTTCTGCAACTCCTGGTGAGATTTTGAACAATTCCATATCAACCTGCTCCAGATGGATACGCTTCAGGTTTGTTGGAATTATATTTTCCAGTAAGCAAGCACATTTTGATTGGCACCACTTGAGGATTGTTCTTTTATATCAATAAATATATTCAGAAACATGTGGCATTGCAGTCAGAGGTATCTAGGTAAAGATAAATAGATATATAAGAAAGAGACACAGACAGACAGAGGTATATATAGTAAGTAAATATCTTCGCTTAATTATGTTCTTATTCAGACTGCGGCCAACAGACCAAACATGCCTTATTCTGGAATGAAATAAATTATTCCTCTTTTCCTCCTTTTATGTTTTCTGTGATATATTTCCATGTAGAACAATTTATTTTTGAAGTTCTGTTACCCTCAGGGAATTTCCCAAGCCTATGAATGCTTTCTTCCTTGTTTCTCAGTAGCCTTGCTTTGACTCAATTTCTGTTAGCACAGGACATGAGTTTACTGTTTAAAAAGGCATAATCTATAAATGAGGGTAACATGACCCTCGGAGAAATATAACCATAAAAGGTAACGTGTGTGGAAGAGGGGAGTCTCTCTCCCTGAGAAAGGAGGAAAGTAACCATTACAGCATCTCACATTGTACATCCGAGCAGATTGCAGGATTTTATACTTTATTATATTATTGCCCTTGAAATTGAACTGCATTTATAACATATGTGAAAGATGTATTTTTTACACTAAAGTGTAATTTTCCAACATAATATCCAAAATAAAGTGCCAAGAACCTATTAACCGCAAATTGAATTTTGTGGTATGTAATTTAGTTTTAAGTAGTGACAAGTATTTTTCTCTTTTTCTCTCTCCACCCCCCCCCAACCTCAAGAAAGAAAGAGAAAAAAAGAAACCCATTAGTCATTCAGTTTAGCAGCATAGAGGCAGCAGTCAACAAGGGTGTGCATTCTATGTCTGCTTCAATTGCACACTTCATTTATTTGAACATGGCATAGGCGGCTTTCTCTGTCATGCAGCATCACTACACTATTAGTGAGTTTCGCCCCAGGGCAGCTGGGACGCTTTGCTGGGGCAGATGTTCTTTTCAGCTTATTCACTGGCTGTTCTTGGTTGTTTACTGTTGTCATGACAACGTCTATTTCCATAGCAGCCTCCTCTCCGAGACTAAGGAATATAGTTATAAAAGAATCATATTTTGTTCTGTTCTCTTACTTACCATCTGTCAACTAACTGCATGTGATGGATTCAAAAACTGATTAAGGATAATGGCAAGCCCTCAGTGATAATTTATTAGAAGTAAAACTGGGCCTTATGCAAATGTCTTTGTTGCCTTCAGGGGGGCTCTGCTTTTTTATATACATATTTTTGAGCTCTGTATACTGATTTTTCTTTTATTAACCCTTGCTGATGGGGGGGACTCCCAAAATGTATATGCAAAGAGGTGTAAAGCCTCTTTCAAGTGAAGATCAACCTCTGGTGTATTCAGAAACACATTAGTGCTGGTTTTAACAATAGTAGCATGCATATAATTGTTTAAACTATTTGGCTTGTACTCTACTTTTATCACCCGCCTTTAATATATATGGCTTGATAAGACAGCAATCAATTTAGCCTTTGTACACTAATGAATTGCAGTACAGCATAGTACAGCTCTTTTAACATGCACCCAGACAAAAGCTAGGTGGTTGGAGATGAACCAATGGTTGGAGATGAATGGAGATGAAGGGTGGTTAATGATGCACATGGACTTTCTGACACAATTACCTAATTAATACGATAAAGTCTATATCATGACTCACAAACCTTAACATATATATTCACATATAATGCCAAAAGGAAATCATTTTATGACCTAACACAGTATGCAAAGTAGACCAGTGTTATTGAAGAAAGGAACCAGACTAGATCCCAATTGTTAAAAAAAAAACTACCCGCATATTTGAGAGGATTAAGACACTGTTGCAGAGCCTCCTGGCAATTGAAAGTCTTTTAAAAAATCAGCTTTAAGGTACCCTAGGACACTGTGTGAACGTGAAAGCAGTAAAACCTGACAGTTAGATCTCTGCAAAAATTGAAAGAAACTATAGCATAGACTCGTTGATAAGCAGAATTGTGATATGCCCGTTTGTTTTGTATATTAGGACTTTTCTCTGGTTTTTTTATTTATTTAATCTTTTTTTACTACAGCAATTCAGTTCATTCTGTCAAGTCATGGGGATGGGAATTGTCCCATTTGTAAAGTAATGTATTTATTGGTTGATTTTTCCAGATCCTGACATTGATGCTGCCACTGCCATGATGCTTTTGAATACTCCCCCTGAGATACAAGCAGGTTGTGAGTAGATATTTCTATAGCCTATAGCACCATAGATATGTAAGCCTAACTCTCTTTCATTAGTACATAGTTTATTAGGTTTAAAAATAAAACTAGATGGAGAAGTCAGATTTCTTAGTTAGACCCTTACTAACTCTTTTACATAGTATTGGGTAGATGTTCAGATGAATAAGTTTCTGTGAATACTGAACTGTCACAGTTGTATATATCTTATTCACAGAAATAATGATCTATATATGCAACTGTAATTCATATAATAATAGCATGATAAGCATTTTTCTTCTTTAGGGCAGATAAGAATTGTAGAGCCAACAAAAATGCTTTAATTTTGATTAGAATTTATTTGCAGGGATGTCTATACAAACATCAGGTCTTTTTAGAAATCAAAACTTAAAAGAGAAAGAAAATATATGTAGTCTACAAGTTATATTGAATTAATCAGTTTAAACAAATCGAAAGATAGATTTATCGTAAGGAGAGCTAAAAAGACTTTAAATAAACAACAATAGAAGCTCTAGTTTCCTAATCCATTTATTAACCCTCATACTGGAATGTATTTTATGTAGAATAGAACTTCGTTTTTACCCATTTTTAATAATTGATACCTATTCTTAAAATTCAGTCAGTTTGGTGAAGGATTAAAGATTTTAGTCATAGAACCAGCTAGCTGATTTAGGCCATCAGCTTCCCTCTGGACCATGGAAGAAGGCAATGGCGAACCACTTCCCAAAATGCTCTCTAGAAAACCTAATGGATTTATGCCTGTAGTTGCTAGAAATCAAGTCTAACTTGAAATTAAAAAAAAAAAAACATACAAAAAGCAAAACCTCAAAATAAGAGAGAGAGAGAGAATTAAATTTTCTGGGTAATGATTAGTATAAAAGGCACTACCTTCATCAAACTTATCTTTCCCTGTATAGAGGCTTGATTTCTCTCAGTTTGTAGACTCTGATTCCATTAAGCTCTGCATATGGAAGATAATCAAACAATAGAATGGATTAATGTACTGAGGGATCAGAATTCCATGCTGCTGTATAATTGTTGTCTTTATTGCATATGGTAAGGTATTCTATGTTCTTTGAGTGGGAGCAATTTGGGAACAGACATTTTGTGTTTGGACGGACTAAATACTATAAGGCTCATCTTTCAAAGTTTGCATTTGGCTTTTCCGATTTTTGTATGATTGTGATTGACTTATTGATTTCTATGAAGAAACATTTTCACTTCCTTATATTTTCCCATATATTACTTACTGATGTTTCCATGTTTAAGAATATTCTGTATCTAAATCAGCTTTTGAGACAGATTACGAATGCATGCAGTCTCATAGAGGGATTTCTGAAGATATAGGTATATGATGTGAGTTAAACCACATTTTAGATAGGCACATACCCAATTCTATATTTATTTTTTACTTACATTGGCTGATGTAAGCCACTGTGTTTAATACTGTCTTGTATCCAAATGAAATTCTGAGGGAGTTAAATAAAATCAGGCCATCGTTCTGCCATTTTTATTGGAATATAAAACTTGTGATATAGAATTGTGATATAGTCCAAGCTCCAATCCAACATAAGAGTTCTACTGAAGTTGTCCTCTTTTTTTTTTTAATTTGATAGTAGGGCCAGTAAATCTGTAAAATAGGGACATATTATAAATGCAAAATCTGTGTTCTTTTACTACACTTTTTAACATTAGCATCTGGAATTACTTAGTATGAACATGGCGTTCTCTATTATTAATATAATGGTTAACAAAAACTAAAATATGAAGGGTGACATCATTAAAAAAGCCTTAATTTTATGTAATGAGCTCTTCATTGTGTCTAATGACAGGGTATCAAGATAAAAGATTCTGATGGAAATCTTAACATTTATACAGATCACTGGCACTTTTGTCCCTAAAATCAGTAATAGTAAGGAAAAGGATATACCAGTGTTTTCACTCTGATATTCTTCAAAGTGAACATATAAAGTATATTGTCTATTGGACTTTTGGTTTGCCCATTAGTAATGTTTGCAAGGACAAATATGAGCATGCATGTATGTTCAATAAAATATATTCTAAAGTTGGGCCATAATATTTGGATAAAGATTTTAAGGGTTTTCTGAACTATTTTTTAAGTAAATTTAAATTATTGCTTAGTACAGATTACATCTCTGTCCCTTTTTATAAAATAATGGATTCAGAAGGTAAAGGTAAAAGAAGAACTTTCAATCATCATGATTAATTCTGCAGAAGGATTCCTAGTGAGATTCCTAGTTAGTTGAATAATGCAAAATCAAAGTGTAGAATACTTGTTTGCAAAGCAAAGGTATACCTTTTATATTCTATCCATCCTTCCCATATGTACAACCATGTTTGAAGCATTAACCGAAGGTTAGTCGCAGTAAATCTGTTGAATCATAATTCATAAAGCTCTGTTACCAGAGAAAATTTACAATGCACAGATCTTTATATTATATGTTGTGTTTTTAGATCTGACTACACAACCTATGCCCTAGTGGGTCATGATTTCAGAGATATTTCTTACCAGAATGCTTTCAACAATGACAAAGTTTCTAATGTATTGCTTTCACTTGAAAATCTGGGATACAGTCAGAGATGTATCTGCCTTGAAAACAACTGGGGTGGATTGTGTAGGACAGTCTAATATCAACGCAGAAAAAGTTTTATGACATTTTAGTTTACATTATAAACTGCCTTATGGTAATGTTTATATCATAAAATGTTTTATAAAATTGCCAAATTTCAATTCAACAGGAGTCACAGGTCCCAGATTTTGGATGCATTCTGGATGCATAAGTTAGTCCATTTGAGGTGCCTTGGTTCAAAAGGTTTTGCCCTATGGTGCACTGTTTCATTCAGTTAAAGATTACAAGAATGAGAGTTTCGTGGGTTGATTGGTTGGTTGGTTGGTTGGTTGGTTGGTTGGTTGGTTGGTTGGTTGGTTGGTTGGTAGGTAGACAGACAGACAGACAGACAGACAGACAGATAGATAGATAAGACAGAGAGACAAGACAGACTTGCTACATGCAGAATAATACAAACAACTGAGATAAGATCCTGGTCCAATAAACCCTCAACTATAAGAGTTGATGAGAAAGATAATAAGAGATAGTACAAATGGAACTGATTGCCAAGGAATAAAAATAACTTAAGCAAATGCAAATAAGAGATGGGGTTCCTGCTTAGATTGATTTAGGAAGTTTTCTGGCATATTCCTCTGTGCATCTCCCAGTGTCAATATAGTTTTGTGTTTCCTCACCAAAGGGATTCCTTCTGCCTAAACAAAGCAGTAGTAGATTTATAGGTAAGACCCAAATTCCAAATATTTGAAAAGTATTGTTACTATGAAGCTAGGCCAGAGACTTTTCCAAACCCATGTCTTTCCAGATACTTTGCTCTACAACTCCTTTTTTACTTGACTTTGTGGTATGCCAGTTGAGATTTCTTTCATTTCTGCCCTATGAAAAATGATAAAATAACAATTCTAAAGGAAATATATTGATCCAATATGAGACAAAATCAAGTTCTTTTTTAAGTAGGCTTAGTCAACCTGGAGATTTTCAGATGATTTTGGTTTCAGTTTCCATTCATCTTAACCAGCTTTCCAATGGAAGTGAACTGTGGAAATTGGGAGAAGATGTGATGTTGTCTAGCCCCAATCTAGAATTGTTTCAGTGTAATTACAAAACTTCTACTAGCTCATTTAAATAAATGGTTATGTTAAATTGAGTCATCTAGTCTGCTCCCAACATTTGTAAGCTTTTACATGTGTATCAGGCTTTATCTTTTAAGCAACAGTCATAAAATGATTAGAGTAACTTAAATGTATGAGAGAACTGCTTCTATTGGGAGTGTTAAAAGTATTTGCTAGACTGTTCTCTGGCTTTATATTTGTGGACGGTGGTAGTAATTTTCAGTGAAATTATTGTTTCCATAGAAATGGTATGTTTATGCTACTTGCTCTTTTATCCACTGTGGGGAGCTGCTGTCTCATGTTTGAGATATGCCAAGCATTAAATGATATGTAAATATCTTCTAAAATCCAAAACACATTTTTGTTTATTTTAAAATTAACCTTATTTGTGCAAAACTAAGGGAAGATACTATTAAAAGCATTTATAAATTCAGATCCAATAACCTCATTTGCAAACAAATACTGTAGATAGATGGTATAAATACTGAGACATGCTACTGATGCAAAGTTTCTTGGAGTTGCAGATCACATTGCAAGTTAAAATACAAAATTTGAGGAAGAAGTATGTTTGTGAAGAGACTTAATAATAACAAAAATTGGTATGGGAGTCAGTCTGCAATTAGGGATGGTTAAGTCTTAAAATGAAAAATCTAACCTTACATAGTTCAGATCTGGCACGTCAGTTTAACTATTAAGTTTTATTCCATATTTCATTGGCATATAAAGCTTTGGCTAAAAAAGATTTAATGTTTTCATTATTTTAATCTTCTTAAGTCTAGTCAAATATTAACAAATTGAGAGTAGTCAATAATGGGTTTCCATTTCATAGAGCAAGGGCCATAAACCATGAAAATAGGAAGCTATATTTGTACCTAGAAAAAAATTTCCAGTTTTGTTCCATACAATTCAGCTGCCATTAGGTATCAATTTGATGAGCAAAATTAGGGAAAAAGAAGTTTATTTTTCATTATGGAACAAAAAATAAATAATAGATTGATCAAGTTTTCCTTCTATTTTTTTTCTGTACCCTGCAAGTAAAAGCTTTGAAACATTGGTACATTTGTACAGTTAAAGTACTTTTGCAACTTTTTTTTTCCAGTGTATAATGATGTATACATTCAATATTACGGGTGTAATCACAATAGTAACTGGAAGATTATTGTGATAGCTGATTAGATATTATAGCCAATTTTTAAAGAAAATATTATCTGGCTTACTTTTTCCATGGACATTTTCCCACCAAATTAGAATATTTGCATTGGAAAATGTATGGTCGAGGCTCAAATGTATCCTATGCAAATTATCATTTTCTAAGTACAGTATTCCTTCGCCTAAACATTTCCCAATTTAAAAACTTCATGGTTTCAATTTGCAGGGGATTTGCGGCTTCTTCCCTCCAAAGAGACTTAATAATGAGAGTGTGTATATTTATTTTTGTTGTAAATAATAGAAAAAAGCAGGGATTGAGGATCATACAAATGGGTAGGATATGTGTATCCTGCTCTCCATTTAGCTAAGTCTGGAATTTATAAATGGACATTATATAATGTTATTGTACCTCGTAATTTTGAGGTGACTTAAAGAATTAGACCATGATTCAATCTTTTGACTTTCTTGGGCCACATTGGGTGAAGAGGAATTGTATTGGGCCGCATATCAAATAAATAATACACTTACTGTATATAAATAACCTTTATTTTTTAATATTTTATTATCTTATGGGGCCACATTACTAGCAGTCAAGGACCGCATTTAGCCTATGGATCGTGAGTTGAGCATGCCTGGATTAGATTATGATGAAAACCTTGGCATCTATGAAAACAGAAGAGTAGTTTTTCTTTCAAATATCCTGTAATAATTTGTATTCTTCTTCATGTTAAGCATTATTTCAAATGGGACTTTTGGTGAATATATTGGAAGAGTGACTGGTTTTTAAATATTTTTTCTGTTATTTGTTTATTCTACTAGTTTTATGGATAGTTTAATTTTGCAATGTACCCCACAACACGGGTCCCCATTCCCTGATCTGTGGACCGCGCTTGGTCCATGGCATGTCAAAAACCAAGCCGCGCAAACAAGCAATCTGCAGGATCTAGGCAGCATGCAAAACCGTGTCCCAAAACCGTGCCACAGAAATACTTCTCTCCACAGAACTAGTCCGCGGTGCTGAAAAGGTTGGGGGCTGCTGCCCTATAAGATGTATAGAAAGCAAAATACTGTATAAATTCTTACTGCCTAGCACAGTTGTATGAAAGGCATATACTTAATTAAGCTAAACTGATCTCCATATTTCTCTTTTCAGTCTTTTCATTTGCTGGTATGCGCCTGGTGTTGATTAAATAAAACCTTTTTCAAGAGTATATCTATTTTATTGGATATTTTATTATGCAGAAATAATAGCCAAACACAAGAGGTTATAGATGTCTACATTTCTTTAAAATTGATTTTTATATTTTGTTCCTTAAAACTCTCTTCTCTCATCTGCTATGTTGCAGACATTTTTTCACAGTTCCATTCTATCTGGGTTTACGGACACTAAAGTCACAGATAGGTTTAAGATAAGAGTGTGTTATGTTGTGTTGTTGTTAAACTTATGGACACAGTTTGCAAAGACATGAAACTTAGCATAAATTTTAAATAATTAATTATATGTATGTCTTGGCTCGCTGTAGATGAGTGAGTGAGTTTGTAAAATCTTTAGCACTTTTTTCTTAATTGGTGATGTTGGATCAAAAACTATCCTTTCTATAGCAGGAAGCATTTCTAACCACCAACTTGCTACGTTTTTATCAACCCATCCTATTATTCATGTGCACATATAAAATGAAAGAGAGATGTTTCCTAAGGTTGTCAGATCTTGCAAAACAGAGATCAGCATGTGTTGGGTGTGGCATTTGAGCATGCAAATTGTACTTTTGTTAGTGCAGTGCCATTATTAGATACAGGCTAAAATAGAATATTAGCAATTGCCATCATGAGGTAGGAAATATCTGTTAGCTTTTCCTCCTAGCAATATCCTTCATATAGTAGTTAAATACATAGAGTCTAGACTTTTACAAATTACAATAGTAATTCTGCTGGAGCAGATCAAAAACCTACCATTTCACAGTATATTTTCCCAGGGCCATTCAGATGCTTATCAGAAACCTGCAAGCAGGGGTGAAGGCAGTAAGACTATCTGCCAGTTGCACATCAACAACTCATTAAGAGGTAGATGTCTTGCTGAACAGTGTGGTATGAATCTATGGACTTCTCACACTTTTGAAAGTTGTTATATAAATATTAGGATGTTTTGAAATAATGTAACATTGGGAAAAAACAATTCTACTTTTGTAATAGTGCATTTAAACAGGTTTTATGTCACTTTTTTATTGTATTTATTTATTTGATTTGTCAATCGCTTACAAGATAATAGATATAAGTATAAACATGAGTAAGAATACAGGAAATAGGTATGAATAAAAGGGGACAATAGGACAGGGACGGTAGGCATGATGGTGCACTTATGCACGCTCTTTACAGACAGACCTCTTAGGAATGGGGTGAAGTCAATAGTGGTTAGTTTGAAATTAAAGGAGTGGGGGTTAGAGGATCTAACAACAATGTCAGGTAATGCATTCCAGGCATTGACCACTCTATTGCTAAAGTTGTATTTTCTGCAATCAAGTTTGAAGCAGCTTACATTGAGTTTGCATCTGTTGTGTGCTCTTGTATTGCTGTGGTTGAAGCTGAAGTAGTCATTGACTGGTAGGACATTGTAGCAGATAATTTTATGTGCTATGCTTAAGTCTAACCATAGGCAGCGTAGTTCAAGGTTGCCCAAGCCCCAAATCTCAAGCCTGGTGATATAGGGTATTCTGTTGTGAGCAGAGGAGTGTACTACTCTTCTTGCGAAATACTTCTGGACTAGCTCGATTATATTAATGTCTGATATGCAGTGAGGATTCCAGACTTACGAGCTGTATTCGAATATTGGTCTGGCAAAAGTTTTGTACGCTCTAGTTAGCAATTCGATATTTCTGGAGGAGAAGCTTCGTAAGATTAGATTTGCAAGTCTTAATGCCTTTTTGGCAATGCTGTTACAGTGAGCTCTGGCGCTTAGGTCATTTGATATGAGAACTCCAAGGTCCTTGACAGAATGAGGATCATCAACAAGGTCATATCCGCCTAGTTTGTTTTTGGTGTACTGATTTTTTTTACCAATGTGTAGGACAAAGCATTTGTTGGTCGAGATTTGGAGTTGCCAGATGTTTGACCATTCAGACACATAATCAAGGTTGCTTTGAAGGATAGTAGCATTGTCGGTGGTGTTGAATAGTTTTATGTCATCCGTAAAGAGGATGCAGTTGCTTATAAGGTGATCACAGAAGATATTTATATAGAGTATAAAGAGTGTGGGTCCTAGAACGCTGCCTTGGGGGACACCACTGTTAACTGGAGCAGGGTTTGATATAGCGCTTCCTATTTTTACTGTTTGTTGGCTGTTTGACAGGAACGCAGTAATCCACTTATGGAGGGATCTGGAAATGCCATAAGAGTTTAGTTTTAACAGTAGTTTGTCATGTACCACTGAATCAAAGGCTTTGCAGAAGTCTATGTAAATTGCGTGTATAGCTTTACCCTGGTCAAGTAGTGTAGTTCATATGTTTTTGCAGTGTAGGAGTTTAGATTGCAGAACAATTTTTTCCTGAAACCAAATTGTTTTTTGGAGAGTAGGTTGTTAGTGGAGAGTGATGAATTGGTTAATGATTGACACAACACAGCGAGATTGATCTGTAGTTTTCAACCAGGCTGGGGTCACCTTTTTTGAAGATAGGGATGACCATAGCTAAGGACCATAGGTTGGGTAAGGAGCTGGTTCTGAATGATATTTCATATATAATGCTTAGGGGTTCCGCTATGGCAGAGGAGAGCTTTTTAAAGAAATATGCACATAATCCATCGGGGCCAATAGATAGAGGTGGTTTTAGGTTTCGTAGTGCCTTTTCTACATTATCTTCTATAAAGTCAATATGTAGTAGGTCATTACAGTTAGTTGTGGTACGACTAGGAAATGTGGGGCATGAACCATTGCTGTTTATAAAGACTGAAAAATGTGTTGAAGAGATTGGCCTTAACAGCTTCATCATTGCAGTCTTTCCCATTTGGTCCTTTTAGGGGTGGGATGGTTCTTGATTTGATCAAATTACTTATATACTTTACATACAATTTACTGTATTAACTGGAGTGAAAAACAAATCACAGTAATGTATTATATATACATTTAAAAGATTAAAATTTGAAAATATTAGCACAATTGGCATTTTAAAAGTCAAGAAATTGCACACTCCCTATAGATTGTGAATACTGATTTCTCCTTCCTTCTGTGGCCTTTGAAAAAGTTACTATAGCGATTGCAGAATTGTCTGGAATTTCAAAAATTTACAACTCTTTTTATATTTTTTCCTGTCATCGGAGAATAATTCTTAATCCATCCCTATTTCAGGAGTCTTCAAAACATGCCTATAAGGTACACCATTACTTTTACTCCCCATTTGAGGAAAGAATATTGCTGCCAAGAGAATGTATAGTATATAGTATGAGTTGAATGAATTTGCAAAATTCAGCTTCTCACCCAGATTACAGTTTTTTTCTAACTAGTTTAGTGGTATCAGTTCTGGTTATGATTTCTTTTTGAAATGCTAGGCAGTGGTCTTTCCCTTTCTGCAAAGATTACTTTTTGAAATAGATTATATCTTGAACTTCAATTTTGGAATATACGTTTTCTATTCCACTGTATCATGGCTTATACCAAAACATCACTTGGTATTAGATCACTTGGTAAGTATGTTGCTGAAATGAGGTTTGGATCAAGAACCTTTCAACTTATGTTCTTAGTAAACATTTTTCAGCAACCTTTCACAGTGTTTTTGACTATACTTTGTGCATGATATATATAACAACTGATAACATCTTCCCCTGTATGTGAATTTAGAAAACGGGTGACTCTAATATACACATTTATAGTCAACATTCAATTTTAATTGTATTTTCTTTTCTTTCTCTTTCCATTTGTCCTCAGTTCCACCTGGAGTGATACAAAATGGAGCTCGCATTCTGAGTAGAGGAATTTTCCCAGGAGTTAGACCACTGCCAATAAATCCTATTGGAAACATGGCTGCAGCAGTAAGGTAAGAATTCTCAAGTGCAAGATCAGTAGCGCTTAGTTGTACAATGGACTCCGTTGGATCTCCTCTGTATCATGTCCCCAAGATTATGCTCCTTGTGAAAGCCAAGAAAACCAAGAATCTTCAAATAAAAACTCTCAAAGGGCTCTAATACATTTTCAATTGATTTAGTAAATTTGGAGACATATAAATGTAACTCAGACTCTTCAATTTATTTTCAGGTGAGACCACGAGAAGATATTTCTCTGTGACTTTAAACATTAGAATCAACATTCAGATTTATATACAATATTCGCATACAAATCTGTATAACCTGTCCATATTTGTCATAGCATATATAAGATGCTACCCTTCCATCAATAATAGCATTTAATATTTGGTAAATTATTAAATGAAAGTCTGGATTTTAAATGTTTAAAAGGTGTATTGAATTATAATTCTTTACAGTTATTGGACTATAATTTATGTGTGTTCCTATTTGCTTATTTTAACATTTCAGTACCAGCAATCAAATCTTTTTTAATGAAGAAGATAGCAGTCCCATGATCTATGTGACTGCAACATTATTTAAGTACAAATGACTTCTTTGGTTGCAGCATATGAAAATACAGAATTTATATTTTAACATATTGAAATTCTCCTGTATATATTTCTAATGCATTGCATTTTGCAGTTGTAACCTGTTAAGCCATTTATAGTCTGTTCCTTTTGCACACAGTATTTGAATGAGTGAATTAGGTAGCCAATTTTTGTAACCATTTTATATTTAGGTGTCCACATCAAGGTTCAATAGAATGAGAATTGTTTTGATAGTGTGCATTACTCAAAAATACCAAAACCAAAAGAAATTCATCACTTAACATGAAACATAATGGAGATTATGCCATTATGTTTCCTGTTGTCTTTTAATCTTACCTACCTAAATAGATCTTTTGTTACAGACTAATCTGTAAATGGAAGTATAGAATTTTAGTGTGTGAATTATCATCTAGCACTAAAGTTATCAAATGGAACATAGTACTTTCATAGTAACTCTTAATTTTATTCACACTTCTTTTTATCATTTGCCACCAACACTTTTTTTCTTCAGTTTCTTTTTTAGAAAGACAAATTACTTCCTTAACTGGAAAATCAATACTAGGAATGATATTGTATTTAAAAGCCTTAAAATAACAGATTGCAGTATAACATTGCAAAACCCTCCCCAACTCCTCCCAATCCTGATGTGATCACATATATAACATTTCCCCTCTCACTCTGAAGCTCTCAGCCCCATCCTCCCAACTGTAAATATAGTGACCCATCATGATCAGAGAGTTGTGTCATCATCGTCCCCCCTGCTTTAAAGCAAAATGTAGTAACCTGCAACGGAAGAGTCACATGGAGCCCTCATGCTATTTAGAATCAAAAAGTTGGAAGGAACAATTTAGTTTATTGAGTCAAATTCCCTGCTCTTTGGAATTACCAAAGCATTCTTGAAAGATGGTTGCCTAGCCTAAGTTTGAACATGGTGTATCCAGTTACCATGTGAAAATGAAATTGTGTAGCTCAGGGTTGACATGGGAGGTCTTTGGTGCTCTCTAACCTTGCTTGTTTTCTTGCAGACTTTTCATTACCCAAACTAGGTAACATCAACAGTGCAGAAAATGAAATTAGAGATGGCTTTTGAAAAGGTGAAAGAATAGATAAAAGAGGGACTTACAGAATAGAATGATATAGTCCAAGGGTGAAGAAAAAACTCAAAATAATCCCAGCTTGGTTTTGTTTATTATAAAATGGGAGAGAGAAAAAGAGACATGCTTTCAAGATTACTGGATTGGAAGACTGCAGTTGCTATGTGATATTACTATAAGCTACAATAACAAAAAGCTGCATTCCTGGAATCAGTGCAGTGTTGATGTCTTGACTGACCTCCTCAGAAGGCTGAGATCAGCTATATGGACAGTTGGTTCTTCTATCAAAAGTATCTTTTTTTTGGGGGGGGGGGAGAGATCATCTAGAATTTGCTTTCCTATAACTTAAATCCATTTATTTGTGTTCTGTACTATAGAATGAGAGAGCAGATCTTGCTTTTCTTCTGTGTGACTTTCTTTGGGCATCTGAAAAGTGATATTTTATTTACCTTCACTCTTCTTCCTCAGCTCTGTCTCCCTCTTTCCTTCTCCCCCCTCACTCACACACACACACACACACACACACACACTTTTCCAAATTATGTTCAAAGGACATAGTTTCTGGTCCCATAATAATCCTTGTTGCAGTTTTCTGAACTTTTCCAATTTCTCTAATTGCTTCTTAAAGTACGTTGGCAGAACTGAACATAGTACCTGAAATAGGACCTGTCCAAAGTAGAATACATAAAATTTCATGTTAATGAAATTTAAGATAATGATTTTAAATTTGATCATGTTAAGGGTGGGGAGGTTTTCAATTTTAGTCAGCAGCTGATTTAAATATTTAATTACTTTTTAACTTTTGTATTTAGATGAGCTGTTCACCGCCCTGAGTCCCTTGGGAGAAGGGCGGTATATAAATGTAATTAATAAAATAAAATAAAAATAATAAAAAAATAATAATTGGAAACCATACTTCTGTCAATATTTATGTTTTCATGTATATACTTTCTTTTTGCCTGAAAAGAATATCAGGCTTAATCTCATGCATATTTGAGTTCATAAGATAGAAGCTGAAAGATAAGGAACGAGTGAAAGTACAGGAGCAAAAAGTAGAATAAAAAGAAAGTAGAATAAATGGGATAAACTTTATAAATTATCTTTCCATTGACCAGAAGCTGGCAAATAGACAAAGAATGCTGATATACAGTCTCTTTTCAGTTTTCCAATAGGAATATTTCCCTGCATGTGCTTTACTAGGTAGGACCATGTAATTATTCTTGATTGATTAAGTGCCATCAACTTGTTTCAACTTCTAGTGAGCGCATCAATTTTTTCCTCAATTATCTATCCATAACCCAGTCTTATCTTCCAATAGTGTGCTCATCGCCATTGTAACTGACTCAATTCATCTTACTGCTAATTGTCTTCTTCTTTTTCCTTCCACCTTTCCCAGTATTAGAGTCTTCTCCAGAGAACTAGATCTTCACATAATGTGTTCAAAGTAGATAATTTGAACCTGGTCACTTGAGCCTTGAATGAAAACTCTGAGTTGGTTTCTTTTCTTGGCTATCCACAGTATTCTCAGGAGTCTTCCCCAACTCCAAAGTTCAACAGTGTCAATACTCTTCCTATCCTGTTTCTTCAGCATTTAACTTTCACGTCCATAAATATGTCTTGTACAGTTTTGATCTTTGTAGGAATAGGTGCATCACAGCATTTGAATATCCTTTCCAAGGTCTCCATGACTGTTCTTTCAAGTGCTAGTCTTATCTGTTATTTCTTTGCTGTTGTTGGAGGACCTAAAAGAAAAGAAACAATCCATCACTTCAGTATTTTCATTGCCAATTCTAAGCCTGGTTGTTTTACCTATTGCCATTAGTTTGTCTACTTTATATTTAATTTTAAGAAATTTGTACCATTACTTCCCATTTTTGTCTGTCAACGTAGTATAAGCATAGCATAGGTTTTATGTTTCTTTTTTCCAGTTTTAAACATTCATTTTCTTCCAATCCAGCTTCCTCTAATATACTGTGTTTGGTATATAGATTGAACAAATAAGAGGACAGTATACAACCTTATCCATTGCTTTGCCAACATGAAGTCAGTCTGTTTCACCATGTTTTGCCCATACCATGATTTCCTGATCCTGTATATAAGGCTGAAAAATTACATTAATTATGACAGCACAATAAAAATGCATATGTGCAGGAAAATTGTAGGATAATTTTACCCTATGATGACTTTTTCATAAGAAAAAAATTTAAGTATAGCAACTAATGTATTTGTTTAAGGCATTTTATAAAAAAAAATCTTATAGCTTAAAACAGAAATATAGAAAACTGACAGCAGAAAAAGGCCTAGTGGTCCCTCAAGTGTGTCCTTTGATTAATTAATTTGCTTTTTGTTTTCTTTTTTATTTATTTATTATTTATTTATTATTTATTTAATTTTCTTTTTGTTTTCTTTTTAATTTATTATATTTAATTATTATTTTTATATTTTATTATTTTTAATTTTTGTTGGGTGATGAACACATGTTTATCCAAAGCATGTTGAAACTCAGTTACTAATGATTGACTCGCTATTTCCCCTGGAAGTTGGTTCCAAGCTTCTACTCTTTCTATGAAGTAATACTTTCTAATATTATTTTTGAACTTTCCTTCTCCCAGCTTGAAGTTATGCCCCCCCATGTTCTTGATTTATGCTTAATATTGATAATACTATCCTATAGAACTTTGATTACATCCTTAATACATTTAAAAGTTACATGTATCTGTAGTCCAAGTGTTTAACAAAAAACACTAGGTTCAGTTCCATTTTTTTTTCTGCAGCTACCATGTGAATCATGAGAAAAGATATGAAGCCTTGGACTAAAATATTCCTTTTCAGTCTCTCATGGTACATTAATTCTATACTTTGTCTGAGGAACCCTTTTCTTAGCTTGTAAAGGCCTCCTGGAATGTGATAGCTCTATGAAGTAACATTGGTTTATTTGGGGGGTGGGTTAGTTCCACCAGTCTTGAAGGAGGTGGTGGTATTACTCCTCCTTAAGCAGCCATCACTAGATCCAGCAGTTCTAAAAAAACATTTATTCATTCTCAAAACTTCATTTTTTTAATACAATTTGTTGAAGAGGTGGTCAGATTACACTTCAGTGGTCCCTGGAGAAAAACAAGTTATCTGGACTCAGTTCACTCTGGGACATAGTATGGAGATGTCATTTGTTGCATTTGTGGATGACCTTTGATAGAATATGGGCAGAGGTGCTATATTTCTCAGTTCCTTTTTGATATCATTAGAGAACAAGTTTGATCTAGTGGTTCAAACACCAGGCTAGAAAATGGGAGACTATGAGTTCAAATCCTGCCTTAGTCATGAAAGCCAACTGGGTGACCTTGGGCCAGTCACTCTCTCACAGCCCAAGTCACTCACAGTGTTGCTGTTGTGGGGAAAATATGACAAAGGTATAGTGGATACGTTCACCGCCTTGAGTTATTGGCAAAAATAATAAAGACAAGATACAAATAAATATTTTTAAAATACCATCAATCATAGTATCTTTCTGGACTGCCTATAGAATTAAGAACGGGGACTTCATATTCTGGTGGTTCTTTCTGTGGTCAATTCTAGTCAGAATTGGCAGGAAAGAGAGAGTGAACCCGAGGGTCCTGTTGTGTGTGGTGCTACAAGCTCTTTGCTCTCCCCTTTGCTGTTTAACATCTATATGAAGCCATTGGATGAGGAGGAACTCCCATTGGGTTGGAGTCGGATACCACTAGTACGATACCCAAACTATGAAAATACTGAATTGTACATCTCAGTCTCACTTTAGCCATACTCTTAAGTTCCTGTACCAGTGCTTGGAAGTGTTCTAGATGGGGAGGACAAACTAAAGTTCAACCAAAGCAAGAACAAGTGGACATTTTAACTACTGGAAATTGAGCCTTTTTATACTCACAGATCCTGCTAGAAGAATAGGACTTTCACATATGTTCATCCTGTACACCAGTTGCACTGATTTATGTCTCAGGACAGTTACTCATACTTTTGTCAGCTTATGAGGGAAGTATGCTGTATGCTTTATGTGGCACTGTTCTTGAACATCACTAGGAAGATGCAGGATGTAGGAACATAAACAGTCATGGGCATGCCATGGCATTCCCCTGTAAAAGTACTTGCTGGACATCATCATAGTATACTTCATGGCACAGGACCCGTTTATTTGAAGGACTATCTAATTTTTTAATAATATTTGTCTGTTGTATTTGATCTGACAGGGTTGGCATGCTTTGAATCCTATTGATTAAACAGTGCCATTTGATGAGACCCTTCCTATGAAATTGGACAGCCCTACAAATGCGATAAATAAATGAATATCTAAACTTCTGCCAGTTTCTTCCCATATTTTTTGTCACTATTTTTAAATCCATTCATTGTTTGGGGTTCCTTGTTCTAGCTCTTTTGGCACAGCTTCAATACTTCTTTTATTTTCTCAAAGTTGCTTTGCTTTTTCTCTGTATCTTTTAATCTTATCTGTTCTTCCTATCTGTATTCTTTGCTCTTACTTTTTCATTATATACAGATTATACATCTTTCGCTCTTCAATTTTGTAGCCATAATTCTTTTATACTCATTTTTCTAACACATATTTTTCTTATACACTTCCTGTGGTTATATATCCATCTCTTTCCAATATCTATTGTGATATCACCAAATAACACCAATATCTAACATTCAGTGCAACTTCTAGTATTAAAATTAACTATGCCTTTAAATTTACATTCTTTATTTAGCTATGTAGACATATTACTGGATTTATGTTTAAACCACATATCCCATGACTGTTCTTATTCTTGGATCTGAATGACCTAATCAGTTTTTGTGTTGTGTCATCTTGTTCCTATCCATCATTCATATCTTCTAGTGGAGTGTTTTTTTCTCTTGAATCGCATTCTGTCAAAACATTTCATGTTTCCTCTTCCCCCACTCATCTCTTATCCTTCCATTATCACTATTCACATGCATTGATCAGTTGATTTCTGCTTCCATACATATTCACAACAATCTAAATGATACTAGTTAATAGTTTCTGATATACATTTTAGCTCTTTTTATTATAATTGAACTGATACCTTTTAGTTTGTTGAATATATTCACCAACGCCAGTCTAGATGATCAGATCATCTTCATCCAGAACTATTACATCCTGACTGCTTTCTTACTTTCATAAATATGCAATTTATTATTTCATGGCATTATTAACACAGTTTATCACTTATCAATACCATTTACGTCTTTAACAACCAAGTCACAACTTTCCATATGTGGTGGTTATCACTCAAATGGTGACATTGATGTTGACACTTGTCATCCATCATAATTTTGATTAGTTGAGATAACCACTCTGGATAATTAAAAGAGCTCTCCTGTATGGGTTAACATATTTACATTAAAATATAGGGCTTATCTTAGCAAAGAGTTTCCTGGTTGGTACATATGAAATTTTAAGAGGATGTTGTAAAATATGTGAAAAATATGTGAAAAATACTTGGAAAATACGTCAAATAGCAACATGGTTATTAATGCTGCTTCCCTATCCCATTTTCCCAATGCTACTTTGCTTGACATTGCCTTTTGTCAGTGTGAGAAGGTACATTTCTGAAAACAAAATACTTTGGCATAATTATGGAACATTTTTATTTTTTAGAAAAATAAAATGGATAATTTGATGCCCATGTGATGTTTAAGGCTTTGGATTTGCTTTATAGTGTAAAGGAATTCCAACTTTTTTTATTTATGCAAATTAAAATAAATTTTTAGAAACCTATGTAAAATTAACTGTTACAGAGAACCTAGTTGGAATCAAGAAAAATACTTGTAGGTACATTATTGCTCATAAACAGCTTATATATTTTCATTAATGCTATATTTGTTGTGATCATAGACAAAGTATGGCTACAGTAGCAGATAACTGCAGCTTGTGTTTGAAGCAGTGCTTTGCTTATACATTTTTTATTGTGAAATTGACCCTTAATTGACAGAATTTTTTTCTGCCAATATTAGTTGCATTGATTTGTACTCTGATCCTCTGGGAACAGAGCTGACTTTTAAGGGAATATTGCTTTGTGCTCATATAATCTTCAACCATCAAAGGCGCCTCAAAAAAATTCAAACTTCAAGTAGAGGTAGCCCTCAATGTAGAACCATAATTGAACCCAGAATTACAATTGTAAGCCCTTCCTGTCATTTAGCGAAGTCATTAAACAAAGTGCCCACATGATCACCTTGCTCAATGCCACATTCATGGCTCTTCCCACTGTGGTTAAGCAGAGCACAGAGAAATTTTGATAGATCACATGGCACAATTGAACATAACAAAATTTTCTGGTTTACTCTTCAAGTCTTCTTGGCAGAATTGTGTTAAAAGTTTTTATTTTTCATTATGGCTGAATCATTTGAAAAAAATGCATTGTCTTAGATTCAGTGAGGTACTTCTTTTCAGTTTTAGATCATGTGGTTTACATGCAGAAAATCAGAATTCATTGGTCAGCTGTCAACTAAAAAATACTTCTTTGGTCTTTTTAGTTGCCAGCAGCAGTGGAGAAAGTAATGCATTCTGTAAATGCTTCAGATAATTACTAGGCAGCCAAAACTGTTGGCGTGCAAGATTATTACTGGAGAGCATGATTGATGACTCTTGGCTATGCATGTCCCATTGGAGAATATACATCCAGGGGTTGGGGAGGAAGACCAGGGTCAAGGGGGAAATAAATGATGTGTCTTAGTGTCAGCTGCACCCAGGTAATGCCAACATGGTCACTATGTTATATAAATTAACTTTTTAATAAATTAACTTTTTTACTCTGAAAGATGCAAATAGAGACTTAGGATTTGAATGGGGGTGGATTTGTAGGAGCCCTGACACCAGCATTTTCAAATAAAGGAATCTGGTAGATGTGGTGAAGATCTCTGAGATCATGACAAATCACTGCTAACAAGTAGAACTGAGAATTGGAGAATGTCTGGGCAAGACAACTTTCTCAAGGAGGCCTATCACCCAGTCCTCTCAATTACTTAGCCTTCCTTCTCCCCCATCCCCCCTCCAAATAAAATACCCATCTCAGCCCTTTGGTTTGTTGGATACTTGCTTTCACTAGTTACCAGCATGGATCATTGTGGGTGTATGTGTGAATCTTTGAGTATTGCACACTGCATCTTTTTGAGTGGGTGAGCATTTCTGGACTTTTGCAAACATATTTGGAGGTTATTGTATCAGAGGTGATATTCAGCAGGTTCTGGCCAGTTCTGGAGAACTGGAGGGGAAATTTTGAGTAGTTCAGAGAACCAGCAAATACCACCTCTGACTAGAGATTTTACAGTATCCTTCCCCTGCAATGCCCACCAAACCACGTCCCGGGAATAAAAAATTATGAATCCTACCACTGTATTGTATGTGATGTTTTTGTGGATATTCTCATATCCATATTGCTGATGGACATGACTTTTATTTCATTACTGTGATGTATTTAAGTCTATTGTAAACTCCTTGTAGTTTTGAAATATGAGTGATATGTAATAAATAAATATTGAAGGTGCCATTGCAAAATGGCTGCCCTGGAGGAGTATGAGTAATTAGGAACTTGAATGTGTATCTCCAAGTTGTCTTGGAATATTTTTTCATTACCGGTTCACTTTTGTCCTTGTTCAAGGCAAGTGGGCATGTTCCCAAACATAGCTCTGGGATGTAACAAACCACCATTCCTCCACCCCCTCAAAGCTTAAGGGGACCACTGGGTTCAAAGGCATTTTTCAAAATAAGAATTAAACTGTTTTGTTTTGTTTTTTGGTTAAATAATTTTACTAAACTACACTCGTGGGATAGGAAGCCTGGGAAAGGCTAGTGGAGGTGTCTGTTGAGCTCATTGGTTCTCACAAGCCCAGCATTTGCATTTCAGAGTGACCTCATTTGGGAAAGCTTTTAGGCTTTTAGGCAGTTTTCCTATAAGTGCATTTCATCTGTTGAACACACTGGGGTGGGGGAGGCTTCTATGCACTCACAAAAAGGCAAGTACCACTCTCACTGTTGATTTTCATGGCTGTGCAAAGATCTGGATTCGAAAGACAAAATGGTATTCAGCGCCTGCATGGATGCACATATAGCACCTCTTTGGGAAGATCTTAACCTCTATGTATGTAAGTCATGCAGCAGCAGTTGCTCATAGCTGCTTTAAGGTATTCCCAACAGATGGTATGTGCGTTCCTTTATGTGCTTCAAATCTATTTTGCTTCTAATTCAGGATCTATTATTTATTCTTCCAGAACCCTGCATAAAGGTTTGTCTTCCTCAATGTGCTGTTATTTTTTTCAATTAAAATACTTGATTATTGATCACCTGTTCAAAAAAAGGTAACAGTTTACATTTCAGGAGGCATTTTAAGGATATCCATTTAAAATAGGTTTGTTAAAATAAAAATATTTGCCATGCTATACAATTTCTTACCCCTCATCCCCTGCCCCATTAGTTTTGGCCTTTGGAGCAAAACTCCTAATAGTATGCAAAGGCTCAGGTATATCTGTTTTGCCAGGTGTTAAGGCAGTGATCAGATGCCCAGGCAATTGGTTTTTTTGATCCTGAGATATGCAGCATATCAGTGAATAAAGAAATGTTAAACTTCATTATTAACAAACAGATTTAAAAGCATAATATAAAAAGGATACATACCTAGCAATGATGGCGATATCCAAATCTCTTGTAAGCTGCCAGGAGCTTCTTAATAACAACAGCAGACATACTCCAAGAGCAGCTAGTTTCCATGGTGCCAGGTTCTGTGCAGAAGCTCACAATAAACAACCCCAGTATTTTTTTTATCAAAACCTGGCACCATATCTTCATGCCCTTGCTATGGTCATTGAGGCTGCAAGATTACTTGGCAAATGACTCTGGGATGGGAACTGAAAGTCTGAGATTTTCACAAATTTGCAACTATGTGAAGATTCTCCCTCCTTTTTCTTTAAGCAAAAAGCAAAAATGAAAAACAAGCAAGTTAGCTCAGAATGAGCTCTAAACTTTTAGACTTTTCTTAATATGAAGGAAATATCAAAATATGTCACTAAACTCCTCAAATGAACAATGGCCTTCCACAGTACTACTACAACATACAGGCTCTTGATTGAACCATACACCTCATCTTTATTCAAAGCTAATGAAAAAGAGGCAATTTTTTTTCATTAACTGGCATGATCTGTTTTTATTTTTCTCAAAACATCAATGTTTTATCTTAAAATATTTTTTAAAAATCTCTTCAATTTGCTTTCTCTTTAAACCTTACTAAATGGTTTTAAGGAAGTGCAAATAAAATTCTCCACTGTACCGCTTTGAATTTATACATGAATGACTTCCTTAAGCATTTGGCATAATTTAATTTTAGTTGTTGCACTGGTGACACTGCTTCATGGTAAATTCAACTGACTTCATGCACAATCATGAATGACATTGCATTTAGCTATTATTAACTGAAGGAGATTCGCCTTTGTCTTTTTTCACACGCTGAGATAACTGCATAATTTATCATCCATAATTGCTAAGTTTCCTTTATATAAACCAGGAGTTTTAGAGAAACTTTTCATAAGATTTTAGAGTTTAGCCATTTGTAATCGAACAGGAGCTTTTTCTCAAATTGCACCAGGACTATAAATAAAACAATATTTGAAAAAGCAGTGTTTTCCTTCTATGGCTTATTATTATTATTATTATTATTATTATTATTATTATTAAGACCTAGGCAAGCACTTAAAAACAATTGGCGCTGACAGGATCACCATTGGTCAGCTGCAGAAGGCTACCTTACTGGGATCTGCTTGCATAATCCGCCGATATATCACGCAGTCCTAAACACTTGGGAAGTGTTCGACTAGTGATTTGTGATATGAAACCCAGCATGGTTATCTCGTTTGCTGTGTATACTGTCATTTTTGTGAATGATGATGATGATGATGATGATCATGGTTATCTCGTTTGCTGTGTATACTGTCATTTTTGTGAATGATGATGATGATGATGATAATAATAGAAATTATATTGCCATCTATTCGCCCATAGTGACTCGAGGCGGCTTACAGAATGTAAACCCATATTTAAAATTTTAAAAGAAACAATAAAAATTAAAAAAATCAAATAAATTAATAAATACAATAGAATAAAATCTGGAAAAAAATAATAAATAAATCATCCCCAAACTTCCACCCTCCGCCCCAACGACAGCAGATCACACGAGCTATTTGATGGCTCCATCCTGCTCTAGGTTCCCCAGGCCTTCCGGAAGAGTATTAGTGAGGAGGCCATTCTAATCTCTGAGAGAATGATATTCCAGAGAGAGGGAGTCATCTTCTTCTGGGTTCCACCAGGTGTATCTCCCTCAGGGATGGGACCCGTAACATTCCTGCCTCCCCGCTGTAATGGGTCAGGTAGATGTGACGGGCAAGAGATGTAACCTCAGATATTATAATACTAGGCAATCCATTATCTATTGGGTCATTGTTTGAGAGATACCTTACACCTGCTAAAACCCTATATATTGTCCCAATCCTTGCTGTGCCATTCTTGTGCACAATCTCCCTGACCCATGTTGTGCCCCTTATGTACTGTCTTGCACCCTTCCCAATCTGTTAGATGCCTGTCATACAGTCTTTTTAATCCACATGGTATTTCTTATGCACTCTATCCCTTATGTACCCTCCATGACCTACACAGTCCCTGTTGTGCGTTTCCTTGCAACAAATGCATTTGGTGCCTCTCATGTACCATCCACAATCATCAACGCAGCCCTCACACTCCCTCTGACCCATGTGGTGCCTCTTATGCAGCCTGTCTGACTTGCGCAGTATTTCCCTTGCTCCCCCACTTACTTGCCTATTGACATGCGGCTTCTAACTTTCTGCTGGCTTCCTCATTTAATTTTCTTGTGGGAAGCCAACTATTGTACTACAATAATATTAAGCCAATAAGATGGGAGATACAGAGAGGCTTCTGTTTAGGGAATATTGTTATTAAGCACTTTGAACACTGCTATTCAATATTTACTGGCTCCAGAGTCATATTTGGCCTTTTGAGTGGTATGTCAGAAGCTTGATTCAAAGATGGAGTAGTATAAGATTTAAGTGAAATTAACTAGTAATAAATTTAGTAATTGAAATTAAATACACATCTAATAATTTTGCTTTCTGTCATATTAAAAATCAGAAGTTCCTTGCAACTTTTAGATGACCTCTGAGGGCTCTGTCTAAAGCAGAGGTGTCAAATTTGCAGCAGTGGGCCAGATGTGTCACACGCTGGCCACACCCACACCTGGTTTAGCAAAGAGGGATACGTTACGTGACAACGTCATGATGACACAAGTTTGACACCCCTGGTCTAAAGTGTTGCAAAACTATATGCAGTCCTGGCCCTTGGGCTATATTGAACTATATTGAAACAAATGCTTGGATTTCAAGATTCTGAATTCTGTATGTACAACTGTATTAGGTTTTGAAATGGTAGAAAATAACAACATGATTGAAACAGCTAGTCTAATGTTTATCCACTCTTGCCCTGCAGCTTCTAGCAATATCTGATATAGGATAGATGCAGCTGTGAATTACCCAACTGCAACCTTAAGTAACACTCACCATAATAATGAAGCTTAAAGTAACTCCTCTTCAATGAAGTATCATTGAAATACCTTGTATTTTTAACTCTCCAGTGATTACCTACAGTATATAATCTACTCAGCATTTGATAATCAAGTGTTGCAGACTTAAGGGCACCTGTAAACCACAGGCATCATGTTATTAAAATGTCATAACAAGAATTTATTTTCCCACATGCATTACAGCAGCATTCTTCTGAATTAAAATTAAATTCTCAAAATGAATTATTCTGCATTTTTAATTATCATTTTGTATAATAGTGTATTCAGTGATGGAAAAACATTTTTGTCTAGAGATGCTATTATCACTAATATCTGTATCCACCAATAATGAAATTCGAGGAGTTGTAAATTTTACACAGAATTTCCAGCTTTCATGTAAGTTTAAATGTAAATCAGAATTATGCAAAACTCATTCTTGCCCCTCTGGAGTGAGGTTGGCTCCCACCCTTCTGACCTTCCACAAGAGCTTGAAGACCTGGCTCTGCCGTTTGGCCTGGCCTCCAATTACTTTAATCTTACTTGCCTTTCTCTGATGTACAAAAGAAGTCCCATGCAATTATTCAATGTGCTCTGCATAGGGCTGATACTGGCAGCATCTTCAGATGAATAACTGCAAAGCGCTCTACACCGGGTTGCTTATAGAGTATTTGGAAGCTTCAGCTGGTACAAATGCATTGCCATGGGCATTTATGGATGCTAGTCATTTAGCACATCTGACACCTCTGTTTTGTGGGCTGTATCGGTTGTCACTGTTCTTTCAGATTCAGTACACAGTGTTGAGTTACCTTTAAAGCCCTTCATGGCTTGACACTCAGTTACTTGCAAGGCTAACGCTCTCTTGTATCTACCCATCCTGTTAGATCTAGTAATAGAGGCATTCCCTGGGTCCCATCTGTTGGGGTTGTCATTTGGTGGGAAAGAAAAGAAAGTTTTATATCAAGGCACCTGCCCTGTGAAACAACATTTCCCTGGTGTTTAAGGACTTGCCCCAACTCTATTGCCTTTCATAAGACTTTGAAACCCTGGTTTTGCCGTTGACTCTGGGACCCTGGATATGAGATTAAGTTGACGTCAATGTTTGTTAATTGTTGAACTTTCTCAATTGCTATATATGCTATTTATAATTTTATTATATGGTTTTTATCTTGTTTTTAAGTATCATTAGATGCCTGCAATCATGTATCTAAGATAGGTAGCTGAATAAGTAAATTTAAAAATGAACTTCTCCTTTATATCCTAACAGCCAAACAGATTCATAAGTTTATTCTTTATCTTCATTCATTACTTCATTATATATGAGAATCAAAATGAATTTAAATACAACTTTGTTCTATCTGAGTCTGCTCTGTTAAATCTAAAAACCTTCAAATGATCTGATTTTTTTTTGAAAAGCAGATTAAATCTTATGCACCTAATGATAATAATTATCTATTTTGCCCTCAGCAGGCCGCCCAGAATTAATAGCTCACTGCTGCTGGCAGAGTTAATGACTCTGCACTCCCTAAAGTATTAAGATTCCAACGAATACTAAGGAAAGTGCCTAGTTTACCCATCTCCTTCCAGCATTTTGATGTTTAACTTACTTGCTTGTTGTCGCAAAAAAAAAACAGCTTTTCAAAAGAGTTTGACTATGCTTTTCTTTCTCTCTCTCTCTCTCTCTCTCTCTTTTCCAGAAATGGAATAGCAAATTGCCGAATGAGGACAGATAGCGAGCAGTCGTGTGGTTCTCCATTGGTGAGTGGTGACCCAAAGGAGGATCATAACTATAGCAGTGCCAAATCTTCCAATCATAGGAGCACATCACCCACTAGTGATTCTGTTTCCTCTTCTTCTGCTGATGATCATTATGAATTTGTCGCAAAAGGCAACCGGGACAGTAGTGAGGGCAGCGAGGTCAACTTCCATAGTCACGAGAGCCATAGTGAGGCAGAAGATGAGAGCAAACGGCAAAACCGAAAAGAGACCAAGGATTCTGTAGCTGATAGTGGGGTCCCCTCTCAGCACAAGAAACGTCAGCATTTATTGAAGGTGAAAAAAGTACCAAGTGACACGCTGCCTCTTAAAAAGAGACGTACGGAGAAACCACCCGAGAGTGATGATGAGGAGATGAAAGAAGCTGCTGGATCACTCCTGCATTTGGCAGGAATTCGATCTTGTTTGAACAACATCACCAATCGGACGGCAAAGGGACAGAAAGAGCAAAAGGACATGACGAAAAATGAGAACAAATCCATTGACTGAACTTATAAAACAATTTTGTTTCAGAACGTCAGGTGAATTCTAATGATTTGTGGCAATATCAGAAAATATTTTCTTCAGTTTTTTTTTCTTCTCCCATTTTTTTTCCTTTTTTTTCTTTTTCCCCCTTTTTTGAACCCAAAATATTTGTGTTGTATTTTTTTAAAGGAGATTGAAGCCATAGAACTCATACTGATACTCATCTAATTTTACGAAAGCTTTTCATTACATGAAGACAAAAATAAGTAAAAGCCAAAATTGCCATTGCTTTCTCCAGTTCTGTCAGAAATGCATGGTTGAATACGCTGTGATACCACCAGTTAATGTGAGAAGAATAAAAATTGGCACTTGAAAATACATTATATAATGAGAAATTGAATCATATGGTAGATCCAGGCCAGGCTCTTAGAAAAATAATTTAAAAGCCTTATAATTAAATGAGAGAGAGAATGTATGTATGTATGCGTGCATGTGTGTGTATTCCATAAGTTTGAGGGAAGCCAGAGGCCCATCTTCAGAATCAAGAATAAGATAGTGGCATTTGCTTGCATTTGTGCCATAGAAATCTTGGAATATCCACTAAAACAGCTGCTCATACAGTAATGAATTACTTAAGCTTCATGTACTGTATATGGCTCATAATGTGAAGACTTAATACTTTTTAAATTATGGAAACTGAACTGTGTATGCAATGAGTTTCAATAATATAAGGAGAAAAGGGCGGAGGGGGTTGGGGGGGATTAGTGATATTCTTTAATCAATTAATTGTCTTCTATATTTAAATTAAAAGAATGTTTTTTAAAAAGCCATAAGCCTGAAGATTGGCACTGCCTGCAAAAATATTATGGGAAAACAAGCTATGAGTTCTTAACTGCCTGAGTGAAAAGCAATCAAATCTAAAATAAAAATATGAGTAGATATTTAAAGAGGATCAAAATGAGGAAACCTTTTTGATAGGATAAAAAATTGATCTCATGAGAAGAGCAAAATACATATGCTACAAAACCTGTCATTAGTATTATATTACATTTAAAAAACAAATATATTTGGTTGGGCAAGAAATCCTAATCTTAACAAAAACTCTGTACGGTGCTCCTCAGAACACTGTACCTGTTAAATAGCCAGGATACATTTGTGCAAAAATAACAATATATTTCCAGTTATAACCACTGTAGCCAGATTCACTGATCCTGATTCAAATTGCATGGATACATTTCCGGGAGGGGCTCAGGAGTACAAAATAAAACCCCCCTTTTAAATTCAAAGATAACAAAAGTTCTTGTAAGGTAAATAATGTATTTAGCATGAAGCATGAATTATTTTCATATAAATAGAGAAAAATAGAGAAAAGGCTATGCCTCTAATTTTTAAGCCAATAGGCTTAGTTTTGGTTTTTGGTTTTTTGGTTTGTTTTTTATTTTGTTTGGGAAGCAGGTGTTTTAAGGTTTAACCTTTTTCAGGGACAAATACTGACTGTTGGGGAACTTATTCTGCAATATTAAAAAATAAAACTTCATGCTCGGGTAGGGCTTGGATGGTTGAATTATATTGCCTTGTCTGCACATTCAGCCCCCTTCCCCTACTTCTCTGTTTTTTGAAGATGTTTGTCCTTTCTTTGTCTTTACATGTATTAACATTACGCAATAATTTTGAGGGCAAAGCAAGTAGTGAGTGTGTATGATTAAGATTCCAGGAAAGACTCTGAATTTACTGTATAGAGAGAGGAAACAATGGAAAAATTCGGTTTTGGAGAGATTGTAACCAACGAGATACATAGATATGCCAAGAAGGGATAAGTTTTGAAAGGCCTTTCATTTGTATTCACAACTTGACTTGAGTACATGATGGAGAAGCAACTTTGTTATGGCCATACCTGTTATGCAGTGGTAGTCCTGTAGAGTTTATAATAAGGCCAATATCCCATACTACCACCACCCAAAAAAATACTAATATAGACAGCCATAATTTGAGATTATTTGTAAGACTTGTAGATTGGGTTCCAAATGACTTTTACATGATCTTGTCAAGAATCCAGATTCTGCAGCTTATAAAATTCCCCTTAAAAATGTGGGTGCTACAATCAGATTAACATTCTAGGACACCCTCCCAAAAATAGTATTAGGAAAGCAGTTCTTTTGATCTTAGCTACTTTATTTTAAATAAATACAGCTTTATAGTAATGGAAGTAGTGACGTTACTGATGATGTTTTAAGGTTTAGAGATTAAGATGAGTTGAGAATAGTCAGTGGCAAGAAATTGAAAAACAATTCAAAATATCTTTAGCTGTCATTGAATCATATTCTAGGAACATGGTATCTATTGAAAACTGATACAAACAGGTTTTTAAAATAATGTGTGCCAAATCAGGCTTGAGCTGACAAAGATTCTGCATTGCCTATCAAGACACTTTTTTGTGTATTCAAAAATCGGAATCCCTATTTCTGCCTCCACCTTCTGAAAGAATTGATATTTGCCTAAAAAGCATCAATAATTTTAAGAGTTAATAAAAAGAAACCACATTAGTGAATTAGGAGTTTTCTCTTCAAAGAAGAGTGCCATGGGCTCCTGATGAAATATAAAATACGTTGTTACTATTTATTGCAATGGAATAATTATTCACAGTGAAGCTGTTTAAATTGTAGACTGGAAGGATTCTGGACTCAAATTTATTGCTTAGGCCAATGTTCTGACATTTAGAAAATGTAAAAAGAGAATTGAGATTATATATTATAATATTGAAGTTATATTATCCCACACAATTCCATCAAAAGTAAAGCAATTTGTCTCAGTAATTTGTCTACTAATCTCCACAGAAATGTACAACATGCTTCCATCAGGACTGTATCCCACTGACTGAACATCAATAATTTGAATGTTTTAAATAAAAAATAATGTGCTGCAAATAATTTTAGCTATTACTATACAAAAAGCAATCACAATGATATTTTTTATAAAATAAAGCAAAATTCATTTGAGAGTAAACAGTATGCATGTTAAATACCTGGATTTTATTAGAAATTATGGAAGATTTGCTAAGAGTTTACTTCTCTCTTGTACAGTCACAATCATTAGTTGAAACAAACTCCACAACACTATTCTGTTGTGCCAACTCATCTTTAGTGCCAAACTGAAAATTAAACAGGTGGACCCAAGTTAAAAACATCAGATACTACTTCTATTCATGGTGAAATCCATCCTCTATATTTTGAGCCCTTCCTTATTCCTACACTTCAGGCATTTTGAAATAACAAGAGAGGGGAATGTTCATAACTGGGAAATGTAAGCAATAATACACAAAACATCTGTTTGGTCTTTCTCTGCTCCCACATAGAGTACTAAAAATAATCCAGTAAGTTGATCCCCACTGTCATTCAGACATAATTCTTCAAGTTTTTAGGAGTTGTAGATCTCATAGTTGCATTCTTCTTGTATCTTTAAGATAGCACAATCTGAGACAGTATCTCAGAAGGCCTTGAGCAGAATGCAGAAGGTCCTGTGCTGCATGCATTGTGGCAAAATGACAAAGAGAATGTGCATATGTACTTACAGTAACACATGCACCTACTTTGTTGTTACATCATTCTTAATATGTTTGGGTAATTGAGGCAGCTCTTATATTCTGCAAATAATTTTTGTAGGAACTGTGGATTGTCAAAATAACATGTAAGATTGTTTTCCTATAAAATAGTGAATTGTTTACTTACATATTTCTCCTTCCATAAGTGAAAGGGCTTTCTCTGTCCACCAAAAGCTTTTGTTCTAATAGATGGTTTTAACAGAAGGGAAGAAACAACTGTTGTCAATTATCCAGTCCCTTTGTAGCTCCAAATATCATCTCCCACGTTATGCTAAAAAGTCCTCCAACTTTCAGAGGCTGCAGCTTTGGTGTGGGAGAAATTTATTTCTGTTCCTCAAACATGCTACTGGGAATATGTTCTGAACAGTTATCAGAGGTGGATCCCATTGACAGGAATAAAATTTGGATTCAAGCCAGCGTCGGCTTGGATTGTGGTTTAATTTTCAGTAATATTTTTTCATAGCAGACTGTTGCAGAATTTCTTGTCAGCAGTCTAGGTTTGCGTTGTCATTAAATCATTTTAATGACAATCTTTTACAAGCAGTGCTTTAATTCTGAACACTCCAAAGTATGCAGTTCTTTGGTGACTAAAAATGTCTTCTGAGTACCTGTGTTGTAACTTTTAACATAAAAGAGGTTGAAAATAGCTGTTCTGGAATGAAGGTCTGCATCCACAATGAAACTTAATTGAGACTTGATGTGAGAATATCCATATATCTCCCTGAAAAAAGGTAGACTTACATCCAAATGATGCAGAAATAAAGTAGGATTATTAATCTACTGGAACAAATCTCCTAAATTTTAGATCAGCTGTTCAGAATGTGCCAGCTGCAAATCTGTCTTGGAAATTGCTCTAGAGATTGTTCTCCTAGTTGTATTTCTGTATAGCATTGGACAGGTGGCAACTTAAAAACTTTCGTAAGTGATTGTTAGTGTCTTATGTCACAAAACAGAATCTGTTTAACTGTCTAAACTTGTCAGCAGTTGTTGTCACTCAATTCAGATCATCTGTCTTGGAGAACAGAAGTTATTTGAAAACCATTTTTTAATGATAAATGGAAGTACTTCTTCAACAGAAACAGTGTGCTGTTTCTTTATATAAGCAGGTTCTTGCTATTCTCTATCACCTTCAAAAAGGCAAAACAGACTATGTAGAGTTGAAGTTGGTTTCAGTAAGAAAATTGCCATAGTATAATTCAGTGTCCTGGCTACTAAATTATTTTCAGGCTTGTTAAATGTTCCATTCACTGACCGGAGTCATTCATTCTTTGGGTTGTGTTGTAGTTAAGTTTGTGAGTGAATTTCATGACACTGCCCGCAATATATAAAACACTGTTATGCACATAAATGCAGCACTGTGATCTAATTTAAATAACTTTATTATTATTTAATATGTAATATATGTTAATACTTCAGTATGGAAACAACCATGCACAACCTCTGACCGTCTGTTTTTCTACTATCAGGAATTTAAAGACATAGTTAACCACATGTATTTTACTTTTCCTATGAAACTATAGTCTTGGTGTAGGATTTTTTTTTTAAGTTGAATTTTATAAGTATTTACTAAATATTCTATGCTATCATATATATGAACATTCTCATACTTGTTTTTTTAAACAAACTTCCCTTCTGATTGTAGTTCTAATTGGAAAATTGGGTGGAAAGATTTGGAAAGCCAGGGATGATTTTTTCCAAACTCTTCCTTGAATCAAAATGCAAAATTGTAGATGTAAAATTTTTATAAAGTCCAATGTGTCTGTGCAATTTTTCCACAAGTCCGCATGCCAGCACTACTTCACTAACCAAAAACTATATTTGAATTCATCTCCGGTGCTGTATTTTGCTAATCAATATTCAAAATTTAAAAATAAATGTTTTAAAACCATTTTTTCATAGTTTCTTATGCTATTTTTTTTCAATACTAGCATTTGAAACTATACTTACCTAGAACAAAATTTATTTTTGAATCTATTTGCTAGTGATAATGAGGGAATGCCTCTGGTTTGTTTTTGTTTTTTTCAATTCTGAATGAGAACCACCTAATATACAGCATTGACAAAGTATATACCAAATACCCAGGTTTAAGCTTTAAAAAAAACAGAAGTAAAGTCATATCTACCAACCAACTTTTTGATTATGGAAGAGTAGCTAAATCCAACCTCTCACCCAAAAGACAATTGACAATTAGTTTAAATTAGAAAGTAAGGGTTGTGGGTTTGCACACATATTTTCCCAATAGATTTGTGTGCAGAAGCTGAAAGGGGAGATTTGGTTTCCTCTGTCCTAATGTGTGTTTATGAGGAAAATATCTGACAACTGAAAATACATTACAGGTTTGGATTTCTTCTGACTTGGCTTGACCCTGATTAGGTTTTCCCTTCAGTACTACTATTAAGATGAAAATGTTGGTGCTTGGAGATCGATTTTAATACTTTCATTAATGAATTTCAAAATCAATTGATTTAGCCTAGTTTCACTTTTGTATTATACACACTCACTACTTCAGTCTGCCTTGGGGTCAAATGTTGGAAGAGATGGGGCAGGGAATGATTTCTGTGTGTATGAAAAGCATTATGGATTTGTACATTTTTATACTCTTCTGTAATATTTTTGAAATATTTTTGTTCTGCAGAAAAAAAGTGATGAAGCAATCAAAAGACCAATATATACAATATCAATGCTTTAGGGGAGGGTCATGAGACCTTCATTGGCCAATAGGTTAATTTAGTACAGCAATAAGCCAATTATGTTCTTTTTGTTTTTGTTTTCTGATTTTATTCCTCTTCTCCCCGAAAATGCTGTACTAGTTGAATGGAACTGCCAGTTTCTTTAATATAAGTGAGAACTGTGATGGGGGACATAAACAGTAATGTTAAGTTGTATTTGTGTTTACCTAAATGAGCAGTCAAAAGGCAAGTGCAATCAGCCAGAAATATGGAAAAATGTTGATCTAGAGGCATACTTGCATTTTATGTTTCTTGATGTGTAATCATATTGCCAAAGACAAACTCTTTCATCAGTTATTATTGTAAATAACACTCTCCCAAAACCTTCCATAAAGTTTCTGTGATGTATTGTCTTCCAGTTGCAATAAAAATTACCGAGTTGCATCAGTTGAATAACTGCAGTTATCGGTGTTGGCTGTTATTTATTTAAAACTGTACAATGCAATACTACTGAAGCAAGTATTTTATTGGGATGCTCTCTTAGCTGGGCTGTGTACTTATAGATGTTCCATTACCAGACCAGGTAACATTATCAGTGCTAGTGAATGTGAGGATTTGGTCCTTGTTTATATATAGTAACCTGCCTTTCCAGTGTTGATGAGACTGGGGTTTGATAATGTTACTGAACCAGGTAATGAAATGTCTAGAAGCAAATTGCCAAATTCAGAGAGCAACAAGGATACCATGAATGGAATTGAACCATGAACTACAGATATTTTCTCCTATTGCAAGTATTCTATTTAATTAAAATTACCCCAGACTACTTTAAACCACTTACTAGATATGGATGACTTGAATGGAAAGGTCAGATCCAGACTTCTCTTTTTTCTCAAGAAGGACTTTAAGGTGTTATTTTTTTCCTCTTCTCAACAGCTTTGCCTATAGAAAAACTTAGAAGAGGATTCAGAGATCAGGTTTCTATGTGAAAGAAGAATGGGATTTGGAGAAATGAAAGAGAGGAAGTCAGACATTTTTCTCCCATTTAGAATCTCCAAATACTGAAAAAAATATAAACGTTTGATTAAACTAAATGTTGTCTATATCAACTTCTGTTTTCTTAGTCCTTCTGTGAGTACCAAAGCACCCTTAAGAGGAAACTGCTCATGTTGGGTATCCATATTAGCCATATTTTGGCAGTAGGGTTTTCGGATTTAAAATGTAAAAATAAGTAGAGGATCTCTCTAATTCTAAGAAAAAGAAGTTGATGATATTACCCCTTTAATGACATCACCACATCACTGGAATATTTCTTGCTATCTGCTGGCTGTTTTATAAACTAAATATGACCTCCAACCAGCGAAAATATCCTATTTCTGTTTCATATTATTAATAGTGCCTCTATAATATTCTAAAATTTCCTGAACTAAACTTTCCATGTCAAGGATACAAACCTAGATCTCCATGCAAAGATAAAGCCATGTTCTAAAACAATTTTAGCTATATACAGTATATATAACCTGTCCTGCATGTTAAAAAATAACACCAATTGTAAAATTGCACTTTCATAAGAAGCTGTCTTCTTTCAGGTAAGACTTCCTCCAGCTTTTTTGGAAGGTGGAGGCATCTTCTTTACTCTGATAGGCAGCAGCTCTTATTACATGAACCTTTTAATTAAAGATTTCAAAGACAGAAGTAGGAATGTTTAAAAAGCATGCATACACCTGGTCTACCTTCCTTGTCAAATTCAGCACATTTGCAATCCTGCCTACATATTTGTGCTGAGTGTTAATAAGTCAGTGAAGTCATTGTTGGTAGGTGGGACCTGTGGATGTTTAATGCCTTTTTGCTATTGGAAAGTCTTAGGAGACATCCAGATATACCCTAACGTTCCCAGTTAATGCTGCACATTATATCATGATCAGCTGTAAGTTGAGGGCATATTCCTGTTCAGTGTCTGATTTTTTAAAATATAAACAATGCTGCACTTAAATGGCTAGATGGCCTAGACCAAGGGTCCCCAACCCCTGCTCTATGGACCAGCACCAGTCTGCATATGCCAGAAACTGGGCCACACAAACAAACAAAGACCCATCCGTGGGATGCAGGCAGCACCCAAAACCACAGCCAAAGCCTCCGTGCAAAAACCTCTCTCCATGGAAACGGTTCCTGGTGCCCAAAAGGTTGGAGGCCACTGGCCTAGACATTGGTATTTGAATATAGATCTTTTTAACATTTACATTTTTTATGCTTTTCTAATCTAGGTGAAATGTTAATATATGTTGCTGGTCTGTGTATGATGTGCCATATGCTTAATAATAATAATAATAATAATAATAATAATAATAATAATGGTGAAGCCATACTATTGTCCTGCCTGTGACATTAAGTAAGTATGTAAGTCTCTGCTAAAACCGTAATTATCTTTTTACCTTTGATTCTGGAATATGCACAATTACCTAAACAATCAAACAGTGGTTTCCTTTAACAGAATCAATTAAATGGCTAACAAAAGGCAGAGTTTAGTGACCCCATATTAAATTTGGCTTGTTACATGAATTACAAATCATATCATTTAATTTTTATCCTGCCTTTTTAAATACAACTCAAGGCAGCCAACATACAAATACTTCTGCCTCCCATATTCCTCACAACTCTGTGAGGTGGTTCGACTGAGAAAGAATCACTGACTCAAATTCAGCCAATCAATCTGGGCTGTGAAGTCAGGTGTGTCTCCAACAGAAAGGGTGCTTCAAGATTCATCAAGCCTGTAGATTGTCCCAACAACGTACTGTACTGTGCTTAGAATGCTGTCATTTCATATTCTTACATGAGACATAATTTTTAAAGGATTTTATGCTAAAAAAGAGTGAGAAGCCTCATAAAAACAAAAAATACTAAAGAAAAAACTCCCTCCACATGTTGTACAATTAGATTCCTGTCAAGTCCATTTATTCAAAATAAGAATAAGATTAATAAGAAAAACTAAACAAGGTTATGACTTTACATTTCTATATATTCCTCTAAAAAGGAATCTGAAGGAGGTGGATGGTTAAGAAATAGGAAATATATAAGAAGAAGTATAGGTGAATTCTTCAGAGCATGCACATTTAATAGAGAATGGATGTTTTGGTAAACTCAATTCATTCCTGATTACATCAGCACACAGCATGCCAACATTGATGCATATCAAGACTTACCTCTGCTCTCCTAGCAATATCAGCTGAAGCCAGTTCAAAAAATGGACCTAATCCCCACCCTAACTAGGATACTAATGGTATCCTAGGGATACCATTGGTGCTGACATTAAAGTTGCTTCAAGATCCAGGAGAACAACAGCACCATGCTGTTCCCAGCTACCTTCCAGTATAGTCACCTGCCAAGATGACAAAGCAATTTCAGTGCCAAATCCCAGCTGAAAGCCTAATTGAAATAGGTCACAACTAGTTTTTCATACATAGCAATAGCAATAGCACTTAGATTTATATACAGCTTCATAGTGCTGTACAGCACTCTCTAAATGGTTTACAGAGTCAGCATATTGCCCCCAACAATCTGAGTCCTCATTTTACTGAACTTGGAAGGATGGGAAGCTGAGTCAACCTTGAGCCAGCTGGGATCTAACTCCTGGTAGCGGGCAGAGTTAGCCTACAATGATGTATTCTAACCACTGTGCCACCAGAACGGTATGAGCTTGGGTTTTATAGGATCAGGAGAATACTTCATATGTATCTCCAGTTACAAATCTGTGGGATGCATGTAGCCTTACATAGTGGGATTGCAAAACATTTGAACACCATTAGATGGCAGCAAAGACAAAGTCCTTGTTGCCATCTGGATTTTTGCAGATGAAAAATGGTAGTCTTGCCATGTGCATAGCTACAACATTATTCTAAGTAGAAGAGAGGAGCCTTTCTTAAAGTGACCAGATGAGTTTATTGTTATAGTCAGAACTGCTGATTGCAGCTTCCATCTTCTAACTCACATGCCTAATCACTAAATGACCAAGTCATCTCTCAATACATCACATATTGATTGTTCTCAGAACCATGCAGGCCAAGATGAACTTGCCTTTTATATAATCAGTTCTTTCTATTTTCCATCTGAGGACAGAATGTTCTGTTCTAGCCAATTGTCAATCTCTATGCAGGAGAATGTGGGTCACATTCCATCTTATCACCACCGTCCCAGGAACATTGTGGATAACAAATTGTTTATTCAGTCTTCTGACGACTAATCTCTGGCTTGTAGAACAAGTGTCACTAGGAGATTTGCCAGCCCATATATTCTAAAGAATCCGCAAATAGGCTTTCATTAATCTCTTCTTTATTTATTTTCTATCCACATGCTCACTCTTATATACACCCAGCATTTAAGAATGTAGACAGTAACATAGGCAAATCTAAAGTAGTTGATCTAGTCTGTTGCTCATAATATTGAAAACAGTAGTTGTAGTGAAATTTTAATGCCCAATTTTATTTTCTTGATCGACTCTATCAAGTAGGCTAGAAAATGAGAAAGGCAAAATAAAAAGATCTTAAAATATTAATTTTCTCCTACATGATGTCCTCCAGATGTTTCTCCAGTAATTTTTTTTTCTTTTTAAGGGACACCATTCTTTTCTTGGAAGGGCAATGCCTCCAACCACTTTATTCTGGGCTATAATTTTCATCTTCCCCAACCAGCATGGTTATCAGTGTAACACATCAAAGTATTGATGGCAAAGGCATTAGGTTGAAGAAAGTTGTTCTATGCTAATTCTTAGGTGGCAAGAACTGTACCATCTGTGAAAAGAGGGTGGGGTATTAACACAGGAATGTTAACATGGGAAGTAGGGGAAGAACCTCATATTTTGCAAAGCAGAATAAACTTTGACAGCTAAGTATATGAGAAGCATGACCTTAAATCTTCCCAGAGTCACCTTATTGGTGAGACAGGTGACATATAAATTTAATGAATAAATAAATAAGTTTCATCCTATCAAATGAGAACTCAGCAAAGTTGCTTGAAAGTGGAATAATACAGCTTTAGAAATTGACTTAATTAGAGACTTACAGGAAATAGGTAGACTCTCAATGGAAGGAATTAAAGACGAACATTACTTAAAATGAATGATAGGTAAGGAAGAAGAGCAAATGTAATTGACAATTGGGATTTTTAGTAAAAGGTGAAAAGATACTCAGGGTATAAATAGGCATTCTTTAATTTTGTCCCTGGCTATTTTAAGATATTAGCGCAGCAGGCTGATCCACTACTGGTCGGTTGAATCCTGGGTATTTCAATCTATTGTATTATTTGCTTTGCCCAGCCAGGAGAAAACCTTCAACCAAACTGAAAGTGTTGTTTCAGGAGAACAACCTCGAATAGCACATGGCCCAGGTAAAGGAACAAGGATTGGCAGGAGGCCAAGGCCAGTGAGCCAGAGGTGTGACCACTCACCTCACAGCAACTGTTTCAGCATGACTGTATGAATTCAGTTTTCTAACATCCCACATGATAAAACTTCCTGTATGTTTTTTTTAAAGTCCATGTTTCAGACGGAGATAATTTTCTTTGCTTTTTTCTTGATGTTTCATTACAATTTTCTGAAGAGAAGTTTTTACAAAAGAGATGATTGCTACTGAATTTCAAATATGGGGTGGGTAGAGGTCATTTTTCAGGTCCCCAAATACTCACAATTCAGCGTTACCAGAGTCTTGATAGAAAAGTGACCCAGAGGATGTGTCCTATCAAAAGAGCCTGAGCAAATTATTGTGACTTGATGGAATCTGAAAAGTCACAACTCAGTGGGATGCCAAACGCATCCAATGAAATGTGAAAATTAGCACTCTCTCTGAAATCAGAGCTTTGAAGAAATGAAAGCAGGCTTAACATTCTAAAAATGAAAGTGCTGGTGTCAGAAAAATAGATCTTGCTCATGCTTATTAAAATGCAAACAACAAATTAAAACATGAATTCACAGAATTTCCAAATTATTCATCACTCAAGTCTTTTACTTTGGTCACCCTTCTTTTTGAATATTTTTTTCCTTTGGAATGTGCCAGAGTTGCAACATTCAAAATGTATTTTTAAAAATATTTTATAAGTAGACATTTAGGTTGTAAGCCTGTTCTTGGATGCTTTAAAAATGAATTACAAGGATTAAGTTTCAGTTTAGAATACTTCTGCAACTATATATTGTTTCAATTGGGAACATGTGACAATCCTAGACTAGGCCAAGTCCAAAAATGCCAGAGAAGCCTGGCACTCTGGCAAATCAGCCATCAATAGATACATAGGCATTAATAACATCTATAGATTATGCAAAAGAGACAATCAACCAGTCCAAAAGATAAACAGACTCCTGCACCTCTCCGCCAGTAACCAGCACTCAGATCAGCATAGATTAACTCCAAGGTTAAAACCAACGATCAAGTAAGCAATACCCCAATCAAGAAAAGGCCAAAGAACCATCAGTAAACAGCCCAACCAAACAGTAGTGGTATTCAAAAACTTTTACTAGCGGTTCTGTGGGCGTGGTTTGGTGGGCGTGGCCATGTGACTGTGTGGGCCTGGCTTTTCTTTTTTGCAGTCCCCACCCATTTTAGGGAGCTTCTTATCCACAGAGGAGCCTCTGGGGGAGCATTTTTGCTCCCCTGAGGCTCAGGAAGAAAAAAAAACAGAGCATGGGAGGGGCATGCAGCACTCCTCCAAGCTCCATTTTGGGAGCTTCCTAGCCTCAGAGAAGCCCCCTGGGGGGAGGGCATTTTTGCTCCCCTGAGGCTCCTCTGGGGCTCTGGAAGAAAAAAAACACAGCATGGGAGAAGCATGCAGTACTCCTCCAAGCTCCATTTTGGGAGCTTCCTAGCCTCAGAGAAGCCTCTGGGGGGGGTGGCGTTTTTGCTCCCTTAAGGCTCATCTGGGGCTCTGGAAGGCAAAAAATGGAGGGGGGGCTGAGCTCCTCTCTTCATTTTTTGCCTTCCTGGGCCTCAGCAAGGGAAATCCCAGCACAGCTGATCTTATCTACAGCTGATTGTTAGGAGGGAAAAAAAAGAAATACCTTATGCGAATGTCAGGCGGGCGGGCAGGGAATGTCAGGCAGGTGGGTGGGGTGAGCGAGCATCGGGTGGGAGGGAGTGGTGGATGTGGCCAGCCAAAACTTACTACCGGTTCGGCAACCTACGCCAAATTCTTGCTACCAGTTCGCCTTATCCGTTGCGAACCAGCTGAATATCACTACTGCAACCAAAGAATCTCTACAACTGGTCCCACCCACACAGACAGACCAGAATATAAACTGAGAGCAAAAAGCACTCCTTATTAGCACTGATGATGTTACCTAGTTAGGATAATGAAACGTCTGCAAGAAAACAAACAAGCTCAGAGAGCACCACAGAGCCCTCATTTCAACCCTGAGCTACAGATATTCTCCTTTATTGATTTACAACATCATCATGCTGGAGTAGTTTTTCAACATTATAGTCTACTTTGGGTCATCAAGCCTATGTGTCTTAAATAAATTATAATGCACCATTTTTTAATGTGATCATATCTGGGGAATTTTGCTTCAGCTGCTTATTAGATGCTTTTCATCTTCCTTTTTGCATAATTTCTGTTTTCTGTTGTTTCAACTTTTTTTAATCTTCGTTTTAATGGCATTTGTTGTTAGAACTTGTTCCTGTGCCGCAAATATTGATCCTTCTTGAAGGATATAACTTGAATTCATTGCCAAGTTTTGTTACTGTTAACTTTGTGTTAATGTGTTTCACATATTGACCATGAAATATTGACTTATCTTTTCAATGTTTCATTTGCTGTTACCGTATAACTGTTCAATTTTGTATGCTATATTTGATTCTGTCACATTCAAAATATTTTCTGTTTGCTTACTTGTATATATTCATTTAGAACTCTGTTTTTATTCTCTATATTCTGCTTCATTTGCAACAAACCAGGATCATTTGTTTTCTTTGCAAATACAATCTACTGTATTTTAAACTTAAGGAAATGCATAATTTATCCTTCCTTAATCTATTCTTATTCCATAAGATTAGGATTAGGAAAATCTGCCACTTAGCATTTTTAACAAGTTTCCAAACTTAATGAAAAATACAGCTATTCCTCTTCCCCCTCCCCCCCCTCTCCTCCTCCTTCTTCGTTGTCTTCTTCCTTTTCCTCCTCCTCCTTTCCAGTTTCTTGTTGCCTATTTCTGTGACAATGGTTATCCTTCTTCCCCATGTAAAGTAAAATTCAACTGCACAGACCTCTTCTTTCTGCATAAAGTATTCAAAGAAAGATGCAGTTTCATTTTATTCTTTGGGATACTATTTGGGATGGCCTTCAACAGAGCCAAAATTCGTCCTTATTGTTCTTGTAGACACACCTGTATATTGGCTCACCTATGCCAATGTGCAGAAATAAATATTTTCTGACATTTTCCTGTTTGAATTTATCATTTTCAGTTTCTTACTATTGACCCTATGAGTTGCAGCTGATTGGGTTGAAATCAGTGTTCAGATGGACAAAGTTTCAGACTTCTGCTATAATAGGATTTCTAAATCATCACTCAGGATTGCATGTGGCCCACAGGAGTGAGGGTTGTTTTATGCTCTGAATAAAGTTTTTTATTGATAAGAATACCAATTCTTCCCATTAAAATTCTGCCCACTTATTTTGGAGAAAGTTATTTGTGCTTTGTAAAATTAAGCTCATCTACTATGCGGCCAATTCGCAACTACACCTATAACTGCAGAATATGGGAGCCTATTCTGACAGGTAACATTCATAGGCAGAGAATTCCAGTGTTTAGAAATTATCTTGTGTGAGATAATTGTGTTTTAAAGTTTTAGCACGATCCAATCTGGGTCAGTCCCTTGAACCAGAGGTTTTATCTTCTGAGCTTTCGGACTTGTGCTGGAGCCTATCTTCAGGGAACTTTTCCCTAGCAGAGTTGTGCTGTTCTGTGTGGTTCTATCCAGCCATCAAAACACCCCAATCAATATCTAAAAAGCCACATACATTGGGGGCTATAAATACCACACACAGACAGCACACACTCTACTAGAAAGAAGTTGCCTGAAGTTCTCCAGCACGAATTCGAAAGCTCAGAAGACAAAACCTCTGGTCCCGGTGACCAACCCAGATTGAATCCTGCAATATTATCCTGGACACATACAATATATTCGCCTTCACCAATTTAAGGTTTTTGCTAATCTTTAGGAATGTTCAAGAAAGTGATGTAATTTAAGGTTCGATATCTTAAGAAATGCATGATTTCATCAACAGGCATATTGAGGAAATGTGTATGCAAACACATCACTTTACTAATTCTCTTAGAGTTTCCTTCTTATCAATGGATGGAAAATCAAGTCATAATATAAAAATGATTTCTTCATAGTAAAATCATGATAACATATGAATAGTTTATAGTTATATAGTTGTACTAACTACAATTTGATTGGGAGCTTCCCAAAGTTGCTTAATTGTTGGGCAGCTATTTAAACGTTTTTTTAAAAATAAAATACATAATGGTACAAAATATACAATTTTTTATTTATAATTTTAGGAAAGATGCAATAATAAAGAAGCTTTAAATCAGCATAAATGTTACTGCCATTTTTTTTCTTCAGGAAATCGAGACTACTCAGGAGTTAGCTTTATTTTCTAATATCGGCATCTTCTACTACTTAACTTGACAAAGAAAAAATGTTTTAAGCAAAACTGCATTTGTTAAATCAAGTGTTAAACTTTAGGTGTTTAGCCTTCCTTCAGAAATAAGAAACCTTGAGCTGTTGACAGGTATTTCAGGGTAACTGAGAAATTAATAATTACAGTGCCCATTTATCAGTCACCTTTGGAAAGGCGTTTTCAATAACACATTGCTTTATTCTTGGACAAAATCCAAGTTGCTTTGTGTTGACTCATTAAGTGGTGACAGGCTATCTCAAGCCATGTGCTAGTGAATTAGCATCAAGGTTAGTTTGATTTCCTGTGTGGTGTTCCTTTACAGTTCCATGGATTTATTCAACCAGGTATTCTATGCTTCTGAACTCTGATTTAACAAGATAATTCGTCAGGTCTTGAGAACTAAAGGGTGCATTACTTTTCCGGCCTGATGAATAGACATATTAATAAACAATCACAAAAATGTATTTAATTTTATATAAGTTGTCCCTCTTATCAAATCCTACCTTTGGCAGCAAATCATATAAACATCTGCCTGTCTGCTGATAGAGCACTTCTGCCTGTCTTTCATATTGGCTGGTTTCTGACTCTCTTCGCCCTGCATTCCAAATCTTGGAGGATTCCAGGGATCCTGTAGAATAATTCTGAGAATCTCCATAGATATTCAGGGACAAATGTTGGTGGGGCACCGAGGATGTCCAAGAGAAGGCAATAAGAAGAATTCCCAATGTGCAATTAGAATTCTATTTTGGGGAGGAGGGGAAGGGGGGAGTCCAAGAGTATTTACTGTAAAATTGCTAAAATTAAAATACCACAAAAAATTAATACTTTAAAATATAAGTAAGAAATCAGCAGTTGAAAAACCCCTTACACAGGACATTCTGTGCCCAATCTGGTATTCAGGTCCCCCTCTGACCACGATATGTAGTGAAGTCAAGGTGGCACAGTGGTTAGATTGCAGTATTGCAGAGTAATTCTGCTGACTGCCAGTGGTTCGATACTCACCAACTCAAGGTTGACTCATCCTTCCATCCCTCTGAGGGCGGTAAAATGAGGACCCAGATTATTGGGGGCAATAGGCTGACTCTGTAAACTTCTTAGAGAGGGTTGTAAAGCACTGTGAAGTGGTATATAAGTCTAAGTGCTATTGCTGTAATTAATTAAAAGAATAAGAATGATAAAGATAAGTTTGATGTAATATAAACTTTAAGTCTAGTTCAGCCCATTGCAGCCCACATCTGGTAGGTTAAAAAAAAAACAGTTCCAAATTTAACATTTGGCATCAAAGGAGCCCGGGAATTACCGCCACATGAATGTGGATACTCCTGTATCAGTTCAGTAACTAAATAAAATACCATAGGGTAACTTTTTTGCCTTGGAGCATGTTCAGGATTTTGAGAATAAATTATGAGTACCATCACAAGACAGCTATGACAGTGATTAATTTAAACACCAAAAAAATAATGCATGAATAGAGAAACTGGCAATCACCAAAGAAAATATCAGTGTACACATTAGTTCTAGGTTGTCTATCTAGGAATTAGGCTGTTAATTTGGAGGTGAGAAACCAAAAGAAAGTTGCTTATCTACGAAATCTGTAAATTGGCATATTTATTCCTCCTGTTTGGAAAATCTGTTATACATTCAAATGAAAGTGACAATCTGCCCTCACATTCCCTGAAGGAAAGATAGAAAGGATAATGGTAGAAATGATTAAAAAATAATTTAATGTAGAAGAGTTTTACTAGTGTAAATTGCCTATTGGCTTTATTTATTTATTTAACAAATATATGTGCCACCCATTTTGTCCAGGGACAATTCTGGGCAGCTTACAAACACATTAAAATATTAAAGCAAAAAATAATCACAGTAATAAATACTGTTAAAAAATGGGGAGAAGGGGAACACAAATCTCATGGGTAGAGATAAGGTCTTTCCTAACTGGATAGCCATCCCCAATTAACATCTCTGTTAGTAAATATATAATTAAAGCAGAGGTGGTATTCAGCAGGTTCTGACCAGTTCTGGAGAACCGGTAGCGAAAATTTTGAGTAGTTCAGAGAACTGGCAAATAACACCTCTGACTGGCCCCGCTCCCATCTATTCTCTGCCTCCTGAGTCCCAGCTGATTGGCTTGGTTTTCTTTGGTTGCCCTGCACTGGAGAAAGATGGAAAGCAGGTTAGTGGGGTAGGGAGGGAATGGAGATTTTACAGTAACCTTCCCCTGCCATGCCACCAAACCACGCCTACCAAGCCATGCCACGCCCACCAAGCCACGCCCACAGAACTGATAGTAAAAAAATTTAAATCCCACCACTGAATCAAAACATGGTGCCAAAAATGGCTCCAAATAATATCATGGTTCTGGGATATTTGCACACCCACATTGTTTGGGAAACAAGAGCATTACCGAAATCAAAATCTATGGATATATCTGCTACTTTGAAACAGAAATCCCCAATTCACCCCCCCAAAAAAAAATTGTCTACCAGAGCGATATTATCGAATTCTAAAAACACAGTGTGTTTTTACTGCATATGCAAATAATTTTCAAACATGCAAATTAGCTAATTATATCATTTACATAAAACACCCCACATAATCACTGCAACTTGGCAGCTATGAATTAAGTGAAGCTGGCTCCCTCTCTTTCCCCAGCTGTTATTTTTTATCTCCCTCTCGCCCGCATTCCTTTCATTGCAAACACATGACATATACATACACAACACTGCATCTTTGCAGTCGGCTGAGTCCTTTACCAGAAACTCCTTTTTGGGAAAAGAAGGAAATGTTTAGTTCCAAAGTTGACTGGGAAAACTCAAACTGAAAATAATGCCTTGCTCCTGTTTGAGGCCAGATGTAACTTTTTCTTTCTCCTCTTCTTTCACATCCCATCCTCCCCACTTCCCAGCCTCTGTTTTGTTGATCTGAGTGAATAGCTGCAGAGATCAAAGGGGCATAAGCATCTCTGCCAAGGTGGCAGGATGCAGAAGGGGCTGCTGATAATACAGTTGTTTAAATAATTGCCCAAGATTTTGGGGGGCAACATGATTAATGATAGTGGAAAGATGATGACCCAACAGCAGGGAAGAGCATCATATGATTGATGCAGAAAGCTGCATGAGGCCAAGCTTATCCGCTATGCATGGCAAGTCATAATTATTGGTTAAAGGATCCTTATTCTTCATACTTACTAGGAGAAGCTGAATGACAAAATATGTTCTGGGCAATGAAGTTTTCCATGCTGTATCTCAAGCCTCAGGTTCTTGATTTATAGGAAAAACTATCCAGCAAAACAAATAGGACTGCTACCAACATAACTGAGCTTTCTTTTAACAGCTGATGTTTTATTTAATATTTATGATACTCTACGTACTTTTTTTGTGGGGATGATGGATGAGAGAAATTGGGCCAAATGACATGGTTCCCTGACTTAACATACTTGAGGGTCAACAACTTTTTCCCCAGTGGGCACATTTGAAATTTTGCAAGCATCTTGTGAGCATTCTGACTGCTATAGGTTTTGTCCATTTCAAAAATGGCTATCTTAGTGGCACCCACAAACACAAATCAATCAATCAGTCAATCAATCAATCAAGTCACACATATTGCTGGGAAGCAGCCAGAGAGAATGACAGACCCACTGGGTTGGTCTAGAAGTTACCAGTTTGAACTTGGATTAAATATAAGCCATGGGGAGCCATAAATTAGGTTCTACAGGCCTAAAGGAAGCCAATCTACTCAGGACAAGAAGTTGCACAATCAAATTTAAAAAAAACTTGATTGAAACTTTTAAACAAATGTAAGGGATAAGTCAGCAGGCACATATTTATTTATTATTTATCTATGAATGTTCATGAGTATATCTGGATGTGATGGCTTGGCTACCCCAAAGCTGAAGAGAAATTTGGTCACTGATAGTACCAATCTTGAAAGAGGATTTCTGTATTTTATAACAATGCATCCAAATGGAACATGAAATGTGGAAAACATGAGCCAACCTTTAAAATGTCAGTGTAAAAACAGCATGCTATGTTAGTAAGCTTAAAATCAGCTTATTGGGACCCTTGAAGTCAGATGACTACAGGATAGGCTGTCAGCTTGTGAATCCTTACAAAGGAACAGAGTGACAATTATGTCCATCACTACATATATGTCATGCTTACATAACCCCCAAAATAAGTGGATCATATTAGAATTAAGCCAATGAATGTGAATGATTCAGTAGTAGAAAAAAATTAAAATAACATCAAAAGTTTCAAGAGATATTAAATAAAACATCTAGGAATGCATTGTATTATTAATACTTTTGGAATTACTTTACTAATGAGCAATTACTAATACGCTTGATATTTGGAAAAAAAATAGGAACCTGGAATTAGAAAAGAGGTAAATTGCATAAATGTAATAATGTAGGACAAAAGTTAACTAAATTTTATGAAGAAATTATTTGTCCATTGCTAACACTTGTTTCAAGTGACATAAATGCAAACCCTACTCCAGGACATCACTGTGTGGCAACACTGGAATCAAATTGACTACACAAAGGGGAATAGAAAACAAGGAAGTACAATCCAGTCAGCCAGGATATTTCCAGGGGCCCGATTGCTCAGACCCCCTGGGGAACGGGAGATGACAAGGGGGTCGGAGCGCGCCACAGCAGACAGGCAGCGAGGGCGCGCTCCCAATACAGAATATGGCCCCCTATAACCGCCAAATCTGCCTCTCCCGCTCACCGTATCAATAGATTTAATTTCGCCCTCCCCGGTGACCCCCCCCCCATCCTCAATACAGTCCTATCCGGATTCTGACTCTCCCGGCCACGCCCAACCCACGGCCTGGTTCCAGCCTCTGGCGAGTTGTCCCCCAACTCCCGCCCGGACTTTCCTAACCCCTTTAAAAACCTAGTTAAAAATTTATTAAGACACCCCTCCCTCCCACGCTTCCTACAACCCCACCATCTCTCCGGATCCCAAGATCCGTCCTTGAGATGGGCCTTCGAGAGAGCAGAGGGCCATTTCTGAGACAGGGGGGACACATTTCAGGGCCCAAAGATCGTTCATAGGATAAGATAGCATCCCGGCCTGAGTCCTCTTCTGTAACTGACCCCGACCAAGCTGGAAACCAGCCAGCCGGGGCCCGAGTCCAGATCGAGACCATTCAGAATACAACCGACTGGGTGGAAAGAAGAAAAAGGACTTCAACCGCGGTGGTAGTCCTCCAGACCGGGCTCCAGCTGAGGCGGCAGTTCTCCAACCCCAACTCCGATGGCAATCCTTCAGCCGTCTCGGCTCTAGCCACGGTGCCAACCGCGGGAGCGGTCTTCCAGCCCCGGCTCCAACCGCAGCAACAGTTCTCCAACCCCGGCTCCGATAGCGATGATGGTCCTCCAGCCGCCCCGGCCCTGGCCACAGTGGCCGTCCTCCAGCTGCTCGAACCGCGGCGGTAGTTCCAACTCCGGCTGGGGCCTCTGCAATAGCCTCAGCCCCAGCCCTGGCGGCAATCCTCCAGTCGTGCTGCAAACCACTGGACCTAGAGCCAGGCCCATCGCCGCGCCATGGCCCCAGGGGTCGATAATCCTCCAGCCATCCAGGATCTGCCAGCGGCGTAGCCGTCCTCTGGTCACTCCTCCAGCCGCTCGGACCGTAGCAATGACTTCAACTTCGGCTGGGGCCCTCGCAATGGCCCCAGCCCCAGCCCCAGCAGCCGTCTTCCGGTCGCGCCACGAGCTGCCAGGACCAGCACCAGGCCTGGCACCACACCATGGCCCCGGAGGTCAGCGATCTTCCAGCGGCCCCGGGAGTCGGCGGTCCTCCAGCCGCCCCGGCTCCGCCCGCGGCGGCCATCCTCCAGCCGCTCGAGCCACGGCACGAACTCCAACTTCGGCTGGGGCCTTTGCAACGGCCCCAGCCTCGGCCCCGGCGGCAGTCTCACAGCCACGCCGCCCCGGCTCTACCCGCGGCGGCCGCCCATCAGCTGCTCGAGCCGCGGCGCGCTCTCTGACTTGGGCTGGGGCCTTTGCAATGGTCCCAGCCCCAGCCCCGGCGGCAATCCCACAGCCACGCCGCCAGCCTCTAACCGCTCCAGCCGTCTGAAAACTCGGACTCCGCATGGCCACGCCGCCAGCCGCCAGCCGCCAACCGCGAGGTCGCACGGCTACGCCGCCAGCCGCCAGCCACCAGCCGCCGGGCACAGCGCCAGGCCCGGCGCCGCACCACGGCCTCGGGGGTCGCCCACCCCCCCACGGGTCCCTTCGCCACCCCTGCCACAGGTGAGGACCCGGGGGGGGGAACTCACCGCACCGAACGGCCGTCGCGGCAGAGCTCTTCGGGCCAACCACGTCCGGTCGCCATCTTGACTCTCTCTCTTCAAACCCTACTTCCTTCTTGTACTAGTTTACCAAGTTTATCTTTGCTTCACTGACTGTCCTTGGAAGATTATTGCCAGGGATAGGTTGAGAGGGTAGGCATTTCTCTATGCACTGCCAAAAGCCAGATTTGATTCAATATCACCTACTAAACTATCTAAAATATCTTGTTCAGCAACATTCCTTGGTGTTCTACTGAAAGTCAGAGCAGATTCTATGACCTTCAGCTATGCTCTTCCTTGTTTTATTGCCTTTGACAAACAGTGTGTAGATCTACTCATTTTGCCAGATTTCCAGATCTTGCATTTTTGCTGGCATTTTAATCTCAGCAGTATCTGTACTTTTCTGTTTGTGTTCATTGCAGAGTTTATTGTTACTGGATTCATGCCCATCAGCACTTATGATGATGACACTTTTGTTCTCCCACAGAAAAGTTTGTTTTGTCTTTTGACCTAATTTTAAAAAAGTGAAATTAGAACTGAGAACATTGACAGTAGTGAAGAAAACTTAGAAATATTGTGATGTGAAAATGAGTTTTCCAGAAATAATGCTAGTTGCAGAACATGGGGAAAGGACTAATATGAATTCTTAATATGAATAATTTGAGGCTTCATATTTCTTATTATGAATCATAAAGGGCTACAGAAATCTGAGTTATGTAAAGGCACTGTGACATGCAAAATTTAGGGGGGAAAACATATTTTGGTCACAAGAATGCTATCAGAATATTCTTTCCAGTGAAGAGTAGAATCAAGATATAGGAGCTATCCTGTTTTCCATAAATTTTCTGAAGGACACAATACTTAATATGTATTCTTCCCACCAGCCAATGTTTCCAGTTCTGTTCCCTTCTCACAATCTGCTGAGCCTTAGCTGCTCAAATACATGTCAATGTGATCCACACAACTAAATAATGTTTTATTAGATTACTTGTCAATTAATTCTTATCAACGATATGATAGGTGTGATATTAAAAGCAAATATGGATTACCAATACAATATTAGATTCCCACTCCTCAAGAGCATCACAGTAGACATAGACTGATAGGTCATTGGATTTTGAGAATTTTCCTTGCAAAAAATTAGTATCTGAAACCAGAGTTGGACTGGACAATCTTTCAAACAGAGAACTTGCTCTGTGAAACATTAGAATTATTATTACAAGAAAATTTTGGCTCTGTTCTTCTGATCCTTGATTTTGTCCTGGTGTAAGTCAAGAACAGGAATCAGATAGGAAAACTATTGTTTGGCCTTTAAACATGGCCAAATTACAAATCTCAACAAGTTTGGAGATTGTTAACTGAAGTTCTTGGGAACTGTACGACAGCAACTTCTAAAGTCTCCAAATTTTCTCATGCATTAACAATGGAGCTGTAATCATTTTCAACCAAAACAGCCTACCAGGGATGGGAGCTCTGCATAGTAAATCTTCATGCTTGTGCAGAGGATTGTGACTTTATTCAGAAGGGCATGAATTTGAACCTTTCTTGACAATGTTTCAGACCTGAATGAAAAAGAATGGAGGCAGAGTTTCTTCCACACATTTATTTTTCCTCAAACCTTGAAGAAAATTTGGCCTCTCCAGATGGAGTCTCAGTGCAGGGTCTGCTTTGTTTCATAGTATCATAAGATGAAGCTGCCATACTTGACAAAAAAGGCCTTGACAGCTCATAATATGGTTTGGGGAAAAACAAATCAAAATAAAAAAACTTTATTCTTTTATTACTCTCTACTGTTGAACACTAGTAGCCCCTGAAGAGAAGTGGGGAAAAATTCCCATCATTTACAAGCCTACCTCCAACAGTTGCTTAGCAAAAAAGAGTGAAGCCTAGTAGGATGGATTTGTTACTATTATTTGTGTTTACTGATATGTGCAGTACTTGTTTTGTGCAGCATTTATTTTGTTTTGTGCAGCATTTGGTTTTGATGGAATTGGGAAACTGTATTAAATAAATAAATGAAATATGAAATATCATATTTGATATAAAATTCGATATGAAATACCCTATATACATGTATTTATTTATTTATTTATTATATTTATATACATAGACAGTATAATAATTATTTTTTTGAAAAATAAAACCCTGGAAGTCAAGCTCCTGGTTAGAAGTAGATAGTGTTCTTCTTTGTTTTGCTACTATTTTGTAAAAGCCAGCTGTGGCATTTGCATGGAAACATCACAACACCTGTGACATCACTTACCTCCCTAGACATGATGGCAAAGTTGTTAATCTAGATTGCACCTTCTAATGTGTTTAGTGACTTTTGCCCCAAGGGAACTTCTCTTCCTCAAAAGATGTACACTACAGCAAAAGAGTATTGGCAAATCAATGTGAGTACTTAGCACATTACCTTTGACACATTCTGCTGAGGTGCTCCATGTCAAAGAAAATTACCTGTTGACCCTTGACTGAAATGCGATTCCCATTCTTACCTGGTAGAATATAAAATAGTGTGTAAAATCTTATTTAAACAAAGCTGTCCCACCGGAGACTCATTTCCTATCACACTCACTTCCTACTCATCAACAACTAGTTCTGGCATTTTCATTAAAGAGGATATTATTTGAGGGGCTGCCACAGAGAAAAGGTGGTCAACCTATTTTCCAAAGCAATAGAAGGCAAGGCAAGAAACAATGGATGGAAACTAATCAAAGCGAAAAAAAAACAAAGAACTAAGGATAAATTTCCTAATAGAACAATTAACCAGTAGAATGGCTTATCTTCAGAAATTGTGGGTGCTCCATTACTGGAGGTTTTTAAAAAGAGACTGGACAGCCAATTGTCTGGCATGGTATAAAGTCTCCTGCTTGAGCAGAGAGTTGGACTAGAAGACCTCAAAGGCATCTTCCTATTCTGTTATTCATACACACCAAGTGAGTATCCACTGGGCCAGACCCTACTTATTATTCCCTGATTAAAGTATAAATCTTCAATATAGAAAGCATGATCAGGTGAGGAAATGTCTTTCTAAGGCAAGCAAATTTTATTTTTCTTTGGGAAAAATATCTACCTCAAGAAGGACATGGGTGGTGTTCTCTGAAGCACACTATACAGTACTAGGAAACAGATATTTTTAAAAGGCCCATGTAGATTAAATTTGAGAAGTAATTAATCCCGACCTGTCAAAGGCAGCTTTTAATTTAGCCCTTCAGATATGTGCAACATTCAGGATTGTCCTCCAGGATGAACTAGGGTGGTGGGACAGAAGTGTCTGCAAGGGAGGATTAAAAAAAAGTGAGGATGATAGCTATGACCATGCAACTGAAGCCCCATCTTCCCTTTTTACCTGCATCACACTTGCAATGCATGTCAAAAAGTGTGGGGCTTCACTACATGGTCACAGCTGCCATTTTGACTCTTCTGATCTTCCCACTGCTCCAGGTAAAAAATAAAGTATGCTTTCACAATAACATATACTAAGCCTCTAGTATCTGGTACCCTGGAAATCCCCAACTAGCAAGATAATGCCATATATCCCAACAATATTTACTAGATGAAATTACCCATGAAAGGTTTGCAATGCTATTCTAATCATAGGATGTCTGTTCTAGGTATTAGGCATTTCTTTCTAGGCTGTTGATTAGCTTTCTTTGCCAATTTTTAAAATATAAAAAAATGCAAATTGTTGTAAGCAAACATCCCCAAAAGTTATTGGCTCCTAAAACCAAAGACTTTATTATCTAGGAGAGTTGGCAAATATAGTTCATGTGCAGCTTCTTTGGACTTGGCTATTCATCACAGGATACTTTGGGGAGTTACATTTCCTAGGGTACCTACATGGACAATGAGAAAACGTAACGGCCACAGAAAATGAGCTGAATGAATTTCTTAACATTTTGCACATGTGCAAATACTGACATGAGCTCTGAGGCAGATGGTTTGATAACTGTGGCCTGAATATTTGAGCAGTCTGCACAATGTCCATCTTAATACAGCAGCACAAGAGGTCAACATGAACAGGATAAATCATCAGTTGCAAAAGAGATGCCATGATTTTAGCTTCACTACTGATCTGTCAAGCTACTTTATAACATTTGTTGCTCAGCACAGAGGCACATTATTCTTCCAGCCAGCTGGGCTATTAATAACTAAAGCATTAATATCTTGGAGGTTCATTTCATAATAGAGGGGGGAAATTACCCTTTAAGTTATTGCATCTAAGTCCATCAGTTATCTTGAACAGGTAAAGATAAATGTAATGCATTTTCAGAGATATTTCACTGTTCCCCCCTCTCCAAAGGAATTAAAATACAGGTAACCCTCGACTTACGACCACAACAGAGCCCAAAATTTCTGTTGTTAAGTGAGACATTTTTAAAGTTTTGCCCTATTTTATGACCTTTCTTGCCTCAGTTGTTAAGTGAATCACTGCAGTTGATAAGTTGGTACATGAACCCGGCTTCCCCATTGACTGCTTGTTGGAAGGTCGCAAAATGGGTCACATGACCTTGGGACACAGCAGAACCTGTTACCAAGCACCTGAATTTTGATCACATGATCATGGGGATGCTGCAAAGGTCATAAGTGTGGAAAGCAGTCATAAGTCACTTTTTTCAATATCACTGTAGCTTTGAACGGTCACTAAATGAACTGTTGTAAGTCAAGGACTACCTGTATCTTTGAGAAACATGCTTCATTTAATCCAGCAGTGAGATACAAAAGTGAAAAACCCAAGAGGTTTATTTTAATTTATTTTATTTTGCTAAGGGTTTCCAAGTTCCTGGTGATCTTTTAGGTTTGGAGCTAGTGACATAACGAGGTTTGAGGATCTCCCAAGAAGAGGTTCGCCCATCCACTTACCCACCTCCATCCTTAAGGACAGATTTCATGTTTTGCCTGTTTTTGTTTTGTTTTTTGCTTGACATAATGATTAAAATCTCATGTCAAAAAAGTTTTTGCCTGGTGCAAACATAATCGATTGGTGCAATTTCCATATGATTATAGTATAAGCACATAAATTGGCTGAAGTAACTGTCAACCATCTATCTATAATCCTAATCCTGTCCAATTGGGTGTGGAAAAAAGGACGAGACAGCCAAAAGAAGTGCACCTAAAGGATTAGTGCATAAAACTCATTAATGGGCAAAGCCTTTTCGACTTGAAATAAAGGAACAAAAGTCCATGTTTTAAATGGACAGTATCTCTCTCTGTGAAAAAAACTAGGGGACACAAAAATCTCATTTTATTGGTCTTGCAGGTGTCCCCTTTGTTCGTTATCACTTCCTAAGATTGAAGATGAGAAATCAATGCAGGTGTGAACCCTAAAGTGGGTATATTGCCATTCAGACTCAAGGACTTCCAACACTCGCACCCTCTCCTCAATGGTTGAATTCTGGTTAAAATATCTTTGAACCTAAATAGGTCAGGGGTTTTTTTTCCCTGCTAAGGATGAAAAAGCAGCAGTGTCCGAAGATCCCTTTGAATTTAGGCGCGCTTTCTCCTGCTTGACGTGAGGAGATGCTTCGCTTTCTGCCGAGCCGGCAGTCGGGTTTGCTTGAGCGAGTTCTTTGGGCCGATTCCCTGAAGTCCCGTCCTGACGACTCTGAAGCACCAATCGTTTAGGTGCACTTCTTTCCCGCGAAAGTCTGCTTGCCGCGTTTCGGCGGCAAATTCCATCGGATTCGCATCAGGATTGAGGGCTGCTCGCCTCGCGCCTTTGAAGTAGTACAGCGGCGCCCTCCTGTGGCCCAGCGCGGTTACCGCACCACGCCGCCTTTCCCGGACAGGAAAGTCCCGGCGTCTCCTCGCGAACGTCCCTAAATCACTCGATTCCTCCGGGGCGGCTCTTCGGCGTTCGCAAAGACAAAGGCCGGCCTAAGACCTCCTCTTCGTTAAGCTGGGGGGCAAAAAAAAAATTATAATCTCTGAATGGATCACTAGTACCTGTCTCGTTCGCATTCTAGAATTGCACGCGCGCCCTTTCACAAAAGCCCAAAGCCAAGCGGCTCTCGAGTTAATCTTATCTCCCCCTACCCAGGTCGCCAGAGGATTTCGCCCCCCCCCCCCCATTTAGGTGGGACAAGAAGAAAAAATAAAGAAGTGGAGGAAAGATGGGAAGATTGGGTTCATAGGACAAAAAGGCTTCAGAAAGGTTGAGAAGGGACCAGGATGATGGCTCCATAGGTCAGTGGTTAGAACACGAGCGTAGTAAGTCGGGTCCCCTCGGGGTTTGTTTCAGTGATAAAAAAGGAAACAAGGAAAGGTCCACAATGGAGAATAGAATAGAAATAAGAATTAGTAGAATTAGAATAATAATAATAATAGCTTTATTGTCACTTTGAATGTACACTAATCATCATATATTAAAATGGGTTTTTTTGGCATACAGCTCTCAAAGGGTAATATACACTAAATAAACAAATGCAAAAATATAAAGAAATGAAAAATAAAGAAATAAATATGCATATACCCACATACCCACATATATTATCTGACACAGAGAAACAACAGTCTAGTTTGGATGTATACGTGTCCATGGCGAGAAAAATGAATCTTGCGAGTTTACCAGACGGATGACATAGGGAACAAAGCTGTTACAGAATGGGGTAGTCCTGCTAGAAATACTTTCAAACCTCCTCCCAGAGGTGAGCCACAGAAACAGACCGTGAAGTGAGTGTACAAGGCTCTATTGTAGGGATTCCAACCTTGGCTTCGAACTTCAGCAGGGGAATTCTGGGAGTTGAAATTTACAAGTCTTAAAAGTGGCCAGGCTAGATATTTCTGCTCAACAGCTGCATTCAATGTAAAAGAAGAATGGAGGAGTAACACACTGGGTGACTTGAAAGCCTCCTTTGCAAGGCCAGATGCTGAAGGGGAACTCCCACTTACATTGGAGGGTGGTATAAAAAGGATGGCCTCAGCCAGTTCTTGAGTATTGAAGATTTGTCCTGAAATGAATACAAACTCCAGCTCCTTTGTAGTGCATTGATGGTTTATTGATTAGATCAGCAAACAACAAATACTCTTATCTGATAAGCCAGGCAAGGTTAGCATTGGGTTTGAGTTTGCTCCCTTTCCTTTTATTACCATTATCATGAGACACATCCCACCACACCCAAACCTATATGCAGTTCTAGTTCTGGCCACACCTAACCCTAAATACTATTATCCCTAAATACTATTAATCCTATAAAATGTCTACATCCCTAACCTATTCCGACCCTCACTAACTGATCCGCACCTGGTGCCACCTCCACCATGTTTAACCGAAGGCTTAAGTACCACCTATATGTGCCCCAACCCCTCTAATAATATGCACCACATCAATGCATGAAAAGAGCCATCTCCAGCCCCTCAGTTGCTTCAGACTCCATCCTGCAGCCCTGTAGTTGCTTCAGAATCCATCTCCCAGCCCCACGGTTGCTTCAGAATCCATCCTAAAGCAACTCTCAACACCATCAGCCAGCACACAAGCAGAAATACAGATCCGGCAGCAGCAGAGATAAGGTGACATTTTCCACAGCCAGCTGACTTGGTGCAAGGCGTGTTCGGAGCTGATGGGTTCATAGCGAACTCAGAACCTGACAGATGGAGTCATGTGATAAGAGAGGCCTACAGTTAGACACCATGGAACTATTTCTTTCATGATAGGATAATTTTGTAATAATAATAGTAATAATGGCAGTAATTGCAGCTACCATTCAGTTCATATAGGAGAAGAAGACCATAACCCTCACATCTTATTGTGGGCATTTCTGCAGGGAGGGATGCAGAACTAGATAGGGCTCACTTTTTAATGTTTCCCACAGTTGAAGTCAACTGTGGCTCAGATTGTATTCATAAAATACTGTTTTGTGAGTACAAATTGCCAAGCCAACAATAATAATATATAATAATTGGGTATAAATGTTGCTTAGGTTCACTGATTGTGCTACCACGTGATTGATGGATTATATGCCATCGAGTAATTGTTGACTGTTAGCTACTACATAAACAGATTTTCTCCATTCTGATTTGCCCTAGCTTAGTTTTTCAGGTCTTCCAACAGTGCACACATTGCCAGTCTTAAGACTCCTCATGAGTGTATATTAAAACATGCTTATTGCCTTGATGTTTACTACTAACTAGCAGTTTTTCCTGGGATATTGTAGAAATATCTTATGAGCTTGACAATCAGTTTTCTCCAGTCTTTCTTCTTCTATTTATTTTAACAATTCCAGTTGTTTTTCCTGGTCCCTCACCTGCTCACATCCCTTTCCTTAAGATGTGTACAGTATGTGTTTCACCAGAAACTCATCTTTCTCAAAAGCATGAATATTGACTGTCACAATATTTGCATTTTCTGCACTTTAAATGTGCTTAGGAGGCAACTTTGGACCTAAATTATAAAGTAATTACACTACAATTTTGTTGGATTGAAAGCCACACATTTTCCCCAATGGATTTATTGTTTTTGACAGAAAAATCAAAGAGCGCTATTATATGCACTCAATAAAGCATTTTTGTTCTCCATAGCTGGGTTTACATATTTTACTAAGTCAAAAACTATGATTTGCAAATCATGCTGAATCAAAACTAATCCAACCATTGTTTGGCTTAGTGCAATATAAAAACTTGGCCAAAATCGGTTAACTTTTGGGTCTTTGTGGTACCATGGTGATAATGTGCCTGGAGCCAACTAAATTCCATTTCCTACTATATTTTATTATTTTAACTAAATGATATGCTAGCATTTTGCAAAATAATGCACTGTGTTTTTCCATAAATATTTTCAACCTACTAAACAAACTTTTAGTTTATGGTTTTAGTATGTATTTCTTTATTCTAATATGTGAAGTATAAGTTATAACAGAATTAAAAGTTTGCAACCCTAACCCATAGGTTCAAGGGCAGCTGTATTTCTACCTTTCCTGCCTTATTTTGTACAACATTGCTGAGCTAACCTAATACAGATTTTGGATATTCTAATATTTTGCCAATATTAGATTGAGACTGTAGATGGTGCAACAGATTTAGTTTTTTAAAAAGATATTAGACAGAATGCAGGTTGAGACTCAGAAGTATCTCAGTGATAGAAAATAGCAAAAAAAGTTTAAATTAATGATATGCTAAATATATGTCAGAAAAACAATGGATGATTACATTTCTCTCTCCTAGCTAAACATTTTGATATCTTCATGGTGGCAAAATTCTAGGAAATCTTCTCTTTCTCTTATCTCTCTCCGAAATTCATCAGTCATTCAAGATTTCATTTCAACTTTAGATTTGGCTATACTTCTGATTTTTTTTCTTCTCAATTTGCAGATGGATATATTTACATCCTTTGTAGTCAGGAAAGGTGGTTCTTCAGTGAATAATAATCAGAAAGGTAGGATTGGCTGCAGCTTCTAAGTGAACAGACCCAACACATCAAGACTTGCTGCTGTGTATTATGCTGAATAACCAGTCTGTTGCACTGTTTGGTTGGACTTGTCTCTATTATAGTTTATTATGGTTAAATTATACTGTGGCAACACCAAACTTCTTTTATGGCCTAATGATGTTGTTGTTGCCTTGGCGTCAAGAACAGTGAAAAAACCTTTAGAAGATATTAAGAATAGCATATGAATTTTAAATAGGAATTTCCCCCTTAAAATTAACACCGTCTGCCACAGTTTCAAGATGTGAAAAATGTGTTCTACTTTGCAACCTATTAAGTTAGAGGTGAAGCCAGGAGACCCATTATATGTGCGAGATTAGAGCTGTGTTGTGGGGAGGAGGTTTGTTGCAACTCTGGTCACTAGCAAAACCACCTCAGTCATTTCTTTCCTATTGTTATCCTAGTAGCACTTTGAATCCTTTTGTATCATTCACACAACTCTCCCTATTTTTAACACTAGCTTCCCTCTAGTCTATCAACAAGGTAGAGGAGAGTCATCCTCTATGAATGCCATTACACTTCAAGAATATTCTGAAATGGCTTCATAAGTTAGACCACACTAAGAAACTAGCACCAGTTAGTTATGGATATGTTTATTGTTATCTGAATGTGCTCCCCTTCCCCCAGCCTTTATTCAAGTTATTTTCTTAGTAAGCTAGAAAAAAGTGGAATAGATAGCACCACCACTAGATGGATTCACAACTGGCTGGCAAACCATACTCAATGAGTAGTTCTTAATGGGTCTAAGTCTAAATGGAGAAAAGTAAGCAGTGGGATGCCACAAGGTTCCGTCTTAGGCCCAGTACTCTTCAATATCTTCATTAACAACTTAGATGGGGGAATAAAAGGGGAACTTATCAAATTTGCAGATGATACTAAGCTGGCAGGAATAGCTAACACCCAAGAAGATAGGCTCAAGATCCAGATGGATCTTGACAGACTAGAATACTGGGCCATATCTAACAAAATGAAATTCAATATAGAGAAAAGAAAAAACAAGAAAAAACAAAAGTACACATATAGACTGGGTGAAACCAGGCTCAATAGCACTAACTGTGAGAGGGATCTTGGACTCTTAGTGGACAACCAGCTAAATATGAGCCAGCAGTATGCAGCAGCAGCCAAAAAAGCTAATGCAATCCTAACAGAGGGATACAGTCAAGATCAAGGGAAGTACTAATACCACTCTATAAAGCCTTAGTAAGACTACACCTAGAGTGCTATATCCAGTTTTGTCCACCACATTATAAAAAAGATGTTGAGACTCTAGAAAAACTACAGAGAAGAGCAACCAGGCTGATTAGGGGACTGGTGGCTAATGGTGTCTAAAACATACTATGAACGGTTGCAGGAACTGGGCATGGCTAGTCTAATAAAGAGAAGGACCAGGGGAGACATGATAGCAGTCTTCCAATATCTGAGGGGCTGCCACAGAAAGGAAGAGGTCAAGCTATTTTCTAAAGCTCCTATAGGCCAGACAAGGAATAATGGATGGAAACTGAACAAGGAGAGATTTAATCTGGAAATAAGGAGAAACTTTCTGACAGTGAGAACAATCAACCAATGGAACAACTTGCCCTCAGAAGTTATGGGAGCACCATCACTTGAGACCTTCAAGAAGAGATTGGACTGCCATTTGTCAGAAATGGTGTAGGGTCTCCCACTTGAGCGGGGGGTAGGACTAAATGACCTATAAGGTCCCTTCCAAATCTAATTATCTGTTATCAGTTATTTTCTTGGCCTGGGTTCAAGTTCTATGATCTGATCATTGTCTTGGTAGAGGTTCTTCCTCCTGTTCTTGCACGCCATTCCTAGTGCCCACTAGGAATGTTTGTGTCAGTATTATTTTATTTGGGAAAGAAGTGAAGATCTGTTTCCACTATTTTCACTTAAAGTATTTAAATTTAGATGCAGTGCCCTCACTTTTCTCAGTGTCTTGCAAAGACAATGCTCAAATAAACTTTTGTTGGTTATGTATACCATTTAACTAGTGGTGGTATTCAAATTTTGATAGGGTTGGGGTGGCTTGGTAGGTGTGGTGTGGCTTGGTGGGCGTGGCAAGGGAAAGATACTGTAAAGGTGGTATTTTCCGGTTCTCCAAACTATTCAAAATTTGTGCTACCGGTTCTCCAGAACCGTGTCAGAACTGGCTGAATACCACCTCTGCATTTAACCATTTCTCCTGTCTCCATTTCAATTAGGCCCATAAATAAAAGAGAAATTGCCTAATAGTTTTACTCCCTCTCTCTCTCTCTCTCCCTTTCTCTCTGTCTTCCCCCCCCCCCCCCCCAAGGACGTCCTCATTGCATAGTCAGGTCTGGTTCTGCTTCCTTGCTCTTTGGGGTCTTTCCATGTTTTTCTAGTTCACAATACTTTCAATTAAGAAGATCCCTCCTGAGATATAAAAGGAACAGTAAAAACTAGATTGGAGAAGCCAAGGCAGAATTTTCAAGTCAGACTCTTTTCCCTTTCAGTGTCCTTATCCACGGAGAGACTTTTTGTTTCCTCTTACTGTTATATCCCTACTGCTCTTTTATATTAAAATTTGCATTAATTTCAGTGGGGCTCAGAAAGAAGGATATAGATAATAATGTAATGCAATCAGACAATTAGTCTCTAAAAATAGCTTGGTAAAGGTCCATGAGAGTCATAAATCCTATTAAAAAGAAAAAAAATTGTTGAAATGTTTTTTAAGTCTTCTTTCAATTTTCTTAAAGCAAAAGTCTTTGAATCCTTATCTAGGAATAAATCATATTAAATAATGTGCAATGTAATACAAATAAGATTGTGCTGCAAATTCTCCAAGCAGTTTAGCTATTTTTATTTACGCACAGAATTTGCAGTACATGCATTCATAGTGAAGTCCACAGGCATTGGTTAGGTGCACAAATCATGATAGCCAAAGATGCTAAACTATGATCTGTTAATTGAAACCAGAATTCAAGCAAAGTGAAAAAATAATCCACATTATGGCCTGGTCTGTTTCATGAAGCAGTGTTCAGGTCTGTTGCTGCTGCATTACTCTGCGCTTTGAAAATAGGATGTGCAGAAGAGCCAAGAATATGTGAAATAATTTTATACGTTTGCTTTTTTTTTTGTATTGCTGAAAGTAGACATCATCTCGTGTTTATGTTAAAGGTGGCATGTTTATGTTACTAAAGATGGCATTATATCAAGATTTATAAGGATTCAGTTGGATCTACAGATTTTATTTTTGTTTAAACATGCATAGGAAAGGATTATACCGTAGCTTCTAAAAAGTCCCTTTTCAGTTAGTGCTAATCTTTTAATTCATTGTTTTGAACCACTGGAACTGTGCTTGCATGTGATCAAACATAGAAAATAATCTGGTCCTTTAAGGATATAATATGAAACCAAATCATTTTGCCAATGGCTACATTATGCATTTAATTTGATTCTTTTTTGTATCTGTAACACACAGCAGAAATGAGTGAATATAGTAATTGCACTGTAAGAAAAAAAACTGTAGGGTAAATAGTAAATGGGATGAAAATGCATAGCATATATTGCATTATTACAAGAACATATATGAATGCTTTAAAGAATAATTCCAGTGTGCTTTAAAGAATAATTCCAGTGTATCTGGAAGTGATATACATTGTTGATATTTATTGAAAAAAATGAGCTTGAAGGGATAAATGGAACCCACAGTATCAAAATATATTGTATGCTTCTTCATGAAAAGAAAAGGTTGTGAGGAATTTCAAAAGCTAAATGTGTTATTTCAGAGAATAAATTTGCGGGAACAGATAGATAGCATAGATTAGCCGAGGGGTAGGCTTCAAAAATTTTAGCAACTGGTTCTCTGCCCCGTTGTTGGGTGGGTGTGGCCATGGTGGGCGTGGCCTAGTTGGCATCCTGCACCATGGCCCTCCCTGAGCCTCCGCATGGGCCCTGCACTTATTTGGCATCCAAAATGGGCCACGTGGGACTCCTGGGAGGGGCAGGGTGGGGTGGACAGGACCAGCCATAAAATTAGCTACTGGTTAGCTATGGGTTTGCCTGAACTGGGGCGAACTGGTAGCAGCCCACCCTTGGATTAGCCTGATTTTCTTAGTGGAAGGAAGTATTACACATAGAATAACAGAGTTGGAAGGGACCTTGGAGGTCATCTAGTCCAACCCCCTGCTCGAGCAGGAGAGTCTATTCCAAATATTAGCCTCTATCTAGGATCAAACTCACAGGTGAGGTGAGAACTACACCACTGTAATACCAATCTTGCTTCTGCAATTCTGTATCTTATAGTAGTCTTATCACAGGAATTTCTACTAATTAGGACAGATAATACTTGCTATCTTAATTATGGGTTTTAATAAATTTTAAGATTTTATACTTTTAATGTTGTGATCTACCCAGATTATGCTTTAAAATGTGTGGCTAGTCCAATCTCTTTTTAAATGAAGGGTGATAGAAAAAATATCAGTTTTCTGAAAATTATTATTTACAATATTATCTTTAAATCCTGGGTCCAAGCAAGTCAGAAAAGATCTTACCTAAAACTAATCCAATGCTTAGATGCTCATTTTCTCCTTAAAATTTGTGAACATGGGGACAAACAAGCTTATATTCTATTTTTAAAGGTGTGTTATTGGTGACTTCAGCTGTTGAAAGGTTAAGTCACCAAGTCTGTTACTCAAAAATCTCCAGTCTCCCTAAACATTTAGAAAAATCACATATACTGTTGATGTTGGACAACATGATGTGGTTTATAAACTGCTTTAAGAGCTCCTTATATCAATAAAGTGTTTGGTTGATTATATGCTGTCAAATCAATGCCAACTCTAGGAAGAGGGTCTTCTCCATTGCTGCCCCTGCATTGTGGAACATTCTGTCCTCAGAGGTGAGAAAAGTTCCCAATCTCTTGACCTTCCTCAAAGGGGCCAGAACTCAGCTGTGCAGCCTTATAAGTGGGACACATAGACACACACAACCATGGGACTGGCTGGCCCCTTGAGAACCCATATATTAACAACTACTAATCCCTGATCTTGGAATTTTTTTTACCTTTTGAGGTTTTATAATGTTATTTCTATAATTTTAAAACTTGTTAATCTTAAATTATTCTGATTTTAATGTTAACTTTATTGATTATATTGTACACCACCCATAGCTCCTCTCTGAGGGTGATAGGCAGTTAATATGAAATATAAATAATTAAGACAGTCTTAGCAACCACATGCATTTTCTCCAAGATGATCTGTCCCTAACTTGGCCTTCAAGTCTTCCCAAAATGGTCTCCTTGCCACTGTAATAGAGCCCATCCACTATGCTGGTGATTCATTCTCTTCTCTTACCTTCAGACTTTCCCAGCATCTTAAGTAGGAGCCAATCATCAGATTGTCATATAGGATAGTTTTGTACATATGAGACTGTTTTCTTAAAGGCTCTATCCATTATCTATAATACTTTCTGCAAAGCTTTAATATTCTGTAATTCAAGCTTAAGGAGACTTAGAAGAACTCTTTAACCATTTGCCAGCATTCACTGTGGAGTTCTTATTTCTGCCAGGATGGATTATGAAGGTGCAGACTACTTTTCCAGTGTTTTTTCTTTGAAACTCACTAACAGTGTCTTATCTAGAGTATTATGCAGAATTGTACAAGACTGCAAGGTATTATATAATACAACCCAATGCATTACATACTATATGTACAGTATTTGTTTATCTGGATTCCAGGACACAAGAGCATTAAGGCAAAACCAAACAGATGCAGCTGTTTCTGACATATCCCAAAAGGAATGGAGCTAATAAGATACAATCATCTTCCCAAACCATTAATGTTGAAATCAGAGGATTAAAACAAAATTAAATTCATTTACAAATGAGTACAACAGAAGATGCCAGTTAATTATATTAACTTCATCATTAAGAAATCTGTAAAGGAGAATTTTAGAAGATTGTGTAGCTCTGACAATCTCACATGGCTATAACAATCTATTAACTTCATGTTTGGCCATGAAATTCTGATCAAATGGACACCTGATCTGGTAGGATTTTTCTGATGGTTTAGATCGGGGTCCCCAACTGCCTGTTTGGAACTGGCCGCGCAGTTGGAAGTAAATGGCGGATGAGCGAGCAAAACAAAAATTATCCCCCCCCCCGTCCCAGTCCAAGGGAAAATTAGCTTCCAAAAAAACAGTCCCTAATACCAAAAAGTTAGGAACTGCTGATTTAGATGCTTAAGAATAGCCTCAAGAAACAGATGCGTCAGTCAAAAGATTAAAAAAAAACATAAATATATATTTATGCTTGCCTGGTTTCTTCTTGTTGTAGACTGCAGTAAACATATTAATCTCAATAAGAATATTTTAAATCTTATGGAAAGCCAAAATAGAACAAACAGGGTTTTGATTTTTAAATCAACCCAAACTTAAAAAGAAAAGAAATAAAAACACATCTCAGTTTCCAATTTTCACAGGTGGAAAAGTTTATTTGGATTGGATGCAGTTTAGCAAAAAAGATAGTTGAATTCTCTGGTTTTGCTTCAGAATAATTTGCTGCTCTTTCTTTTTAATTCACTGATTTCTGAAAAGGTTCCCATTTTATTTATTTATTTATTTATTTTGCTCAGAGGAAAAAAAAGAATAATCTTCTTGAGAATTTGAATCACGTTCACATGGTACAGCTTTCTGCTCCAAACTCACGAGACCTTCCCTGGATTGGGATATTCGGAAAAGCTATCATCAGAAGTCCTTGTCAATCACCAGCCCTGAACCTTGCAATTGTGCTTGTATCAGATATGATAGGACTTGTAATCCACCTCTCTGGAAGACAAAAGATGAAAGAATGTTTTCACATATGTAGGTAGACATCTTTATTGTGCTTTAAGTGGTAATTTCATTGTATTTTCTGATTTGCTTTGTAGGCTGCTTGCTTCAGCTTCCAGAAATATTTATATATTTGTGGAGTTTATCAGAAGAAGATCAATCATGTTTGTCATAGTAAATAAAATAGGCAAGAAAATCTGTAGTATGATGACCTATTTTAGTGTGGAAGTTCTGGTGAATGTTTAAGCCAGTCAATTATGCCTTTTCCCTAGAAATGTTATCCCATTCTCCCCTCTTCAAGTTTTCTGCCCTCCCTCAAATCTCCACATGATCAATCTATTGTTTGGGATTAGGAGTCCATTATACCCCCAGGTGACATCTCCATTCAGGAAATGTGGTTCTGTCTTAGTTGCATGTGTAAGAGAGATGTGGAAGAGAGTGTTACCATTGCAAAAACAAGAAAAAAAAGTCTTATTTTAATCTTGATCAAATAAACCAATGATTTGTATTTCCCTTTTAATTTTTAATACTTCAATTGCTTTCTTTTGTACATCCAATATTGTCAATAAGTTTTTTGCTACCATTTGTATGATACACCACACTATTACTTACATTATTTATAGATAAGAGATGTGATATGGGAAGAACAGGTCATTTGTTGTATTTTAAGAGAAAGTGATAAAGATGGGCAGTCAAATATGTGTATGTGTGTGTGTGTATACACCATGTTTCCCTGAAATAAGACCTGATCTTATTTTCTTTTGACAACCCCCCATGAAAAAATGGCTAGGGCTTCTTTTTGGGAGTCTGACTCACCTCGTGGCAGTGGCACTGACAGCCCCGTCCAGCAGGAGTCTGCAGTCGGATCACTTCTGTGGCTGCTTGCCTCTGTTTCACTATCAGAGCCTTCTGGAAAGCCCTCCGCAGCTGAGAAATGGGCTCTGGCTTGATGCATGCATTGCCCTCTGGCTTCTGTTTTTCTGTTTCTGTTATTGACTGCAGAAGGTTTTCCTGAAGGTCTTTGATGGTGAAACAAAGGCTGGGGGCGATGCACACATCAATCTGGACCTCGATTCTTAGTTGCAGAGGGCTTTCTGGAAGGCCTCAGATGGCGAAATGGAGGCCCGGGGTGAAAAATGCAAGCGGCAACAAATGGAGGCCCGGGGTGAAATATGCAAGCAGCAACAAGCGGCCGCAGAAGAAGTGGGCCTGCAAGGCGAGGCAGGTGTCAGAGTATGCGAAGCCAGATAAGTAGGACAGCTCCACTCCCATTCCTATCCTCGTCCTATCCTCTGTGCCCCATGGTGGACAGGATCTTAATGAAGACATGGCGCAGTTGGGGGTTTTAATTATGCTGATTTTAAGGGTTCTTTTAAATTGTTTAAATTTTTGACTAAATTTCTAATGGGGTTAGGGAGGGGGAAACTATTATTGGGGTTAGGGAGGGGAGCAGACTGGGTTTGGGGGACAACCCGCCTGGGAAAAAGGCCGGACTGGGGTATGTATGCAACCGGGAGGTCTTGGGACCAGGGATGATCGAATCGAGGATGGGGATTTCTTCTGGGGAGGGGGAGGAAAGGGCCATCCCTACAATCGGTGGGAGAGGCAGGTATGGTGTTGACAGGGGGTCTTATCAAGTTATGGGAGCCCGCCCCCGCTGTTTACAAACGGTGGTGTGCTCCGGCCCCCAAGTCACGTCTCGCTCCCTGAGTTGTTTGAATGATCGGGCCCCGGGCTTCCGGCTGATGTTATGCAATGCCAGGTCTGTAGTAAATAAAGCCCCCCTTGTTTACGATCTTGTCACGGAGGGGGGGTGGACCTGGCTGGGCATTACCGAGACCTGGCTGGGAGAGGAGGGGGGGTGTCCCTCTAGTGGAGATGTGCCCAGCCGGGTTTCAGGTTTTTCATCAGCCGAGGGCCCAGGGGAGGGGTGGGGAGGTTGCGGTAATTATTCGGGAGGATCTGGGACCTAGGGAATCCACTGTTCCTCAGACGACAGGATGTGAGTCCCTTTTTGTAAAGTGTGGTTCCGGGGTTCAGATGGGCCTATTGATCACATACCTGGCTCCCTGCTATGTGACATCAGCTCTGCCTGAGCTCCTCGAGGTCATAGCCGGCCTGGCGGTTGAGACCCCTAGGCTGATGGTCATGGGGGATTTCAACCTGCCTTCGGCTGGTGGGGCCTCGGGGATTGCTCAGGAGTTCTTGGCTTCCATGACAGCCTTGGGCCTGACCCAATTAATTAGGGAACCCACTCACACTGGGGGTCACATCCTGGATCTGGTTTTTGTCTCTGGACAGTGGCAGGATGATCTTGGTGTTGGGGACGTTTTTGTTGAGCCCTTGTCATGGTCAGATCATTCGCTCCTTAGGCTGGACTTCCAGGCCGCTCCTCCCCATCGCAGGCAGGCGGACCAAATACGATGGTACCGCCCCAGGCACCTGATGGATCCAGATAGGTTCCTGATGGAGCTTGGGCCATGTCCTGACATTCGAACACACGACTCGGTTGAGGACCTGGTCGCCACCTGGGATAGGATGGCGGCTGGGGCCCTGGACCGGGTTGTGCCCTTGTGGCCTCTGACCTGGTGCCGCTCTCACTCGGCCCCTTGGTTTTCCGGGGAGCTGAGCGGGATGAAGCGCCGGAAAAGACGCCTGGAGAGTATTTAGAGGACTACTCGCTCCGGACCCGACCAAACACTATTACGGTCTTATATTAATACCTATTTAGTGGCGATAAGGGTGGCAAAGCATTCTTACTTTTCCACCCTTATTGCGTCTGCAGGAAACCGCCCAGCCGCCCTGTTTAGAGTGACCCGCTCCCTCCTGGAAGGGGGAGCGCGGGAGGACCCCTTGCAGGGACAGGCTGAGGACTTTTCAAATTTCCTGGTGGATAAAATTGCTCGGATCTGGGATGGATTGGACTCTGAATGGGTAACTCTGGGTGGGGGGTCGGGGGCGGAATTTGAGGCAGTCATTTGGGAGGAGTTTGATCCTGTGACCCCCGAAGACGTGGACAGGTTGCTGCAGGGACTGAATGCTACCATATGTTTATTGGACCCGTGTCCCTCCTGGCTGATGTTGGCCACCCGGGAGGTGACACGAGGTTGGTTTCAGGGTATTATTAACGCTTCCTTGAATGAGGGATATCTGCCCGCCGCCTTGAAAGAGGCAGTGGTGAGACCCCTCCTCAAGAAACCATCCCTGGACCCAACTTCGTTATCTAATTATCGTCCCGTCTCCAACCTTTGTTTTGTGGCGAAGGTTGTTGAGAGTGTGGTGGCACAACAGTTTCCCCAGCACCTGGATGAAGCTGTCTATTTGGATCCACGCCAATCGGGCTTCAGGCCCGGACACAGCACGGAGACGGCATTGGTCGCATTGGTGGATGATCTCTGGAGGGCCCGTGACAGAGGTTATTCCTCTGTCCTGGTCCTCTTAGACCTCTCGGCGGCTTTCAATACTGTCGACCACAGTATCTTATTGCGGCGGCTGGAGGGGTTGGGAGTGGGAGGCATTGTTATGCGGTGGTTCTCCTCCTTCCTCTCTGACCGCTCGCAATTCATGTTGGCAGAGGGGCAGAGGTCGGCCCCGAGGCCCCTGGTCTGTGGGGTGCCTCAGGGGTCAGTGCTCTCACCCCTTCTGTTCAACATTTATATGAAGCCGCTGGGTGAGATCATCCGTGGCTTTGGGGTAGAGTTCCATCACTACGCTGATGACACTCAGCTGTACATCTCTACCCCGGGCCACCCTGATGAAGCCGTCGAAGTGATGACCCGGTGCCTGGAGGCCGTGTGGTGTTGGATGGGGCGGAATAGGCTTCAGCTCAACCCATCTAAGACTGAGTGGCTGTGCTTCCCGGCACCCCAGTACAGCCAGCTGGTTCCATCGCTGGCTATGGGGGGGGGAAACTCTTGCCCCCACAGAGGGGGCCTGCAATCTGGGTGTCCTCCTGGATGTGTGGCTGTCATTGGAAGACCACGTGGCGGCTGTTGCCAGGGGGGCTTTGGCCAGGTCTGTAGGATCTATCAGTTGCGGCCCTTTCTGGATCGGGATGTGTTTTGCACGGTCACCTCCGCCCTGGTGACCTCCCGCCTAGACTATGCCAATGCTCTCTACATGGGGCTGCCTTTGAAGAGCATCCGGAGGCTCCAGCTGGTGCAGAATGCAGCCGCGAGGGTGGTATTGGGGGCTCCTCGGGGCTCCCATGTTACGCCACTTCTGTGTGAGCTGCATTGGCTCCCGGTGACCCTCCGGGTGCACTTCAAAGTCTTAGTTATTATCTTTAAAGCGCTCCATGGCTCGGGACCGGGATACCTGCGAGACCGCCTCCTGCCATTATCGGCCTCCCGCCGACCGATACGCTCCCATAGAGTCGGCCTCCTCGGGGTGCCGCCGGCTGGACGGCTGGCGACCCCGAGGATGCGGGCCTTCTCATTGGGGGCACCCCCTCTCTGGAATGAATTACCCCTGGAGGTGAGGACCACCTGGTTGCAGGCCGGGCCACAGGCGGGCGGTGGCGGCATGTATGTTGGCCTTGGCAGGGCATTTTAAATTGCGAGACCTTCGGCGGCTGCCGCTGCTGCTTTCCCTTCACATTCCTCCACCAGCAGTGTTTCAGCCGCTTCTCGGGCAAGGAAGCCGCCTCGGTAGCTTCCACGATTCCTGCCAGCGCTGGCGAAAGAACAGCAGCAGCGCCGGTGGGAACCATGGAAACGTTTCAGCCACTTCTTGGGTGGGGGAGCCGCCTCTATAGCTTCCATGATTCCTGCCAGCACTGGTGAGAACAGCAGCAGTGCCAGCGGGAACCGTGGAAGCATTTCAGCCACTTCTCGGGCGGGGGAGCCACCTCTGTAGTTTCCACATTCCCACTGGCGCTGCTGATGTTCTCTCGCCAGCCCCAGCGGGAATTGTGGAAGCTACAGAGGTGGCTCCCCTGCCCGAGAAGCGACTGAAACGCTGCCGGTGGAGGAATGCGAAGGGAAAGCAACAGCAGCGGAGGAAGCAGCAGCGGTGAGCGCTGAAGGTCTCGCAATTTAAAGTGCCTTGCTGAGGCCAACATCCATGCTGCCACCACCCACCCGCTGATCCAGCCTGCAACCAGCACCATACCCAGGTCTGCAGCAAAGGCACTTGACGGGGGTAGGGAGCCCTTTGCACTCCGTCATGATCGGCCGTTAGGAGAGGCTGGTTGTGAGGCATGGCGCTCTAGGCGAGGATGCACGGAAGGAGAAATTAATTCACCCCTGAAAAGTTGGCCTAGCTGTTTTTTCAGGGCTCAAAAGAAAATAAGTCCTGGCCTCATTTTCTGAGAAACATGGTACACACACACACACACACACACACTCTTTTATTTGATGTTTTGTTTCTATCTGACCTTAGGGATGTAATAAATTTGATTTGATAATCCAGTAAAGCTTCCTTTTCCAAATCTATGTAATTAAGAACTAAGATACTAAAATAAATCCAAATAAAATACTGTTACAAGAAATTCCAAACTAATTTCTAGAAATCCAATTTAAGAAAATTATTGCTCTCTTGGTTTGGTGATGTCTCTTAATTATTAAGACACCAGCCAGTTTCTTTTATATGTCCAGGGCAATACCTTTTGCTGTATTATTTTTGTGGCCTGCCATTTTAAAATCCACTCCCAAGTCAATCTCAATCTTGTCTGGTAGAAATTGTTCCATAATATCTTTTTCACACAATTATATATAAAGAAAGAGACATTCTTAAAATTAACCTCTGGATCTATTTATTCAAAACTATCATTTAATATGTCCAACATTTAAATATTTTGCTTCATTCTCTAATTGTAAGTCAAGTTTGCCTATTCTTTTCTATTAATTGTAATATTGTGGTGGAATGTAGACCAGAGTGACAGGAGGGAGAGGCTCTTTCCCACCAAGCAAAGAGTCAAAGAAACTTGGAATTTCGTATAAAGAGTGTCATGCCCCTGTTGGAGACTGACTCCAAGGGAGAGGAGGAACAGCTGACAAGGAGTGGAAGTGTGGCTCCGGAGGTTGTGGAGGATGCTGGGGAAGGGCAAAGGCCGGCTGGGCAGTTAGAGGAAGACCCAGGCCTATCCCCTCTCCATCCTAGGGCACGTAGGGAGGAGAGGATAAGGGAGAGACATGAATGGTGCGGTCTACGGGGGAGGAAAGGGCTTTGATACTCTTCATGGGCTGCAGCTGTGAGAACTGGTTAAAAGGATGGACATGCGTATGGGCCAGTGCTGGAAACAAAGCATGGAAATATCTCTAGTCTGTTGTTCCTCTCTGAGTTTGGCATCCTTCCCAGTGTGCGTTCTGATATCTGTGGACATCTTCAAGCCCTTATGTTGCCTGGTTCCCTTAATTGCTTCAGTGTGGTTTGTGTTGTTTTTACTCTTTATAATTTATAGGTATTTTTAGTTTAACTGGCATTTCCTCCTTTTCGTAAATGCTTGTGGGGGAGTTTTTTGTCTCCAGTCAAGGATATTTGGAGCTTTGAAGCAAAGTGTAGGAATAAAAGGGGCTTCACCTGTTTTTGTGACTGTGTTTATTTTGTATCCCATCCTGGATCATCACAGAGAGTATAGGTCCACTAGCAGTTTGCAGGGTATATCTAGTAGTTATGCAGATAAGTGTTTTAGTCTGGCAAGATTTCTGTCTGTAGGTGAACACAATAAAGAAACTGCTCAGAAATAACTCACGCTGTTCTTGATTCTTTGGGTCTAACAGATATTTAGTTCATTCTAGTTCCCTCCAGTGTCCTTTAATATTTAATTCCAAAATTTTATATAAAAATTTATTTACCCTTAGTCCATTTATAACTTTATAAAATCAAAGTTTTAACCATCCTTTTGTTATTTATTCCCATTAAAAAAATTCTTATATTGTGTAGTTAAAGCTTATTTTGCTAAGGATTGAATGAAAATCAATCTTGTGCTATAAAACTTGTTGATAAAAGTTCCTAATAGCTGAAAAGCAGTTAGAAAAGCTGTTCTGGATTGGTTCAATTGTATTTAAAATACTTACTCTTCATTGGCCGTGATTCCGGCGGGAAAAGCCTTGCCTTGTCATTGGCTGGGTGAAGCGCAGGAAGCCTTTAAAAGAGAGGCTGCCTGCGCTCGCTGTCCGTGTCCGTTCTGAAATAAAAGAAAGAGCTGAAATCACTAAGAGTACGTGCCTCGTTATTGCCGCCGCTAAAACACTGGCGACGAGGATGGGATCGAGACAGCACTTTTAGCAAGTACGATAGCGGCGGAGATCGAACGGCACCATGTCTGGAAACAACACCCCGCCTGAGAAATTCAACCCGGCAAAGGAGGAATGGCAGACCTACGTGAACTGATTCCTCATGTTCCTGGAGAGCAGCGACCTGAACGGCGTCTCCGATCATCGGAAGAGAGCGGTTTTCCTGACCCATTGCGGCCAAGCTGTATTCCGAATGGCGAAAGCGCTTGCATCTCCGATCGACATAAAAACCTTAAGCTGGCCCGAACTGGAAAAGATCCTACGAGACCACTACGCTCCTACAGTCTCTTGCCTAATTAAGCGCCATGAGTTTTACCTCCGGAATCAGAAGGAAGGTGAATCCATAGCCGACTTCGTGGCAATCTTAAGAGACATCGGGGGTGAGTGCGAATTCTCGGATTTCAACGAAGCCCTAAGAGACCGGATCGTTCTAGGGCTGAGAGATCCAATACTACAGAGCAGACTGTTAAATCGCCCGAAGATAACAGTCAAGGAGGCTATAGAAGAAGCCACCGCAGCTGAAGCCACCCAGAAATCAGCGAGAATGAAAAAAATTAACCAAGCTGCAAACCACAATACCAGAGAAACACCAAAACCAGAGGGAGAACGAGAGAAGACCACGACACACCATGAGGATCTGGAGACTGAGACCAGTAGTGAAGAAGACGATGTATGCCACCTGAAGACAGGTAGAGGGAGAAAAGAGCGGGCAAACAGAAAATTTGACTTTGAATGCAACCGCTGCGGGGGAAATCACCCCATATCTGAGTGTCGTTTCATCGATGCGATCTGCAGAAAATGCGAGAGAAAAGGGCACATCGCGAAGGTATGCAGAGCCAGATCCAATTATAGCCCGAGGCAAAGAGGAAGCCCTCCCCCAAGAGAGAGAGAAAGAACGAAAGAAAAAAAAACGAGCAGCCGTTGGAGCCAAGAAGGAAGACAGGGAAGATACAAAGAATCAACTTACCGCAAAGAAGAAACACACCAAACAGTCATAATTGGACACTCAAATACAAAGAAAAGTCCACATTCAAGTAAAAATTGAAGGACAAGACTGTAAAATGGAAGTGGACTCGGGATCATTTCTCTCAATGGTATCGTGGGACACTATCAAAGACTTAATTCCAGACATCCAACAGGAAGAGCTTGAAGTACAAAACTTAACCCTAAAAGACTATCAAGGGAATAAAATCCCTGTTGTGGGCGTTGGACATTTTCAGGTAACTTTCAAAAATCGCACCGAAATTTTACCCCTCACAATTGTTGACCGGAACAGACCAAGTCTTTTAGGATTGGAATGGTTCGACCCGCTCGGAATTGGGATGACCGGTATCAACCACGTTGCAGATGCAGACTGGGAAGCAGACCTCATTCAAGAATTCCAGGACATATTCAGCGGCGAACTAGGCAAGTACCGGGGTAACCCGATATCTTTTAACATAGACCCTAAGGTAGCCCCAATTAGACTAAAGGCAAGGCGCGTCCCTTTCGCCTTAAAACCTAAAATAGAGGAACAACTAGACAAATTAACTAAGCAAGGAGTCCTCGAACCAGTGGACCATGCCAGGTGGGAGACCCCCATAGTTACCCCTATCAAAGCGGATGGGTCGATTCGTATCTGTGGGGACTATAAGGCAACCCTTAATCATGCGTTGCAACAAAGTGCATATCCCGTTCCAGTTGTGCAACACTTGTTACATTCTATCAAAGGCGGAAAGATTTTCGCTAAACTCGATTTGGCTCAGGCATATCAACAACTACCTGTAGACGAAAAAACAGCGGAAGCCCAAACAATTGTCACACACAAGGGCGCATTTAAATGTAACCGCCTCCAATTCGGCGTGAGCGTGGCTCCAGGCATTTTTCAGAGCTTAATGGAACGTCTCCTTCAGGGAATACCGGGAGTCATCCCATACTTTGATGATGTCCTGATCGCAGCTAAAGACAAAGCACAACTGCGAGACCGACTAAGAAAAGTGCTCACCAAATTCGCTGAAACAGGTCTCAAAGTTAAAAAAGAAAAATGCACACTAATAACTGAGAAAATCGAATTTCTGGGATACCTAATTGATGGCAATGGCATCCACCCGACAGAAGGAAAAATCCGTGCAATCAAAGACGCCCCCATTCCGACTAACAAAGGAGATCTACAAGCTTTTCTGGGATTAATAAACTTTTACCATGTTTTTCTGCCGCAGAAAGCAACGGTGGCGGAACCCTTACATAGACTCCTGGACAAAGACACGGTTTGGAAGTGGGGCAGTCGGGAAGAAACAGCTTTTAACAAAATTAAAGACCTCATTACTTCAGCAAAGGTACTCATACAGTACAATGAGACTTTACCATTGATATTAACTTGTGATGCATCACCTTTTGGAATCGGAGCCGTTCTAAGCCATCTTTTACCAAATGGCAGAGAAGCCCCGATTGCGTTTTATTCAAAGACATTGTCTAAAACCCAACGGAATTACAGTCAAATAGACAAGGAAGCACTAGCCATTGTATCAGGTATTAAAAGGTTCCATGAGTACCTCTATGGCCGACTGTTTTCTGTAATTACCGACCATAAACCTTTACTAGGAATTCTGGCTGGAAACAAAGCGACGCCTAACATTTTATCACCCAGAATGACAAGATGGTCAGAATTCCTCGCTGCATACAACTATACATTAGCCTACCGCCCCGGTCCATCCATCATGCATGCCGATGCTCTGAGTCGTTGCCCATTGCCGGACAGTGACCCTGACCCGAACCCCAGCACATCCACACTACTAATTGAAACACTGACCGATCTCCCGATGACAGCAGCAGACATCGCTCACGAAACCGCCAACGATCATCTACTGCACAAAGTGAGTGGGTGGATTACAAAGGGATGGCCAGAAACTGAACTACAAGACTTGTATAAACCCTTTAAACAAAGGCAAACGGAACTTTCCGTACTAAAAGGTTGTGTACTTTGGGGGGACCGGGTAGTTATTCCACTAAGGCTGAGGGATCCGATTCTGCGATTATTGCATGAAGGTCACCCTGGGGTTGTTAAAATGAAAAGTTTGGCTAGAAGCTACGTTTGGTGGCCGGGGTTGGACAAGGACGTTGTTGAGTGGGTTGCGGGTTGCCAGCCATGCTAGATATCCCGACCCTCACCCCCGAAAGCACCGGTCACTGAGTGGGAGCTACCCAGGGGCCCATGGTCTAGAGTCCATATAGATTTCGCGGGTCCGACAAAAGGTTATACATTTTTAATTCTGGTAGACGCTTACTCCAACTGGCTAGAAGTAAGCCTAATGCAATCTACTTCTTCGGAAGCTGTCATTCGACAACTCAGAAAATGGTTTGCCACACACGGATTGCCAGACATCCTAGTCTCAGACAACGGCCCTCAATTCACTGCTACAGAATTTGAAGGCTATTTAGCTAGCTCGGGCATATGCCATGCCCTAACCGCGCCGGCACACCCGGCAGCGAATGGACGAGCCGAACGCATGGTTCGGTTCACCAAAGAAACACTCCACAAGTTAGGCCACGGCCCTATACAAGCACGCATCGACAAACTACTATTTATACAACATACCACACCTAGCAGCACTACAAACAAAACCCCAGCTGAACTACTTATGGGGAGGAAATTACGCTCCCCTTTGGATAGGTTACACCCTACATACTCCACAGACAAACCAATAGATTCTTCCAGCAAGCTCCGAACATTTCAAATCGGAGACTTAGTCTATGCAAAACACTTGGTTGGACATCCATTATGGGTACCAGCTACCATCACACAAATCACCGGGCCACGATCATACCGACTTACCACTTCTGATAATAAAAGCTGGAAGCGGCATATCGATCAACTTAGATCCCGCACCCTTACAAGACCTTGCGACCCCCTTGGGGGGGAAGGGGATCAACCACCACACAATCAAGAAACAACAGACCCACACCCGACCAACAATCAACAAGCAGCAGACACTCAAACAAACAATGACACCCTAACTTCCACACACACACCCTCAACACTAGCCCCGGTCGATTTGCGCAGCTACGTACCTGAGCCAGGGGAACTTCCAGACAAAACAGCAGACACGGCCGACGATAATCCAAGCCAGAGAGGGAGCGGCCTAGCCATCTCAACCAGTCGAGCTAGGCCCGCTAGGAGTGACTCGGCCGGCTCGACCTTCCAGAAGTTTCCCAGGTCAGAGGCAGGAGGACCAACAGGTCCACCCGCTCCGACAGTCAGCAACGAAATGACTGAGCCGCGCAGGTCCAGTCGGATCCGCAGGGGCCCCGCCTATCTACGTGATTACGTAACATAGGCGGAGCCCCTGATTGGTCGGACTGAACCAAGAGGGGAGGGGTGTTCTGGATTGGTTCAATTGTATTTAAAATACTTACTCTTCATTGGCTGTGATTCCGGCGGGAAAAGCCTTGCCTTGTCATTGGCTGGGTGAAGCGCAGGAAGCCTTTAAAAGAGAGGCTGCCTGCGCTCGCTGTCCGTGTCCGTTCTGAAATAAAAGAAAGAGCTGAAATCACTAAGAGTACGTGCCTCGTTATTGCCGCCGCTAAAACAAAAGCAATTTCCAAAAGTGATTAGAAAAGGAAGTATGCAAATCCAGTGTCCTTGTGACATTGTTTAAACAAGATGGCTTTCCCTCATCTTTCAGAAGTCTAAGATGCCTGTCTTGCTGTCTCCTTGTGAACAGTAACTGTCTGGAATACTCCTTGTCTGGAAAGAATTTATTGAAGAACTGGTCTACTTTCTTCATTCCACTGTGGGGGTCAGGTGTACTTTACCAGTTCACCAGTTCTTCCCTGGAAGTCCCAGATTAAAATTAGGTATTTCCAGAAGAAAGGAATGCAACAAAGATTAAAACAGGAAAAAAAACATTTGTTTCAGGAGCATTCTATTTCAGGAGAAATAGATACACATTATAGTCAGGAACTGCAATAAATCCTCCCTTCCTTTATATTCCTTTTCCAGGTATTACTAAATTAAATAGTTTTGTAGGGGTCCTTGGTGTTCTCTGAGTTTGGCTGTTTTCATGCAGACATTCATTACCTAACTAGATGATATCATCAATGCATATGATTGTGCAACAAATGCATTTTATTTATTTACCTAATGAATTTTGCCTAACATTAGCCATTATTCACTCTTCAGAATGGGTAGACAAATGAAGATATCACTTGTATATATACTGTAATCTTGTGATGAATTTTAAAATCTCTGCAGCATCTTTTGAGATTCTGCCAGATAAATTCTTACTTACAGTACACCATCACCATCCTTTGATTTTCTAATTAATGTATAATTTTATATGCTCAATATCTGTAGTTCAAGATGGGCAGTGGGGATGTTTAGAGTTTTCCTTTTCTAATAAAGGCATTTTTTAATCCTGTGTGGAGTTTGGTTTATCTTGAATTTTTATAAATAAGAGTAAGAATATTCATATATTTAATCATCAGAAGGGCAGCAGAGTTGTGAGAACTCTATATCTTTCATGTGTCAGGGTTAGGTTGGATGTTACTAAGTGAGGCATTCTCGAAGATAGGTGTAGCAGCTAAAACTGTCAATTTGATCCTTCAACACAGGAGGTGAGGCCAGAGTATAAAGAAATATGGGCTGATGATGGGAGAGGAGAAATGAGATTTTCAGCTTTAAACCCTGCAGGTTCAGGCATTCTGCTACAGCTGCTTGCAACATTTATAAACCATTCTGGTTTCTTTACAAGAAAATAATTTAGGAAACACATACTCTGTTAATGCTTCACTCCCTTTGCAATAAAATCTATGTGAAGCTACTAAAACCATCATCCTGTTAAATTGCCCTGCGCTTTGTTCTCCATATATGGCTCTATTGTTTTTTGTATGATTTAAAGCAAAAGTTTATTAGCATGAGGAAGTTGTGTAATGGATTCTACTGCATCTCCCTTTTTTGTTATATTTTTATATACCAGTCATTTCCAATCTTAGCACCATAAATCGTGTTTCATGTTTCATGTTTATTCACGTAGACCTGGATTGAAAGATTCTCCAGAACAGTGTCAGGAATAGAAAGTAAGTTTATGAAGGAGGGGAAGGATTTTTTTCCTCTTCTTCCATGAATAAAAATAATCTATTGGATTGTCAGCCTGTTTTCTGTTTCTCTCTGTGCAAAAGAGGTATTCTTGACTGAAGTTGTTTTAATACTATCTTAATTATATAGCTTGTGTTAAATTAACATTATAGTTCAGAAAGATTGCCAGCAAAATCAATTGTAAAGGAGGAAAATACTAAACATATATTTATAAAGTCTTCAACTATGTTGAATGTTTTGATGTGTTCCACCTTGCATATATTTAAGTTACATTCTGATGATCATAAAACCATAAAGGTTAGCATATTTGAGGGACGAGACTTCAGTTAAAGATAGAGAACATGCTTTTTTCTCTTAACTTTCAGCATTCAATTTCCAGATACAAAGGGTTTTTTATAAATTTTCATCAAATTAGACCAGCCTCCTTCAATATTGTGTGGTGCTCTGCTCTCAGATCCAGATGCATTAAAATCTTGACTAGATAAGGTAGGAGTACTGTATGTTGCTTTCTCAACACAAATAGAATTTTGAGCCATGTTGGTATAGATAATACAGGGCTACAGTTTGAGGTCTGAATATTTAAAGTATCTGTAATACAGTGCTGAGTTCTATAAACTTTTGTTCTGATTTTTTGAAGATTCAGCTCTTTCCACTCCATCCTGAAGATTTTGCACAAGCTTAGTAACTGATAAGTAGCACTTGTTTTGCAAGCAAAAACTTATCATACTGTTTGATATCTAGAGGCATACACAGGAAAGTATAGCACTTTAATAGCTAATTACCTTTTACAAACAGTGAAATAAAGTAAATAATAAGTTGGAGTGCTATGTAAACAAGAGAATGAGCTGCAAAGCAGTATGCCTCACACATTTTTAGATGAAAAATCTGTTTTTTTCTTCACCAGCTTGAAATTTAAATAATTAATTTCATGAGACATTGAAAGGATCAAATACAGCAGCATTGATCCTCATATGTATATTGGGTATCAGTCAGCAATGGCAACATACTTTTTTGTCATTAATAATCAGCTTTTTCCTTCTATATTTGATATGTAAACATCAGCCACAGAAAAGTCTTCATAATTACCTAATTTCTAATTAATTTCTAATAAGCATAGACAGTAGCTCTCCAGCTATTGCTGAACCATAACTCCCAGCAATTTACATCCACAACATTATCCCTGCTGGATAAAACTGATATTCAGCAGTTTCTGGCGAACTAAAATTGCTCATCCATGACTTGTGATATTATCAAATAGAGGAATATTTTGGGTATTTGTTTTTTATTCTTTGAAGCAGAGGTGTGTTATGCACCTTCTCAGATGAACCTCCCAGCTTATTTTGCTTTGATATTTTAAATTAAAGCAATCAACTGATCACTTAAGCAAAAGGTCTGATTTTTAAGCTGGATTTTTTGAGTACAAAAGTATAGCTGAAATGGAATATGGATTATCAGTCTTGGGGAACTGAGGATACAACTAAGAAACCTTTGCAAATACAGTATTAAAAATAAGATTGTCTTATTTAGAGAAAAGATTTCCCTTTGCTTCTGGATTTTTTTTTATGACAAGGTAAGCACCGAAACACAAATGGAGTACAGATAGTCCTCAATTTACGATCACAATTCAGCCCATTTAACTGAGACATTTATTGAGTTTTGCCCTATTTTACTACCTTTCTTGCCACAGTTGTGAAATGAATCACTGCAGATGATAACTTAATAACCCAGTTTTAAGTGAATCTGGCTCCCCCATTGACTTTGCTTGTGAGAAGGTCACATAAGGTGATGATCACATGACCTTGGGACACAGCAGCGGTCATAAATATAAACCAGTTGCCAACCCTCTGAATTTTGATCACAAGATCATGGGGATGCTGCAAAGGTTGTAACTGTGAAAAATGGTCATAAGTCACATTTTTCAGTGCCATTGTAACTAAACAAACTGTTGTAAGTTGGGGACGACCTGTACATTGAAATACTTTTATAGCCTTGCATAGTCCTTAATACTGATACATTTTTTTCAAGACTGCCAGTAATGGATTTTTCCATTTTGAAAATTCTGGTAGGTATAGTCAGCATATGCTGAAAATGCACTTACTTAAGATATAACATTCACTTCCAGTTTTCTGTTTAACAAAGATATAGCACAGGGATCTAAGAGATCTTGGCATCATGCCCTGAAGTAAAATATGAAATGTCTTAGTACAGCAATCTTATACATGAAAGGGAATAATAAAAAGAATGATGGAAAATTACAAATTGAATAAAGCAGCTTTTGCAAACCGTACAGTTAATATTTCTTTAGAGTTAGAACTGATATTACTTTATATGTAGTTACTTAAAGGGACTTTATTGTGACAGTCAATCTGTTTGATCAACAATCAATCTTTTTAATCAACATTTTTTTTAAAAAAGAAAATTTCTTAGTGTTGTGATTATAGATAGCAAAGCTTTTCAGTTATTATTGAAAGTAATTGTCAATGACCCAAAGCAGAAAACCTCTGAGTCTAAATGTGGCTGATGCATCTGGTGAACCAGGAAGTACCAAGCAGTCTAGTAAATGTTATCCAGGAAAAATAAGACAACTCTTTCTTCTATTAAATTTTGCTTGATCAACAATGTCATCCTAAATTATGGTAGGGTAGGGTCACATATCATCCTGATTATGTCCTTAATCCTTCATACTATATTGTCTTTTGGTTCCTTCTGGCTTAATACCTTGTGACTACAATTTAGTTTCAGGTATAACATCATTTTGAGGGGGGTGGTCCTTGGTGCTCTCTGAGCTTGGTTGTTTTCTTGTAGACATTTCATTACCCAAACTAGGTATGATCATCAAGCCACCAGACTTGAAACTCTAGACCTAGAAAACCTAGAAGTACGCCGCCTCCAGTCCGATTTAAATATAGTATATAAAATCATACCTTGCAAAGTCCTACCTGCAAATGAATACTTCAGCTTTAAACATAACAGGAGCACACAATAGATACAAACTCAAAGTTAACTGCAGTAAACCTGCAACAAACTCAAAGTAAACTTGACTGCAGAAAATACGACTTTAGCAATAGAGTGGTCAATGTTTAGAATATTCTACCTGACTCTGTGGTTTCTTCCCCAAACACTTTAACCTTAGACTGTCTACTATTGACCTCACCCCCTTTCAAAGAGGCCTGTATGGGGTGTGCATAAGCGCACCAATCGTGCCTACCGTCCCTGTCCTATTGTTTTTTTTATTTTTCTTATAAGTATCTATCTCATGTATTCAAAACTATATTTATTCTTATACCTGTATCTTGTAAGCGATTGACAAATCAAATAAATATTAAAATACTAATCAGTTAAGTTTTTTGGATAATGAAATGCCTGCAGGAAAACAACCATGCTTAGAGGGAAGCAAGGACCCCACATTTCAATCCTGAGCTACAAATATTCTCCTTTATTGTTAACATCATTTTCTTTTAGCCAGGGATGCACAATATTTTGGGTTAGCCTTGTTATTTCTTGAGTATATGCTAAAAAATATTCAAATACAATATAGTATATTCTGTAGCATAAAATGCAAAAGGAGCTTATTTTTTGAATGTGGGATTATGGTAGATGGAGTGTTTTTTAGAACACAATATGCTAGTAGGCACTGACAAAAAATTACAGCTTCATAACCACTGTGTTTATAATGGGAGCATAACTGTGGGAAAAGCAGAACATGCTAGAATGGCCATGTGTTTACGAGCACCAATAGGATTGCAACCACAAGCTTCAGTAGCTTTCATGTATGCTCATGTTTTTTAAAATCCAAGTTTTGGTTGCAGACCCTAATAACTTCCATTGTGTTGGATTAACCACATATTGAATGTGGTTAAAAAACAGAAAATAAATCAAACGTGTAGAAATAAGAGACTGAAGCATGAATTTCATACTTGTATTCTTTGGCACATTATCTTCTATTTACTTAATTCCTCAACTTGATCTCAATCACTTCTAGCCAGTGTTCCTTCTTGTTAGCTTCAATCCTTTCTAACCAGCAGTTTCATAGTGCAGTAGAAAACTCCATGGCTGGCTTTTTCTTGGTTTCTTTAAGTACTGAAGAGCTTTCTCTATAATTTTATCCTGCAGATGAATCTAACTGTACTTGAATTTCAAAAATATTGCACTCAACAACTTTCCTGGTGTTCTTCTAAATTCCATATCTTGTTGAACTGAAATTTTGAGAGATTAGTTTTAAAAAAAACTACCGATGTTTTTGCACAGTAGGTTATACTATAGGTAAGCTAATGCATTCACTTGAATTTGCTACCCTAACTATTATGAGTGGAACGGGTCTGCATTACAACAGCAGTTTCAGTATCTTCGTGAAAGCAAAAGGGGGTATTGGTGGGAATATCATTGATATAAGCTCAGCTTCATTCATTTAAGCTTGGAAACAAGGATAAGTTCTATATCCTAATTAAGTTGCTGTTGGAATTCTGGCTAATAAACCTTAAAAGCACCTCTGACTTATAAAAGACAATTAACTGATAAAATCAGAATTTGGCAAAGCAGAGGTGAATCATTACTCATTTGATAGGTTTTTGTTTGGAGATCGTTATTTTATACTTTTTAATTAGCAAAATGGTAGCTGCAATATATGTATAAATATATTAAGCAACAATATCCATTAGAACATCTATATAATAAAATCTAATCTATAAAGCAGTAGTAAAAATGAAGAATGTAGCAGTCCAACTTATTTCCCAAAGAATGTCAAAGCAGATAAATTTCAAACCAGATGTCACAAAACTACCCAGATACTGCAGTGCAAATCTAATATTTCCCCATTATCAGGTGGCATTAATGCTTTGGAGTCCCTTTTCCTGAGGTTCTACCCTTTGTAAAACCTGAGTTACTAGGTCCACATTGCAGTTGTTGGTATTTGAGGATTTTCTATGTTGAAGAAAAACTTTCAGAAGCATGTTTGTTTTTTTACTCGCTATGATTCTACAGTACTATCTGTATTCTACATTCTAGCTGAATGTATTTCTTTCCCCAATATCTTCCAAGTCTTTTTTTCCCTTCCATATTTCTTTCTTACATTTTGTGATGGTTCTGCTCAGAATTGCTAGCATCTCAGGTTCATTATTCCTCTGGATTAGGCCATTTCTCTTTGTTTTTTGGATGAGATGTGAAATGTTTTCAAGGAAAAAAACCCAAGAAAATCTAGTTGCCTTTTGAAAAACATCTTTGCTACAACTATGATCTGGATGATTTAGAATCCCCACAGACATTTCTATTTCCCTACCTTTTCTCCTCTTTCCATCTTGGTTGCCTCTGTCTAATCCTCTAAGAGTAAAAATAATGGTTATTTACCTATATAAGCAAATAAATGATTCCAAATACTCTTTTATATGATCACTGTATATATTGCATGAGTATGTCTTATATCAAACATTTGTCTATTAAATGATAAGCAGAAATGCATAAGGACAATTGTTGGTAGTCTTCCAAAAGTTGATAAACTACAATTTGAGCATCTCTGACTAATTTCCAACATTCAAGTCTAAATAGCAACTTTCTGTCTAGTATGCTTCTTCCAAGTTTGGAGCCAAAGTTTTTGTTCTACTTAATATGTTCCTACTAGGAGAAAACATGCATTTTCATAAATTATTATCTCTCTGCAGTCCTTAACACAGCATCTCCCATGTTCCACAGAAGTAGGAGAAAATGACTTCTGTCTATTCAGAAAGAACTGTTAAATCAAGAGTTTCCAATAATTAAAGAAGCTTCTTTTACTGAACAACCCATATAATTGTTCTGTCTTTTTTAAGGACAAGACCTGGATAAAGTGGTCACCTTATCTTAAAATAATGTTGATTAAGAATAGTACTTCTAATAATAGTCACCTTATCTTAAAATGTTGATTAAGAATAGTACTTCTAACTGTAGAAAAATGGATTCAGTCAGATCAAAGAAATACACAAAAATCTTCGGTTTGTCTGTAATTTAGTATAGCATCTGAAAAATGGTGTTTGCTTTCTCTTTTTTTCTACATGACATATGGCTTTAACCCCCTTAAATTGCAATCCTAGCCCTATTTGTCTAAAAATTTAACTCATAATTTTTACTGAACAGAAATTAATTTTTAATGGAACATTTGGTTGGGGTTTTATGTATAGTACCATGAGAAATCTATAAATGCAATGTTACCACTGAACCATTTGACTGAATTTATGATACTGTCATGCAAGAATTCTATATTAGTTTGAAAACAGTTCCAATGCACTGGCAACATGTAAGAATGGCATTTCTAGGTCAGCTCTGATTCAATGTGTATCTAGCACCACCACAAAGCAAGACTTTAAAAATGCTGCATTTCTGTGAAACTTATTGGTAGCACATTTCACTATTTGTAAGAACACTTGCCTGTTCTGTCCCTTGCTCTTCAGTTGCTCTGACAGGTTATTTTCAGGAGAAATTAGAGGACATCCTCAGATTTTATATAGCATAAAAACCAAACATATGTGCCATGTGAAACAAGGAAATGGATTTTATATAGCATAAAAATCAAATGTGCAATGTGAAACAATGATATATGGATTGTAATTGGTGGGTGGCAGTTTTTATATAATGCTAGTTTAGGTAGTCCACATCCTACAACTAGTTGCTTAATGATCACTGTAACGGACTCCCCAAAAGCTACTTATAAACCATTTTCAAATTACGATGGCTGCACACACTCTGTGGTCATGTGATTGCATTTTGGGCACTTGGCAACTGAATCGCCTTTATGGCCATTTGCAGTATCCCGTGATCATGTAACCAGTTTTTTTCAGTATTTTTTTTCAGCTTTCAATTCCAATTTCCAGAAAAAGAAATGCTGGGAGGAAAAATTGGGTACAATGGGTTTGCTTACTGACCATGGTGTTCACTTAATAATCGCTGCAAAAAGTGTTGAAAAACCGGGTCTGGTCACATGATGCCTCAATTTACGACTCTAAAGGCTTAGAATTGTAATTTTGGACTCAATCACAGTTGTATGTGAACTGTAGAGTTAATTGAGCACTTAGGAAGTCAGAGCAAAAAGCTAACAATCAACTGGCATGTGTAAAAATGGAAGATTTCTGGCTCGTATAATAAACTATGAGTTGCAAGTACAAGTGTAGCTTTGTTCCTTAGCTCTAAATAGAAACAACTTATATCCAGATGAATTGTTCATACAGTTTTATCTTTAAATAAATTTATCATAGCTTTTAAACAATTTATCATTTGGGATATATGACAAAATATACTACTCTCCCTATTTTTAAGTTCCTGCTCTACCAAGAGAAGAAACAGAAAGAGAAGAAACAAATTTTAAAAGAGGCATTTTATTAGGGTGGTGACAGATTGTAAACTATATTTATTTATCCCCAACATAAACAGAGGAAACTCTGCCACTTCAAAACAAACATGATTCCATCACAGCAATTTATGTTGTTCTTGTGCAAAGCAGAGTGAGGGAAGGTTTTTTTATTTAGGACATGTGCTAATTTGAACACTGATGGGTTTATTCTTCATTCTCAACTTTATGAGAATACAATAAAGTTATGAATAATAAAACTGCTTTTGAAGAAATGAGAAGTAAAAACGGGTGGTGTCTTAGGTACCTTAGCGTTCTTTCAAGTTTGATTAATTGCTGTCTGACAAAACTTTTTCAGTCTAAACAACTAACTTTTTAATAACTATCCTGTCCTTTTTAAATCTACCCTCTGTTCACCAAGTCAACCAGTGATCCTATTCCATTTGATCAGGGATCGGGAACCATGCCCCTTTTATGACTTATGGACTTCAATTTCCAGAATTCCTGAGCCAGCCATGTTGAAGTCCACAAGTCATAAAAGGACCATGGTTCCCCACCCCTGCATTAGATCATTCTGCATATTAGCTGGCATTAACATTCTTTCTTGTCTTGGCTGCTTTCACTGAACAAACCCACAGCTCATCTCTTTTTTTGCAAGTCTGCAGAAAGGACGATGATTTGTTCACAACTGACTGATCTTGACCTCTGCTTTCACCTTCTTTAATCAGCATTTTGCCCATACTCCCTTACAACTGGCTGCACATTTGCAGGCTCTGATTCTTGAGACTTGGGTGCAACCATGTGTCAAGCTGGAACACACTATCCTGTAATTTTATTAGATATCTTTATATAGGTGAAAGATAACCATGAAAATATATTTTTAAAAATGAAGGAAAGGGAAAGAAGTGCAGGAAGCAATAAAAGTATTTTAAAAGAAGTGACTTCAGATTTTTACAGCAGTTACATTTAGTATCTCTCCTCTTTAAAACTATATTACATGGTTCCCTTTTCTTTCCTTTGCAATCCTTTTTAAACAGCATACTCATAAATCACCAATTCCTCTTTCTTCTCCTACTTTCAACATTTGATAACAGTTGGGACAATCTCATCTGCCTGGCACACACAATCACAGCTAATTTTAAGCCTGTGTTTTAATATTCCTGTGTTAAGACCGAGTTGACAGAAATAATAAATTTCCCACAGAACTAGCAAGCAAATAAAACATAAAATTTAAACATTTTGGAGCAAATACAGCATTTACAATTTCCTCTTTTTTATTAGTTTACATTTATTTTCTAGCTGATTTTTCATTTCTCTCTTTCATTATAATTCTTTTCCTTTCCAGGTGTTTATTTGTATGTTCCTCCTTTGTTATTGTAAATGGCTGGGTAGCTAAGTGCTGAGGGAAGTGGTCTATAATCTATCACTGAGAGATGCCAGCAATCACACAGGAGATCAGTTTTTTAATACAAAATGTGCTTTATGATACAATTGTTAAAAATATACCAAGATTTCTTATTCATGTTTCTATTAAACCTTCTTTCAATATGTTTTTAGATAACTGTTGATTTCTGTTTTTATTTTTAAGTCCTATAAAGTTTTTAATCTTAAAGCTTCCTTTCTCCAGCCGAACTTTAAGTTCTCCTCTCCCCTCTTCAATCCTTCCTACCTATTTATCTCTGTTAACAGTTTCTTTACTCTTTGGCTGATTTACTGCTTAGTTCCCAGACTTTAATTACTTCATTTTTCAGATTGTTATTATGGCTTCTTTCTCTTCTCCCTCCCCAGTCTCTGGTTTTGCTTCTTCCAGATTCTCCTTCCAAGTGTCTGAGATTACTTGAAAAAGGATTGAACTGAATCAAACCTTATTTGGCCAAGTATGATTTGACACAAAAGGAATTTATCTGCGGCATAGAAGCTCTCAGTGTATTGCAAATCAAGGAATAATAATTATAATACCACCAATAAAAGGAGTAGTAGGGAAGATTAAGGATAGTAATGCTACAGTCATACAACATGGATAAATGTACATAGACATTAGTTATGTGAGAATTAGGTGTTCAACAGAGGGAAGAAACTGTCCCTGTGCCTAATAGTTTTGGCACGCAATGCTCTATAGCAATACTCTAAGTGGTGGGGGAGTTGAAAGAGTTTATGTCCAGAGGTCTGTTGATATCTTCTCAACCCTCCTTCTGACTTGCACAATATACAGACCTTCTGTGGAAGGCAGACTGGTTGCAATAGTTATTTCTGCAATCTTACCTTAACTATGTGTTGGAGTCTGTACCCTGTCCTGTTTGATTGCTGTACCAAGCCAGGTTTATAGAAGTACAAATGTGGCAAATAAAACCACAAGATATGAACCACCTCTTATTTACCAGTAATTATGCATTGGAATGATCAAACCATTTTTCAGGTAAATATGCAGTTACAAAAAGCCTTGATGTGACTAGGGTATAGATTACTGTAATAGCCTACAGTAGTATAAAATGTTTTTATTCATTCTTGCAAGTGTTTCTTTGCTTAGCCCTTATACATTAATGTCACTACCCTGCATACTTGGTCCTTTGGGAGAAGTGCAACATTGTGGGAAAGCAGTCTACCACTATTTTATATGCATTTAATTGCAGTCTCTTTACTGTAAACTGTACTGAAGCTGGACATACAGGACATGCCAAATGTCATTTGCAGAGATATCAGATAGGGCATTGTGCACAGATATGGCATCTCAACCCAAGCCTCCATCTGATTTCCCCAAGTTGTTAATCAGTACAGATAACATATATCAAAATAGACCCTTACAGCATTCTATTATAGCTAATGATCATGGTGATTTCAGCAATAGTCCATAAGCACATCTGCTGAGAAGGATCCTGTAAGAAGGCCAAAACTGTTTGCTGCTCAACAGTTGGTATGAAGAGTGGACTCTTTACAATTTCATACATTCCATTCTAATAATAAATATAGCAAAGTTGACTTTTTCTATCCTTTTCTATCTCAAAGCGGGCATGAAGGTAGATTACAATGGTTTTAAAACAGCAACATCCAATATTGTCCTACCCTGCATGCTTGGTCCTTAATTGTCTTTAATTGGATTTTCTGCTTCTTTGATGGATTTGCAGGCTTCTTCGATGTAAGACTGCCTTTGAAAGTTATATCTGTAGCTGTATTTTTAATTTTGGAACTAGCAATTAAATCAATTATTTTGAAAGTAATAGAATTATATCAGACATTGCAGTCGATCCTGCAGACTTCAGTGGAAATGGAACTTAATAAGGAAATGATCTACACAGGCTTCTGTATATTATTTTTCTACATTTTTAATGTAAAACAATTGCTTATATGTAGAAGGATACAAATATAGGCAGCTTTAAAACAATTCTTCTGATGTACTAGATTATTATAGTTGCTACAGTGTAACTTAGTACCATTTTCCCCACTGGCAAAGACAATTAGATATTATCAGTAAAGGATGCTGACTAAAGAACACTGGCCCAGGGTTACAAGTCATACACATGCTGCTATATTTCAGGAAGACTGTCACTATATGAAGTGGTTAATTTGCCCTATTAGAAATCTCCCATATAACATCACAGCATATTATGCTTTGTCATACTAAATGAACTAAAGAAGGATTACTTCAGGCTTAGCTGATTTGCTTGCTCATTGATGCTTACACAAACTACAGAAAGACTAAAGACTTTCAGTAAGTCTTTACTTCAAAAAGATTCTGGCTTACTGAACTGATGTTCTTGTTAATCTCTTAAAACAAGAACATACTAATATATTACATATTCAAGTAGCTGTTTGCAAATATTCAAATACCTTTGATTACATAAAGGGTGAAAAGACCAAGTATCTAATTAAACAAATTCTGCATGCAGTGTGGCAAGAATGCTAAAGGTTACATCTTGAAATCCCTGCTCAAATAGTTTATCTTTTTATCACCCAAGAATAGATCCACTTGCCTAATGTTTTCTTATGGATTCATTCCATAATAACAATTAATCCCCCTCCAAATCCTCCATCTTTTATCAGTCATTTTAAAATGGATATTTCCTTGCTTTTTTGTTCTGCATTTGGGGAACAAAGAATTTTAGTCTTTACTTCCAAATCAAAAGTGACCCAACTATTATAGTATTTCTTTTGAACCAAGCAGTATTTCTAAAAATGTGGAAAAAATTAAGCTTGTTGGTGCATTCATGTTTATTTTTTAACAAAATTGTTTATGAGTTGATAGTCATAGTGTGATAGTGTCACAGAGCAATGTTAAAGATTGGTCCCAATAACCGTAATATTGAATCATTTATTGACAATTCCATTATTACTGGGATTTGAAAACCACATGGCTTAGAGAACAAACAAAAGTATAGGTTATCATCAAGAGAGTAAAAAAAGAATTGAAATGGAAACAGGGTGTCACATAGCAAGAACCGATGGCATCCACAAAAGAGAGCTAAAACAAGATGGATCAATGACATTAGCAAGTATTGCAGGCCCAACTGGCAAAATGAAGTTCAGAACTATATTGGTTGGTAACATGTAGAAGAGGCCTTCATCCTGCAATGGATAGACAGTGGCTAAAATGATGATGACTATATATGAATTTTGCATTCATATATATGTATGTATATATGTAAGGTAAAGGTAAAGGCTCCCCTCGCACATACGTGCTAGTTGTGTCCGGCTCTAGGGGATGGTGCTCATCTCTGTTTCAAAGCCCAAGAGCCAGCGCTGTCCAAAGACGCCTCTATGGTTATGTGGCCGGCATGACTAAACGTCGAAGGCGCACGGAACACTGTTACCTTCCCACCAAAGTGGTCCCTATTTTTCTACTTGCATTTTTACATGCTTCCGAACTGCTAGGTTGGCAGAAGCTGGGATAAGTAATGGGAGCTCACTCCCGTTATGCGGTGCTAGGGATTCAAACTGCTCAACTTTCTGATCGACAAGCTCAGTGTCTTAGCTACTGAGCCACCGTATCTCTATATATATATGCATATAAAAATATATATGAATAAATTCAAGATCCATTTTCATACAAATTAACCTGGGGGGAATGAGGCTAAATCTCTGCAAATTTAGAAAAACCTCTTAATTTTTTATGCCATTTTTTAATCATCTGATTTGTGCAGAAATATTAAAGTTTTGTTTGCTTTAGTAAATGAGGCAGGAGAATGAGTAAATGGACTCCAGTAAAGAACTAGATGGAAACTGAGTGGTAGGAATGTCTCCTTTCAAAGAGATGAAGGAATTTGGTTTTGAGAAATTACTAATATTAGCTGCACAATAATCTACAGGAGAAATTGCAATTGGAAATTGGTATGGATAGAATTGCCTATGTTCTGTTGTTTTTTTAAACGTAGATATTTTTAAATTGAAAAATGACAGTTTTTTCTTCTCCACACTGCGACGAGAGTCCAGGAATGGGTTAGACTCCTCCCTCTGATATCATCGAGCTGAGTCTGCCACAGTATAAAAAGCCAGCCTCTGCTGTTAGCCCCAGCTTTTTGACTCAGCTCATTGGTCAGAGCTAGTGTCTCTGGAGTCTTGCTAAGTTACATAGCAGCTACCTAACTTCAAAAAAGGAAGCAAGCATCACAAGCACAGCTCCCGGGGACCCAGTAGATCTGAGCTTTCAAGGAGAGAGGGGACCTGCTCTCCTTCAACATCTAATCTTCGACTGCAAAGGCTGACATTGATTACTGTGAGTACGGGCTGGGAGAGCTCAGCTGAGCCTCCCACGCAGCCCTTGCTTGGTGCACAGCCCAGGAATCCCTGACAGTGAATTTGGAGAGTGAGAGCCGGGAGAGCTCAGCTGAGCCTCCCACGCACATCTTGATGCGCAGCCCAAATCACTCTCAGTGCTCCACAGCTGTTTTTCAGGGGAACCTATTCAGCGTTTTTTCAACTGAGATTCTTAAAGGCAAAGGCTAAGCCCTCACTCAGTTGCCGGGTCTGTAGACCGCCCTTTGAATAAGGTTTTCTATTGGCCTCCGAGCACCTGGCAGTCGGCCATTTTGGATCAAGCCATTAACCAGCGCCATTTTCTTTGGGCCTTATAGCAGGGATCCCACTCACCTGGCCCTCACCGAGGACGACATGATTTGGGAGGAGCTGTCATCATCTCTAATGTCGTGCCTAGTAAGATGGAGAGTAATTAGGCCCAAGCTGGTCAATTGAGCCTAGAAGAAGCCCATGGCTCTGAAATTTTAAAGAGGTCATTGAAGAGGAGACGGCAGTGAGTTCATTCTGCTAACAGGGAGGCTGCAGCAAAAATTAGAGCCAAGGCCTTTGCTCCTAAGAAGGCCTCAAAATCTGAACTGAGAGCTGAAAAAAGGAGGCATGTTACATTGGAGAAGCAATTTGCCAAGAATCTGGAACAGATTGAAGTTGAGAGGGCAGAGCCAAATTCAATCAAGGAGAGTTGCAGGCTGACCTAGAGCCAGTTTCCAGAGCCAAAGTAGTTCTACCAGTCACCTGCGAGCATGGTCTCCTAAAAGAGAGGATGTGGTCTTTTTCCCTCATGAGTTGAGTAGGTTTGGGCCTAGTTTTAGATAAGCAGACTGGGTTCCTGATACCTCTAATCCTCAGGGCATTTTATCCTAGGGTGACCATAGACCTAGGGCGGAAGCCACTTCTCCAATGAGCTGCTCTGAGCATCCAATAGTGGGAGGTGCTGAGACTTAGCTCTGATAAGCTGGGCTTGATTGATAGGATGCTCCTCCTCCTCCACGTACTCCTCTTAGCATCCCCCAGTTTTAGCTCAGCCTTCGTGAGGTAGGCAGCTTGGTTGTTACTTGGCCGGACTAGGAGGAATTGAACAGGTTTGAATTAGAGCTTAAACATCATTTCTAGATCCTTTTCCAAAATAAATATTATTCTGATGGCAAATTGGCAAAGCCATCGGAACACAGATTGGCTTCCCAGGCAGCGCTCAGCCGCTTCTGTAGTGATCAGAAACTCTCAGAACAACTTGACATCGCGAAGCCCTGCTGCTGCACCGCTTTAGAAAACTGAGCAGTCGGTTTTAAACTGTCGAGGCTTTTTCCTTCCCCTAATAGAACACCTAAAGGGAGGGGGCTTCTGAGCTCTCATTCTCCTTTTATCACCTCTAATTGCTAGTGCTGCATCGGCTTGTGGAAAGAGGTGATGGCTCCTGCTAATTATTGGCGTCTAAAATAACTGCCGGCGCCATTTTGTTCGCAGAAATTCAGTTGGGATCGCTATCTCTATATTATCTATTGAGAGGCAATTTCCCCTCACAAGGCTCTTTCCGTGAGGGTTCAGGGGACAAATTATTCTGCTTTTTTACCTCTTTCTGAGGTTTATTGTCGGCAACTAAGTTGGCAGCCCACACAGAAATAACACAGCAATAGCGAGCACCAAGGCCGATGTCCGCCTGTGCAGGAAGCTGTTGAGGGCCAGTGATAACAGGATCACTTATTTCTAAATACAGGCCCTGAAAGGTGTTCTAAATTTCGGCTTTAACCATTTGGCTCCAACATTTCAGTCATTAAATTATTTGACTGGTGATAGCATAATATTATATACTATATTTGTGCACAGATATATATATGTATATATATTATATATGTAATTTGTGTTACAACACGTATATAAATTATGCATGTATGTATGTACAACACAATATATATATATATATATATATATGTATGTATGTATGTATGTATGTATGTATATATATACACACATATACACACACACAGATATAATATTTTGAATATTAATAAGGATAATAATAATATCAATAATCTTAATAATAATAATATACTAATAGTAATAAATCGAATTTAAAAAAGGGGGGAACAAATATTAATATATATTAATAATATATATAAATTATTATTATTATTATTATTATTATTATTATTATTATTATTATTAAGAGGGTTCCCTGCCTCTGATTAGAGCAGGCCCCTGGACTAGCCAATGGTCCATACATACCACACACACACACACACACACATAGCCTCGTAGATTTAGGTCAAGGGTTGTAATGGCAAAGCAAAAATAACACAGAGTGCTATCCAAGCCATCATCACAAGCCCAAAATAAATCAAGACATTCTAGGGAGAACTCTAAGGCCACAGAAAAGAATGCCAAGAGACACCAAAAGGCGGTAGAAAAGCATATTAAAAAATGCATGAAGGAGGCTGAACAGAAGTCTCAGTCCTCTTCCCCAGCCAGGCCGGTTCCAGTTCTAGACACCTTGCCACACCCCTGGATCTTTCAAGGCCATCCAGGACCGGTCCAACCCAGGCCTTCAACATCGCTACCTGCCATAGCTACCAGAGGCAACTTTTACCCCAACAGCAGCGGGATTATGCCAAGATGACTTCCTCCTGGAGGATGCCCCTGAAAAAATGAAGGCCTGGATGGAGATGGCAGTTAGGCGGGGCATCGCTGCCGGGGTACAACAGATGATGATGACCAAGCAGCCTCCACCTTCTGACTTTTACTCACATTCGATCCAGTCGCTATGCAGAATGGACCTTCATTATCAGCAGGTACCTCCCCCAAAGGAGTGTTATATGATTCAACATACACATTCATTCACACGATGTACAGGATGAGGGAGAACAAGAGGACCAGATGGAACAGGTTGGGGAAGGGTCTATACACGAAAGTGACCAGGTCCTGTCAGAGGCAGATCCTCTGGAAAGAGGCATGTCAGCCAATGAAGGCATTAAGCCAGACCAACTGGCCTTTACGGGTCTGTTCCGCCCTCAACTTTTCAAATCTCTGTTATTCAAGGCAAAAACTACTGCTTGCCTTGATATCACCTCCCCCTCGGTCCAACAATCTGTAGTATAAGGAGAGTCAGAAGATTTGGTCTTCTTCCAACCAATAACAGAAGATGTCATACCTGTTCCGCAGATGTTCTCGGACCTTGTCCAGAAGCAATGGGCCTGTTCAGCAGCTTATCCCCCTCCTATAGGATATGATAGAAACTTTTTTAACTTGGCTTCTGATTTCTCAAATTTTCTTAATATCCCAGTAATAGCAGGTTACAGTTCGCCGATTGCTATGGGTCAGACATTGGCAAGCAGATATTAAACACAAATGGAAGCTTGCCTCTTCCCCAATATCGGGAAACAAATTGCTTGGCGCTGCTCTGGACCCGCTTCTGAAAGAGACAAGAAGCAAGAAAAAGATCATCCCCTCTCTTTTTCGTAGATCAGAAAACAGGACTTCCCAGCCCTTTTGTCCCTTCTATCAGGGACAATACTCTCCAAGATTCCAAAGAGCTTCTGGATTTAAGAACAACTAACCGCCAGATAGATCAGACCTTGGAGATAGGTACCGGAGGGGAGGGCAAGGTAAAAGACCTTTCCATGGGGCAGGAAATAGAGGTTTCTGATGCCCAAAATAGGCTCAAGGACTGTGCCACTATTGGCAGAACATTAAAACTTTTTTGCAGACTGATGGGATTCCTCTACCTCTGATTCCTGGGTTAGAGACACCATCAGATTCGGTCTGGCTCTAGAACTTCAATCCACTCCCCCAAACCTTTTCATGACATACCCTTTATCCAGGAATCCTGTTAAAAGGAACCTGTTGGAAACAGCTATTAAACATTTATTAGAGATCCGGGCAATCCAACCTGTGGCACCGGATCAGCAAGGCAAGATTTTTATTCGCTACTGTTTCTAGTTCCAAAGAGTTCGGGGGAATGGAGGGCAATTTTGGATTTAAAATGACTCAATTATTCCCTGGTGTGTCAGAGGTTTAAGATGAGTACATTGCAACCCATTTTACTCAGTACAAGAAAGGGGACTTTTTAACCTCCATTGATTTAACAGAGGCCTATTTGCACATCCCGATTAGACCATCACACAGCACATTTCCTAGATTTTGTTATAACCACCAAAATTTTGGATATGTTGCCCTACCTTTCGGGTTATCATCTGCCCCAAGGACATTTACGAAGATGTTGGCAGCTCTGGCCACACAACTTAGGGGTATACCTATCAGGTTGCAGTGTTAGATATTTTGTTATTATCATCATCGCACAGAGAAGCTGAAATAAGACACTCAAATCACCTTACAAATCCTCTAACATCTTGGTTTTTCCATTAACTGGGCAAAGAATCATCTGTCTCCGTCAACTGTCTTCATTATAATGGTGCACAGGTGACTCAAACTAGTTGACGGAGATAGATGACTCTTTGCTCAGTTCAAGGAAAAGTTTTTCTATCCCCAGAAAGATTAGAGAGCATTAGAAAATTAGCTCAGGAAATTAGAACCCTTAAGCGTGTTCCTCTTGCCAACTTATCTACATTATTGGGGAAAATGATATCCCATGGGTTCGGTTCCACACTAGAACTCTCCAATGGTACCTACTTCTGTACCAACAGTCGAGAAGAGGCAACTCCAAGGCCCGTGTCATCGTGCCACTGAAGGTTCTGATATCCCTGCACTGGTGGACTGTTCTGAACATCAACAAGGTTGTCCCTTCAAAGAACCCCATAGACTCACCATCACTACAGATGCTAGCCTGTTTGGATGGGGAGCTCACTTCCAGTCCCTCACGGCTCAGGGGTGTTGGTCAGCTACAGAATGGGTACTCAGTATAAATTGGTGGGAACTCAGAGGAGTCCACCTGGTTCTTCAAAGTTTCCTTCCACATATTTGGGCAAAGAACATTCTCATATTTACCGACAACATTACAACAAAGGCCCATATAAGCAGGCAAGGGGGTACTCACTCGAGACAACTCATGAGGGAAGCGGAGAGACTGTGGCCTTTGGGCAGAAAAGAACTTGATCTCCATCAGAGCAGAGCACATCTTGGGCTTGTCAAACACCCAAGTGGACTGGTTGAGCAAGAGCACAGTCGACCAGGCAGAGTGGTGCCTGCACTCGAGTTTGTTTCAGGAAGCGGTACAGAGATTCGGGCAGCCGGTCATAGATCTATTCGCTTCTCCTCTGAACTCACGTTCAGAGGAGAAGGTTCATCTCCAAGGTTCATCTCCAGGTACCCAGCTCAAGGGGAGGAGAATATCAATGCTCTCCATTGTCGGTGGCCCCCAGGACTTCTGTATGCTTTCCCCGCTCTTCCAGTGATTCCCAGGGTGATCCAAAAACTGTTGGAAGAAAAAGCGGAACTCTTGTTGGTGGCACCATACCGGCCCAGGAGACCGTGGTTTGCAGCCCTCAGGGATCTGTCAACAAAAGATCCTTGGAGGATTCCCCCACAAAGAGTCTCACTCACCCAGGGTCTGATTCAACACTCGGATCCTCAATGGCTCCACCTAGCTGTATGAAGGTTGAGCGGAGACATCTGAGAAGCGAAAATCTCTCGCACAGAGTAATCAGCATGATCCAATGATCCGACACCCTTCAACAAACCGCATATATAATGCCACATGAAACATTTTCTATAAATGGTGAACATTGATCCTTTCTCTCCGTCAGTGGCACAACTTTTGGACTTTCTTCAAGGGGGTCTCGACAAGAGTCTCTTACTGAATACCTTGAGATGACACATGGCGGCCCTGGTCTCAGTTGTGACATGGAAAGGTCTGAGATCTATCTCACACCACCCACTTATACGGAGTTTTCTTCGGGGTGCCACGAATTTATGCCCTCCGGTGGTGCACCGCTACCCAACCTGGGACCTTAACAAGGTTCTCACGGCTCTCACAAGGGGTCTTTTCAAACTACTAAAACCACTAGTCTCCACTTTCTCACTTACAAGGTGGTTTTCCTGGTAGCAATAACATCAGCATTACGTATCTCAGAACTAGCAGCCTTATCAGCCCAACAAGACCTCTGCATTTTTCATTCTGACAGAGTGGTTCTTTGTCTAGACACGACATTCATCCCAAAAATTAATTTGGCCTTTCACAGGGCACAAGAACTGGTCCTCCCAAACTTTTGTCCGAGACTGTCTCAGGGGCTAGAGCATCAATGGCATTGACTAGATGTCAGGAGGGCTCTCCATATATACTTACACTGAATTGCTCCCTTCAGGAAAACTGAGGTGCTCTTCATTTCCTTTCAGATAACCACTCAGGGACATAAAGTATCACCTTCAACTATAGGCAGGTGGTTGAAAGCCACAATAGCTAAGGAGTACAAGACTCAATCACTACCAGTGCCCAGTGACATAACAGTGCATTCAACCAGAAGCACTGCAACTTCAGCAGCTTGGACCACACAAGCACCAATAACAGAAACATGTTGTGCGGCAACATGGGCTTCCCCATCGCCCTCCATTAAGCATTACAAAATTGATGTATTTGCCTCAGCTAAGGCTTCCTTTGGTAGGAGAGTTCTGCAACGGGTCCACAAGGACCATGAGAAGACTCTACTCCAGACAGAAACCCGCCCGTAGGACAAGCCAAGCTCTGGTATATCCCATTGCTGGATACTCGGAGCAGCTCATTGGAGAAACGGCGTTGATACTTACCTGATATGCCTGTTCTGTGAGCTGTGACGAGCATCCAGAGTCACCCAATTTCTGTCTGGTGGGTTCCTGATCCAGCCAATGACTACATAAAAAAGGCGAGGGTTACATCTCTTCGTCTTCGCAAAAACCGGGGGACGCTAAGGAGGAGTACGTGGAGGAGAAGAAGCATCCTATCAATCAAGCCCAGCCTATCAGAGCTAAGTCTAAGCACCTCCCACTGCTGGATGCACGTCGCAGCTCACAGAGAAGGGGTGTATCAGGTAATACCAACACCCTTTTTATTCCCACCGTTGCTGGCCTTCGCCCAATGGATCATTCTTTAAGCAGCAAGCCAGAGGATCTTAAGGATATGGTTTTGGTGGCCATTAGGCAGAGGATTGCTGAGGGGTTTCAACAACTCCTTCACCCTGCGGGTGGTGGCCAAGGCATGCTCCCGGCCTTTTGTCAAGTTATCCTCCTGTCCAGCAGGGTTTTTCCAGGTCTCATAAATATAGGTTTCCTGCCATTCATGCTGAAAGGGGGGATTATGAGGACAGGGATTATATGAATCCTTCCAAACATAGTTAATTCTCCATTTCAGAGTAGGAGGAAGGTGAGCTTAGGTAATCCAATCTATCGGAGGATGAAACATCTAGGCCTGAGCAGCCCACCTCTGTGACCATTTTGTTGCTAGAGAGTCCAATCCCACCCTGTGTTTGTCTGGTCTTGGTTGGGGAGGGTTTACTATTTTATCTTCCAGAGAAACTCTATGTCTGTCAAGTTTCTTCACCAAAAAACCTGGGGCTAACAGCAAAGGCTGGCTTTTTATATTATGGCAGACTCAGCTCGATGACATCAGAGGGAGGAGTTTAACCCATTCCTGGACTCTCTAGCAGCATGTATAGAAAGGGCATTCTCAGGTAAATATACCAATGCCATATTTCCAACTATGCTGGAAATTTCTGTAAGTGGTTGGATTATATAATAGTTTCTTAGTCTGAAATGGTTATATAGGAAAAAGAGGTTATTTACTTTTAACAAACTTGAATAATCTTTATGGCTGTACATATAAATGGCATTTACAATTTGTAACAATAAAAAGATATGGGGAAGTAATGTAAAATAAAGTTAAACCACACATTTTATCTACATATTAAGGATCAAATGCCCTTAAAATTTAAAACAAACGAGCCTTCACTGAAAGTAACATTAGGAAAAATACCAGAAGATGCATCAGTTGTCAAAAATATTCATGATATGAGATGGAAGTTCATTTACTGCAGATCTATACGCTTCTCAAAACTCTCACTGCAAATGTCCAGAATTCAGTTTGGATTCAGAAATGAAGGAAAACTAAGGAGGGAAAATATTTCATAGCCTCTGCTTTTGCCTTTCCTTCTCAAGGCGACCTATTCCATTGGGATCAGATATTCAGATTTATTTCATTGCTCTGAAGCTACAGATCCAACTGTAGTTCTCTTTCTGTTTCTACTGCCTCATTAATGCCCACTTAGACAGTGAAAGAAACAGGCTCTTGTTTGCAAATACCAATTGTTCCTTTTGGTATAAAGCCTTCATTAGATCCCAAAATCATGAGCAAAGAGTCCCATGAATTGACACCTGGAGACAGCACATACCAGATTTTGAGTACAGGGATACATATACATTCCTTAATTCATCAATACTAACACTTATGCTTTTCACATAATAATCTGTGATCTTCCTAAATAAAAGTTAGTCAAAACTTGCTCTGGTGCAACAAAAAGTTAAACTATTTTTCATTTATGCTTACTGTAACCAGATAAAACCACTACAATTAAGCATTAAATAAATAAATAAATCCTTCCTTGAAAAAGGAATGAATCAACCAGGGTACATTTTTAAGCAGTTTCCTGTATGGAAATATTCCTATTACTCATTATGAGATAAACTAAAATTTGCCTTGGTTCACTTAACATACCTAAAATGAATGCTGCTACTAGTCAGGGATTTTTTTAAAAAAAGATAAGATTCTACTAAAACAGCTTTTAACCATCTAAGAGAATAACAATCTTCAGTTTGCACCCAGTTTAAATAAAATTCTCAGCATATAAATGTAAAAGTGTTCTGAGAATTGTTTGTAATTTTGCACAAGTCTGCAGTTTTGAAGAAAAATATTTTTTTTTGGTGGGAAGTACATCACAGTCTGGCAAAGTGCTGTTTTAACTGATTAATAAGTTGCTGAGAGTCGACATGCTCTGGAAAAATTTCTTTGGACTTCTGAGCTTCTATATAGCTTCTTTGGAGATCTCCAACCTGTAGAAAAACAAACAGACCAAATGACATAGAAATGCTACTAACAGCCTAATATGTTAAGATTTCATCTAATGATTCTCTTTTAAAATATTTTTATTCTAACATATATAGTAAGGCACAACCCTAATTTAGCTTCAAAAAGTTCATGTCCTATTCATTTTGAACTCTAAGGCACTCTGCATGGTGCTGTCTTTGAACACAGTACAGATGCATGGACTGGAACGAATATTTCAGATGGGCAAATTATATAAGACTTCTGCAGTAAAAGTTTAATTTGTGAATTTATTGATTTTCTTTCTCCTTTCCAATCTATTTTCTTTTTTGTCAAATCTTCTAGGTACATCACATTTGTCTTTCATTTGTAAACTGATCTACAGACTTCTTTTCAGACAAATTTCAGGACAAAAACACTTAAGATGTATAAACTAATAAACATACATATGAAAAAAAAGGGTGATGACATTACCTTTTCAGACAAGACAGCAAAATTGAAATGTGGCTCATACATATGAGGTGCTATTGATGAAGCCGTCTGCAGAAACACTCTTGCCTAAAACATAGAAACAGTGTTCGTATTTGTACATCAAAATTTATACATTTGTACTAACAACCAACATCTTCTGTGGACAGTGTAAAGTATGTTTTTGAAACTTAATTTATGTTATGGTTCATCTGCTAAACTAAAGCATGTTAGCTGGGAATTTTGGGAATTGATAGCCACACATTTTAAAGTTGCCAACTTGAGGAGCACTGCAATTTGTTCACAGTTATCCAAAGAGCAAATCTTAAATTCTATGCTGGTTAAAAGTGTTCAGAGAAATTTATATGTAAAAAAGAAATACATAGATTTCATTTTTCAACAGTGTTTTTGGCTTAGGTATGGCACCCAATGCTACAAATACAAGTTTCACAACCTCCAGGACTCTGCCAGTGTGTTTATTTTACAATGCACTTTACAGTATATGCAACTCTTTTTTTTGAATGACTGATTCAGTGGGCCTTTACAGCTACCATATTTTTTACCAAATTACAGTGTTTGTAACATAATTGACTCAATGAGGACAGCTTAAATTTCTTTCTTCTCCATATTATGTTGAACTGGCCATTCTGGTTTTCTAGAATTTGATTTTCCAAATTGCAAAACATTTGTAGGCCAGACCAGAGGATAAAGAACTGAAAAAAAAAACATTTCGGCTGTATTGGTATAGCTTATAGGCAGAATTGGAACATTTTGTAACTCTGTGGAATTTTCTACTGCTGCAAAAATACCAAATTTAAACAAACCTTCTCCTGCCCCACTTTGAATTGGTTAAAGGCATCTGCACAGTTGCTTTTCCTACCATTGATGCAGCCTATGAGCATTACCATGGTTCTCATTCACCTCAAATAATATTATTCCTAAAATACATTAGCTATAGAAACTTAAAGACCCACCTTCCTTTAAATTAGATACTAACCTGCTCAATATGACCTTTTTGCATTTCCAACACAGCCAAGTTATTATAGGATTCTGCATGGTCATTGTTGTTAGCCAAAGTCAATTTGAAACATTGATGAGCCAAGTTTCTATCACCTATTCCCTGAGAAGTCAAAACACAGAATATGTCCATGGTTTCTATATACCAGGTAATTTTTCCCTATGCAGATATTATAAATCTGGATATGTGTCACTCTTGCTTCTCCTTAATCCTGAGAGGATTTAATTGCGAGTATCAAAAGAGAGTGTAAAGATGTTTCATATAATGGGAATGTAATTTTGGCAAGATTTGTGACACATGGGGTTTTTAAAACAACACTTAGAGTGAGGACTTCCATTCATATCTTCTATGTAAAAAAAAGTGGGAATGGAATTAAATTCTTCCATTTGTATTTAGTTTTCAAATTTATATTACTGCCCATTTTACAAAATGATTCCTAATTTTATCATTGTAGAAAACAGTATTGTACTATCTGGATTTTTTACTGGATTCAGTAGAACTTGTATTAAATTTCTTGAAAGAATAAAAAAGGAGGCAATATCATGCATTATTTCTGTTTAAATGGAAGATATTTGATAAAATTACCAAATGATAAACACTTTCTGCCAGAATTTGTTAATAGCTACAGGATGTGAACATGCATTTAACTTGGGAAATCAGACTACTAGAACTAGTCATGCAGAGAAATATCCTATTCTAATCCCTGTAAGTCTGGAATGAACATATTTCCTTTGGCTGGGTCTGTATTTTGTTTATTTACATCATTTGTAATCCTCATATTTCCTTCCCTTTTGTGGTACTACCATCATGCCTTTTGCAAGGTTGCAGGGTGTCTTTGAATGAGCAGGGCGAACATTTTTTTGCCCTCTTGGTGAATACTGGGGGCTGAAATAAAAAGTAATTAAAACTGCAGGTTACTTGTCCCTGAAAAATATCTTTAAATCTTTATTAATTTTTTAATTAGTAAAGTGAATTCAGCAAATTATAATAAGAATTTTATTTGATCAGTATTAAAATCCTTATGTTAGCCTACTTTCATTTTTCAATCTTCCACTTCAATTATCAACACATAGAAATGAGATATATTTTTACAAGGAAGTTTTCAGAAGTCACTTTAATTCAAATTTAACTGAACCAAGACTTCCTCTCAAAGGCTGCTTATCCTTGAGAAGTCTTACCCTTGAAATGTACATGCTGTGAAAGTTTTGTTTGGAAAATCTTCAGGTAAGCTACATCAGTCTTCCTTACAGCAACATACTGTATAAAAACCCTCCAATGAGACTGTTTCTATCTTCTCCAAGAAGAAATAAATATATTGTGACATACAGCATGCAAAAACATTTCTTCTTGCATCTTTCTGATAGTTGATAAGTAGGTTATAGGTCACCAACACTTTCTGGGTTATAATCTAATCATTTCTGCATAAATATTTCATCAAAGTATTCTTGACACGCATTATTCTTACCACAGCTACATGTCCCAAGTTGTACCACACATCTGCAGCTTGTTCCTCGCTTTCTGCTAGAGATAGTGCACGTTCAAATGAACTGAGAATCATGTCATATTGCTGGGCATAGAAACAGCAGAGGCCTAGATTGTTAAAGAGTTGGCTGTTATAAATGCCCATCTGCAGGAGCCGCCTAGTTCAACATAAAAAGTAAACAAGTCAATTTGTATTTTTGGAGCATGCTTCTTGAAAGTTTCTTGTGCTCATGCTAATTCTGTACACACAACACACAGACACAGGACACACACACGTCTATCCTTCTCATCCAGTAGCTTGACTTCACTGAGGCATCCATGAAGTTTTCTTAGGAACAGTACAGTCCTGCCTATTCAAGGATAGCTTTGATTTTCCAGTCTAGCCTACTGCAATGGGAATAAAGAATGGCCTTGAAAAACAGGAGGAAGAGATGCTACCAAGGCAATGATAAACAAGCATGGCTTGAGCCCATTCCAAGAAACTAGTTCCTTATAAATGTGCCAGGCCACTCTTTAGTTCACACTATAGAAAGTGAGGGAGGAAGTAAGGGCATTCAGATTTGCAAGATTCTGTTACTATAGCTGTTACCTGATGTATATGGCATTCCTTTCTTAGAGTGGGTCTGCCTTGCAGAGCAGACATCTACAATCTAGCATTCCTTGTAGTCTTTCAATAAAATACTTCCAAGATCTCACCATTCTTAGCATCCTATCTCAAGAAGGCAGATAACCTCAAAAAGGAGTTCTATATAATTATTTCATGGCATAGCGGTTTCCCCCCATCTCATTTAATATCACAAATTATAATCCTTAGTAAGAATTAAAAAGAACCCAATACACAAGCCTGAGGATGGCAGATGAGATTCTGCCGAAACGTCGCTATAATAAAAGCACAAATATTACGTGGGAAAATATCCGAAGAAACCTAAATACCATACATACATACATACATACATACATACATACATACATACATACACGTCTTTTTATAAATGTCACCTTCCTTGGACTAGGGGAAAAACATTTCAGGGTACATGATCTCTGTATTCCTTACTGAACGTAAGAAGAAACCAGGCTGCAATAGTTCTTAAACCCTCATTTTCAATATGATCAGCATTTTCTCTCCTTCCCCCAAGAATCGAGCCTTGTACTCTAAAACCGAGTTCCCCAACCTTTCTGGCTTTGCAGACCGGTATGAGGGGTGGGGAGAGGGGATGGTTCTGTGCAAGTGGTGGGTGAGTATGCATGTATTCCATTTGCGCAAGTGGTGGGCATCTGCACCTGCATGCAATGACCCGGTGCCTGGAGACCGTGCAGTGTTGGATGGGGAGGAACAGGCTTCAGTTCAACCCATCTAAGACCGAGTGGCTGTGCTTCCCAGTACCCTGATACAGCCAGCTGGTTCCATCGCTGGCTGTGGGGGGGGGGGGGAATTTTTGCCCCCACAGAGAGGGCGCGCAATCTGGGTGTCCTCTTGGATGTACGGCTGTCGTTGGATGACCATGTGGCGGCCGTTGCCAGGGGCGGCTTTTGGTCAGGTCCGTAGGATCTACTAGTTGCGGCCCTTTCTGGATCGGGATGCACTTCGCATGGTCACCTCCGCCCTCGTAATCTCCCACCAAGACTATGCCAATGCTCTCTACATGGGGCTCCCCTTGAAGAGCACTCGGAGGCTCCAGCTGGTGCAGCTGGTGCAGAATGCGGCCACGCAGGTGGTGTTGGGGGCTCCTCGGGGCTCCCATGTCACACCGCTCTTACGCAAGCTGCATTGGCTCCCGGTGGTCCTCCGGGTGCACTTCAAGGTATTAGTTACCATCTTTAAAGCACTCCATGGCTTGGGGCCAGGGTATCTACGGGACCGCCTCCTGCCATCATCGGCCTCCCGCTGGCCAATACACTCCCATAGTGGGTCTCCTCAGGGTGCCGCCGGCTGGACGGCTGGCGACCGGCCTTCTTATTGGGGGCACCTTCCCTCTGGAACAAATTACCCCCAGAGATGAGGACCATCCCTGATCTCCTGACCTTCCGGCAGGCGGTGAAAACTCATCTATTTCGCCAAGCCGGTCTGGCCTAGGGTTCTTTTAGGGTTTTTAATCTGGTTTTATCTGTTTTTTAGTCTTTTTAATCCCTTTTTATATGTTTTTACCTTTCAGCCATTATATTTGATTTTTAATTGATCTTAATTTTGTATTGTTGTTGCATTTTTATCGGCTGTACACAGCCCTGAGTCCTGTCAGGGAAAGAGGGTGGTATATAAATTTAATAAAATAAAATAAATAAATAAATGCGCATGCCACTCACCACTTTTATAGCCCAGTTCCAAAAGGCACCAGTCAAGGCCCAGTAGTGAGCTGCAACCCAAGGGTTAGCAACCCCTGGACTAGAACTATTAATTTTAGCCCTCTAACAAAGCACTCCTACTATAAAGGAATTTATTGTTCAAAACACTGTATAGTACCTTAAAGTCTAACCATTATTATGTCCTTAAGTTTTCATAGCCTTTGACTATCTGACAGATATAAAAAATACTTTTCTTTTTAATTATCAAGCTATGCAGTCGAGCTAGCCTGGACTGATTCTTGTTCTGTAAAGTCAGGGTCATTAGTACAAATAACTAACTTCTGTAACTGAGAAATGAATACAGAGAAGCTCTCCATCTAGATGTAAATAAAATATATTATTTAGATAGCAAATATATACTCTGGACAAGGAAATAGATATATAATTTTGAAAAAAATAACAGAAAATATGTTTACCACATTCTCAGGAGATATTATCAGAAACACATGAAGCATTGTAATAAAATTATATTACATCTGTGTGTCTGTCTTTCCCTCTTTCCCATCTTAGATTTTTTTTAATAGATTAGTATTTCAAATGCAGAAAATAGTCCATTAATAGCTTTGTAGTTCTTGCAACAAATTTGATGGTAAAAATCTCTTGGCAAATAAGCACTAAGTAAAAATATAGATGGATGGGTGAATGTTTGAATACCATTTTTATGTTGTCTGATTAATCAGTTGAGGACAGACCGCAAATCAGTTCATATGTTCCCAGGGTTATTAACACTGGTGGAAATGATGGAGACCTTGAATCTGTTTTTGGCTACCTTGAGACTGTGGAACAGAACTAGTAGATATGTAGAAGCAACTCAAGATTCCCTTCTGTATTTTAAATATCTCTACAAACAGTGCTTTTTTCTGGTGAGACCAGTCTATCAGGGCAACCTGGTCTACTCAGATATGGGACGGAGCACACTGCTTCTGCTTTCGCCTTTCAGCCCCAATCCAGGAGCCTTTGCAGGCAGTTGCTTTCGCAACAAACTATTTTTGTGTGAATTTTATATTTCTACAAACACCTATTATGGATATTTTAGTACAAAAATTAAGCTCTAGTTTCTTTCTAGGTTCCTATCAGGGCTATAATTCTTAAGTTTGACAGACAACCCATTGAGTTAGTGTACGATTTAACATATTTTTCATATGCCATCCATTTTATTTTTTATTTTTACTCTTTTTTACTATTTCAGAAACAATATATATATTTACTATCTTCTTACCTATAAAAACGCAAAGCTATCTCTGGCTGGTCAGAGTAAAAATGATTACTTGCAATGCATGCAATGGCTTCCACATGGGTATTATCTTGTTTTAAGACATCTTTATAGCATTCTGCAGCCGTAGAAATGTTGTTCATTTCCTATAAACAGATGAAAAGATAAAAGTATTTTAAATTACACGATTAATAAAAACAAAAAGATATAGAATGAAACTCAAATTTTATCAGTAGCTCTGTTACCTCTGTAGTACTACACGCTTGCATATTATCTTAGAAATGCTTCTCATATCATGTCGTCATTTTGTAATTCTTTGATTATGATTACAATATTTTCATAGCAGTTTTCCACTGATGGCTTTATGTTCCTTGTCCTATTTAGACTGAATATAACATTTTGTCTACCAATAGTCCTCATCAAACAGCTTTGCACAGAAATGTGCAAAGAGAGAAAGTCACCCAGGGAGTTTCATTGGCTGAGGAGAGACTAGAACACAAATTCCCCTGGTGCCAATCCAACATCTCATGTCCTCCACACAAGTATTCTCTTAACCATTTTGTAATCTCTGAAATAATTGTACTGCGCAATAATTCTTATTAATGTACTTGCAGCCCTCCATTCTCCCAATACCCATGAAATCATTAGCAAGCTGCAAAAAAATCGACTAGTTTGTTAAGTTCTACCTGTCTTTATTGTTTGAAACAATGAAAAAGACCTGGTAATGACTCTTTTGTCCAAGCATGGATCTTTCTCTGAAACTGAACTTTAAGCAGTTACTTCAGTGGAAGCTAGAAGAGATATAACTCAGTGATAAAACCAAACTTCAGTCCTTGTATTTAGATTTTAAACCTACTATTGCAAACTATTGCAACAGTTTTAGAAATACTAGAGGAGGAATTGCTAAAGCTAGATAATAAGTCAGTTCTTCTATTCTTACATTTTAGGACAAAGAAGCCACAAGCCTAGTCTTAAAGTTGTTCCCCCATTCTGCCTCCTTATCATTAACTTATTTGCATATCTAGTACTGGAATTTAGAGCAAAAAACTATTTGAGGACATACTTATCAATTATCTGCTTGATGCAGCAGAAAAACTTGATTTGCATACCTCATGAATTCTGGCCATACCACAAAGGAGAGAAACTTCTCCAGGAAATCGTTCTAACCCTTGTTTGAAAACATTTAAAGCTGTCAGAGGCTGATCCAAGCGGGAATATACCTGGGCAAATAAATGGGTATAGCTCCATCAATGTTAAGACATTTTGACACTACCTCTGCTTATGTTCCAGGACAAAATTCAGATAATGCCACAACACTATACCACCATTCTTTTTATTTCTCTAAAATATTTAATGCAACTGTTTTGTGTCCATCTGCAGAACTCGTTCATTTATTCCAACTCATGAAATCACCAGTTACATACCCTCCCCCACCAGATAATGGGCTTCTCTGTTAGGCCTTCAGCAGGACACGGCAGGCAGTGAACTTTCAAGAGTGACAGGACAGTAGTATAGTCTTGTCAAAGGCACTTGCTGATGCCAGCTAGAAAATGCTAGTTACTAAGTCTAAGGATAGGTACTATCCCCAATGTATACATATTGACTTTTAACTGTATTCTAGTCATTTGTGAAGAGACAAGGTAGACTATCAGCTGTTTTTTTTAAAAAAAATGTTCAAGAATTTGTAAAGGATTGTATTAAAAATACATTTAATTTATTTAGGAGACTGAACTCAAATACCTAACATGCATATACATGGGGTGGGTAGGTGGGGGAAATCATACAGCAGCAGCATCACAGCTAAACAGGCAATGCAATGACATTCTAAAACTAAATCTACCCAGATGTTGCAAATAGCAGTAGAAAAAACTAACAAATTATTCGTTCTTATAAGATATTAAAAAAGCATTAGCAACTGAAAAATTAATTATTTTAATGAGCTTGCAAAAATTTAAGAAATTATAACCCAAGAGTTCCAAACCATTTGTCTAAAATAATGTTTTTTTCATTACAAATGCCAACTTACTTTTGCCAAGTACAATACTGTATCTACCATATCTTGTTGTCTGAGAGCTGACTTAAACTGTGTTTCTGCTTCACGGTATAATCCTAGTCTGGAGAAATTTATAATGAAAACTTTGTTAAAAACAACAAGCTAGTAGTAAATGGGTTATGTTTTATAATAATTATACATTACAATCACTAAAAATGAGAATATATATTCTACAATTTACACGACTTGTAAAAATGAAATTAGAAAGGCTAAATATCAAAATGAGATAATCGTCTTTTTTATGTTCCAAACAATATAAAAGTAGCTACTAAATAAAGAAAATGCAGAATGCACAATTGATATAATTTCTATTTTAGCTCAGTTTTTCTTCTAAAAAGGAGATGTTATCAAACAATTATGAAGTGTAAATAGGGCAATATAAAAACTTGCAATTGAATATATATACACTTTGTATTACAACACCCTGTTAAGCCCCAATTAAGGGAGAAAGCATACTGCTTTCTTTTCTGTCTTTCGGCTCATCACCAGAGACCATACCGACAGAAAGCTATTTGTTTCGTTGCCTTTTGTTTACATGTGTGTAAGGTTTTTTAAGCTGATAATTTTAAATAATAAACAAGGGAGACTAGTATAGATCTATTTCGAGCTAGTTAGCTCTCTTCAGCTAGCCATACCCTTACTGGGATTCGAACCAGGGAAGTATTACATGTGAGGCAGTTGTAATTACCACTACACCACTGGCTCTCTCCTTATCAGCTCAGGCAGGGAATAAGTATATACTTTGTATTACAACACCCTGTTAAGCCCCAATTAAGGGAGAAAGCATACTGCTTTCTTTTCTGTCTTTCGGCTCATCACCAGAGACCATACCGACAGAAAGCTATTTGTTTCGTTGCCTTTTGTTTACATGTGTGTAAGGTTTTTTAAGCTGATAATTTTAAATAATAAATAAGGGAGACTAGTATAGATCTATTTCGAGCTAGTTAGCTCTCTTCAGCTAGCCATACCCTTACTGGGATTCGAACCAGGGAAGTATTACATGTGAGGCAGTTGTAATTGCCACTACACCACTGGCTCTCTCCTTATCAGCTCAGGCAGGGGAATAAGTATATACTTTGTATTACAACACCCTGTTAAGCCTGTTAGATCTATACTAGTCTCCCTTATTTATTATTTAAAATTATCAGCTTAAAAACCTTACACACATGTAAACTAAAGGCAACGAAACAAATAGCTTTCTGTCGGTATGGTCTCTGGTGATGAGCCGAAAGACAGAAAAGAAAGCAGTATGCTTTCTCCCTTAATTGGGGCTTAACAGGGTGTTGTAATACAAAGTATATACTTATTCCCCTGCCTGAGCTGATAAGGAGAGAGCCAGTGGTGTAGTGGCAATTACAACTGCCTCACATGTAATACTTCCCTGGTTCGAATCCCAGTAAGGGTATGGCTAGCTGAAGAGAGCTAACTAGCTCGAAATAGATCTATACTAGTCTCCCTTGTTTATTATTTAAAATTATCAGCTTAAAAAACCTTACACACATGTAAACAAAAGGCAACGAAACAAATAGCTTTCTGTCGGTATGGTCTCTGGTGATGAGCCGAAAGACAGAAAAGAAAGCAGTATGCTTTCTCCCTTAATTGGGGCTTAACAGGGTGTTGTAATACAAAGTATATACTTATTCCCCTGCCTGAGCTGATAAGGAGAGAGCCAGTGGTGTAGTGGCAATTACAACTGCCTCACATGTAATACTTCCCTGGTTGGAATCCCAGTAAGGGTATGGCTAGCTGAAGAGAGCTAACTAGCTCGAAATAGATCTATACTAGTCTCCCTTATTTATTATTTAAAATTATCAGCTTAAAAAACCTTACACACACACACACACACACACACACACACACACACACACACACACACACACACACACATATATTTGTTTTCGGAGGTTTTCGTGGGTATTTGTATGTGGGTCTTTGGTTCTTCGGGTTTTCTCCCGCGTAGAATTGGAAATATCTAGGCGACGTTTCGATGAAGTCTCATTCATCATCTTCAGGCTTGTGTCTTTTGCCTTGTGCTTCTCTGAACACAAGCCTGAAGATGATGAATGAGACTTCATTGAAACGTTGCCTAGATATTTCCAATTCTACGCGGGAGAAAACCCGAAGAACGAAAGACATATATATATATATATATATATATATATATATATATATATATAAATTTTATATATATTAATTACATAATTACACACACACACACAAAAATGTAGTCCTCGACTATGACAATTAAGCCCAAAATTTCTTAACCCATTTAAGTGGGTTTTTCCTCATTTTATGACCTTTCTTGTCACAGTTGTTAAGGGAATCGCTATTAAACTGGTTGTTAAGTAAATCCCACTGATTCTCTTTGTTAGAAGGTCAAAAAAAGTGATCATATGACCCTGGGATACGGCAACGGTCATATGAACCAGTTGCTAAGCATCTGAATTTTGATCACATGATCATGGGGATGCTGCAAAGATCATAATTCTGAAAAAAGATCATGTCACTTTTTTCAGAGCTATTGTAACTTTGAATGGTCACTAAATGAACTGTTGTAAGTTGAGAATATATTTGTATTCGGATATATTTAGATGAGTTAAAATTCCAGGTTTAGATAAATTACAACATAACATATTGAAAAAAGTTGCTGGTGCTTTGACTGAACTTTATATATACAGAAATCCTATGAAATGGGTGAAGACAACTGATAAATCCTATGAAATGGGTGAAGACAACAGTGATAAACACTGTTCCCAATTTTTTAAAAAGTGGGAATTTAGTAAACTACAGAATAGTCCACCTTCAGCAAATCACTTGAGGTACCCTTAAGTATCCCAAGGAAGTCTAATTAGCAAGTTAACAAAGTATGGGCTGGGTAGTTGATAATTTAGTAAATTTGCTTGAACATTCCATTCAAAAAGTACTCATTAATGTTTGTTCATCCAACTGTGAAGAAATATAAAGTGAGTACTACAGGGTTCAATCTTGGATTCTGTATTCTTCAACACTTTTATTAATTATTTAAATGAATGGTGGAGGGAATGTTAATTCACATAAGACATAAAATTGGATGGGATAAAAAGGTAGACAAATTCGGTTCCTAGTTTACCTGTAATAACACTTCCCAATTTGCACTTTCCACCACCAGTCCTTGAATTGGGCATGCTGGGTGGCATATGCTGCCAAATCTAAAGCCTTGAAAGGGAAGCAAATTTACAAAGGTCATCTTCAATTTTGGAAGAAAAAATATATACAATGAATATTTAGCAAGTTGTAAAAAAACTATAAGATTAAATCAGATAAATATGCCAGATTTCCCCCTTTTGTAATTTGCCTCATGAGCTGAAATGGCAAAAGAATCATTGATGGCATAATTTTAACCTATTCAAACCTGGCAGCTTTCTTGATCAAGGCATTTAAAAATTACTCAAACTGCTCTACCACTTATATAATTTAATATTTTCCATTTTTAGTATTAATTCCTGTTAGGGTTGGATTCCTCTTAAATTGGATCATTCCAACCATTTAGTACATGCATAATTAATACTGAAAACGTTTACACAAATTGTGTGTAGTTAATTGCAAATTCAACATTTTGTGCAAAGGCATAAATACTTCCCTAATCCCTCATATGCTCCAATTTTTCATTAAGGAACACATCACATCCATAATTCACTATAGCCTTCTCTATTTATATAAATAAGGCATGCTCTTCATGAAAAGCAACCTTATAAGAGTTTAGATAAATGAACCACTTTTTTAATACAATAAATTGTTTCGAGAAAAGCATCAAAAAACCTGAATGATACTATGAATTAAAATCCTGGATGGGAATTGGGGAAGAAGGGAGGGACTAATATCTAATTGTTTATGTGTTTTATATACTGATAAGGCTGGGAGGTGACTTTTGATGACAACCAGCATTTAACCAGCATTGACACCATCGTATCAATATATTACCAGTATTCAATGTCATATTTAGAAATTTAGCAATTTAGATTATTTCTAGACAATTAAGAATCAGAAAGTAAAGAATGAATGCTAATTCCCAGTATTATTCCTATTAACAATTATATAGAAATTAAATGTCAGTAGTATAGAATTAATTTTCAACAAAAAATAAGTAAGGAGGGAGTTAGCAAAAGCTTGTATGCAGATGATATGGACACATAGTACTGTGCGGACAATCTAACCCTTATTTTCTGCATGAGTAAACTATCATCCATTGTTTTGCATATCCATGAAGCAACAAAAATCAAGTCCCAAACTGCAGATATAGAAAAACATTTATGCTAAGGCCCTGTCTCAACTGCAGATGAAAGCCACTTGTATTTCTTGGCAAATGTCAAGAAAAGAAAAATAAGACATCTTCAGTAAAGCAATGAAGCAATATACTACTGGCTCTTTCATAGGACAAAGGTGTAATAATTTTAATTCTTCTCTGTGATCAACAGTTTAAGTCATTTAAATAGTGATTAAAAGTCAGATAAATTCCTTTGGACAATGAAGTCTCTCACCATATTTGTAGGCAAAGACAGTTTACCAGACTTAATTTACCCTTGAACCCAGTAAATTCCAAAGCTTTTCAAGATACAAATGGTTTTCAATTTCCATTTTAGAACTCCAGTAAACTGCAATGAAGGAGGGAGGATATTTGCAGTATTGTATGTGATACCTAAATCTGACAGCCAGCCTTCCACAAATCTACACTTAGGAAGGAAAAACAAGAATGGTAGGCTGGTATTTCTTTAGAATAGTTTGCTTGCATAACTGAACTACTTAATTGCAAAATCTATTGAAAGAGCCCAAAGTAATCCTATTTTGATACTTCAGAAAAATGTGAAAACTTCCATATTGAACATTACAACCTCATTTCAGAGCCTTCATACAGTTTCTATCATCCTATCTTTTTTTGGCAATGTAGTTTATCCATTCCATGCTTTTCTTAGCAAAACAAAAAGATATATTTCTACATCTAGGGAGCTACATGTTTATATATTTTCCAGTTTGGAAACAATAATCATTTGGTGTTCCTTCTTTTATTTTAATACTTTACAGAAATGGTTTTCCTTAAAACCTCTTTTAGACATCAATATATGTCTTGAAGCTGAAGATTAAGGACATATTATCATGGAAAATCTATCCACATGTTTGCTAAGAACTGACATTGATTTAATGGCAACTGTTTTCAGAAACCAGCTGATTTCAGAAACCATCTGTTGATTTCAACTGACCACTGTTTTTTGGGGAAAACAAAATTATTTGAAAAATAAATTAAGTTTAAATTATTTAACATGAAATAATTGAACTCAACCAAAAACAATTCATTGTATATTTTTCTAAAGTAAGAAAATGCAATATCCATTATCCTAGATGAAAGAAATAAGGAATTTATTTTCTTCAACTCTTACATATTTATCTCACACTCAAAAACAGAAAGAATGTAAACATACTTACATTCTTAACATCACTCTCATGATGAAAAATGTATTCAAACAAAGCCTATGAAAAAACAAATGTAAAATATATCATCAAATTAGAGGCAACTAAGATCTACTTACATTTAATTAGAAATAAGTATTTTATTAGCTCATTTAAAATTAAAAGGAGATTTAATAAAAATATTGAATGCAATAAAGAATTCACATTTTAAAAATCTATGCAATGTTACTGCCTTATTAGGCAAGAATTCTTAATCTTATACCTGAAATTAATTAATTACAATATATAGACCATGTGATTCCCAATGACTAGGAGCAGTTTACAATTAAAAGGAAAAAAATGCAAATACCAAAATATAAACACCCCAAAGGAAAATACAGTATATAATCCCAAAACCAAGCAATCAATTAGTTGATAGAGACTGACACATCATTCTATTCCAAAGTCTGGGAGAAAGCCAGGGAAATGGGATATCTTTTATGTGTTGCTGTTACTTTATTTATCAAAAAGGAAGTGTGTGGAGGTGTTTCATTACTGAAAAGTTGGATGCTCTAAAAATTATCTTGGAAGATCAACTTTTGCTTTGAACAACTGATCATATTGTAAATACAGATAGTCCTCAATGAACAATGGTTCAAATTAACAGCCTAAGAAAGGGTGTTTTACACCCTGTAAAGCGCATCCAGTTGTTGCCAAAGGTCACATCACTATCTTGCAGTCACATGACTGCAATCTGGGTACTTGGCAACCCATTTGCACTTACAATAACTTACCAAGTGCCCCATAATGATTTACAATCTTCTCTGCCAGCTTCTCCAGAAAACCAATGGGAAAACAGGTAGGGAAGGATGCAAGCTATTGCAACCTGCCAAGAGAATACACTCTCATCTTAGGAGGCTGGCTGAAAAAAAGCTCCCTGCAGAAGGATTTTGGCTCCATGCTTGATTTCATGGAACTGAAATCCTTCATGCCTGCTTTCATACAGCTGAAATCCTTTTGCGGAAAGCTCTCTACTGAAGCATTCCATTTTGAGCTGAAATCCTTTGCGGCTGCTGGCACAGAGCTGAAATCCTTTAAGTAGGCATGGAGCTGAAATCCTTCAGGAGGGAGCTTTTTCACCCAGCCTCTGGAGATTCAAATCAAAGTAGCATTTTCAGCCCTGAATGGAGAGGCAGTAAAGTACAGGGTGTCTCAATGGTGTAAGGGAGGCCCTGAGAGACTTGGCCCCGGATGCATGCAAGTGTCTTTCCTCACTCAGGGACTGAAAATATTGCTTAGATTTTGGCAGGGAGGATTTTCATTCCTGAATGGAGAGGTAAGGTAAGAAGTACAGGGGTCTCAGGGATACAGGGAAGAATGCAGTGCAGGCTGCATTCATCTTTCTACTCAGGGGCTGATAATTGCTTTATCGTGGCTGAGAAATTGCACTATACTGAATTTGTGCATCTTTCTTGAAAAAAAAATAGTAAAAACACAAAAGCTATTAACTTGTTTTAATTAACAGGTAAGGATTTAAAATGAACACATCAATATTAAACAAGTGCATACCTTTGCCAACTTTGGTTTTTGAGCATAATTATTTAAATTCAGTTTAGACACATTGATGAAAGGACCACCAGGATTAGTGAGCATGGAGGCCTGTGGTAGGAAAAAGCATCAAACTAAACAACATACCATATTTGAATTATAACTGGCAAGACAATATACAACTCTGAGAAACCAATATGGTCCTTATAAAAAATAATACATGAGAATAAATTGTGACACTTGCACAATTCCCAGGTCTTGCCACTGTTCCTAGAGTTGAGTCAACTAGACTCCCATCCACTCCTCATCAGCAACAGCAGAGATGGAGCTTAACAAGAAATTGACTCTCCAATACGCACCCAGAGTCATATAACTTGGACAACCCTCAGTAAAGTGTAATCAATAGGAACCTCCCTTTTTGGAAAAAAAAAATTGTTTGCTTCACATTTTTCTTCTATTGTTAACATGTCTAAGCTACCCAATAATAAAGGTCATTGGGTGGAATGAAAAGTTACTAATTTTTTAAAAAGTTATAAAAATATTAATCAACATAATGAGGATAATAAAATGGAAATAATAAAGAGCACAGGAAAATATGGAACATATCATTTGTTATTCGTAACATGCAGAGTAGGTACCAAACTATAAAAAGAAAACTATAATTTGCTTGAAAATTCAAGAAAAGGCAACCATAAAAGCATATTTATTTATTAATCAAAGATGTGTGATGTAAGTATTGCTAAATCCAGTGGGGCTTACAGGATTATAATACCACACTTTATTTTTTCCTCACTATTATGCATAAATGGATGTTTGTGTATTTTGTTGAACATTTGATCTTTAAGCAATAATAAGCAAAGTCTATTAGTATTATATAGAATACACATATTTTTCAAAAGTCTGATCATGAAAACAAACATAAAGATGCTATTGGTTTTAATAAGTTATTAATATAGCAGGAAGAAAAAAAAGTATGAAGGGGAAAATAACCCTAATAATTTCCTATGCTGTATACATGTAGTTCCAATTTCCAAGAGTACAAACATAGGAGGATCCTTACTGTTCCAAGCCTGACATATCTCCCTGAAGCACTAGTCATTGGACGGGCAGTGTGAGCAGTTCTTGGAGTCTTTAAGGCTTGTTCAATGCTACCTGGTCTCCCAGCCTGTGTGCTAGGTCGTACAAAACCTGTCAGGGGTCGCCCTGTTTGTGTCACTGGCCTGAAATGATCCAAACATGGAAGAGTATGATAAAATGATAAAACAGAAGCACTTATTACTATTTGCAAAATCAAAAATAGTACGGATTGCCATATGAAACTATTAATATAGATGCATGTGCATATAATTCGATTTTCTGTGCACGAAAACATTTATTACATTTATCATTATTAAGCAGACGTTCCTATAGGATTTACTCACTACCCCAGTAAATGGCACTTACATAATTCTTATTTTTTTGAGGGAGATCATCAATATTACCTTTTACAATGTGATACCTCTTTTTGTATTGCTATTTTTGTTCATACTTTTACTGCTTGTAATGTATTCCCAAACCTATTTGGCTATAGAACATGTTGGGCTTTGAATATATTGATAAAATGTATATCTATTAGTCCTTGAGTAGCTTCTTATCTCATTAAGGACTACAACAAAATTGTGGATTTGTCATCCATAATGAGACAGAAAAATATCCCAGAACTTTTTGTCCCACTATAGAGAACAAAAATAATTTTAAGTTTGCATCCTATTAGAGCAAGAAAAAACATTAAAGAAAAAATTTAATAAATAGACTGAAGCTCTCCTTCAGCTAGTTGTCCATTTATAATACAAAAAGCAATCAATGATGTTTTTTCACAGAACTTTATTAAATCTCTGATGGTATTTCATAGAATGTAGTCTGGAAAACTGATTTCAAACTAGATATCACACTTGTAATTTGGAAGAGGGGGGTTAAAAAAATTAACAATGTATTTTATATGTCTATTTAATAAAATAATAAGAAGACTTTTAAAGGAACTTAAAAATATAAATAATTAGATAACTCCTGTCAGTTCTCAGGCTTACGATACACAAAATACAGGGTAAAATGAAAAGAGCTCAAGAGGGAGAAAGAAAAAAACACCAGCCCTTAAAGCTTATCTTGACCAGTTCAAATGAAAAGAATTTAATAGTAGTTGCCACCTGGATGACAATTACAAAAAGCTCAAATCAGCTAGTCTCAAAACATAAGAAATAAAATACATCTATTTCTCTCTGTTATAATTCTATGTGATGATTATCACTTAAGTACAAGGAAAAAAATAACTAAATCAGTTAACCTCACTAAGAAACTAAGTATAGTACCTAATAGCTTTGCTAGGCCCAGCACCATGACCAGTTCCAGGTATTTTAAGTGAAGTACCAGGTCCTATTAAAGAAACAAAATAAAGCAAATAAAATCATGATATTTATAGATACTTTCCTATATATATTTCTTTTGCCATTTATCTTTTGGTTCCCTCTCCCAGGTTTTTTTTAAATAAAACCCAAAGACAGAAGATGCAAAATGAATAGTGAAGTGCCATGAATAAAATCTATTTGCTATTTTTTTTTGTTTAAAAATGCACTGCTTCATTTAATCACAACATCATAACTGGATTCAGAATCAATCAAAACTGTAAAGAGAAGATAATTCCCTTATGCAAACAAAATGCTATCTATGAAGTGCTGGAATTACATTCATAATAAAGTAATTAAAACTGAATATTTTCATTAGTGCATTGGGGATTTTTCTTGAAAATCAATTTCTTAGCTTGTTGCTGTATTGATTAAATACAAAGTATACATGAAGATTATTTACTCACTAAAGACAACTGATATTTTATAGGCATATGAATGTTTTAACACAAAATACAAGCATGAATTATAAAATTGCAATATTAATTGAAATAAAAATATATTACTTTATCAAAACTGAAGATAATAACTTTAAAGAAAAGAAAATACAATATAATAGTTTAACTGATAGCAGTCACTCATTTCACAGATTAGCTTTAGGGGAAAAAGAAATGAACCATTGAAAAATAACGTTGATATCGTAGGGAGGGAATCATGAGTTGCTTCTTGTAGTATATTTTGGAGCAAATATAAATGCAGCTTACGTGCAACTTGTGCAATTGCATTTTCATCCAGCATCATTTCAGCTATGCCTTCCTGATCCACTTCAATTTCATCCACATAAACCATTTCCGTTAATGCTCGCATTTTTAAACACCATGCAGCCTAAAATAAAGACAGAGAGGAAAGAAAGCCCAGTAAACTAAAATGTATACAAAGTACATTCAGTGTTTTAAAATTCAAATAAAATACAACAGGCCAGCAGTAGATTATTTGACACTTGTGGGAAAAGAAAAAAAGCAAATGGGCTTTGGGATACTGAGGTCTTGGCTGCATTATAATCTTCAATGCAAAGCAATTATGTAGAAAACATCTCAGAACTAGAGAAATATGTGAGGACCTCAAGAAGAATGCAGAGATAGCATTCACAAGTGCTCAGCCACTCCCAATATTACATTTGAAGTGAGAGATGTTTTTATCATGTACTCTACTTCCTCCTTCACCTATAAGCAATAGAAAGTGTTCCATTTCAAATTAGGCAGAATCTGTAGTTGATACTACTGAATATTTAATTACATATTAATAGGGAAATAAAATGACTTGTGTAGCTGAGCAGAAAGTAAATGATGCTGGGTACAAGGCATAGGTAACACCAGGTGCAATTCTAGATGCTCGTGGTTACCTTTAAAGCCCACCATTGCTTAGGGCAAGGGTACTGAGAGTACCACTTTTCCAAGTGTCTTTTACCCATCCCACCAAGTTGAAAAGAATGAGCATGCTGCAGATCCTGTCAGCCAAAAATGTTAGCTGTGGGGATTGGAAGGTAAGCTTTTTCTGCAGTGGCCTCTGCTCAATGGGACATTCTCCCTCCAGAGAACCTTTCTCAAGGCCCTAAAAATCTGGCTATACAGGTATTCCTCCACTTATGATCACAATTGAGTCTAAAATTTATGTTGCTAAGTGAAAAATTTGTTGAGTTTGCCCCATTTTACAACTTTTCTTGCCACATTTGTTAAGTGAATCACTGTGGTTGTTAAATTAGTAATGTTTGTTAAGTTAATCTAGTTTCCTCGTTGACTTTGTTTGTCAGAAGGTTGCAAAAGGTGATCACATGATCTCGGGACACTGCAACCATAATGTGAGTCAGTTTCAAGCATCCGAATGTAAATCACATGATCATGCAACGGTCATAAGTGTGAAAAATGGTCATGTCACTTTTTTCAGTGCTATTGTAACTTTGGTCACTAAGTGAACTGTTGTAAGTCAAAGACTACCTGTATTCCTAACCCTCGGGTGCTGAATGCATCAAGGGACCCATTTCCTAGCTATATTGCTAATTGGGCAAACATCTTCCTCATATGCATATTTAATTTGGATGTTTTTAGAGTTGTTATTGGTCTTACTGTTTTTATTGTTTTGAAATGTTTTTAATATATCTGTCATATATGGTTTGAATTGTAAGCCACCAGGAGTCATTGACTGAGAATGAATTGACATAGAAATTGAATAGATAAATAAATATATGCATTTTAGAACTCCATACAAATCAGTTTGACTTTATGTTGCATGCTGGTGCTTCATGCAGTATCATCTGATCACTCCTAGAAAGCTTTTTCTTAGCAGCCAGATTCTGAAGCAATGAAGCCAACTAAGATCCCACGTTGCCTCCTCCCCCATTCTTTCCAGACATCTTCAGAAACAACACATCAATCTAGGAATAATATGCTGATCTTGTCCATTAATTTATTCTGGCAGTGTGGACGTTTATCTGCTTTAAGCACAAATAACTAATTTAATAAAGGACTTGGTTGGAGAAGAGCATATATTACAGGCCTGCTTTATTGTACTGATTCATGTATTATTTAAAATACAATTTTTGTATCAAAATAAACTGACCCTATATAATATTTATTTTGTAATGCAATTCTAATTATATGAAGTCATTTAAATATGTCCAAAAGGTTGAGAGGATTTTAATAGATAGTCCCTATAAATATTATAACATTGATGATAGCCAAAAACTCTGCTTCCGTATAATGCTTTTTACATTTTTTATCCCACCTTTATTTTTATAAATAACTCAAGGAAGCGAATATATACTAAAATTGTGAAATGGGAATCATACAGAATCCAAGCGAATCTTGCTTCTTTTTTAAACAAAAGTATACCTAATATAAATGAAAAATGAAGAGCCCTTCCTTTCTCTTGGCAAAGGAGCAGCTTGATGATATATGCCTGCTATTTCTCAGTCCTCAGCCATAATGTGATTTATTTATTATTATGTGCAAACTTGGCCACTAATTTTTGTTTAACCAAATGTTCTAATTTAGTTTTATATATAAACTCAGTCACTGAGTAAGTAACAATTATTGATTTATAAACTTTATATATATAGTTAGGCCTCATACATACTAATTCAGTTTTCCTAAAAAATGGTTTATTGAATAAAACACAACATACTGTCATAAATCATAGCTAACAGACCACAAAAGCTGTATTCTCATAACAAAAAATCAAACAAACAAATTATATTTTGGCAAAATATAAACTCAGATGTAATGCAGATTCAAATACATATATTTTGAAAGTAGTGTCATGATGTGGATATGTGCATAATTTTTTATTTATTGATTTATTTTGTCAGGTTTATGCAATGTATATTGGAAGTGGTGATCCTTTGAGAGCTGTATGCAATGAAATTTCATTTTAATGTAGGTCGATTAGTGTACATTCAAAGTGACAATAAAGTTATTCTAACTCTAAGTAAACAATTTTAAAGGTTTATATTAAATCAATAAAATATAATAAATGAAGTGCTTAATCTCTTATATATTTTTTCCAGAATTTATTAGAAAATGAATATATAAGTTGTATAAATTAGTATGTAAGTTTTCTTAAAATACTAGTCTGTCTGGAGGAACAAAGAAGTATCAAATGAATTTGATACTATTTGCATGAAGTGCTCTGTAACCTATTATGACCTCCACTCCAAATCTCTCACAGGCTTATATATTTATTTAAAACATTTATGTATCTGTCCATCTTATAACAAACTCTGGGGGCTCCAAATCAAAAATTAAAATATAAAAACCATATTAAAATTATAAAAACCAAACACATTAAAAAAAACCTGGTACCAAAGTCAAGCTTCCAATATACAGTCACCTAATGTTATCCCAGTACTTGCTGGAAAAGCCAAATCTACAGATGGCTCCAGGGTTGACACGGTGCTTTATGGAAGGCTGGGGAAGTAAACACCTGCCAACACTTCAGGTGGAAGTGTTCCAACAGGGCAGGGAAGCCATAGAAAAAGCTCACTTCCTACCTCCCACAAGATGGCAGTATTTAATCTAGCAGGATGGATAGGTATCCTAATGGAAAGGTGGTCCTGCAGATAACTAGGCCATATGTGATATTTAATAGTAATGTGATATTTACCTTAAATTGCATTTGGAAAGAAACAATGAGCCAATACAGCTCACACATCAGAGGTGTTGGGCAAATCTAAGAACACTCATAACTGCTGCCATGTTTTGGACTAATTGAAGTTTCTGGGTGCAATTCAAGGACAGACTCATGCAAGAGAGCATTGCAGTAATCTAAAGAATTGTATCGGTTTTGATAAGGGAATAAAATGCTGGGAAAATATATTTAAACATTTGTTAAAGAGTAAAACATTTAACTGTCTTTCATAAGAATGAAGATTTGTTCTCCAATCTTGTGGGTTGGTTTACGAACATTTTGTTACCAGGTTCGGTAATATCTTCAGCAGAGTTTAGGGGATGTCAGTGTCAGTGTTCCTCTGTTTATAAGGGCTTCAGATGTGGGTGTGTCAAGAGAGGGTCTGGTAATGCCTCTCCACCCTTTCATTGCATATTATTACTCATGTTGTCTTCAAAAGGCATGAAAGTAAAATCAGTGAAATATTAGGATGAGCTAAGAAACTTTAAAATCAAATTATGTACATTTGCAAAGAAAACCATAAAATTATGCAATTCAACATAAATACTTCACTTATTTTTCTTTATGTACTTCAATACTATAAATCATTACTGCTTCCTGGTCTTTAAATTGACATATGGAACATAAAGAACAATAATCAGATTAGGCAAGCGATCAGGATGATCAACCAAGATAGGACAGAAACATGTTCCTTTTAGGTCATGCTACAGTTATAAACAAAGAAGCTACAATGAGTTTAATAAGGTTAATGAAATATTATTTCTGGCAATAATAGCTGATTTAGATCCTTTCACAAAAATTAATTTTAAATAAAGTATGTTTACTTAGAAGGAAATCCTACTAAATTTCCTGAATCCTGCTCTCTAGTATCAGAAGCACTTTTAATTGAAGTCACAATGCACTCTTCAAACATTATGGTTTATGGTTATGGTTAAGAATGGATTCATATGGCTGCTTCTAGATGAGTCAGCCTTCTTTCTGAATTTCAGAAAGTAAAACAAAGAGGAAAACACACTGACACACTGAATTCTTTATTGGCCAAGAGTGATTGGACACATAAGGAATTTGTCTTGGTGCAAATGCTCTCAGTGTACATACATTTTTTTAAAGACTTAATTAAAAACAACAGCAAAATGTTGACTAGGAATGTTACAAATGGATAAAGGGGACAGTTTTAATGTGAAAGAAAGATAGACTTTGGCAAGAGTGCTTTTGGTATTATGTGGAATAAAATAAACAGACCAGGCCTGTGTTGATTGTCTTATATCAACAGGGGGGAAAAACCCAATGGGATTTACAAAATAAGATAAATGTAATAGGACTATGTCATTAAAACTATGGAAAGATAAAATGGAGTAAGGGTATAAGGGTATAAAGAAAGAGAATGAAGAAAGAAACCCAAAAACCCTGGCAGACTATTCAATGCGGAAAAAATGGAAAGATTCTTAAATATCCACAACAGAAAAATGATTGGTAAAGGTGAGAGGACTTAGCAGAGATGGCAAAATTGATTAGAAAAAGATCAACAATTAAATTAACAGTGACTGGAAATCCCTTATGGACTTTTTGCTGAAAACAAGATATACATAAAATTAGAATGTATACTAAATACAAACAAAACAAAAAACATAATTGAATTAGAAAGACAAATAGCAAGTCTACATTAAAACAGTACACTTAGAAAAACCAGAATGCCCTTTTTTTTAGCAATTTCCTAAAAGAAAGTGGTGAAACATAAGTATGCATTCTATGCATATAGAAAGGGTGATATAACAGTATATATAATGTGAGCCATAGATTTAACATTACTTTATAATCTTATTGTGTACAGGACAGGAATAATCACTGAATGAATACTATGACATGCTAAAGGCAGAGCTTTTGTATATGTGAGGGCAGTTTTGATTTAGATAGCTTGCTGGCCTAAAAAAGGAAGATTACTCTAGGAAGGGCAACTTAATCTCACTTTCTTTCCAAATTCATAATACATTACTTGGCACTAGGCACCACCCATCCATAACCAATCATCAGAAATATATCTAGTGCTTATGTTTACATTTCAGTACTTAATGCTCTGAAGATCTTGTAAGATATGTTCCAATTCTGTAGTATGGATAAGTTACTTATATATTTAAAAGAATCATTGTGCTGAACCAGTTTCTGCAACTAATAGCTTTGTCCTTTCAACAGAATACTTTTAAATAAGAATTCTGAGGAACTGCCTCCCCCTTGTTACAACAGACTATCTCAATCTCAGAGAGAAGGCATGCTGCAGGTACCAACAGCTAAAGACCTACATTGATGAGCCCCAGGAGAAGTACCTTCTCTGTTGTTGCACCCACCTTATGGAACATCCTTACTCCCGAAATTAGATTAGCCACATCCCTTTTAATTTTTTGTAAGGCCGTCAAAACCTGGTTATGCTGTTGGCCTGGGTCTCTTTTTAATATGGTTCTACATTTCAGTTAATCAAATTTATGAGAATCTCTAAGTGGAAAATGACAACATAATCATATTGTTATTTTGACTTTATCAATTTCAATGTTTGCTATAGATGTGCAAGTAGTTAGCTTTTATCATATATAACATTTTAGTTTTAATTACATCATGAGAGATAGTTACCTATTTGCAGTTTACACATCAAGCTAGGAACAATGTGGTTGGTTTAGCTTTTGACATAGAGTAAGATAATATAAAGAAACTGTAATTTGTATGTTTTAAAAAACATTGTTTGTATCAGACTACTATAGTTATTAAAATTATAATTAAATAAACCACCATTTAGCACTATTGCACAGAGGCCAGATAAGAGTTTTTGGTAATGCTCTGCTCCTATCTATGATCATCTGGATTTTTGCAGTTTAGATCTGACAGTCCTAATAAAGGCCTCTGAACAAACAAACTTCTTGTGATAGGTGGGGAAATACTTTGCACCTGCCTTACATGCTATCCTTATTTATTAGATTTTCATCCCACCTTTATTAATTTACAAATAACTCAAGATGGCAGACATATTAATACTACTTCCTATTTTTCCCACAGCAACCTTGTGAGATGGGTTGGGCTGAGAGTTACTGACCCAAAGTCACCCAGCTGGCTTTCATGCCTAACACAGAACTAGAACTCATAGGCCAAGAAACTATGGTATGTTTGTAACTTCAGACATGCCAGGTTCTGTTAATTTAGCCTCATAATAAAGTACATTTCGCTCACCTAGTTGTGTGTCCTGTCTGGTTTACATGGGATGGCTGACATCAGTTTTGCAAGTCTAAAAGTACAGACTTCCTGCAGACACTTTTAAGAGTCTGATCAATTGGGGGAGAGGTTCCTAAGTTTCTTTCTCTGACCATTAATTGATTGCAGGCTCCTCTTCTCTTATCAGATAGGCTGTATTTCTTTCCCTTGTCCCCCAAAGTCATCCACACATTCCATTAATCATCAGTTAATGATAACTCGGAACTGACATTGCTGTCACTAAGCAAGTCATAAAGCACTGCTTGAAAGAAGCCAGAAACCATGTGACCTCAGGATATTGCAACAGCTGGAATTTTAAGGACTGACCATTTGTTCAGTGTCATCACAAGTTTGAACGGTGGCTGAATGAGTGGTTGTTAAAGGAGGGCCACCTGTATCATGTCACCTATTAATTGGATTGTAACCTATCTCAAAATTATCTATTAATTATCTATTAAATTAACTATAAGCTACATACATTTTAATTAAATAAACTAGAATCTTTCTTCCATTATGAATTGACATATTGGGAGGTAGGGATCCCAGTTATGAGCACTGCTGGAGTTAAAACCCTCTGGGTTATTATCTTATTCCAGCTAATTCACCACAAAGAATACGAAATGAAAGGAAGGCACACGATTTTACAAAACGGTCTCGCCGAAAAACAAAAAGGTCTGCAGATATACAAAAAAAAGAGAGAGAGACAGAGAGTAGTTAATAAAATCAAGGCATCCACCTAAGGCTAAGTTCCACATTTTTCATGACCTCGCAAACATCACATCCACGCGTCCAACGCCTGCCCGGTCTCTCCTCATTACCTGATCGCCAGGCTCCTTTTCCAGCACCTGGGAACACAAATCCGAACAGAGTTGGAATTTCCTCCGCCTGAAATAACTCAAGGCGTGGAGCAACGGGTCCATTTCCAGCCCCATAAGCGAAGCAAACGACTAATAACGCCACGATAACACTCCCCCGCCCCTTCTACTTAGGCCCGGCGTCTCAGCTTAGTTTCGCCCAGCAACGCTAATCGAGGTCCTCGGCGAAGCAAAGGCGACTAAGCAACTGCCTGAAGGGCCAGAGAGGGTGTTTCTCGCAGGTCTCGGAGAAGAGAACGGGCCGGCAAGGAAACTCAAACATTTCAGCGCAAGCAATCACTGCTGAAACTTTCCGGGGTTGCGGGCTACGTCTGATTTAACTGCCTTCGTCCTTGATTCACTTCTCTTTTTCGGGAACATTAGGGGTTTCTGACTTGTTTCCTCTCCTTATGTGGCATGAAAAATGCTAAAGTTGCAGAGTGCAGAACCAACAAATTTCGTATATTGATGGTTCGTGATTTGAACTTCATAAACACTGTAGAGGAAATTACTTGGAAAAATAGAGTTAACATAATTTTATTTCGCAATAGCCGTTAACAGGAAGATAAATGCATTTTATTACTTTTACCTAAGTCAAACTTGTGAAACTAATTTATTGCTTGATATGAGAATGTACTGTGTGGTTAATTTGTGGTTCAGTGTATTCCGCAAAATCCTGAAAATTGAGTTAACTCTGGAAAATCTGGGGACAATTTTTCTCTGCTTAATGCTATTATTGTTATGGATAAAGGGGAGAACTGGGAGAATATAGCAAGCTGGCAGGAATAGCCAACACTCCAGAAGATAGGCTTCATATACAGAAGGATCTTGACCAACTTGAACATTGGGCTCTATTTAATAAAATTAAATGGACAATCAGTTAAATATGAGCCAGCAGTGTGCTGCTTTAAGGGAAGGATCAAGATCATGTGAAATGTTAATACCACTTTATAATGCCTTGGTAAGACCACACTTAAATACTGCATCCAATTTTCGTCGCCATGTTGTAAAAAAGATGCTGAGACTCTAGAAAGAGTGCAGAGAAGAGCAACAAAGACAATTAGGGGATTGGAGGCTAAAACATATAAATAATGGTTGCTAGAATTGGGTATGTCTAGCTTAATGAAAACAAGGACTAGGAGTGACATGATAGCATGTTCCAATATTTTAGGGGTTGCCACAAAGAAGAGGGAGTCAAGCTATTCTCCAAAGCACCTGAAGGCAAGTCAAGAAGCAATGGATGGAAACTAATCAAGAACAGAAACAACCTAGAACTAAGGAGAAATTTCCTGACAGAACAATCAATGAAACAAATTGCCTCCAGAAGTTGTGAATATTCCAACACTGGAAGTTTTTAACAAGAGATAGAACAACCGTTTGTCTGAAATGGTAGAGTTTTCTGCCTGAGCAGAAGGTTGGCCAAGAAGACTTCCAAGGTCCCTTCCAACTCTGTTATTCTGTCCTGTTCTGAAACAGTCCTTTACCACTACCTGAACCCTACTTAATAACTTAGTGATGTTTCACTTTCATCAAAGAAAAGTGCAATTTCCTTAATTATGATCTGCTCAAAGAAACAAGAACTGACTTCAGAGAGTCTGTCAAACAGGATTTGGATTTAATCCTCCACCCCAAAACTAACTATATTTTTCTTTCTTTCTTTTCTTTCTCTCTCTCTCTTTCCTTCCTTTTTTCTTTTTCTTTCCTTCCATTTCTTTCTTTCCTTCCTTTTTCTTTCTTTTCTTCCTTTTTCTTTCTGAAGAAAATACTGTATACATATGGGTGTATTTATATTTCCATATGGGAGAGATAATTGGGATCCACTGATGTTATAAATGGAGAATCTTATAGTTTTTATCTTTTGTCAGGTATATATAGACATGTGTATAAATGACACACAGGTGCATATGCGAGCATTTTTTGAAAAGGAAAAGCCATCCAGGACTTCTTTCAGCTGATGTTTGCAATCTTAGATTGACAAATTGTACAGGATTTTCTCAATATACTTTATCAATGTTTATGATAATTTAGTGCATGGATGTCAAATTTGCAGCGTCACCTTGCCATATGACATATTGAACGTTTTTCCCTTTCGCAGAGCTGGGGTGGGTGTGGCCTGCATGTGATGCATCTGGCCCGCAGGCTGCCACTGCATCAGATTAGTATAGCAATTCCTTTTGGAATGGAAAGACATTTTTAAATTCAAGATCATTTTTATTTGGAGTGAATAGAAAAGTGTGTATGTGTATCAAGCTGTTTTTGTCATTAATGATAACAGTTGTACTGAATACCTTAATGGTTATATTATTGTACTAACTATAGATTGAATTTGGTTTGAACAATCAAGTGAAATTGAACTCATTTACTGGAAGGATTCTGGATAGGTATCTAATTTACTGTTTCCATCAGCTGATATCAACAGAATATGATTATATCAGCTGCTAAATTCTTTAGTAAAGTATAAAGACTTGTAAAGTGATGTCCAAGTGTTAATTTGTTATATTTTTATTTTTTGTATGTGTTGTGTTCAGTGTTATGTTTTATAATTACCACTTGATTTTTACTTCATTACAGATTGTTGAGAAAGAATGTATTATATTTTTGAAATTCCTTCATATTTTAAGTAAAAAATAAAGATTTATAAATTATTTCAAATGTATGAAAATAAGCAGCATTTAAATGGCCACTTTGTACCGTAATACTTATCCATTCTTCCTTTTTAACCTGTCCACTTACCTGAGTTGCAAAATTTCAGATGACCATTAAGTGGAACAATTATCTCCAGGTTTTTGCAAGTCAGATATTTAGCCCTACATTTCCCCTCTCACTCCATCTCTGAAATTTTGGAATTTTTCTTTCTAGCAGTCTACTCAAGTATTAGGTGTTATTGAGAAATGTCAGCCAATGAAAGGAAATATGCATAGGATCTGACTTTGCATACTATGGTAAGCTATAATTTGTTTTCATTATGGTTGAATAAACAGTAATTGCTGGATTCAACTGAACACTAAGATATTAGTCATGGTTTATAAATAACATTATGGCTTAGCATGAGACAACTTGACCTCTATCTCTATGTAAGGTATCCTACTCAACAATCAAAAGCTAAACTTCTGAGATCAACATAGGAGATCCTTCCTTGTTTATCTACTTGTCAAGCAAATTAGGCTGATAGCCATAAGGTATAGAACACTCTTACTAGTATTGTTGTCCCCACTCCCCAAGTTCCAATGGAATTAGACCTTCCAAGTTAGTCCTGAAATATCACCTCTTTACCTATGTTTATAAGTTTCAGTTAAAACTGACCCATCTTTGTATATTCACATTAAAAAAAATAATTAACAAAAGAACAAAAGTACTGGTAATAAAAAGCTAGCGCATCCATAGAATGTGGTTTTTTTTTACACAATGACCTTAGAAAAGATGAAATGTCAGAATGGCATGCTATAAAATTATAACTATTATAAAAATTATAATTATTTTGGTTGGCCTGGGGACTCAGTGGGGGAGTACCATGCCATAGATACTCTGCTATTTAACTAATAAGCAGCTAGATTAATAATTAATTTTAATATAATAGCACATAATGTAAAATATGAAAAGCAGTTAAATCAGAAATACTGTAGCTAGATGATCTATCCTTTGGAAATGTATAATATACAAATAAATAATTCAGGAATTTTTCCAGCTACTAATAGATAAAATATACTTAGTTGGCTATATAGTCCAAGGATCTGATTTTCCATATAAAAGCTTAATATATTCATATGCTAAGTATGCATATGTAAAAAGCTTGTTAATCTTTTTTATGATTCTCAATTGCAAAACAGATGGAGAATTAATTCTGTCAGGCAAAATGCAAGGTATTTTTTATGTGCTGATAGTCTGGATTTACTGCATCAACCACCTAGAGCAGTTCCATGGTGTACAATGTATCTCAATCAGCTAATTTTAATGCAGCAAGTTTTACTGGGAAAAAAGTGTTGCCAGAAACACTATAGAAACCATTATTCTGGTGGTTCAGTTTAGTTTGCTATTCTACGGTTCGGTGCAACCATTTATACAGTTGAGATAGTTGGTTGGTGTTTATTCTTATTTGGTATCTGGTTGATTCACTTCTAAATGGCAATGCCCCATCAAACAACGTGTACCCAGTTTCTTTCATCATTCCTTGCAGGACTTGATTTCCTGGCTCCTCATTATATTGATAACTCTCTCTGGAGCTCTGATTTGTTGATGTTAAATTGCAGCCCGTGGAATTTGAAACAGAATTCTAACTAGGGGAAATAGAGGTGTCTATTTCCCCTTGTTCCCTGACAAGGGAAAATAGAGGTGTCAATCACTTATCATGATCTGGGGTCTACATTTCAAAATGACATTTGCCTTTTTAGCAACTGCATCATATTCAATTTATGATACGCTATGTCATCTAGAATCATCCCCCATACCATATAGTATTGCCAAGCCAGGTCTCTTCTGTCTTACACTTGTGCCTTTTATATTTTCTTCATTTATTTATTTAATTTATATGATACCCATTGCATGGTTCAAGGCAACTGTGAACCTCATCTGGATAAAAAACTATACATCCCATTCATTCCAGCCTGTGTTCAAACTTGTTATTTTTTTAAAAAAAATCTTCATTTCTAAAATAATAAATATTAATAAAATAATCACTCCTCTTAGTTTGGATCCTCTGCAAATATAATCAAGCCTCAACCCCTTTATTCATTGGAAAGAAGAATATCAAACAACTAATATTTGTTCAAGACAGGAACCTGAACTCTAGTTCATGCTGTTCTCTTAAGCTCAACTGAAGCTATTTAGGAGTATTTTCTGAATGTCGTCACTCAGTTCTGAATCTATCTAATGGCAGTGGCATCTAGTCTGTATTTTATCATTTTAATAATGTTGTGAGACTTTTTGTTGAATGCTTTGCTGAAGTCAAATACAATATGTCCATAGCATTCCTTTGATTTGTTAGGCTAGTAACTCTGTTGAAAAAGCAGGTCAAATTAATTGGCTCTTGTACATTGTTGCATTGCAAGTGCTCATAAACTTTCTGTTTAATAATCTGCTTCAGGATTTTGCTCAGGTCTGTAACTTCTAGATTATCCTTGTTCCTTTTTTTTTTAAGAAAGGGACATTTACATTTCCTCTTGTTTTTTGGGGGGACCTGACAATTCTCAAGAACATTTAGACCTTATTTGATTATTTTGTATTCACCTTTGCTAGTTTTTATACTGCAATTCAGACTGGAATTACAGTTGGAAATCATGCCAGTCATTAAGTAGGTCACCACTGACTGATCTGATTTTACAATCTTTCTTGTAGTGTTATTAAGTGAATATCGCAGTTGTTAAGTGAATTCATTGTGCACAGTGGGTGGGTTTTTTTGCCAGACACTGGCAAAAAAATAGCTGGTTTCTGGCAAAAAATCATAATAAATCATTTGACTGCAGGATGCTCCAAACTGTCATAAATGTGAGTTTCTTGCTGAGAGCTCAAAATTTAATCACATAACCCGACTCTCTGAACTTAGAATCCAGATTGTATGTGGTCCCAAGGAGGTCCATCATAACTTCAACAAGTCACTAAGTGACAGATAATAAGTAAAGAACTGTAACCTGTAATTAATCTGGCTGGTTAAATTAGTTAAGTGTTCTTGTGTTCTCTCCTTGTCTATCGCAAGCTGAAGTTCCTTTATTTCATAGCCAGCTACAGCTTTGTTCCGAGGGAAGATAAGCAGAAAATATTATTTAAAAATTCTGCTTTCTCACCATTATTCCTTTTTTCTTCCAATACATCTCTATCAGAGGTGGTATTCAGCAGGTTCTGACCAGTTCTGGAGAACCAGTAGTGGAATTTTTGAGTACTTCGGAGAACCAGCAAATACCACCTCTGACTGGAGATTTTACAGTATCCTTCCCCTGCCACGCCCACCAAGTCACGCCCGGTAGTAAAAAAATTTGAATCCCACCACTGATCTCTATGCTTTGGCTTTTTTTTTTTTTTTAATATACCATTTGTTTCTGAAAATGCTGCTTTCTTATTTGGGCTATTTTTTGCAAGCCTCGGTTTTTTCTGACCTTTAGTCTTTCTGACACAATGTTTACAGTAGTTTCTTGCAATTGCCTTATATAGTATTGCTCTTTGGTTGTATGTACCTTTCTCCATTGTCCATCCCCACTTTCTATAATTTTTGGGGAGAAAGTTCTTAGGGGAGACACAGGTCTCTAAACAGGCTTTTTTTCTACTAATATTTTTTACAACTGCATTTTCTAGGATTTTTCTTCTTTACTGGACACTGTTCTCTTTCAGGATTTCAAGCCATTGGGTTGTAGCTAGCTTCTTTTTGAGTTAATCATAATCCACTTTTCTTCCAGTATATATTGCCAATTCTTTCATCCATGCTTCCATGATGTTAGATCCTGTTGTGGTTAGCCGGCAGCAGGTGCGGATGGTGGAGGAGAGTGAAGACTCAGATGAGGGGCCAGGACCATTAGAGAGTAGACTGCTGCCTTCAAAGATTGTGGGGGCTGGCAGCAATGATGATGAGGTTCCCGAGGAGCCTGTGCCAAGTGCGCGTGTGCACAGGATTGTTTGTAGGGGAGAGCAGTTACAGCAGCATGGGCGACTCGGGAATAAGGCTGCAAGGTAATGGCCCCTCCCTCAAGTGGATAAAAGCCAGGTTTGAAGAAGCGTTCTTTGCAGAAGGCAAAGACGCTCTGAAACTCAGTCTCATGGACATTATAATTAGTATTTGAAACCTCTTGTAAACTATTTCTTATCTGTGGGTTTTTGGCAGCCTTGAAAAACAACTTGGCAAGGCTCTTTTTGTTGGAGCTACTTAGTTGGAAGCAGCCTTTTATCTGTGAAGAAACAGAATTCGTAGATGAAACCTTAAAAGATGGGGGCTGCTGCCTTTGTCTGGTGTTGGCTCTCTTGGAACCTGGTTGGATCGGAACAGATCCAAAGTAATGTAACCCTGTATGCAAGGCTTGAAAGAAATATATGTACTAAGACATTCAACAGTGGAAATTTTCTCAACCTGTTATTTGTCAATGCCTGGATCAGATTTTGTTGTTGTAGTGTACTTATTCTTTATTTTTGCTTTCTAACATTATCCCAAATATACAGTAGATGTGGTCATGTCAAAAAGAAATATTTCTCACAAGCTGTTTATCATTCTTTTCTACTGCACAATCTTCAAATGGAATCAAATAAAATAAGTGAGCAAACAACATAAGATCTTGACAACCGAGGTACAGATTCAGGCAAAGACCAATCAGAATTCTAACCTAGTCAGATTTACATAAATGTTAATTCCCCTGTAAGAAAAATCCAGAATTTACCTTTTTTTAAAAAATATTACTCATCCTGTTTTTTTTTAAATAGGCTTGGATGTGTATCCTTAAAGTCTTTATATAAATAGTCATGTGCATTTGTGTGCATATTGAAGTCTAGCATCTGGAATTAGCTATTTATCCACTGAATCACATACAGTATCTTTCTGGCATTTTAACATAATCGGTTCCTTATCAAGTTAAAATCCATTTGTAAATGAACTGAGAAGCTTTGAGAGTGAGTGATGAATGGAAAGTGTTTCTAGATGGCTGAAAGGAGGGAAAATAAAGTAACTTTCACAGCAAATTTCTGTATAATTGAGGCATGTTTGTCATTCAGGCTTGGGCTGCACGTAAGCGCTACATTTTAACATGCAATTAGGTAGAAAACTTGGAGTTACACACAGCTACAAGCCATTCTGTTTTGCAGCTTAAATGTTTATCCACACTTAGGATGAAACTTTGCAGAAGCTTTTCAAAATCAAATGCCATCTCAGAACAATGAAATCTGCGTTTATGGACAATTTACTATTGGAAAGAGTTTCTGCCAGATTTGGAATAGCAGTCTGGTTCCTTACTTGGAAGGGTGCTTATTTTGTTCTACCCTGGGAATACCTGGCCGTGAAAAGGCCGCCAGTTAAAAAAGAAAAAGAAAAGAACGCCATGCAGCCGTTCACCGAAGTCCCTTCAAGGAAGCGGACGAAACTCATCACTCCGACGTCCAGGCAGCCTTCGGGAAAAACAGAAGGGGAGCTCCGACCGCTGCCAAGATGAAGGGACTGCGCAGCCGCAGTGGAGAGACAGTGGGGCGGGGGAGGATTGACATTGCGGGAGAAGAGCCCGCGGGTTTCGGGAGGACGGCGGCGACGACGACACAGCCAAGTAGCCGCGCGCACCTCCGCGGCGGCGGCGGGCGTGCGGGCGTGTGTGTGTGTCGGGGTGCTGTCTTCGCCTAGCCTTCCTTGCAGTTTCTGCCTCCGTCGCGCTGTGGCCCAGCAGTGGGATAAAACGCTCGTCGAACCATGGGGGCCGCACTGCTGCCGCGCAGCCATGTCTAGCGGCGATAGCAGCAGAGGCGCTGCCCGGAGGAGCGCAGCTCAGCGCGGTGCGCGACGCTTTCTTTGAGGCGGGCGGATTGGCGGCGGCGGCGGCTGCATGAGACGATTCCATGTTGGCGGTTCAGGATTAAGCGAAGGAGGACCCCGGTCGTGGCGCAGAGAGCCGGCTGAATTCTTCCTTTCTCCCTCCATTCCTCGGCGCTCCGGCGGGAAGGGTCCGTTCTCTAGCGGGGAACGGAGAGGCATGGCTGACCGAAGCGCCCCGAAGTGCCACTTGAGGCTAGAGTGGGTTTATGGCTATAGAGGTCACCAATGCCGCAACAATCTTTACTACACGGCCGCCAAAGAGATCGTTTATTTTGTGGCGGGGGTTGGAGTGGTCTATAGTCCCCGGGAGCACCGGCAGAAATTTTACCTGGGGCACCAGGACGACATCATCAGGTAGGATGCCGCTTCTTCCTCCCCAGCCTTCCTCCCTTGTTCTGCTCCAAGCCTTCCTTGGAGCCATCCTTGCGGAAATTATCGCAGGACAACCGCCGAGTCCTCGCTTGATTTCATTTCCTAGAAGCGTTGCGGTAGCTGGAATTCTTCGAAGCTCTCCTTCTTCCATGAGACTTCTCTTTATCTGTTTTGTTCCAAAAATTAAGGTTTGGTTTCTGATCATTGCAGTTCCTCTCTTTTTCTAAGAGCCACTAAAATAATATCCTGCAAAAATCTTTAGTTTATAACTAAACTTTTAGCAAATGTAACTTTATTTTTTTGAGAACGAAGTAGAGGTTTTGAATGCGTTTACTTTTGGCTATGTGTAGAATCGGAATTCGCATAATTAATACTGTATTTCTGATTTTGATTCACACTCCACCCCTTTTTAGCCTTTTTCAATAGTCGAGTTGAACTGCTGTCCATCTTTAATTAAGAGACAACTACAATATCCTTACATGAACTACAGAGTCTCCTTTGCCAATTGCTAGCTACCACTATTACTTTTTTTCCCTGTCAGTAACAATAATTGACTTTCCTCTAAGGTACAGGGTCATAAGCCTAATAAATTTTACACACCATGAATCTGGCCTCAGATGGTAATAGGTATAAGATTTGATACTGGTACGGACTTAAACCCATCTAACTTGGCTTGGGACAAAGTAAGGGTTATGTGATGTGGGCATAGCACAAAAAAAGTTAACAGGATCTATTGTCAATGAAAATCGTCAGTCATGGAGGTAGAATTGTACAAAAGTCATCTAGCCACAGCACCAACACACCCTGATGTCTAGAAGTTGAGTCATGGCAACCGGACTTCTTTTCTTGTTGGTTTAAACTTTGAAATGTTTAACTGCTATCCAAGAAGTTTGGATGACTGAAGAAGCTACATGGATAAGCAATGAAAAATTTCAAACCAAAAAAGGCAAAAAAAATCCAATTGCCATGACTCAACTTCTAGACATCAGGGTGTGTTGGTGTTGTGGTTAGGTGTAAGTAAGGAAAGATCTTCAATTTCTCTCTTTGAAAAAAATCTCATCTGTCATCAGTGATCTTCATGTACCCTTGTTAAGATTTGCTTCTTCAATATCGTTGAAGGGATCTGGAAAGACATTCTTATAGTGCTTCTTCCTTTCCTTTCACTGCCTTATGAAATTGCCTACAGTTGAGCAATTAGAGCAATGTACGTTTTGAAGCATTGTAATCTTTATGAGTGGCTGATTTGGAGGATAGTATTTACCTTGTCCTGAGATATATTTTTTTCATTCCTACCAAGTATACTTTTTTAGTTAAAATAATCTCTAGTTTTATTATCCTTCATTGATTAATAAACAAATGTGACACATTTACATGACAGAAAACTATTTTTTCTCTGTCCTGGGCAATGGATTTTCATGATTCCTCCCATTAATTCAAATCAGCAAACTTGTAGAAGTTTACTGTTGATGTATTATATAACTGTGACCCATTTCTTCAAGCTTTTGAATATTGTCTTGTGCTAGTAGTGCTGTATTATATGAATAAATAAAATCACACCTTTATATAACTGATGTTGGCAATCATAGCATAAGATTGGCAAAATCTTGGAAAATAATATTAAAACATTGTTTTAGAATTGGTTTTCACTTAGGATTTAATTATTGTGTATTGCATTTGAATATATATATACAACTTCCCAAGTAGAAATCAAGCAATACTTCTTACTGAATTCTGAATTTCTGATAGTCTTACATTTTCCCTTAAATATTAATCTTCCAAGCTCAAAATAAATGCTTTAAAATCTTTAGTTAACTTTTTTAGAACTATCAGTAAAAATAGAAAATATTTTAAAGATGTTAATTTTGAGATATTATTTCAAATAAATATTTTATTTTTATTGCATCACTGTTATTTTAGTTCATAATTACATATAAATAAAAGTATATTTTCACTGGAATATACCATTAATTGAAGCATCACTGTCAAATAGACATTATAGCTGTATTTCCAATAAAAACAATTGTTCTTTATAGTATATTGTATACTATACAATTATTGCTATTAGCGTAACTCCTATTGTTTTTTATAGTAAGTACATGTCATGTGGAATTAGTTGCTTTTGTATTCCAGCATTAATATGCATTAACTTGAATTTCTACCCTGTTTTTAAATGTGATACTGCTATCGTGTGCAGAAATTAGTAAATGAGATTGTGGTTCTGTATGGTTTTCTCTGGAGTAAAAAAATAATCCAACAGCTAGGAAATAAAAAAATTATTTTAAAACAAACACACCTTTATTACTCATAAAGCTGTAAAGATAAATTTGATCAATCAACATATCTAAGGAAACCTCATAAGTCAGTGAAGGACTCAGTAGGATGTTCAGTGGCGGGATTTGAGCATTTTTCATACATTACTTATAAGAAAACTGAAGAAAGCATTCTGTTCAGCAGTTGAGATTTCAGTCTTGTTGCAGCTGTATAGCAGTTGCGGATCTTACTGCAGGAACAGAAGCAAATTTCATGAACAGCAGGGGAGCTGTCCAGCACAAAGTGATACCATTCAATGTAGAAGGAAAACAAGCCAAGGTTCTTGTCAAAACAGGAGCTGTCCAGCTTTGTTTTTAGATATTGGGTGGAGAGGTGAGAAGAATTACAACTGTTTTAGCGTATTTCTGGATTCAGAGAGTTCCATGGCAAAGGGTTCTTCATATTTGTTTAGCTAATACCAGCAGAGCATATATAGTTATTCAAACTTTTAAATATGTAGAGAACCTTAAAGGAGGAACTTTATATTCAGTAAGAAAGGATGTTTAGAATGAAAATCTAAGACATCTTATATAGTAATATATCAATATTATATTGGAAAAATTCTAAACATAGAAAGCAGCAGACCACTAGATTATTTTGTATTTTACAGTATCAGCTTATCTCCATTTTACCCTAATATTACATTGCTGTACATTATTTTTGTGTACTTAAAAAATGTAATTTCACAAATACTAGATTTGAAAAAAAAACAAAGATTAATATCTTTAGCCACTACATTTGGACATAATAAGACTAATGATATATGGATTCATAGTCATTTGAATCTGGAATGTGGTTGGAAGATGCTAGTTTCTAGTAAAAAGATGTCCTATAATATCTAACTCTCTGGAAATCTTTGTTAATACCATGTGAAAATGAATTAAAGAATACATGAACGTTTGAGATAACTAGCTTAAAATAGAATTATGTAGCATCTGATTTTGTCTGCATATATTTTCCTGAATTTTTCTTTCTCATTTGATTTGTTCAACTGCAGTAAAGGATATGGGTATAGCTCTTTGCATGAGAGTAGAAAGTTGCCTTATTGTCAGGCACAGTAACTGAAAATTGAGTTGTGGCTCAGATTTATTGCTCATACTTCTACCCAAGAATCTGGTCGACTAATGGTCAGCACTAAATTGGCACTAGATAAAGGTCAACATAATTCAATGGGGTTATGGTAATGCAAAGAATCTAAATTGATGAGGTGTTTAATTCTACTCTTCAGCGCTGGCTGCTCTTCTTCTATACATATACAAAATAAGGCCACTGATTTATTAGGTCACCATAGTCAGTGCTGTCTGGCATTAGCTGTTAAAGATTTCACTCCAACTTCCCTCCCAGTCCTATTTGGTGATTGAACCAGATTTCTTCGTATCTGCTCTACTATGAAATTGTTGATAAAAACAAAGCATCCTATTTCCTGTTAAAAATGATGTGGTTTTATTCTATATCAAATTTTTATTTTAAAATATTTACAATGGATTAAAATTAAAAAAGCATTAAAATGTGTAGTATTAGAGTTACTGTATCAAATCAGCAGGTTGAGGAGCTGAAGGTATAAGATAATTTAAAGTTTATTATTTACATGTAGGTAAATTAATGGATTAATTAAACTACAACAAATTTTGCAGCTTATTTTGCAAATCAACCATATTTTTGCTGCTAAACAATTAATGAGCTGTAGACACAGTGACATTCAGAATAAATAGACTAAGATTTATACAAGGTATTTTGCAGATTGATATTTGTTAAATGATTGCAAGATGACTTCCAGTATCTTCCTAAATTAGCAACAATAGCAGTTTTACAGATGGGACATAACAAAAGAAAAAAGAAATCTGACTTCATCTGATCAGACCATTGCTTCTGATCCTTAAAATTGATTTCACCAGGGGTTCTCTACCTTTTTTGTTCTTGAACACATTTCAAAGTATGAAAAACTATCATGCATCCCACCCATATAATTGGTCATGAAGTCCTCCCTAGTCACATAAACAAATCCCTTGGTGAAGAAACTGAGGCTAAGTCAGAGCTTTCAAACCACTTTCTTGCTTTTGTAAAGCATTGAAAAATCATTTCCCTAAAATATCCCCAAAACCTAGTGGTTTTCAAAAAAACATTCCTATCCAACAGTAACATACAATAAAATCACAGCAGTTTGTGGACATGTAGCAGGGGGAGAAGAGGGAGAAAGCAGAAGAAGAGAAGCTTGTTTGATTTATCTATTTCTATGGGCTTCTTCCAATGCCACTTTACTTAGGTGGCCAGTTGGCAAAATGAGTGTCTCCCTTTACTATGTCAGAGCAGGTTATGGCTTGCCTGTTTTGATATAGTGGGGAAGCCTTTGAGTAGCTTCCTTTCTTTAAAGAAAAGTGGAATCTTTTTTTTAAAGAAGACTATCTGGAAAGTAGACTATTTCCAGCTTTCTTTAGGATGATCTTCAAGGGCAGTCCCAAGTTGTTGTGGAATGGGAACCTTGACTCGGAAGACCATGCTACATTTTCAGTATATCTTTCATTACTTGATAATTTGCATTTAAGACTTTAGAACTATAAAGTCCATTCTAGCAAACAGAAAGTTCTTAAGAACATTCTTCTTTTGCCAGGGGTCAGCAGTGACATATTCACCTTTGAGCATCTGCTGTGATAATTTGGATGGGACTTCCAGATATCTGGCAGATTTCTAAGCATATTATTATGGTTGTCCTGTTATTATGAACTGAACATACATAATTGGTTCTCACACATAAATGCTATGTTGTACTTTAAAATTAAAAAAAAAACATATTTATATTACAGCAATCAAATGTGTCTATTCCCATGGTGAATAAGTGGAACTTTTAGCTTTGAAAGTAAATAATAAGTTGTAAATCCACATTTGTTTCTATGTACTATGAGTTTCTGGATGATTAAGAACAATAAGTCATAGCAACTCATGTGATATATCTAGAAGCTCATGTGTGAATAAATCCCTGCATTCTTAAGTGAGTTATTTATTATCCTTGGATTATATGGATTACAAAAAATATTGACAGTTTACAAGTAGTGGGTTTCTTTCTTCCATGCTTTTGCTCTATGCCAATTTACCATTTGAAAAGTATTCTTAAAAGTAATTCTTTGAGGTGCTACAGCTCTGTTCAACTAGAAAGTTGTTTGAAGAAAGATTCATAGAGCTTGTTAGACTGAAGTTCAGAATAATAATTTCAGATAGATCTAAGACATGCAGTGAAATTCAGACTATAGATGACCTGTTTCAAAAGTTATTAACTTTTGTTTATGCTTCTTTTTTTCCCCCCAAGCCTTGCTTTACATCCTGATCGAGTATTGGTAGCAACAGGTCAAGTTGGGAAAGAACCATATATCTGTGTTTGGGACACTTATACTGTACAGACTGTATCAGTAATGAAAGATGTTCATACACATGGTATAGCTTGCTTGGCATTTGATGTAGATGGTCAGGTATGTATACTTATTAACTATTCTGATTTAATATCTGTATAATTCACTGAAAATTCTACTGTATAGACTAGCTTTGGTTGATACACTGAGATATTTAATTTTTAAAATAAATATATAGAAGCATTCGTAAACATGCTAAGAAAATTAAGGCTTACTTACATAGTTAAAAATGGTCTATCAATCTAATAATTAAATTGCATTATATAGCAATTTATATAAGCTCAGCGTCTTAATTGCTGAGTCACCATGCCACCCAGGTTAGCTTTTATAAAAAAGTGAAATTCTGAATTTCACAATCAGCTTCATAATTCTGCAGAAAAATTAAGCTCCTAAAGTTGTCCTGAGGCTTCGGAAGAAAGACTGATCAAGCAGTTAAAGGTAGTTCTCAGTTTATGATCAGTTGCTTATTGACTATTTGAAGTTTTGACAGACCTCCCCCCCCAAAAGATGCTTACAAGCTGCTTTCCACCCTCTTGCAGTCATATGATTGTATTTGGGGCACCCAGCAACTGACCCACATTTGTAGCTGTTTGCAATGTCCTGTGTGGTCACATGACAGTGATTTACAATTTTTTTGCTGAAAACCTTTCTTTAGTTCCATTTTTGGCAAAAATGCTCCATAATGAACAATGGGTTCATTTAGCGATTGATGTTCACTTAATGACTTTGAATTCACTTAATGACTATGGTGGTTTCTTAATAATCACTGCAGAAAAAAAGGTTTAAGTCTCTAGTCAATGCTCTCTAACCTTAACGGAAATAATAAACATAAAAAAATATTTTTAATACTGCAAAATCTGCACTCACTCATTCATATGTATGTGGTATCCTATTTCACAGCAAACTCTCATTCCCCCCTCCCAAAAGCCACATACGAATATTTTTATTTGTTTGTATACTACACATGGTTATTTATGGTGCATAACAGATTTAAGAAAATAACATTTGATTTTAGATATATTTTCCTGATCAGCCATCTGGATTTAATTTAGGCAAGCATTATGATTCTCCACTGATATAATTTAAAGTGTAGTTTAGAAGTGTTACTTTTAAAAGGCAATGTTTATTTTAAATAAATTGCTGAAACATACATAGTGTTATCCATATGGAAACACTATGGAAAATTTTCATTCATCAACCATTTCTGTCACTTGCATATGGCACTAGATATGAGGACAAATACCAGTTACTGGTTAATATTAAATATATTTAACATTAGAAAATATGCAGAAAACATGTCTGTCTATTGATTTTACTCTGAAAGTCTATGAAGTTCATATAATTTCTCTAAATGAAAAATTGAAGAACCAAGGTTATGACACTTAAAATGCTAAATCCAAAATCTATAGCTCCATTACTTCTTTCTTTAGTCAGGATGATATTGTTTAAATGGAAGATGTAGATATACTGAAAATCACTGAAACTCTTTCCAAACTTTTCTATTGTGCTTAAATACTGAATTTATTTATTTATATGAGATTTATTTTTATCTGTCTTCTGGACTGATTACCCATTTACAATTTTCTTCTTCTCACTTTTTACTTTCTTTAGATTTCCCATTAGAGTGCCTTTTTAGAATGCATTTTGCCTTTATTGTCCTTTTCTTCTTGTTCTGTGTAAACCACGTTTCTTTGCCTTTTAAAACTAGGGTCAATAATGTCAAAATGGTGGGTTTGACTTTGACAGCAAAGAAGTGTCTGCCCTGTTTTAACAGACATGATATAGTGGCCTAGAAATATTCTTAAAAAAAAAAAAATCTTAATAACCAATTAAAAAGAGGCGGAGCTTTGAATACCCAGTTGCACCCACCATTTTGTTGACCATTCCTCATAGTCACGTCTTTGAACTGTGTTTAAAATAAATATTTTAAATTGGTCTGATTCAAATATATCCTAATTGGTTTTAGACTGAATCAGAGCTTCTCTGATATGATTGTAAACCCAGAAGAGAAGCTCATTTTGAAAGTGTATCTGTCACTGATCTCTAGTAGCAATGTTTCAAGGTCTTCCACCTTTTTTCAGTCCAACATAAATTAATTGATACCAACATTAATAAAATTGGGGAAGGATTTTAAATGTCAAATTTTAAACCCGTAGAAGCAGTGGTTTATGTTCTAGGTATCTTTACATTTTGCTACTTAATATAAAAAGTTAACATTTTTTATTTCTTGGTGAAATTATACAAATGTTTATTAATATTATTGTTGCTTGTAGATCCAGTTTTGCAAAGTTAATTATCAATAGGCTGAAGGGAGAAATGTACAAGAATCTAAAATATTACTTAACTTCTGTGGATTAATTACAATTTGGGAGTCCAAAAGGCAAGGTGGTGGCTGTGTCCACATTATCAAATTCCCACCCTTTTTTAAATTTATGTCATGCCTTTTTAATTCCCCCCATGACTTTGTTTCTTTTAAAGGGCATTTGTTTCTGTTTTGCTTATTTTGTCAGCAGTATTTATGAAAATGACATATGAAAATGCACTTTTGGAATGCATATCTAAAAGTTCAGAAAGATGGTAGTGTTATTCCAATAGAAATATAAACTCTTCAACTTTGTGAGTAAAATGAAGATGATTCACTTCTTCATCCTCTCATAGTTATTTGTTTATTTTGGAGATAGTAATTTGCATCAATGTGGCATACATCATAGAAATGTAATTATGGTTAATTATATCTCCAAATAATTTCATTTCATAATTAAATTTATTGGGAGGTATAATTAATAAAAATATGTAAGAGTCTTCCAACATACTAAATTGATAGCAAAGTCATAGAATGTTTAATAGGATATTTAGTGAAGATGAATGTACAGCAGAGAAGCAAAGGTTGAAGATTCAGCATTTTCCAAGTTGATATACTACATTGCAATCCTTTATTCCCCCAAAAGAATCTAATACAACTCTTTTAATATTTTTATTTCTAAAGAAGAAATAAAGGGCACTGAATTCTAGAAAAATCCTACATCAGTACTCCTCTCCTTGAACTTTGTGGTAGCAAATTTGGGGTTTACACCATTCAAACTGGAAGGCTCAATTACAAAACTGCATCTTTTCAACCTGGAGTACCTGTTATACGTGATAGAGTTTTAAGGAAAAATGTGTCAAATTTTGCAGATTAATTTTCTTCCTAGAAAATTCTCTCTCTCTCTGACAATTTTATAAGGTTCAAATCATATTGGATTTCAGAAGAATGATTTGGGTACCCCTAAAACTTCTGATTTGGGTACCTTCTGAATTTATTTAAATCAACTAGATTTGGGTCAATATTTAGTGAAACCTAAAGCCTACTTCTAGTTGAAAACTTTGTAAACCAATGTTTTCAAAAGCTGCAGAAGAGGGAACCTGATTTATCACTAACTGTTATTAGTAGGTTTGCCTTATAACTGTATCGAACCTTATAATACAACTTCCTTTCCCCCCCGCCCTTTGTAAGGTACTGAAGGGTATTCATCAATCTCCCCATTAGAAAACATGGCAAATGATTCTGAAGGGGGCAGAAGCAATATAACATTACTGAAGTTCTTTGGATTTTACCTTATCTCTTCAGGACTCTGTAATAGATTATTTAATTTTTAAAATATTGTATTCTTGATATTCTCTTCCCCACAAACTGAAACATTCAAAACATATTATCATTTGAATATTAATGTTTTCTTTTCTTCTCCTTTAATATTTTGGGAATTGTTAGCGTTTGCTTTCAGTTGGTTTGGATTCAAAAAATACAATCTGTGTCTGGGATTGGAGAAAAGGAAAAATGTTGTCCATGGCTCCTGGTCATACTGACAGAGTAGGTATAATTTTATTTACTTTCTGTCGATATTTTAAGAACCTTTTTCTGTGTCTGGCACGTTTGATTCAACTATTTCTAGTGGCACCAGAAATAAGTGACAATGCATAGTTTATACTTCTGATTCTGTATAAGGCTTATTTGCTTAGGAGAAAATTACAATGAATTAAATATGCTTAGTATTATATTTATGTATCATATTTCTTGCAAAGAGCCTTGACTGGCTTTCATGATCATTTAAATTAACAAGCTTATCTGTTTGTATTATAAATCTACAAATAGTTAAGAAGTTTAAGACATTGGACAAAAGGAGATGTGGATATATTTCTGTAAATACGTTTGCTTTTCTCTATAATTTTCAAGACCAACATTTTTCATCTGTCTCCTGTTCAGATATTTGATATTTCTTGGGATTTGTACCAACCAAACAAACTTGTTAGCTGTGGTGTAAAACATATTAAGGTAAGAATACATATATTTCAGTTCTGCTTCCATTTCATCACAACAGATCTTTTCTATCCTTGTGTAATGTACTTTATTTTTAATTGTTTGGTCTTTAGAGGTTTTCTGGAAGCCCTTATTCTTCTAGGAGTTGAGTGGTCTCCAAATATAATGCTAAAAAATAAATAAAATAAATATTTTTATATGGACAAGATAGGATACTTCAGGGATGAAATGAAGATGGTTTTATTTAGAGCTGTGGTGATTCAGTGGTTAGAATCTAGTATTCTAGTCTAATTCGGCCAACTGCCAGCAGTTCGATTCTCATTGGCTCAACGTTGACTCAGCCTTCCATCCTTCCAAGGTTGGTAAAACGAGGACTCAGATTGGATTGTTGAGGGCAATAGGCTGACTCTGTAAACTGCATAGAGAGGGCTGTAAAGCACTGTGAAGCAGTATATGTCTAAGTGCTATTGCTATTTTTATACAATTTGTAAACCACCATTTATTCATTCATTCATTTATAAAATTTATAGACTGCCAATCAAGATGACTCTGAACGGTTTATCATCATTCAGTGATGCAGTAATAAGTTTAACTCCAGTTGGCCCTGTTGTGGAAATGTTCTTTCCCTGTCACTGGACACACCACCTCCTTGGCTACAATATTTGGCACAAAATTATTTAAACTGAAATCTTATTAGTAAACATATGCAGTCTCATTCTTGTCAAAACAAAATAAAATTAATTGATAAAAGTTTAGTTATTTCCAACTGTTCTTTAACTGAGTTACACTGAGTTGAACAGAGTTGTCCTAGAAGAAGCTGTTGGTATTTTCTCACTTCTAAAAGTGAGAGGGGTTGAAGCATAGAGGTAATGCTTTTATGTGGCAGTTCCTGCGGTTTGGAACAGCCTTCCAGCCAAGATCAGAAGGGTTCTCTCTGTCTATTCATTTCAGGAAATGTTGAAGATGGAGCTGTTCCAAAGAGCTTTTGTGAACTGAGCAGCTGTCATCAGGGTTTTTTTGTATTGTTGTTGGTCTTTGGTTTTCATTGAGTGATCATTATTAATTTATTGGTACACTATTAATATTGATTCTGGATGTTTTTGTTATGAACATTTTTGGTTAACAAGCTGGAGTGTTACCAGATTACAGTGATTACTGGTTGAATGAATAAATACACAACTATTTATAAGATTATATAGAATATGTTATCCAATATTCTTCAACACAATGCTTGATAGTGCAGAAATCACAACAGAATCAACGCTTTTCTGAATGAAGTTAGGTTTGCTATCCATCCAAAATTGATTGTTTCTAAGGATTGTTTCTAAGGTTGGTGCAGTGGTTAGAATGCAGTACTGCAAGCAAACTCTGCCCACAGCCTGGAGTTCGATGCTAACAGGGCTCTATTTAGCTTTCCATCCTTCTGAGGTCGGTAAAACGAAGACCCAAATTATTGGACATACTATGTCAATTGTGCAAATTTCTAGAGAGTGCTGTAAAGCTCTATGGTGCAGTATATTAGTCTATGTGTTATTGCTTTTGCTAATAGTACTTCAGGAAGCGATTTCAAATTTTGGATACCACGACTGAAAAAAACAATAGAATTATCCTGCATAATCAACTGTATGAGAAGAGAAAAGAGATCATCTGCCACTCAGCATGCCATCTGGGGGGTAGGGGTGGAGAACTAAGGAATAGGTCCTGTAAGGAAAAAAAAGAGAATATATAACAAGAACATTATAAGTTCTTGAACTTTCAGACAAGGTTTGAATTCTTTAGGAAAATATTCAGACAGAAAGAGTTAATATAATATATTATTGTAATCAAATCGGTACCTAGAAATATTTCCAAACTGTAAATATATTATAATCTATTCAGCATAAGGTGAGTGCTTGATTGAAGAATATCATATCATATAATATATAAAATAATAGTAATTTATTAGCTTGAGCTTTATTTTAAACTGCTGCTACATATTTGTTTATAGCCTATTGGCTTTAAAAAATTGGGCCTAGTCATGTGGATGCCTTGACTTACAACTGTCATGACTTAACAATGGAATTTCTGGGCTCCATTACAATTGTAAATGGAAGACTACATGTATTGCATAAATATTTTCCACGTTTCTTTTGTGAGTCATCTATCTTTGTACTATGAAAGCTAATAAAATGCTGCAAAGCCAGGAGTTTCATCAAGAAGAAACAATGAAATTTTATCTGGTGGCTTTTTTCTAAATTCTTTCCTTTCTAGAAATGCAAGGGTTATGTTTACAGAATTGGAATACTTCAGATATGGACAAAAAATATTTTCAGATTGTCATCAAACATGGCATGTTAGGTGAGCAACTTATATAGAAACAAGGAAGCAATAGTTCAATTTCATAGCTTATCTTGAAAACTGAGCATTAAAACTACAATTGGTTAGAAAAGATCATTAACTAGGTCTGGATTGTAGTCAGCCATAAATATTTTCCACTTAGCTAGTTATTTCCACCATTAACTCTAATTGGTTCTTGCTAATGGTGAGAATCGATACCAAGTAGTAATGCATGGTTAATGTTGTAGGCTAGAGTTAGTAAGAATGCAGCCTTAACTATTTTTGTATACTTCCTGAAACAGACCACTGCATTATTTGGAAAATCTTATTGTATATGGGGAAAAATGGAAGAATTTGTCATGTCAGATCTTAAACAGCTTACAGAGGAAATATGGATTATATTTTTCTCCTTCTTGGAGATCAGCTACTCCATTTCCATGAAGACCATTAAAAAAGGACAGGCAGCTGGCTGTCAGACAATAGTCATATTATTACAGACTATTTTTTAAACTTATTTTCTTTTCTTTTTATTAATTTTCTTTTCTACTGGCAAAAGTGCAACCAGTAGTTTTTCAGGAGCCTTCACTGGAAATTCTAGATTGCTGTCCTCATTAATCTAATTATTATTGACACTATATATATAGAAGTAGTATTTTATGACACACTTTAACTTATTTTAGAACATATTACAGAATTCATTAAAAGAATTTAAATAGGAATTTGTATCTCAATTTTTAAATAGGTCTGATTTTTTAAATTTAAAAATTAATATCAGTTTTTTTTTTAAAAAAAATCATTTTAATCCATTGAGATCACAGAAGTGAATGGAGCCTCAATGTTTGCTTAGTCCAAAGTGCATTCCATAATGCATCTATATAATTTTATAGTGCATTCCATAATGCATCTATATAATTTTAAAGGCCAGATTCAACCCTCTTTTTTAAGACAAGTATTTGTTCTTGCATAAGATTGCAGAGTTAATCTTCCAATAAAAAGATTCTGCTAACAAACTTTTTTCTATGATAACCTTTATTGTAGGTATGAGCAATTTTAAAATTTATTTTCTTAACCTTTTTAGGTGTAATGAGTTTCTGAAAGTAGAACAAAAAACAGGACAATTTGGTGTGTCTCACTACAGTGAGAAGGCTAAATATATGTTTTCTATCTGATTTTATTATTTAAATATGTGGATAGTAAGTATATAATTTTGTTTCATTGTATATAGTTAGTTGCTATTGCTCTCTCATTTATATAATATATTGTTTCTGTGTTAGAGTTCTATCAAAGCCTATTGATTTGATAAAATGTATTAATTTTAGGAAATACTTTTAAGCTTGATTTATTTTTATTTTGTAAAAATATAGTGTTAAAAATTGCTCTAGTCTTAACTGCTTTCTGCTTTAATTCCCACTCAGTCATTCATTTGCTCATACATATCATGCCTCAACAAAGTTGATCAGGTGCTGGTTAAGGTTTATTGGGAATGCATAGTACTGCACATGGACAATCTGAAGTCAAGAATCTTTCATTAGGTCTCAGGATTCTATTCTCTATTAATCTTTCAGTATGGCCTGTATAATTTCGCACAATTTATTTCTGAGTTAATAATTTCTTCTCTTGCAAAATATATTTGCCAAAGCTCCATTTTTTTTAGTTGACAGTATTATTTGTCAATTTGTCTTTGAATGCAAACCCCAGGTTATAGTGGAATGAGTGTTACTTCCAAATACCTATTTCCCTAGACTCCTTCCGGTTTCTTAGAATGACTGATCTTCTGTTGTTGTAAATTGATGCCCATCTCCCCCAAACACAAATAGTATCTCAAGTTATTTATTAAAGTGTATATTACAGATAGCAATCAAAGAATCATAAAATTTAAATTGGAGTTAAGACCACTATCGCAGTGCAGGAGTTAAAACATTCCTACACTTGATCTTAGCTAAAAGGCTGAGAAGCGATTAAAACATTCCTAAGGGAGAGAGTCTAGTCTTTGCTTGTGCACATCTCTATTTTTCTTGGCAATATTTATATTGTCAGAATGTTCTTATTCTAAGCATGAGGACAAAGTTTGTTTCATGCAGGTGACTGGTGATATGGGAAAAATGGGAGCATATAATTCAGACGCATTGGCTGCTGAAATCTGAATGGAAGGAGGACATGTAGAAATGCTAACAGACAACTACCAGCTGGTGCAGATAGTCCTTGACTTACAACCACAATTGAGCCCAAAATTTCTGTTCCTAAGTGAGATAATTAAGTGAGTTTTGCTCCATTTTATGACCTTTCTTGCCACAGTTAAGCGAATCACTACAGATGTTATGTTACTAACACAGTTGTTAAGTGAATCTGGCTTACTCATTGACTTTGCTGGTCAGAAAGTTGCTAATGGTGATCACATGATCCCGGGTCACTGCAACCGTCATAAATATCAACCAATTGCCAAGCATCCAAATTTTGATCACATGACTATGGTGATGCTGCAATAGTCATAAGTGTGAAAAATGATCATAAGTCACTTTTATCAGTGCCTTTGTAACTTCGAATGATCACTAAACAAATGGTTGTAAGTCGAGGACTACCTGTATTAAACGTTTCCCTTTCCAGCTGAAGATCATGAGACAAGGAAGAGAGAAAAAAAAGAAAGGATTATATGGAAACTCCTCAATACACCTGAGGCACAAGTCGCTGAGCTAAACCAAAAAGACTATCATCAAAACTATCCATCTGCTCCATCAAAGATTCAATTCTATCCACATAGATTTACTCAATTTCTGAATCCATGAGATGCCAATCCACATTACCTCTGAATTATCAGTTTATTAGCTTTCATGCAACCCTGTAGCTTATCCTTGAATTTTGATGAGAGGAAAAAATAGACCAGGTGTCATATTGGCAGCCTCCAGTTTGAAACCCCTGATGTTTTTATTTAGTAACTTTGAAGAAGTATCTGTGCTTTTTTTGGTATACAGAGCAATGCTTTATTCTTCTCTGTCCTTTCTGGATAAAATGTATGTCAAGAAAGAACCTGATTTAATTTATTTTCTTCATTTCATCAAGTTTCCATTATAGTGATGTCCTTTTAAAAAAATGAAGTATTTCAGCCTTACTTCTAATGTGTTTTGGAGGTGCTTAACATTTCCATTCTTTTTCTGTTGCCCATTGGGCTTTTTGATTCATTATGATTTTTGTATATGCTTATAATTATTTCTGTTCTATCCTTTGGCTATTTTTGTCGGAATCAGATATTTTCTAGATGTTGTCAAATTTTCACATATTGCATTGCAAGCTGTTGAACAAACAAGCTGTCAATCAAATCAGCAGCAGCATACAAATACTGTAAATAAATCAAATATTTTAAATGAAAAAGCTAGCAATTCACATTGGAATAAAACATCAAGCCAATATTCATATATGGAATTCAAACAGATGAGATATCAAGCAGTTTCAGAGTTAAAAAGAGACCGAATCAAAGACTAGGATATTAGTAAGCTAGGTTAAGTAAAAAAAAAAAAGTGACACAAGTATGAAGCCCAACCATTAAGTTCATGAGATATTATTTTCTGTATGGGCCACTTAGATTTGACAGTTTATTAATTCGGAGTGGCTTGGAGTTCACTTGTGATCCAGTTGCTAGTTGTTAACACTTTAAAAAAACCTAAAAAACCTTTACATGAAGAGCATCAGTGCTTTATTTGTCATGGTCTAGGAAAACTCCTTCAAATTCCCAAATATGAACAGAATATAGGCTTATATTTACCAAGCCCCCTGTTTGTTTCTGAGAGGAGACATGTAGAATTATTCAACCTTGCCTGTTAAGGAACAAAGTAGCTTTGGATTCAGAGAATATGTAAAAGATCTATTAATGTTATCTATATTAATTTATTAATATATAAAGAGACATGGAGGCCTAATGGTTAAGACACTTGGCTTGTTAACCAGAAAATTGACAGTTTGAGACCCAAGTACCATGTGATGGGATGAGCTCCCATTTTTGCCCCAGCTCCTGCCAATCTAGCAATTTCAAAGCTTGTAAATGCAAGTAGATAAAATAGGTTCTACTTTGGTGAGAAGGTTATCCCTGTATAGACATGCCGGCCACATGACCGCAGAAAGGTCTTCAGAAAATGCTAACTCCCTCAGCTATCAAATGGAGATGAGTACCGCCCCTAGAGTCAAACACTACTTTTTAAAAATAATTTTGCATTGTTTGTTCTTAAAACCTAAATATTTTGTCTGTCAGTAGGATTTATTCTCTATTGATTTATTACAATAGATTTATTATCTATTGTTCACAGATATACATGGTATGTTTCTTGCAAGATAACTTTAGATTTCAGTAGATTCACTGATACAGTGGAACTTCTAATCCCATTGATTTAAGTGGCTCATCCTGCAGTATATGTATATCTAGATTTACTGTATAGACTTAAGAATAAATAATAGTGAATTCAGCAGTATTCTCTCTCAGAGAAATAGGCATAACATTAAGTTCTGCATATTCTTTTACGTGGTTTGAGGAAATGGAAAACAAAATGTGAATCTGTTTTACTAGAAATGTGCAGTTATAATGATACATCAATGTTTTTTGATTTCATCTCTCTCATATAATATATGTGATTACATCAGCATACTTCCATATTTCCTGTCTCTCTATACAGAACAAAAATGACATTGAAGTGCATTGGCATCATATTGTAAGCATTTATATACTTAACTGTATGATAGTGGAAGAAAATTTGGAGCGTTCCCTTGGCAGCCATCCATCTCAAAAGTTTGTGTTTTAGTGGATTAAAATATTCCACGAACAATTTTACTAAAGCAAATAACTTTTATGTCACAGTTCTGGAGTCTGTGTGGAAATTCATTGACACCAAAGCGTGGTGTATTTGGTAAGACTGGTGATCTCCAAACTATTTTGTGCCTCGCCTGTGCAAGAGATGAAATAACGTATTCTGGTGCACTTAATGGAGATATTTATGTATGGAAAGGAATCAACCTTATACGAACCATACAAGGAGCACATGCCGTAAGTACAATTTTGATATGGCAGACTTTTATTTTTTCTAAGTTTAAAAAAACGGGCAGGACAAACATGGGTTTGTAAATGGAATGCAGTAAAATATGTATTTTAATACTTTAAAAATATGTTTTATTCTGCCTTTATTATTTTCATAACTAACTCAAGGCAAACATACCTAATATTCCTTCCTCTCTTATCTTCCCCATTACAAAAACATGTGAGATGAGATGGGCTGAGAAAGAGTGACTGGCTCCAAATCTGCCAGCTGTTTTTTGTCGGTCTAGAAGTCCTAGTTTCCTGGGCTAGCCTGGTACCTTAACCACCAGACCAAACTGGCTTTTAACTTGTTAACAACCAGAGTCGCTTGGCAAGTGGGTAACCGTATAAATTAAATAAATATATAAATCGATTTGAATAATTTTAAGATTTTGATTTTTTTAATCATTTAGTATTAAATATCAGCATTTTTGTTTCTATTAACGCTTTATGTAAACTCTCTTGCACACATAGTTATAATAAAGCTTGATGAATATTCATCTCCAAATTTAGCATATAATACAATCCCAACCCCCAAATACAGTCTATAGGAAGGGAAATATGGTTATAGACCAATTTCATTACCTGACTTGCAGGAGAAACACCTGCTGTTTTCTTTCACTGGACAAGCTGAAGGATGCCTCCCTGCTAAAGAAATGGTATCTTTGCTTTGCTGCCCATACTGCATTGATTCTTCACTGAGTCTTGCCAGAACTGCAAGCCTTCCTGGAGAGAAGAGGGGCTTGATAGCCAAGCAGATGGCAGAGAAGGGAGAGTAGCAACTTGATGTTATCCCACTGTCATGTCCACAGATACCCTCACTTTGCACAAGTTCTGTGCAGCAGTGTTCAAAATTCATCGGATGATGACCTAAGTTGTAAACCAGACCTAATCATCGTCCAGTTCGCCATTTTTAGAGTGCTTTGTAACTTGAAAGATATAATTTTTCACAAACTAATTTTTTCAACTCCTCTGTATCCATATTGTTATGTATTGTATATAGTGTATAGTTGTCAGTTGAAGTTCTCATTCTGGTCCTCTGTTGGAGCGGGAAAATATTTTCTCTTGATTGGTTGTTTGTCTGTTCAGTTTCATATAAAAGGAGCTGTGTCAGCCAGGGAGCTCAGCTACTTCACAGGCAGGATTGAATAAAGAGCTATTAGAAATCACTCTGGTCTCACCTCCATTTTTCTCCCAGAACTTATCATATATAATGTTCCTACCCCTTCCTTCAGATTTTGCTTTTCATATATATATGGTTAGGTTTTAATGCATATATTTTATTTCTTACTGCTTTTCATATTTTATTTTAGAGGTACCCTTTATGCTTTTCTAATTACTATACCCACCTTTCTATTATGCTGGGCTATGACCATTATAAAAAGTCCACTTTTATTTGATATGATTTGACAGCTCAAAATGTAACCCTATTCACCTTTGTCAAAGGAAACTGAGATATGCAAATATATTTAAGATATTATAATTTTGAAAGCTGGAATGTTAAAAGTGATATAAGAACAAAAGCTTTTCAATAAGACATAAACTTTCAAACAGTCAAGTGCATCTTTTTAACTAATAAAATTAATCAGATAATTAATGGTTAAATTAATAATTTAATACGCTCTAGTACATATTCTGAGATAGTTTGCTGCTATGTTATGCTTCTTAAGTTCCTTTGTGGATGTATGGGTTATCATAACCGAAAATGTAGGTTGTTTAGATTTGAAATCATTCTAATTTTCTTGTGGTTGTTATATACAGTTGTATTATCTGTAATTCGTTTTTTCCTCAGCATTGCTGTTTTTGAGCTGTCATGCATTTTATATGTTTTTGCATAGGATAGAACATGTTGGGACAATTCCTTAATTATCAAATTAGCCCTGATATGCTGTTCTCAATAAGGACATTTTTGGTTGCTTCTAAATGGATTTTGCTGTTGGCTCAGAGGAACAGCTTTTCTCAAGAAGTGTGTTGTTGAACTTGTAGTGTTAGATATAGTACAGAAAAGGACTGTCCTCTATCAATAGTTGTATATACTATGTGAAAGATAATTTAATTATAATAGTTTTCACTTAGGAATATCTGCGTTGCTAGTACATAAAATCTGTTATCTAAATATAAAGAACTCATGCAGTTGTAATTAGTTGATCTGTGATTAATTTTCCTGTCTAGTTATTGTAACTACAAATTTTTTTAAAAATTGAGCTACTGTATATGAAACTAAAATAATTGGTTTAATATCAACTTAAATGAAAAAGGTATGATAATAGAAAGTGCTACTTTGCATATTTTAATTTTGGTTAGCAGATTATTCAACAGTTATGGAAAGCTGTTAATGGTATTTTGCAATTACGTAATGCATTCAAGGAAGGATTTTCCAGAAATACCAACATGCATATTATTTTCTATTTTAGGATACAATATCTATTATTAGTTTAATTATTCTGAAACATTATAAACAAAAAAGCATTTTATCTTATTTGAATAATTGTGTTCGTTGATGTGAAAGGGACTCTACTTTTTAGAAGTACTCTCTAATTAAATATATGCTTTATTTTCTCTGCTAGGCAGGGATTTTCAGCATGAATGCATGTGAAGAAGGCTTTGCCACTGGTGGCAGGGATGGCTGCATTCGCCTTTGGGATTTAAATTTTAAACCCATTACTGCGATTGATCTCAGGGAAACCGACCAGGGGTATAAAGGTAAAAAAAAAAAGGGGGGGGAAAGGGTTATTTAATCACTTTATTTCAGAGATATTTTTTCTTAAATGTGAAGTAGAAAAAAGCAACAACAAAAAATGTTCCTATCTAGTAATGCAGGTCGTGTTCCAAATGAGTAACTTTCAGAGCTGGAGTTGGGCAGCAGAATAGTGGCCCTTTATCATCAATAGATAGTTTTACTGATTGCTCTTTGTACTCTGTTGGTGATAGAAGAATGGTTCCTAACCCTGATTATAGTCAACGTGGAGTGTGAACATGTAATAATGAAAATCCATATATAATATATAATTTATCCATTTGCCAAGCTGGAAATACCTCTGGAGTAATAATGAGATTGTAATACATTTCATGCATGAAATGGTTTTGTCACTTGAGTTTAAATCAATGTAGTTATAGTTTTGTTCATATTTTCAGTCTGCCTTCTCTTATCCTCCCCCTCATGTTCTTTAAAATTATTATACTGCAATACTATTGTTAGTGAGTCATAACAAAACATGCTTACTAAGAAAGAGAAACTGTGGAGGTATGATAATTGGAATATGAAGAAAATCATGAAGGGAACATTCTGTTTGATGGATTATGACTTTGGTACAATTAAACTAATTACATAAGGCAAATCCTCAATAGGATTCTGTCATTAGAAGTCTGCCAAAATATTTCTACTAGGTTTAGCCTTTTGACAGAAGGCTGCAATAATATACACAATTGTAATGAAATTTGTGTTTAAACAGATATCAAGTACACATCCTTTTATAATTAAATAAGCTACTTGGAGTAAAAACTTAGAGTAAAAATTGATGCAACTTTGCTCAATAATTTTGAGCATATCTTATAAGTTAAAAAAATTTTTTCCTCCTGTAGAACAAGCCATTTAGTAATCCAAGCTGGCTGCCAGTCTACATTCTTTAATTCTACTTAGACTTCCTTCTTTGCACCTATTGATGCTGCTATATTTTGTTGTATCTTTAATTTCCTCTCTCAGTTTTCTTCTGTTGACTATTGGAACATTTTGCAGACAGATTTTAGAGTCTAAATTAGAGCCTTGGAATGGGAATACCTATACAATCACTTTGGATATATTGTTAAATGAGAAAATTTACTCTCCAAATATGTAGGAGTGTAGCTCAAACCAGGCTTCTTTAGGTTGCACACATATGTACTATTCTTACTTTGGTGTGAATTTGGAAAAAAAGTGCCATGCTTTTAAAAGCTGCATTAACTTTACTGAGTTCATTCTTTAAAGTAGCACTATCTTTTCTTCAGATATATGATAGACTGATAAAAGGCTGTTAAGTATTTATCAGAGTATCCTTGGTATCAAGGATTAATACAGCAGACGGAAGTAGTGTTCAGATTGTAGCAGTGAGTATAGAACCACACAAGCACAGCAGTTGAAGTGCAAAGTCTTTATATACAGTGATATAAGCACAGTCCAAGTTTCAGTCCAATATCATACACAGTTCATCCATCAGTAGATTAAATTACTAACCATTCTTGTTCAGTAGATATAACAGCAATACATCATCTTCAATACATCCATGCATCAATGGATAAATATAACTACAGTATTGAAGATACTTGCCAAGTAGCAGAGTAGCATAGTAGAAGCCTAGCAAACCAGTAGCAGCATTCCAACAGACAAACAGCACTCTAACAGACACCAGCCATGTGCTCTCTGGCTTCTTACTATATAGCACTTTTGCTTCCTATAGCCAATCAGTATTGTGGCTACAAGATAGTGCTGAGTCATTTCTGACTTGCAGCCATATATGGTAAACCAGTATAGTTAAGTTTCTTAAAGAAACCTAATAAAGGCAAACTATTTGGATGAAAAGCAAGTTTTGAGACATTTGCACTGCTGTAATACTGTCTGCTATCTTGAATAGCAATTTTGAGGATCTAATAGTAATTACATTGAGTATGAAACCTATGCTTAAACAATTATTTCACTTCTTTCTAGGACTGTCAGTGAGGAGTGTTTGTTGGCGAGGAGATCACATCCTAGTTGGAACACAGGACAGTGAAATTTTTGAAATTGTGGTGCATGAACGCAATAAGCCTTTTCTTATTATGCAAGGACACTGTGAAGGAGAGCTTTGGGCCCTGGCAGTTCATCCTACAAAACCATTAGCCGTAACTGGAAGTGATGATCGATCAGTTAGGTTAGCTCCATGGATTTCTAAAATGATACAGATTCTATAAAGTGTTATTTGAATTCTAAAATACAAACTAATTATATAAATCATTATACATTATACAGTTATTATAACGTATTACAAATTACTGCCCAGTAAAATTATTGCTTTATTGTAAAATCAGTTTTTGATGCCACAATTGAAACTGTGAAAATCGTGTAAAGGTTCCTATATTGTACATGTTTAACAGACTGAATCAGATAAAGACGTATGCCATATTTCTTCCTTTTCTTTCCAATGGTTCACCCACGTTCATTCCTTATCAGGTTAATTCTTTGCATGAATTGTACCTAGTTGTGCATTACTTGTAAATGTATTATGCAGCTGGCTGACTAGTAAGTGGAATAATTATATAATTGCTACCTGACATGGCAGATAGATTTTCAATACGTGGTAATAATAACATACCTGTTAATATTTATTTATTTATTTATTTCAAACATTTATATACCGCCCTTCTCCCAAAGGACTCAGGGCGGTGCACAGCCAATTCTACCCCACACATGAATACAAAAATTAAAATGGAATTAAATAATTTGGGCTGTTAAATTAAAAGTCAACCCTCCCCATTAGTATTTAAAAACCCCAAATTAAAATCCAACTTAAAACAGGAGACGGTTAAAATCTCATATCAGCCTAGGCCAGCCTGCTCAAAGAGCCAGGTTTTTAACACATGTCTGAAGGTTCTCAGGTCTGTGCTGGTACGTATATCTGGTGGCAGACTATTCCAGAGGGCAGGGGCCCCCACAGAGAAGGCCCTATTCCTGGGGGCCGCCAGACGACACATAAAGGCCGACGGCACCTGGAGAAGGCCCTCCCTGTGGGAACGCACAGGTCTGTTGGAGATCACCGGCAGAACGCGGTCTTGCAGGTAGCCTGGCCCAATGCCATGGATCGCTTTAAAGGTCAAAACTAGAACCTTAAAGCGAACCCGGAAAGCCACCGGCAACCAATGCAGCTCGCGCAGGAGAGGCGTCACATGGGAGCTTTGCGACGCCCCCATAATCACCCGCGCGGCCGCATTTTGCACCAGTTGGAGTCTCCGGGTGCTCCCCACAGGGAGCCCCATGTAGAGAGCGTTACAGTAATCCAGGCGAGAGGTGACAAGGGCATGAGTGACCGTGCGCAGGGCGTCCCGATCCAGGAAGGGCCGCAACTGGTAAATCAGGCGAACCTGATAAAAAGCCCCCCTGGAGACGGCCACAATATGGTCTTCTAAAGACAGCCGTGCATCCAGGAGGACACCCAGATTGCGAGCCCTCCCTGTAGGGGGCAAGATCTCTCCCCCAATAGCCAGCGAAGGTGTCAGCTGGCTATATCGGAGTGCTGGAAACCACAGCAACTCAGTCTTGGAAGGGTTGAGTCGAAGCCTGTTCCCGCCCATCCAATTCCGCACGGCCTCCAGGCACCAGGACATAGCCTCCAGAGCATCGTTGGGATGGTCTGGGGTGGAGATGTATAGCTGGGTGTCATCTGCGTACAGATGGCACCGCACCCCAAGACCACGGATGATCTCGCCCAGCAGCTTCACATAAATGTTGAACAAGAGAGGGGAGAGGACGACCCCTGAGGCACCCCACAAATAAGGGGCCTAGAGGTGGACCTCTCCCCCCCCCCCGCCAACACAAATTGTGAGCGGTTGGAGAGGAAGGAGGAGAACCATCGCAAGACAGTTCCCCCAATCCCCAACCCCTCCAACCGCCGCAATAAGATACTATGGTCGATAGTATCAAAAGCCGCCGAGAGGTCTAATAGGACCAGGACAGAGGAAAAACCCCTGTCACAGGCCCTCCAGAGATCATCAACCAACGCGACCAATGCTGTTTCGGTACTATGCCCGGGCCTGAAGCCCGATTGGAATGGATCGAGGTAAGTCGCTTCCTCCAAGTACTGAGGGAGCTGATGTGCCACCACACTCTCAACAACCTTCGCTAGAAAAGGAAGGTTGGAGACTGGACGATAGTTATTTAAAACAGCCGGGTCCAGGGAAGGCTTCTTGAGGAGGGGCCGCACCACCGCCATTTTCAGGGCAGTAGGGAGCGACCCCTCTCTCAACGAAGCATTGATAATCCCCTGGACCAAGCCTCGTGTCATCTCTCTGGCGGCCGAAACCAACCAGGAGGGACACGGGTCCAACAAACATATGGTGGCATTCAGCCCCCCCAGCAGCCTGTCCACACCCTCGGCGGTCACAGGCGGTCAATATAATTTTATTGCTTTTAAATAATAACAGAAAAGCAAAAAACAAAAGAAACAAAATATAGATACATACACTATCAAAAATATATATAACAAATTCTTAAAAATTAGCAAAAAAACTACCACAACAGAAAATAATATAGAGTATGACAGCAAATAGTTGCAAGGACTAATGTTTTTAAAGTGGTAATAATAGTATACCTAATTTGAACTGAGTAAAAATTGATCTGCAGTCAGAAAAAGCAATTAGATAATAACCATACAGCCAGAGAACTATGCAGTACAGCAGGGATTCCCATCCTACCCCCGCTCTGAGCCACAGCCCATTCAGTACCAGGCCGGAGAATTGATGGGTGTGAGTGCACGCTCACACATGCGCAAAGTTACATTTGTGAAAGAGGCACACATGTGAAACCATCTCCTCTCCCCCCGCCCTTTACTGCCACCACCTATGCTTGCCTGCCGAAATGGAAAATTGGGGACCTCTGCGCTTCAAGTGCTCAAATATATTTTGAGATGGTGGGAATAAACTCTCAATATCAGTCTGATTTAGAAGACAAAGAAGAAAAATTATTTGGTAGTAAAGGGAAAATCAGTTCTATTTTCTGCTGTATAGGCAATAATAAATTGTTTGCATGAAATACATTTCTTATAGAATATGGAGCCTTATAGATCATGCATTAATTGCACGGTGTAACATGGAAGAACCCATTCGTTGTGCAGCTGTTAGCACTGATGGAATTCATCTTGCTCTTGGAATGAAAGATGGTTCTTTTACAGTACTTCGTGTTAGGTAGGTTATACATTTGGATCTTTTAACATAAAATAAACTTTGCTTTCCCCAAATCAACACAAACTGTGGAAACTTCACACTGGACTTCAAGCATCTTGCAGTGTGTGCCTCTCCACTCTTCCTCCAGACTCTGGGTCCTTGGTTTCCAAATGAGATGCAAACGTTGCTCTCATCAGAAAAGAGGACTTTGGACCACTGAGCAACAGACCAGTTCTGTTTTTCTTTAGCCCAGGTAAGATGATTCTGACGTTGTTTGTTGTTCAGGAGCGGCTTGACAAGATGAATAAGACATTTGAAGCCCATGTCCAGGATCCGTCTGTGTGTGGTGGTTCTTGATGCACTGACTCCAGCCTCAGCCCACTCCTTATGAAAGTCCCCAACACTTTTGAATGGCCTTTTCCTGATAATCCTCTTCAGGCTGCGGTCATCCCTGCTGCTTGTGCATCTTTTTCTTCCACACTTTTCCCTTCCACATAACTTTCTATTAATGTGCTTTGATACAGCACTTTGGGAACATCCAGTTTCTTTTGCAATTACCTTTTGAGGCTGTCCCTCCTTATGGAGGGTATCAATGATGTTTTTCTGCACAACTGTCAGGTCAGTAGTCTTTCCCATGATTGTGATTCCTATTGAACCAGACTGAGAGAACATTTAAAGGCTCAGGAACCCTTTGCAGGTGTTATGGCTTAATTAGCTGATTAGAATGGGACACTTTGAGCCTAGAATATTGAACTTTTTCACAATATTCTAATTTTCTGAGATTGTGGGTTTTGGGTTTTCATGAACTGTAAGCCATAATCATCACAATTATGACACATCACGGCTTGAACTATGTAATGTAATGAGTCTTATCTCATGTATTAGGTTCACCTTTTAAGTTGTATTACTGAAATAAATGAACTTTTGCACCATATTCTAATTTTTTGAGTTTCACCTGTATATATACATAAAGTTTTTTGTTGCCTTGTAAAAAAAAAATCTTATTTTTCTGCAACATCATCACTTTTATGCTTTATTAATCTAATTGTTCCATATATTTTATAGTCAAAGACATTAGGTTAAAGTAAGTATGTGTGCACACATGCACATACTGCATGCCCACACACACGTGAAGAAGTAATCCAGTTCAACAAAAGATATACAATAAAACCAAATAAAATGCAAGGTAAAGACACTATATAAACTAGGCATCAGCAAGACAAATAATATCTTAGGACAATATGAATTAATACACCATTAATATATGATTAAAATACTACTAAACACCTGGTACCAGTCAAATCTTTGTGGGGACAGTATTTCAAAAATACTCAGATCAGTAAGTATAGTTGTTTAGAATTCATGGCAGGCTTTTATATTTTTCTACTTGGGTGAAAGGCTTAATGAGAGTTTTTTGGGGAATAAGGAACATAAGAATTGTTGTACTGGATCATGGGCAACTGTTTAATCCAACTTTCTATGTTACACAAAGGCCAACTAGAAGTGCCAGGGAGCTCACAAAAGTGGATTGAAAGGTGATATAACCCCTCTCATTGTCACTTCATGAAAGCTAATACTTAAGGCATCCTGCCTATAATTAAGGAAATAACAAAATATCCCAGAGGTCAATGGCAAGCTACTTCCATATTATTGCAGTACATAGATATATCATGAGGTAACAAAAGAGTTTAGCTTCAACAGAGATTAATCTTTTTAAATGTAGCTTTAATCAATATTATCTATTTTCTGTGTTACAGAGACATGACAGAAGTTGTTCACATTAAGGATAGGAAGGAAGCTATTCATGAATTAAAATATTCACTAGATGGAAATTTCCTTGCAGTTGGCTCCAATGACAACTCTGTTGACATTTATGGTGTTATTCAACGATATAAAAAGGTTGGAGAATGTGTTGGATCCTCAAGTTTTATAACCCATATGGACTGGTCTTTAGACAGTAAATATTTGCAAACCAATGATGGTAGTGGAAAACGTCTTTTTTATAGGATGCCTGGTGAGATATTTTACTACTGTTATATAATCCAAGAGAAAAAGAAGTGAATTGTGTGTGTTGGGCTGCTTAATATGCCATATTCCTAGTGGAATATTCATAGGAACTGCAATGATTATTAAAGTTGTAATGATTATTAAAGTTGTAATGATTATTTCTCTATTCATCAAGTTTAGCCTTATTTGAGAATAACAACTATAAAAGCATAAATCACTCAATTTATTGGCTAACTTTATGATTCATAACAAAATAGCTATGTTCAAAAAAAAATGTGTTAACAAAACAAAATTCCTGTGCTTGAACTGAAACTCAAATAGGTTGGAGGTAGCATAAATGTTGGAATACCTTAGCCTACAATATTGCATAAGTATTTCTTGGGAATAAGCTGTATTGGCATCTATTTCCAATTCAAGTAATATTAAGTTTACACAGTTTTAGTTGATCTTTCTTCCTATTTAACAATGTTTTAATATTCCCACTATCTTTAACAAATATGCTATTTACTGTTGTTCCTTTCACTGTTCTCTTATAAAGAGAAAGAAGATCCTTTTCTCAGCTTGGTTAAACCTCATTAAGGCTCTTCATGTGAAATATACCAAGTCTGAAATTCAGAATTTACTTTAATTATTATTTTTTAAATAATTGACAAACATCATTAAGTAGGTATCTTTTCTTATTTAGGGGGAAAAGAAGTGATGAATAAAGAAGAGTTAAAAGGTATCCAGTGGGCTTCATGGACTTCAGTTTCAGGCCTTGAAGTTAACGGAATATGGCCTAAATATTCAGAGATCAATGATATCAATTCTGTTGATGCAAATTTCGTTGGTCAGGTTCTTGTTACAGCTGATGATTATGGAACAGTAAAACTTTTTCGGTATCCATGTATAAGAAAAGGTAACATTTTTTTTTGTAAAGTAATTTTAATGAAAATAAGTTTTATAAGGTAGTAAACCAAAGTAATGTCTTTTCAAGAGATTAGTTCTAACTAAAAGAAATAAGTGCTTGTGGGAAGGAGGTAGATAAGGTATTGTCATTTGTGTCAGCTGAAACACACACGCATCTATAAAAGATACAGGTTTCACAACATGTTACATCTGGGTGATACTCCTAAGCAATTTTCAAACACATTGGATCCAGTTGGAGTTTAAAATAAATCCCCTTACAAGGCTCAGAAAGGTTTGGATGCAGCACAGTTTAAATCAACTTAATGTAATCTTTGTGGCTCATTTACTAAGGAATTTAATTGTTAAACTAGCCACAGATTGATTGGACATATGCAAATCTCTCTTGATAATAGGTTGTATCATTTTTAGAGTTCAGTATTTCTTGGGATTCTATAATATTTATTCATTTAAGTTACTTACCTCCCCAACTCCAGTGGACTATATTAACACTATACATGCTTAAAATGGAAAAAAGAAAAAGATACTGATTGTTAAGATAGTTTTTTACTCAAATTTAAAGAGACTAAAAGCCAATCCAAAGGTAATAATTCCATTATAGGTCATGTAACATTAATAAAACTTTGTGAAGAGGGAAAATTATGTCCCTGATGCAGAGACTAGAAATTCTTGTCACACAGATGCACTTTCAGAGTGGCCAGAATTTAATTTACTAGTCTCAATTGTGATTGTTAAGTGAAAATTACCCTTACTGTGTTTTGTGGTTTTAAACATCTGGATTATTGCAATGCACTGTACATGGAGATTCTCTTGAAAAATATTCACAAGCTTCAACATGTTGGATATTTGACACATGTAACACTACTACTATGTGAGTTGTATTGGTTGCCAGTGTATTTCCAAATGCAATTCATGGTTCTGGTTATTGGCTTTAAAGTCCTTCCTAGCATGGCATGAGGTTACCTGAAACAACATAATTTCCCAGTTGTTTCTACCCATCTCATTGAATCCAGCAGGTGGACATGTTACAGTCCCATCAATCCAGGAATGTTGGCTGGTGGGGACTAGAAGATACGTCTTCTCAGACATAGACCTGACTTCTGGAACATTCTTCGTTTGCTTGTTTGTTTGTCTGTTTGATTGCTTGCTTGCTTGCTATAGCTGCCCATCTCAGCAAATGACTCTGAATAGCTCACAATTCAAAAATATATATTACAATCACCCTTCAGAGATCAGGATGAATCTGATTTTGCTGACCTTTTGTAAGGCCATGAAGACCTGCTGGTGTGCCCAAGCCTGGAGTCCCAAGTCTGAAAAGAACCCCATTTGAGAAACACTGCATTATATAAATTGTGTGAACTGTACATCAAAATGTAATGAACCTATATTTTTTAATAGGGGCAAAGTTTAAGAAATACTTTGGCCATTCAGCACACGTGACAAACGTCAGATGGTCACATGATTATCAATGGGTTATTTCTATTGGTGGAGCAGACCACTCTGTTTTTCAGTGGAAATTTATTCCTGAAAGAAAGTTGAAAGATGCTCTTCACATACCACCGCAAGGTGAGTGAATATGTACAAATTAATATGATTTCAACAATAATATATAATATTGCTTGTAATGATTTTGACATGAATTTCTCTTGAGATGGGCAATATTTCAGCTGTTATTTATATTTTTTGAGATTTTACTCCTAAGTTTTGTTCTTTGCTATTTTCTATATTTGTGTATCACTGGTATTTATTTATATAGACATGTCTTTTGTCTCCCTTCTATAGTTGGCTAATAACAAAATATTTTAAAAATCATGTTAAATGCCAGGAATAGATTATAAAAATGAGTATAGTACTAAAATATTCCAGAAAGATATGGAACAATGATTGAAAATGTATCTCATAAATGTTAGATATAGACTTCTGATTTTTATTTCCAGTGAATTGGATTTGATCAAGATTTATTAAAATCTTAAAATCTTTTGCAATTATTGTAGACTGTAATTTGCTATTTCTTTTGATTTCCCACCAGATTAGATGAATCTTATTTCTGTGTTGGTTCTTGTTTTCAACGTTTAGGAAATACAGCTTATCCAGAAAAGAGTAGCTGTGTAGTGGCACTATTATAATGAAATAAGTTTTAAACACTATCCTTTTAAAGATACTTTAATTGGCCTTTCTTGTAAAATACAGAAGCAGTCCATTTTCATCTATTTAGTACAAGAAATTGCAATACTCTCATCATATTCATAGTCTAAAATGAGGAAAAGTAACCTAATGTAATGGGAAACTATTGAGCAGAAGGATTTTATTAACTATAAGAAGTGCCAGGATTGCCATCATTAATCAATTCCACCATGGGATTTTGAGTTTCGCAATCTCATCGTTTAGTGATGGAAATTCTGGCCCCAGTTGCTTTTGTATCTTGTTTATAATTGTTCCTGCTGGGTTGCAACTTAGTTCTGATACTGACAGAAAACTTTGGTGACTTAATTATGGTCAGCAATATTACCAAGCATGTATAGATATTGATAACTGTCAAGGGTGAGCTCTTCTTCTGTAATGAGAATAGTAGTAAAAGCGAAATTTAGATCTGAGGGTTATGTATCATTTGTAACATTTAAACTTCTTCCCTCCTGCATGTTTACAAGCAGACATAAATTTACTACAGAAAAATAAGAGAGGTGGGGGGAGGTGTATGTTTCATTTGAAGAAATTCTCCACCCTGGAAAACAGTACAGAATCCTGGAACACTGGCCATCATCTTCTATCTTTTTTTAGTTTAACAGCCATTTACTGTAGCTGCTTGTTTCCCAACCTTTCAGGTTTCTGTTATCTTACTCTTTTTTCTCGTGTGGGAACATTATGTTCATAGCTTGAAGGTCCTCAATATAATTTGCGGGAATATAATTTGTGGGAATATGACTTGAATTTGATTTTACTATTTCAGTATTTTCTCTATATTTTATTTGTATTATAGAGAGCATGATTGACTCTAATAGTGAAGAATCAGATTCTGATCAATCTGATGTTCCAGAGCTGGACTCTGAAATTGAGCAAGAGACTCAGATCACTTATCGACGACAGGTATTATCCTATACATTAAGGAATGGACTAGAAACCCTCTAGATTGATTCTGCTTGTCCTAATAATCTTGGATACATCTAAAATATTATTAAATATTAAATAACCACAATTAAGTTTGAGTTATTTTTCTGTCATGGAATCAACTGTCTATCTAATGATTCTGTATAGTCTGAGGAGAGATGGGGTGGAATATGGAAAATAAGTTGATTTCAGAGAAGTTGGGCATTAGACTTTCTTACTGCCTACCATATGTTAATAACCAAATGTCACCCAGCATAAGACATACAAAGCAAGATTCTGCTAAGCCATGGAAAAGGAAGAAGTGTCCAATTTAAAATATAGAAGGTATAGGAACGAATAGCATTGTCATATTGGCAGAGGTTAATTGACTGCTTTAAATGGTTTTGTTCTAGTATGCAATAAAAGTTCTTATCTAACTATGTCATATTGAGTCCTATGGAGCTTTTTCCAAATTCAAGACAATTAAAGGTAGGTCTCTGAGATTATGTCCCCTGAAGTAGGGTATCACTGGATAAACTTTTTACTATTATCACAAACGGATTTTTAAAAATGTTAAAATACATTTGCTACATACAGCTAGGTCATTATTTAAATGTATCTCAATTATTGACTTTTAAAAGTAATTTCAGCTCTTGCCCCAAATATTTAATATTAATATTTATTTATTTCTTTTTGATTCCACCTTTATTGTTTTTATAAATAATAACTAGGCGATGGACATGTATAATGTTCCTTCCTCCTAGTTTCCCCATAACAACCCTATGAAATGGATTGGACTCAAAGAGTGATTGCCCCAAAGTCATCCAGTCAATTTTCATGCCTAAGATGGAACTAGGACCTTTCCACTAGTTTAATATCTTCATTTTCAATTCTTGGGCAGATTGTTGTAGTTTGACCCTCGTATTATATTTAATCTTAACCTCAGGAGTTTTTTTTTATGCTATTGACTTTCATTACTAGGACTTGCAAACCATTTGCATTTTCAGCTTTCACAGTAATTACTTATAATTCTTTATTTTAATAATTTATTTAATTGGAATAGCTTTTTAACAATGTTGCAACTATGTCCAATATATGATGTTCCTATAGAAAACTTCTACTCCTCAGAGTGATTGTTTTTTCAAATATGCACAATGACAGAAAATCTTTGTATTCTCTCCTAAGGTTTACAAAGAAGATCTACCTCAGCTTAAAGAGCAATGCAAAGAAAAACGAAAAACTGCAGCCTCAAAAAGAAGAGAGAGGGCTCCCATCAATAGTATAAGATTGCATTTTGTTCATGGGTGTGTAAATCTTTTCTTTTTCCTTTTCTCTTTTCTATGTTTTCTTTTCTTTCCTAAAAGAAAATAATACATATTATGTATTTATCCAGATTTGGACTCTCAAAGATGAATTCTACAACTGGCTGTTCTATTTTGTTTTTAATTAAAAGCAGCTTCATCGGTTTATTTTGAATGGAATTATACTACTGGGAGAAAGTATTGTTTTTCCTGAGTATAATTTATCAGGTTTCATCTACACGTTTCTTCTTATACATACCCAATATAACAATATGAAGGAAGCTTATATGAATCATTAGGCAAATGTATTGTGTTCTCATGTTTCTTCTATAAAACAATAGTTTTTTTTGTAATATATGAGTTATTGTTAAAAACAGGTCAAGATAGTGAATGTTGTCCTAATAGTTAATGGGAAGTAGCCATAAGTTGAACGCTGTAACTTAACTAATCTTTTTAAACAGGGCAAACAGTTCAAAGGGAAATTACTGATATAATTTGTTATTCTATGAGACATACCCTATTTGGCATGTAGGAGTAGGGGTGCAGTGACTCAGCTGAGCTTAGAGAGCTGACAGCCCTAGTTCAAGACCTGAGCTCTGTGCCCCAGAAAGAAACACCAGATTGATAGGGAAACCTTTAGCTTTTTGTATATAGAAGTGTATATAGATTTTCTTTTCTTCTCTCTTTTCTCCTATTTCTGATTATTTTTTCTGCATTTAAATACAATGTGGCTTATGTTGAAGAGGAATAGCACTCTCCATGTATATATGTATTGCATTAAAATACATGTTACTTTAATTTCATGTTGTTTTATTAGTTACAGAGGCTATGACTGTCGGAGTAATTTATATTACACTCAGACTGGAGAAATTGTGTACCATGTCGCAGCAGTGGGTATAGTATACAATCGGCAGCAAAACACACAACGCTTTTATTTGGGTCATGATGACGATATCCTATGCCTTGCTATTCACCCTCTAAAGGACTATGTGGCCACAGGTCAGGTAGGATGTATGGAAGAACTAGAGATCTAAAGTTGTTTTTTCAGTCCAGTCAGGCTATAAAGGATATTTAATATTTCTGTCAATATTCTTTTGCTGTGGAAAATATGTTTGGGCTTGTTACACTACATGAAAAAAATAAAATAAACATGACTCTCTTGGATGATTCTTGGGCTATATAAGAATAGGTGTATCTGGAAATCAGAAGCATATTTTTCCTGTAAAGGGAAATGTTCTGTGTATGTGTGGGAGCTTTTCCACTGCATGCTTTACACTAAAAAACACTAAAGCAGCTGGATACACAGAACTTCATAAAATACATGGATGCACCCATGCTTGATTAGAACCAGTAGGTTGAATCCATTGCATAAATGAAAGTGTTTGGATCAAAGAGGTAAAAGATAACATCTATAGGACATCTTGATCCTGATGATGAAGTTTATATAGTGGCATCCTATGTTCTTGTATGACAATGCCATTTACATTATTATGTGCTGAAAATGTCACAATTTTAATATTATTTTGTCTTGGATGCCTATAATCAAATGGAGTAATTTCTGTTTTATAAACAATTGTTAGAAATGGTTAATTTAGTGGTTGTTTAACATAATACACCTTACAAAGTTTATTTTCAAAATTGTACAACAATAATTTATAATGACAGACAGAATCATCCCAGGAAAATACAGTGCTGTGTTAGCTAAGCGAACTTACTTACTTACTTACTTACTTACTTACTTACTTACTTACTTACTTACTTACTTACTTATTTGCACAGTTTATCTATTACCTTATTCCAAATAGATTCTAGAGAATGTAGAGGTATTGACAAAATAAACACATTATGATATAAAAATAATAACCATAAGAATACAGAATGCAAGAATTAATGCCAGAGTTATGCCCCCACATTAATAGAATAGAATTCTTTATTGGCCAAGTGTGATTGGACACACAAGGAATTTGTCTTAGTGCAAATGCTCTCAGTGTATATAAAAGAAAAGATACATTTGTCAAGACTCAAGAATCATAACAGATTTAACAGATAATCAGAATTGGAAGGGACCTTGCATGTCATCTAGTCCAACCCCCGCCCAAGCGGGAGACCCTACGCCATTTCTGACAAATGGCAGTCCAATCTCTTCTTGAAAGTCTCAAGTGATGGCGCTCACATAACTTCCAAGGGCAAGCTGTTCCATTGGTTGATTGTTCTCACTGTCAGGAAGTTTCTCCTTATTCCAGGTTATATGTCTCCTTATTCAGTTTCCATCCATTATTCCTTGTCTGGCCTACAGGCGCTTTAGAAAATAGTTTGACCACTTCCTCCCTATGGCAGCCCCTCAAATATTGGAAGACTGCTATCATGTCTCCCCTGATCCTTCTCTTTACTAGACTAGCCAAGCCCAGTTCCTGCAACCGTTTATGTTTTAGCCTCCAGTCCCCTAATCATCCTGGTTGCTCTTCTCTATACTTTTTCTAGAGTCTCAACATCTTTTTTATAATGTGGTGAACAAAACTGGATGCAGTATTCTAGGTGTGGCCTTACTAAGGCTTTATAGAGTAGTATTAGTACTTCCCTTGATCTTGATTGTATCCCTCTGTTAATACAATTTAGGATTGCATTAGCTTTTTTGGCTGCTGTTGTACACTGCTGGCTCATATTTAGCTGGTTGTCCACTAAGACTCCAAGATCCCTCTTACAGTCACTGCTATTGATCCTGGTTTCACTCAGTCTATATATGTACCTCTGGTTTTTCTTGCTTAAGTGTAGGACTTTACTTTTCTCTATACTGAATTTCATACATAAGGTACAACACTTAATAATAGTCATAGGGTACAGTAAGCAGTCAAATCATACTAGGAAACAGTCAATAATTAGACTCAAAAGGCCTTCTCGAACACCAAGTTTTGCAAGTTTTCTGAAGGACATGGAAATAGGAGTAAAATACTGTAATACAAATGGCTGGCATGGTTAGGAATTGGGTATAATTAAAAAACCCTACTAAGTTAGTATATGTGTTCAATCTCTTATATAAGGTTGGCCGGGATTGCTCAACCCATGTTTGGGATACAGACACAATCAAACCACTGTCGGTATTAAAGGGCTATCACCAGTTTGGTGTTTGTGCTGTTGATTTTTCAGGTATGTATGGTTACCATATTTTTGTGAAAGTGTAGGCTACATAAATGTGATTTATTTTGTTAATACTAAGGCAGATGTGTATTTGATGGTGTGTGAAAGAGAGATATTATTAGAATGTCGTCTTTTGTATCTCTGTAGTCATTAGATTCTGTTCAGCAATCTTATAATGAAATTAACGCAGTTTCTCACTGCCTATCCTTATGATACCCATTTCTTCCTAAAATGTGGGTGTTTGATGGCTGAAGGAACAGAATCTCCAGTCCTCAAGTGGAGACAACTGCCTGCATAGAAACTAATTGGGGCAGATGTAGATAATAGCATTGGTCTTAAGTTGGTTAAATGTTGAAAATAAGTTAATGACCATAATAGTTGAGAATGATGAATGAGCCAATGCCAATGAAAAAGCACTGAAATATAATAAAAGCATAATTTCTGTCATATATTTCACCACTTGAATTTTTTAAATAATTTTTAATTAGTTTGAAAAAGTATATCTTTTAAAAACAATCATATGATTGAATTAAAGAAATAATTAGACTTCTAAACTGTATCTTTAAAATAAGCGTCACAGATCTCACTCACAGATCAGAAATGCCTGCCTTTAAATTTTATCAGTTATTATGTGAGGTATTCTTCAAAATGTTTACATTTACGTTCATTAAATATTTGTTTGTTAGGTGCAGCACAAAGCCTATGCCTTGTCTGGCCTCATAACACGTTTTGAAATGTGATTTTTGTTTTTGTTAGTCAATATTTATCTATTTTTATTGAGTTTTTTGTACTGTTGCAATGATATTAGCCATCCTTGACACATAGTACTATTGGAATGTCTATGATGTTCAGGAAATTTGGTAAATAAGCTACATTTGTCTGAGAAATACAGTATATGCATTTTAATAACAGACTATGATTATTATTGTTACTAAAAGTATACAGGGGTAAATCTGAAAAATCAAGCAGCCTGTATGCAAATGACACTGACCTTTTAGGCCTTGAAATAATGGAGAATGATTGGGGGAGAGTGCATATTTGGAGTCAAATAGCAATGATATGCAAATATATGACAATGAAATGTACAAAGTGCCCCCCCCCCGGTATTTATTGCCATAATTTGTAAGTATTGCTGTTAATAAAACAATGCTTTATACTTTGTTTTATAGCTGATGGCAAACGTTTAGCTTCAGTTGGAATAGATGACAATCACACTGTTATTCTTTGGGATTGGAGAAAAGGAGATAAGCTTTCAGCAGTAAGGTAAAAAAGTCATCCTGTTGTTTTATTATAATCATGTGTTATGATTATATTGAAATCATAGTAAAAGCAGGACATTTGTGGCCTTGTTTGTATTGATACCTAATGTGCAATGGACTGTCAAATTTCTTGGGTGGATGTGGATGAATTGTACAAATTATATCCAATCTAGGCCTTACATATACTATCCATTAGGTCCATTCGTAAAAATTCAGTAAGATAAAAGGAAGATGGTATAGAGCAGTGATAGCTAAACTTTTCCATATTGCATGCCAAAAGTGAAACCCATGATGCAATGCGCGTGCAACCCCCTGCCCCTGTGCATGTGTATGCGACCCTCTGTGTGTGCACCTTCGCACATGTGCATGCGTATTTCCTGCGCATGCATCTCCCCCCACGCATGTGTGGCAGATACCTGACAATCAGCTGGCTGGTGGGGGATGTGCACGTATGCACAGTGGGGCTCTTCCGGGCGACCTCTTGTGCGCCGGTAGAAATGGATCTGCGTGCCACTTCTGGCATGCGTGCCATAGGTTCACCATCATGGGTATAGAGCCTATTATGATTAATCATTAGTACGTTGATCAGAGATTTTGAAGATCAGTAATTTTTATTTGCTGATTAAGGTGCATGTCACAGTTACCACAGCAAGAAGAATTTTACATTGGAGATAATTATGCAAAAATCTATATTTTTTATTTTGTCATTGCAGAAAGTAAAATGGAGAATGTCAAATTCTAACTTTGAAAGATAAATGGACAATTCATCTACTAATCTTAAAACAAGATTTGGATTTTTTTATATTGCTGTTTGAATATAAATAATTGTTGAAGTTGTTGTTTTGTCAAAGCTTTGTTGTATGGAGAAAATATTTTCCCACATGAAAGTGAAAATATTTTAAAATTTCTTTTAGGGGGAGTAAAGACAAAATCTTTGTTGTTAAAATTAATCCCTTTATGCCTGATAAACTAATTACAGCTGGAATTAAACACATAAAATTTTGGCGAAGGGCAGGTAAGGCAATATTTTTAAAATTACTTTGAGTAATTATCAAGTTACTTCAATCATATTTTATTTTCCCCTTTTATGTGACATTGTAGTTTACAGGGGTGTGAGAGTAAATGAAGCTAAACCCAATAGTAATTTGTTACTTTAGCTTTTTAACATAATTTTACTTTGAGATAACAGATGACCCTATGATATATTTTGTAATTAATAAAAGAAAGAAAAAATTAAAGTAGTTGTGTTTTACCTATAAAAAAGTTCTGTGCTCATTTAGAAACACATGTTCAAGGTCAAATATAATAATTTGGTTTTATTTGAATTTAAGGAGGTGGATTAATTGGAAAAAAAGGTTATGTGGGTCCAGTGGGAAAAATTGATACAATGATGTGTGCAGTTTATGGCTGGACAGAAGAAATGGCATTCTCTGGAACTGCAACTGGAGATGTGTGTATATGGAGAGATATTTTCCTCGTCAAAACAGTGAAAGCACATGATGGCCCATTGTTCAGTATGCATGCATTAGAAAAAGTGAGTAACTTATCATTGAATATAAATTGATTTTATTTCATTCAAGCCCAGAAGTTAGATTAGACATGCCTAAAGCATTTGGCAAGCTCATTATTTTTCATCTGTTTCCTCTTTAATTCAAAAAGTATATAACAAAGATTATAATTATGCATATAACCAACAGTCACATATTATAAATCAAATCAAAATCAAATCAAACCAAACCTTTATTGTCAATGTGGCCGGAGGAAGCGCGGGAAGCCGGGGTTTTTTAATTTTTTAATGGGTTTTTTAAAGGGGGTGGGGAAATCCGAACCGGGTTTGGGAGACAGCCCACGAGGATCTGGGGGCAGCCAGGCCAGCACGCACATCTGGGGGGGCTTGGGGGGTTGTGTGTTGGGGGGGCGGACGGAGGGTGGGATGCCGGGGGCCAATTCTATTAGCACGGTTGTTAGGAGGGGCAGATATGGCGGGGGTAGAAGGCCATATCAGGTTAGGGGATCGCGCTGCCGATATCTTCAAGCGGTAGCGCGCTCCGACCCTCTTTACCCATCCTGCAGACCTGGTTGTCCAGAGCCTCAGGCCCTGAGTACCTGGCTGTTGTTATGCAACGCCAGGTCCGTTGTCAACAAGGTCCCCCTGATTTGTGATTTGGTTCAGGAGGAGGGCGCGGACCTGGTAGGTGTTACCGAAACCTGGTTGGGCCTAGAGGGTGGTGTCCCTCTGAGAGAGATGTGCCCACCAGGTTTCCTGGCATTTCATCAGCCTAGGTCTCAGGGAAGGGGTGGAGGGGTGGTGGTGCTTATTAAAGAGGTCCTTTGTCCTAGGGAGGCCACTGTCCCTCAGACAGCTGGTTGTGAGTCTCTCTTTGTGAAGTGGGGACAAGGGGTTCAGATGGGCCTTCTGATGGCGTACCTGGCTCCCTGCCACGTGTCATTGGCCCTGCCCGGACTCCTCGAGGTGATAGCCGGGCTGGCGGTTGAGACCCCTAGGCTTTTAGTCATGGGGGATTTCAACCTGCCATCGCTCGGTGAAACCTCTGGGGTAGCCCGGGAGTCCATGGCTTCCATGATGGCCATGGACCTGACCCAATTAGTTTCTGCCCCTACTCATATAGGAGGACACACGCTGGACCTTATTTTTGTCTCCGGTCAGTGGTTGAATGACTGTAATTTTGGGGATTTAGTCATCAAACCCCTGTCATGGACAGATCATTCCCTTCTTAAACTGGACTTCTGTACCTGCCACCCCCCACCGCAGGGAGGCGGAGCCATGTAGATGGTTCCACCCCAGGCGCCTGATGGACCCTGAGCGGTTCCAGAGGGAGCTTGGACCATTTCCTGAGACTCTGGCTCACAACTCGCCTGGAGACCTGGTAGCCACCTGGGATAGGTTGGCTGCCGGGGCTCTGGACCGAGTTGTGCCTCTGCGACCTCTGACTTGGCACAGATCCCATTTGGCTCCGTGGTTTACGGAGGAGCTATGGGAGATGAAGTGCCGGAAAAGACGTCTAGAGAGTGTTTGGAGGGCCAGCCGCACTGAGTCTGACCGAACACAGGTGAGGTCTTATATTAAGATCTACCTTGTGGCGATAGAGGCGGCGAAACGTTCGCTCTTATTGCGTCGGCAGAAAATCGGCCTGCCGCCCTGTTTAGAGTGACCCGCTCTCTGCTTGAGCCGAGAGCACGGGATGACCTCTTGCAGGGTAGGGTGGAGGAGTTTTCCTGATTTCTGCACGACAAAATCGCTCAGATTCGGGACGGGCTGGACTCCAATTGGGCGGTCCCGGGGGAGGTGTCCGGGGCAGGTCTTGAGAATATTATCTGGGAAGAGTTTGACCCTGTGACCGCCGAGGGTGTGGACAGGCTGCTGGGGGGGCTGAATGCCACCACATGTTTGTTGGACCCATGTCCCTCCTGGTTGGTTTCGGCCGCCAGAGAGATGACACGAGGCTGGCTCCAGGGGATTATCAACGCTTCGCTGAGAGAGGGGTCGCTCCCTACTGCCCTGAAAATGGCGGTGGTGCGGCCCCTCCTCAAGAAGCCTTCCCTGGACCCGGCTGTTTTAAATAATTATCGTCCAGTCTCCAACCTTCCTTTTTTAGCAAAGGTTGTTGAGAGTGTGGTGGCACGTCAGCTCCCTCAGTACCTGGAGGAAGCAACTTACCTCGATCCATTCCAATCGGGCTTCAGGCCCGGGCACAGTACTGAAACAGCATTGGTTGCGTTGGTTGATGATCTCTGGAGGGCCTGTGACAGGGGTTTTTCCTCTGTCCTGGTCCTATTAGATCTCTCGGCGGCTTTTGATACTATCGACCATAGTATCTTATTGAGGCGGTTGGAGGGATTGGGGATTGGGGGAACTGTCTTGCGATGGTTCTCCTCCTTCCTCTCCAACCGCTTGCAATTTGTGTTGGCGGGGGGGGAGAGGTCCACCTCTAGGCCCCTTATTTGTCGGGTGCCTCAGGGGTCGGTCCTCTCCCCTCTCTTGTTCAACATTTATGTGAAGCCGCTGGGCGAGATCATCCGTGGTCTTGGGGTGCGGTGCCATCTGTACGCAGATGACACCCAGCTATACATCTCTACCCCAGACCACCCCAACGATGCTGTGGAGGCTATGTCCCGGTGCCTGGAAGCCGTGCGGAATTGGATGGACGGGAACAGGCTCCGACTCAACCCTTCCAAGACTGAGTGGCTGTGGTTTCCGGCGCCCCGATATAGCCAGCTGACACCTTTGCTGGCTATTGGGGAGAGATCTTGCCCCCTACAGGGAGGGCTCGCAATCTGGGTGTCCTCCTGGATGTACGGCTATCTTTAGAAGACCATATTGCGGCCGTCTCCAGGGGGGCTTTTTATCAGGTTGCCTGATTTACCAGTTGCGGCCCTTCCTGGATCGGGACGCCCTGCGCACGGTCACTCATGCCTTTGTCACCTCTCGCCTGGATTACTGTAACGCTCTCTACATGGGGCTCCCTGTGGGGAGCACCCGGAGACTCCAACTGGTGCAAAATGCAGCCGCGCGGGTGATTATGGGGGCGTCACGAAGCTCCCATGTGACGCCTCTCCTGAGCGAGCTGCATTGGTTGCCGGTGGCTTTCCGGGTTCGCTTTAAGGTTCTAGTTTTGACCTTTAAAGCGATCCATGGCATTGGGCCAGGCTACCTGCAGGACCGCGTTCTGCCGGTGATCTCCAACAGACCTGTGCGTTCCCACAGGGAGGGCCTTCTCCGGGTGCTGTCGGCCTCTATGTGTCGTCTGGCGGCCCCCAGGAATAGGGCCTTCTCTGTGGGGGCCCCTGCCCTCTGGAATAGTCTGCCACCAGATATACGTACCAGCACGGACCTGAGAACCTTCAGATGTGTGTTAAAAACTTGGCTCTTTGAGCAGGCTGGCCTGGGCTGATATGAGATTTTAACCGTCTCCTGTTTTAATTTGGATTTTAATTTGGGGTTTTTAAATACTAATGGGGAGGGTTGATTTTTAATCTAACAGCCCAAATAATTTAATTCCATTTTAATTTTTATATTTATGTGTGGGGTAGAATTGGCTGTGCACCACCCTGAGTCCTTTGGGAGAAGGGCGGTATATAAATGTTTGAAATAATAAATAAATAAATAATAATAATAATGCCCAACATGCGTACAATGAAATTGAATGAGCCTCCCTTGGTGCAGCCTTCCCCAAAACATTATATTATATTACACCCAGGGGTGGGATTCTACCAGTTCGCGCCTATTCGATAGAACCAGTTGTTAACATTCTAAGCAGTTCAGAAAATTGGTTGTTAGAAGAAATTACTGGCCTAATCCTGTAAGGAAGGCAGAGAGGAAACATTCTGGTGTTGCTTACATAAACTGCCTCTCCGTTAAGCCTTATTACAGTCTTGGCAGGACTAGACTTCCTGTCTCAGGAACGTCTCTGGAGCTTTTTTCCCCTCCTTTGCTGGTACTTTGCTTGTGTGAAGTGACCATTCAAAGTTACAATGGCACTGAAAAAAGTGACTTATGACTGTTTTTCACACTTAAAACTGTTGCAGCATCCCCACAGTCACGAGAGGCCAGGTGAGATGCGTGCCTCGATGTGAGTGATGTTGAGTTGGCCACACCCAGCTAGTCACATGACCACCAACCACCCCCACCAACTAAGCCACGCCCAGAGAACAGGTTGTTAAAAAATTTGAATCCCACCCCTGATTACACCAGTATGAACATGTTGGATGTTGCGCTGGCCTTGCTCCACAGAAGCAGCCAGGGTATTCCTCATTGTGTTTTGGCTTACTCTTAGTCTCTTGTAATCTCTTCTTCTCCAATCTCTCCACCCTGTGGTGGGGTGGGAAAAGAGTGGAAAATGAGAGAGAGGACAGGAGAGATTGCATAAAGAGATTTCTTTTTTTCATTTCCTCCCCTCCTCATTTAAGCAATCTCTCTGCTTTGGGTGGTGGTAATGGTGGTGGACAACCAATCCTTTTAGAATCCACTCTTTCTCATTCAAAACCATCACTGTCTTGGCCCTTTTAGTCTTTTCTCCATCACTAGATGCACTTTTGTTTGAGGTCAAGGGCATTCACTATAAGCACAATAATATTTTAAGCACAAATAGCCTCACACACACAAACACAACAAAGTTCACAAGCCATCTTGCTTGGATGATGCTCATTGTGAAACCGTGTCACCATCATTCGGGGTGAATGTAGCATGAAACAACCACATTTTAATAATATAAATTTTGTGATCTGTGCTTCAGAAACACAAATTTATGAATATGAATGACATAAATATGGAAATTTGAGTGTAAAGTTAGTTAATTAAAATAGCTGCAGAAATATTACTTAGGGTTGTGGCAATGGAATAAAATATGAATGAGTATAAACATATAAAAATAACTTCTCAATGTGATTTAGAATCAAGAGATATAGAATATGTTTTATATTCTCTTTCTCTTTAGGGTTTTGTAACTGGGGCAAAAGATGGAATTGTTGCTCTTTGGGATGATAGCTTTGAACGGTGTCTGAAAACATATGCCATCAAACGAACTGCATTAGCCCCAGGCTCCAAAGGTAAATTTGAAGTTGAAGTTTTTTTAGATTATTATACTATAAACATATTTTCTATTGTTTTAAAATATTGTTCTTTTTGTGAGCTGATTCATCTCAATCAATTTTGTGATCTGATTCTGCTGAAAATTTTTGAAGAGTTTGAAAGCAGGGAAGAGCAACAGGTGGAACTTTTGAGTAGTTGAGAGCTTTTCATGTAATTCCCATAATGTGCTATATCTGCTTTGGGGCAGTAAAAGGGTTTGTATTAGAACTGAATTTTACTACCGTGTTTCTCCAAAAATACGGCCTCCACCAATAGGAAGACCCAGCATGTTTTCTAGGCATGAAATGAAATTAAGCCCCTCCCCCCAAATTTAGGCCTAGTTTAAAACATGCTGGGCGGGGGAGGCTGGGGGTTAAAGCATGCTGGGGGGGAGGGCAGGGGTTAAAACATGCTGGGGGGGAGGGCAGGGGGGGAACTTGCCTTTAACAGTACCCTGCGCGGCGCTGCCACTGTTCTCGCTGCCAGCAGGAAGTGTAGAAGCGTTTCTGCTGCTTCTCGGGTTGGGGAGCTGCCTCCATGGCTTCCACAGTTCCTGCCGGCACAAGAACAGCAGCAGCGCCAGCGGGAACATGGAAGCGTTTCTGCTGCTTCTCGGGTGTGTGCGGAAGCCTCCTGTGACAGGAAGCTTCCGCACACACCCGAGCAGCAGCAGAAACGCTTCCACGTTCCCACCGGCGCTGCTGCTGTTCTCGCGCCAGCGCCAGCGGGAACTGTGGAGATAAGCGAAGGAAAAGCAAGAGCGGCAGAGGAAGCAGCAGTGGCAGGCGCCGAAGGTCTTGCAATTTAAAATGCCCTGCCAAAGCCGACATCCACACCGCTGCCGCCCACCCGCTGATGGGGGGGAGAGAAATTAATTCACCCCAAAAAGACGGCCTAGTTGTTTTTTCGGGGCTCAAAAAAAAATAAGGCCCTGCCTTATTTTGTGAGAAACACGGGTATGTAATTTGAGATGAATAAAACAATTCAGAGATTAGCAGAAACCTATTGTTATAGAATATAATAAGAGAATCTTGAAAACTTGCGGGAGTATCACTCAGTCCTCTCTTATACCAAAGAGAAGCCATATGAGTTTATTTTGATTCTCTTTCTCATGCCCACTTCCTTCTCAAGATCAAATTGTCATTTACTTTTTTATAACAGTTCTTGCATTCCTTATTCAAAGTTATCTCTGAATTCCTCTACAGCAGGGGTGTCAAACTCATATCATCAAGGCAGCATCAGGACTTCCCCCCCCTTCGTTAAACCAGGCATGGGCAAGGCTAGCATGAGGTATCTGGCCCACGGGCATGGAGTTTGACAGCTTTGCTGTACAGCAACCTCCTCCCACTGAGGGGGCAGAACTTGTGCTGTCATTGCCATTTCTTCCTCCTTCACCTCAGCTTGAACTCAGCTATATCAGATGGGAGGACTTCTTGGTCCATCTATGCCAAGGTGGCTGGTGAACACATTAGCAAAAGGGCTACCTGAGAAGATGGGGAGCACTCATAAAAGCAGCCAAACAGAAGATTGCTCTCTCCCTCTCTTTTGTGGGCTAGGTAGATATGTTTCTTTTGGGGACTATGGACCAGATGATTTTGGGTGGCAGGTCACATCTGGGTATGGATGGCCAATCCCTGCTCTACATAACCAAAAGATTATAAGAATCACTTGTATTCAAATATTTTTACTTTATTCCCATTTTCTTATGCTGCCTGAATATTTTATGCAGATACAGAAAAACAATACAAAAGCTTAATTTGCAATAATATATATATATATATATATATATATATATATATATATATATATATATATATATATATATATATATATATATATATATATATATATATATATATATATATATATATATATATATATATATATATATTTCTATAGACACACACAATCAATTTCAGGATGGATATTTTCATAAACAACAGTTAATTGGACATTTTATCCAGTAGTTACTAAACTGTATTTATGTATCTGTTTATTTATTGATCTGTCCATCACAGAGCATGATTAGGACAAAGTACCAAATTAAAGCCACCATAGCAGCATATGATACCTTGGTTAATACAGTAACCCCCACCCCCATCCCCCAAACAAAAAGTCACATCACCAGCAGAGCTCCCTAACTTCCTGACCCAAATGCCTGGGTCTTACAACACAATCAGTACAAGTTTTGAGTTGCAGTTTAAAACAAAGAATATCAGTTCAGAATTTTACAAAAGGTTAATAAGGTCAGCATTCATCATTAATTATTCAGCCCTCTGGTGGAATGCTATTGCTGAGGGTAGCCATGACTTGAAGGTCCAATAAAATGGCATTGTTTGATGATAGAAGAGACTCAAGAGCATGCCCTTCTTGTTAAATCTGATGGCGTAGGCAGAAACAATTATGCAATTGTGCTATGCAATTTGCATAAATATGTCCCAATGAGTTCATTTAGACCAATTCACAGTCATTAAGCACTGGACTATCAAAGGTAAATAAAATACAAATATATTTTTCTTCCCAGCAAGGATTATGTTAAACTTTGGAAACAATATGATGTTCCAATAATAATTTGTTTTATTTATACTGTGATTGTTCAAATGTAATTCTTTATTTTCTTTTACCCATTTAGGTCTTCTTTTAGAAGATAATCCTTCTATCCGTGCCATATCGTTAGGACATGGTCATATTTTAGTTGGAACAAAGAATGGTGAAATATTGGAAGTTGATAAAAGTGGACCAATAACTTTAATAGTTCAGGTAAATATTAAAATATCTCTTATTTTAGTGTACATTTTAGAATGCTAAATAGTGAAGTAAAATTGCAGTGAATTAGAAATAACTTTTTTAAAAATAATAGTGATAGTAATAGCAATACATACATTGTCAAAAACAAAAAAGAACATATAAAAAGTGCTGTAACAAAAAGTAAAAAAATACAACAAAATTCCCATATGTCATTATAACAATAAACAGTTATTATTCCATATATACTGTAGTTGTTTAATGCAAATATTAAGCTTTTCTTAATTGACTGTAATTTGTATAAATGAGACCCATATTTCATTTTATAAAATCTTCATTTACAGACAATCCACTCATAGATGGTAATCAAATCCATTGAATGAAAGTGGACATGAATTTATCTTTTAAATTCTACAATATCAGTCTTTTGGCAATATTAAGGGCATGGAAAATTCATTTCCATTGCCCAGTTGTCTAATTCCATGTACTGTAAAAGAATATTATCCTTTGAAAAAATTAGCTTTTGTTGCACTATCATTGATATAATCCACTACTTTCTACCAATATTTGATAAATACAGGACAATGTAAAAAACATGTCTTATATATATGTGTTATCCTTATTATATCTCCAGTTAAATGCTGTTTTCATCAATTTACACATCCACCCATTTTCACAGTTGTGGCTTTGGGCAGCACACATAGACAAATAATAGACAAATAATACAATAATGGTGCCCAGATCCCTATAACAACAGCTATACTAAAAAATCACATTGAAAAATTGCATTGATAGGATCAACCATGTCTTGCTTTTCTTTTCATGCATTATCCTAGCAAAAGAAAGAAAACCTGTATAGTGAAGATGGGAAGGAAGTGGGTTTCTGATGTCTTAAGATCTTGTATCCCAAACATGGTATTTGGGCACAGTGTTACTGATCACAAATGCCAAATTATTTGCTTCATTTGATTTTTTTAATATTAATTTAATTTCAGAATAAATGGGTATGTTACAAAGCTAAGCTCCAACCGCAACTATTTCTGACTCCAAGAAATATCCCAGAGGTATACTTGGAAAATAAAATTAAAGATACTTGTTTGACATATGCCATTCTACCAAAAACTAAAAAGATTAAAAACACTTGGGAAATAGAGGAATAAAAAGGAGGAATCTTATTAGTTTTCCCTTTACTAAGTAGATGTTTTGTGATTGGCCAAACTAACTATGATAGCCATTTTGACAGAATTTCTAAAACATGAATAAATATTCCAAAAATGTTCAATGTTCTTTTCCAAAGCGCTGTGTTGTAACTGCATCATTATCAGCTGTTAACTTGCAGAGTAAAATTTCTTTTTACAGGGTCATATGGAAGGAGATGTTTGGGGGTTAGCTTCTCATCCTCATTTACCTATTTGTGCCACTGTAAGTGAAGATAAAACCTTAAGAATATGGGATCTTTCACCAAGCCATTGCATGCTAGCTGTTCGAAAACTGAAGAAGGGTAAGATTATTTTTGTTTCCTTTTCCAGTCTTACCTACATCTTCGAACTTTTCCAAGATTCCAATTAAGTAACATATGATAATTTTTTAAGTATTAAAAAAAACAAAATTAATTTCAATTAAAAAATGGAATCAGATTGCTAGAACAAATGAACTATCTTTAGTAGAGTTACCAGGATAATTACAAAACAAATTTGCATGAAAACCCATTTGTGAAGAGGTCAATTCTAGGTATTTTTCCCATTGCAATGTTTAGATTTATGGAAGAAATATTTCTATGTTTTTGCAACACAATGAAAAAAGTTCCAGAAATAACTGGTGTGATCTTTTTACTAATAAAGTTTCTCTTATATATACTGACAATGTAAGACAGCATGTTTGGCAATGAGATATCAGAGTCACCATTAGATAAGAAGACATCTGAATGATACGTTGATGCTTAGGCCTAGGGAGCAAGGAAAGGTTTGATGTGTTTTTCAAGAGTGATCTGTATCATCATAGAATAGTGGAAGAGATCTGAGTTTGCTGAACTCTTGAGGGATAGAGATTAGGAAGTGGATTCGAGGCCTTGCAGCAAAAGGAGATGGAACAGTGCAAAAGTTTTGATGGTGAATAAAAAAAATAGAGTGCGATGAGTGGATATTGGAGATGCATGGAAAGTTCTGGAGGAGAGATGATGGAAAGGATTAGGTGAGTATAATTATTACACAGGAGTCAAAAAGAATGGGATTTGGAGTGAGATGATGCTGGAAAAAGGAAAGAGGATGAGGATTGAATGACAGCAGAGGTACTGTAGAAAGAGGTCAAATCAGTATCACCATTCAGGAAAGTGTGGAGCTGAAGATTAGGATCAGCAGCATGTCTTTTTGTATTTGGCAGGGGGAAGATGTTGCTCTTTTTCACCTGATGGAAAAGCATTGGCAGTAGGTCTGAATGATGGCAGTTTCTTAATGGTAAATTCAGATACTTTGGAGGATCTTGTTTCTTTTCATCACAGGAAAGATGCGATTTCAGAAATACGATTTTCTTCTGGTAAGTAATTGGTTTCAGATCAGAGATGCATATTAATAATAGTGCTTTATGTTCAGAAGAATTAAAATGAACTTTTATAAGAGTGCATTTCACTACAGAGGTGGACTGCCTTCTGTATGCATGAGGATCTATGCATATAGTAAAGCCTAGTCAAAAATCTTAGAAATATTAACATTCACACCTTTAGGAGGAAACATTTGAGTTGATCCCATACTGTTAGTGGAGCATGCTAAAACAGATCACAAGTTGATTTAACGGAGTCTTCTCTCTAAGCCAATTATGAGCAATTCTTTTTTCTCAACCTAGAATTACATTGACTTTCGTGTGGTATGTGAAGAGTTGTATTGGAATAATAGACATATTAATTTTCTATCCATAATATGATTGAAATGACATTTTAATTATTTTTCTTTGAACAGTTAATTCACTGTATCCAAGGTAGACTGTAACATTCTCACAATTTTTGGGCTTTGAAATGATTATGAAATGGAAACCATCTATTCTGAGATCTTTCTTACTAGAAGTAGTTGTGATGTTCTGGAAGTACTAGAAATAAATTAAGAAAAACAGAAATTTTCTGTTTTGATGTGACTTGATAACAATCTTCCAATATTTAAGGGGCTGCTGCAGAGAGGAGAGGGTCAGCCTGTTCTCTAAAGAACTGGAGAGCTGAACAAGAAGTAATGGTTGGAAACTTTTCAAAGAGAGATCCAACCTAGAACAGAGGAGAAACTTCCTGACAGTGAAAATGATCAGTGAGAACAGCTTGCCTCTAGAAATTGTGGGTGCTGTATCACCGGAGTTTTTAAAGAAGAGATTAGGTAGCCATTTGTATGAAATGGTATAAGGCTTCCTGCTTGAGCCTCCAAGGTCCCAGATCCCTTACAACTCTGTTGTGGTGTTATTGTTAAACGAGAAATGTTCAGCAATTAATGAGATGTTATGACATGTTATGTTTATTTCATTAGATTAGTCACATTTTATTTTAGAACTAAATATTTTAGTTGCTAATAGAAAAAGGAAAGGGGAAAGAAAGCCCTTCAGGGACAGGTCCATGAAGTCATCAAGAGCTGAAGTCCACATAAAGGATTTTTTTTTCATGAATACTTACTAAATAAGGAGTCATGTTTGTAAGATTAGTGAACATATACATTTGATAAGTTAAATAAAATATTGTTAAATATTTTAAAACTCAAAGGGGAAAGTGTTTGGTTCTATAGGTTGTATGGTAACTTATTTCTAATTTAGATACGAAGGTATATAATGCTGTTAATATTAGACAGGATGTCTTGAACTGATATAGACTGTTATAATTTTATATGAATTTTGCTAAAATTGATGGTTGCAAATAAACTTATAGATTATTTTGTTCATTCTTCTATCAGTGCTAATTTTTTCATACTTCATACATATCTATGCATGGGTCCTCTTTGTAGACTTCAGTTCAGCATTCAATACCATCAGTCCAGACATTCTTCTAAGTAAATTAAACCAACTAGCAATATCTGAACACACTTTTAAGTGAATCATAAGCTTCCTAACAGACAGGAAGCAGCAGGTGAAGCTAGGCAGAATCACATCTGATACCTGTACCATTAGCACAGGACCCCTCAAAGGCTGTGTGTATTCTCCATTTTTCTTCTCCCTATATACCAATGACTGCATCTCAAATGATCCATCTATTAAAATATTGAAGTTTGCTGATGACACAACAGTGATCGCTCTCATTTGAGACGACAAATCCACATACAGACAGGAGCTTATACAACTTTCCTCATGGTATAACCGGAACAATCTGGAACTGAACACAGTCAAAACCGTAGAAATGGTAGTAGACTTTAGAAGAAACCCTCCCATATCACCACCTCTTACAATACTAGACAACACAGTATCAACAGTAGAGACCTTCAAATTTCTAGGTTCTGTTATATCACATGACCTAAAATGGACACCTAACATCAAAAATGTCATCAAAAAAGAACAACAAAGAATGTTCTTTCTGCTCAAACTCAGAAAGCTCAAATTGCCCAAGGAGTTACTGATACAGTTCTATGGAGGAATTATTGAGTCTATCATCTGCACCTCTATAACTGTCTGGTTTGGTTCTGCAACCCAACAGGACAGACACAGACTTCAGAGGATAATTAGGAATGCAGAAAAAACAATTACTACCAACTTGCCTTTAATCGAGGACCTGTATACTGCACGAGTCAAAAAGAGGTCTGTGAAAATATTTACAGACCCCTCACATCCCGGACATAAACTGTTTCAACTCCTTTCCTCAAAACAACGATATAGAGCACTGCACACCAGAACAACTAGACACAAGAACAGTTTTCCCCCGAAAGCCATCACTCTGCTAAACAATAATTCCTTCAACACTGTTCAGCTATTACAAAGTCTGCATTACTATTACTGTTAATCTTCTCATCACTCCTTATCACCCATCCCCTCCCACTTGTGACTGTATGACTGTAACTTTGTCGCTTGTATCCTTATGATTTATATTGACTGTTTCCTAGTACGATTTGATTGCTTATTGTACCCTATGACTATCATTTAGTGTTGTACCTTACGATTCTTGACTCTTGACGAATGTATCTTTTCTTTTATGTATACTGAAGTATTTGCACCAAGACAAATTCCTTGTGTGTCCAACCACACTTGGCCAATAAAGAATTCTGTTCTATTCTATTCTATTCTATTCTGTGTACATCTCCTAGAACTGTGAGAGTTTCAGTAACATTGCAGTTCTGAATCCATGCACTGATACAATCACCATTAATTGTAGGGTAATCATATGGAAGGGCTGCTTAAATTTATGCTAAGAATGCTTAATCAAATTAAATGCAATCCAATATCCTCCCCAACTAAATTATTGAAAAAGTAAAAATCTAATATAGATTATTATGATTTGAGGAAGAGTCTGTTAAGGGTAAAAAAAAGTCTCTTTAAAAAAAAGTCTCTTTAAGGATGCTTTACTTAAAGACTTCTTCATGAACACATCCCTGCAACATTCTTGGCAACAGATGTGATTTGTCATGTTTTTCAACTTCCTGGATTAACCTCAGTTCTGGTATTCCCAGTGGTCTCTCATCCAAATAACTAATCAGACACAGCTTAATAGCTTAGTCCCAAAGGTGCTTTTTCAAGAGGCAGCTGGACTTTCTTGTTTTTCTTTGTCACTTGTCACTTCTCATCCAAGAAACTTCTTCAGTTCTGACTGGATGGTGGGGAATGGAAAGATTTATGTTCCATGCAGATAGCTGTTCATTTGCATTCTTTTAGAGAGTCATTGAGGCCACTTGGAAGTTTATCTGTGTTCTCAGGGTCACTTGAGTAATGGGTATGGAGGCTTCTTAGAACTGCTGAAAGGACTGGTTGGAAGACTGTATCATAGAAGGCATTCCTGTAGACTAACAGAGGCTGATCTTTGCTGTAAAGCACCTGGAAAATGGACGCAACCTCTCTGAGTACAACATACAGAAGAATTCCACCCTGCATCTTGTCCTGCAACTGAGGGGTGGGATGCAGATCTTTGTCAATACCTTAACTGGGAAGACCATCACCCTGCAGCTGGAATCCAGTGACACCATTGAAAATGTCAAGGCCAAGATTCAGGATAAGGAAGGCATTCCTCCAGACCAATAGAGGCTGATCTTTGCTGAAAGCAGCTGGAAGATGATTGCATCCTCTCTGACTACAGCATCCTGAAGGAATCCATCCTCCATCTTGTCCTGCATCTGAGGGGAGGCAATTGTTCTGAACAATTTTCAAGTTGCCAGTAGCAATTGTTTGCATTGTAGCAGTATAATGGCTTAATATTGTAAGGTTAATGCAAGTTTCCAGTAACTGCTAGACTGTGTCAATGCTAATAAAGTTTTCTGTTGCACATTAAAAAAAAAGAACTGCTGAGATTACTGTGTTGTGGAACTGTGCTGAACACAGGTGTTGGGGATGACTGTGTTGTTTTCATTTCAAATTGAAGTGAAAGTGGTTCCTGTAGTCTGCAATTTTTTAGAAATCTGTTCATACTACCGCACCATTCAAAGGGTTTAATCCCAAAGTGCATAGCTAAATGTCTATGGAGATTCTCATGGTTGTCCCAAAGGTGCTTTTTTTCAAGAGGCAACTGGACTTTCTGGTTTTTCTTTGAAGATGTTTCACTTCTCATCCAGGAAGCTTCTTCAGCTCTGAGAAGAAGTCCAGTTGCCTCTTGAAAAAATACCTTTGGTGTCTATGACCTGGATGACTGGGAATCTCCATAGATGTCTAAATCTAGATAACGTGATCCAAATGTTGGCATCTGCTGAGGGCACTTACCAGTAGAATACTGAAAATGATATGAAAATACTTACGTTCTTATAATTGTATTGCAGGTGCTGGAAAATACCTAGCTGTAGGATCATATGATAGTTTTGTAGATATCTACAATGTAATGAGCAGTAAAAGGGTTGGAATCTGCAAGGGAGCTTCCAGTTATATAACCCATATGGATTGGGATATAAGAGGTAAGGAAATACAATTACTGTAAAATGATTATTTTTGGTAGCTGCTGGTGGGGTAAATGGCTACTAATGGCTGGCAAAGCCAAGTTATGTAATTAATGGAGCCACTTAAATACAATTGTCTACCATCTTCTTTTGAAAAGCACTAAGAATACTTAAGGACAGTAAATTAAACTGACTCTAACCTTTTGAAACACATTCTATAACTAGGCTCACCAATGAAGCCTTTCTTCTTCTTTCATTTCTCACTATTTTTCCAATGTGATGGGAAATCCTCAGAATGGAGAGTTTTAGCACACAGGTTTTATAGCTCTTGGGGAGCCAATTTTAGTTGGAGAATTTAGCCAAATAAATAAACTGGAAAGATGTTTGAAGCTATTAGTGTTTGGAGCAAAATAAACATTCCCTGGGAAGTTGAAACAATTTTCTTCTGTGCTCCTTAGTCCACAAAGTACATAGAATCCTGATGACCTGGGTGGTTTGCCCAGATGCTGAACTGCTGATTACTCTGTGGGCATCCTTTGTGATTTGTCAAGGAGCTGCTTTCTTCTTAATTGGCTTTTGGAGCCAAGTGTGTGAAATGGATGTCTGATCTCACTGCTGCCAATTTTCTTGGTGAATGTGTGACAGATACACAACAGCAGCAGTGTTCATACAGTCTACTCATTGCTGCTGAATACTGTTATGGCCTGGGAAATTGCAGGTGTCACAGCTGTTGAAAGAAGTCTCTGTCTGCCATGCACCCTGATTCCAGGCAATTGTCCCCGATTACAGTTCTACAGTTTAGAAAGTGTCAACTATACAGGGTAAGTTTCCAATAATTCTGAAGGTTTCCTAAATAATTTCCAAGTAGTAGTGATAAATAACTCCCAAATGCCCTAAATAAATATCATAATTTAACATTCTATGATCAGTCAAATGTTCAGTAAGATAATCAGTGAACTGTGCTTTGGGGTTTTTTTTTTTTTTAGGCAAACTTCTACAAGTCAACACTGGTGCTAAAGAACAGTTATTTTTTGAAGCTCCACGAGGAAAAAGACAGATAATTTCTACTGCACAGGTAAAAAGATATCCATTGTTTTGTTTTGTTATGTTTTATTTTGTCATTTACATGATTTACAAGCTCTCTTAAATGCCACTGAGACTGTGGCAAAATAGTGGCTATGAGGAGCAGCGGTGCTCCTGGAAAAATGTCCTCCAGATTCCCTTTTATTAGTTTTTTTAAAAGATGCTCATTTTTTGTTAATGAAAAGCTAATTATAAATTACAAATTATATTTGTAAGAATGTCTCTGATTTTTCATGATTCCCTTTTTGTTCTTAAGAAATAAAAATGGTGAATGGATATAGCCAGTCTTTTGTTTGGAAATATATCCTTGCAAAAGAAAACGTTATCTGAGCTTGTAGGCTACTGGGGCTCTACAAAAGGAGATGGAATGTAATTATATATAATAAATAGGTGGTTTTGAATAGCCTTATCCTTAGTGGCAGCCATAATTAATAATGTATTTTCTCTCCTTGGCAGCCATTTCTTGAGCACATCCAAGCTATAGTCTCATAACTTCCCAAAAAAGGACAGTCTATTTTCTAGGCAGGGTACTGATTCATATCTACTGTGTGATTATTTTATATCTATAAATCCTGAAATTGTTTTCTATCATTAAATAACTTTTCTTTCCATGCTTAATTAACAAACTTTGATTATAAAAAGCTTTAGTATTATTTCCTCCCACAAAGCTAGCATCCCTACATAATATTATGGTTTGCATCGCTGAAATGACACAATAGTCAATGGAAACAAGCCATTAGAAGCTACAAATAAGCAATTAAAGAAATTTAATAGAACAGCATAGAATAGCAGAGTGAGTATTGCTGTGTTGCCCTTTCAGGGGGACTAAGAAACTCATTTCTATGAATTCAGTTCAAATGCTACAAGTATGATTTACACTAATCATCAGTAAGACACAGGAAGTCAAGGTATGTCCAGGGAATCTTTATGATTTCCATATTAAAAAAGACATTCCCAAAATTTTCCTGCAAATGGATAACAAGAACATAAAAATAACTGAGGCTACATTATATAAAAGTAAGCTCTGGTTAATCGAGTAGGGCTTATTTCCAAAAAAACATTCCCTGCAGATTTGTTTCCTTTGCAGTTTATCTTCTGTCATTCAAGATAGTCGTGTAAGCAGCAAATTTTCATTGTTGGACACTTATAATTATAAATAATTACGATTTTGTAATTGAACCCATTATATTTACATGTTAGCTATAAGTCTTTAAAAGTATTAGTTAAAATAAAGCATTGGTCCTCTGTTAAGTATTACAGCTGAAAAATCCATTCAAATATTTTTGGCTAAAATTAAAATAATATTAATGATCAAAACAATTGCCAGGCATGTAAAATATGGTTTCATTTGTAATAGTTTGATATTTAAACTAAAATTCAGTTTAAATTAATATATTAGATAATAATTAAGTAAATGCATCAGATTTGACCAAATCCCGATCCCTGGAAAAGATGAATTAATTCAGAATAGATGTTTCTCAAGATGGAGTCAAAAAATCTAAACCAAATTTCTGGTTTTGAGCCTCAAAGAAATTTCAGTCCTTATTTCTTATTTCTTTGGAAACATCGGCACCAGAAAGAAAAGGACTACAGAAGCTGCAGCCCATAAAAGAGACAAGTGTTTTTCATATATGATAATGGGGGAAAGAAGGAGGAATATTTAGTGTTAGTGACTGACAAGAATGCTTCTAAACCAGAGTAATCTTTGTGATCAGGTTACTATCTTTGTAGGCAGAAAAGATTTCTTGGGCATCCTGGACAAGTGTTTTAGGTACGTGCTGTGAAGGAATATGGCCAATAATTGGAGAAGTCACAGATGTAAGTGCTTCATGCCTCAGCAGCGACAATACAGTCTTGGCAACAGGAGATGATTTTGGATTTGTAAAACTTTTCCACTTCCCTGCCAAAGTAAGTAAAATTAATGTCTGCATAATAAAACAAGGCAATTCTATAGTTTTTATATTTAGCAACACGCTCTATCTATCTATCTATCTATCTATCTATCTATCTATCTATCTATCTATCTATCTATCTCTACAGTATATATGATATTAATAACTGGTTATAACTTTCATTTTACTTCTTTTGTCAAACCAGTGACTGTTTCAGGATATAAACGTTCATTTTATCAAAATAGTAGAAACTGCACGTATTAGCCAAATTAAAAAGTAGAATATACAAACTATTTGAGAATTTATTTCCTGTTTTTATGAGAGAGATTATAAATATCCAATCAATTAACAATTTTAATGAGTTAAAAATCCTGGTCTCAATAAACATACTATAGTTTTCAGCATGTTATAGTTCTTAATTATACCTGTCATCTTTCTCATATGTAACCTGCGCTCCCAAGTATGTGAAGGGCTTGTTTCTTGACTTTATTAACTTGGTATTAATATATATTTATTTGATATTGTTTTAATTTTTTTATGTTTTATGATCTTACTTCCCAGAGTCATTCTTGAAATGGGCAGCTATAGAAATCAAATAAATAAATAAAGCTTGCATAATCATCCTGTCTTCTCTACACCTACCCCAATTTAAATCATATATCTGTTGAACCATTCTATGCATCTAATGTAGTAAGCTTTGGTTCAAAAAAACTTTAAATAAAATTTGTTAGTCTGAAAAGGTACTACAAGACTCCTGATTTATAGCAAAAACAAATTTATCATTATAGGAAGTATGGATTTATTGTGTTGGAGAAGAAGCAGTGTTTTCAACATTGGAAAGATAAATTATACCAGTCTCACAATTGTAGATTGTAAATATGTGCTCCTTTTGCATTTATGAACTGGCTTTCTATCAACTGTGGAAAATAATTTTCTGTGGGTTTAATGATTTATTTAAAAATTAGGCTGAATCATGCCTGTTGTATATATTATGTTTTCTATGTGAAATGTTTCTTTTTTTTCCTATAATAATTTTAAACGAATCCATGCAAATTCTGGAATATTCATAAACTTACCAATCAAGCTTCATAGGATGATTAGAAAGAGTTCTTGTGTTAAATCTGAACATAAATATTCATTTATGCATTGCATAGTAGAATGTTCAAAAACTAAAGTATGTGCATATTTCAAAATTACTTTACTGGAGATCTGCGAATTTGGGTTTTAATCTACAGTAATATCTCCTTTCCTTTGTATCTGTTCTAGTAAGAATCTTAACTTTGGCTTCAACTGCATAAATTAATGAGTCTGCAGTTAAAGCAAAACAAAAAACAAAAGCAAAAATCACTGACATTTTAATGTGTTTTTAGATAAATATTTTTATTTAATTGTGAATTAAGCATTTATATATTTCTCACTTAGGGAAAGTACAGCAAATTTAAGCGGTATGTGGCTCATAGTACACATGTGACAAATGTCCGCTGGACTCACGATGACAGTTTATTAGTCAGTATAGGAGGAGGAGATATGTCGCTAATGCTGTGGACTCATGAAATGGAGGGTCATCGAGAAAGTAGGCAGTGTGATAGCGAAGAATCTGACCTGGATTCTGAGGAAGATGGGGGTAAGTAACCATGCCAATTTTAAAGAATAGAATGGTTTCATTTTATGAAATCTGCAGTATGAAATAGCAACATGTATTTAGGTATCATCGGTTAATTTTTATTACGGTTCGACTATACATGGGGAGGCATAGTCTAACCATAAGATCATAAGATCTTATATCTAGCAGTTCAAAAACATGGAAATACAAATAGATTAATAGATACGACTTTGATGGGAAGGTAACAATGTTCCATGCGCCTTTGAGGTGTAGTCATGCTGGCCACATGACCATGGAAATGGCCTTCGGACAATACTGACTCCCTTGGCCAAGAAACAGAGATGTGCACCATGCCCTAGAATCAGACACAACTGATAGGGAAACCTTTACATTTTTTATACCTGGGAGGAGAGTATGCTCTAAATGAGGTTTGTTCCAATCCGCTGCCCACAGGCTGCCTGTGGTCCTGAATAACTAGTGCACAAATTTGAAAACTTTTAACATTATTATGTATTTATGTACGTTAACTATACTATATATATTATGTGTGGCCCAAGGTAATTCTTCTTCACTCAAAGGCAATCCAAAAAATTGAACACTCATCTCTAAATAATTTAGGGAGGAGTTTTTTGTTTGTCGTTTCGTTTGTTGTTAGAATATTTACTTGTTTAGCATTGGGAATGCTTGCTTAAATAGCCTAAAGTATAAGTTGTAATATTATTGCAGAACGAAGTGGGTCTTTTAGGAAAAGAAAGATTCTTCCTGTTATTTGAAAGACTATATTAGAATCAAACTATTGATTTGTCTTTGATAGTCTAGAAAAAGAATATCAAAAACCTTATATAAACAAAATAAAATAATATATCTAGCCTAATTCTTTAAAAAAATTGTGATTATTTTATTAGGATATGATAGTGATGTCACAAGAGAAAATGATATTAATTACACCATTAAAGCCTTATCATCCAACATAAGACCTATGTTTGGAATCAAGCCTCATCTACAGCAGAAAGAGCCTTCAGCTGATGAAAGGTACTTCTAAATTTGCAAAATAAAAAATATTTATTTACTATATGGCCACTATCTTGCCATAGCAACTCTGGGCAACTAACATGCATATGGACTAAAAAGTTAATTTTATTACAAGATTGACACATGTAACAATAATTAGTAATAAGAGGCTAGTCTAATAAAGAGAAGGATCAGGGGAGACATGATAGCAGTCTTCCAATATTGAGGGGCTGCCACAGAGAAGGAAGTGGTCAAGCTATTTTCTAAAGTGCCTGTAGACCAGACAAGGAATAATGGATGGAAACTGAACAAGGAGAGATTTAACCTGGAAATAAGGAGAAACTTTCTGACAGTGAGAACAATCAACCAATGGAACAGCTTGCCCTCAGAAGTTGTGGGAGCGCCATCACTTGAGACTTTCAAGAAGAGACTGGACTACCATTTGTCAGAAATGGTGTAGGGTCTCCCACTTGGGCGGGGGGTAGGACTAGATGACCTACAAGGTCCCTTCCAACTCTGATTATCTGTTATCTGCTATCTGCTTGGAGTTACAATCAAATGTTTAGTTAATGGTCTAATGGATCCCCATTTCTTCAGAAATAATTTGTATTACATATTTCAAAATCTGGTAACGGAATCCTCCTGTATTTCATATTTGCAGTTCTCCTGAGAATTCATGTGAATGCATCTCTGGATTTTAGCCATGAACCTTTGCTTTAAAGTCCTGTGTGGCATCATTAGATAGGAGACCAGTGCCCAAGAAAAACTTCACAGTAACTCTAACCTTAAGATGGGAATGTTGTGATAATAGTTTTCCTACCAAGCCTAATAATATATTCTTTCTCATGCATTATTCAGGCAGACATTTAAAAGTGTCATTTCTAGCACAGCTGGAAGCAAAACACTTGAGATTTGTAGGACGTTCTTATAAGAAGACTGAAAGAGAACAGAAATCACTCTAGTAAAGAAAAGATTACTGTAGAGGTAGATTTACTCAGAGATCTGTCTCCTTGAACAGTGCATGGATGAAAAAAATCTAACACACTTAAACACTTTTCCGTGGCACTGGTAAAAAAATATTTATTTCTAAGTGGTTTACAGAAGCTCACAATACATTGTACATCCTGTTGTCCATTCCAGACACAGACTTACTAATAATAACGTAGTATGAAAGTTATGTTAATATGTCCTAAAATAGATCATCTACAATTATTATTCATTTTAAATATTAGGGAATCAAACAATAATAATTCTCTTAATTAATTTCAGTTCTCTTTTAAATACATTTATACTATGCATTGTTTGTAATTTAATTTTCCTGTTTATTTTTTATGCTTGCTATGAAGACAAGGAGTTGTAAGGTGAGTTACTCTTTATAAAATCACTATAAATCATGTTATCAAGTCAAATCTCATTAGAAAAAATAGGTTTGAACTTAGGGAAATGTTATTATTTGTCAAGTGGGATTCTAAGGAACATTATGTTGGAAAGATATGGTTTCCTTTGACTGTGTTTACGGAATGATTTGAATGTGAGATTACCATGTTTCCATCTCCAGCAGAGTGTTCCTATAATTGCTGGGACAACATCCGTTATATATGTCAGAGGCTATTGGATATATGAATGTTTATGATATTATTAGGAGAAATTTTATACAAGACATTTTGGCCACCCTTCTGGAATAGCTGTTTCTGCAATCAAGAAATCGCTGTCTTGGAAAATTCAAAAAGAGTTGTATTGTGTCTGATGATTACTGGATCTATTTGATCCTACCTAGCTACACACACCTGTCTGCCTATAAGTTATAAGCGTCAGGCAACTTTGCTTTACTTAAATCTTTACTGTCTTCTGTCCATCTACCTATAGTGTGAGAAAGTAGACCAAGCTTTTAAGAGGATATGTTGCCCCAGAACTTTGAGCAGCACTGAGGTTCTTTTTGTTTTTAGGAAGGGGTTGAGAAAATGGTTTGCACAATCTGCATGTTAGTGGTTTGTTATAGGTCAGCTGTTCTATAAACTAAAGTTGTTCCTCATACTCCTCAGGTTGCCAGTTGAATAGGTTGTGGAATAGCTGGGAAAGGACCTTATTTTAAGAAAAAAAAAATCAGATGTTACGTTGAATAAATTATTGCCTTCTTTTACTTCTTAAAAATCACATCTGAGTACAGTTGTCTGCGAGGGGAGTACAAGAAGGTGGGGTTTTAATTATGTTCTTTGGTTGTGAATATTGATCATATTATTACAAAGGGTAAGAAAGCTGCTATCATCAAGCAGTTTCTCCTAATAGTTTTCACACAGAGCAAATAAAAATTCAATTTTTAATAAAAAGCATATTCATACATACATACATACATACATACATACATACATACATACATACATGTATGTAATTCTGAGGCTTCCAAACACTAGGAAATATACAGGATTAAAAGCAGAAAAACAATACAAATTTAAGCACCTGGGGAAAAAAACATTCCATCAGATAAAATTTTACAGGGACTCAGCACTACACTAATCCAAATCCTTGGGGAAGTCAAATTTTCAGTGATGTTTTAAACATCATCAGGGTGGGAGCCAAATAATACCTGCGCTGATAATGTTCCAGAGGGCACATGTCTTGGAGACTGGGTTAAAGTTATCCAGAATTGTTGGGTCAAGGGCTGACTTCTTAAGGAAGAGTTACATCACTGGTTGATTTAAAGATGGAGGAACCAGCCTTTCCATAAAGCAAGCTGTAGTTGGATGGACCCAACTACATGTCACCTCCAAGGCTGCTTTAACAACCTAGAAAAATCTGAATAGGTGGCTGAGCTCACTTTTTAAGGATCCTGTCTACATTACAAGTGACAGGCTTAAAAACAGCTCAAGTAAAAGACATCAAACACCTTAGATGGACTTAAAACTTGAAACTTTGAGTACATCTGAATATTTTTATCCATTGAGTAGCTAAAATATTCTGAGAAACAACTCTGTGAACCCTGAACTCCACCAGGAAGGAACAAATCACACTAAACAGGGCCATTAGGAGGATGTAATAATAAGAGTGAGGAAATAACATTTTGCCACTGATAAGCTTGTTTGGGTTTGGCCAGATTCATTCTTTGCTTTAGTGCTCTTACTGATGCAGATCTTTCATTTTCAAATGACTGTTTCAGGGAAGCAAAGTTATATAAGATCACAAAGTTACTGTATCTTTGTTACTATAACTAAACAGCTATATCTAGCAATCTTTCTAAATTATGCAAGCGTTAGAATCCAGAGAGTATAGTGCTGATTTCAAATTATCCTCCCCTGATGCTATTTATTGTTGGATGAAACTAGTCCCTATGTTGGCAGGAGAATTTTAATAAAGTTCTTAACAAATGAAATAAAAATGATACTGAGCCAGAGTATTCCTATGAGGAGATTGAGTAGTAGATGAATTGATTCTAAGTTTATACAATCTAGTTTGTGTATCATAATTTGGATGATATAAGTATTTGATAGTATTGTGGGAAAAGATGGAATATTGTAAACAGGTGCATCAAAATCTCCATTTGTAGAGTTCTTCCAAAAGGATTGCTGCTAGTACTGTATAGCAAATGATATTATGCAGTTGTTCTTACTTTCTTTCATCCAATTATATTGTGCAAAGAAAAACACTAAAGAAATGATGAGGAAAACATGGGGAATTTACCAGTGGAAGCTGGCTACCCTTCATGAAATTCTATATATAAGGCAGGGTGACTGCATAAAGGCTCTGTTGACACTGCAGTTCAGTTCAGTGGTTCTTAAATATTTTTAAGTAATGGTAAGAGGCATGGAACTCCACATATCATCATCTCTCTTCTGATAACATTTCTTGCTGTGTCCAGTGACAATAAATGAACAAGTGTTACTCAGAGTTGCTTGAACTTGACAGTTCATCATTGGGGATTCCAATAAATCATATGAATAAGAATATATTAACAGTTGACAGTTCATCATTGGGGATTCCAATAAATCATATGAATAAGAATATATTAAATGTATATGCAGCCCTACTTCCAACGTCAGTAGCAATGTAAAAGTAGATCCTTGAAAAGCATTCAAAACTTTTCCTTCAACCTTTCCCACTTGATAGTAATACGTCCTCAAAAAAATATTTTAGACTCAGGCATTGTGCTGAAGAGAAAATTAAAAGAATTCTGCAATAATGGTGAATATCTGTAGCTCGGTGTAGGATGAGGGTGAAGCAGGTTCATTCTCCTTGTGAGTTGGTTTCCAAATATTTTGTCACTAGCTAGATAACATCTTCAGTGGAGTTTAGGGAATGAAAGAATTCTATATTAAACTTTATCTATTATGAGGGGGAAAATATCGATATTTTTCCAAAAGCACCTATTTAAATGTATTAGTTTCAAGCCAGATTAGAATAAGTAATCATCTTCTTTTTCCTATCTGCTGCTGAAAAGAGGTTCCAGGTAATACTTTCTCTTTCATCCACTTACTCCATATTTCTGTATCATCTTCCATTGCCCTCCAAAGCTATCTGCCACTGTAGTGTCATTATTTATTTATAACTGCACTTACCAACATGCTATGTTATTTGCATACATAAATAAATCTTTATAAAGTAATTGCTATTATTTGAACAAACATAAAGTAAAACTGTGAAATTCAGTCAATTGTCAAAGACAAGTTGACATAGGTTTTATTGGAAATGTTACATGTGATACTAGTTAATTTAGGTCCCTATTTCACATTTATATTTAAGAGGTGAGTGAAACTTCTGGCAAGGGATAAAAAGGGTAATAGCTAAATAAAAAAATATGCAAGAAACAGCTTCTCTGTAGACTTGTTAAAATTATTCAATGGTATTTCTATCTCTGATAAAGAACATTTTGCAATTATTCTTTTCATAGATAGAAGACAGAATCTTCTTGCAATCTGATTCTTATGTAGCTACCTGGGGAAAGAATTGCCATTTTTGCAGATTATCTCTGCCTCCTAATTAGGAAATAAGAGATAAATGGATTATTGACATAGAGCTGGAACAAATTGCAAACACACTAAATAAAATAAAAACAAAACAGGATAAGAATTTTTAGTTAGTGGTAGATTTATCACCAATAGATAGTCAAAGTATACCTAATTTTACAAGCAGTATTAACAGACTTTAGCTGCATTCAAGAAAACTAAATAATACTGATCTGATAACAACAGTTGTATATAAAAATGATCAGGTTTTCCTGTGTGTTTTACCAGATAAGACATTATAAGGGAAGTTCTAGGGTTCTTATAGAGGATACAGTAGGGCAAGCTATGAGATATAATTTCAATAGCTTCTATCTACAGGGCACAGTCTTAGCTCATAAGGAACTTTTTTATACTGGCTCTTCAAGATAGATAGATAGATAGATAGATAGATAGATAGATAGATAGATAGATAGATAGATAGATAGATGTGTTAGGTTTTTGAGCTGATAAATAATTAAACAAGGGAGACTATACTTGTAACACAAGTATGTGTGTGTGTGTGTGTGTGTGTATGTATGTATGTATGTATGTATGTGTATATATATATGTGTGTGTGTGTGTGTGTGTAAGGTTTTTAAGCTTATAATTTTAAATAATAAATAAGGGAGACTAGGATAGATCTATTTTGAGCTAGTTAGCTCTCTTCACTCGAAATAGATCTATCCTAGTCTCCCTTATTTATTATTTAAAATTATCAGCTTAAAAACCTTACACACATGTAAACAAAAGACAACGAAACAAATAGCTTTCTGTCGGTATGGTCTCTGGTGATGAGCCGAAAGACAGAAAAGAAAGCAGTATGCTTTCTCCCTTAATTGGGGCTTAACAGGGTGTTGTAATACAAAGTATATACTTATTCCCCTGCCTGAGCTGATAAGGAGAGAGCCAGTGGTGTAGTGGCAATTACAACTGCCTGACATGTAATACTTCCCTGGTTCGAATCCCAGTAAGGGTATGGCTAGCTGAAGAGAGCTAACTAGCTCGAAATAGATCTATACTAGTCTCCCTTATTTATTATTTAAAATTATCAGCTTAAAAACCTTACACACATGTAAACAAAAGGCAACGAAACAAATAGCTTTCTGTCGGTATGGTCTCTGGTGATGAGCCGAAAGACAGAAAAGAAAGCAGTATGCTTTCTCCCTTAATTGGGGCTTAACAGGGTGTTGTAATACAAAGTATATACTTATTCCCCTGCCTGAGCTGATAAGGAGAGAGCCAGTGGTGTAGTGGCAATTACAACTGCCTCACATGTAATACTTCCCTGGTTCGAATCCCAGTAAGGGTATGGCTAGCTGAAGAGAGCTAACTAGCTCGAAATAGATCTATACTAGTCTCCCTTATTTATTATTTAAAATTATCAGCTTAAAAACCTTACACACATGTAAACAAAAGACAACGAAACAAATAGCTTTCTGTCGGTATGGTCTCTGGTGATGAGCCGAAAGACAGAAAAGAAAGCAGTATGCTTTCTCCCTTAATTGGGGCTTAACAGGGTGTTGTAATACAAAGTATATACTTATTCCCCTGCCTGAGCTGATAAGGAGAGAGCCAGTGGTGTAGTGGCAATTACAACTGCCTGACATGTAATACTTCCCTGGTTCGAATCCCAGTAAGGGTATGGCTAGCTGAAGAGAGCTAACTAGCTCGAAATAGATCTATACTAGTCTCCCTTATTTATTATTTAAAATTATCAGCTTAAAAACCTTACACACATGTAAACAAAAGGCAACGAAACAAATAGCTTTCTGTCGGTATGGTCTCTGGTGATGAGCCGAAAGACAGAAAAGAAAGCAGTATGCTTTCTCCCTTAATTGGGGCTTAACAGGGTGTTGTAATACAAAGTATATACTTATTCCCCTGCCTGAGCTGATAAGGAGAGAGCCAGTGGTGTAGTAGCAATTACAACTGCCTCACATGTAATACTTCCCTGGTTCGAATCCCAGTAAGGGTATGGCTAGCTGAAGAGAGCTAACTAGCTCGAAATAGATCTATACTAGTCTCCCTTATTTATTATTTAAAATTATCAGCTTAAAAACCTTACACACATGTAAACAAAAGGCAACGAAACAAATAGCTTTCTGTCGGTATGGTCTCTGGTGATGAGCCGAAAGACAGAAAAGAAAGCAGTATGCTTTCTCCCTTAATTGGGGCTTAACAGGGTGTTGCTGATTTGAAATGGGAGGGGAGCTTAACTGCTCAGAAAAAAACATTTTGCACTGAACAGACTAGTGCTTTTGGGCTTCTAGATCTTTATTTATTTTATTTGTAAAATTTATTGGCCACCCATCTTACCCAGAGTTATTGTATCTTACCTAGAATTATTTTATCGTTTGTGATTGTGGCTTACAATAAATAACACATTACTTAAATGCATAGTTCACATTCATAATCTATCATTAGAAGCACTGTTCTGGAAATGCTAAGATGTTAGACTTTTTGTGAAATTGTCCTGGTCCATACTAATTCATAGCTGTTCTCAATATGGAAAGAATGCAAACCTGTGTGGGGGAAATTGTATTTTCAAGCCAGTTATGTGTGATGCAGATCTATGCACCTACTTTACTTTAGTCATCCCAACTTGTTTTCTTAACTGGAACATAAGGAGCTAACTGGAAATTAACTTTAGGAATTTAGATTCGATTCTTTCAAGAGGAGAAACGACATATAAGACCCAGTTGGGCATTGAAGAATAATTGCACTTATCTGAATATAGCTTTAGTGCTGGAATATTCTGGGCTTCTCTGGTAAAATGAAAGAATTGAATTACAATCACTGCTTTTTGAGCATTTTGCATTTTGGTTGAACTATGGAAAACCATGCTCACTCCAGATATTTAAAGAATTTTACTTGTTCAATATTCTGGCCATCTAACATTTAGGCATGAAATTTAGGTCTCTTTGCAAAAATCAAAATCTTAGTTTTGATGTAATTGATCTCAAATGCTTCCTCAAAGCAGACATTGGCTAGGCTAGGGCACTCAAAGCTCATTTAAATGCAGTTAAAGCTCCTTCTGTAAGTATGCGTATTAGACCAATTTTTGTGGAATAAGGTTTTGATTTATTAATTTTGGTCACAAATGGATTTATGTACCATTAAATAGTTTGGAATCTCATTCATGTGATGGCTTTGCAAAGACTTTGATTCTGAGGTTCTTAAAAATGTTGTCCGGTGGCTATCTACCTATACAGCAGTTTATAATCTTAGTCCATCACTCTGCTTTGGGAACTAGATAGAATGCAGATCTAAAATCAATAAATGCAACATGTAATATTGAGCTTGTTCTAGTTGTGTAAATGTCAGCCAAAAGTTGTAGTATAAGGGCATAAAGTAAAAGTTAAAAGCCCACTTACTGGTTTGATGCTATGTGCTCTAGATTCATCCAGTTGACTACTTTTTTGTATATTTTAACCAAGCATCTTTAAGAAATTCAGATTCTGAACTGCTATATTCTTACTTGATTTCTGAGTCATGGTGGTGCAGTGGATAGAATGCAGTACTGCATGCTATTTCTGCTGATTGCTGGTTGCCTGCAATTTGGCACTTTGAATTTCACCAGGCTTATGGTTGACTTAGCCTTCCATCCTTCAGAGATCAATAAAATGAGGGCCCAGATTGTTGGGGGCAATATGCTGACTCTGTAAAAACCACGTAGAGAGGGCTGTAAAGCACTGTGAAGCAGTATATAAGTCTTATTGCTATTGCTATCATGCTTTTTTCCTCTCCATTGTATCTTTTTGCTGCTTGTGTAATGTCATTGTGAAATAATGTACAGAGGGATCAGAAAAGTCTATGAGATATTTGGTCCATCACTGTACATCTGGTGATAGCATTTGGGGCCTCATTTTTTTTCACTCATTGTCTATGCCTTTACCATCTGATAGTGAGCAGCCAATCCTATTTCATTCTTGCCATTATTCTCAGAATAGTAAAAACTGAGGAACTTTACTCTCTATCTCATTTACACTACCTATTGTATTTGCCAATATATATTGTGGATACTAATAGGAATATCTTGAGATATTTTAAAATTAGATGGTTCTGTTCTTATTGTTGAGTGTGATATGCTACAAAATACAACCATAATTTTTGCTACACCTGGAATAGTATGCTAATTCATTCAAATAAGAGTTTATAATACATTCTCTAAATGAGCAGGCCGACCTGGGCTGAGATAATGGTTTTAATTTGGTCTCCATATTTAATTTTAAATTGGGGTTTTAAGGGGGGGGGTCTTTTTAGTCTCAGTAATCAGCCAATTAATTTAATAGTTTTTTTAATTTTTGTATATTTGTGGGTTTTAGATGGGCTGTACACCGCCCTGAGTCCCTTGGGAGAAGGGTGGTATATAAATTTAAATAATAAATAAAATAATAAATAAATAAAAATATGAGCAAGATAAAGATAAGTTTAGGAAATAGATAAATAGAAGATCTGGAAAAGGAGAAGGCAGATTCTGCCAAGAAAGTTTAATTTTTTATGACTGATAAACACATTAATAAGCAAAGAAAAGAGATCTAGTTTTTTATCTCAAAAATGAATTAATATTATCCATGTGATGATTAAATATACTTAATTTTTATTTCATTCATTTATACAGTTTTTAAATATGTGGAAAGCAATTAACAAAAATAATAATATATGCACAGTTAAATAAAAAAATATTTTATGTAAAACTGATTTATAATATGTTAGCCAGGTAGGCTACCATTTTTCATTGTTCAGGTGACAGTTCAAAAAATACTGTTTTATACTGAATAGGTGACAGACAATTTTTCTTATTCTCAGTTCTTTGTTTCAGACCACCAGTTAGTAGGGCACTGCCTCAGCCTGAAAAACTCCAGACAAATAATGTTGGGAAAAAGAAGAGACCTATAGAGGTAAGAAAAATAGCTGGTTTTAAAAACATTATTTAAGCTATAATTTCAAGAACCATAGGGAGCTATCTCGTTAAAAAATATTAAACAAATGTAAATGCTCTATTTGACCAAGTAGAGGGAATAAATTGTAACACAAAATGTGATGTTTTATTCTGTATCTATTTAAAACTTCCAATAATTAAATCAACTAGTACTTCAGGGTTAAAACTGAAGAAGAAAATTGGACGTTTAGAAGACATATCTCCTATTTGTTGTCAATTATGTATGTGATAGTATAATGTGGTAATGTAAGTTTTTCTCAATGTTGGGGGAACTTGTTAAAAGTTGTTTAGTACACATTTTTAAAATCCTTTTTATAAAAGAATCTAATGATTCTAAATATGTTTTCTTAGGATTTAGTGCTTGAACTGGTATTTGGATACCGCGGTAGAGATGGCAGAAACAATGTGCACTATTTGAATGATGGTGCTGACATAATTTATCATACAGCATCAGTTGGGATTCTGTATAATGTGGCAACAGGTAGGAAAACTACATGTCTATAAAAGAAAATAGTATGAAACATTATTCATGTTCCTTCTGTAATGATAGAGAATGTAGAGAAAAGTAAAGTCCTATAGTTAGGCAAGAAAAACCAAAAATACACATATAGACTAGGTGAAACTAGGCTCAATAGCAGTAACTGTGAGAGGGATCTTGGCGTCTTAGTGGACAACCAGCTAAATATGAGCCAGCAGTGTACAGCAGCAGTGAAAAAAGCTAATACAATCCCAAGTTGCATTAACAATGGGATACAATCAAGTGTGGTACTAATATCACTCTACAAAGCCTTACTAAGACCACACCTAGAGTACTGCATCCAGTTTTGTTCACCACATTATAAAAAAGATGTTGGGATTCTAGAAAAAGTACAGAGAAGTGCAACCAGGATGATGACTGAAGGCTAAAACATACAATGAACAGTTGCAGGAACTGGGCTTGGCTAGTCTAGTAAAGAGAAGGACCAGGGGAGACATGATAGTGGTCTTCCAATATTTGAGGGGCTGCCACAGGGAGGAAGGGATCAAGCTATTTTCTAAAGCACTGTAGGCCAGATAAAGAATAATGGATGGAAACTGAACAAGGAGAGATTTAACCTGGAAATGAGGAGAAACTTTCTGACAGTGAGAACAATCAACCAATAGAACAGCTTGCCCTGGGAAGTTGCCCTGCCATCACTTGAGACTTTCAAGAAGAGATTGGACTGCCATTTGTCAGAAATGGTGTAGGGTCTCCCGCTTGGGCAGGGGATTGGACTAGATGACCTATAAGGTCCCTTCCAACTCTGATTATCTGTTATCTGTTATGATAATGTTTTTTCTGTCCAGATGTAATACTGTGCTTGAAATAATATATATAAAATTTTCTCTTTAGGTTCTCAGTCTTTTTATCAGGAACATAATGATGACATTTTGTGCCTCACTATAAATCAGCATCCCAAATTTGTCAACCTTGTGGCAACTGGCCAAGTAGGTATGTTTCGATTTTTTAAGAAAAAACAATATATACTGTAACTATGAGCAGGTAGCCAGGTGAATTCATAAAGAGAAGAAAGCATTTAGCTACACTGCTTCTGATTGGTCAGTTACTGGAGTCAATTAAATTTATTCTTGTATCATTAAAAATTATTCACAAATCTATTCCTGCTTATACAATGGCAATTATATTTTCATCTCAGCATTCATCAAATGATTATTAAATTTGATGAGCATTTTTATTCTACATAACACTATGATGCCTGCTATATGCAAACTACAGTATATTTTAAATAATAAAATAATCATAGCTATGAAATGAATAAAAGATTTCAAAGAATATTGGATGAAAAGAAGATTTGTATAGCTTGAAGATAAATAAATTACATATCACCACATGCTCTGTCTTATGACGGTTAAAAATTGGATCTCAAATTTCAATACATGGATTTTGCACAAAATGCACAAAATTTTGCTATGATTTATGTCATTTGTGAATGATGCCAAGATACAAATGACACAAAGTAGTCATGGATATGATACATCACCATCATGATAACATAAATGATATAATTTGGGTTATATATCTGATATGCAGATTACATATTCTATCATTTATAGTAATGTACATAATATATTATGATATGACATCATAATCTAAATGATTCAAAGGGCATAACTTGTGTTTCTACAGTGGAATTTTCTTCAGTTTACTGAACTTTGGAGAATAACAGTCACTCTTTTCTAATTAGTTTGTTAAATAAAATTTCATTGTGCTTCTCTTTATTCTTTCATTCTAATGTGATTCCCTGAAGATAATTAAAGAATCTTACTGGGAGCTATCGCATCCTAGGCTATGTGAGGAAGAGAAAGAATTGCCCCAAATAAAACTTTAAAAAAGATGAAATAATTGAAAAGCAATTACAGTAGAACCTCTGATCATGACCATAATTCATTCCATAACTTTGGTCACAACCCGATTTAGTTGTGACCCGACTCTAATTTTGGAAATTTGGCGCTTACAAAAAAATAGCGTGGAAAGGGAAATCAGCTGCAGGGAAAAATTGTGCATTTTTTGGTTAGAACCCGATTTGGTCATGGTCTGAAGCATTTGTGACCAGAGGATTTATTGTACTGTAAATAATCCTGTTCCATATAATTATAGCCTGTCTTCAGTCAGATTGGATAAACACATTATGCACAGTCCTAATTTTGAGGAAACTACAGTTTGGAACACCTGTGGTATTGCATGGAATTAGAAACAGAGAGTACAAGGGTAGTTTTTCATTCACACAGTACAATAGAACCTCTGGTCACGACCATAATTTGTTCCATAACTTTGGTCACAACCCAATTTTGTCATGACCTGAATCTTATTTTGGAAATTTGGCACTTACAAAAAAATGGCACAGAAGGGGAAATCGGCTGCAAAAAACAAAATTGTGCATTTTTGGGTCGGAACCTGATTTGTTCATGGTCAGAAGCGTTCGTGACCAGGGGTTCTGCTCTACTGTGTTTCATTGTTTAGCATAACTTGTGAACTCTCTCAAAGTAGCTAAGATAATAAATTTTCTGCATTTCTGTGGATTGCTTCAAAAAGAACAAGATGACATGATTTGTCTTTGGCCAAATAACATTTCTCTGCAAATGGAAAATTCCGTATAATTTAGATGTGGATAATCTACAAGATTGATGTAAAAAAAATCTCTGTTTTTGCTCTGAACAGTTTATCTTGTGCTTGGGTAGAGTATCTAATTACATAGAGAAAGCTTAAGTTTAGATTTATTTTTAAGAATAAATTGAAATTATACATATTATACCACACATATATAAATTATCATCTTTTTTGTTTGTAATGATTTTTCTACTGGTTTTCCATTACAGGAGACTCAGCAGACATGTCAAGTAAGAAAAAAGCTAAATTTTAATATCTTCAATTATAACTAAGCATTTTCTGTTATTTATTATGTTGTAAATAACTGATTATATTTACATGGTATTAAAACATATTACTGGTTTTTTTTAAACTCAAAACATAAAATTTAACAATTTTTAAATGTTCAAAATTTCCCTTAATTGAAATAAAATATTCATTCTTTGTAATGATAATTTTATTGTTAGTAATAAACCATTTCTGAACTACATTTCTGTTGAGCCTATTCCTTTTCAATAAATGGTAGCTTTTCAAGTCTTATGTTCCAAATGTGTATGTCATCCTATTAGATTGTAGTGGCACCTGTGACAACATATTTGTCCTTCTTGTCAGGCTTCTGGGAGCAAGCTGGGTTAGACCAAAACAAGTCTTTGAGTTCTGATTAATAAGATTTATTAAGAGACATTAAAGTAACATTTCTGGCAGCACTCTACTTTCAAGTGAAAAACCTGTCTCTAGGCAAATCAGGGCAGAAGGATGTGCTTCTTGTTCATAGATGTTTGCCTCTTTTGTAAAGGAGGAGAAAACTGTAGGTGATGGTTGTCTTGGTATGACTACATGATTAATAGGCAATTCACAAGGCACCTGCCAAGCACATCCTTCCCAGTGTGTGTGGGAGATGTGATCCATCTCTTGCCAAGATTCCTTTATGTGGGTAGAACAGTCCATGACCGAGAAATACAAACCCTTCTTGGCAGCACCATCTGTACAGACAGTTATTTGTTTCCAGGATCCTGTTCTTTCCTATGCAGTGAGAGTCAGCTGGCAAGTTGTTGAAAAGACAGTTTGGTTTTTACAGTTTCCTTACCTTCCTATCCAGGGCCATGTAGTCTCCATTTAAGGGCATTATAGCCCATAACTAAAATCCAGTGGAAACATTTCTAGAAAACTAAATTAAATCTCAAGATTTGGCATTTGGCATAAAGTACTTTTGATTAAAACACTTGCTCCTATAGGTGCTTTAAGGCATTCTTTCTTTCAGATGTAAAACAAGTTTAGGATTGCAAGAGAAATCTTAGTAGGAATGAGTTTATACTTACTAAATGTAACTTCTTAAAAGAACAAATGTAAATGTTAAAAAAATTAAAAGATGCTTTAAAACAAATTGGAATGTTTTTAATATTAAATATCCTATAAGCTTTCTTTAACAAAATTGATTATTGCTGTTCTTATATTTGTTCAGCAACAGCTCCTTGTATTCATGTGTGGGATGCAATGAACAAACAGACATTGTCTATACTGCGATGTTACCATTCAAAAGGAGTTTGTTCAGTTGGATTTAGTGCCACTGGCAAGCTTCTTCTGTCTGTTGGTTTGGATCCTGAACATACCATTACCATTTGGAAATGGCAAGAAGGTAGGCAAATATTCACTGTATTGAAAACTATGAAATTCCTATGAGAGTTTTCAAGAGTTTGTATTTACTTCAAACTTGGATTAAAGAATCTTGCTGAAATTCTTACTCATAATTTACACAGCAATGAATCTATTAGAATTAGATTTTTTTTTTGACTAAGTGTGATTAGACATACAACGAATTTGTCTCTGGTACATAGTGATAGAACATTATCATAATAATTGTAAAAATACATTCATCATAAAACATTAGATACAACACTTAGTAATAGACATGGATACTAAATAAGCAATCAACATAAATAATACTAGGATACTAAGTAAACAATATAAATCTTAAGATACAAGCAACAAAGTTATAGTCATAAGAAGATAAGGAGATAGGTAATAGGGAAGATAAGAATAATGATGGTAATACTGCCTTTCTAGATAGTTTGACAGTGTTGTGGGAATTAGTTGTTTAGCAGAGTGATGGCATGGGGGAAATCTGTCCTTATGTCTAGTTGTCCTGATGTGCAGTGCCCTATAGTGTTGTTTTGAGGGTAGAAGTTGAAACAGTTTATATCCACGATGCAAGGGGCCTGTTAGATATTTTCACAGCTCTCTTGGTTGAATGAAGTATTTTTCTCTCTATTTCTCCACCTGATATTACATGACGGACAGAGAGCCAATGAAGGGCATCTTTAAACTCTGGAATAGGGTATAAAAGCACAATTTGCATATAAAATAAAATTGCAAGTATCTGCATGTATGGTACAGTAAATCAGGATGTGGGTTCGGAGGATGAAGGGGTACACAGAAAAGTAAACGTCTGTTTAAGCAGAAAAAAAATTTACGTTAAAATACTAGTTGAAAGTAATCATTTTCTTAATAAGATAAACCAGTGGTGTTCTTAGTGTAGCAAAATTAGGAATAATGCATAATAAAAATTGGCAAATTCAGTCTTTTGGGTAAAGACTAAATGTCAAATTTGACTTCATTATGGGCCACATCAGAGTTGTGTTTGATCTTGGGGGGGCGTGGCCAGGGGCATGGCCAGGGTGGGTGTGGCCAGCTCAATGTCATTCATGTCTGGGGTACCTGTGGTGGCCCAGGTGGCCCCACAGCCTCCATTTTCTGCTGGAACGGCCTCCTGTACACTCTACCAATGAAAATGGGTACCCTCCCAAACTCCGTTTTCATTTGCAGAGGCCTGCAGGAGGACATCACAGCCAAAAATGGAGCCTTGGGGCCGTGCATGCCCCCCCCCCCCGAGCTCCATTTTCACTGGCAGAGACACCAAAGACTGGTCCTTTGTTTTTCCAGGATGGCCCCACGGGCCCAGATCTAAGGACCCTGCGGGCTGGATTTTGCCTGCGGGCCTTGAGTTTGACACCTTTAATATACATTGCCTGGCTTAGGCAGAGGTGATATTTACAAAGGCACTGAAAAACTACCTCCACTTCATTCATTGTGTAGAGAACACAGTCCTTAGAATAAATGACAGATTGTCTAACTTCTTAAAAAGTCATCCCAAAATTAATGAGGAATATGATTTAAAAGTTGAATGAAAACCAAGAGAGATTGCTTGTCAGTCTGAATTAAATTATCACACTTTCAAAATTCCCATATCAAAAGTTACAGGCAGTTAATTGTAAAATACCTGTATGCTTTTCTTGCAAATCAAATAAGTTTCCCTAAAAACCAACTTGATAAAAAAATACATGCCTTTTGAAGTTTTTTTGAGAGGTTAATGAATGGGAAAGGCTGGTGATCTCTTAACAGTTCATTGATCAGGAATTGGTAATTGGATATTGCATTCAGACACCCATCTTTCTTAAAAAGATGTGAGACACAGCACCCTGGAGGAAATCTCTAAGTTCTTAGTGATAAATTATTTTAAGTAAGCCAACTCTGTTTTTGACACCAAGTGGTAAAAGTTTCTCCTTCATGAATCATTACCTGGTAACAGTGAAGGAGCTTGGATATCTCCATGATTTTATATCTTTCTGAATGTGTAGAAAGATCATCCATGACAGGCAGATAGATGGTAGATAGATTAAACAGAATCTATTAGAGAAAGAAGAGATAAATTACTTCTGACCAGAAAATCCAGTGTCAGGGCATCAGTGTGATTCTGGAAGATGACATCTCTCCCCCGCCCACTTCCAACTCATATCAGAAGACAACCAGTGAATTACTTGGGAGGATCAGAGGAAAGTACAAGAAGCACTGGTGTTTTTGATATGGCTTAATTAAAGCTAGACATCTGCTGTTGATGTGTTGATAGTTTGGCTAGAGGGCAACTTGAAAACTACAATAACTATTAAATAACTACCTCTTAAGTATCACAGGCCTAGTGCTCTCTTCTAGAAGCAGAAGGCTCAGGCATATGAAATAATTTACTATCCTAAGAAGCCTTTGCAATTTAAATATAATCTGATATCTTCTACCTGTATACAATGGGTATTAAATGTGATGTCATGCATGGTTTCAACCATACTTTGTAAAGCTTACTTGTATAGAAAGAAGCATTAGGTCCTGGATTACAGTTATTAGCAGCAGTTAATCACTTGTTGGTGCTAATATTTCTCATATTGACCTGCACCTAGATAGGAATAGTTAATTAGACTTCTTTAATGGGCAACATAATGTGGGGATAATACATCATTGCAGATCCCTCTTCAAACTGATAGTTACTAAAAGAGTACAATACTCCTTATGGAATGGAAGAAGATACAGGGGTTAATAACAGACTTGCTATATTATTCATAGCAAGATGAGATGTAAAAAATTTAGAATTGTATACTGTCCTGGTTGTTTTTAAAGTTTTAAATACTAAAATTTCATAACTGAATATCAAATTTCATTAACAAGATAAAAATAAAAATGTTACTATTATCAATAATGTTATTATCAGCATCAATAAAGAAAATGACCAAATATGTAATTTAATGGTAAAATACGATGCTACAACTATATATCTGAAAGAATATTGTTTAAGACGCTAGTTTGTTTTCACTATTTCTTGATATAATTATGTATATCTGAATGTAAAGTATAATTAACTCTTCCCACTAGGTGCCAAAATTGCCAGTAGAGCCGGTCATAACCAACGTATTTTTGTAGCAGAATTCAGGCCTGATTCCGACACTCAGTTTGTTTCAGTAGGAGTAAAACATGTGAGATTTTGGACCCTTGCTGGAAGAGCCCTTCTTAGTAAAAAAGGACAGACAAGTTCAATAGAAGATGCACGAATGCAAACCATGCTCTCTGTGGCATTTGGAGCTGTACGTAATTTAAAAGAATATTTTAAAATATTAATCAACTTTAAAACCACTTTTTGTAATTGCTGCTTAGTATATGTTCCCACTCATGACTTATAGTCATCAAATCCAAAAAAGACTAAGCTGTATATTGCTTGAGCAATGATTGGATGATGCTATGAATACAGTATCTATCATTTGTAGGAAAAGCTTATAGTTTTAGCTATTGTGTAGCATACAGTGCCCTTTCGAAAAGCAGAATATTGCTAGGTTTCTCACATAGGTCCCAAAGCTTCTTTTAACCAATTGCGTGGCTATAGAATAAAAAAAAAAGTACCGGAAGTACTTAAGAAGTGATAATAGTGCTTAGGAACCCCTATAAGCAAAAATGTCAGATCAGTTATTGAAGAATAATTGTGATCAGTGCTATTAAAAGCCAATAAGAAGTGAAGAGCAACTAGTTTTTTGCATTGGTCAGTTACAAAACAACTAAAGTTTTTTCTTCTCCCAAAGCCGGAACTAAAGTTAGGTTGGGATTGTGGGTTGGACGCTATGTTCCGTACAAATTGTCCTTTCATAGTAAGTGCTTGCATTTATTCTTTTTTGAAATCAGATGATGGACATATTTTTTCCCCTTTTCAGAATAATTTGACATTTACAGGTACCATCAGTGGAGATGTGTGTGTTTGGAAGGATCACATATTGAATCGAATTGTGGGCAAAGCTCATAATGGTCCTATATTTGCAATGTATACAACATTACGCGATGGCTTAATTGTAACTGGAGGCAAAGAAAGGCCGTGAGTCTTGTTTTCTTATATGAATATAGTTTGTTTGTTTGTTTTATTAAATTTGTTGCCCGCCTAACTTACCATCGGGCAACTGTGGTAGTAATTTCACAAATTGTAGTAATTTTTACAAATTTAGTAATTTTACAAAATTATTAATGAATACAGAAATGTATTATAATAAATTATATTGTAGTAGTAATTGTGAATACTTGTGAAGTGTTTACAATGAATAATGCACCTATATGGTCTACATCGGGTATCAAACTCATGTTGAAAAAATGTGTAACTTTTTTCCCCTTCGCTAAACTGGGCAGCCCTGGTCTACATTTACAGATATGGCTAATCAGTAATGGAGCAAGCAGTGAAATCAGTTATGGCTATTTCTCTCTAGTTACTTTCACAGGAAAAATGATGATTATTATGAGTAAATCAAAGAGATGGATTTCAGTTTTTCTTTTCCACGCAAAGAAAGGATGTATTTGGAGCTGCTGATTATGCTCTCTCAGTGGTTCTGCATGACTAGTTGTAATCTTCTAGTTGAGTAAAACAAACATCTACCTTATATAAAAAGTAGTAATTGCCATGTGACTTTCAGAAATAATGTTGCATCTCTTTTCCTGTTTTCCTATGTATCTAATTGAGTTAAGTGTTTTACAAATTGTAGACTATAGTAAATAATTTATCTTGCAAAGGAAATAATTAATTGTGTGCTTAAAGACTTTTCAAACTTGGCAGTTTGAAGATGTGTGGACTTCAACTTCCAAAATTCTGGGAGTTGGAGTCTACATATCTTCAAACTGCCAAGGCTGATAAGCACTGTTCTAGATAGCATTAAAAGTTTAGGGAGTCTTTATACCAAGTGAAGGAAATTATCTTATTCTCAGCGACTAATACAGTAATTTTAATTCTGATATCCTGAGATCATTAAATGCAAACTCTTACATACTGTAAGCAGATATCACTTATCAGCCATGCAAAAATCATTTTGGCATTGCAAAATTGGTTTAAATACCACAATAACTTTTGAAGAGCACAAACTGAGGTATTATCATTTTTTAAATACTGAATTTCTGTTGAATTGTTTACGTTAATGAACAGTAATTGGTCTTGGAGACTTTCATCTACTTTCTCTAAAAAGACTCTTTCTTGTTTTGGCTAGATCAAAAGAAGGAGGTGCAATTAAGCTATGGGACCAGGAACTTAGAAGATGTCGAGCCTTTAGATTAGAGACTGGTCAAGTAATTGACTGTGTCCGTTCTGTGTGCAGAGGCAAAGTAAGTCAATAATGCAATATGGCCCAGGCCAAAGGTAGATATACAAATAATTGGTATTGTGCCTTGTTTCCATGTTTTATCAATAAAAGTTACAGTAGTTAAAACACACATTTAAAAATATTAACAAATTACAATATATTAATTCCTGTTGCTTCGTAACAGTTTGAGATGGTAGGGACAGAATTTTGAAACCATGTTATAGGCACTGTCCTCAAATGGTTACCATTGTCGGTGTTTCCAGTTACAAAACATGTATTATATTTTGATAGGTGGTCATGGCAATAGGTGGTCAAAATGGGCGTGGCTAACAAAAAACAACCTCATTTGATTGTTTATTAAATTTAGAGGCCACTTGCTTTAGAATGACTTTGAGCATCTTATTCGTAAAAAGATAGAAAGCAAAAATAGAAAACAAAAGAATGATTATATGCATCTAGACAAACCACAATCTATATATTATGAAACACAACCAACAGGACTCCACAACCACTATATCCCAAGACCTGGGAGAACAGACAATTTTTTAAAGAACTTCTGGAAGGTGATCAGGATGGCAGCCATACAGATCTCTGCGGGAGCATGGTTCCACTGCAACAGGGAAGGGACACTTTATGGATCCTGACAGAGGACATTGTTTGATCAAGAGGATCCAAAACACAACAGTTCTTCCCCATCTTACCAGATTAGCAAAAATCATGGGATACAGGTGATTCCTCGAATAATATAGCCGCATGCCATGAAGGACATTACAGATAATAAACAGCATCTTGAATTACACCAGCAAGTCTGCTGGCAACTAATGCAGTTTTCAGGGTGTGGTATAATGAGGCATGCCCAGCTTTGAAGGGCAATTACCCAAAAGCTTTCCATCTCCCTAGCTTCCAAGGATGTTCTATTACCAATTCAGTTTACCTTTCCTTTCACAGGAAGCAAGTACATTTTCAAATAAGATATCGGCTGTAGCCACCTATTATTTTATTTATTAAGAAAGCTGATTGAATATTTGAAGGAGTTGGGTATATTATTAGAAATACAAATCAGGGTTAAGGCAAATGGTTTACCTGACAACCACTAGCTGCCCATTTATTTATTTTCTAATTAAAAATAAATAAAAATAATCATATGGGGAGAGAATCTGGTAGGTGGTATGGGAGATTTGGAGGGCACATGGTATTTATGTATGCTAACCTGGAAAATTAGACTCTGAATACAGGAACAGACAACATGTAGGTCATCATTTTTCCAAAGTGTTTTGCTGGGCCAATGTCAATATGGTCACATAAGAGAGCAATTGAGGATTTTTATGCATTGTGTATGTATATATTCCTGTGAATGTGAATTTCAGGTAGACCTTTGCAAATTTAAGAAATTTATTTACAACCTTACAGAAGTTTTTTCCTTGCTTTTTTTTAACATTGGAGGGAAATTGCACCTGTTGGATTTGTCTATTTATTGCCAAGTGTAGCACAATCTTCCAGAAAATGCCATTCGGCTTTTATTTTCAATGTGTCAAAAGCAGGAAATTGTTATGTAGCCTGAATGCACTTATTCTGACATCCCTATTTAAATTAAGTTTAAATTTAAGTTAAAAGAACACAAATATTTTTTGTTTTTGTCCTAGCCACTTTTGGATACTCCTAAGACACCATACTCTGGCTGCAGCCTTCATGATAACCACAAGATGACAGCACAGAGTTAAAGTTTTCAGTATTCGCTATCTAGTAGGCATATAGATATTTGCAATCAGATAGAGTAGTCTTAGGATAAACTTTGCCATATATTCTCAATGATCAAATGAGCTTCTCTTTGTTTTATGGCATCAGAAAATATCTTGTTTCTTCTGTTGGAAAAACTTGAGTAAGGGTTAAATCATATCAAGAGCCTAGCAATAGTAATAAGAATCATTTATTGATGTGGACAGCTATAGAACTCAAATAAATACATACTGTAAATAAATTGTTTATTATAATCCTAAACTTTGGTAAATGGTAAAGTCAAAATGGTGACTACAACAGTGCAATCAAAGCTGCCAAAGTATCATGCTTTGCACATGAAAAACAGGTATACTTTCAATTGGGTTTCCGTGGCCACCATTTTAATATTTTTTTACCATGATTATGTGTATCCCTTGCTTTGATATGGTGTTGCTGACCACATAAAAAGCAAAAATAATTTCTAAGAATGATATTAAAGATGAGGTAATACTGTGTAATAGATTTTATTTTTAAATAGTGGTGTAATAGACATGTAGAGTTACTTAAGAGTGGTTTCCTTTATTTGTAGACAGAATCTTCCCAGATTAAAGCAACTATTTGCATAACTACAGATATAATCTGGCAATATCTATGGAGACCTGGTTTAATTCTCTTTCTGAGGGTTAAATTTTTCAAGCTCTGCAGCGCCTTTGCCTACTGTAAAGCAGCCCCTCCCTCCTGGGAATCCAGACTACATTCCACCACAGTTTGACTATATAAGTGGTTGCCAGAAAGAAACCGGTAGTTAAGGATATTGTTATACTTACTTTTAGCTTCCCTGTGCCATTTTGACATTTGGGACCATTTTGATCCCATCTCTATTTCTAATTGAAGATGGGATTCAAATTTATAATTTCTAAATTTCTAGTCTGATGCCTTAACTATTGTACTACATTGCCTTTCTGTTTATTATATGTATAATTATTACAGTTATAAATTATTAAATGATATAATTGTTCTAGGGAAAAATTCTTGTTGGGACACGAAATGCTGAAATCATAGAAGTTGGAGAGAAAAATGCTGCCTGTAACATTCTGATTAATGGGCACATGGATGGGCCTATCTGGGGACTGGCAACCCACCCGTCTCGTGATCTTTTTCTTTCTGCAGCAGAAGATGGAACAGTCAGACTTTGGGATATTGCTGACAAAGTAGGTATAAAAACAGCATTTAAGAAGTTACAGTAAATTATTTATTAACTTCTGTACCACTCCTCTCACCGAAGCGATAAGTGGCTTGGTATTTAAATAAATGATACATTTTTCAACTTTACTTTGTAAAGCATTATCAGGAATTAAGCTAATTAGATAAAAAGAAAGCATTGTATCATTTAACATGCTATTCTAGTTTTAATTTCATTTTTTGAAACTATTGCAGAAAATGGTGAACAAAGTCAATTTGGGCCATGCAGCACACACCGTATCATACAGTCCGGAAGGTGACATGGTAGCAATTGGCATGAAAAATGGAGAATTTATTATTCTATTAGTGAACTCTCTGAAGATATGGGGGAAGAAAAGAGACAGACGATCTGCCATCCAAGACATCAGGTGAGAAATAATATACAGTATCTCTCATTTGCTTCAGGAACAAATGTGACATCTGCACTTGGATTTTACTACTGGATATGATGCTTATCCAGATATGGTGCTATTGCATTTCATTCATTTATTAATGGCTTAGCAGATGGAAAATTCTAGCACCACCATTCACCATTTCCAAGGAGGAGAAACTGAACTGACTTGCTTCACAGTCAGCAGCAGGAATGAAATTTGTATGTGCAAGCGGAAGAAAATAAAAGAACCTGAAGCATGAAAATGTCTTGCATAGGGAGAAGTAGAATATTTTTTAATATGCAGCAGAAAAGATTCAACAGCAGTTTAACATTGAGCTTTTTAGATAAGTTATTTGGTAAATTAGAATGAATTTAAAACTTTTCTTTTCTATATAGGTTCAGCCCAGATTCCCATTACTTAGCAGTGGGTTCAAGTGAAAATGCAGTTGACTTTTATGATCTGACCCTGGGGCCTCCTCTTAACCGAGCCAGCTACTGCAAAGACATCCCAAGCTTTGTTATTCAAATGGACTTTTCTGCAGATAGCTGTTATCTTCAGGTAAGGAAATAATGTGGATTTTTTGTCATGCAGTTTTTTTTATTTACATCATGAACAATTTTTAAAGGTTATATCTTGGAATTTTTGACTCCAGTATGAATTTATAAGAGTTTGGTCTTGAGATAGACAATTTCCTGTTATTTTTCAACCAGATTGTCAACAGCCGAAGTAGAAAGTAGAAACAGAACTTTAATACATTTGTAAAAAGTTAAAGTTGGGAGTCTTTAGAAATTTCAAAGTCATACAAAAATAATAAATGCTACTCCTTAAAAATGTCTTATTTTAGAATTCTTTGGGGTTTCTCCCTTCAACTTTTTTATGTGAGTTATGAGGAAGGGTAGAGATAGCAGTAATGACAATACTTCATGACAAAGCTATTGTATATATTTTTTTAGTTCTGGACCTTCAGTTTTTGTAACATGTTGGTAATGCATCTTAAGAACACAAAGTCTTTCTTTATAGACTACATAAATCTAGAATACTTAGAAAGTTATATTTCCCTCTATGTGTTCTTAAAGGTGTCCACTGGGTCTTACAAAAGGCAAGTTTATGAAGTGCCTTCAGGAAAACAACTTCTGGATCAAACTGTGATTGATAGAATAACGTGGGCCACTTGGACCAGGTAGATTAATATTTCACTGTTTAAAATATGACATATCATTTCCTGCTAAAAAGAACATAAATCTGTATATTTTCTGCATATCGGTAGGCTGCTATTAGTGCCAGTTCAAATAGTGTGATATTAAATTTAGTACAAACTATAAAGTGATATCAGGTTGCATTTAATGGGAGCATTTAAATTCAGTTAATGCAAGGTTAGTTCACATGGAGGTAAAGCTAGCACATGCACATTTGTCATTGGGAGTTTAGACACTAATCATTTTGTGTGTGCAAAATGGAGAAACTGAAGGTTCCATTCAAGGAAAGCTGAAAAAGTAGAGGCTCATTTTGAAATAACAAGAGAATGGAGCTCCTCTTTGCATATGGGTTTGTTCTCTTTTTCTATCATAAAACATTTCATTAAGAAATATATATAATATATTTTAAACAATTTAATTGCCTGCTTCTGTCAAGCTGGAACCAATTATTTTATTTTCTATCGAAACTTCCCTTTAAATGCTGTGAATTCCAAAGCTGTAATGTGACTATTTTGGAATTCATTAACTACACTAATTGAGACCTGTCCCTGTACATTACAACAGGAGTAGGGGTGTTGCAGAACCATAGCATCCCACAGCATTAGTCACTCTGGCTGGGCCAGTTTAGAAAGATTTTGGAATTCTGCAGTTCAGCTTTATGTCTTATTGAATTTCCCCAACTAAAGGAAAAACAGTAAAAAACATAGTTTAGCAAAAGATTGACATTTGGAAGCTACAACAAATCAAGCATGCCACGTAGTACAGTTCTGGGTGACTAGTGATTTATCTGAGTTACACTATTGTTCTAACTCAGCAAGTTACACTAGCTGCCAGTTACTTTCCCGCTGAAATTTATTTATTTATTTATTTACACATTTATATAAATGTGTATAATTGAAGTTGCTAGTTATCATCTTTAAAGCTCTATATGGCACATAGCCAAGTTATTTGCCGGATTGCTTCTCCCTGAGAGTACTAACTAGGTAAGATAGGAAGGGTGATTTTCTAGGTCTTTTCCCTCAAATATTATCATTTAGTGGGACTTCAGAGAGGTGCCTTCTATTTAGGTGATCCTACTCTTTAGCACAATCTCCCACCTGGAAGGAGGATGTTTATGGACAAAACACAGTGAATACCATGTTTTCCCCAAAATCAGACCAGGTCTTATTTTCCTTTGCGGGCCAAATAAGACACTCGGGGGAGTGTCTTATTTTTTTCCCCATGTACAGGACAACCACTTCTGCTTGCTCACAGTGGGATAGGAGGCCGTGTGGCACAACAGTGTTGCCACCGCAAGGCAAGGGGGCGGAGCTGCCCCATGTGACCCTCACTGGATTACCTCAGGGTCCCTGCAGCCAGACCATCTATGCCGGCCATATGGGCTCCTGCTGCACATGGCTGCTGGTGCTGCCACCACGAGGCAAGTGTCGGGGCATGGATGGCCTGGCTGCAGGGGCCCTGAGGTAAGCCAGTGCATGGCAAGTGGGGCAACTCCACCACCACCCCACCTCACCTCATGGCCATGGCACCATGAGCAACCAGATGGAATGGGTGGCTGGGTAGCTGGCTTATATTAGCACATGCATAAAAAACATGCTAGGGCTTATTTTTGGGATAGGTCTAGACAGCGCAGACTACTAGTATAAAGTAATTAAATAATGATAATAGTTAATGTTAGAATGATTCATCTCTGACAATATAGTAAACTTTGTTCTTTATTTCCTCTACTACATCATAATATGTCCTCTTGGTTCCTTTCTCTTCCCTCTATTTCAGCATTCTAGGAGATGAAGTTGTTGGAATCTGGTCCCGGCATGCTGAGAAAGCAGATGTAAATTGTGCCTGTGTTTCTCACTCGGGAATTAGCCTTGTAACAGGCGATGATTTTGGCATGGTCAAATTGTTCGATTTCCCTTGTCCAGAGAAGTTTGTAAGAGCTTTTTCTTTTATTCAATCACCAGTTCTTTTGATAGCTGAATTTGAAAGCCACCAGAGTTTCTATATGATGTTCTCAGAAATATTAAGATAATGGGCACAGTGATACTATTTGAGCTCTGCCTGTTTTTAAATGTCTGTTGCAGAGAGAGAATTGATTGTTCTGCCACGGCCACCAAAAATTTTAAAACTCTACCATTATAGTTATACCATATTATTATTGTTTTTTTTTGTTTGTTTGTTTTAAATATGATTTTACATTGTGTAAGCTGCCTCGAGTTGCCATGGGCAAATAGGTGGCAATATAAATATAATAACAATAATATTCCATGAGGAGATCCAAAAAAGATATAAAGACAAATTTAGTTGTTATTGTCCCTTCATAAAGAATTAAGGAACAACCCAATTTTGCCTTCCTTTTCTGCCAAAACAACCCAAGAAAACTTGTACAAAGCAGTGAAAGGGCACAAAGGAAGAAAAAGCATATATACCTGCTATGGAACTGTGTTGAATTTGTCTTTTTAGACATAAAGGAGGAAATGGTATATTTCATGTGGTTAGCGAGGATAATTTTGCAACGGGGCAGCAATAGAAGGAGAAAGAATTCAGCAATGATTAACAATGATTTCAATAATGTCAAGGTGATTTTTAAAAAGTGTTAAACTAACAGGAAGATTTCTGTTTATTGAAGGCAAAACATAAACGATTTTTAGGTCACTCGGCTCATGTGACCAATATTCGCTTTACAAGTGGCGACAGATATGTTGTCAGTGCTGGTGGAGATGATAGCAGGTATGTTAATCTTAATTTAAATATGAAAAAGAGACAAAATTGTATCAACACATCTTCTGCTCTTTCTGAAACTGCACTCAATTATTGAAATAGCAGAGACTTATGTAATAATTGCTGGTTTGCAACATTCCTGATATGTATTTTGAAATGACATTTTCCCTTTTAAAATTAATCCTTAACATGTCTTATTCTTTTTCCTTCCTTCTGTTTAAAAACCTAGTATATTTGTCTGGAAATGTGTCCATATGCCTCATTAATAGACATGGAGACCTTCTCCAGTGGATGGGATTGGGACATGGAAGTTACTAGCGCACTACGGCTGCAAAGAAAGTTCTCCAGTGCCCCTCATGCTTCAAGAAATGGTGCTGATAAAGACAGGTAGTGATCTGTCTGTCTGACTAGAGTCTATCAGAAGCATGAAGTACTACAAATATTTTGAAATTAATCATATTTCTAGCATATCTGATAGCCTATATCTCTTTCCCACTCACTGCCAGATATTGAAATACTTCGATAAAGAAGGAGTTTGGGCTCAGTCTACAGTGCCCCAATAAAATTGTGGCTTATACTCAAGATATATTATTTCTGATCTAAATCTGTACAGTATATTGATGCATTTACTTTCATCATGGATGTTTAAATATTGGATACTAATAATCATCAGATGAATTCTTATTTTATTACTGAAAAGCAAACTATTGTGCTGGTCTTAATTTTTTTTTAAAGTGAAAATAAAATTTTAAAAAAAGAGTAGACCTTGAAAAGATTTGCTTAGTTTTCTCAACTTTCAACCAATCAACCCACCTACCCCTTAATAATTTTTTGCTTCCAGGAGCTACGTAATTGTATTGATTTTGAAGCCTGAATTATAATTCTATTGGGTGACTGTGGTAGACCTGTAGGAGCCCATTCTTCAAGGCAGATTTACTGTTTTTGTATCATTTCAGCATTAAATAAATTTTGTGAGCAGAATCACATTTGCTCACATTTTGAGTGCCTTGCCCGAAACCTAGAAGATCTAACTCCATTTTTTGCCTTGTGAATAAATGTGTTTTCAGTAAATGAGCAAGTGCTTGTATGCTGAATAAAACAAGATTGAGTTCATTTTAGTGTTCAGGTATATGGAAGGTATAAATTGTCAACAGTTGCAAAAAAAAAAAAAAAATAGCAATAGGAATTATTTCTTCCATATCCCTTGCATTTCTGGATGAAAACTTTGTAAATTCAAAGTGAAATTAGTCATTCAATTGTATTTTATAGTGTTTTTTAAACAGAAGAAATAAGAATAGTTAAATTTCTTGTTCTTCAATTCAGAACCAGTTCATGCATGCATGTCCCCATCATTTTTATCCTCAACACATTTGTGATTATTCGTTTCTGAATGAAAATGTACCTACTAATAGAAAAGTTACAGAGTAGTTAATTAAAGGATTTTAAAAACGTCTGCTCTGGAATCAAAATACAACTTCAGCATAATCATGTAGGCTGAAAACATTGGCTAATGAGAACATTTCTGTAACCATAAATCTTTGCTATCAGGGGAGAATTAAGTCTTCTCTGTGAAAATGGATTCCATTGTAAAGTATATCTTTATTGTCTCTCTTTGAAAACAGTAATATTCATTTTAAGAAGTAAAACTAGAAACACACCTGCCCTGTTGATGGGTCAGTGAAAAGTATTTTATATTAAAAAACAAGAAACAAAGTTTCTGCACCTCCCCTTCACAATTCTTTTTTTTTAAATAAAAAAGATCTGCATACCATTTCTCATTGCAAAAATCCCAAAGTCATTTACAAAGAAATAAAAGCTAAATTACCAAGAATTTTGAACCAAAATACACCTTCAGGCAATTGAAAAGGCAAATGTTAGGTGAGTTATTGATCCAGCCATCATAAAAAGAATCAGATGCCTAATATATGTCAGGATATTTAGACATTTAGCTAATCTGGGATTCCAGAAGAGTTTCTTTTATGTTTAATGTTCAGTGCAGAGCATCCCAGATAACATCTAAAAATGATCGCATTTAAATGAACCTGATTACTTAAATAAAAATTATCTTCCCCATTTGAATACTTGAAAGCATATATAATAATATTGAGAAGAGTGGCAGCCATAGGTACCTACAACAATATAGTCTCAATTTATACCTTCAAATTCAGATAAGATTTAGTTTGGGATTCCATGTCAGTCAACCCAAGCATTGTACCTGTTTTCCATAGCATGCCTCTCAGAAGTGGTTTTCAGCTGGTTCTCACCTATTTGCGCGGACTGGTAGCAAGAATTTGGCATGGGTTGCCGAACCGGTAGCAACATCTAGTTAGCCACGCCCCAACCCGGTCACCTGGTTTCCACTCACTCGTTTGCCCCGCCCACCCAATGCTTGCTGCCCCAGTTTAAAGGAGGACTGCTCCTCCGCCCTAGCCATGCATTTTCAAGCAGCCATTTGAAAACACATGACTGTGGGCGGAGCAGTGGTCCGTTAACCTGCAAAACTGCTCCAAGGCTGGATTCTTCATGGACACTAGAAGTACCGCTTCCCCTTGTGAGTAAAGTGTCTGGAGTGGGAGGGAATGAAGGCTGGAGAAGAGGGGGGGAGGAAATCCAGCCACAGAGAAGTTTGAATGAGCTGTGCAAATGCGTGTTGGTTAACTTGCAACACTTTCTCAATGGTGGATTCCTTTCCCCTCGTGAGTAAAGTGGCTGGAGTGAGAGAGAATGGAGGAGGGGGGGGAGGAAATCCAGCCACAGAGAAGTTTGAATGAGCTGTGCAAATGCGTGTTCCTTAACTTGCAAAACTTCCCAATGCTGGATTCCTTTCCCCTTGTGAGTAAAGTGGCTGGAGTGAGAGGGAATGAAGGCTGACAGGAGTGTGTGTGTGTGTGTGTGTGTGTGTATGAGAGAGAGAGAGAGAGAGAGAGAGAGAGAGAAGAAGAAGAAAGAAAGAAAGAAAGAAAGAAAGAAAGAAAGAAAGAAAGAAAGAAAGAAAGAAAGAAAGAAAGAAAGAAAGAGGGAGAGAAAGAAAGAAAAAGAAATAGGGAGAGAATGTGGTGTGTGTGTGAGAGAGAGAGAGAGAGAGAAAGAGAGAGAGAGAAAGAAAGGGAGAGAAATACAGAAAGAGACAAAGAAAAAGAAATAGGAAGGGAAAGAGATTGACAGAGAAAACTCTGTGCTATTTTTAATTGTTCCATTATTTATCATGTGTTAATATTTTACACTGTCCCTACACCTAGAATGATTTTTCTGCCTTTCTTTTGCCCAGGGCTACCACATATTTTTCAGGGTTTACATGCATTCAGTGTCTATAGTCCAGAGCCTAAATACATATGTGTTTAAAGGGACTTTGGAGGTCTTCTAGTCCAAGCCCCTGCTCTGGCAGAAAAACTGAGGATGCCAAACTCTGAGTAGAGGTCCTGGGAAAGGTGTCAGAAAAACAGAATAACACTTAGAAGGGACTTTAAGGGGAACCCTATACCATTTCAGAGAAATGGCTGTCCAGTCTTTTAAAAATTTCCAGTGATTGAGCACCCAGAACTTCTGGGGACAAGCAGGTCCACTGCTTAATTGTTCTTACTATCAGGAAGTTTCTCCTTAGTTCTAAGTTGCTTCTCTCCTTGTTCAGTTTCCATCCATTGCTTCTTGTTTGCCTTCTGGTGCTTTGGAAAATACACCCCCCCCTTTTCTTTCTGGCAGCCCCTTAAAAGCCTGTTGCCTATCACACTCTTGGGCAAAGCATGTGAGCCATTTCCTCCTGTCAGTGGTCCATGAAAATACATCTATAGTATGTAGATAATAAAGTCAAAAAAAGGCGAACAACATTTTTACAGAACTATAGATAAGTTGAGGCTGGGTGTGACAAGGGATGACTGGGAAGGGAGGGGCCAGGCAAGGCAGCCCTTGACGTGAGTGACATTAATTTGGCCACACCCACTCAGTCACATAACCACCAAGCAATGTCTATCCAGTCACATGGCCACCAAGCCACACCCATCCAATCACATGACCACCAAGCCACACCAGTCACATGACCACCAAGCCACACCCACCAAATAAGCCACGCCCACAGAACCGGTTGTAAAAAAATTTGAATTCCACCACTGATGCCTCTTCCACTTTTTATTTTTTCCCTAAATGGGAGCCAGTTTGGTGTAGGCAACAGACTAGAAACCAGGAGACTGTGAGTTCTAGTTCTACCTGAGGCACAAAGCCAGGTGAGAGACCTTGGACTAGACTCTTTCTCTCAACCCTAGTAAGGAGGCAATGGCAAACCACTTCTGAAAAACTTTGTGAAGAAACTGCAGGGACTAGTTTTGGCAGTTGTCCAGAGTCAAAACTGACTGAAAGGCACACACACAACCCGCCCATCCCAAGTGTATGTTATTATTTCTTATTTGAATGTTTTTTTTTATAAATAGTAAACTCAATGCAGGTCTTTTCCTTTTATGAGTGTTTCAGCAATCCTTCTCCATCAGATGAAAAACAATGCAGTCATTTTCTTTTAATTGTGTAAAGAGCCAGTCAAAATGGAAATTTCCAAGGTTTGAGGAGTTTTAAGGGCGGCTATCATGACTACAACCTAAACTTCTCCCAACTGAGAGAAAAAGGCATTTCCTTGAATCACAAGCCCTCTGAGTTTTATTTGGTGATAAAGAGCACATTAAAATTGCACCCAGAGGCCAATGGGGTAACTCGTGTTGCTCAAAAAGTAATGGGGACATAATGTGCATACTACTATGAAATACCTATTACCCTTGTAGAGTGTGTTGGGGTAGTTCAACTGAGTTCAGGAACATGCTGGGTAGAAACTCAGTTTGCTAGTGCATCTCTTCAAATATGCTTTCAGGAGAGGGGAAATCCATGGATATTCCAAACACAAGAGGAAAAACATGATTCTGGCTGTAGACGGTACTTGTCGTTTAGGGTTTTGTGATTGCTCTCGCCTTTTGGGAGAAGAGTGTTATATTATTTTACCCAACCACAGCCTTCAAAATACCAGTCCTTTTACTAAACAGTTTGATGAAACTAAACATGCATTTTTTGTGTGTTACAATTTAAAGAGACTATAAATGCACCCTTTTAAGGAGTTAGTATTAAGAAACCATATTCTCCTTTCCCCTTCTACACTAATACTCCCCATATATTTGAAGGTTTTTATTTTGATTCCTGTATAATCACGTACAAGGTTTACCTTTCCCAAACATTTACTTTTCCCATGACATAAGATATACCGAAGCCTAAATATGACCATTTCCAATCTTAACTGTGGGATCATTGCAAGAAATTCAATTTCTAGTGATTATTTTGCATGTGAATTTTGACCTGAAAATGTTCTGCAATGTGTGATGAATACCTGAACCTATGAACTTCAGCCTATATGTATAACCCTGAAACTGATAGAGGATTCTTTGTATAAATGTTTTTTATTCTAGGCTTTGCTTCCTCCTGTCTTGGTTTATCCAGTCACTGTGAAATGAGCAAACCAAATCCAAGTGTTCTTATTTTTTTGAGTCCTAGATGTAAACCTTGGTTTTAAAATGTATATTTTTAATACTAAAAGATACTAGAGGATAAACCAAGAAGCATGCTTTAATGGTTCAGTTAGGACTAATTTGCATGTTTTCTTGGCTAATGCATATGTAACCTTCCCAGTGTTTTCCTGAAATGTTTAATAGGTGCTATAAGGTGCATATTTCCTTCTTCTCTAAGAGGGAATTATTACTACTCTGTAGTAAAAGGAGAATGTTGCATTTAGAAAGAATGCAATGTAATGTTTATTATATACTTTTAAAATTTCTGCATATATTATTGCATAGAGTTAACACTAAGGAATCTATTACAATAATGAACTGTGTAAATTTTAGGGCGAGATGGGGGTGGGATATCAGACTTACACCATATTACAACCTGGTTTAGAAAATGAATTGGTTTTAAAACCAGCTTCATATGAGCCGTAGAGGATTGTTAACAGTATTCCAGGGGTAAAAAATTACAGTCCCATTGAATATGTTGAATTATGCCAATGGATTATTTTAAGATATATTTCTTGACTGTGAAACTACATTTCTTACCCTGGGTATCCCTATAAACAGCTTTAAATAAACTTATGTTCGTTTGTGGTTGAGTTTAATATGACATGAGACAGATATCAGCTTATTTAAATCCTTTCTTTTTAACATCCTGACAACGGGAGGTATTCCCCTATATTGTTGAAAGATTGTTGCTAGTGAGAAAAGTTCTTAATGATTATAATAAACTGTTTTGATGCTACACTAGTTGATGGCATATAAAAAACAGGTTGAAAATTTCCATCCAAGTCATTATGCATATTACATCTACATATCTGTAAACCCTGAATATAGTAAATGTTGACTATTACTTTTTGCTAACAAAGACTGTATAATGTGGAGACAATTGCTATGGCTATGGTCAGCATTTTTTAAGCCAAACAAATTACAGACTATAATTATGGGTGAAAATGTCATACTGATATAAAACGAAATAACAAACAAGCTCAAAAAGCTTCAAGGATTCCATATTTCAACTCTGAGCTACTAATATTCTCCTTTATTGACAAAATGAAAGAATAGATCATAAATAGTTTACTGCCAGACAAGTGTAATATTCACTTTTATTCAACCATTCTACTTTATACCATGTGAATATACCAAAAATAAAAGTTTGCATCTATTTGTAGTGGTAACTAGACTGTCCACTAACCAATACTTATCCATTCAAGATGCATTGTCAAGTTTTGCTTAACAGGTATAAACATCCTTGTAGGAAGAGATGTGTCTAAAGAATTGGTGGTGGTGGTGGGAGAATTAAGAAGCCACAGGAAAACAACTTTCGCTAGAAAAAGATACCTCATCTTGAAAAAAATAAAGGTTTGGCTGCATCACAGCCTTTTGTTTTACAGATAAACAGTTTATCCCTTAAAGCCAACTCCCTGCCCAGAGTTTATGAATTCCCTAGCAACTATTTAGGAATACTGATTTTATAAGTATATAGTTATAATTGAAAGATAGAATATGTCCCAAAGCAGAAGAAAGTCACACTGTATATTACAAATGCCCCCAAATCCAAGTACTCTAAATGAATTTGGCGTTACTGTAGAGATTATCAGGGTTAAAGCTAAATGAAATTGATGGTATGTTACTGCCTACCCAGGAGATAGATGTTTTGCAAAAACAAATAGCACACATCTTTTACATTGCAAGTTGGAAGTAGTAAAGCTGGGGATTTTTAATTATGTGGACTTTACTCAGTATCTGAGTTTAGGTTAGTGAAATATGACAAGAAGAAAAATGTCTTTTTCAGGGAATACAAGAGAAACACAAGGGAATACAAATATACCAGCTACTCAGTAGAGATGATCAAAAGGAAACTACCTAAGTTCAGTCTTTTCCAATAAGAATGAATAAATTTTTGAAACTTGATAAAAATATGGGCGGGGAATATATTGTGAACTAACAAAGCTCTAGGACCAGATAAATTAGATCCCATGGTACTGAAGGAGCTTGTTGATGTTACATATTATCTTTGGAAATACCTGGAGAATAGGAGGCGGCTAGTTTTTTATGCCTATCTTTGAAAACTAAGGTATGAGGGATGGGGAGGAAGATGCAGGTTACTAAAAATCAATCTGACATTAACACCTTGGGAGATTCTAGAACAGATTCTAAAAAGACTGATTTGAAGATATCCTGATATCCTGAGTTGGTAATTTATAACCAACACGATTTTGTCATTAGCAGTTGTTTTCAGACTGAATTTGTCCTATTATTTTTTGACCAGGTAAGTTCCTTCAGATATTATTGGTATACTGCGATGTAATTTGTTTTTGTCTCATTAAATCTTCTGACAAAGTGCCCGTGAGATGTTGATTATCAAGTTACTGTGAGATGGATAAGCATAACAATTACATAAGTGGAGAGTGCTCTGAGCATTGGTCAATGTTTCCTCATCAAACTAGAATGACATTTCAAGAGGGATGTCACAAATTTCAGTCTACATTCCTATGTTTTCAATGTTATTACAAATGTCTTGCAAGGAAAAATTTAAAGAATGCTCATCAAATTTAGTGATGACACAAATCTTAAGAAATAGAATTCAACATGATCTTGATCATTTAGCTGAAAATAATAACCAAATAGAAATAAGAAATAAAATGTATACTAGATTGGGGAAACTCCTGCTTTGGCAACAGCCAGTACTTGTGAAAAAGATATTGGAATAGGAAGTGATTATAGGAATGTTTGGCTTTGATAAAACAAAACTGAGGCAGAATTTGTAGTAGTCTTCAAACACTTGAAAAACCTTGTTTATAATAAACCAAGACTTATTACTTGTTGTTCCAGAATGGAGATGAATAAAAAAAAATCAAATTATAGGAAGGTAAATTCCAATGGAATGTTAAAACAAACTTTCTAAGTATGAGATCAATATGAACTAGAAACAATTACCAAGATGATAGTTCCCATTCATGTCCCTATTAGTCATCTGTCAATGATGCTTCAATTTGGATTCCAGTCTTCAATAAGGAAGTTGGACTTGGTACACCTGCACAGCAACTTCTAACCTACAATGTATTCCACTTCTAAGAGATTTGAAACTTTTTTTAAAAAAAATAAATTTTATTAGATATAAACATTAAAAACAGTGAATGTGGTGTTTCTTCTTTGACATACATTTTTGTCCAATCTTTTTACAGTTAGAAATAAAGAAGTTAGTACATTTATATACATGTATACATTTTATATCATTTTTCCAATTATCTTTATCTTCCTTTTTATCACTTGTCTACTTATTTTAAATCTATAACACCCTTTCATGTCACTTTGAAACTTTTATAATCATTAAGAAAATATACCTTTGCTACTAATGGAAAGCTGTTGCAAATAGGGAGACCAGTCTTTAAACATTTACATAGCAGTAATGAGTCATCCTTAAATGTTTTTAAATACATAACTCTCATTAAAATTGCTCAAAGACGGTATGAAATGTAATATATGTAACTATACCAAATATACATGTTTCAAAATGTCTTTTGGTAATACTGAAATACATCAAACACAGCATTCAGCTTTCTGGAGAACCTTCATTTTAGTTCCAAAATTTCAAATTGGACCCAAACTGGCCATGAATATTATTCAATATGCTAAGAATTTTGTGACCCATTTTTAAAAATTAAATCCTAACTTGCATTAAATCATGTACAGAGTATATTTTAAAAACATATTGGCACTATCAATGCTCTCCACACTTACAAGATTTTCATTTTACAGCAAATATCCATAGTCCTGTCATCCTTTGAGCCCTGGAACAATTGTAGCGGTTTAAACAGAACTATCAGTGGGTTAAATGCAAAATATACTTACTATCTTCCATACAGAATCTCAGTTTGGGATTATATCCAAAAGGAAGTAACTTTTAATTGATACTTAAGGTTTAATTGACTTATGGTTCTGTGTATGGAATTAAATAGATTGTGAGGTGCACTGTTGTAAAACTTACTGAATATTTTCTTATACTCCATTTAATAGCATTTGCTGTTTGTCCAAAATTACTAATTCAGCTTTCATGGAAGAATGGAGAAAATACAACATTGTTACAGTTTTATTTGATGTATGTTTTATACTTCATTGTACATTCTTATTTTGTGAACTGCAAGAATCTTACAATTGCAGCAGGATATAAGCCTGGTAAATAAATAAATATTAACTACAAGCAAGCAACCTTGCACAATCCTTGATAATCAAAAGTGAATAGTTACTCATCTATTTTCAAGAATCAGGTCTAGTGTAAAAATGGATAAGCCAAATAAAACTGTCAAGTAATGCAAACTACTGCAAAAAAGGAAAATATTGTTAAACAACTGGTTAAACGTGGTTGGTAACTAAACTGGTGTGAAATATGCTTAGTTTATATATTTTAAAAATCTTAGCTGTTGAGAGTATGAAAAGAGATGTTCTTTTTATCTGATCCTCCTAGTAAGCATTTGTGGCTCTGTTTTAAAACTCTCAAGTAACTTGTATAGAGGCAATAGAGTGGACAGCCTTACATTCATTTAGAGATATTTTAGATCAACAGTATGAAATGGTAGGAAATGCAATTAAAAGTTGAGAAATACTTTTATCTGAAATTGGATTTTTTTCCCAGAGGAAGAGGCAAGATAAATGTGATCATAATATGGTAATGTATAATGGAGAAAGAAATGTTGTGAACCTTTTAAACTTATCCATAAGCCTGTAGAGATGTGATTTACAGTGTGATTTGAAATTCATGTAAATTACATTATTAGAGTTAATTAGTAACACAAGTTAAATTAGTAACACAAAAAACATATTTTTGTGAGGGGCATTGTTGTAAAACTTTATAGAATGTTTTATTGAACATATTAAACTAAACATTCTCTACCTTTGCTGGAATTTTTTACAGTAATTGGTGGCATATACTTCAGCAGTAGTGGGTCAATGAAACATTTTCTGAATCTCTTAGTAAATTCTGCACATTGACATAGAAGTACATACAACTTCTTCAAGTTATTGATATTTTTGGGCTGTCTTTTACTGCTTGCTTCAGACCTCAACGTTACAGTGCAATAGATTAAAATCAGGGGTTTGATAACCATTCCAATAAAGAGAACGTCTTCCGATTTAACTATTCTGTCATAGATTTGCGTGTATAGGATTGCAGTTGCGCAGCACGATCTACATTTGCTTAAATTTCAGATTGGCTTCATTTGTACATTTTATTGATATGGTCCTGAAATTATTAGCTCATCAATTATGAGTTGTCTGGCTCCTATGGATGCAAAGAAGCCTCAAATCATGATATTCCCATTACTATGCTGCATGGGTTAGATGAGTTTCTTTTGTTAAATGTTTTTTTTTTCAAACATCAATTTCTCATTGATGCAAAAACAATCTACATTTGTCCAAGCTATTCAGACTGTTGTTCCACAGTCCTGCACAATCAACCACGTGTTTAAAACAAGTAGCAGTGAAAAGCAGTTGTATCCTCCAAGACACATTCTTTTTCAGGGTTTGTTTTTATGATGGCCTGCAAATTTTTGACATTAATCTGGTGACTACAACTTTCCCAGAATATTGTATATCTTGTTATTAGGGTGCATTGTATTGGACACCTATTGGAACACATAACAATGGCATAGCATTTTCTTCATTTATATATTATCTGCTTAACACTGGACTGATGGTACCAGAATATATGATAATGGTTTTGTGACCCTTTCCAGATTCACATGTATTGACAATTTTTTTTTTCTGGGGTCTAAGGATAGTTCTCCTAAGTGGGATATGATTTACATCTACAAACTTGTAATGTTACTCAATAATAATAACCGCATACTTTTTGTAGGGCAGAGTTCTTCAAACTCATTTAATTAACATCGAAGTGACTGGGCAATTTAGAATAATTAAAAATCCAAATTATTTTTAGAAACATTAAAAAATAACTATCTCACATTTAAGTAGTAACAATTGAACACAAGGTACACAATACAATTTCACACAATGTGCTGGCCCAGTAAAAGGTGCAAAGGATGTAATTTAAAACACATTGTTACCATTTAATTTTTTAATTAATTAATGCTATACCAAAAAGCCCAACAGAATTTTGGCTGGTGAGATTTCATAAAACTTCTGATAGGTGTACTTTTTCATGCTATATAAGCCTGATAGAATGTATACCTTTATAGAGGCCTTACAATGTCGCATCTTTCCTGGGAATTACCATTCATTTTACCCAAGTCTAAAACTGAGTATGGATGCAACATAGAGCTCTTGATAAATCACAGCTAAGGGAGTACAATAGCTTGGAGGACTGTACTCACACAGCCTCTACAAAAAACCACCCATTTCTACTGTATTTCTGAAAAATATCAGTATACATAGCTGATCAGAATCTGCCTTTATTGCAGATTTGGTACCTTTAGGACACTGGAGAGCTTTCTTTTGGAAACAAGTAAGGGCAAGCAATGAGCTATACTATTACCAAGGTTGGAGCCTTTTCTATACTATTAGTGAGCACCAATCTAAGCATCATACAGTCCCTGGAATAGCTGCTGAGGACCCATAGGACTGCAGTCTTAATTATCCAGTTTTAACTCCTGATCTGAAATATAGTTCCATGAGAAAGAAGATTGCTTTAAGCCTTCATACTGATTTCTGTTCTGAATATAGTCACTAAGTAAAGAAATGAAAAGTCAAAAGAAGACTCGGGGGAGAGAATGCTGCCTGTCATTTTCTATGAAAAGAGAACTTTCAAGAAAAGGCATTCTCCTAAGAGCATATATGAACTATTCTAGATAGCTTATGACCTATTTTTTTAATGAAAAGTCTACTTTTTCAGTAGTAAAAAAAGACAATACATCAATATATGTAGAACAAAATGCTTGCCTTGGTATTTTAATTAAGAATTAAAGCAAATTTCCTCTTTCCTACAGACAATTTTACAGTAAAAATATGTAAAACCAGTTATTAAATATACAACAGTTGAAAATTATATATTTCAAGTGTGTAATCAATTTCACTTTATGAAACAATACATATTCAAAGCCTGGAGTAGGTGATAAAACTTTTACAGCATCTTTTATCATCAACCAGCATCTTGCCACCATCATAGAACAATGAGGAAAATTGAATGGCGATCTCTGAATTATTCACTGAAAGACAAATACAGAAAATTAGCAAGCATTCTCTCATTTAAATAGTATTCTCTAGAAATCATCTTTCAAATGTGTCAAAATTGAAGTTTCAATACACACATTGTTCAGTGAACAATAAAGAACTGTACTTACATAGGTTTTATGCCTGACTCTACATTTTCATGTTCTGTTAAGACATGTAATTACAGATAGTAAAAAGAATTAGTTACCTAGTTTGTGTTCGAGTCCATTTCAAGGCATGACGTGGTGGTACAGAAACATTAGGGTGGTAGAATGTGCAGTCCACTCTGGTACACTGTGTATTAAACCTGCAGTGCTAACAAGATAAATGAAAGGCTTAAAACTGCTTGCAAGAATTAAATTTGGCTTGTTTTAATTTTGTATATGCTTTTTCTTTAAAAATTATGCAATTCCTCAAAGAGATCATTCAAGTATCTAAACTAAGCCAACTGAACCAAAGTTGGAAAATTTCTATTACTGTTTTTTTATAGTTAACTCCTAAATCAGATAAAAAATGCATTTGTTGCAAACGTCTATTTGTGGCATCACTGATTGTGCATTCACATGCGAAAGCCATCACTGAAGCTGCAAATGCTAATATGCAAAAATTCTATCCTAGAGTTTAACCCAAAATTGTACTACTAGAAGTAATAAAATGCTGAATTTGAAAAACATAAATTTTATGGGAAATATAGTCTTAAAGAAAAAATCTTGTATAATAACAAAATACCAAATGAGAAATTTTGCGTAGGATGTTACAAGCTAATGAATTGCTATTACTTATTATGTTTGCCTGTTTTTCTAAACACAGAATACCATTTTGGTTTCCCGTTGCTGATTTCTACTTTATAGATTCCAGTCTTCATTACCAAAATCCTGCATATTATATTTACTCTGTAAACTTAAATATTAATACAGATTGGTATTTCACGTGTCTCTTCTCTTTCCCATATTTAATGGATCTTTCATCACCACCAGCATAACTTTACTTTCTCCACACATTGCTTTGTCTTGTGTACTTCACGTCTTATGTGCACATTGTCCATTTGTCTTCTGTTTGGATCATTCTTCTCAAGTTTCATCACCCATTTTTCTTCATTGTCTGATCTATTTCTTTCAAATTCTCACACACGTGTGCAGACAAGAGACACCTATATATATAATCAGTACTAAATATCCTGTTTTATATAAAATGCCCAGAGTTCAGCCATTTCCAATTTTTCTCTGTATCACACACACACGCAAAATCTATCTGCGAGACTTACTTTGGGATGGTAAAAGGGACATTCCATTTTCTTACACGCAGGGAAAAAGCGGCAAAGCTGGCTGGTAGAAGGTGCTGGTGGGGCTGGAGCTGAAACTGCTAAACCAATTAATGAGAAAGAAACAGCTATTCTTAAGTTATTCCAAAGCTTGGTATTTAATTAAATATTTAATTAAAGACTTGCGAGTATTGCCATATAGGTATGTAATTTTAATTGGTGGTTCCTACAATTCCCAATGTATAATTATGGAAGATCACACAGTTGAAGTTGCTGAATTCTGATCCTAGCCACTGGCAGGGTAGGTCATGATGGAATTCAATAGGCACTGCTATGATTTCCAAAAAGTAAAAAATAATAGATTTCCTGCTAGTTTTATGAATAAGTCATGAGAAAGAGTGGTATTAATAATGCTATGCCCAAGATTGCTTTAGAAAGGGAGGAATCTTAGCATTCTGCGCATACAGAGCAATTTTTGTTGAGACCTGAAGCTGGACATTGCAGAAATGAAGAAAGAGGGGGACCCATTAATGCCCTATCCCAAGTTATGATCAGTATTTGATGAGCAACGCATTGGAACTGGACCCACATCCTCCACTCTTTGACCATACTAGATATGACCAGACAGCTCACAACCAATTGGAATTTAGTGGCTGTTCTTAGGTGGCAGCTTTATTTTGACAATGCAACTATGAGACTTTAGATTTGAGTTGGCTGTCCTGGCATATTCTAAGCAAGCCCATTTTTTTAAATACTGAGAAAATCTTACCTTGTTTAGGAGGTGGTTGCGGTGCCCGTCGACTGGCATGAGTATAAGGACAATCTGGTTTGGTGCATTTGGCGTCATATTTACAGTTTGGATGGATGAATAAACATTTGTCAGCAAACTTACAGCTTGGAAAGACTCTGAAATAGGAATGTAAAATACTTATTCCTTCAGAATGAGCTTACCAAGATGCACCCTTTCAAAATTGCTTATGTTTACTGATGCAGAATATAGTTTTACATAAAACATGAGAATAAGGTTTTCAGATTCAAGTCAAGCCATGAAAAATATCAGTGGGGATTAAAAAAAATTCAAGCTCCAAAAACTTTGATTAAAATTTGACAGAAGTCAGAAAAAAAAATCAAAGTAGCAGAAAACATTTCCATATGTAGAGGTTAAACCAAAATGTATATTTTGGTTGTTCTACGTGTGCGCGAATGTGCAAAATCTCCCATCCCAAATGACCCAAAAAACTGCCAAAGGCCCAAAGGATTCCCAAGGGCTTTGGATTTTGTTCAAGTTATTTGTATATCACCCACAGCACCTCTCTGAGGGAGATACATAGTTTCAATATTTGATAAATAAGTACCCAATTATAAGGTCTTTCACCAATGTGTGAAAAAAATAAGAATCTTCACATTTACGATTAATGAATTTCCCAGGTTAAGAAATAGAGAGCAAGTTTACTAATCTGAACTGTAAGAGCTACAACCATGAAAAATGAAGAAAAATGTAAACTTTTCAATGTAAGAATTATGTAAAAGAGGCTATGATGCCTTTTGATATTCAGCAATTCCCTAGAAATAGGTTGATAGGGAAACATACACTCACACTATGACAGCAGCATGCATTTTCACCCCAGCCTTCCAACGTAGAAATGGAGAAAAATTAATGATTAATACTTTGACAGAAAAATAAAAATCTCTGTCTGAACTCCTATCTTCTACCCAATTAAAAATCATGCCAAAAGCCTTTCTCCCCACACAACCTGCTATCTTGCCGCTCCCATTTCTTCTCTCTGATAACTCTTTGTTGAAATTTAGACCATAAGTTCTTGGGCAATAGGTTTCCTTTATTTCTTATGTTAGTATAAAGCTCTATAAACTGTGGCAGTTATCCTTATATCCACAGTTTCATCAAATGGATTAGGGTCATTCAGCACTGATTGCCAAAATAGTGTTTGTTTCATCTAAACTCTTCCCACAATGCAGGAGAGTCAAAGTGGAAAATTTTGATATCTTCTTTTAAATTTCAAGAACCTGGCACAGCTCTAAGTGCCTTTCCACAACTATCAATTAAATATGAGGAGTAAGAACTATAGCATAAAATAACCAAATAAATCACTAGAATGTGCAAAATTTGCCTAATATAAATAAATAAACATCCATCTTTTCCTGGTAAGAATTTAACACTCTAGGTCCAGTATTTCCAGTCTTGTTTTGGCTTTGTTTATTATTCTGCTGATGTAATGCTGTGAAACTAACACAGTGCAAATCCCCCTTTTGGGGAGTTTGTTTTCCTTTATATAGCAAGCACAGTAGTGACTACCCGTCAATTCAAGTCAAGTTGTTTATGCCCAATAATGAGAAATATTAGTTAACATCTTGATAACACTTTGGAAGCTACATATAGGTAACGATCAATTGTCCTCCAATCCCTGTTTATCCTTTTAGCTACTGGCTGCAGCCATGATCCATGGCAATGAAATTCAGTTTTAGAGCAAACATCTCCTCTTCACTGGTGATAGTGATGCAACAAGTTTCTTCTGCGCTAACCTTTTTATTTTATGTATTTATTTATTGGTCATTTGCTCATAAGATAATAGGTATAAGTAAAACATGAATACATGGATACATATAAGAAAAATAAAATATAAAGGACACAATAGGACAGGGACGATAGGCACGTTGTGTGCCTGAAAGCTAGGAAGGCAAGTTAGGTGGAGTTCCATTGAGAAGTTCAGGGCCACTTACTTGCATGGCAGTGTAGGATGATGGAAGGCACATTCATCTCCATTTTTGCAGGCAGGCCAGTATTTGCAGCGCTCGGGTACTTTCTCCAGCTTCTGTAAGATACCTATTTCTTCCATCTCTACTGTGAGTAATAGCGAAAGAAGCGAAGTTAAACATTGGGATTGTAGAAGAGAGTTTTGATCAAAACATCTATTTAGATATACAGAATTTAGGATGAAATTCAGAAAAGTGGAAATATCCACAAAGACAGAATAATTTTGCCACTACGCAATTTTTATAACACTCAAATTGACTGAACCAAGAACAGCCAGAATTGGTAGAAAGATGGGCAGCTATATACATGTTGTAAAATTCATTCATTCACTAACCGCTTGAAAAAAAGCCTCACATGAACAGCTGCTTTGCCAGACTAGGCACACTTCTTCAGGAGGAAGAAGATGGAGGTCAGCTGGGAATGATGGAGTGCAGGGCAGCAGAGATGAAAGGGGCAGTGGAAACCAGGGTAGTAGAGGCAGTGGAGCACAGGGCAGCAAAGATGGTAGCAGGGTGGTGAAACATAGGATGGGCAAAAGGCCAGGAATGGGGGGAGATATATACTGAAGCTTCTGTTGTTAAGCAATTTTGTCAAGTGATGCTTTGCCTAGCATCCACCTCTTTTAGCAATGGAAAATCTAGTACCAATTAGAGTCATGAAGCAAGGAACATAAAAAAATAAACCACATGGCCCTGATGTGTCACTATCTGAGAAGCAGAATCTTCAAGTGTCCCTGTAATTTTATGTGGGAAAGTCTGATCTTGCTAAATTGGGCAACACTGTAACTCCAGAATAAAGTAGAATTCGCTCATCTAGTTGTGATTCCTATCCGATTTGCCCCAGGAGGCCAACAAACTCCAAGTGTCTCTCCAAGCAACCCATGTTTCAGAAGTCTTCAAAAATGCAGTAAGGAGATGGTGATCTGAACATCTAAGGCTTCCAGAGGCCAAGGGCCATCCTTGAAAAACCTCAAACACCAAGTCGCCATAGATGGCATTCACTCAAGTTTAGGTTCCTTCTAGATCTTACTAGATGGACAGTTCAATTTCAGATAAGGTAGTACAAATAAAGGAGAATATTTGTAGTTCAGGATTGAAATAGCAATAGCAAAATCACTTAGACTTATATACTGCTCCATAGTGTTTTACAGCACTCTGAGCAGTTTACAATGTCAGCATATTACCCCCAACAATCTGGGTCCTCATTTTATTAACCTCAGAAGGATAAAAGACTGAGTCAACCTTGAGCCCATCAGGATCAAACTCCAGGCTGTGTGCAGAGTTAAGTTTGCAATACTGCATTCTAACCACTGCACCACCAAGGCTATTTGAAATGAGGGTTCCTTGGCACTTTCTAAACTTGGTTGTTTTCTTGCAGACATTTAATTACCCAAACTAAGTAACATCATCAGTGCAGGTAAGCACTGGTTGGGTAATGAAATATTTGCAAAGTTTGGATATTGAAACATCTGTAAGAAAACAACCAATTCAGACAGCACCAATGACTCCTCAGAAAAGGTAGTCTTGGAGACATTTAAGCTCTGAGCTACATAGGGCTTTAAAGATAACCAGTTATCTTGAATTATGCTGACTGATCAGCATAGCACTGCAGTACAAACATTACATGCTGGATGTGTACATTATTACTCGGGTTGCTACATGTTGAACCAGCTGAAGGTTCTGAATGATTGTCAGGGGCAGTCCCATGCAAATTACACCAGCCTAGCCATAAGGTGACAAGAGAGTAAGTGATCAAAAACAAATGTTCCTGTTCCAGAAATGGCTGCTTCTAATACACAAGATGTAATGTGCATCCTCACATCCATAACCTCTACTAGCTCTTCAAGCAGGGACCATGAGTTCAGGAGAATGTTCAGATTGTGAGCAAGCTTGGTGTGGGAGAATGAAATTACATCAAGAGGCACGATGGACTATGTCTGGAAAAAGCTAACTTAAGAACCCAAGAACCCACAGACATTGTATCTTGCTAGGATTCATTTTATCCTTGTCCTTACAGATTCTAGGCATAGGGCCAGGTCTTCTGGCACAATACTTATTCAACCAAGAGTAGAGATATATGTCTGGGTATCATCTGCATACTGATAATATTTCATCTCAGGCTGATGGCTAACCTATTCCAGCAGACTTGACTTCTCTCTGCCCTTTATCACTGCCTGAGTGTCATGACCCAGTCTGAATCTGAAGAAGCTGATCTAGCGCAATGGGTGAAATGTCTCAGGAGACACCAAGCCAAGGAAGCTGATCAAATACATGCACCACTGGGACAACCGGAGCAGTCAGATGAGGAGGATGCAATACCGTCTAGCTCCTATACACAATCAGTAGAGAGGAGAACAAAGCAGAGCAGAAACTTCCATGAGGATATTTGCCAAGCAAGGGAGTAAATGTCTTGATTAATGACAACTGGTTCCAACCTGATTTAAGAAGCAGCTCTGATTTACGTTCTCTTTGCTGGAAACAATGTCTGATCTCTTTTGTAAGATTCCTATGAATCCTGTTTGTTTAAGAAACCTTACACTTCTGACCTCTAGATGGCTGACAACACTGATCTGGCACTTGGAACCCTGGTTTGCATTTGGACTCTACTCTGCGTATTCCTATTAAAAACAAATTCTGCAGGCAAATTTTAGTTTGTGATTGAAACCTGAAGCAGGATACTAACTGCTTAGGAAAAACAAAAAAGAACTATTGCAAAATAGTGCCTCTCACCACCTCTTGAAATGGGCCCAGTATACCATATCATGAAATCTACTGAGAGATCAAGCAGGATCACAAGAGTCACATTCCTCTCCCTTGCTCCACCAAAGAACATCAACCAGAACCACCAATGAAGTTTCAGTCCCATACTTAGTAAATAGGGTTTTTTAAATTTTAACTTATTTTTAAAATTTTTGGGATGCAGCCATACTCATGTTTAATTCGGTTTTAAATTCTATTTAATTTTGTATCTCTGTATTTTATGTATTTATTAGGCTGTACACCGCCCCGAGTCCCTTTTCGGAGAGGGAGCGGTATAGAAATACGATTATAAATAAATAAATAAATAAATAAAATACCCCTGGCCTGGAGTTCCTTGGTAAACCAAGGAAATTCCTTGGATCAATGATCATAGAGAGGCCACTCAGGAAGAATCCTGTCAGGTATCACAATTAACCTTTTATTCCAGGGGTCAGCAAGCCACTCAGTAGAATTGTCCATTAGCACTTTGGAAAACTTTCCAAGTGCCCTTTGGAAATCAACAGGTACCATTAGGCATCTGGCATAACCTTATCAAATACATCCCTCCTCCCTGCAGAGATCCATAGCAGCAACAAATTCCATCATAACCTCCCTCAAGTAAACTGACATGAGAAGAACTGATGGAGAATTCCCCCACATCAGATCAGGTTCAGTTGCTCAGATAAAAAATAGATCTAATATATGTGGGTGTTGGGCCCATTAATTCCAAGAACAAATTCATGATCGTCATGGTGGTCATGGAATTCATGAACTGCATCATTGCTTCCTAATAAACTCAATTTGAATTATCCCAAGGCCAGAAGTCTAGGAAGTTGCAGTTATAATCCTGATGATGCACTTAAGCAACTTAGATAGGGGAGAAGGTGCACAACAGGGAAGTTAGTAAATAGTAGCAATCCTAGTTTGTCCCTAAAGATTAACTCATGAATAGCACCTCCAGTTATCTGCAGGACAATGTATCTTATCATTTGCAGAGAATCCTGATGATAATCCATTCCTCCTCCTCTAGCATGGGTTTGTGGCTGATGCAACTGCTGAAATCTGGGTGGGCAAAACCTTGCCAGTGCAGGTCTCAGTAATAGAAGCAGGTGTGTATTCATCCACAATGAGGTTAAGGATGAGAAGAGATTTATTACAGACAGATCTGGCATTCAAAGACATCCAGAGCTTAGGCAATAACAAGATCTTGCTAGTTAATTCTTGAGATAAGGAGTATAGAAACAAGGACTGGCCTTAGGCTTTCAATCCCCCTTCAGCAAGGGGCAGGTCATCCTCTTTCCAGTACTGTTTCCTAATTACTTTCAGGCAGAGTAGATGAATGAAATCTACGTTCTTTTAGACTTAAAATATTCTGTAAAAAAATAATATATCCTAAGAAATTTAGCTTAGAAGTTAGTCATTGAATTGCTGTCTCTAGTTTAGTTTTCAATTTCCCAAAGATATTTTGCAATCAAGATACCATAAAGACCTTATCAATGAGGATAAGAGTGTTACCATCTGTGCTGTCCAGCTGTCTGGATATAATATGCATCTGTTGTGTGCGAAGGTTTCTTAATCCCTTGCTTCCTGTTGGTTTGGATGGAATAGGTCTAACTCCCTCCATAAGATTCAATTCCTCCTCCTCTTGATCAGATAAGTACCCCGGAGGGCTGGGGACTCCATCCAAAGTGACTATAAACTTGGGACTAGCAGGCTTCTCTGACAGCATAAGCTGCTCTCTATAATAAAACAATAAAAATTGTTTAAGTTACTAAAACAAGAACAAAGGAATGGTAATTGATACCAACAATTCAAGTTGAAGATTATTTGATGACATATAATCAATCAAACATAATTAATAACAATCAATACAGCATAATTATTTATAAATTATTTTTAAGATCTAAAAGATTTCACAGATTAAATCACTTCTCCCTCAAAATGTACAATATCCTTAAAGCGGAAATGACACTTGTGTCTCATATCCTTAGTTTGTGCAAAGAAGGAAATCTATCCACTCTTCATAATTTTATTCTGAGCGTGCTTCTTGACTAGAAAAATTATGATTGGTAGAAATATTTGAATAGTCAACCATCCAAGTACCTATCTCTGAGGGCAGAAAATTCTTCTGAGCTACAGAATAGCAATAGCACTTAGATTTATATACTGCTTTACAGTGCTTTACAGCTCTAAGTGGTTTACAAAGTCAGCATATTGCCCCCAACAAGATGGGTCCTCACTTTACCCACCTCGGAAGGATGGAAGCCTGAGTCAACCTTGAGCCTGGTGAGGTTTAAACTGCCAAATTGCAGTCAGCAGAAGTAGCCTGCAGTACTGCACTCTAACCCCTGCACCACCATAGCTCAGAATGAGAAGAGACTGGAAGTATTTCATTGTGTCCAGAGCACAAGCCATAACCAAAAATCCTTAGTTCTGGAGCCTAGCATTCATTTTGTGCAACATACTATAGTATGCGAATTATTGGCATAGACAAATCAGGGGCTTAAGGAAACGTATGAAATAAGTCTACCGCAATCTGCTTTGTCTCTATATAAAGCGTGCTACTTTCACAGTTAAGGTAAGCAAAGACCAATTTCACTATTTAGATACACTGTATGAATGTGCCTAGTTCCAAGTTTATCTCTCTACTGAACTAAAAGGAGTGGGTTGGTTTTTTTTACCGCGTCTGAATGAGTCGTCCTGAAAGTGCTTGTAAGGCATCTGTAGTTCTGTTTCCCACTTCCAGGTTTCTGGGTATGGTGACCTCCTCAGACAGCTTGGGCTTCTTCAAAATAAATGATCTTGTATCTGTGTGGATCACTGATTCCAAGTCATAATAATCTAAACCAGAGAAAATGGCAAATGTCTCATAGAGCTTTGAAATCAACAACATACTGTAAATGGAGAGTAAGCATGAAGCTACTCAATGAAGATAAATCATGACTACTGATCATCAAAAAATGGCAAACTACTCTCTGCTGAGCAGACAAAGCTATTCAAACAACCAATGATTCTGCAGTTTGTATACTGGCCTTGGCAGCTTTTTAACACAGGAGCCCTAAAGAAATAGTAAGTATACATAGCAAAGCCCAACAGAAACAATACGCTGCTATATTTAAAAAAATCTCATAAGAAGTCGGACTGACAATTCCTGCTGCAGCAGAAATTTTATCTACTAAAAAAAATTCAGAAAATAAATTTAGTTTTTGCTAAGAGTATTAAAATATAAGATAATACTTAAAATACCAGCCACAACTAACCTTCAGTTTTTTGTAATATATCTTCAGTGCCCGGTTCAATCTGGAGACGGGAAAAGAGTTGCCTCTGTTGGCTTCCTAAAATAAATTAAGAATTCAAATGAAGTTTCCTTCCTCATCAATTCAATTTAGGGAACAACACTGTAGTAACTTTCCCCATTTTTGGCAACTTATTTAATTCAACATTTTCTGCTTTTATCTCTATCAGACTGAACAAAATCTCTCCCAAATTCTGTTTGGTAGGAAGCTGAATATAGCCACTAGGCTTGCATCCTATCTCTATTTTCATAACTGTATCTCACAAAATTTAGAACTGATTTTTTTTTAAGTTTTTTAAAAAAAAGACTAGATAAATTCATGGAGCAGCCTAATCAAACTTACAATAAAAGCACATGAATCAGTGTATTTCTGGACCACATTAGCTTTACACAAACCTACCTTTCGTATAAACTATAATTTTAAATAAATCTGGCAAAATATTTATTTTCACATACACCATTCCTTAGTAAACATATTTTGCATTTATTTTTCAAGACAAGAATTGTACTTTAGAAACTGAGAAATATTCAAAATAGAATAATTGCATCTCTCAATTCCTATGAATCAGATTGGTTCCCTTAAACATATGGCAAGGATCACCAATTGCAAGGCCATGGACTGGTAATGGTTGGCTGCCCATTGGGAAACAAGGCATAGAAGCAGCAGGCAAGTGCACAAAGTTAATTTGCACATATGCGGGATTAGTTTGCATGCATGAAACCATTCCCTCCCTCCCTCCCCACACTGCTAGTACACAGAGCTAAAATGGTTGGGGACTAACTGACATACAGTACAAACTCAATTCCTCCCCACCCCATTTCCATGCTCAGAAATGTAATCAGGAGAAGGGAAGGGGGTTGTCTTAAAATTGTGTTGATGAACTATCTTAGAACAGTGATGCTCTGCAATGAGAAACAACATGCTAGATCACATGGATTTTTGATATCTAAAGAAACCTCTTTTATGTCCTCCAATATAAAATCCATTTGGCACCGCCTGTGTTTCTGTGCTTATCTGAGTACAGGTGAATTATTCCGGATGTGAGAAAAAGATTGAAATATCTTCCTTTAAAGAGTGCATCAGACAAGGTTCCACTACAATATCTCACTATCTAGGTATAATTGAGTTTTCTGATCACATGAGACTATGCTGCCATATTCAATACTACCTGGAATTCTTCCTAATATCTGTTCTCTTGGCTCTTCTTCTTGTATCTGAGAGTTCACTCTGCTTGGCTGATTCTGACCATGAATTACTTCAAGAAGGGCTTCTTCATGGGAAGTTCGAGTTCTGGGAGCCACAGGTACTGTCTGCTTTGGTGGGACTTTCCATAAACCAAAACAGTATGTTATACAAAGAAGCAAACAATGACAGGTATTTTATCCCAAATTGTGATCTTCTAAAAATTCTGCTAAATTTTACCCAAAAATACAGTTCTTAACTAGGAAGACTACTATTTTCAAGGTACTCTGAATTTTCAGTATAAAAGATTGGACTATCCAATGTGCGCATACCCATTGTGCTGTGGAACCATTCAGGTAATTTGCAATTTTGATCCAGCATCCCTCATTATTGGCTAAACAGGGAGAGATTACTAGAAAATGCCACTGTTCACACAGCATACCAATTGGTTTACGGAGATAACCTTTATAGAAATACTCTGCTTTACCAATGTAAGAGAGGTTAGATTAGTTCCAAACAGATTTAAGTCTGGTTTTGAGAACTTCTTATCAAGGTCAGTTGGTAAGACTGAGAGAGGCTCCTTAATGACCCCGTAGTCTTCACCCCCACCCTGGCAGGCTCACAGCTAGTGAAAAAAGGTAGAAAGGTAATAAGAAAGAAAGAAAATAAAAAATATAACATGTGGAAAAGAAAAAAAAATCTCCTAGCCAGTTTGTAGAACTAAAAAACATGGTCATGAGAAACTCATTCTTGTCATAAGCTTCCAGCAAATAAACAATGAATCTGTTGTCTGGAGAAAGATATAAGTGGGTTGTTCATGATAGGCAATTACAGGAACTGCTTCTTTAAGCTCCCTTCTTTCCAAAGGCCTCAGAGGCCTTTCCTCTAGACAACCTTAATTATCTTTACCACTGCAATGTGGTTCTTTAAACTGTAAGTAACTTTTGAGAATCTTTGGTCAAAAGCGGAAGACAGACAACCAACGTATACATTATATATTGAAGATCTGAGAATAGATCAGCACTAGGAACTTATAAGTTTAATTTTTATGACCAAAGAATCTGGAAATGTAAGTCATAATCAATATAGGTTTCATCAGCTTTAACTTAAATACTTTTCTGAAAAAATATGTTCTATTAATCTATTATATAAACAAACTTGAACAATTGTTTCCATGTAACAAATTGGGCTTTGGTCCCATTTGCTTTATGTCAACTTACAAGCAAATTTTTGCTTGTAAAAGGGCTATTATGGATAAGAGATATGGGCTAAAAAAATTAAAAAGGATGGTCATGTTAATCTGCTGCAGCAAAAATCCTGTATCACTCTAATCAAAACTAACTCATTTTGCTCTAAGCTATCTTTTCACCGGATGCGGAAAGTATCATTCTACATTCACACTTGCATAGAAATCATTCACAAATTGATCTACCTGTAGCATAATTAGTTGTCTTTGTCACTGATTCCTGAGCTTCAGATATAGCTTTCAATATTAAATTCTTATTAGCTTGTTTGGAAGGTGGCAGTGAAGGCCTAGATGATCGAAATAAGACAGATACAAAGGTGTTAAAGTAATACTTCCATTTTTCTTACTTATTTAATTTTTACCACATTTCATTTAAAAAAAAATTGATTGAAATCCATGGAGATACATTAATTATCACCCAACTCAGTCTCTCAACCTTGTAAAGTATGCTACATTTCACAGTCACTTTATGAACTGGGCCTCAAAACTATTATCAACAAAATCTGGTATAGACAGACACCTGCTTTCTGCAGAATATATGAATCTAAATCTACAGATTCATATCAGAGGCCAACCCAGACTTTATTCCTGTCTAAAATAAAGCTACCATCATATAAATATTAAGATAATTAGAAAATATGTATTTTTTTAAAAAAAGAGATCAGTACCTTCTTTCAGGTTTTGCAGGCACAGACACACTACTTGAGATGCCTCCCAGTCGCAGACCGTAGTCATCTTCCTCTTCTTCTTCCTCTCCATCATTACTGAACCGTTTCACTTTGACTACTGAACTTACAACTGGGAGTTTTCTCTTCCTCAATGTTTCTTCCTGCAGGTAATAGGATAATATTTTATTTGATAAATCTGATCTATCAGTGAATGTATTTCCAGGCCAGGGTAACTTCCATGTAAATTATACTTTGAAGATTTATGAAAAAGAATTCCTGACTTTTCAGAAGTCAAGGACTTTTTCTTTTCTTTTTTCTTTCCTTTCTGCAAACTACTAAGGAATCCATACAGCAGGACAAAATGAAAGAATATCACACAATAATATATTCTGAGAGCAGTTTTAAGGGAGATACATAGTAGACAACACTGTTTATTTAAGTATGTTCTCATATGTGTGCAATTGGGTATGTATGTATGGAGAGGGAGTGAGTGAGAGAGAGAGATTATACATTTACTATAGATACAAAGAGCACACAGTGGCTTAAAACAACAAAAATGTGATAAAACCAAACCAATATATTTAAGCAACCTTTTCAAGATGCCACAGAAGATTCAAGAACAAGAAAAAAATCAAAAATCCAATCCAAATTTTAAAATATAATGGAATAAGCAATAGAGGCTTTACTTTCACACTGATTGCAGCATAGAATGGGATGTTGGCTCCCTCATAAAATTGTGTTTAGCACATTGACAGCTGCTCTCCATAAGTTGGTGGAATCATGGCGAACTTTGAGAAATTTCAAAAGTTTTAAAGAATCTTAAACATTTGCCTTTAATATCTATAAGGCTGAAAATATTTTTGTACCTTGGGAACTCCAAAATGCAAAAATAGCTTATTTTTTTTTTGCCTTCCCCCCACCCACCTTGTGAGGATTTTCTGGGGTAAGAGTGCTGATGAGTTACATGTAACCTTGCCTTAAATTTTGCTTCCTTTAAAAAAACAGTGGTAATCACCATCAAGAAGGCTATTGCTGGCCCTGATCAGGTGATAAAAGTCAGGATAGGACTTTATAAATTATAAACATGCAAAGAAGAAGCAGATTTTAGAGAATCAAGCTCCTTTGTTTTAAGCAAATTATAAATATAACAATATAATCAGATTTTGACAGAGTAAAGCTGCATCCAAACCTCCATTTATTTATTTGTTTTAAAGAGGGAAAAAAAATTCTAGCTTTGTTTTGCATAAGCAATAGAGTAAGAGCACAGTAAAATAGTGAAAACTAGATTGTATTTTTTTTTTTTGGGGGGGGGGGGGCATGTTTATTGATTTTATTTAGATAATTAAATATTTTTATTCCATCTGCTATGTATTCTATCCCAAGGCAGCATATAAAATGAAATTTTCTTATACAGGAGAATAATCAGTTCACATTTGGAATACAGATTCTGTATATTTATTTTATACCCCCAACTTTCCTGATGTTGCTTCCATACAAAATATTGCAATGAAAGAACATACAGATTGACAGACGCATTACTGGATATTCTAGCACTATTTTTCCATTAATATTTTTTATTCAACTTTTATCTATGGAGATTCTAAGTCCTCCAGATCATGATTATCTCAAATGTGCTTTTTCAAAAGGCAACTGGACCGTCAAAGTCCAGTTTTCTTTTGAATCAAAAAATTGATTATCTTTCAGAACTGAAGAAGTTTCTTGGATGAGAAGCAAAACGTCTTTGAGGAAAAATAAAGAAAGCCCAGTTGCCTTTTGAAAAAGCATCTTTGGGATTCAACTTATTAAGTAGTGTTGTCCAACTCTATTCTGAATACACATTCAGGCAATTATGGTTATTTTAGTTGGATGCATCTGGAGGGCAACAATTTTGTTTCAAAGCCTTAGAATAATTCCCTGTAGATCAATTAGTTCAATTCTCTATCCTATGCTTTGATATATCACAGCTTATAATCAAAACAATGCCAAATAATTGGCAAGAAGACAAATTATATCATCTTTCTGTTAACCCTTTCTTTTCTGCTGTTTTATCTTTCCAGATTTTAAGGTAATAATATGGACAGGAATTTCATTTTTAATGTGTGCCACTGTGCTCATGGTAAAAAAAAATGACAATAAAGGTTATTTCATCTTATCTTTTGGCATACATTACTGTGCTGGACTTTCAAAATTCAGCACATTTATATCTCCTTTTTTCTTTAAGGAATTAATATAAGTATATATATATAATTTCTGCATTTTATCTCTATGGCAGAGCAATGCAATATACTGAGGAGAGAGGTAATGTTCAACAAGATAAGATTGCTCACTATATTTGTAGAACAGGATTTGAACAAGAATTTGTATGAGTCGTCCTCATTCAAACTAATCACAATCAGTATTGCTTAAAGTCAAGTACTGTCAAATATGATGCTGGGGATGACGTTACATATATAAAGATCGAAACACAAATAAAAAAAGTTTAGTGATAACTCATATCAAATATTTAAAAATGCAGATACTCAAAATATCTACAATGGCACTAAAATAGCATTTAAATAGATTTGAATTTTATATAGGGTTTCAAAATTCCCAGAAATCTGAGCGGATGATTTATTATCTGTCTTTAAAAAGTTACAATGGAGAGAATAAAAGATAAAAATTAGGAAAGACAAGAGCCAGCAAAAGATTGTATGTGTGCTTTTGTGTATGAATCATAAAATGCAGCTTATATAGCAAGTTTTTAGATCAGAACCTCACATATCATGCCGAAAATCTTCTCCTTAGCATATTTCAAATATTTACATGTATATATTAACAAAACAAAGGGCTAGAAATGTTCTTTTCTAAAAATAGCTAACTAATTCTCAAATTCAAAATCAGTGTTGTAAACTCTATTCAGTATTAAATATATGATTTCAGTTATCGTAAAAAGCTCTACCAACATCCTAATCATTTATCCATTATAAATGCCTCCTAAAAACTTAAGAATATGATGACTTCTGGTCATACATCAAGCAGGTATAGAAGTCTTCAGTAACAATATATCCTTAAAGCAGGAAAGGCAGAAATAATTATCATTCCGGCAGACCAAAACAATATGAGGTTAACTTGCTTTGATAAATACTATTAAGAGAATTTGTTTTGAAAAAATACAGGAATCATATATTTTATCAACAGCTGCTGTTTGTATTTTGTGCTAGAATTCCATTCCTACAACAATGAAATTTGATTCCTAAAAAACATATTACCCCATCTATAACAAGTGAAACCTGACAACCTGACAGATCACATAGTAACCTCACAAGTAGTTTCTTTCCAAATAAATCAGCAGTTACAATTTTTTCCTTTATGTGAAGACTACACTGGAATCAAATGTTTTTAGGATTTCCATAGAAGACAGCTATTAGCAATGCAGTGTTTGGGGATACCTTTGACCATATAACCCTCTTTCATAAAACCTCTGAAAGACCGCACACACTTAAAAAATACTTTAAAAGATTAGTAAAACCTCACAGGATTTTAAGTGAGAAAAATAAAAAGAACCACTCTCACGATTTGGTTATTAAATTTTGTGGGGAGGGTACTTCTACACTGGAGTAGTTACAGTCCCATCATGGACTATCCAAATGGGAACATTTGAGAATATGACACTATTATGTACTGGATAACTTTTGTGAAAGGCCCAAAAGATTTAAAACCTAAATTTGATAGAGGAAGAAACATTAGAAAGGGAGAGGCAAGGGGATCAAGAGATGAATATTGTTTATTAATTTTTAGGTTTCTCAGTGTTTCAACCTGATGTACAAAGATGAAAATATATGACAGAAAAATAAGGCAAAGTACAGACTGTAAATGGCAACAATCAGCAACCAGAAAATACACAGTAAACATTAGCAAACACAAGTATCATCTGGGAGACCCTAATTAAAAATACCCATGAAATAAAGCAAACTGAGATGGAAGCTTCAAACCCAAAGCTGATGCACCTTTCTCATACTAATTCCACAGTTTAACAATTGCATTTCTGTGAATAGAAATGCCTTAGAAATTAAAGATATTGCACAGATAAACAAATAAATATACAATATGAATAAATATGTAGACAAATTCAATTTTATATGTAGAAGAATAGCCTCTAAGAAAAGTCAGGCCTATGCTATTTAAGCTAAAGCTTGAAACTAAAGCTGGAATAGATCAATAACCAATGAAATTTGTGGACTGCCAAATTAGAATACCAACTACACCTGTTTCTTGAGATAGTGATGCATGCTTTAGTTATATCCCAATTTGAATCACCATAATAGTATTGACACTTCAGCTAGCCCATAATGATGGGACTGGTCACAGGAGTTAAATTACAGTTCCACTCACTTTTAGTCTGTTTCTGAGGCTATGATAAAGCCATTTATTAGACATTTGTTATTATTAAAACCATCAGGAGAAATTCTTTTCCCACCTCATACCTTCTGAGATTGTAAGAAAAGGCCTTCTTGGGGGTATCCTCAGGGTTTGAACTCTTGCCATCTTAGATTAAGCTAGCATCCTCCTTTCTTCTCTCCCTCCCAAGCTATCTGATTTAGGATCAGAATTCTTTAGATAATTTTTGGGATACTTCTGGAACTGTCAGATAAATGTGGCTTGAAGAAATAATGGTTTCCTGACTACTCTGGAATATTTTTCGTATACCTGGCTGGCAATGTTCAGTAGCACATTTTCCATTCAAATAGGAGTGGCAGCTATGGTTAGTTTTAATATGTATTATGCTTCCCATCTAAAGCATCAATATGATGTGCAAGATTCTATTTTATCCTCACAACAACCCTGTGAGGTAGGCTGAGAAACAGTGATTCATAAGGCTTCTTGGCTATGTAGACAACTGAACCACTGACACGAATAGTGGAATGCAGCAGTGCACAAAAATAGTAAGAGACTCAACAAGAATCTAAAACTCTAATTATATCTATCACACTGGCTAAGAATTGTCCATTCTTGACTGACTGTACTCCATGGTCTTATAGGAGAAGATTATCATGGAAAGCATTTCCTAATGGTAGAATGTATGAAACCATTTGATTTAATATTAATCAGCAGAGTTTGTCATGCTGGAATTGTAAAAACATTGGTCCCAACCAAGCCAATGGCTAGAAGAATAAAATTACAACATCTATTGCCCTTTTAGATGAAAAACACATACCCCACAGACACTTTTCACCTCTAATCCATAAAGCAACTAGAGCCTAGATGCCACAAAGTTTACATGCCAGTCATGAGATATTTTTGACCAACATTGCTATGTTTAGAACAGGAGACCTCAGGTATCCATGGAGATCTCTGTTTGTTGAGTACATGTTAAATACTGGCATAGCTTGGACTCACATACTTACCTCACTGCTAATTTTATCAGCGTTCCCTTTTGAAGGGGGCTGGTAACTCTCGGCCAAGCTGTCAAATGCATCTGGATCACAAAGGTGGATGGTTTCCTGTGACCTATCACCCTGTACATTAAGCTGCTTGCCAGTCTGCAGGTTGCCTGACTGTGGCAATCTCTGCAAGTGAACACTGCCTTCAGCATTTCGACTAGCGGGTGGACGGTAGATTTCAGCTGTTGGTCGCGAAGAGCCGTATGTTACTGTAACCAGAGGCTTCTTCCGAGGTAACCGATTCTCCTGTATAAAATTCAGATCTTCATCAATGAGATCATCTGGCTCAGGCTTAATGTCAATCACAGCTTCCAAGGAGGATAGCTCCCGTAAAGGTTTTACAGTTGACATTAACGGGGATGGTGACCCATCATGACTGGGCTGCCTGTGGAGAAAGTGGGTGATTAACTTTGTCTGCCATCTTTTAAAAAACAGTTTTGCAATAAAGACAATGAGAAAGCCAATAGCAAAATCTGCACAAATGTAATTTACAAATTCTGTACATCAATTGTTCATCTTAGCTACTGACATGGAGTAAAAGGCCAACAATCTAATCTACAAAGAGCATTTATTTGATTTGACATTAGGGGGATTCTCCATTTTTCAATTATTTCCAACTGCTCTCACAACTTCTAGTATTTGCAGAGGCAGGTTCCAGTAAGCTTAATTTATTCTAAGGAAGCAATGACTAACATAGTACTTTCTGATGCTTCCTTGGAACTTGCCAGGCCAAATATATTCTTATGTCTCTTGTAATTAAAAAAAGATAAAGATAAAAACAGAAACAAGAACTAAACAAGTAGTAGAATTAAAAACTAAAATAAGCTGAGATTAGTAGGTGAGGGGGAAAACAAGGCAAATATAAAACAAATTCACATTTTGGAATATACATACATATGAACATGAATATGTATGTAATTTTAAGTAGAAATACAAGAAAGACAGCTGTCCTACTGTATCTTTTATCCATAACAACATTTCTAAAGATGAAAATAAACGTTAATGAGAACCATTCATAGCATTCCTAATAAATGCTGAACAAGGTTAAGCATATTTAATCTTCACTCTAGGGTTTTCAAAACATTCAACTGAATTTTCAAACAGATTGTTTATATCAACTAACAAAAGACACCTATTTGTTTTCCAGTGATTTCTGATATCTGGCAAATCAATACTTTATGTGTCACAAATTTATGTGCCATAGAACATATGGATAATTCATCAGTAACAGAATTCATTATGAAAAATTACTGATTGATTTTCACAATTTCTTCCAAAATTTCCTATTAGAAAATGTTGTCTGGTTAAGCATAGCCTTAAGCATAAAGTTTATGCATCTGATACTAATTCCAGCATAATCTAGAAATTCTATTATATAGTATAAAGAAATTCTGACATAGTCAAATGCTACCAGATTATTTAGGGCTTTCAAGATAACCTTCTGCGCTTAATCTACGAAGCTGTATAATGCTGATTAGATTTCCTGCCTTTACATGAACTATTGAATCAATGGGAAAGACAGGTGATCCTGAATTTAAGGTAATTTCGGTCTACGCAAAAGGGGGCTTAGAAATAAATACTTATAGTCATTGTTTAGTGATGACAATTGGTATTGGCAACTTGGTTATTAAGTGAAGCATAAAAATCATGTGACCACGCCTGTGCTTATGAATTTACACAGAATAGTATGTATAAACTAACTGTAATAGCAAACACATGACTGAGAGACATGCTGCAGCCATCCTGTATGCAGGCATTGGTCACAAAGCTATTTTTTATCACAGTTATAAGTGTGAACAGTCACTGTCTGAGGCAATCACTAAAGCACTATAATGGTTAAGTTCTTCTCTTTGTTACATTAAGGTTTTAAGTGGAAATCCATTCCCAAATGAAGGTGTTTATGTGAAGTATTTACATACATCCATATATACATTCATATGTACATATGTAATATACACACACATAAAAGACTAATAGCTAGTTAATATTAATTCCTCATAAAACAAATCATTTAATAGCTTAGCTGAACTGGAAAGAGAAAGTAGGGGAAGAACAAAACTTGATAAAATTTAGGTATAGAGATAATTGGATAGGAAGGAAATAAAAATAATAAATGTGTTAAAAATAATGACATCCATTATAATAACATCCATTATCAAACAGTAAATAATCTTCAGGCTTATTTTCAAAGGCTTTTATTTATCCATTTGCATTTCATCTTCCATTATTTTCAGTGAATTTAACATTTCTATGCAGGTTATTTGGGGAGGAGAAAACACTCATAAATACAACACACACATACACACAAATGGATTTTATTGACTTTCTTTAAAAAAAGCCATGAGAGGCTTTAATCTAGTGTTTTGTTCATAAATGTGGTCATTTAGCCAGAAAGAGATACAGGTAAGCTGGAGTATAAACATGAACTATCTGGAAAAGTAGACATGATGCTCAGGAGCAATTTCACCAATCAGAATGGGCAAACTCCTCTTCTCATGATTCTTTCTGCCTTTCTTTTTGAGTGTCCAAATTGTCACTCAAACCTTTTGAATTTTCAAATTTTCAAATGTGCCAACTGCCCATTAAGAAAGCCAGCCTTAAAGACAAGGGTACACTGAGTTGCAGCACCATACATTATTTGAGTAATCCTCCCATCACTACTTTATCATAGACAAAACATTCCCATAATGCAGATGTACACCTCAATTTAAGCTAAACAGCCAATCATGGTTTATGGATTACTCGTATGCTGTTATGTCCCATGTTTCCTCTCTCACCCCCTCAGGTCTTTTTTGATTCCCTCTTATTTCCAATTTCAAAGAAAGCCATCCGTCTGCTTCCAAGATTATAAATTTAATTTCAAAGTATGCTTGAAGTCCTGAAGCATATACAAGTTAATATATGCATGAATCATTGTTTCCTAGATTGATTGTAATGGAAAATAATGTTTGTCACTAAATAAGAACAGAGGAGAAAATACACAAGGGGAGAAGAGAAAACACAAACACAAAGCTTCAGTTATCTGGAGCATTATACTTGAGGGAAACTAAATAACAATAGCTATTCTAGCTACTCTTTAAAGACTACTTGGTGATTTTATGGTGTAGCTGAGATCTCAACCAGAAATGTTGTGATGTACATCTGTTCATCTGCAATGTATCACTAGCTCCTAATAACTTAGTGAGAATCTTACCGAAGAGCAGCAGCTCTCTGTTCCTGAGAACTGGTAGAAACTCGGAAGTCGATCCTTTCAGGTCGAGAACTTGACACTGTAAGAGGCTGTAGGATTTCTTCTCCAGTCCTCTCCTCATTCCCACTTGATACACTTTTGCCAGAAGAGAGACTGCTCTCAAAAATGTTAGATTCAGAAGATTTTAGATTTGTGGGCTCTAGAAAAAAAAGTAAAATTGGTTTCACCTCAAAATTAAGGGTGGTATTTATAAAGAACTGCACACTGACATCCACTGTGAATTCAATTAAAATATACCTGCTCTTATTCATACTATATAAGAAACAATTTGTACATTTCACATAACATTTTTAGTGCTCTTCTTGCCTAGACCATTGTAACCTTGTCTAAATAAATTTATGAATACTTTTTAAAGAATGCCAAAATTTATATGAAAGTATGTGCACACATTCTTTTTTCAAGTTATCTCAAATATGTCATGTAGCCTTTACCTACCTGTAGTTACAGACCGAAGCTTATCTAAGACACCATGAAGCCTGAAAAATAAGAAAACATTTTAGTAAATTTTAAATTACAACGAATTAACTCAAAACCCAGAGTTGCATGCAGTTGCTGAAGGTCCAGAGAAACTGTTACCAAATTGTGTTTTCTATTATAAACTGGGAAAAGGAGTCACCATATTATCTGTAATTACATTGCAAGATATTTTAAATTTATATGAAATCGAATCTATGTTCATTCTGACCTTTTTAATCCTAAACCTCCCTACTTCCTGGAATAGGGCTTCAATTATACCATACAAAGATGAAATGTGGTTCCCAGTTGCTCAAAACATGTACACTTCTTGTTTTAAATAAAATTTCTAAAGGTACTGTAAAAGGGCTTTCTAAAGATAATTTATGTTTAAATTAGTATCTAATACTTCAATAATCTTGTATTGTCTTGTACATTTTAAAACAGATTTATAGGAAGAAAGTCTGTAAACTTTGATTTTAGACTACAAAATCATTATACTTCCTCTGCCTACCTTGTTAAGATTTATTTTTTTAACCCATGAAAATAAGTAGATTACTATCCACTGCACTGCATCCTTTTCAGACTAGCGTGGGAAATAGAAAATATTTAGAACTGCACAGAAATAAAGCGAGCCCAGTATTAAAAAGATAAGAAACCTGTATCTTCTCTAGTGCAAACTATATGGTCCCTCAGGGGGAAGTTTATCTTGTTTTTGCAAGTAACATTTTTCTCTTGAGCATGCAAATTATAATATCCCCCCATTCAGAAAAAAATGTATTTTTGGTATACAGTTTCAAAGACAATCTGAGAAGAATAAAATGTTTCAGTGTAAGAATTCTTAATGTAAAGATTTTCTCTTTCTAGAAAACATTTCGTACTCAACACGTTTCCATTTTTCAATTCTTTGCAAAAGAATAGCAAAAAGTGACCTACAGAGGAAAAAAAAGTAGGAAAAATGTTTCCTCCTCCCTTCTCCACATGGCTTTTCATCTTTAAGGATTATTTTGTGTAATGCTGTACTATTTTTGTGCCTTTTAGTAAGCACATATATTGGTACAGGGAACAGATGGAAGATACATACCACACAGTAAATCTCACAGTGTTGTTTCCTAGAAAAAGAGAAAGATCCTCTGTCATCTGTTCCTGGCTCTTCTTATTGGCCACCATGACCATAATGTAATCTGGCAGTTCTTCATCTGATTTAAAGAATAGAGAATAAATCTAAAAATTAAATGTTAAAGCAACAACTATAGAGTTTTATATACTTAATCTCCCAATAGGTTAATCAAACTATTTCCCCATCTTCATTCTATGAATGTGATGCACAGAGACCATTAAGAAAAACTTGATCTTCAACTTTCAGGGAACAATGGTGGATTGAAGACAACTCCATAACAGCAAAGCTGATGGCCACAGCGAGAAAAGGAACTGATGAATGGATCACTTCCTGTCCTGATCAAGAAGGTTAGGATTACCCATAGAATGTCTCCTGTGGTTTTGACAGCTCGGAAAGTCTGGGTAAAATCACCCTGCCTAAGCCACAGTTCGGCACCTTCAAATGAACACTGGATTTGCCTACTTCCTCTCAACTTCTTTAGGAGTTGCTTATTAACAATTGTCTGGTTGTTAAGAACCTTCTGAAGGGCAGGTTTCATCACATTGGGTGAATTTCCTTCTATCTGGTATTTTATTGGATAAAAAAGTTTTATGTTAAGTTTAAGGTTTAAAAAGAAAAAAACTTAACTTTTACAAAACAGCAAAAAGAGGATTAGAATGTTGACATTTGGAACGGTTCTAGATGGACTTCAAAGGATATTGCCCATGTGGGTATTTAAAATTTTGTAAAAGAATATCTGAATATTGTAAAATAGATTGTAAGAAATATTCCTGTGGGAAAGTTTTGCTGATTGGAAAATAAACATATGATAAGAAGGGAATTTGAAAGTTGACTAGAGGGAACCAGAAAGAATTAAAGATTACAATTAAAGAGAGCCATTAATACAATGGAGCAATATTATTCGACTATAGAAATTAAGACTGTCTGGGAACAATATAAAGTCTCTCAGAAATTATCTACAAGTTTGTCTGAAAAAAAAATAGATATAAGAGGCAACTAAGTTTTGTGAATATCAAAAATCCATCAGATGCTAATGGGCTAATTACACACAATGTATTCTTTGCAAATATAATTCAATATAATTCATTTACATTTTATATATTATTACTTGGTTGATACTAGTAGCTTTAGATACTCTTACTTTGATGTAATTTTAGATGCTATCATATTTAACATAATTTTGGTATTTACATTATAATTTCATTTAGGGTGTATTTTGAATTTCAAGTATACATGTTAGCTGGGTTGTTTTATAAATGTATTTTAATTCAGTCTTAAACTTTTATTTTGTTTAGCATCTGTATTAGCAATAGCACTTACTTATATACCGCTCCATAGTACTTTACAGCCCTCTCTAAGCAGTTTACAGAGTCAGCCTATTGCCCCCAACAATCTGGGTCCTTATTTTACCAACCTCGAAAGGATGGAAGGCTGAGTCAACCTTGAGCCAGTGAGATCCAAACTGCCAAACTGTTGGCAGCCGATGATCAGCAGAAGTAGCCTGCAGTACTGCATTCTAAACACTGCGCCACCGCAACTCATATTGGTCTATGACTGCAATAAACTGAATTGAATTGGATGTGAGAGGATATATAAGAAAAACAAATTTTATTGTATAAAACAGAGACTAACTACTGTTAATTTGAGTGTGAATTTGAAAATGTCAGCATACAAGAGTGATATGGAAAAGGATGTCACAATGGATTTACATTTGCAACCAGCTGACGTCTTACTAACTAAAGGGAACATACAAATCATACATACAAATTTTCAAATCAGAAGAATGATTTGAAAAGTTTTTTATTTTGGATTTATGAAAGGGATGAGTTAAACTACTGAAGCTGTTTCTGAAAACAGACAAAGAGAAAATGATAAGAAATTAACTTTGATGGGATTAAAAAGCATGCTTTATAAAAGTAAACTCGAGGAATATAAAGTGAATTTATTTGACCAGGGTTAAAATGTATATGTTGTGGTTCTTACTAGCTATTAATTGAACTTCTTTTTGATTAGGACTGAATGATGAGTTGTTAAAAATCTGTTTATAAAGGAAGAAGATAATTTGCTTTATTTCTTAGAGAAAGTGATAAGTACAAATAAAAAATGGATTTATTTGATCAAGATCAAAACATATGTGTTATTAATTTTTGGCAATTCTTAATAAATTTTGGCTGATTAGAACTAAAAAATGAGGTTTTTTAATAATTGGATTATTGGTAAGATATATGGGAAGAAGAGGTAACTTTTTAATTGAAAGAGTAGAGAAGCTATTAAGCTACTGAAGCTGTTTAAATTTATCTGGAGGGAGAGGGGAGTCAGCTTTTATATATCTTTTCTCTTATTTTCTTTTTCCTATCTGCACTTTTTTAAAAACATATTTTATTAGTTTGCATTAGCATTTTATCTTTGTATTGTAAATTTTAACAAAGTTATTATTTAAAAATTGCTCCTCAAATAACAGTTGGACCACTTTTTTCCAGATCAATCTGTCTGCCAAACAAGACCATTATCTGAAGCCTTTCTCAAGTGTCGCACCTTTTTAATGATACTTTTACAACTTTGGAATGCTTTCCATTTTTTGTTTTCCTAGCTTTTTAAAACTGCTAATGTTAACTCAATGCCTAACACTCCCTTTTGAAAAGAATGCTGCTAATGAGTTTACATGGTTTTTTTAAAAAAATTCTATTTTTATAATTATTTTCTAGCTGCCCTAGAAAACAGATTTATGCAAGAGGAAAATACAAATCTAAACAGCCTGCATATCAATATAATATTTTGTATATTCTCTATTTTTACAGATAAAATTATTATCAAACTTACCAACATAAGCTCCTAGTTCCTGTAGCTTTCCCTTTATAGCACTCTAGATGTACAGGACCAAAAAAAAGGGGGGGGGAGGGACAAAAAAAATTACGTTCAAACCATCAATATTCTGAAATTGTTTCAAACATCTAAAAAGCGAAATGTTAATTTTTTTTCAAGTGATCACATGAATAGCAAAACATTTTAAAAAACTTTATAAAGCATTATATAAATACATGTGATAGGCTGTACATGTTCCAAAATTTTTTCAGAAGTGCTCTAGTCTAGGCTTTGCATTTTTTTGCTATTTATTAAAGTATGCCAAGTTTTCTTTGGACTTCAGTGCAAGCCTGAAAAAAAAGTAGCAATTGTTTTAAAGTTGGATTAACTTTAATGAATAAACTCTTTAAATCAGACTATTTTTTTCCACACTTGCACTGAAGCCTGAAAAGAGCAAGTTGCTTTAATGAACAGCAACCCATACAGTATGCTCATGTGAAGTCTAAAGCACTTCTTCTCATTTATTTTTATAAAAATGCACAACCCCAATTGTATGCCAGTTATAGAGCTTTTCACCTGAAAAACTTGCCTAAAATTCACAAAAAAAACTAATAGAAGATGACAAGTGGCAGGGCAAGAATTTCTAGGATTCAATCTGCATGCAATATGAGGTGTTTTTTTTAATGATGTGTTTAAGGCTGTAGCATTTAAATTAAATGTTTTCCTTTTTGGCTCAAAGATGATCTAATGAACATACTGACCTAGTTTACACATCACATTACAATATAATGCAGTCTGCTAGGATTTGGCTTAACACAATGCATAAATTAAGCTCCTATAATAATCTAACCTAAACTATAATAAATTATAAAAGCAGAGAAAGATAGTAATAAATAGCTTTAATGGAGTCCTATGTTGACAGACTGTTATATTGCATATGATAATCAGATTATTTTATAAACTGATACAATATATTGGAGATATAGTATATTTCAGCTGAGTATTCTTAAGGTTAGGAAAAATTCAGGGAGATGTGTCAAGATTAAAACCAGTTATAAAATAGTCAAATTACATAATAATTAGGCTTTAATAAATCAAGCTTTAAAATATGAACTATAGGAAACACATAGAAATGGGTCAAGAAGGAAAAATTAAAACAGAATTCTCAGCTTCCAAAGGAGATAATAACTTATTATCTATAAGTTAAAAGTTCTGCAAATGAGATAAAGTTTGCGATATAAGCAGCTGATGGCCAAGTCCCAGAGTAAACAGACTAAAAGAAGAGAGACTACAAAACTTCTGAGTTTTGAAGAGCTCTACTAGCCAAGTGAGCGCCTCCTTGATTAATGATTATATATAATTATTAGTAAGGAATATAATTAATATCCTAGATAGAACTCAGATGACTAAATGCAAGTGTAGATCTCATCCTTGGATTGCTCAATAAGTCTCAAAGATTCTGCAGTGCAGAATTGTTCATTTTGGAAGACATACACATACACACACTTATAATTCTGCCTTAATTTTGTGCCTAACAACTCTATATACAGCATATAGAACCTGTGCAAAACTTATCCACAGTGGATCATGGTATGCAGGTATCCCTAACCACCCCTCCCTAGAATTGCATTTGCAACCCTTGAAATATGTTGAGTTCACCCTGCTGAATTTCTGTGGGGGGGAAATGGTAATAGAAATAAAAGGCTTCTTATAAGGCAGAAGATTCTCAGATCCATCCCTAAAACTAAAATTGAGCACGCATAAAAAGCATAACTTTCTAGCTCTACCCCTTCAAGTGATATCATCACACCTTCAGAAAATTTGTGGCCTGTCAGCAGGTTAGAAAATTGAGTTATGATTTTCAACCTAGGGGAATAAGCAGGGGCTTATTCCTGTATTGAGACACAGCATTAGATTTAGCATTATGTTTTCAAACTCAGACCATAGTTTAAACTAAGACAGAGCACATATAGTTGCTTTTCATTTATTTTCTTTGCACCATCATTGAAGCCCCCACTGAAGTGGTGGTGGTGGTAAATAGAAAAGGTGCTAACCCATAGTTATTTCCTCTTGTCTTCAAACACAGCCAAAACAACTACTAAAATCAAGGTTGCTAAGGGCGATATTATGTTCCCTGCTAGAAATTATGAATATTTATACAGCGGTCTTTGTCCAATGGGATTAACCAGCAAGTAAATATGCAGACAAATGCATTATTATTCTTACCCATTCTGTAGGTCTTGCCTAGGATCTTTGGTCATGTAGAAGACAACCCAGAATTTGCTTTATGTAGATAAAAATCTGCAATACTAAAAGCATATAACCTATATAATCCACAAAATTTAGGGCATATTTCAAGGAGAAATAAAACCTCCATTTAATTATATATTCACTGAGCACCACGTCCCTTTCATATTTAAGTGTTCTGAAAATACAACTCCAGCATAGGATTATATGATTTAAAAATGAGAAGTGGGTCATGCTCCTTGCACACCTTACATAAAAGTAAATCTCAAATGACTGCACATAGGCTTTCTTTCAAGTAATCCGAGTCAATTGGATTCAGATGGGTGGCTATAGAAATTGAATAAATAAATCATGCAAAGAATCTCACTGTTACATATTTTTCCTGACAAAACGTTCCACCCCTAAAACAGGATATTCTACACACCTACTTAAATTAAATGCTTGAGAAATTATCCAAGGTTACTCTTTCAGATACTATAGTACAGTACAGTTCTTGACTTCCAATCATTCATTTAGTGACTGTTCAAAATTACAGCAGCACTGAAAAAGTGACGTGACTGGTTTTCACATTTACGATCACTGCAGCATCCCCATGGTCACATGATCAATATTCAGGTACTTGGCAACAGGCATGTATTTATGGCAGTTGTGCTGTGATCACCATTTGCAACCTTCCCAGCTGGCTTCCAACAAGCAAAATAAATGAAGGAAGCCAGGTCCGCTTAACAACCATATGATTTGTTTAACAACAGTGGCAATAAAGATCATAAAATGGGATGCAAATCACTTAACTATCTTATTTAGCACCAGAAATTTTGGCTTCAATTATGGTAGTAAGATGAGACTACCTGTGTTTTGATTCCCATGCTATTCACTATATTAACAATGGAAGATTGTTAAAATCTAGTTTTTCCCTTAGATGGTGGATCAGGAGAGCATGTGAGTCCGGAACATGTGGTTTTATGATGGAACTGTTATGGTCATCAAGCCAGAAAGGTTGTGGACTGCTGCTATTGTACTAAATAATGGTGCTGTGGTTGTGCTTCTACATCCTCTGAAGCACTTTTGGAAGATCAAGTCGAAAGCATTGCACAATCCTAAAGCTTACTTATTTGATATGAAATTAATTTCAAGCAAACAGCTTTCATAATGTTTTATAAGCTGACTAGAGAGATCTGTTTGACTGAACTGAAATACACATTTTTGGAATTATGGACTATGATGAAATTGGACTATTGTTACTTCTGAAGAACCAAGTAAACTAATCACTTTCAAGATTGAGCCACATATCCTAAATTAACTGTCCATGAAAAATTTTTGTTAGAAAAGATTTTGATTGTTCATACTCAACAAATATGCTCAGCAAATGAGACAGAAACCCTTTCCTGCAGCTACTAAGATATCATGCTACCTAAAATAGTAAGAAAAAAATAAAGGCAATCCTTGAGTTATGACAGTTCACAGTGACTGTTCAAAGTTACAAAATAATCCATTTCCCAGGTATTTACAATACAGTTCTAAAATTACAAATGTTGCAGCACCACGGCAGTCGTTCACCTTTATGAATGACTGCAAAGGCACAGCAACATTCAACCTGCTTATTTCCTCCCGCTCCCTGGCTCCCCACAATTGCTTCCCCCTTCCCATCTGCCACGCTGGACAATTTTGCTACCAGTATTCTTGCAAATGTTTTGTGTGCTGAGAGTGAAACATTCTGTTCTGAGGGCCATGATGTCGTGCAATTTCAGGCCACCACTCTCTGAAAAAGCAGATGAGTGTGATTTCAGTGCCTCAAAGCATCCCATCAGCTTGCAAACGTTTTAGGCAGAAACTGGAAGTTTCTGGGGGCAATGATCTTCCATGGCAGAGAGGCTGGAGAGGAGACAGCTCGCTAGATCTTCACAAGGTAAGTGACCCAAAGCAGCAGGATTTGGGGAGGGGACAATTGGGGAGCATGAGGTATCTCAGTGGGTCAGGGGAAGCCTTGGGTGGTCTTAAGCAGGTGGCCTGTTCCATTACTAGCCCCCCTGGCCTTCCCCGCCTTGAGTGAGATATCTCATATGCATTTAATGACCTGCACATTCAATTAGTGAATGTGGGGTGAAAAGCAGGGAATTTTCATGTTCATTTTACGTGATACACCCCAACAAAATACTCAGATTAGGAATGTAATTGGCAGGCTCCATTACATTCGTTAATTCAAAGACTACCTGTAACTTTCTAGGAATTCAATTGAACAAAAGGAGCAAGATTTGTTTGAGCATAAAATAAACAATTTCTTACCAAGTAAACTTAATTTACTACATGGACTATTTTGTTCTTTAACAATAAAGCTAATCAAAGGATCCCTGCTTTTAGGTTACTATAGTAACCATGCCAAGAGGATTTTTGTACCTTTAGGAATTGCATAGAAGAAAAAAAATATGCTAGGTAATTAGAGAAAATGAAATAGAGCTTTTCTTATCACAACAGCATTATGCTACAAATTCTGGCATGTGACAAAATCAAAAACTTTATTTGACTAGAAATATATCCCTTCACTATTTTTCTACATAACTACATTTATATCAACAGAAGTATTTTCCAAATCAGCACTAATATGTATGCATTTCCAATTTACAAAATATTTTTAAATAAAGAGCAGATTTTATACATTTATTTTTATAGACATTGGTTATTGGTTATCCATTCCATTTTTTTATGATTGTATTTTGATCGAAAATTAAAAAAATTAAATAAATTTAAAAACTTATTTATCTGGAATTATAATCCTATAAACATTTAAGCCTATTCACAAACTTTTACAAGTACTGAGAACCACAAGCATGTGAGCACAGTTGATTGTACAGTGACCAATACCCTACATTCTCCCTCCTTTTTCATTTTCTAACTTCCTGTCAAGCACAAGAACTAAAGATCTGCACTTTTATTTGCTTGACACACAGCTCTCTCAATATACAGTAGAATGAAGAACGAGATACACATTCAAGTAAATATGAGTACAGCACCTTTTCAGACTTCCTTGCAGAATTCATGGAAGTTTAAAAGTAAAAAGGCAAAGCTTGTGCACTGGAAAGAACAAATACATGCACCCCAATCCCTTGGGCCTTTATATTTGAAAGAATTTGTGAAATGGGCTTCATTTGTACACCAAATAAGAGTTTTGCTGGAATAATATAAGAACATTCCAAATTATTTAGGAAGAAATGGAAGATTCTTGATTATAAGACTGTTGATGGCAAGAAACACTTTCCTAAGTCAGTCTTGTTGAGCAACACAAGATTTAATGAATTTAAGAATCAGACCACAAGTCAATCTGATCAAATATTCTGCTCTCACAATAAATCGTCAATCATATGCCTTGAAAAAGCCAGCAAGAAAGACAATACTCACCTGCTTGTACTCCTCAGCCAATGATACTGTCAGGCATATTGCTTCTGATATCAAAAGTACATAACTACAATCATACTAATGGGCATTGATTATCTTTATCTCTCCTCCATGAATTTGACCATAGTATTCTCTTTCAAAACTCTCTAAATTTACAGATAACACTGCTTCTTGTGGTGATTATCTTTTTATTTTCCATTACATGCTAAGTGAAGCAATACTTTCATATATTGTTTTTCATATTTACTAAAGAACTGTTTCTTATTCAAGGCTGCGAATGATATCGTAGGCTAATATCAATGAGAAAAACTGTCCTTGATTACTCTCCTTGCACCATAAATAATTCTGTGTATCTCTTCTTTTTAGTAAATACTATGAAAAACAATAAAAAATATATAATTTAATACATAAAAATAACCTGGACAGGATCCATACAACCACAAATTTACTAAGCATATCAATAAAAAGGAGGCAGTGTCCTGAAAAGTTTTATAACCAGAATAATTCCAGAAATGTGATGATATTGCTTGAAAATCTGTTATGCCTTCTGCTGAAAAAAGTCAAGTATATCTTATCTCTAAAACTATTTCTTTAAATGATCCCAAATATTTTTTTCTTTCTTTCTAGTGCAGTTGTTTCATACCTGTCATTATCTGGAGCACCTCTGCTGCAGGTTTTTTCCCCCCAATTTGAAGGCAGGCAGTTTGGATCAAAACTGTATCTATTATGACCACAACTTTTGAGCCAACATACTTTAAGACTGTGCTGCATGTTACTTACTTTAGTTCCTTCACTTTGAGTTGAACTGACAAGTCAAAAATGCTGTTTCCTTAGACAGATGCACATTGATTTATTATACACCACTTTTCATTCAGGAGAATGACATGATACAGTGCTTCCTCCTCACAACCACTTTATAAGGTGTGTTAAACTAAGAAAGAGTGACTGGCCCGAAGTTACTCATAGGAGTACCCGGGGATTTGGGCAGGGAGGAAGAATAGATAAGTTTATTAAGAAAGACACTGACTAGATATAAAGGGAGGGGAGGTTATAGAATTAAAATTGGTGAATGTGCATCAACATGAATCGATAATTACAGCTTTAAGATACCTGCAGATTCCTCCTATTTTTATTTTTGTGTACAAAACTGTATTTTAATCAACCTTGTAGCAAGCAGCACTCAGTTTGTGGCGCCCATCAAGTTCTAGGGATGAAGCGACGAGGTGACGCTTAAACCTCGGATAATATCTATGGAAGATTCTCAGTCATCCAGGTCATGTTATCCCAAAGGTACTTTTTCAAGAGATAACTGGAGTTTCTGGTCCAGTTGCCTCTTGAAAAAGCACCTTTGGATTAAGCCTCGGAGACAACCCCCGAAAAGAAGCCCACGCGCGGCAACCAACTGCCATTGGTTGCGGGGAAAATGAAGGGGGGGGGAGGAAGGGAACGAGTCGGGCCCACGCGGAAAAAGAAATGTGGGGGGAGGGGTAAACGCTTTATCCCGCTCCATATTTTCTTCACCCGCCTTCCCCTTGTGGGGGGGAGGGGTCCCCTGCAGTCCTCATCACCATCTGTCACCCCACCGAGGTTCGTGTCTCTCACCCGAATCTTCCGACTGATCTCGGTGCCGATTTCCATGGCCACCGACACGGCCAAAGGCTTCCACTCCCCACTTTTCCCGAAACCAGTTAGGCCCGACCCCAATCCAGCTACAGGCTGAAAGACACAGACAGAGAGAGAGAAAGAGAGAGGAAGAGAGGTAGAAAAAGAGTCGGGACAAAACCCAAACAGGCCGCCGCCGACAGCGCCTCCTTTTGGTAATGAGGCGGTAGTTGGCGGTAGTTGAGGAAACAAAGCTCCTCCTTGCGAGCCTCACTGGACTCTTAGCCAAAGCGGAGCGTCCACTTTGAGGAAGAAGTCGGCGGCGGAGCTGGTACGAGTGCGCCCTCCACAAGAAGCTTCTCTGAACTGATGCTTTTCTCTGGGGAGGCAGCCGGCTTGTGAGTTGGTTGTGCAACCTGTCCAAGTCTCCTGGTGAATTAAAAGCACAATTGTCAGCCAAGCAGCTATTCACCTTGGGTGGGTTGTTATGGCAACATTCGCCACAAAGGGTGCGTCAGGAAAGGTAGATCGAAGCCCATTTGCCAAAGGAAAAGAGGAGAGTCGAATATTTTATATTGAGAGGCATTGTAAATACCATTTTTAATAACATGCAATTTGTCCAGATTTGAGAATTATATTTCCTTCTTACATTTATTATGCATGCCATTCCGTAATGTTCTGTAGGAGCACTTGAAAGAAACTTATAACTCAGTTTGAGGAGGTGTCTTTTTCACTTGATATTTATATACTTTTATTGTGCTTTCAGTATATTTGATGCTAATTTTAAAATAAGCAAAAAGTCCCCATGGCAACTTAAAAATCCTAACCATTCATTATGGTGTATTAAAAAATGTATTAATCGTTGGCTTCAGATCACAATTGGGACCAGCAAGGGGGTTGTTAAAGTGAATCACATTCAATTTTACAATCTTCTTGCCACGATTGTTAAGTGAATCACTGCAGTTCTTAAGTGAATAATTTGTCATTAAGTGGATTCAGCTTTCCCCTGCAGGAAGTTAGCACCCACCCTTCTCCTAGAAAATTAAAATATCCTAGGAAATATTAAAAAGGCAGAATATTTCCCCTAAAAAGAGTAGAAACTCAGAAGCAGAAACTCATCTCAGAAGCAGGGGTTCACCCCCACCTTTGTTAATGGGTGGGCCATTAAGGCCTGGGCCAGAATATTTTACATAACGAAGATCTCCAGGTAAAGCTATAAGCAATTGTCCAAAACCCTTTTCATTACATCATCGTCCAGCAAGGCTCAATCAAGCCTGGAACTCAGGACAGCTTACAGAGGTGCCCCTGCATGGCCCCATGGGAGTCTGACAACCAATCAGAATACAAGCTCAAATTCAAATCTCAACAAAGGGTATAAAACCAGGCACTCTCAGCATCTCAGGCCTTTCTTCTGTTTTTCTTCACCTTGAAGCATGTGATCATCCTTGGAGCTCCAAGCCATGTGATCCTGTTCATCATTAAACTATCTTTCCAAACAGCCTCCATGTTTCCAGTGTCTTTTTCCCAACTTGGAACTGAACCCAGAAGGATAACTCTTCCAACACCCCATTGACTTTGCTTATCAGACGCCAACAGGAAAGGTCACAAATGGTGGTCACATGACCTTAACATAAATACATGCCAGTTGCCAAATGCCCAAATTTAAATGATATGACTGCAAGGATGTTCCATGGTTGTAAGTCACTTTTTTCAGTGCCATTATAACTTTGAAAGGATGCTATATGAATGTATTTATGAACTTGTAGTTTTTCTGGTGACAACACAGGTTTTCTTACAATAGGGCTGTGTTAAATCTTGTTTGTACCTCCACTATCTATGTTGAATGGACAACAGTTACAAATAATTTCCTTTTTTGATTAATCTTATTGTGATATAAGACGGTATTTCTTTCTGAGTGCTTCCTTAGGTTATCTCATTGAAAAGGATGCAGTGGTGATGAAAAGACCGGACAACTAGTACATTTGATGGGGGGGAAATCAAAACAAGGCCAGTCTATAAAGAAATTGTTTTCTGTTATGCCTATTAAGGTCAAATGGGAAATTATCACTGCAAAGTCATACAGAAGATTTATGTAGTGGAGTAATAATTCTGACTTTTTATCAGGAATGATTATGCTACTCAGATTCTTAGTTATGCAAACAATGGGTTGAAATTTAAACTAAAAGATATTTTCAAAGACTTAAAAGTTACAAAACACTGACATAGTTAGAACTATTCTAAGGAAAGAACAATACAAAAAAAGCAAAAAATCCATTCTGAGCAGAGGTGGTATTCAAGGTTCTGACCAGTTCTGGAGAACCGGTAGCGGAAATTTTGAGTAATTCGGAGAACAGGCAAATCCCACCTCTGGAGATTGGAGATTTTACAGCATCCTTCCCCTGCCACACCCACCAAGCCACGCCTACAGAACCAATAGTAAAAAAATTTGAACTCCACCACTCATTCTGAGTATAATAATCTTGTAACAATGATACAGATCACAAAGAAATGTTGACTTCTAGAAGTGTCCCGGTCAGTATTTTCAAGAAGTTTTCATACTCTGCATGTATTATTGATATAAAAAGCCTTTTTTTCCTAATGTGACTACATATGTGTTTTTCCTTCATATTTCTGTGCAAGTATCTGCAAGAGGGCAGCTAGATATCTTTACACTGTTATTAGCTGACAAATTACAATTATTTTTGTTTCAGATTATGGACATTTTAAAATGCACCCACTGATCCATCTGCAGTATATTGACAGTAAACCTAATTTAAGGAGAAGATTAAAACATTTCTGAGAACTATAAAAATAAAACCAATTCATTTGGAAAGTCTGACTTTAATTAGAAAAGCTTAGCATAATAAAAAAACTGATCAGCTGCTATTTATTGTAAATCCCATCTATATTTCTGCAATGGCCTTTTAGCCAAAGCAGCAGCTGTTCCACTGCTGACATTTCTCGCTGCTAAACATTCCAACTTTCTAAGGTAATAACTGCAAATGTATATAGTCTTCTCTTTGATGAGTGAAACTAATGTCTGCCACTTCCAGTTTATATTTGATTTTTTTCATATTAATTTTCAATTATTACATTTCACTACATAGTTTTCTGGGTTCACTGATCCTACAAAGGGCACTTTTATTTACTTTAGGCTTCATAGAGTTGCATAAATGCAACATCGCTTATACACTTTCTTGATTGATAAAATTGATGATTGAAGAAATTGCCTAAGTTTTAATCTTCCCAACTATATGGCCCCTTCCCCTCACTTATTTAATAGACTATATCAGGGATGGGCAATTAATTTTCCCAGAGTGCCACATGAGAAACTATGACTATTGTAGAAGGCATCAGCAGTGGTAAGCTGGACAAGAAGAGCCAAAGGGTCGTATGTGACCCATAGGCCATAAAATGCAAACATCTTAGATTATATTCTAAATTTTACAGTAGCTCTTGGATTTCCACAAAAGGACTTTTGGTATACATGGGATTACACTGAGGAGGAAGGACAGAAAACTTAAATTCCACAAACATTTTGTAACTCTGGGTTCAAGTCACTGTGTTTGCATAATGGCCCATGATATGTCTCACTATTCACATAGCACAAATAACTGAAAACCAAAGTAAATACCATAAATTTCTATTTTGTCAACCTGTTTGAGCAAAGAAAAAGTGCTTCTAGAAGGTATGAATGGGATGTATGAAGAATAAAAATAAAGGAAGGACTTAACCTTTTTTTTCATTCCTCAGTTTCTTGCTTTCAATTGGCCACAAGTGTCCAGCACTCCCATCAGATATTAACTTAGAGAAAAACAAGGGGAAGGCTCTTTTATGAACTATTGACCTGATTCACTCTTGTGATAGCAGCTTGACTCCAACAATGCTGAATTAATTCAGCATTGCCAAGAAGAAGAAATTTGAGGTCTTTCCTATTACAGAAGGAAAAGGACAAGGAGATGAAACCAGAACTTTAGAAACTGAACAGAGATCTGTTTTAATCAATTATTTGCTTTGGTTCATACAGTTAATATAAGATTCTGTCACTTATTTAGCCATTTGTCTATTTCCCAGCATTTTGGGAAGTAAATCTTATTGAATTTAATTGACTTCTTTTTCTTTTTGTCCCTTCAAATCCCCAGTGACTGCATAGGCAAGTCCCTGCAGGTTTTTGGCAAGATTTTTGGAAGTAGTTTGCCATTGCCTCCTTTCTAGGGCCAAGGAAGATTGTAACTGACCCAACCCAATAACCTGGCTTTGGGCTTATGGCAGAAATAGCTTTATGTATGGGTCTAATTGAGCTAAGTACAGTTAGTGTAGCAGTTAAAGATGCTGGGCTAGAAAGAAATCAAGAGACCATAACCACTATACCAAACCGGCTCTAATTGGACTTAGTCCTTAGTAAACACAATACAATGTGCACGATCATTTTTAGTCAAACTCTTGCCCCCTTTGCTGGTTTCTCCAATCTCTAGAGTTTAATTTTATAGTCATGGTAGGAAATATAGGTTGAAATGCATCTGATCACAGTAAACATTTTTCATATTTAATATGAGAAATAATATGTATCTTAATTGTATATAATAGAATATAAATATGCTATTGTAGCCCCTGAAAGAAACATTGGGGTTTAAATCATTTTAAAATGCTGGGAGTTTATTTAAAACCATAAAAACAAAAGTTGGCTAGAGCATGTGCCACAGATTAACAATGGTATTAGCTAGGTTAATGAGATATCTACATGGAGAGTAAAGAAAAACTGTAAAAGATAAAAATATTTATTATAACATGTGGAAAGCTTACCTAAGCAAGAAGAACAACAAGTAGCACAAAAACTAGCAAATAAGTATAAATTGGCATTGAAACATTATTGAACTTAATACTTTATTTGGCCAAGTGTGACTAGACACACAAGGAATTTGTCTCTGATGCAGAAGATTTAAATGTACATGCAAAGCAACAGAATAATGATCATCATCATTATACCAATAAGAGGGGGGAGTAAAAAGGATAGGGATAAATAATAATGCTACAACCATACTACTTGGGTATATACGCACAGACATTAGATAGCACTGTAAGAATTAATTCAGCATGAGGGCCTGAGAGAGAAAAAACTACATTTTTATATTTTAAAAATCTTAGATTAATATAAACAGTGAAACAGCCAGAGAAATGATTGGACTGTTAGGTAACACAGGACTGAAAATATTACCAAAGAAGGATTGACTATTTTATAAATTAATGATGATGTTTACATTGGTATTCACAGTTGAATGTGTTGGACAGATATGTCTATGGTCAAGTTGCAGTAGAGAGCAAACTTGTGTAAAGCAGTACTATATTTCATCAAAGAGAAATATAAATTTGTACTATCTACACACTTATACACACATTAAATTGCATTTTCCCTATATTATCTTTTCCCTCTTTCCTGTTTCTCAGAGATGAGGGAGTGATATGATGCTTCTGAATTACAGTAATTAGGCCAATGCTGTTATGATGCCTGGAGTTGAAAATCGGATTTTTGAAATTTGTGGATTGAATGAAAGGCATCAAAGAAAACCAAGTCATTATATGTTTCACTGAATATAGAAAGGCCTTTGATTGTGTTGATCACATCAAGCTGTGGAATGTGAATACTGTAGAAAAACAGGAATTCCAGTATAACTCATTGTCTTCATGTGAAACTTATATACAGGTCAGGAAGCCACAATATGTACAGAACATGGTGTAACAGACTAGCTCCAGCTGGCAAAGGAGTGAGATAAAACTATATATTCTCCCCTTATGTATTCAACCTATGTGCTGAATATATATTAAGATAAACTGGATTGGAATGAGGTGAGTGTGATTTTAAAATTAGAGGAAGAACCATTAACAATCTGTGCTATGCTGATGATACTAGTTTGATAGCCAGAAATGTAAAAAATTTGCAAGTTGTAACAATAAAAATAAAGGAGAATCGTGAACAAAATGGGACATTAAATGTTATTCTGTTAAATATAAAGAGGAAACTAATGACAACAGGTAGTCTTAGAATTCAGAATAAAGATATTGTGAATTCTAAATAGATAGATAATTTCTATCTTTTAGGCCAGAGATGTCAAACTCGCAGCCCATGGGCCAGATGTGTCATGTGCTGGCCCTGGCCCCGGCCCCGCCCAGTTTAGCAAAGGGGAAAAAAGTCCCAATACGTCGCGTAACGCCATGAGTTTGACACCCCAGGTTTAAACTCAAGTATCAACAGTAAAGGAATAGGTCAAGAAAAGTCAAGAAAAGCACTAGTCTAGCACTAGTAGCCATGAAGTCTTTGGAAAATATATTCAGATACCATGGTATCCCTATACTTTACAAATATCATATTAGTGCAGGCAATAGCATTCCCTGTAATGCTCCATGGAAGCAAATGTTGGACTTTAGAGAAATAAACTAGAAAAAGTATTGGCTTTTTTGAAATTTGACATTGGAGAAGATTTTTGAGAATACCAGGGACAGCCAAGAAAACCAACAAATGGATCACTGAACAAAACAAGGCACAAATAACCGAGCTGAAATTATCATATTTCAGATACATTATACAAAGACCTAGTTCTCTGGAGAAAATTCTAACACTGGGAAAAGTGGCAGGAAAGAGAAGAAAATCACCAGCAGTAAAGTGGATAGACTCAGTTATAGTAGTGATGGATACACTACTGGAAAACCCAGTCAGGGACAGATCATAAAGGAGAAAATCTATACTAAGAGCCAAGACTGATTTGAAAGCAGATAATCAAAATGTTCCTATTGATGAAAACTTGCCTCCTTCCTTTTCTTGGCTCTTGACTTCCAGCTAGCCTCTCCCCCTGCAGTCACCTTGATACTTTTGCCCCTTTCCCCTGACAGCAGAATGGCTTCTAAGAGAATGTGTACCCAGAGTACAGCAGCTGTATAAAAATGGCAATTTCTATGCCAGGGATCATAAAAAAGATTGGAAATAGAACTACCAATTTTGCAATGTCCTTGTATCAATTAATGGCATGTCACATCCAGAATACTTTTTATAGTTCTGGTGTACTCTGATAAACATTAGGATAATGCCAATTGGTTTAGCTATATCTTGAGTATATCACAAAAACAACCAAGTCTATTGCTCCCTCATACATGCTGACCTTGTTCTCTTTAAGCTAGAATCTCTAATTTAAAGTGTTTTCAAGCCAAATACTGCTGTCAGCATCATCTCATGGGTAGACTGACACAGCTAGGCGGCTTTGGAAAATCAGCAAGACAGTGGGTGTCCACTAAAAAAAGTTTTCCCTTTTCTTGACAGGCTATGATCAAGGGCCATTCAGTGAAGCTGCTTGGAAGGTGTTATAGAATAATTAAAACTGTTTCTCATGTAATTCATGTAATGAATTCTTAACTTGAATTTATTGCCACAAAATATAGTGATGGCTGGTAAGTCACATGGCTTTAAAAGAGAATTGAAGAATAGGTTTCCATTAGGAGCAGCATGCTTCCAAATAAGAGTTTTCAAGGGAACAATGGTGGATAAGGGATAGGTCTCCAGCTCCTGCTTGCAAGGGCTTTAGAGCATCTAGTTAGCCAAAGCTGGTCTAAAATGATAAGCAGACCTATTATTCTCCTATGCACATCTTCACAAAGCACTAGGAAAAGCACATAGCATGAAATAAAGATAATAATGAGGGGGCATCAGGGATTGACTGGCACCATCCTTTCTAGTCAAGTAGGAAGGACATACTCCAAATCCCATATGCAAACATATATCAACTACTAGGGGGTTTCAGCAGAATCTATTCTGTCATGGCACCTGCCCTCTGGAACATCATCCTTTTTGGAAATTAGATGGGTCCTGATCAGGCCTGGCTGGCTGATGTGCTTCCTTAAATCAGTAACACCACCCTATAAACGCTCACAGAAGAAATGAGAAACAGAAGACCCAGGAATAACTCTGCCTCGGCTGAAGTTTTCTTCAGATGTAATTCAGGAGACGATCAGAGTGTAGGTTTGCCAATGAAACTTCTCAGTTGCCTGAATAGAAGCTAGCAAAGAACCACATATTACGAGGTGCCAATCAAGCCTATACTTTGTTATTCATCGTTGGTTTTTACTCGCGCAACGCCGCTCGATAATAGAGGGATATAGACGGCCGGGTAAAAACTGAGACAATTCACGGAGCACGAGTTTTCCCGGGCCAAAAAAAAAAAAAGCTTTGTTTCTTGCTGCAGCGGGCGAAGGCGACGAAGAGGAATGGCAAGTTAGGGACGGACGTGTGCCTTCGGCATCTCCCGTTCGTGCCTTGCCAGCTCCCCGCCTCCGCCTCCGCTCCTTCCAGCGAGGGCAGCGGCAGCAGCTGTCCCATTGCTGACATTCCCCCTGCCGAGCATTCCAGTCCTCTGAGGTAATGGGGCTTCAAACACAGAGGGCTGTACTTTAATGACCACACCGTATCCTTCCGCATGGCTGGAGCTTATGGGAACGCCTCCAAAAGGGGAACGAGGAAGAAAAAGGCGGGGGGGGGAGAAGAGGGGGAGGGGAAAACCTTGAGCGGTCGGAGAAAAGCTCTCCTTGTGCTCCCGCAGCCTTCCTCTGTCAAGAGAATTGGCTGGCGAAGGGGACGCCCCGCGCTGATTCTGCCACCTTCTCCCTAACTTTTCGCCGAGTGGAATGATATCCAGACTCAATTTGGGGGTGTTGATGTTGTTGTTGAGAGGCAGGAAGTGAGGCACGTTCGCACTCAGAGTGCCCGAGAGGAGAACCGAGAGGCGGCTCGCTTTAGACAGGACCTTCCTTTCTCCCTTCCCCCTTCCCGAAGGAATAACCTGTGAAATGGCTTCGTCTGAAGCGCTCTCGGGGCTGCTGTCGGGATTTTGCAGCTAAAGGAGATCTTTTTGTTTTTGCCTTGGGTTTTCGCAACAGGTAAAGTGAGCCAGCCGGTGACGATGGTAGTGCTGGGCAAAGGATATTGGGGAGGGGGTGAATTGCCTTTGGATGTTTTATTTTAAGATGGTAACGTTTCCAAAGTAGGATTCGTAGTTTCTTCACTCACTTTGGAAAAGTCCCCATTCAGACTCAGGAAAGGTTGCAGTAAAGAGTAAATGGCAAGTGGATTCTCTCCTTGACATAATTAGGAGAGGGCGGGGAAAAGGAGGTTATTTCACAGTAAAATCGGTCTTGGATGGCAAAGTGGTTCGCGACATGCTCTGTAAGTAAATTAAACCTGGTTACCTTTTTTTCTTACCCTTTCCTTTCTCGCTGCCTGTTACTCCTTTTAATCTCTATCTGGTTGAGTCTGACTAAACGATGTAATATCTTTTTTAAAATAAAATTGTCTCTTCATCTGCGTAATGTATCTCACAAACGACAGAAAAGAGATGAAGCGTCTTTGTGTAGAAAACTAAACCGAATTATGTATGGAGATATCTTTCTAAGCAGTTATAGTACTTTTCATTCTCAGTGGTCTCTATTATTAATTCTAATTCTACACACCAGTGAGAGGAAAAAAACTAATCTTCAGTGTTTTATGGGATGCATTTGATGTGTGGATTAAGATCAAAATGGTTTGAGACCATCTTCTATATTGGCACATCCCATTCTTAACAAAATAATGTTAACATGCTCTCTTGCTCTAAAATGTATTGTAATGGAATGAACATTTAACATAAATATGTATGTTCCCTCCATTTTTTATTTTTTGAAAGAAAAATATGTAAGCTGAAGAAGGGAGCTTTATCATTTTCCTTGAGGTATATGATACTTCCCACTTCTTTTATTTCTGTATGGAGTTCTTATGCAATCCAATCTGAAAACAAAGTTATATGGGAAATATTTTCTGGTTATATTCTGCATACTAAAACATGGGATAAAACAAATTCTTGTAAAGAGTTTTAGGACTGCTATGATTTCAACATACATTTTATTGGATTTACTAATCTCTGTACCCTAACTAGGCAGAATGGAGAGTATTTGAAATAGGCGAATATGGCGAAGTCTAACATGACAGCAACTGGTAGCAGAAAGTAACAGCTGCTAAACAAAACTGGTTGTGCTGTGTTAGCAAGAATTGTGCTTGGCTAGCGTGGAAACTTGTTGAATAGGATTGAAGCATGATACCTTCTCCACCCATCCGCTGGCATTTTCTAATTGACTTGCTGTAATATGACTGCATTCTCTGTGGCTCATTTTTGGAAAGTTACAAAGATTAGGAAGATACATTTTAAAATGTTTTGGCCTTCTGATTTTTCTGAAGTGTAAAAATAGGATTCATTGTCAGGAAAATTAACATTTAAAAAATATTCCTAAGTCAAAAAATCAGTCTAATAAAGAATGAATCCAATAGAAGATGCAACATGATGCATCATCTAGCCAAAAGTAAGTGTTGTATGACAATACATTGAAGTCAGTGAAAGTGACCATACTCATTCGAAAGTGAGTCCCAGTAATTTAAAATAAGTCTTAGTATCATATTAAACATGGATGCAACTATAGGCTTAAGCTTTCTAAATGAGAACATTAGAGCTATAAGTATTTGTTGGGATATGTAATATGGTATAAGGAATAATTGAAGAAGCTTTAGAATTTCATGCATTAATAATTGTATATGTGATTAGATAAATATGATGAAATGTCAAATTTCAGGCATATTTCTGAGATAGCGTATTTAATATATAATTAAAAAAACCTTGTAGAATGTTGCAATATGGTACTTGCATCTAGGTGGAATCACGGGTGGGATGCTACCGGTTCTGCCTGGCTCTACAGAACCGGTAGCATTGAAGAGCAGCAGACACAGAACTGGTTCTGTGTTTGCTACTATTTGGCCCACCTGCCCGCCTGGGCTCTTACCTGTCCTTTATTTCCTGCTTTTTCAACCTCAGCTGCTTTGCGCGGCACAGCTGAAGTTGAAAAAGCAGGGAAAAAGAGGTTTTTGAATGCTGTGCACTTGCACACAGTGCTTTTCAGCTTTCTGGGAGGTACAGCCTAAGGTTAATGTACATGCGCAAAACATAATCACCAAAGTAAGGCCAGTTGAATCCCACCCCTGGGTGGAATATATAGTTTTGTGTTGTACTGAGGTTGTAGATGAATATGATGGGGAATGACAATAGTTTAAAGATGAACATGTGTAGTTTTTAATATAGTAACAGGAACAGAGTCGGAGGACTATCATTTATACATCCAATTGTAATACTTCTAAGGTCAATATTGGAGCTTCTGATAATTGGCAATGCCGTGAATTATTACTGGAATGGATCCATGCCTTGATCATCTTGAATAAGAAGTAAACAGAAGTCCAAATTGTAAAAAAAATATTAGTATTTCCTTTAATGAGATAAAAAAGTAACTTTCCCTAGTAACAGCGTTAGTACTGTTCACAAAGGATTGAGATTCAGTAGTGTAGTGGCAAACTGTCTTCAACAGACTATAGAAAAAAAAAAAGTTCATCATGACCTATTAATCAGGTGTGAGATTCATCCTGATGATGTCTTTAAAGTACTCATGAGCAGTCCAACTTGTTTGTTGTCTGGTTGAAGACATTTCAACTTCAATTATATTTTCTACCTGCAATATCTCATATATTTTTATTGCTGCTGCTTTTTGGAAATTAAAAAAAAATTTCTCTCATGAATACTATAAGGAAAGGTGTGATAGTTGCAAATATGTCCCATGGTTGAAAGCACTACATTTCACTTCCTTAAAATAATTTTGCTCTATAATAGTCATAAATGTAGTTGCCTTTGATTGAATGAATTGTGAATTACGGAAGTAACATAGTAATACATGTTTCTACTTCATGAATAAAATGCAATTTCTAGATTATGTTTTCAGCATAACATTAATAGTTAAGGATCATATATCACATTAGGTATAATGTAACTTATTTACATCACCAGAACAGTAATATAACATATTAGCTATACCCATGTTTGGCAATGAGACTAAATCATTGGGCTATGCAGGAGAAATTTGGTTCACAATCCATTGGCTCATTGGTGGTCAGTGGTTGAAACAGATAAGGGTTTCCTTTCTTCTTCCCTTTCCTTTTCCCTTTCCTTTTCCTATTCCATTCCTTTCCTTTCCCCATTCCATTCCTTTCCTTTCTTTCTTTCCTCTTTTCCTTTCCATCTTTCCTCCTTTCCCTTTTTCCTTTCCTCCTTTCCCTTCGTTTCCTTTCCTTCCTCCTTTCCCTTCCCTTCCTCCTTTCCTTCCATCTGTCTATCTGATTGTCTATCTATCTTTCTATTTATCTATCTATCTATCTATCTATCTATCTATCTATCTATCTATCTATCTTTCTATCTACCTACTACCTACCTACCTACCTACCTACCTACCTACCTACCTAACCAGCAAAAGTATTGCAATATATAATCCTCCAACTGTTGTCACAAAGGTGCTTTTTTTCAGGCCAACTGGACTTTCTGGTTTTTCTTTGAAGATGTTTTGTTTCTCATCCAAGGAGTATCTTCAGCTCTGATTAGATGGTGGGTAATAAAAATACTACAACGTTTGATGCCAAAGTAGCTCCTTGTTGGGAAATGTAGTTTGCATCCTTTTAGAGAGTCGTTGAGGCAACTTGGAGGTTTATCTGTGTCCTTGGGTTGCCTGAGTGGTGCAAATGGCTGTAGAATTACTAAGGTAACGGAATGTGAGGTAACGGAATGTGAGGCAATTGGCAGTTGGAACAGAATTCTTTTCAGGTAGGGAGAGGAGTAGAACTCATTAGCATCACAGCATGTTAATTACTGTATTAAGAAATACTAATGACCTGATGGTCATTTTGAAAAATCCTTTCTTAGCGAGCACCTAGAAGCCAAGAGGAACATATGTGCCAAATTTCAAGTTTGTAGGCTTTACGGTTCTGGAGATTTCGTGATGCTGCATGAGTGGTATTTTGTTTTTATATATATATGTATGTAATGTAATGTAATTACAATACATTAACCTGAATAGTTTAGCATAGAGATATACAATTGGGCTCTTCCAAAAACCTTGGATATGACACACAGGGATCTCTCATATGTTAGGAGTAAAAATGAACAAATACATTGGATAATAACAATTACTTATTTTAATAAAGATTCAATTATAATCAAAATAAATAATGCAATTAATTTAATTTTGTCCACCAGTACTTTTGGGAGTATGGCCTCTGACATAGCATCAAAGACCAGGTGAGATCTCTGGCCTACAAAAGGTTGGACCTTTGTGTGTACGCACATTATATAAAGATATGTATCAATTTGTTGCATCTAATGGGACCTAGGTAAGATGCCTTCTCAGTAGTGGTCCCTGCCCTCAGTAGTGGTCCACCTCAGAATCAGCAAGGCCTGAGACTTCCAATATATCTTGAAGACCTGGCTTGTCCCACAGGTATTAGGTTGTATGTGGTTGAAGCTCACAAAAATTATTTGTTGGATGTGAGGGAGGTGTTGCTTTATGGAGTACTGGAAATATTTTTGTTGGTTTTTATTTGCCATGTTATTTCAGGCGTGTGTGTGTGTGTTGTCTTATAGTTTATAATAAACATGTTATGGCTTAGTGATTCTTGTGAGTGCAGTCAATTCCTTATTGAAGACATATTTTGGCATAGGATTATCTTTGAACCATATTGAACAATGTCACAGTCTTCTTTGCGTTGTAAAGAATGTAGGAACATGAAGAATTGTGTGTTTTTCTGTGTAGTTTTATTATTGAAATATATGCAACATGCTCATCATCTATTGCTGATATTGCTAAAATTTTATTTATTATAGATTGGTGCTAGTAAAGATTTATAATAAATCTTTCTAATACAAGATTTTCCTGATATTTATTACTTAAGCTCTCTATGCAGTTTACAATAAAACACACACAAAAATAAACACACATTAAAACATATACAAAAAAAATAGAAATAAAGACCATCATACCATGGCCATGGAAAGGCATTTGTCAAAATCTGAAGCAATATAAATTAAAATATGATTAAGAGACTTGGAAAAATAAAAATGTATTCATTTCAAAATAATACTAATGTGGGCACCAGTCAAACTTCTTTAGGGAGGGTATTCCATAAATAGGGTGACATCACAAAAACACTTTCTTTTATAGAAGCTCATGTCACCTTCCTTGGTGGCGGTATCTGAAAAAAGACCTCATTAGAAGATTTTAAGGTTCAGATAGCTACATATGGGAGAAAGTGCTCCTTCAGATAATCTGGTCTTAAGCCTTTTATGGTTTTAAAAATGAAAAACAGCACTTTGAATTGGGCCCAGAACAAACTGGCAAACAGTGTAGATGGCGAAGTACTGGCATAATAGATGCATATCTTCCAATCTCAATGAACACTTAAGCTGCTCTACTTTGAACCAACTGAAGTTTCTGGAGAATATTCAAAAGTAGCCTCTTTTAATGCATTGTAATAATCCAGTTGAGAAATTGAACATGAATAACTGTTGCAAGACCATTTTTTTCCAAGTAAGAAGAGCAACAAAGATGATTAGTGGTCTGTAGGCTAAAACATATGTAGAATGGTTGCAGGAATTAGGTATGTTTGTTTAATGAAAAGAAGAGAGTAGGGGTGACATGATAGCAGTTTTCCAATATGTAAGGGGCTGCCACAAAGAAGAGACGTAAGCTATTCTCCAAAGCAGTTGAAGACAGGACAAGAAGCAATGGATGGAAACTAATCAAGGAGAGAACAAACCTAGAAATAAAGAGAACAATTAATCAGTGGAACAGCTTGCCTTCAGAAGTTGTGGATGCTCCATCATTGAAGCTTTTTAAGAAGAGTTTGGACTACTACTTGTCTGAAATGATATAGGATCTCCTGTTTGGGCAGGGTTTGGACTAGAAGACCTCCAAGATCCCTTCCAGTTTTGTTACTGTTTATTAGAAAGCTGATACATCAGCTGCAATTGGTAAATCAGAAGAAAGGTACTCTATGCTGCTGAGATCATTGGAGCTTAAACAAATGATGCATTTACAACTATCCCTAAACTGCAAACCTATTCTTTTAGCATGAGTACAGACCATTCCAGTACCAGAAGAGCATCATTTAACTGGACAGATACAACACTCATAAACAGTACCTCTATTTTGTCTAGAGTCTCGTTTTGTTACAGTCTGCTAACCTTCCACAATTTATTATGTACTGCATGTTACAACATCTCACCTCACATCTCCAGATAGCCACTCCCAGCAGCTTCACATAGATGTTAAAAAGTATAGAAGATAACATGGGGCCATAAAAGACTCCAAAGCCCAAATGCTATGAGTCAGAAGAATAACCTCCCAGCACCTTCTTCTGGAAATAACCATCTAAGTCAGATCAAATCAAACCAACCTTTATTGTCAGAGTACAACATGTGTACAGTGACATTGGCTGAGTCTCCCTTCATGCACCCCCGCAACACAACTCACAGTGAAGACAAAAAAGAAAAAAAGCCCTAACCCATTTAATTCTACTAACAAACACACTATCTATACACTATAGTAGGAATAACACCAGAATTGCTTATTGAGATGGGCAGCCATAGGAATGGAATAAATAAATAAAGCTTCTGCCATTCCAGGAGGATACCATGGTCAGTGGTATTAAAAGCTACTGACAGGTCTAAGAGGATCAACAGAGTTACACTCAGCTTGTCCTTTTCCTGACACAGTTCACAGGATGGCTTTACACCAGTTTCTATTCAGTTTCTTGTCAAGTCTGCAAGTGATTTGAAATGGATCTAGAAAATCAGTGTAAACCAAGACAACCTGGTTGATTAACTATCATGATACAAAGAGACATGTTGTATATACTGCATGGTTGCTTGTTATGTAACAAGTAGCAGATTAAAAGTGTTAATATAATTGTTGGTGTAAAATTAGGGGTGGGATGGAGAGAGAACCACCAATTCCTTCTCAGGTTGCTTGCATCCTACTTTGACTATGAAAAATAATAATAGCCCAGCCCACATCCTTAAGTGAGATATCTTAAGATACTATACAATAAAGCCCCCAAACTTTCTTCTTTAACTTACCTAATTAAGAAACTGGACTTTTTTTAGTAGTGACCTTACTAAACTTAAGCAAAAAATAGTCTTATTGATCAATTTAAACAATTCATATAGCTGCCCATTTCCCAATGACTAAATGGTAAAAACCAAATAAGAACACAATATAAAATGAATACCCAGAATAAACAGTATGTAAGGACTAACATCATCCCAAGTCTATCCAAAGACTGGAACTCACACATTCTCAACCCTGCTTAATCTTCCAGTCCAAAATCCTGAGACAATTAGATTTCTAGTGCCTTATGAAAGACCAACAGGATCAAGACCATTCTCAATCTCTAGGCTAATGTTGTCCAAGGGCAAGTGCTGTGGCAGAGAAAACATGATTCATAAGCCTCATAATATGTCAGTGCTGAATAGACGAGCTCTAGAGCATGGCCACTCTACTAATTTTGGTGGTATGAGCAGAGATAATTGAAACAAGCAGTACCATAAATAATGTCCTTTGCTATGTAGGGTTTTATGGATGATCATCAGCCCCTAAAACTGCAGCTCATAGATCAGAATAATATATGAGTATATTGTGAAACTCCCAAAACTGCCTGCCTTACTGCATTCTGAACTAGTTCAAGGGCAACTCAGTATAGAGTGTATTACAATCGTCCAACCTCCTAATTCAGAAAACAGCATGATTGTTGCTCAAGAAGAACTTCTTTTTCAGTAGGAGCTGTGAGTCCAGGAAGGCTCAAAAATTGCTCATTCAGATCCCCAGAGCCTCCAGACATCAGGAAAAATCCTCAACAACATTATTTGGCTGATCCGAGACGAATATGCATAATTGCCAATGTACTGGTGATGCCTCACCCTGTGATGCCTCGCCCTGTGTCTAAAGGTGACTTCACTCAGTGGCTTCATGTAGAGATTTTAAAAAAGTAGGGAGAGGGTAAATCTGTAAGAAACCCCATGAAGCAGAGTCTTAAGTTCAGCCTTTCCATGCCCTTTCCCATCATCATAACTGGAAAGGCCCTGGGGAAATGTGGAAACTATTATAATATTGTACATCTTATAGGAAATACAGGCACATCCTGATCGTTCAAATTGATTGCAGATTTCTTTGGCTGGTGAATATCTTCTGAAAACCAGAGAATCTTGATAAATGTTATGGTCTTTTATTCACCATAATTGACAATATGCTTATATTGCAGAAGATGGCTAAGTAACTGTAAGCCTAGGACAGGATGTACAAATCCATTCCTCTTTCTATTAAGAGAAAGAACCATTGAAACAATGTAGTTGTTGAAGGCATGCCTTTTCAGTGGCCTCTGCTGAAGGTCCCTGCTTTTTGGAATAGTGTTCTGATACGAGTGGCTGCAATAGCTGAATAAGTCAAATAAATTATAGCAAATTATAGTCATGGTCACTATTTTATTGTTTCAGCAGGTCTCTTTTAACGTACGTGTTGCTTTTGTTTTGTGTTTGTTGATTATTTTTGTATACAATGCAGAATCATGTTGAATTGGGCAGACATAAAATGTCCCAAATAAATAAATTAACCATAACAGATAACAGATAATCAGAGTTGGAAGGGATCTTGTAGGTCATCTAGTCCAACCCCCTGCCCAAGCGGGAGACCCTACACCATTTCTGACAATGGCAGTCCAATCTCTTCTTGAAAATCTCAAGTGATGGCGCTCCAACAACTTCCAAGGGCAAGGTGTTCCATTGGTTGATTGTTCTCACTGTCAGAAAGTTTCTCCTTATTTCCAGGTTAAAAGTTTCTCCTTATTTCCAGGTTAAAATATTAAATATTTTAAATAATATGAAATAATATGGAAATAATAAGTGTCCTTAATGTAGGGATTGATGAGAGATTTCCATGTAGCCTACTTCATCTTATACATTTTGGTTTATTTCTTGCTTTTTAAACCAAATAAAGTACAGACAAGAATGGACAGATTCTCTGTCCTTCCAAAACACAGGGCTTCCAGAATTATTTTGAAAGTTGTCACATGATCACATTGTATGAAATCATGCTTACAATATTTCAGAAAACTTGGAGTACATGTTTTTAAAAAATGTGCAGGTAGGGAAAATAGGAATTGGGTAGTAATATAATGAAACCATTGAATTATGCAAAGTTGGGGCATCAGTCCAGATGATTTTTTAAAAAGTTTTTGAGAGGATGGCTTATTTTCTTGCATTTGTTTTCTTGGTCTGTGAATCCTGAATAAGTTTTACACGCTATTTATTTTGTTCTTCAACTGAAAATATATGGGAAATTTTATCAGCATTTCTCAGTGCTAATACTATGGCATATGAATTTGGGAGCTTCATGAAGCCAATAACCCACAATATTAAATGCTTTATATTGAGATGTTTTATATTTATATTAAACAACATATGACCCATTAAACAACATGTAACCCAATCTTTTCATAGATACTTCCTTACCTAAACAGAGAAATAGAATGACTATGGGTAGGCAAAAAGGAGTGGGAACGTTAGCAATTATCATCTTCCTGCTGGCTTCTCCATTGATGTTGCTTGTGAGAAGTTGGCAGGGAGTATAAGAAATCAGACCTCCTCCTCCTTGACTGACCCATGGCACTGTATGCCACTTTGCTGGGGGAAGGGGGAACAAAAAGAACCATGAATCATGAGGAAACTATCTCTGCTTCACAACTGGGTCTGTCCCTAAGGGCCCTCTTCCTACAGGGAGGAAGAGGACTGACCCATCAACTACCAAGCCACCTCAGCCAGGCCTATCTTGCCAGCAGCATCCAAGTCGCTTCCTTGTCCTTCCCTCATCACCCACTGCTATTAAGAGATTTCAAATTTCAACCTCAGTTCCAAAGCAACCAATCCCAACCAGCTGATTGCACGCAGAGACTAGAAAGGCAGGAAAGGTGGCAGGGATACTTCCCTCCCATCTTACCTTGTTCCACACAGTCTATGGGTTTCTGAGAAATGTGGTCTGTTGGCATTGTGGTGCAGAAGCAGCCACAACTTTTCCAAATTTCATTCCTGTAGGAGTCATAGATTCTGGCATTCTATAACTTGGTTCATTTGAATTATCTTGGTTCAATAATTGTTGCCCTATAATTTCCAAATTCTCCCAGTTGAACGGTACAAACAAACACTCAAAGGTTTGGTATTATGTAAACAAACATGTAATTTCTATTCAGATTTCATCATCAAAATTGGTTATAAATTTGGTCATACAATGTTTACATCTCTCAACTAATTATTAGAAAAAATAACCTTACGTCCCAGAAAAAATGTGAGAGACCTATTAAGAACATGAGGTGGGAAGATCTCAGTTCAAATTTTATCTGAACTGTGAATTTATGAGATGTGGTCTTACCTTTAATCTTTTTTCTCTGTTATTTGTTTAAAATGAATAACATTTTTATAAGGATGTTAGGGAAGGTTTATGGAGGTGCTAATTAAGTAGTTGGGAAATGTTAGATAAAAAATAATTATACCATAGTGAGTAATATGTGGCTGGTATAAATTGGTCTTATAAGCTATTAAAATGTGAAAATACCTCTGAGCCTTGTTTTAATTAACTCAATTTGCCCCTCTTTCTTTCAGAATTTTTGTGGATGCTTCCTTTATTCAGAACTTGGAAGAAAACCTGCCACTTTTTAATGGCTGCCGCTGCTGGATGATCATCTGAAACTCTTAATAGAAGAGAAAATATTGCCAGATGGTTTTCTGTGGCTTTTTGTAAATGAGTGAAGGAAGAAATGCCTCTACCTTTTGGGCTGAAGTTGAAACGAACTCGACGCTATACAGTATCTAGCAAGAGCTGCTTGGTAGCCCGCATTCATCTACTTAACAATGAGTTTGTGGAGTTCACACTATCGGTGGAAAGCACTGGGCAGGAAAGTCTGGAGGCTGTGGCACAGAGACTTGAACTTCGAGAGGTAGGAAACATGGCTGTTGGCATCTCCACCTTGGAATATAAGAGGATTAAAAACTAAATTGTAGTAGGTCAGATTCAATTTTATATTTACCCTATTACTATTGTCTGCTGTCTACAATATGTATTAAAATGTATTGAACAAACAGCAATCTTGTTACCTGTCACACAATTATTTTTGACTGAAAGTAGCAGGAATTTGAACCTGATCTTCTATACACAAAACAAAGCAAGCTTTCAGTCAGTGATGTAGAGTTCCTCCATCTTTCTGCACAATGGCTCCTCTAGTATTATTTGGCACTGTTCGTTGCCCAAAGTCAATTGGATTGAGATGGGCAGCTATAGAAATTGAATAGATGAATAAATAAAGCATTCACATAAACAAAACTGGATTTTGCAATTAAAAAATATCTCTACAAGTGTACCCGCATGTAGCAAAAGCTGTAAAGAATCTTCACTAAGAATGGGTTGTGCTATAAATACCTGAGAGATTATACTTAGATTGCCTGGAGTAATAAGGTTACAGTCTAGGAACAGATAATATGAAAAACAAGCAGAGAAATAGAAACAAATGCATTCTTAACTTTAACGAGCAATTCCATTGAAATGAAGTAATGCCTTACTTACCTGTGAAGTGTGTAGTGATTATAATATATATCTAACAAGATTCTGCTTCATATTTACACTCCAATGAACATCATTGACATGGTTGTTTGTACTGTCTTGAGTTCATTAACATTTTAGTAATTAGCAGCATATAATTGTTAATCCAACATTGGGCAAAATGTTGCGCTAGTATCCCATTAGTATTTTGTTCAGTTTTCCAACCAATGAGCCAGCTGTATTTTTTTCAGCATATTCAACTCCCACTCTGAACGGATTAGAGACCGATATTGATAACACCAAATGCGTTAAATACAAAAGGTAGGGCTCATTAGGTTTATTTGCCTCTGAAGACTTTTCTATGTTTATAAGGATAAATATTAGAGTTCTGTCTCTTATTTTTCAGTAATTTATTTTTCATTAGCTAATTAGTTCCAAAGGTGCTTTTTTCAAGAGGCACCTGAGGTTTCTGGTTTTTCTTTTTCTTTTTGAAAATGTTTTGCTTCTCATCCAAGAAGCTTCTTTAGTTCTGATTGGATGATGAGGAATGGAAGGATTTATACTCCTTGCAGACAGCTGGACATTTGCATTCTTTTAGAGGGTCGTTAAGGTCACCTGGAGGTTTATCTGTGTCATCAGGGTCACCTGAGTACTGCAATTTGGTGTGGCACCTTCTTGGAACTGTTGAAAGGACTGTGTTGGAGCTAGATGATGTCGTATCTCATCCCCTCTGTTGAGAGAGGGCTATTCAATTTTGATATAGATGGCCTCTTTAGCCCCTCTTTCAAACCAGCAATCCTGTCTGTCCAAAATATGGACTTCGTTATCTTCAAAAGAGTGGCCTATGTCTTTCAAATGCACATGGACTGCTGAATCTAGTCCTGATGTGTTTGTTCTCCTATGCTGTGCCATGTATTTTGATTCCCACCACCCACCACAGCACAAAATGGAAGTCATCAGAACCTTACATCACCAAGCTGAAAGCCTGTCTACCAGCAAAGGTGGGAAAGAAAAACAATGTAAACATATCAAGGAAGCCCTCAGAACATGTGGCTATCCCAAGTGGGCCTTCATCAAAGCCCCCAAAAGACCCTATAGGAGCTCCTCTGTAACAGACAATGATGAGAACAATAAAGGAAGTAACATCATTCTGTACATTGCAGGCATATTGGAAAAGCTCAGGAGGATTTTCAGTCAACAAAGGATACATGTACACTTCAAACCCAAGAATGCAGTAAAGCAGAAGTTTGTCCACTCCAAGGATAAAACACTCAAACAGAAAGTGAGCAACGTAGTATATGCAGTACAATGCAGTGAGCCATGTGCAGATCTGTACATTGGTAAAACAAAATAACCACTTCATAAACGCAGGGCACAACATGGAAGAACAAACACATCAGGACTAGAGTTTCCTACTATGACCAGATATCTTGTCTGTTTGAGGGGATTTGTTTTTAAATTACATTTTATTTCTACTTTATCCTAAGGAGACTAGGACAGCATACCTTTAAAATACAAGGTAGATTAGGCTGAAGGAGAAACTTTGACTTAAGGTAATATAAAAAATATAAACAATGCTTATCAGTAAATAGAATGTAATCCAAACCAAGACTGATATGGGGATGTTGAGATAGTCTCTTGCCTTGACACATTATTAGTAAAGTAATGTGAACTTGTGAACCTTAGTATTTCCGGTTAACATTTCTCTTCAAAACATAATATTTGAAATATTATGAAGAGGACATTATCTAATACATTCTATTGTGTGGTTATATTTCCTACTTCTAGATTTGTATTTTGGTTCCAGTTAGTAAAAAAATAGGTCACAAATTAGTCAAGAAAATTCATTTTTTGTCTGTGTGGCTTATTGTGTTACAAGTGTTTATTGGGAGTTTTAAAAAATATTCTGGGAGCAGATATTTCTAGCAGGCCCAGTACTGTGGACTATTTATATCCCACATTATATGTTTCTAATTAGTTGGAAAAGTTAATAGCCTTATAAGTAAGCGAGCCACTGAGTCCTGACATTTTTGAGCAATTGGTTAAAGTAATTTGCATTATGCAATCACAAACGCTTGCTTCTAGAATACTAGGACTACACTACATCACATGATAAGCTGTACTGAAAGATAAACAGATTCCTGTGGTTATTTGAACTTAAAAAGCTAGTTGTAGGAATTGAGGTCCCCCACCCCCTTGCCTTGTTTTTGCTAATCCTCCTCCATCTGAGGCTGCTTGAGTCAATCTCCAGCAGCTGGTGTTTTGCATTACTTTTGTGAAGCAATTTGTTATGTCGTTTCAACTGTTTAGAATGTAGTGTGATGATATCTTAACCATACTTGGAAATATTTTATATTCCCAGTTTCAAGAAACATAACTTAAAACATTCATCTAGTTAGAGTCTTCTTAGTTATCAAGATTAAGTAAATCCATTGTAACAGTCTTAATGCCATTATCAAAGAATGAATCAGTACAATATTATATATATATATATATATATATATATATATATATATACTTTGTGTTACAACACCCTGTTAAGCCCCAATTAAGGGAGAAATATATATATTGCTTGTTTCCTACAATTATTACCCCTAAATATTTGTCTAGAACCCGTGTCCATTTTTTTATATTTATGTGAAGTTTGCCTTTTCAATTCAAAGCTACAATAGTGCTGAAGAAATAACTGTTCAACCAGTCCTTTCCTTTATGACCATTGCAGAGTCTATCAGTCACATAGCCATTCATATGCTTTGCAACTAGCATGCAATTTCACAGGTAAAAACTGTAAGTTCAGGCACGGTTCACTTAGTAATTGCATTACTTTACTTCATGATCAAAGGGGAAGTAAGGTGTAAGCTTAGTCATGCTCACATGACTTTCAGCTGAGTGACCAAGGGCTCACTAAGCAAGACTAGCTGTAGTAAGACAGAGACATGTATCTGCACGTTTACACAAGCAGTCAGATTGTTACTGTAATAGATCACGATCCCTGCTTGAATAATTGACTATCCTAATGCAGAAAAAGTGTAGATACACACAGACTCTACTACAGGACCTAGGCATGGCTGAGAAATGCTAAAAAAGATCTTGCATGTCATTTAAGTGAATTCAAAAGAGATGTAAGTGAAGTCAAATATAGTGTAGAAAGTTACAGATTAAGTTGGGTTTGCAAACTGTTCAGCAGCACCACCTCTGAAAATGACAAAGCCATGTGAGAAGAAATGCACCTGCTCTCAATAATTTTCAATCTATAGCAAATGAAACAATGATAGAATCCTGCCACCTAACAACACAGAATCAGTTTGGTATAATAAATAGTTAAGGCATCATAGTAGAAACCAACAATGTGAGTTTTAATCTTGCCTTAGGCACAAAGCCAGCTGGGTAACCTGGGGCCAGTCACTCTCAGCCTTAGGAAGCAGCCAATGGCAAACCACTTCTGAAACATTGCCAAGAAAATTATAGAGACTTTCCAGGCAGTTGTCTAGAGGCAAAAAACTGGCTCAAAAAACACTTTCCATTTGAAGTAAAAAACAAAGCAACTAAATTCAGAACCATACCACTCAATGGAAAGGATCAGGCTGCCAGTCTGTACAACTCCTGAAATTCAGGTTGTGCTTTCGAGGTAGCTATTCTCTTCCCTTCTCCCCACCCTTACCTTGGAACAATATCTGTTATTTACAGCAACAGCTATGTGGGATCCTGACCTGCCCGAGCAGAGTGGGAACAAACTCTTGCAGTAATTTGGCCCCAGCTGTGCATGTTGTATAATCTCTGCAGCATTGTGCCAGAGCCCTTCTATATCATCTTCTTAACATTGATCCAGCCATGATTACAGTCAGCTTAAGCTTCCATGGCTAGATCTCTGTGGATCCACATTGAAGAGGTGTCAGATCAGATTCCTATTCTGCCCAGAGAAATGCCTGCCTAGGTTGATTGGGAACAAAGGATTGTGCTCCAAAACATTTCTGGCATCCCCCTTAAATCTGTTCATGAACATTGCCCACTAAAAAAATGTTTGTACAAGGCAGATATAAACATAAGGCAGATATAAGCATCATTCCCTTTACCCATTTGACAGAGCAGTGTTTTTTTCAGCTGTACTTGTTGAAATACAGCTCCTAGTACCCGCAGCTAACCATTGCCAATTATGAGGAATTCTAAAGAATTTGTGAGAGATTCTTCTCACACTGATAGAGTGTGCAGGTATTAAAACAGGGAACACATGCAGACTTCTTCATGGAAGAGGCAAGTTTCAAGCCCACTGCATTGAAACAAACATGAACAAATGAACAAGCGTTTTGCCTGTTTCAACTGCCTCTGTGTAAGTATTTCACTTGAAAGTAATCACTGTAATTTTGGGGTTATAACTGTTAACCTTCCTTCCAATAAACATATTTCACAAAACTCTGAGATTGTTTCTTGAATTAACTATTTTGAAGCAGCCAAGAATGCAGTCTGACACAGTTATAGTTTCAACATTAAGTGGAGAGCGTTAAACCTTAATCCCTTCACACTCATTACTGAACTACTTATGTCTATAGAAAGTTCTGAAGTGGAAGAAGAATTTCACACAGATTTTGATAACAAACTAGCTGTTAGTGTCATGAGACAAGAGAATTTTTCATGTACTTTCTTTTTTAGAGGGGGAAGATTTATGTAAATTAGAGCACCTGAAGTTAAACAGTCATATTACTGGCAATGAGGTGATTTACATGAGATAATTGTTTACATAGCTGTGGTATAATGTTTTGGCCATTTTAGGTTTGGTTAAATTGTGAATTAATTTCAACAGGATTTAAGTATACTGGTTGGTGAAGTTCTATATGCAAAATATTCATTAACTTGACAGATTAGCAGAATGCTAAGAATCATGCCTAATTTTCAAAGTATTATACATTTGTTCTGGGTTTTGAAAGATCTAAAACTAAAAAGAAATTTCCTGACAGAACAATTAATCATTGAAATTACTTGCCTCCAGAAATTAGGGGTTTTAAAGAAGAGATTGGACAACCAATTGTCTGAAGTGGAATAGGATTCACTGATTAAGGAGACGGTTGGACTAGAAGTTGTCCACGGTCCCGTCTAACTCTATTATTCTGGCATATCTCCCTAAGGAATAAATATAATTGTACTACTAGTTTTTCCACATTGGTTTTTTTCCTATGTTCATGTATTTTGCACTAGTCCAATCCATTGTTAAGTATTCCCACTACTGATATTCTTAGATTGAACATCTATGCTGTTTGTTGAGTAGATAAGAAAAATTGCAATTAATGGAATATAATTATATAAAAATCTATCTAGAGTTGATTTCCTGGAAATTGAATGAAGAATAACTTGTTAAAATTAAGAAATCTTACAACAGCATTATTCTTGAATGCTTAAAATATTTCTAGAGTTATGTCAGCTTTCTGTAGGACTGGCATATGTCTTTTGCTAATGTTAGCAATTCATTTAGACATGATTAAAATGTTATTGCCTTTTAATATACTTCACACTGCAAGATTCTTAAATGCAATTAGAGCACCTGAAGCAAAACATACAATTGCAGCTATGAATGTGTACCAGAAAGAGCATATTTTATTCATGTGGAAACTCCTGCTATGAATTATTTAAGCATCCAAAATTTTTCCTTTATAGTTCTAGATTGCTATAGAGAGAAATGAGTATGTACCATGTTTATTTTGTAAAGACAGGGATTTTTAAGGGACTTTTTTCAAATGATAAAGGTCTGTGTTTGATTAGTTTTACATGATGATCATGCTGCATTTGTAAACATGAATTAAAGCTATGCCCTGTTCTATGCTGATTTCTTAGATTTGTTTATTGTATATAAAAGAATAAAAGGACAATATCTACTCTTTGTGATATACCTTTTTTTTCTTTTAACATGTAACATGGTTCCTTTTCATATTTTCCTTTTAGATTACCTATTTTAGTCTTTGGTATTTCAACAAACAGAACCAGCGCAGGTGGATAGACTTGGATAAGCCTCTCAAAAAGCAATTGGATAAATATGCATTGGAGCCAACTGTGTTCTTTGGTGTGGTGTTTTATGTGCCTTCTGTCTCTCAACTTCAGCAGGAAATTACCAGGTGAATCTTGTAAGCTTGCATAGAATAATTCTAAATATAAAGTAACTAAATTTGACATGGCCCTATTGAATCTGATACCAGTTGTTTTCTTATATTCTTTATAATTATATATTAGTCCTTCTGGATCTGAACAAAAATCTTTTTGATTAATATATTATTTCGTTCAAGGGCAGTGGATTTTAGCTCAGATAAACACAAGTAGATTTTCTTTCATAGGTGATAAAAAATGTTACCTTACTAAGCTGCTGAGTGAAGTCTCAGATTTGATGTTGAAGTTCTTGGTTGCTTTTTGTCCTAGAAAATAGAAAATATACTGGGGTAGCATTATTTGGGAAGCACTGGTTTACACTGCATGGGATGACTTAAGAATCCAGAGTCTAAGATTTACTTAGAGATGTCAAATATTGAATGTGAACAAGCATTTTACTTTTTTAAAAATTTTGGTTAAGTTTTGCGTATCTTTGTCACTGAATATTATCAATTTCATGGATGCTCCTTTCATAAATGGAGGAAGGGTGTTGATCTGAGTTAACAAACAGTACCAATGTTTGAAGTCACAAACATAGTCATCCATCATGTGATTTGATGTGCCACAGTTCACATTTAAAAATCGTGGAAGTATGATTGAATTGAAGCAAATTACCATGGAGATGTGGGCTGCTATTTCTACTGAGCAATGTGAGAGATTATTATTATTTGTAGGAAATTATATACTATGGTACTAAAACATTTATATTTTGTTTGTAACTTTCAATTGCATGAAACAGTGTGGCATCAGGCAGCAATGTTTGAATCAAGGTGTTTCAAATGGGCTAAATTATAGAATGTTTAAAAAATCTGGGACCTATTATTTCTGTGGGATTGAAATTTGGAAAAGTTGGGCTGCTTTAGCACTGCCATGCCATAGTGTTATTTCTAGTGCTTCCTGCTAGCTTCTCAAAATAAAAGCTTATGGGGAAGCTGGCAGGAAGTCTGAAGTTCCAGTTCAGCAGATAAGTAAGTATCTGGTAACAGATGGGAAGGTAGTGAGTGGATGCACAGAGGTAGCGCTATGAGGGTCAGGGACAATGTGTGAAAAGTGCCATGCAACTTGGGGAGTATATTCTGGGGCATGTGAGAGGTGCCATATAGATTGGGGAGGATGTGCAAGAGACAGTATAGTTTGGGGAGGTTGTGTGAGCTGTGTAAAGGGTGCCCTCTTGCTTGGGGAGGTTACACATGGGTATGGTGCAAGTTAGATAAGTGTTGCGTGGGTATGAGTGAAGGCAGAAGGTTAATAAATTAGTAAATATCTCTGAAGGATTACCCAACAGAGCATGAATTGTCTAATTGCTAGTAAATATGATACAAGTAACCAAATCTATAGGAGTTATTACTTTTTCTTACTAACACACTGTATGTTGAAGAGACTTCAGCATCAAATCTGGGACATCCTTCACCAGTTTAGATTATATAACAATTTTATAGAATAGAAGGTCATGTGCAACAAAGACTATTTTCTTTACCTAGTTCAAGCTCAGACATGAAATCTGAATCTGTCAGAAGAATTTAATAGTATACTAATGGATTTAAGTAATGCTTCTTCTCCAACGGATAAATTTTAATGAAGGATAGAATTAGATAAGGCTTAGAAATGGAAATACAAAGAAAGAAATGGTAATGTAGGCTAATTTGTAATCTAGTAGAAGTGTAATGACATTATCAGAAGAAAAGGGAATATGTGGAGGATCTATGAGTAAAGAAAAAGAATGCTGCACTTGAGATCCTTGTGAGTTAAGGATTTAATATCAGATGGGGAACATTACCTTAATAGTTTCACTTGTTTATTATTTAGATACAAGGGAAGTTGACTTTTGCAAAGTCATGCTACTGATTCTAAAATTACTAACTTGCTCAGCATTCTCTGGAATCTCACATACTGATTTTTCATATTGTCTGCTGCTTGATTTTTTTTTAATGGAAAAACTATGGACTGAATCTGGAATTTCTGCATATACTCCTCTACTAAATTACAATGTCTGGCCTACCATGTATCATATCATATGTGTATATCAGGTTATATAATATTATTTTATTTATATATCCTGTTTTTCCCCATATGTTGAAAGTATTATATATACTTCTTGTTCCATAGAATCATATCAGCAAAACATAATTTCAGGCCCCAATTTGTGTACAATCAACTGTTGATAGCTGAGAAGTAGTAGCATCTTTGTATAGGCATATAAGTATGTACATATACATCATAGAATGTTTTTAACTATATGCATTTTCATAAACCGGAGGCATGTGAAAAAACATTTTTCCCCATAGATATCAGTATTACCTACAACTAAAGAAAGACATCTTGGAAGGAAACATACCTTGCACGTTTGAACAAGCAATTCATCTTGCTGGCTTAGCTGTTCAAGGTAATTTCCACGCTTGCAATCATGTTTAGCTTATTTAGGAGGAAGGCATTTATATCACTGCTTGAATGACAGTGCCAGAAAGTCACAAAAGCTGGTTGCATGACCCTGGGATACTGCAAGTGTTATAAATATGAATCAGTTACCAAGATTTTGAATTTTGATCATGTGACCATGGGGATGCTGCAACAGTTGTAACTGTTCTTAAAAGCAATCTTAAGTTACTTTTTTCAGTGCCGTTTTAATTTTGAACAGTCACTAAATGAACTGTTGTAAGTTAAGGACAACCTGTATATGGTACTACTCTTGAAGATTACCTGGAAACTTCAGATGGTGCAGAATGCAGCTGTCTTTGTACTAATGGGAATGTCCCAACATAATCATATAATACCAACATTATGCATCCTCTACTAGTTGCCAATTTGTTTCTTATTGCAGTTTAGGAGCTGGTTATAAGTTATACTTTTCTATGCAAGTCAGAAATTGGGTATTATTGAGACTGCCTCCTGCAGGCAGAATTTGCCCATCCCAAAATATGCAGATTGAAAAAGTTTACTGAGAGTTCCCTCCTCATGAATCACAGGAGAATTGGAAGCAGTCATTCTCTGCCAGACCTCTGTCCGGTGGAACCAATTTTTTCAAGGAATAAGATCAGCTTCCTTACTTTTGGAAAACTTATGAAAAAGTGTCTCCTTAAGATTTTGGGAAATATAGATAAAAGTATTTATCTGGAGTACTTTTGGGCATTCTTTGTTGTTTTGTTGTTGTTATTGAGTTAAATATACATGTTTATGTGTATGGGTTTTTGTTATATAGTTTTGTAGGATGCTTAGATTTACTTGACTGAAGCAGGAAAAATACTTGTATGAGTGAATAAATAAGTAAGACATATCCCATCTGGTCTGCAAAAATCTAGATGACCACTAGATGTGAGATTGTATAATTCTTTTTGTATTTCTTTGCTACAGTGGCAGATTAAGGCTCACTGGTGCCTTAAGCACTAACAAATCTTGGTGCCCCCCCCCCTTTGTACATACTGTACAAAGCCATATTCTAAACTTTGTGGTGTCCCCTTTGGGCCTGGTGCCCTAAACACCTGCTTAGTCTGCTTTGCTACCTTCTAGTGGTTATATCTGCTGTGAATCAGGGGGCTTTAGTTAGAGAACAGCATGTTCTCAAGCCGCTCAGTCACCTGGTACCTCAGAAGCACATAATTTTAACAGTAATATTAATGTTGCAAGTATGTCCTGATACTGATACTTGAAATGTTGGATGTATGAAGTTTCCTATTAATCAATAATATTTTTGCATGGATGTTATGTATTATAGAAAAGATTGGCAAAAAAGATGAATTGTTGGCATGGGAATGGGGAGCCATGAATATTCATTTTATTTTCTGTTATACTACATGCTCAGAGCAATAATATTGTGCTATATAGAATGTTAATTTTGTCAGTGGGATAGAAGAAATGCAAGACAATAATTTATGTGACAAACGTTTTGCCTTTTGTGTTTATCTCAGCTGACTCTCATATCATAGTGATTCAGCAAATAATTACTTAATTGGACATATATATCATGCAATAATTTAGCTTTCTACACTTCTGTTTCTAAATAAGAAAACAGGAAGTTGTAATATATCAATTTGTATTGTTTACATGACTTATGGGAGTTTGGATAGGAATTTTCTCTATGCATGCAATAATTATTTGTGGCCTATTGCTCAAATAATGCTTCATTACTGACAGAATTACTTTCCAACATAATTGTATGTTAAGTATTTCATTTCTGCTTGTTTCTTTTTAATTCCTCAGCTGATTTTGGGGATTATGACCAATATGAATCACAAGAATTTCTACAGAGATTTGCCTTGTTTCCTGTGGTAAGGATGATCCAGTTTCTCTTGTCTTTCTCTCATGTTTGGAGATATTTAAAAGACAGATTAAAAAAAATAAAATCAGTCCTGCCTGCTGATACAGGTAGTTGAGCCCAAACTTTCTGTTACTAAGCAAGACAATTATTAAGTGAATTGTGTCCATTTTGCAACATTTCTTGCCACAGTTGTTAAGCTAATAACACAGTTGTTAAGTGAATCATGTGACCATGTGGATGCTACAGTGGTTGTAAGTGTGAAAAACAACCCTAAATCACATTTTTGTTGTAAATTCAAATATTCACTAAATAAACTGTTGTAAATTGAAGACTAATGTACATCCAGCTTACAATATATATATATAAATCTTTCAAAAAAAATATGTGACTTGGGACATTTGAAATGTGAAAGATAGATTAACACAGATCAAACTATTCAATATGGATCACATCGGAATTCCTTTAAATATCAGAATGGGAAAATAAAAAATTATTTCTCTAATTTCAAACAATGGATATACATTAATCATTTCGTGCATGTTTTTATAAGTCATATTAAATATTATTGATTATATGGGTATCATGAATACTTGCTCAGTTTGTTTTCTGTGGATATTTCAACTAAGTTATTCACTGTGAATGTTTTAATTATTGACCCTATATAAATTGCTATGAGTGTATTGGTTTGATGACATACATACTGTATATAAATAACTGAAAGAAAGGCAAATGGAATCATATATGTTCATATTTTTAATTAACATCTTATAACAAAAAGAGTTTATGATGTCAACAATGGATAGAGGAATAAGCACAATGCTTTGTTTTCCATTTTTAAGGGCTGGTTGCAAGATGAGAAGATGTTAGAAGAAGCAACTCAGAAAGTGGCATTACTCCACCAAAAATATAGGTATTGGTTCTGAATTTATGACATTGCTTCAAGTCTGAAAGTTATCAGATGATTGCATACTGAATTGTTGCTATAAAATGGGGATTTGTTTAAATTAGGATTGATGATGAGAAATCTAGTTTCTATGTTAACAGAAACCTGCTTTGTTAGCCCAAAATCCTTCTTTTGGCCCAGTGATTGAAATCTGGTGAATATACAGTATTTATCATTCTTTTGAAGTAATAGCTACATCAAAAATACTGTAAGCTTACAGTAGGTTTAACATGTATTTTAAACTGTGATCCTGACAAATGAATATAGGGAATATTTTCAGCATCATTGTCCTGCTTGATGTGGCTCTTAGGCTACTGAAAACCCTGTTTATTAATAGTTGTAAATATTTAATGCTAGCTTCCATTGATCAGAAAATCATGATAAATAGTGATAATCAATTGTGGTTTAAAGGGAAACAGTTTTGCTTTAATAATACTATTATACTTACAAATTGTTTGAATATGGAACATGGATGCCTTAGAATCATTAACTACAGTTTTTAGAGGCCCAGCGTGTTCTTTGCATTGGCCCCATGTTTGGAATTTGCAACGGATTTACTAAATTCTGCTTATGATACATTTGTAAGAGACCTGAAAATACAAATATCATTTTTGCTCCTTGTAATCTTTTGTATTTTGTGTGTTGTTGTGTGGTTGGATTTAAATAAAACACTATTGTGATTTTCTTATTTGTAGGTTAGTTTGTTTATATGAAGCAAATTACCCAACTTATTTAAGCCTATTACTGAATTGGCTTACTTTTTTGAATTTATTTTTTCAATTTCCAAAATACATTGAATCATAAAATAACTCAGTAGTCTGAGTTCATAAGATATGGTGAACTATTTATGTGTGTTTGTGCATATACATCTGTTAAGGTAATGAAGATTTAATAGCTGACCAGTTGCTGTAAGGCTGCTGTAAATGCTGATGCAATGAGGATGAGTCAGCAGGGTTACTGCTGCTTTAAGACTAAGGATGGATCAGCAGGGTTATTGCCACTTTAAGAAGCTGAAGGGAGGCCATGAGAGGGTGTCTCTCTCTCCTCCTGTTCTCTCTCCATTGTAATTCTCAGTGTAGAGTTGAAGATTGATTGACTGCCTGGTATGTGCTAACCTAAACTACTGTTAAAAGACAAAGCCTCTGTGTTCTGTGTTTTGCTCCTGGGTTGTCTCACAATAGTAGTCACGCGGCAAACATTCTGACATCTTTTAATCTTCATTGATCTGCTTTATTGTGTTTTGTTAGAAAAAAAATCACATTTTTGGAGCAATGTATTTATGTAAACTTCAAGTGATATACCCTTCCAAAAAGTATTGTTGATATAGACAGAAACTAAGAAACTAGTTAGCCAATTATGTTTTTTTTTCTTTCCTTTTTTTGAAGGGGCCTCACACCACCTGATGCAGAGATGTTATATATGCAAGAAGTTGAGAGAATGGAAGGTTATGGTGAAGAGACCTACCCTGCTAAGGTAAAAGTTAACTTTACTGAAGGCTATGTCAGTCAATGTTGCACAAATATGATAATTTATTTCCCTGTTGCATTTTTAATTTTCTTTTTAAAAGTATACTTTCATCTTGTAACACTGATAATATTTTTTTGTTAAAACCTTTAGCAGAAACACCCAGATGTCAATCCAGAAATAGGATTGAAATTTCTATTTAGAATGCAAAAATTTACACTGAAAATATTCTGGATTTCATGTTAACCAATAAATATAGCAAACATAGTCTTGTAATACATAAAAATTGTATTCTATACCTAGTAAACCTAAAAGGCATATTTAGAAAATGAATTCAGACATTGACAATTTTGTGTTATCAGTGTGCAATTTACAGATAGAAGAAGCTGTGCAGGATCTTCCTGGAAGTAGTAATATACTGGATGAGGACAAATAAACTAAAGCTAAACTTAGATAATGCATTCTCAAGCCCAGGAATTAAGTAGGTGACTTATTCTGGAATAGGTAGTTTATCCTCTGAGGAACAGGTTCATTATTTGGGGACTAATCTCAATTCCCAATTGTCACTAGAGGCACCATTGGCCTTTCATTGGTAATGAAAAGATAAGCCTAATTTTCGCTGGTTGCAGGGTACAACCCTTCTGAACTAGGGTAGTCTGGCCTCAATCATCTATCCTCTATCCTCTAATAACTTCCGATTTAGATTACTATAATTTCCTTTTCTGGGCTATCTTTGAAGACAGCATGGAAGCTGCAGTTGTACAAAGCATAAGTATATGATTGCTAAATGTATTGGTGAATGAAATTGTACAATGCTGGTCCTGAAAACATTGCACTCATTGCCAGAAGGTTCCATAGTTATATTTGAGATGCTGACATTAGTCTGTAAAATCCAAAAAGATGAGAACCCCAATATTAAAATAGCACTTAGCAATAGCACTTATGTATGACTTCACAGTGCTTTACAGCCCTCTCTAGGTGGTTTACAGAGTCAGCATGTTGTCTCCAACAATCCTCATTTTACTGACCTTGGAAGGATGGAAAGCTGAGTCAACCTCAAGCCAGTGAGAATCAAACTGCTGGCAGTCAGCAGAATTAGCCTGCAATTCTGCATTCTAAGCACTGTGCTACCACAGCTCAGGCCACCATGAGCTTCTCTGGGGCTATAAAATCACACCACAGAAGACTTCTCAATAGACCCACAAATTGATTTGGTTTACAGTGTGATGAATCTTTTCAATTAAGGAAGTATCTTCAAAGGGAAATAAGGATGACCAAAAGCTGTTTTCATTTAGATGACAATTAAAGATGTATCCATTCAGCTTGGCAGATAGAAAATATTAGTAACTCTGGGATCTGTGTTTTTTGAATTTCATATTGCAGAGGCATCCCTAGGTAAGATATATCATTCCAGTATTATGCTTAGGAGGATGCCAAATGTTTTGGAATGCAAAAATGGCAACTACTATTTCTGGGCATGCACAGTGTGTAATCCAAATTAAATCAATAATTGGTTTATAGAACTCTTGTGTAATCCTGCAGGAATTGTTTATATTATTTCTTAAAATTACCTTTTAATTATTTTTTCTATTATTTGGCAGGATTATTGGTTAATCATTTATTTAATGTTATTTATGTTACTCTTTGATAAATTACTCTGATAATAATATTTTTGTAATAACTGAATGTTATTAATTATTTAGGGAATTTTTGGATAAGTGATGTATAAGAAAACAAATCTATTTCCTTATTCTAGGAAACATTGCCCTCAATAATAGCCTCAAATAATCCCTTCTTCGATTAGATAATTAGGTTAACCTGTTGGCATATCATTTTTGCAATTTAATTTAAATGTTCATTTAGCTGTGGCAGAATGGTTGCCATATTAACATTAACAACTTACTTTTTTCATTATCATTATTTAGGATAGCCAAGGAAGTGACATATTCATCGGAGCTTGTCTTGATGGAATTTTTGTCAAGCATAAAAATGGTCGGCCTCCTGTAATATTTAGGTGAGTTTTTTTCCCAAGCAAGATGGCAAGGTAATGTTTTATAATCATAATAATCTCTATGTATTAGAGCTAAGTAAGAACATATTGCCGGTGCTAAAACCATACAGGTTATAAAGCTGTAGTCACACAACTAATGAGACCTCTACTATTATTAATTGACATGCCATCAAGTCACATAAATTCCTCCATAATAATCTGTTCCTAAGCTGGTATTTCAGGTCTTTCAACAATGCACTCATCATCAGTGTAAGTGAGTCTATCCACCTTGCTGCTGATTGTTCTCTTCTTCTCTTTCCCTCCACCTTTCCCAGCATTAGAGCCCTTCTCCAGAGAGCTAGTTCTTCACATAATGTGTCTGAAATAGGATAACCTGGACCTGATTATTTGTGTCTCAAGTGGGAACTCCGGGTTGATTTGTTTGTTTCCTTTGCTGTCCACTGTATTCTCAGGGATTCTTCAACATTAAGGTTCAAAAGCACCAATACTCTGTGCTATGAAATTCTTGTTTATCTTTCAGTAATTACTGAAGGGATTATTAAGTGTGCAATATCTAACCTTTGATCATGGAAAGTGATTGCGTGTTTCCCCCTTCCGAGTTAATAGATAGGGTTCAAAATTCAAGAGATCAGTTTGATTTTAAATCAGCTGCCTTCAATGAGAAGCTCTTCCTGAAGTTGGGGGATCCCTACCTGACAAAATCTCAGGAAGAACACAGAAGGATAAGGTTCCAAGCACAGCTGGAGAGGAAGATTGAGATCCAAAGACTTCTGACTCTTAACTGCTTTTTCCTCCCATACTTCTATTTTGCCCATATCAATATGAAACTTAAAAGGCTCACAAAGAGTGATTCAAGGACACAGCTGTGATAGAATAAATTTACTAATACAAAAGCCTTTAGTAATAAATAAAATCAGCCACTGCAAATTCTAGGATTTAAATGATATTTGCAGCAGCAGCAGCCTCCAGATTCAAACAGTACATCAGTTTTCCCACACTTAGATTGTAATGAATCAGAGGCACTTGTTTCTCAAAAGAAGAAGTAGCTGGCAGTGGTACATTGCTTCTGATTTCAGGCCACCAGCTTTGGATTTTGTTAACTGTAGTTGCTGACCAGGAAGAAATGGAAGGGTAGCAAATGATGAGCCTTCTTCCCTGTTTGTAATTATGTAGGACTCTAGTGTATAAGATCTTTGTCCCTGACCTCAGGTGGTGTTAATTCAGCTTTTGCAATCCCTTGTGTGGAGACTAAAGCACAAGTAAGCAACTTGATTATAGCTTTGATTATAGATTTGAAGTTGAAATATGGAAGGGAAATAACAACTTCTGCAAATGTGTAATAATAGAAAATCAATATATTTTTTACACAGAGAACTACAGCATAATTATGTGTGAAAGCTATGGGTGCTTAAGTTTCTGTCATTATTCTTTTCATATGCAGGTGGCATGACATTGCTAATATGACCCACAACAAATCTTTTTTTGCATTAGAATTAGCCAATAAAGAAGAGACAATCCAGTTCCAAACTGTGAGTTTTTATTTTGGTACATTTTAAACAATTGTGATATGAGGAAGAAATCAGATTATCTATAAATGAGAGTATATATAGATATGTCTGTGTATGTATGTGGGAGAAAAAGTTTGTGTATCTGAAGGGTGACAGTCTCTTAATTTTTTATATTATTTTGCTATTAGAGCAAATATTAGCATAAGTTATATTATCTATTACCAACCAACATATCTGGACAGGAACAATTGTCTTCATATATTCTCCCTACCAATATACATATACATATATCTGTCATATGTTCTGCACAATAGCATTCAGGAAATTAAAACTTACAGTTGTCTTATGAGAACTCACTGCCTCTATGTTCTTTAAGAGAATGATTCCAAGCCAGATTTTTATAATGAAATAATTCTGCTTTATTCAGAGATATAGATAGCATCATGTTTTTTCTATCTCTTGGTCTGTTTTTTCTCTTTATTTATAAAGTACTTGCCAGAACACAGATAGCTCTGGTTATGGCAAAACATGATTTGCTATTATTATTTCTCTATGTTTGGCTAATATTGCATTATTGATAATGAAATACTGCTAACTTTTATATTTTTAAACAATTTTATCAGTTTCATTGCACTTTTAAAAATGATTTATCACAATCCTACATTTATATGATAAAAGGTACATGCTTATTTTGAAAAGGAAGAAGAGTCTGCATCTGTTTCCTGTTTTGACAGCCATTTGTTCCTCTCTCTCTGTGTGTGTACCTCTCACAGATATAAAAACTGTTTTGTAATGAATTCTGAGGAAGTGCAATATAAACCTATATTGTGATAATAGTATTCTATCTGTGATATATGACTTGAATTAATTTTGAGCTTGTTGAATTTAATTGTTCGTATGTGGGGATCCTAAAGAAAGCATCTCTAGAGGCAGCAGGCATATGTATCATGTGGGATTCTTCTTGTCTCTGCTGTGCATGACTTTTATGCTGGGCCCACCCAGGAACCTGCTTTGTTTCACATGTATCTTTTCTGTTTGACAGGAAGATATGGAAACAGCAAAATATGTGTGGAGGATGTGTGTGGCCAGACACAAATTTTACAGATTAAATAAATGTAGCCTGTAAGTACCATATCTTTCAGCTTCTTAACTGCATTTGATATTTATAAATAGTTAACTTACGGTATTTTCTTTTTGAAAGCATATTCCTGATGCTGTGACTTAATTATCTTAGACATTTTGCTTACAGCATTCATATAAGCAGCTGTGTATGGTGAAAGAGAATTTCTTGCTGCAGGCTCTGACTAAATGGATTGAACTGTGAGACAATATTACTAGCACATTCTAGAACTATTGTAGAAGAACTAGTGTATGGATTTGCAGTGCTGTATGTGCTTATATATCTTATAGGCATCTCAATGCTTATAACATCTATAAGCATTGAGGTGCCTATAAGATTGTCAGATGGCTTTCCTAGAATCTCAGAATTTAAAAATACAATTGGAAGAAGTGACAAGTGTTGTAAATGCTCCAACACTGGAAGTTTTTAAGAAGAAATTGGACAACCATTTGTCTGAAATGGTATAAGGTTTTGTACCTGAGCAGGGGGTTGTACTAGACGATCTCCAAGGTCCCTTCCAACTCTGTTATTCTGTCATTGGAAATAAATTTCATCAGTTCCAAAGATACAGTACTTAGATTTCTAAATGAACATATTAAATTAATGAAATCAGAAGATAATCACCACAGCAGTATCTGTTTCCAAGTTAGCAGTCTGTGCACCATTTTAGTAGCCACATTCTGAATTGTTATATTTCTAGCAAACTCTTTATAAATTTAAAGAGAATGATGGATCATGGTACTGATCCATTCTTCATCTTCTGTCTTTTTATAAAGAAGAGCCAAGTGTACTGCATTTTAGGTGAGAGCATTCTTACTCTCTGACTTCTTAACCACTTCAGAGACTAACATTGATGGAAAGATACTAGCTTGCTTTCTTTGGGGAAAGTACATACAGTACTGGAAACATAGATCAGGGCTAGGTATAAAATAGATAGTTGAATCAGTGTACAATTTGAATTTTGTTTTTACTTGTTTAACGCATTAGCAGACAGCCTAATTTCAGAAGAAAAATGCCTTTTTCAAGAGCATGGCTTGGCCTCTGTAGGAGATAACATGCTGAAAACTTTGCTGATCAACTGCCTATTTATATAGAATTCCCTTCTAGAAGAAGTAAAAAAAAAGTTAAGTCTTCAGGACAGGTGCTTTGCAATAAACTAAAGGGATCAAAATGTACATGAAAGAACCGATGGAGTTTAAAATATCTCTGGCAGATTATAGTAGAATATCTCTGCAGAAGATTGCAACAGATAAAATAACTTCTGAAGCAGAGGCATTAGAACAACTGAGAATGATGATTAGATTATATAGTAACATAACTTAATGAGCCTTTCCCAGATGTATATTTGTCTGAAAATAACTTAGGATATCAGAGGTGAAAACTCCAGCCTTGCAATTATGAAAAAAAAAATCCAATGATTATTACAGTTATGCTTCTTAATGAACTTGCCAGAGATAAAATTATTCAGGAAATCCACAAGCAGAAGCAAATAAACGGGGAAAGTTTTTTTTAAGATACTAGCCAAACTAGCCAAAGAATTATATTCAAGTTTTTATTAGAATTGTTGATAAAAATGGGAATTTACATTCAAGCTTATAATTTTGAAACCATGTAGAGATCATTTCTACTGTTCAGGATATGAATGAAACTCTGGCATACTTGAAGAGGATTCCCCCTGAGGATTAAAAGGAACAATCTTGGAGATTAAAACAAGCAGATACAGATATAAAAGACAAATGGGGATTCAAACAGATGCAAGAAGAAAAGGGAAAAACAACAAATCAAACTCTTTATATTTAAAGTTAAAGATCTAGAATATTATATGAAACTTGAACTAAGTTGTATTAGGAAAAGAATATATATTTCAGGTATAATTGATATTTTAAAACATATATATTTTATTAGGTAGAGAGGGGTCAAAAATCAGGAAAAGACTTCCCCATTTATATTGGGAAGGGGTGTTCCCTTGATAACTCCATTGATTCATTCTTGATCTAAGACTGAACAGGGAGGCAGGATTGGTTAGGAAGGAAAAAATAGGTTATTAAAAATTTAGGGATCAATCTGGAAGGAAGACTTTTGGATGAGGATAGATATGACTAGGTCTGGAAATTTCAGAGGGAAAAAAGTAGAAGCAAGATTGTCTCTCTTTATATTCCAAATAGTTCAGTGAATTAGGAAGGCTCCTGCCTAAGTCCTATCTGAATGTTATCTTGTACTTCTAGATTTTTTTTAAAATACTGCTTCAGCTGCTTTTATCTAGATAATGATTCCTGCATTTCTCCATCAGGTTAATCTGTTTACTCCTTTTTGGATTAATGTGTTTTTAAAGACATACCTTTTTTTTGGAAGAATGTGTTTAAAGAAACATATAAGCAAAAAATGATTCAATTCACTCCCAAATGTAAGTTTGGGGATCAGAATTGCATTATTTTAAAAAAACCCCAATAGGTTTTTTTGTTTATTGCAGTCAAACTTGTTGTTTTTAAATGATGAATAGTGGATTGATGCATAATAACATCCGGTCTATAGTTTTATGTGATGAAGTTTCCAATAAAACCAATTGTATGACAGGCCAGAGTAGTGAAGAATTGTTTTACAAGGAATAATGGAATGCCATTGTTCATATAAGAGATAGATACCCTGGAAACAGTTTGTAATAAACATTATGGGCATGTTAAAATGTACCAGCAGCACTAAGTACACTTTTGAAATTCATTTTTTAAAAAAATGTAAACAACAAAGAAGTCTGCTTCAAAGAATAGCCAAGAAATGGAAATGGAGTTATGGGGATAGGCACCACAATTGTTAACTATAATAGGCATCACATTCTATAGGCACTATTATAGGCACTATTGGCATCACATTATAGTGCCTATAATAGTGCCTACCAAATGTGATGCCTATTATAACAAATGTGATGCCTATTATAGTATTTTTTATTTTCCTTCTATGACCTAAAACCCTCCATATTGTAAATAATCAAACACCTTTGCAAAACCTCTTGATTTTAGGAAACCATAACTTCATAGTCTTTAACTATCTCTTTCCATTTTTTTGCACTTTCCTATTAGAAATATTTTAAAGTTTTTGCAGAGAGAGGGGACTAATCTATTTTAAGCCATCAAGTATAAAAGAAAGAGAAGGAGGATTAATTGTACCAGCCAAAATTGCCAGAATTTCAGGGTTGATCTTTGACAGCCTGAGTGTTACAAAATGAGACTATAGGGGTGCTTTTCCTCTAGTTGCATGCCTCACTCAGTTTTGTATGTAATCAATATTCAATGTTAATTGTGAAACAAAGAAAATTGTTCATGAAAAATGACACTGAGCTTCAGATCATGAACAGGATTCATAAAACCTTAGTATGTTAAATGTGCTCAGGCTTGCTTCTCAGAATAAATGTGTAAGTAAAGTTCTTTTTAGCCTAATGTTGGAGTTGGGATTTAAGCATGTCACAGTACTTAAAATTATTTTATAGGAGATATTTTTGTCTCTTGGTTTGTTTAATCTACCCAGCTGACTTTTTTTTCTAGCTAATAGTTATACATTATTATCAGGAAAACTATATAAATATGTCTATTAAGTCACCAGTAGTTGTTTGGCTCATGGGAGTTTTTTTAACCTTTCATGTAAATTAAGAATTCACATTTTAAAATAACAGTAATCATTGTTTTCCTTTTAATTCAGACCTACTGGTTAAAATCAGAAAACATGCATTCCCACAGCTATCTAACAGAACCCTTCTGTAAAAACAAGCTTATGTTTGCTGCCAAAGAAGACTTGAGTCTTAACGAAGAAGAGATGTTATCCTTAATAAACCAACTTTAAAACTTATTATGAAGTCACATTTGTTTATAGCCAACATTTTCTTAATGAGCTATTTCATTGCCTATATTTTGTCTGCATGTACCTTGTCTTTAGAGACTCCCCAGATTCTTCGCCTGAGGAAGGCTCTCAGAAATCTTTCCTCATTCTTGCCTTTCCACGCTTTCCAATTCTTTCTCGTCCTTCTCTGCCCAAAGGGTGAGCCAAAACACACAATCTTTCTTTCTTTCTTCTTTCCTCCTGCATACTTTGCATGTCTAGTATTTATAGTGTTCCCATATTTACTTGTGCACCCACAGTGATTTGATTTAAAGAAGCCATCCCTTTGGGCCTTGATTTCCAATAAATATACTGTCTCCCTATCTATCTGTGCCCTACACGTATGAAGAATGTGGGTGTGGGTATGTAAGATTTGTCATTTTGTTTCAGAATAAATATGTTAGGTTGGTGTTTACAAGAATAGGTACACGTTAGAATATTATTGATGAGCCAATGATTTCTGTCACAAGGCCAATTAATACAGAACACAAGATATGCAAAAAGGAATTATTTGGGGGAGCCCTTAAAAACATATTGCTCCTTTTTGTATGTAGGAACAGAGCTGAGTCAGACAAAGTTCAAAACCAACAATTTCAGTTAGAATGCATCCATTCACATATCTTAAGCTATAATCCATTTTAGCCATGGTATGAATAGTGATCTATAAACAAGACCAGTAGGTTTTAGGTGAACAACAAATAGCTCCTATTTTCAATTTTCTTTTCTTTTTAATGGCACTTGTCATGCTTCTCTTTGGACTGGTTAGATGTTTGGGAATGGCACAAAAAGAAACCATAAGCCACAGAAATGAGCCTTGCTAAAGTATAGTTCCTATAAGTTAGACAATAAATAAGCTACATCTTAACTATGATTAGTGCCTTAAAACTATATAATGTTCACAGACCCCATCTATATATTGTACTACTAGTACATAGTGTACTATCACAATGTTAGTAACTTGCATATCTCTGGAGGAAGGGAGAGAAACAAACTAATAATCGATCACTGTGTGAGACCAGGTTGAAGCTGCTGTGCCTAAAGATATGGAGGCATGTAATCAGGATGCACAAAGCCACAAAGCCAGGAATCTGTCTGAAAGATTCCTTAAAGGATGTAGGTAAGAAGGAACTAAGTTGTTAAGGAAACAAAGGAAAAATGTCACCTGGACCAGACAAAAGAAGCTGAGCCTGAGCACATTGAAAACCCTTCCCCAAATCCCACCAACATCTACCAAACTTGTAAATTAACACGGCAAGAGTAGCTGCCAGTCTTGTCAAGGCCTTTGGGGGGATAAAAGAGATCCCGAAGACCTCATGTTCTTTGAGTTGTGTTTGGATCCAGATTTGGTTTTTCAGGCTCCCTGGCTAGTGCTTTCCAACCTAGTTGAGAAGGACGTGAGTAAATGTGGATGGATATGTAAGTGTGGATGATTGTGTGTGTAGAGCAAATATGAGGGTGGCTATTTTCCTGGGCTCTGAGTAAAGGTGAGTGACTGTAAGCTGAACTTGGGAGTGCATATAACAACTGTCGCACCTGCCTTAATAAAAAAACGTTTCACATTTGAACATTGTTCTAGTTCACGGGTGGGCTTCAAAACTTTTAGCAACAGGTTTCTGTCCTGGTGCTGGGTGAGCATGGTCTTGGTGGGCATGGACTAATTGGTCTCCTGCACCATGGCAGGGGGGGGTGTTTTTGCTGTGCCCAGGCTCCGGAGGCTTTTTTCGAGCCTCCGGGAGGGCGAAAACGGCCTCCCCGGGCTCCAGAGGCTCTCTGGAAGCTGGAAATGGGCCTGTTTCTGGCCTTCCTGAACTTCCAGAAGGCCCATTTTTCAACCTCCCTGGCCTCCCAGTGCAGCCTGCACTTACCTGCATCCAAACAGGCTGTGTGGGGACTTGTGGAAGCGGCAGGTGGGCGGGGCCAGTTGGGAGTGGGATTTGGGAGTTCTTCGAACTGTGCAGAATATTAGCTAGAGGGTCTCCCGAACCCCTGTGAACCCCCAACAATCCACCCCTGAGCTACTTTCCTTCCAGGTGACGAGTTTGAGCACTGCTAATTAAAAAGCATGTATCTTCTCCTCCTCGGATTTTTTGTATAGAGAAAAACTCTTTGAAATTAATGGCATAAAAATCTTAAAAGATGATACCTGCTATTTTTGTTCGGAGTTGCTTAAATCACAGGATTTAGAGGAATACTGTTTTATTTTTCAAATGTTATAACTGGCTATATGGATCATTGTATGAAATTCTTATACATCTTACTACTGTATTTTTCTAATAGATTGGTCCATGTGTAGTCTATGTTGATTTGATTTCTCTGGGCTATGATATATCAGTCAATGCAGGCATGGCTTTCTTCAAAAGTGGGCATAATATCTAGCCATGCATGCTGTTTTCTGTCCATGTTTGCCAGTATGTCCTGTTCGCTGTTTGATAAAAGTACATATAGCATTGTGATTTGACAAAATTAAACCTCCCTTCCCCTTCATTTAGTCTATCAGTGAACAAGGAAAAGAGGAAGATTATTCAACCTGGTCTCACCTTCACTATCAGTGAACAAGGAAAAGAGGAAGATTATTTTGAAGTTCACTTAGAAATTCATCAGTTATGATTAATTACATAACTTGTAAGGTTGTAAGGTTGTAGCTGAATTAGCTACAGTTCAGGTAGATGAACTCTGCTGATGGCTAAGCAATATTTTTTATTTATTTTTTTATACCACCTATTTATCCAATTAGGTGACTCTGGCTATAAATAATACAATACTGTTTCATATATCATTTTTCATCATCTGTTGTATTTCTGAAAATTTAAATGTTCTTCCCCCAGTAGTCTAATCCAAATGAATGAACTATTGCTGTGTTGTCTGATGAGTATTCATAGTCCTTTTGACTGCTACTGAAGGAGATGCGTATACTAACATACATGATTTTGATCTGATGCAATATGCTTCCAGCTGTGGATGATTAAATCGACATACAGTATGTAATGTGATGGCAGGTGGCTCTTTGGGACAAAAATCATTTTATGAATTTGAATTGTTGAAAATTACTCCCCTAAAGACACTTATTCCACTAAGCATACTGAAATCTATTAATATGCATGAATAGGACTGAATTGATGTCACAACAAAATACGTGTTATGTTGTTATGCTTTGTAGACAAGCTCAGACAGTGACAGTGAATCCAGTTAGAAGGCGATCAACCTCCAGGTTGTCTCTGGTAAGCACTCCTTTCGTGAACTCTTCCTTATTCCTTGAATTTAACCTATTGATAACCATACTTGTTATCAGTTACTTCAATGAAGTACATTGAGAGATTATAATAAAATCTGGCAATAGATTAGATGAATGCTAAATGTTGTATCAATATCCTCTATTATAAAAACTAAGCATATCACACGATATTTTAGTATTGCACACTTTAGCTTAAGTATATGCATATTCCTCTGCCTGTGCACTGAAATGTAATATACCCAAACACTTTTCAATTATTCTCACTACTTAAAAAGATTTTGCTCAAAATTACATACAGTACTAAGTTAAAGGAAAAGTAACAAGCTGTTGTTTCAAGATTTCATATTCACCTGGATAATTTAGATTTAACCAGAGGACTAAACATTTTGAGAGACTTAAGTAGGTAATCCATTCTGTTGACAATATAATATTGCTGCAATGGGATAGGAAAATTATATATAAAAATTACTATATTTCACAATCTTTTTAATATATTTTCAAGTATCCCTTACATTAGTGAAGCTAAGAATTTAGCAAGTATCTAAATCTATAAATTTAAATCTATAAATGCTGAAGAAAAACTAAATAATACATTCTCTTCTTTTTGAAAAATCCTCTTCAATATAACTTAATATCTTTTACAACAATGCATGTGTTCCTATAAGCTGCTTTTTCTGGGAAGCAAATCACATCAACTTCCTAAAATCACACATAACTCTGATTCATTATCCAGCCAATCTTGAATTCGTCTTTCTTGGCAATGCAAGCTTAAGGACACTGCTAACGTACTGATTTTGTTGACTAATCCAGGTTTTTCATAATAGAACAAATCCATAATAATAATCTGAATTAGTTAATACATATTTATTATTTATTTATAAAAAGTATTGGCCGCCAATCTTGTATCCAATGGCTCTGGGTGAAATCAATTGGAATGAAAGGTGCTGCAATATATTTTATATAAAATTCATATTTATGTATTTGGTTGTATAGATATCCTGATTCAATTTTCTTGTACAGGCTAGCTCCTTCCTCTCTGTAAAACTTCCTTGTACTTTTTAGTTATAATTATCAGAATTGATATTCTTGTGCTCAGACTTAAAGTGGATGTGGATGTTAGAACTGGAGTAAAATTTCTTTCTAATGGTTACCTATATTTGCTTACTTCAAGCAGCCCAAACCACAATCTTATATGATGCCTCCAGCACCTCAGTTACACTACAATGGACACTACCCAGAACCATATGCATCTTCGCAAGGTAAATTTTCAGCATTTTTAGGAAACTGGATTACTTCACAAAAGAACAATTGGAAAATGTGAAAAACATTGGAGAATATTATTGAGGAACCATTAATAGTTAATGATAGACAGTTCTTGGTATGTAGGTAGTCCTCAACTTATGACCACAGCCGAGCCCAAAATTTATGTTGCTGTGAAACGTTTGTTAAGGGAGTTTTGCCCCCATTTTACGACTTTTCTTGCCACATTTGTTAAGAGAATCATTGCAGTTGTTAAATTAATGATGTTGTTGTTAAGTGAATCTGGCCTCCCCATTGATTTTGCTTGTCAGAAGATCATAAATGCTGATCACATGACCCCTGGACACTGCAATTGTCATAAATATGAATCAGTTGCCAAGCATCCAAATTTTGATCACGTGACTGAGGGGATGCTACAATTGTTGTAACTGTGAAAAACCATCCTAAGTCACTTTTTCCAGTGCCATTTGAATGGTCACTAAGTGAACTATTGGAAGTTAAGGACTACCTATAATCAGTGGTTGGATTCCTATAAAGACATAAAGCAGTACATAAATTCAGAAACTGTGGTTTATTCAATAAACTGGTTAAACAAAACATGGCTTAGAGCATGCAAACTGCTTAGTACCTGAATAAGGAACTGATTATATGGCTCTAATGTAAGAAGATAAGATGTTGCCTTGTCCCAGATCAAACTGTTTGTTTCATTAGATTTGTTGTTGACATTGGCAGCACCTTTCAAGTTCTCTAATTTAAAAAAAAACCCATCGTGTAATAGCTTGTTGTAGATATTATAGGAAGAGAGCCATGTTTTCTATCATGGCAAAAAAATCTGGGGGAGTCTGCCAGTGCCTTTTGTGACTGCAGCCCATGAAAGCCTATGTTTTTTAAATAAAATGTGTTAGTTAGAAATGTTGCTACCAGACTCCTCCTGGTCATGTGCTATCTGCATCTTTAAACTGAATGCTCTGGAGTTTGAACCTGAGTTATTTTTACAAAATATATATTCTACCACTGAGCATCTGCCTTGAGTTTCCAGCTCAATCCAGAAAATACAAGAGCATTTTTATAAGAGCAAAATAGAACCAGCGAACTTTATAATTAATAGTCATATTATTCATAGTTTAGAGAGACAGTAAGAACTAATTACTAAAAAGTTGTTCAGCTGGTATACAGGGAGGAGAGAGGGAGGGAGGGAGGGAGGGGGAGAGAGAGAGAGAACCATTTTTTTTTCTTAGGAGGGAAAGGCTGAAGAGAGAGAGCAGACAATATTTTAGGTGAATCTGCAGTAGTGATTTTATTTCAATATCTGTATATTTCATTAAATAGAAATTGCTTTTGCCAGAGGTCTGGAATTAGATATCTTCTACTTTAAGTATTTTAATACTGACAAGGAAGTTGTCATTTATTTATCCATAAAGGCATGGCTTTATTTTTAATTTTAAAAATACATTGGTGAAGTGAAGGAATGATATTATGATAGCAACTGTTGTTGTTGTTTTTTGTCTCTTTCTATCGTTGTGTGGGTATAAATAGATGCCAACATTTATATTCCAGATAATCTCTATGGGACGAACCAGAATGGCTATTACTGCCATTCTCAGACTAGCTTAGACAGAGCGCCGCACGACTACAATGGCAGAATCCGCAATGGCAGTGTCTACAGTGCTCACAGCACAAATTCCTTGAATAACCTGCAGCACTACATGCAGCCATCGCCCATGTCCTCCAACCCGAGCATTACTGGCAGTGATGTCCTCCATTCAGATTATGTCCCATCGCATCGACATAGTGCCCTAATACCACCTTCTTATCGGCCTACCCCAGATTATGAGACTGTGATGAAGCAACTAAACCGAGGAATGATGAATTCAGACAAGCAGAGTCATTCCATGAGAAACCTTAATATAGGCAATTCATATGCTTATAGTAGGCCTGATGCCTTGGTATATAGTCAGCCTGAAATCCGAGAACATGCTAACTTTGCTTTCCCCCATTCTGGTCATTACCCATTTAATCTGAATTACAGCTTCCACAGCCAGTCCTCCTATCCATATCCCGCTGAAAGGCGCTTGGTAGTTGGAGCCGTGAGTGTTCCTGAGCTAACAAATGTTCAATTGCAAGCCCAAGAATATCCAGCACCAAATATCATGAAGACTCAAGTATACCGCCCTCCGCCTCCTTATCCTTATCCACGACCTGCTAACAGCACACCAGATCTATCTAGGCACTTCTACAGCAGCAATAGCAATCCTGATCTCATCACCCGACGGGTCCATCACTCCGTCCAGACGTTCCAGGAGGACAGCCTACCAGTTGCCCATTCCCTTCAGGAAGTGAGCGAGCCTTTGACATCAGCCCGGCATGCTCAGTTACAGAAGAGAAACAGCATTGAAATTGCTGGCCTTGCGCACAGTTTTGAGGCCATGAGGATTAAAGAAAGAACCATGTCAGCCTCAACTGCAGATGTGGCTCAGCCAAAGGTGATCCCTTCTGGGTCACAGACTTCTGTATTCCTAGAAAGGGCAAAGCAAGAAGAAATTGAGGAGCAAGAAGACCATGTGAATTATGGGCATAAGAAATCTCTTTCCGATGCAACTATGCTCATTCATAGCAGCGAGGAAGAGGAAGAATGTGAAGACGAAAGCAAGGTTAATCCAGCTCTGCCATTCATCAATGGAAAACCCCAGCTTCCTTCCCTAATGGCATGTTATCCAACTGAATCTTTATTGAATTACCCTTACAGTTCCATTGCTTCATCTCCTGGTCCTTTACATATACATGAACCTAAATTGCACATTACTGAGACTGACAGGAGGGTAAAAGATGTGAGCCCCTCACATATCATGGGTGACTCTCAGGTGCTAAGGAGAGGAGAAGGACTGTTAACTCCATCTGTGTCAGAGTCTGACTTAACTATTTCTGCCCGGTATAGAGTGCGGAAGGATTCCATAAAGAAGAGACCAGTGTCTGAGTTACTGTCAGGGAAGAGGAATATTGTAGAAGGGCTGCCTCCTTTAGGGGTGAGTTTTTTCAAGATTTTCTTTTCCTCTTTTTATGTCATATTTGAAAACTTCCCCATGTGAGTCAAACAGGAAACCAGTGGCATCATAAGTATATGTCTCTTTTGGGTTTGTCTGTTGACAACATGGAAATGAACATGGGACTGAAGATATGAAAAGAATATGGTTTATTTTATGGTCCCTTTCATGGTCTGAAGAAAACTAGTATACAGTGTATACCAGTGTGTATACCAGTGGTGGGATTTATATTTTTTTTCTACTGGTTCTGTGGGCATGTCTTGGTGGGCGTGGCAGGGGAAGGATACTGTAAAATCTCCAATCAGAGGTGGTATTTGCCAGTTCTCAGGACTACTCAAAATTTCCACTACCGGTTCTCCAGAACTGGTAAGAACCTGCTGAATACCACCTCTGGTACACATGTTAAATTTACGGAGATCTCGTGTTAATACTCACATAGAAGCAGATTCATATGTATTTTTTTAATGGTCCTACATCCTAGATATAGCTATTACGATTCCCTCATTACTTCATGAGAAGATTGTTATGTAAGTTTATGGCATGTTAGGGCATGTCATATCATATCCTACTGAAATGTATCAAACATTCCATAGATAGATAGATATTAGATAGATAGATAGATAGATAGATAGATAGATAGATAGATAGATAGATAGATAGATAGATAGATGATAGATACACCTCTATATACATATATGCATACATGAGGCATGGTGGCTCAGCAGTAAAAAATGCTGAGCTGGTCAGCTGGAGACCCAAGTGCCCACAATGGAATGAACTCCCGTTCTTGCTCCAGCTCTTATCCATTTACCAGTTCAAAAACATGCAAATGTGAGTAGATAAATAGCTACCACTTTGGTGGGAAGGTATAACAATGTTCCATGTGCATTGGTCACATGACCACAGATAATGTCTTCAGGCAATGCTGGCTCCCTTAGCCAAGAAGTGGAGATGAGCACCGCCCTCTAGAGTCAAATATGACTGGAAAAAGGAAATCTTTACTTTTATATAGCGTATGTATATCATATATAGCTATGTTATGATTCATTATTTCATGAAGAGAAATTATACGTCTACACACATGCAGAGCCCTAGAGTACTAGGCTTGAATGGGGAAGTGTTCATATTCTTGTACAACTTCAAAGTTGGACCACTGCACTTTAAGCCTCACCTAACATACAGAGTTATTTCCTTATTTATATAGAAAAGGGCTTATATCTGCTTCTCCTTGAATTCCATGGGAAAAAAGCAAGATTTTAACCATTCTTACTGAATAAATTGATCTCCCTACCCTATCCTAATTCTCAATTGTTCATGAAAGTCACTTTCTTGGGCAAGTCTGTTTATTTGTGAAATTTCAGAAACTTAAGAATGAAATAAAGAGAGGTAACATGGAAAGAATGTTGCCTGGCTATCATTATCTGTAGAATTGTATTGGCCAGAGGACCTGATGGTGTGCCCTTCCTTAGTGTGTGAAAAAAAAAAGGTGAAATACTTCTCTGGTTCTGTCCCAATTTTATTGCTCTCCAGCAATCCAGTTTGTCTCTGGTTTCTATCACAATATATTTTGAAAAATTGTCTTCTTCCATCAGGTCATGAAAAAGAACAGAGCTGAAGCTAAAAAAATAGGACCTTTGAAGTTAGCGGCTCTGAATGGACTAACATTGTCTCGTCTTCCTCTGCCAAGTGAGGGAAAGGAAGAATCTCCCAGAGCAACAAATGATGAACGGGTTGGTCTGAAGTTTGCTTAGAATTGTGGCTGTGTATTGAAAATTCATCTCCAATGTTTAGTTATTCAAACTTGCCTATCCAAATTCATTTTGGACACAAGATAGGATTGGTCATCAGCTTGTCAATCATCAGTGTCTTTTAACTGCTTAGACCAAATATATATTTTGAAGCTGGATTTATTTAAGTTTGGTTAGTTATCTATGTACTACTAAAGCTTTCTTGCAAAACAGTGCGTCAAAGGGCAACAATTTTTGAACTAATATGCCTCAAATGGGCTAACATAAAATGTATTCAAAATCCAGTACTCATGGCTCTCAAAAGAATAAAATTTAGAAAAGTTGTGGTTGGTTTACTGTTGCTGCTGCTGTACTGCCATTCTGATCATGTGAGCTTTAATTTTCAATGTTTTGTGACAATTTCAGCCAGTTTCATGCCCTCCCCCACTCAGCAGCAAAGGGGAAATTTGCAATAATTTATGCCAGATTCCTACTGGGAAACTCAGTGGGGAAGCTGTCAGGAAGTTGGACATTGGTCCTACGCCCACTATTTTTTCCCCGCCCTTTGTCATTCTATTTCTCTGTTTACATAAAGAAATATCTCTGAAAAGATGACTGAGGCACAGATTTTATAGTTTTTTTCATTAGAAATGGTTTAAAAATATTTAGTTAAAATGACATTTGTTTCCTAGAACAGGGGTGCTCAATCCCCGGGCTGTAGCTTACTACCGGGCCTTTCAGCTTTCGAAAGTGATCCGTGGAAGTGGTGGGCAACCGTGTGCATGTGCATCCCATTTGTGTTGAGCAGCAGGTGACTGTGTGTGCACGCACTCCCATTTGTTTGAGCAGTGGGCGTGTGTATCGGCTGCTCATGCAAATGGAGTTGCACACACACACATTTGCCCGCTGCACGCACAGGACCATCTTCTTCTCCCTTCCCCCTCCAGTTTGCAAAGCAGAAAGTTGGGCAACTCTGTCCTAGACAGCCTTCATACAGCAAACGGTTGTTAAAAGAAATAGTAGATGGCAACCACTGTATTATTATTATACTTTTTTGATATTGGCTCTTTGTTCTGTGTGCCTAAGGGTAGAGTCAGTGGCCCTAAATAAATTTCAGGGTCTGTTTCATGAAGAAATTGAGCTTTCCAAATTATCCTTGGCTTCATCTCATTTCAGGTATTGGCTGTTTGAAATTCACTGCTAGGTTTTATTTGTACATGCATCTAAATTATTTAATTTGTAATTGGTATATTTGCCATTATTTGTAACAATGAGAAGGAACATATACAACTACTTTAAATATGTTACAAACCATTGAGAAATTTGGCTTAAGGGGAAAGGCAAGAATGTTTTAGACAAACTCAAGATAATGTAAAATGGGAAGTTATATATTAATTGTTTTTTAAATAACTTACATTTTTCACTACAATGTATTTGTAGAAGGAAAAATCTCTAGTATGATTCCATCTGTGTTTTTGTATTTTTAGTTTAAGGGCTTGGAACAAAGGTTAGACCAAGGGATGGTGTTTACAGAATATGAACGGATTCAGAAGAAAAGGCTTGTAGAAGGTGACTGTTCAATAGCCTGTCTCCCAGAAAATGCAGAAAGGAACCGATTCCAGGATGTGCTTCCTTATGATGACACTAGAGTTGAGCTAGTCCCTACTAAGGAAAATAATACAGGCTATATCAACGCATCACACATTAAGGTAAGGTTAGAAATAAAATGTGTATTCATAAACAGTTCTTGCACTTAAATTTCAAAAACGTCTTAAAATATCATTCTCCCCAAAGTCTGAGATCATACTCAAAAAATACATAAGTTAATAGAATTGCTTGATAATGATAAAAAAAATTACAGTCCAAGAAAGCAAGAAAGCACAGATTGGGGACTTGTGATTGGTGCTATATAAGATTAAGAATGTAACCATAACATGCTTTTTTAGCCTTATCTTCAGTCTGAAATCCACCCAAAAAAGGCATTTCCTGTCCAAGTCCCTCACCTCACCCCACCCCCAAAGTAATGGCCCTAGAAAGCAAAGTTCTGGAGAACTGGTAGCGGAAATTTTGAGTAGTTTGGAGAACCAGCAAATACCACCTCCAACTGGCGCCGCCCCCATCTATTCTCTGCCTCCCGAGTCCCAGCTGATTGGCTGGGTCTTCTTTTATTGCTCTGCACAGGAGATCGGAGCTGGAAATCAGGCTAGTGGGATGGGGAGGGAATGGGGATGTTGCAGTAACCTTCCCCCAGGAGTGGGGAGGGAATGGAGATTTTGCAGTATCCTTCCCCTGCCATGCCCACGCCCACCAAGCCACGCCACGCCATGCCCACAGAACCGGTAGTAAAAATTTTGGAATCCCACCACTGGAGGGAACCATGTTTAAAAGAAAGAATAAAAATTTATTTTGTTCCATTATTAGCAATTAAGCTTTTCAAAATTCTTATTTCTGGGATTAAATACAGAAATTAAAGAAGATGGGCATGTTTTCCCCCCTTTGCATTATGGACCAGTATCCTTTCATAATCTTGGCATCCATATCTTGTTTTTTATTCTACAGGTCTGTGTCGGCGGCATGGAGTGGGATTATATTGCAACCCAAGGTCCTTTGCAGAATACGTGCCAAGATTTCTGGCAGATGGTATGGGAGCAAGGGGTTGCCATTATAACCATGGTGACAGCAGAAGAGGTAAATATATCTTCCTGAAAAAATATAATTTTGAAATGAGTGTATGGGTTAGCCTTTGGTTTAAGCTGATTTTTGTCTTGTCTAGATTCCAGAAAACGATGTAGAGAACTAGTATGGAAAATCATTCAAAACCAACACATACTTTGCCCAGTTTGGTGCTTTTTAAATGTTTAAGGACTGTAACTACTAGAATTGTCTGCATGCCTTTTTTTACCTGAAAAATATGGGAAGTTGCATTCCAATATATCTGTAGGATATCAAGTTGGAATGCAACTGATTTAGGAATCAACAGTAGACAGTTGGATGTTTCCTGATTCTTGTATCTCATTGGCCCATGCAACTCTCTCAGCCCAATTTGGATTACAAGGTATTTGAAAAGATACCTTGAAGATGAAGAGGTGAAGAATTAGTAAACTCCTTCCCAAAAAGTAATAATTAATAATATATTAAAAATAAGTCTTGTGGAATATTCTGCAGCTACCTTTTTATTCTTTTGCTGATTAGACATTATATTTGCAGGAAGGTGGCCGAGAGAAAAGTTTCCGATACTGGCCAAGACTTGGTTCAAGGCACAACACAGTGACCTATGGGAGATTCAAGATCACCACTCGCTTCCGGACAGATTCTGGTTGCTATGCCACCACAGGTTTGAAGATCAAACACCTCCTCACAGGACAAGAGAGAACAGTTTGGCATCTTCAGTATACTGACTGGCCAGAGCATGGTTGCCCAGAAGACACAAAAGGGTTTCTGTGTATGTGCTTGCATTTCCTTTCCTTTCCTTTCCTTTCCTTTCCTTTCCTTTCCTTTCCTTTCCTTTCCTTTCCTTTCCTTTCCTTTCCCTTCCCTTCCTTCCTTTCTCTTTCCTCTCCCCTCCCCTCTCCTTCCCCCTTCCCCCTCCCCTCCCCCTCCTCCTCCTCTCCTTTCCTTTCCTTTTTACTTACTGTTCATTTTTTTTTACTGTTTATTTCTTATTTCTATTATGTAAAAGCATATGATGTAGGAAACCAGCTGAAACAAAATAAGTCTGGGCCTGGTTATTACCTGCATGGAAACTCTCAGTTTAACTTTTTAAAAGGCCTGCCTGTAAGGCTGGGGACATGGGGGATATCTAAAGAAAGTAGCTAGGTTTTGCCTTACAGCTATGGCTCCCCAGGCCATGTATGAAGTCTAAATGCACACCTTCCACTAGGTGAATGGTGATCTGAGTGCTGTTGTGTGCAATTTTAAGGTTAGCCTATCCCAACATTACCAAATGTTGGCCAAATCAGCCCTGAAATACATTGTAAAATACTGAAATCTTTTAAGGTTTAATGTTCTTACAAGATTTCAACCTCTGTGTGTGTGTGTGTGCGTGCGTGTGGTGGGGGGGAGGAGAGAATGCAATTTATGTGATACGTGGACATCATCAATAGTTGTTTAGGTTCTGAACTAAAATGGAGTTTATTGCAATATGAAAGAATCATTATGCATTTTTGTATGTTAATCTCTCTTCCTCCCACATTGCCATAAGAATAACTGAGCACTTTTGTTTTCATTTCTGCTGTTTTGCTCTGTTAGGAACTTTAGTAATGTACTCATTTTTAAAAAAATCATGTCATTAGATTTTAATCACAATTGTCACCTAAGAGAACATTAGAAATCGTTGTTAAGGAGACCACAAGTAAATTCATCTCATTTCAGAAGCGAAAGTTGTGGAGAGCAAGCAAAGCTGAAATTTGCTGAAATATATTAATATTACATTGAATAAAGTTAATTATAAATTATTTGAATTCCTAAGTAGAAGGCAAGATATTTAAACAGACTGTATGTTTATTTGTATGTAACATTGTGCTGAATACAGATAGTCCTTGTCTTATGACTGGTCACTTAGCAACCATTCAAAGTTCCAGCAGACATATGCAGATGGTACTTGCAACCTGGAAGTTCTGATATCCTCCCCTCATGATCACATGATCACATTTTGTGGTGTTCAGCAGTCAGTTCGCATTTACTTCTATTTGCAGTATCTGCAATCAGGTGACTGTGATTTATTACTATTTTGCTAGAAACCTGCATTAGATTCTGGTTTCTGGCAAAAAAAAAAAAAAAAACCATTGCAGAAAATGGAATCTCTTAATGATTGTGGTGTTTGCTTAATGACTGTGGATTTGCTTAATGGCCACCACAAAGAATGTCATCAAAAAGGGCCTGTCACGTGATGACCCATTGAACGACCAGCCTGACCTACAACAGATCATTCAAAGGGCTCAATCACAGTCATAACGTGAACTTTACCTGTAGATATATATTCCAGGTGAGTGTTAGCATGCGGCACTGCTAAATTCTCCCTTGAATCAAAGTCAGCTGTAAATGATTTGATGGATACATTTTTGCAGTTTTATTGGTTGCAATAGAGAAGTGGTTTGAAGACCTACAGCCCTGATATTTTTTAAAGATCTTATCCAGATACTAAGCTCAGTGTTATTTAATTTCTGACTCAAAAGTCGAATAGTTCAATACATAGTTGGAATTAGGATATACATTTTTCTTACTACAAAGACCAAAAAAATATATCAGTGATATCTAATTTAAGTATTTTTCCCTTTCTTCTTTTCTTCTGGATCCGATAGCATACTTGGAAGAGATACAGTCAGTACGGCGTCATACCAACAGTACCGCAGACCCTGCAATTCCCAATCCCCCTCTACTGGTGCACTGCAGTGCTGGTGTAGGAAGAACTGGAGTGGTCATCCTATCAGAGATCATGATTGCCTGTTTGGAGCACAATGAGGTAATTGCTTAATTTTTAAACTAGGAATTATGGGAGTAAATGGGAATATCCTTGAGGGGATACCTATTGAGAAAGCCCACTAAAGAGTATTTCATGTTCAGTAATGATCCTCAGAATGCACCAACCTTCTTTCATGATTGAAGTAACTACTGGACAAACAGTGATGTGCTTGTCTCAATGTTAGATTGGAAAGTACAAAGTTAGGGATCCAAAACCTACTCAAACCAAAATCCACAAAAACTAGCACAGGCCTGTCAAACTGTGGCCCACAAGCTGGATATGGCCCACACAGACCATGCCCATCCCACCTCCACAAAGGCAAAAATCATCCTGATACATCACTATCAGGCCTGCAATGTAATTGACACCCCTGAACTAGCATGTTTTTTCCAAGAAGATATTCCTAAATAACCTTGTCAGAGCAGCACCTCAAAAGAATATCATGTCATTTCCTTCCTCTTCTGTTTCTTTACATTCTCTGATATTTAAAGACTTGTTATTGGGTGGGATTCTACCAGTTCGCACCTATTCAGTAGAACCAGTTGTTAACATTCTAAGCAGTTCGGAGAACCGGTTGTCAGAAGAAATTACTGGCCTAATCCTGTAATGAAGGCAGGAAGGAAACATTCTGGTGTTGCTTACAGAAACTGCCTTTCCGTTAACCCTTATTACATTCTTGGCAGGACTAGACTTTCTGTCTCAGGAACTTCTCTGAAGTTTTTTTCCCCTCCTTTGCTGGTACTTTGCTTGTGTGAAGTGACCATTCAAAGTTACAATGGCACTGAAAAAAGTGACTTATGACCATTTTTCACACTTACGACTGTTGAAGCATCCCCATAGTCATGAGAGGCCAGGCGAGGAGATGCGTGCCTTGATGTGAGTGATATTGAGTTGGCCACACCCAGCCAGTAACATGACCACCAAGCCATGTCCACCTAGTCACATGCCCACCAAGCCATGCCCACCATCTAAGCCATGCTCACAGAACCAGTTGTTAAAAATTTTGAATCCCACCCCTGCTTGTTATACAAGTATGTATAACATATTATATACATATAATACTTGTAGTTGTTAGCTCTTCAGGGTAGTCCAGACAAAAAAAACAAAACCATGAATGCTAACATGAGCCAGCAGTGTGCAGCAGCTGCCAAAAAAGCCAACACAGTTCTCAGCTGCATAAACAGAGGGATAGAATCAAGGTCACGTGAAGTGTTAATACCACTTTATAATTCCTTGGTAAGGCCACACTTGGAACATTGCATTCAATTTTGGTTGCCACAATGTAAAAAAGATGTCGAGACTCTAGAAAGAGTGCAGAGAAGAGCGACAAAGATGATTAGGGGACCGGAGGCTAAAACATATGAAGAACGGTGCAGGAACTGGGTATGTCTAGTCTAATGAAAAGAAGGACTAGGGGAGACATAATAGCAGTATTCCAATATCTCAGGGGCTGCCACAAAGAAGAGGGAGTCAAGCTATTCTCCAAAGCACCTGAGGGCAGGACAAGAAGCAATGGGTGGAAACTAATCAAGGAGAGAAGCAATTTAGAACTAAGGAGAAATTTCCTGACAGTTGGAACAATTAATCAGTGGGACAATTTGCCTCCAGAAGTTGTGAATGCTCCTACACTGGAAGTTTTAAAAAAGATGTGGGATAACCATTTGTCTGAAGTGGTGTGCAGGGTTTCCTGCCTAAGCCGGGGGTTGGACTAGAAGACCTCCAAGGTCCTTTCCAACTCTGTTATTCTATTCTATTCTATTCTAACATTGCCTTTGTTATATTGTCACAGAAGCAGAATCCTGCAAGTTTGAAAGCACTTTCCCACTCCATTCCCTTTACTTTTCGAGAACTAGGAAGGGACTCTTCTGCGATGTTTCCTCCATCCTCATTCCTTCTGTAGGCTGATATGTCTTTTGTCTGATCATTGTGAAACCAAATCTCCACCTCCTGTTCTTCCCAGATTATTACATCAGTTGTGGCTTATTATCACCACTTAAATAATTTCCCAACTTGTGTGTTTGTTTTTTTTAGGCACTGGATATCCCAAGAATGCTAGAAATGCTGAGGCAGCAAAGGATGATGATGGTGCAAACCCTAAGCCAATACACATTTATCTACGGAGTTCTCATCCAGTTTCTTAAGAGTTCAAGGCTTATATAAGTTTTCTGCATTCAAGCTTCAAAAGTCTCCTTCTTTGCAAGAGTTTACAAAAGCAGACGTTTGTCTTCTAGGATTACGTGAAGTTTAAAAATTCTTTATGCAACTAGACATTGCTTTAGCAGAGTTCATGTTGAAGCCGAAAGGAATGTGTGTGTGTGGGAGGGGGGCAGTGGTTTGAAATGGGAATGATTCATTGAGTTCTTCTGATGAAACTCTGTTCACGGTAGGCATACAACTGCTGATCCTAGGAAGACATTACTGCGTCGTACTGAAAATCATGGTGGTTATGTCATTATGAATGGAAAGCTAAACTGATGTATACTTGTAGATAGACTGTGGTGAAAGAAGTGTGCCCTGCCTATACAGTTGTGATAAATGGCATCATTGTGCTTGAGTTTTTTATTTCAATCTCTGTGTGTGAATGTTTGTATGTGTGTGTGTTTTGATTTTTATATTGCAACCAGCATCACCAACAAGCCATTAAAGGAAGCACAACAGCGTTGTGCTGTATTATTATTTTTTTTGCCAGAAGTGGGGCATTACTCTAGAAACTGCAGGCTACAGACAGCATGCAATAAAAGAACATTAGTATTTGGCTTAAGATTTGTAACAGGAAAAGAGTTAAATGGAAGATGGTATCAGCTGGTAACATTTGTGGTACATTAAACAAATAGTTGGCAAATCTTTGAGGGGAAGAGAAAGAAAATAAGATGGTAAAAGTGAGGACAAAATTTATAGCTGCTGCTGTTATATTATCCTCCAGGAGGAAATGATTGTTGGGTCACATTCTAGGTCAAAAAGGACAGTAAAAGAGAAAGATTATCCTAGGAAATTGTATGTAGTTCCTCAAAACTTCAGAAAGTAATTATTAATGAAGTGTAGCTCCAGAATGATTTCTTTAAGGAACAGCTTGTTACTTCTGGTTGAAATCAAGTTGACTACAGATGAATATTTAAACACTGGTTTAAATATTTTATTTATCTAGAGAAATGGTATGTTTATTTGCTTAGCCTGCAAATTTCATTTTAGAAAAAGGTATTGAATGTGGAGCGAGTACAAAAGAATTTGACTTAATGTGGAATGTGGTTATTGGGCTGCATAATTTAACAAAGTGGCAGGAAAATTACCTTTGTTAAGAATTCCCTATCAAGAAAGTAAAAAAGAAAAGGGATAAATATTTTTTAGAGTCACCAAATTTATTTTTCTTTTCCTCTGGATAATATCTCTAAAGCAGCCTGTCCAATAACATTATGCTAACATTAGAAAGTCTACATACTTCTTTAAGCAGAAGTGACTGAAGGAAAGTGTACGTGTGAAAAGCAAAAGAGTTATGTATTTTCCACTAGGCTGTATAGTTGTGCCAAAGAGAATGGAAGGGAGGGAAATTTGGATGGATGCATGAATGCTTCAGGCAGTTGTACAATACAGTAAGCATAGTATGATACCTTGAAGAACATGGGAGCTATTTCTTCAAAGCAGTACTATTTGTCCTTTTGAGAGTATTATATTTTGTTAAGCCAGAAGTCAAACTGATCTGTGTTTGTGGTGCAGGCTCTAAGAAATGTTTCTTTTAAACTTTAGTCACATCTGTTCTTGCATTATACATTCTCTGGCTGCTATGTCAAAAGGTGTTTCTGTGATGCTTAGATTATTTGATTGATCTTCATGGCAAAAAGCACAAACAGAGTAATCAGATGGGTTGGTACTAATGATACTAATTTCCAGTGTGCAATCTCGATGTTCCTTATTTTTTTACCACTTGGGAGCTGTGTATATGAACCAGTTTTCCATGCAATTTTTACAAGGTGATAATAGCAGTTTTTGAAAATGATCCATTGAAGATGTTGGCTTTTGCCCATCTTCCTTGAACCAGTATTTCATTTTGAAAACACTATCTTCTTCAAAAGAGTTTTTCAGGAAAGTTAGATATCTGGCATGAACTTTCGATGGCGGGATGGGGCTATGCATTAGGGAGGGCTGAAGATACATTTGGAAGCATTGGTGTCTAAATACTGTACAATAATTTGCAGGGCGATGTTCCTAAAGCATTCACTTTAACTTTTGAAATGCAGTATGGTAGTCCAAGTCCATAAAGGTGTGTTCCAAATAGTTTTTGAAAATTCAAATTTTAATTTTTAAGGCTTGGTTAAATTTTATCTTTTGGCTCTCCGATATTCAATGTAAAATTTTCTGTATAATTAACTCTGCTGTTTATTTGGGCCTGTCTTGCACAGCACAAGGTAGAAAGGGAGAAGTGGGAATTTAATATTATGGATGAACCTATTTATGAAGTCAGAGCTCAAGGATTCTGCTCTTGTCCGTTTCTCTGTGTGAGATGTCTTCTAACTTGGTAGGGGTGGGGTGCAAGAAAGAATAAAATGATTTCTCTGTTCTGCGCTTGAATGGCCTTAATTAGCATGCACTACAGAGCAAAAGGAACTGCAAAGTGAAGTCATCCTCTAAATATCTAAATTATATGCATTTTGCTAACTTTCATGTGAACAGTGATAGACTGTTGCAAGCAATGTGATTTATATGGTTGCCTTGCTGTCTGTGATTGTATGTGGTTTGTAGTTCTTAAAGCTAAGTTCAAGATCAGATTTATAAGCTATGACACTTACAAGGAAACATTTTAGATGACCTATTCCAGTGCAGTGAAGGAGAGTGTGAAAAAAATCTCGGTGGCACAATATTGTACTGTCCAGTCTAGGTACAATCTGGAGAACTGTGGGGGATTACTCCTTTCTTTTGTGAAGCCTACTCTTTTCTTTCCTAATCTGAAAAATGTAATTTGTAGATCAAATTACTGCAGATAAACTCTAACATTATGATAAGAGGGGAAATATTTTGAAGAGTGTAAAAGATTGGACAGAGAGAAGAATGCTGTCTGAGTTGAGGATCTTGTTGCTACATACTGTAGGGACCAGTTTCTTTGCCTTTCACTTGCCTTTTTGGGGTATCAGCTTCTTTCCAACTCAATTGTTGCTCTATTTTGAATGTATCCATTGGGCATAATTTTCTTTAAACTGCATTTTATGTTTTGAACAAACTACTAAATGAACTAGTATGTTATTTGGCCAAAATCACTGTTGACATGATGCTGTGTTATGCAAAGAAACAAGTGCCACTGTGATTTTTTTTTCTTCAGAGGTGCTAAATAAAATAGCATTTGCTTTAATATAGATGAAACAAACCACATACTTGTGGCTTGTGTATTATAATGCATGTCTTTTTAAAATTCCACTATATTTTTGTCCTCATTTTTTGAGCACAGATTGAGATGAAATTATGCCTAAATATATATTGAGAGAAGTTATGTGCCATTTTATTATATTAGAATCACCTTTAAACATATGGAGTTTGAAACAATCTAAAATGAACTTCCAGGTTCCAGAATAAAAATGAGCAGTTAGGTTCCCTAAAATATGTTCCTGTTAAATCTTCATAAAAGCTACAAAAATAACCAAACCTGGTCATAATTGTTTTTACAGACAAAATACATAAAATCAACAATGTCAAACTTTCTTAGTGATGCTGTTTTCTTGTATTCACCATGGACCCAAAACATGTCTGACCTCATTTGTTGAATTACTGTGAGATAATTTGCATTCATATCACTACAGTGGTATGGAATTTATTTTGAATTATTTAGTTCTGGGCTTTCTGCCAAGAAACTACTTGGGGAAGATAAATGAGAGCCAGTTTGGTCTAGTGGTTAAGACACAGGTTAGAAACCAAGAGACTGTGAGTTCTAGCTCTGCCTTAGGCATGAAAGTTGGTTGGGTGACTTTGGCCCAGTCATTCTTAGTCCAGTCCACTTCAAAGGGTGGTGGTTGTGGAAAAAATAGGAGGAGGAAGAAGTGTTATGTATGTTCTGTCTTATTTATAAAAATAATAAAGGCAGGTTTTAAAAAATCTAAATGAAGAGTTACTGCACATTCCCATGCCAGTAGAGTCCTTCCAAGGGACTGAATAGCACTGGTTTGGGGAAAAAATTGCAGTACATCATGAACATCATTCATGTCCTACTATACTAGAGACCTGGGTTGAAGTCCAAGAAAACAGCTCCCATGCTGCTCTTCTAATGTATCAAGATGTAGAGCTTGAAGTTAGTTTTGGGTAAAAGTAGTGATATTGCATCATGTTGCATCTTGAAATAGATGCCTCCATCCCACTAGCCTTAAGCAATGAAATCTATGCAAAAGAAAGACAATGGTTTTTACACAATTTCTCCTCTTTTTTTACGTCAGTATGCAAGGATTGAACAATAGCACGTCTCAAAGTTGAAGTATTATTTTTTAATGTCAAGCTAAAGTGTTTTTTACACCTAAGATCTGCTTTGTCTCTATCAAGTGTAAAAATGTATAATTGCTGCAGCTTTAAATCATGTACAATTGAGATGGGTTTTTAAAACAATGTGCAGATTATATTTGATAGAAAGGGTTGTTTTTCTTTGATATGTAATATATGTGAAATGAATTATATTATAGTCTATTTTTGCCATGAAAATAAATATTCGAAGCGCTTCAAACCTGAGTTGTTTCATATCTTTATTGAATACTGATCTTTTGGACATAAATAGAAATAATAATACTGAATACAATATAAAACTCAATCCATTTCATAATCCAAAACAGGATACCTTCAAATATGTTGCATAGAATTATTTACTATAACAATTCCCAATGGTGTATTGCACAACATTTGAGATTTTTTAGGTGCAGGCATTGAGACTACAGAAGTAATATCCTTTAATATTGGCAAAGACTGAAGAAAACTGTTATTTCCAGGAACTTTGTGCTAGTATGGAGCTTAAGATCAGTTCTGTTTGAACACAAGAAATAAAGAGATTGGGCAAAGAAAAGTTGCAAATAGCTTCCTTCGGTTGAGATTAACAATGCTGTAAAGCTTAAAACAGAAATGTTAACTCATTTGTTTTGGAGACTAAAATACATTTTTGTAAAAAAAATAAAATGTTAATATCTTACAAAGGTTATTACTTGGTATTATGTAAAGCCCTTTGCAAGAATGTTGAAGCCTTGCAAGATTTTGACAATTTCTAACTTTTTAAAACATAAATTGGATACTCTGCCAAGTTCATCCACAAGTGTTGCAGGAGCCAAATTGTTGGGATTAATAAAAAGAGATTGGATTCAAATCCCCACTGAACTGTGAAGCTCAATAGGGTGCCCAGTTTTTTGTAGCATCTTTGTCACAAAGTTTTTGTGCAAGAATTATTTTGGAAATAATATATATTGCTTTGAGCTTCCAAGAGGAAAATCTGTGATACAAGCAGTTAAATAAGTATTAGAAAATTATATACAGTGCTTGACACTACATTGGGAAGAAACTGACAGGTTGGAATATATCTTGGAAGAAAATGTGTGACAAACCGTTGAAGGCACTAGGTATGCTTAGACTGTAAAAGAAAGGACAGGGAGAGTGCTGAACATCAGGAAAGTTTTCCAAATGGTAAGAATGATTTAGCAATGGAATAGAATACCTCAGAAGATACTGCTGGATGCTGTGGTAATAGATTTCTGTACCAAGCAGATTAAATTACATCAGGCATGTCCAACCTTTTGGCTTGCCTGGGCTGCATTGAGTGAAGAATTATGTTGAATATAAAATATATATTCAATCCAACATATAAAGAAATTCCTTTATTTTGGGAGGGCTGCATACTAGTTGTTCAGTGCCACATGTGACTAAATGATCTTCAAGATATTCAACCAACCCTTACATTCCCATATGAAAAAAACAAATTATGAGTCATCAAGACTCAATAAAACATGTTGTCCTGAAGACAATCTAGGTAGAATATGAAAAATACCACCAATTGAAATCTCTAAATTGCTGGCCCTGCTTCAGTCAGGATTGGTAGACATTGAGAGTGTCCCTTAATTATTCAAAATCCAACTACCCGCAGTCAACCAAGTGAGAAATGTTGGGACTAAATTCTTTGCCCTGCAATAAAAGCTTGAGGGTTGGAGGGAGTAGATTGTCACCAGAGAATTTGCTTACCTTAAAGAGAAGAATCCCGATTCACAGGTACACTCATTTGTCTTTTATTTTGAGAAATGATAAATAAGCAGAACCGTTTGAATAAGGTGGATAGAGTTTGGAGCATATTTGTGATGAAAGAGCACCTGCTGCTCCCAATTGTTCCTGTTTTAAAGCTTTCTAAAATTGTGGCTAACCCCCCCCCAAAAAAAAATAGACAGAGGGATTTTCAAAATATCATCAGCTGGACAGGATAATGATTTCTAAGCATGTTTTGTTTCATTTAATTTCTTATTAAAAATTTACTCCTCCCTCCCTAGGACTGATATCATGCAGTCCTCCCTTCGAGATAGGAAGTCATAAGCATGTAAGCCTTGTAGGATGAAGGACACAGCTGCAAACCATTTTTGTATTATTCAGGGAAGAGGTTTCTCCTCAGCAAACCAATTTATAACTCAAAACACCCCAACACTTCCATTTTTGAATCAGTTGCAGCTTCCAAACTACTTGTCCCTTTGAGTGGCAAACACCAAATTTAAACCAACACACCTCATATTTAACATAGCATCCTGGTGTTATTTACAGTGCTATATATTTTCAAAGTATCTGCATTTAATGAACAAAGCAACTGGGAAAGTTTTTTTTTAAAGGGAGGGGGATGCCAAACAGCTTGTTAATGACTATTATTTTTGGATTTTTTCAGTTGAGATGATTAATTGTTAATGACTATTTTTGGAGTTCTTCAGTTGAAACAATTATTAGTAGTTCTAAAATGGGTATATGTTCCTACAGCAAATTTAGCACTTTGAAGTTCATTTGAGAAAACAGCTGCTTTCCAAACAAATAGCAGATTTCTAAATACAAGATTTATAGAATTAATTTTTGACAACTCAGCATATTCATATGTCTGAGTCTGACATAAATACCAGCTGTGTTCAATATGGCCACATTATTTATTTATCCTTAATTCAACCTTTCACCCAAAACCAGTTAGCTATGCCCAATACACCCAGCAGATGTAAGAGAAAAGACAAGGCTATTTAAACTCCTTTGCCAAGAGACAAGCTTCAGTTCTTTTCCCCCTAAAGCTTCCATTTAAACTAGGTTTGGGTAAGAAATCTACTAACTTTAGCAAATCATAGTACCATTTTCTGTTTTATCATTTCCAGTTGCTTTGCAATCATGTCCTTTGTCAGTCTGTGGATAAACTACATTAAAAAAATCTATACAGCTTTTAACTGAAAAGAGGGTAAACATTTTCTTGTGCTTTCAGTAGGTGGACACTATTTTCATAATTCACACAACAAAGGATACTAGACCAGTACTGTGTCATTTCTGGATGCTTTCTAGAAAAAAATAGTTGCTTTGACAGCTCTTTGCCACAAGACCCAAGAGAAGCAGGAACAAAATGTAACTCTTTGCAACCCACCTTCAAATAGACCTCTAACCACCCATGCTGTTATTCTACAGACAGGGAAGTATCAAATTGATTAGCCTATTGAAAGCATCACACTATTGTGATAGAAGCCCTGTTCCTTTTATTCATATATCATAGTGTTGCATGCATGTACATAGGTACACTTGTGTGATTCTGCTTTTGTCTGGTTGTGCAATCTCTCTTCCTGAGAGTGGAAATTAAAATCTAACAACTGGAGTTCTCAAGGTCTCCACGCCCCATTTTGTGTAATGGAAATTTTATTATGGAGTCTACTTTGAGAGGGTTACCAATTACACAATGAAACACACTGCTTGCATTTGGACTATTGTCTAAAGCAGGGATGTCAAACTTGAGAGCCACATCAGGGTTGTATTTGACCTCGGGGGGCTGGGGTAGGCGTAGCTAGCTCGATGTTACTCATGTCAGGGGCACCTGTGGTGGCCAAGTGCTAAGGCAGGACTTCCCTGACCCTCCCTCTCATTATAATCTCCTTCCTTTTCTCCTTCTTCCTTTCCATTTCCTTATATTTCCTTCCTTGTACTCTTCCCATCTTTCCTCTTTCGCTTTCTTCTTTCCTGTCCCTTCTTGCATGCTCAAATGCAAAAGGGGAAACATTTCTCCTGTTGTTTATAGTTTGTTTTGCTAGCCCTCTGGCCAGCAAAAATGGAGCCCGGGGGGGGGGGCTGTGCACACCCCCCCCAGCCGTTTTCAGCCATGACGGCCTCCTGCAGCTTTCTGTCAGCGAAAATGGGGCCCAGAAGAAGCCGCATGCAGGCCTCCCGATCTCTGCTTTCACTGGCAGAGGCACCATGGGTTGGTCCTTTGCTGTTTCCAGGGCGGCCTCGTGGCCCAGATCTAAGTGGGACTTGAGTTTGATACCCTTGGTCTAAAGGCTTGAGTAATCAGTATATTAACCATCCCTGATATAGAACTAATATCATTGTGCAAATGTTGTTATCCTTCCAACTGCAAGTGAAAGAAGACAACTAGTTAACACTACGTAATCATTGTGTAATCATCTTTTGTTAGTAAGTCAGAGGTCCTGTCAACTGATCCATGCTTTAAAAGATGAAAGGATGAATCCTTCCTCTGAATACTACATTGCAGAGGATGCTTCTCCATTAAAATCAGACAAAACAATCCTGGTTCACTAAACAGCAAACTGCACCAGATGTCTGCACAGATATAAGTAATGATTCAATCAGGGTGTATATCTATTTAGAAAAGAATTCAGAAGGGTAGGCATATTAATTTACAGACAGTTTTTACTTCTGCAAATTTTATATTCATTTATTATACGTGTATTTTGATAAATATACTGCCTTTAAAATAAACATTATGCCCCAAACTATATGCCTAGTCTTTTCTGCAGTTAATAACATTGCACGTGACAATGTTGTCTATTGTTTCTTGCAATGTTTCAGTGCCCAGTTCAAAAAAGTCTGACTTCTAATATTTCAAGCCCATTTGCAGCAGCATCCAAATAAAAAAAATATATTAAAAGGCTGATTTGCTAGCATTTTATTTAATTTTCAAAGTTCAGATCTCTGCACTGCTGACTAGATGAACTGCCTCGTTTGGTGCTTTGCTGCTAGTTGTTTACTCCTGGGCCCTGACCAAAGAGATGGGTTCCATCATGCTTTCTTTCAGTTCATCAACTTCTCTCAAAGATTCACTTGTTTCAAAGTCAGCATCGCATGTGGTTGAATTGCATGTTGGTGGCAATGGATATGTATTATCTGGAGTTTCAGCAGTTTTCATGGACGGGGGATTCAGCTCAATGTTCAGTAATTCTTTGATATCCTGAGAAATTGCATCCTGGTCTTCCACTCTCTGGAATTTATCATTGTGTACAGTGAGGTCACTTGTTATTAAATCCACTGCATTTAAAAGTTCTTCACTTTTTGACACTTTGCTCTGGGATATACTGGTAAGTTGAAGGTGCTCTGCTGATTCATTCTGTAAATGCCTATATGCATCAGACACTCCTGCAGAATTTTCCTCCCTGTTGCAACCCAAGTCTACTTTTAGAATCTCCAGCAGGTGGCGCATTTTGTTCTAAGATAGGACAAAAAGATTAGACAACAGTAATTAAAAATATGCCATGTAACAAAAATTTAGAAAATTTAAAAATCTATCAAGAAATTAATTGAAGAGTTATTTTCAGAAATCAATTAAGTTAGTCAGGAAGTAGCAGCTAATGTGAAAGAAATGATTAATTTCTTGAAGAGTATAGCTAACATGTTGAACATTCTTAAGAATAGTATGGTTTGTTTATTCATTTATATATGAAAATAAATTCAGAAAGATTGGGGAGGGGAGAGGCTGTATAAAAGACAAAGAAGGAAAAGAGTTCCTGCGGATTTTACTCTGCTAGTTGTTGCCAACTATTGGGGGCAGCGCTCATCTCCATTTCCAGGCCAGAAGCCAGCACTGTCTGAAGATGTTTCTGCGACCATATGGCCAACATGACCTTACAGAGTGCTATTTCCTCCCCATCAAAGGAGTTCCTACTTATCTACTTGCATTTGCATACTTTCAAACTGCTTGGTGAGCAGGAGCTAGGTGAAGACGGACACTCACCCCATCATGCAATGATCAGGGATTGAACCTGGGCCGTCGGCTTTCCACCCGACAAGCCCAGTGTCTTAACCACTGACCCACTGCACCATCCATAAAAGGCAAGAAATAGCTTACTTTAATTTATTAAACTAGTATGCAATCTAACATCCAGCAACTCTGGGTGGCTCCAACTATCAAAGTAAAGGCTCTAAAATAAAACTTATCAAAGAAAGAAAGATAAAAGATAGCAAGGATAACAGACTGGATCAGAATGAAGCAAGGAATCTCCCTCTTCCTCATGGAAAGCCTTAGTGAAGAGTCAGGCCTTCATGGTTTTTCTAAACCACAACAGAGTGGAGGCTATCTAGATCTTTGGGGGGATGGACGGACGGACAGGGACCTTATTCCAGAAATCAGATGTTTTTACAAAGAAGGGACACTTCCAGGGTCCTGATAGGTGCCTTTGGCTTTGTTTATTGAAAGAAGCTGGTGCGTATCAAATAAATAACTCTCTAAAATCAAATCAGCTGGGTAGGTAGTAGATACTATAGGAGACAGGCAGTTTCTCAAGTAAGTAGGCAGAGTGCCATGTAGGGCTTTATAGGCAATGACCAGAATTTTGAACTGCATCTGGAAGCAAACTATCAACCAGTACTACATGGGCATGCCTAAGTATGAACATCACTGCTCATGCCACTGTATTCCCAGCAGTTGAGGTTTCTGTGTTGTTTTGGTAGACTAGTCTAGGTAGAGCATGTTGCAGTAATCAAACTGTGAGCTGAGTGACTGTGTGAAGAACTCTCCATTCTAGGAAAGGACATAACTGGCACACCAGATGGTTGTGCAAAGGCCTTCATGACTACAGCTGCAACATGCTCTTCAAGCAGCAGCTGAAAGTCCAGGAAGCTTCATATACACGTGACATTGATCCAAGAAATCTTATTATTAAATGAGCAACATATTCATAAATTCATCATTTTGCATAAGTGACAAATGAAAGTAAAGAATACTTATCATATATAATCATGATACAAAATGAGGCCGCGCGGGTGGTTATGGGGGCGTCGAGATACTCCCATGTGACGCCCCTCCTGCGCGAGCTGCATTGGTTGCCGCTCGGGTTCGCGGGTTCGCTTTAAAGTATTGGTTTTGGTCTTTAAAGCGCTCCATGGCATCGGACCAGGATACTTACAAGATCGCATTCTGCCAGTAGTCTCCCACCGACCGGTGCGCTCCCACAGAGAGGGTCTCCTCTGGGTCCCGACGCCTTCTATGTGCCGCCTGGTGACCCCGAGGAATAGGACCTTCTCTGTGGGGGCACCTGCCCTTTGGAACGGGATGCCCCCGGGGCTACAAACAACCACTGACCTGAGGGCGTTCAGACGTGATCTGAAGACCTGGCTCTTTGAGTAGGCCGGCCTGAGCTGACTCAAATGGGATTTTTAAATAAGGGGTTTTAGATTAGTTAGGGTGGGGTACGAAAGTTTTAATTTATTTTAATCGGCGTTTTTAGATTTTTATTGGGGCAGCCTATAATTTAATTCTTTTTTAACCATATTTATCTCTGTGTTTGTATACATTTTAGTTGGCTGTTCACCGCCCTGAGTCCTTCGGGAGAAGGGCGGTATATAAAATTATGAAATAAATAAATGATAGGATGGCTTAGCTCACCTAACCATTCAGGATTATAGTTATCAGTTTATCAACTTTGGCTTGTTTGGGCAAGCTATAATCTTGGAACTAAGTTTGATTCGGATGATTACGTGAACTCACCCATATTTATTTATTTATCAAATGTATATAGCCACCCATCTCACAAAAAATTACTCTGGGAGGCATACAATTATCATTGCAACAACATGGACCACTGTCTGCAGTGGGGAATTTTTTGGACTTCCCAGTCTAGTCTACACCTGTTAAGATGCTCGAGCGTTTGTCTCTATAAGTACTAATCAGATCTAACCATCTTTCAAGGTCAGCTGTCTCTGTTTGCATACATAGTTTGGATGCCACAAGCCACTATCCCTGGCTGCTTCATGTATTTATTTATGTGGAGGAAGGACCAAAGCGGCAACTTGATAGTAATAAATGAATTAGCTAGATGCTTTTTCCGAGGGTATTTTTCATAAATGAGGAATCCTGCCTAATGGTTGTAAATACAAAATATATATTTAGAAAATCAGAAACAAATATTCTTCATTTTTAGTACTCTTAAAATGATCTCTCATCTATGCAGCATACCTTATTTAGATGGTTCTTGTTTAGTTCTATGTGACGTTCAAACAACCTTTCCAAAGCCCTTTAAAAAGCAAAAATATTGGAAAGGTGTTACACAGGAAGTGGTTTTTTTCAAAAGAAAACTATTAAGAATAATCAACTCCAGGATGTTAACTTATTTTTTTAAAATAGAAACAAAATAATTTTCTCACCCAAGAATTAAGTTCTTTTATCTTTTATCTTCTGTTCTTTTGCTGCAGCTGTCCTGCTTTCACTGTATAGTTTCTTTTATATCTTTCCTACTTTTTCATGTTCATATTTTCTCAGATCTACTCTTGAAACTACCAAATGGCCTGCCCAGATTTCAGATCCTTTTAGCACCTTAGATTTCTCATTGATTCTTCCAATCTTTCATCAGAAACCATCTAACCAGTCATGGTTCCAGGTTTACATTTACTTCTTTGCTGGGCATGAACATGAACAGACTGGTGCTTAAACCACACCATCAAAACCAACAGACTTTTCCAAACTGGATAGTTGTTAGTTTTTAGAATAGAATAGAATTCTTTATTGGCCAAATGTGATTGGACACACAAGGAATTTGTCTTTGGCGCATGTCCTCTCAGTGTACATAAAGAAAAAATAATATATATTCATCAAGAATTGTAAGATACAACACTTAATGATAGTCATAGATTACTATCAAGCAATCAAATCATACTAGGAAACAAATAAAATAATATAAATTGTAAAATACAAGCAACATGGTTATAGTCATAAGTGGAAAGAGATAGGTACTAGGAAGGATGAAAAGAATAATAGTAATACAGTTAATAAATAATTTGAGAGTGTTGTGGGAATTAGTTGTTTAGCAGAGTGATGGCATTCGGGGAAAACTGTCCTTGTGTCTAGTTGTTCTGGTTTGCAGTGACCTATGGTATCATTCTGAGGGTAGAGGTTGAAACAATTTATGTCCAGAATATGACAACATGAATAAATGAAGACAAACTAATATGTTTGGTGGATTATTTCACCTCAAAGACTTCTTAGGAGTGAACTTGCTCTACTTCCTACAACTGCTGATTTGTCATCTATAAAAATCAGCAGTGCCTGCTAGCACAAATTTGTACCTTTTTTATACAGAGGAGCTTCCTGCCACATCTGAAACAACCTCAGCTGTGCGTATACCAGAATAGCTTCCCTAATATATTCTAACTGACCTGAAGATACTGCATTCATAGCAGAAGGCTAATATGCAATTCACGCTTCAATTTACAGTTGTAAGAACAATATCGTTCTTCTGCAGGATTAATAGGAATGCACAATTTCTTCCCAAACTGGATTATGTGTACGTACGTAATGAACTACCTTACCTCGATTGCAGAACCTAAGTAGTTTTCTTACTATATTTAGTTGTCAAGCTAAGCAAGTATTTCCTTTAAAAAAAAACATGTTTAACAAAACAAAACATTGAAATAGCAACAGCAGTTAGAGTTATATACCACTTCACAGTGATTTACAGCCCTCTCTAAGAAGTTTACAGAGTCAGCCTATTGCCCCAACAATCTGGGTCCTCATTTTACCAACCTTGGAAGGATGGATGGTTGAGTCAATCTTGAGCCCTGTCAGGATTGAACTCCTGGCACTGAGCTAGCGTGTAATAGTGCATTCTAATCACTGCACCACGACTCATTTTAACATCTAAACCAGGGGTTCCCAAACTTTTTCAGTCCACTGCCCCCTTGGTGCTACAAATTCATCCTCGGTGCCTCCCACCCAGGAGGGACTCAAATTTCTGTGGGCGTGGCCTAATTTGAGGATGTGGCTTGCTGGTCACGTGACTGGGTGGTATGGCTTGCTGGTCACGAGATTGGCTGGGCATGGCTTGCTGGTCACATGACCTGGTAGGTGTGGTTTGGTGGTCATGTAACTGGGTGGGCATAGCTAGGTGACTGGCAAACCAAATACAAGTGGTCCTCACTTAAAGGCCGGTTTTTTAGCAAGTGTTCTAATTTATGACTGACCTCCCCAGAGCTACTTGACTTGTTTTTGGAGTTTTGACAGCCATGCACACACATACACACACACTCCTTTCTAACCCTGCTGGAGGAGGTCATTGGACTAGAATTGGCAAAGCATCTCTGATTAGATTCTAGCAGTGAATAAGAAACTAATCAGAGATGTTTTGCCGATTCTTGTTCATTTGTTTTATTTGTATTTCTTTATGTTACTGAATTGCATTGACATGTGTGTCCCTTCTTGTGCACAGCCCAGAAGCTTTTGTGATTCATTGCAGCAAAAATTACTGACCTCTGGCTTTGCTCTACTTTTCAAACATGCTGCCACTGCCATGTTCTAGGTGCTGGCCCCGCAGGTCCATCCCATTGAGCCCGCTGCACTGGAGGGACCTGCCCAAGCAAGTCTGAATGGAGTGGTACACCAAGTCAATGGGGTGAGCCTGGGAGAGGGAAAGAGAGAGAAAAGAAAGAGAAAGAAAAAGGGAAAGAAAAAGAGGGGAGGATGGAAGGGAGGGAGGATGCAAGGGAGGAAGAAGAGGGAAGGAAGGGAGAAAGAGGGGAGGATGGAAGGAAGAGACAGAAAGAAAAAGAAACAAAGCAGGGAGGGAGGGAGGAGAAAGATAATGAGATATCTATTCTAGTCCAATCACCTGCTCCAGCAGGGTTAGAAGGGACTGTGTGTGTGTTCTTCTTGAAATTTACCAGTACATTTTGGTTTTGCCTTCTTCAGAATTGGCACTGTAATACATTGGGGAAAAGTAAATTTTTAGGGTTTTTAAAATGGGCGCACAGAGAAAGGAAAATTGGATAAGAATCATGGGAGGGGGGGGGAGGAAGGAAGTCCGCCCTCCCCTCCAGAGCTGGCATGAAAGATCCCCCTAGAATGTAACTGCCACTAAGTATGACAGACAGGCAGAAGACTAGCAGAGCATATTTGTCAAAATAAGTTCCTTAATTTTACAGCACATGGATAGAGTCAGTAATAGTTTCAGTTGGGAAATGGACAGCATCCTAGAATCAAGCTAGATCCAAAAAAATTACTAAAGAATGCTAAATGATTGATATTCAGACAAGTCAGGATAAAATATGACCAGAATATCTCCTTGCTAGTAATCAGTGCCTAGATAAGCAGGGGTTAATACCAATTCAACAATCAAAAAGTAAACAAGTCTAATTAAGGAACTATCAAACAACACCATCAACACTTTTATATATAATTAGGGAGCAAACTACATTCTCTTCTAGTACTGATGATGTTACCTAGTCTGGTAATGAAATATCTGCAAACAACAATGGAAGTCAGACAGCACCAAGGACTCAATTTCTCATGTCTTACTTGTAGGTTTTCCTAGTTATTTAGTCCATAAATAAACAACTTATCCTTTTCCTTCCTTCCTTGAGTTCTCATAACATTTTCATATAAATAGGAAGTGAATTGTTTCATGTAGTATTTCATGGATTTTCTGAAATGTAGTTTTGGGCCCCAATGCTAGGAAATAAATAAAAGAAATGCAGAAGAAATGAAAATAATTTTGATTTAAATCAATCAACCAAACTAGATTGTGGTGTCTTGTGTCCTTAAACATGTGAATGTTGTGGTTATATCAGACGTTTTGATATTATTATGTAGTATTAAGAGGTGGGGTGGGAGAAGGAAGGAAACAGGATCAGTGATATAAAAATAATCTGGTAATTTTTCATTGTGCAACAATTTTGCAACTGATGTACATGCATCTAATTTTAATTTGGTATCATCTCACTTAAAATGGCAGCTTCATTAATGTTTTGCACTTATGTAACATAGAAATTAATGAGTTACTTACTCAGCTTGGATTTTCCTCATGGTTGGAGACTCAACAGAACATGGAGAAATTGCTCTAAGCCATAACAAGGAAGAAACAAGTATAAATCAGACCCAGAAGGCAGAATACTATGAAAATGTACATTGTTTCATATAAGGCTATGCTTAATTGATCTCTATGCCTAAAAGAGGAAAGTGCACAGTGTGATCATTCTTATTTTTGAATTTTACTCAACTTGCCCTCCCCAATGAAAGTATGAAGGTGAGGGAGTAAATAAAATAATGTAATCACTTTTAGAATTATTAAATGGATATTATTCAATCACTGTGAAAGGAGGAGAAAAAGGCATAGAAATAAAAAAACAGCTAATCAAACCTAAACCCGTCAATCTACATAGTGGGCAAAGGCAAATAAAATACAGGAAACTCAAACCCTGGGCAACCAATCAGGAACTTTTCCCCGAATTTTTAAAAAGGAGAGTGGAATATTTTGCCCTTGAAATTTTGTTTTTGTCTTCTATCCCAATAGGATAGATTCTGGGCAGTGAACAAGTAAACAATAAAACCACAAAATGTAAGAAATAAAACAGTCAACAAAAAGCAACCTGAAAATAATAGAACATTCCAGCATATTCTTAATGCATGCAAACAGATAAGCAGAGGCAATGTATCTCTGGTGGAGAAGTCTTCCAAACTGAATTGTTACTAAGGTTTGTTGCTTGCTCCATTGCCCTCTGAACTTCTCAGCATCTCCCTTCTAGAATTTTGTTGGGAATGGGCAAGTTGGAGCTTACTGAATCTCAGTGTTTTACATATGGTATATAGCAGGGGTGCTTAAATCAGGCCTGTGGGCCTGTCCTGGAAATATCAAAGGACTGGCCCCCGGTGCCTCTACCAGCCAAAACGGGCTGCGCTCCCCTCCACATGAGGCCCATTTTGAGGCAGCAGAGTGCTGCAGGAGGCCACAGAGGCTGAAAAAGAGGTGTGTGGGGCGCATGCAGCCCCTCTGTGTCCTGTTTTGGCCAGCAGGGTGCTGCAGGAGGTGTCTGTCCTATCTTTCCCCCACTCCCCCAGGAGACCTACAATGCTGATCTGGCCCTCAAAGAAATCCAGTTTGACACCCCTGGTGTATAGATTTCAAAGATGATAACCAGCACTTTGAATTGGGCCCAGTGTCTTCCTAGCAACCAGTGCTGCAACCTGGCATCTTTGTCTCAATCTGAGGTGGCACTATTGAAGTTCAGCATACCAGTGACAGCTCACCCTGAATAGATTACCTCTCCCACTAATTACATTGAGATGTAGAACAAACTGGAGAAAACACCAAGTCTTGTGTGACCCACGCTGTTGCTTCCAGAAACCTGTGACCTCCCCCCCCCATGATCTCCAACTGCCACTCAGGTTGAAACAGGGTCACCATAAACGGGTCTCTTAAACACATAACTTTGGTAGGTTGTCCAGAAGAATACCAGCGTATGGAAGGCTGGTCAAAACAAACCTAATTTCCATATTCCCTCCACAAAGGCAGTCCTATATTTCTAACACTTTATTAAAAATTGAGACTCTGAATTTTGGCTTTACACAAATATAAACCCATCTTTCACCTGAAGTAAACACCTGTTCATGGATGGTGGATTAATCATCCAGTTACATCCTAGAAAGATTTTGCCACATTCTCATGATTTACTAATTCATTATTTATTAATCAAAACAAATATTGTGGTTCAAACAAGCATTTCATCTTTCACATTGGATTTTTACTTTATTTGCTCTGCTACTGAAATTTTGTTTGAAGGAAAAGATGTATATTTGTACTTAGAGAACTACATGCAGTTTAAACCTCACAAAATACATCATTCAGGACTTCACAGGAAAGCACGGTGATGTGCCTTCAGCCGTGAGGACAGAGTCACAGAGTGTGTCAAAAAAGAAGGAAAAAGATCCGAATATTGCTTACCTTGGAGAGGATAACCGAGAAACAGTTTTCATTTCATCAGACTTCTGTTCATTAGAAAACCGGGAATCTTCTACCTATATATAAAGAATACATATCTGTTATTGATACAAAATTCATTTGTACAGATAGTACTTGACTTACAACCACAATTGAGCCCAAGATTTCTGCTGTTAAGCAAGACATTTATTAATCTTTTTGGAACTGCTGAAAGGACTATGATGTAGAGAGGAGATAGGTGGTATCATAGTCCTCCCCCTCTGTTGAGGGCTACTCAATTTTAACATAGATGGCCTCTTTTACCACTCTTTCAAACCAATGGTCCTCTGTTCAGAATGTGAACTTTGCTGTCTTCAAAAGTGTGATCTTTGTCTTTCAAATACAGGTAGACTGCTGAATCTTGTCCTGATGGGTAGAAGACCAAACCAGCAGTTCCAAGAAGATTCTGTATCAAGTGACCCGAGAGTACAGATAAACCCCCAAGTTGCCTCAACGACTCTCAGAGAGCTAAAGACTGACCTATCACAGTGCTAACAACCAGATCACTTCAAGGAGTATGTATTCCATTCCCCACCATTCAGTCAGAACTGAAGAAACTTCTTGGATGAGAAGCAAAACATCTTCAAGAAAACAAAGAAAGTCCAGTGTGCTTTTGAAAAGCACCTTTCGGGCGAGAATGTGAGGGGGAGTTTGAGTGCCTATATGTGAATGAGAGAACCTCTAGTTGGGCGGGTGGGTGCAGAAACTATTACTGGCTGTTCCAGCTATCCAAACCATCAAATGATTCTGATCTACTACTGTGCAATCCACAACCTTTTGGCCACACCTTCATGAAGATTAAGTTACTAATGAATGGGATTCAATATAGCACATCTATTTGTTTTTCACTGTTTTTAAGATGATACCAGCTTGTTATATAAACCTATTTTTAGACAAAAATGCAGGAAATAACAAAAGAATATAAAATAGTATTGTAAACATTGGTATTACTACTATATTATTAAACTAAAAGTGCATTAAAATGTTTTCATTAAAATAGAATAAGAAAAATGTAATCTTGCTGGAACACTGCTGAGAAGACCTAGTTACACAGTCAGCAAATTTTATACATCCTAACAGAAAGCCAGCAAGCAGCATCCTAATGATAAACATAAACATATAGGCAGATTATTAAATATTTAAAAGATTAGAAACAACACTCAGAACTAGGCTGGAAACCCAAGGACAGCAGGTTAGATTATGAGGGTATAACAATTTATCTTTCTTTCCCACAATAACAATTGAAGCGGCCTTGTTCTTCATAAATTGAACTGTTCTAGTTATATAATTCCATTGTAATAATCTAGCAAAGGAAAAGCCATGGCATTAATTTTTCTTAGTAAGGTTGGAACTAATGTACCAAAGTGGAATAAAAGGCACTTCTGCTAGAGCATCCATTGTGTTTCTATAGAAAACATCAAATCCAAAAAAACATCGAAGCCATAAATGAAACCTTTTAGCGTGTCAGTGCAACCACTTTCACTATGGAATGTAACCAACCCACCCAGAGCATCAGACTTCTTTTTACAAATTGCCTGATGACTGGAACACAAACAGATCACTTGAATTACCTCCTTCTTGGTCTTCTGCAAACTAGGCAAATTTTCTTTTTCAGCTGCTTCACACTCATCTTGAAAACTACAAAATACAATGATCCTATGTCATTTTTGCAGAAACAATACTCCCATATACTATTTTGAATATCTATGGGGCAGAATATATTACCATCTGGGTTCAAAAAACAATTATTAGAGAGTTAATGCTTATAGATGCTACACCCATCATTTGTGGGTGTTCATGAAGTGGCAAACAAATGGCCCACTGGAAGGAAAAATATACAAGGAACTGATAACCCATCTGCTTGTATAAATCATTTTAATAAAGAAGCTGTGATACAGATATAAAAGATCTGGTGTATTAATAGTATCTATAGAATAACTATAGCACCTCTGGAATTAAGAGTATTCCCAAATGGCCTAAGTCTTCTAATCATGCCATAATCATTTCCTTGCTTGGCATTAAATACAACGATATTGAAGGAACTCTTAATTTGCTATAGAATCCCAGTTCTAAAGAAGACAGTGAATTGATAGCACTTAATAAACCTTTAGCATGAGAGAAATAACTATTATTATATTTGGAGGAGATATAATTAAGACATCTACTTTGTATTATTTATTTCTTTGAATAAGATGCTTACTACCTTGCACTGTGCTGCCTTTTAATATCGTCTATTAATATAAATGGAAATTAAGTAAAATATATGAGAGACCTGTGTTTGGCATCTAAATTACATGTATTAATGAATATAATCCTTTTAATATGAATATAATCCTTTTAATGGCACTATACAACACGCTTAACACAAAATATAGATACCTTCCAGTAGGAGCTTCTAGTATCGAATCTAAATTTTTGTTGAACTTTAGCTGTACATATCCTAATAAATCCAAATTGAAATATACTACTTGCAATTAAAATTGTAAATCCGATTTTCAAGACAAGAATCAGAGCAGTCCTAACAATATTGGCCTTGATTCTTCAGGAGCCTGGTTCAAACGGCTTTTAAACATAAATCCAAAATTGATTTTGATTAGATTACGCCGTGTCTCAGTTTACTATCCTATTTCTTCTTTTATTATGAACACTCCAACCTTTTGCCAGAGCCAAGTAATTTCTGCTTACTACTCTGGAATAAAAGCCTACTAGCTGTACTTCCATGTCAGAAAATAGATAAATCTGGTAGAATATTAGTAAGCAATATTTAAAAAATTCATAAATATGCTTGGATACAGACTTGCTGGAGGGCATAGAACTATTTTCTCCTATTCTTTTCCTATGCCATTTCCCTTGCTATTCCAGAGTTTTGGGGAATCCTCTGGATAAGTCCTGGAGGAGATGGCATCATCCTCTTTCTTCTACAGAAAATTCCCAATGGAAATCATGATTCCATTTGCAAATGGAGGAAACTTTTCTATTTGTAGATAAGCATTTTTTCATCCAGCCCAATCACCCTGCACCTTCTATGAAAAATAAAATTAAGCAGGATCAAATTATTCATATAACTATGAATCCACAATATGACAATGGGATCTCTCTGCAAAAATAAATACACCAACAAGCTGTGCATAATAACTAAAATATAGGTGACGGCAGGCCATAATGAGCAGAAACATGGGCTCCTAATCCATACAACAGCTCTTTGGAAATGTAATATTCCATGAAGGTGCACTTATGTCAGTTGAAAGTGTGTTTTTTTTTTAAAGAGAAGAATGAAATGAAGCAAATATGAGGTCTTTGTTAATTATCCATTTCCTCATTTTTAAAGGCTCTTGTTTATACTGTGGTAATAGTCACTGGATGAATAGTTGATGTACCACTATAGGACATTTTTCATGCATCTACTTCTAGTAATGTTACACACACCCACACCTATACTAGTTACTGCTCAGCCATCAAGTTTAGCTTTCCATTGTTAAATATGAACATGAAGCAGCAATTCAATGCACTATAGAACAGGTTCGTGCAATGTCTATAATACAACTCCTTAAGAATGTTCTTCACCTGCTTATTTCAGTTTGTGTTTCTGCTTCTATATGTTGCCTTAGATTCTCCCTTACTTTCCGTCTCGCTGGGGTGTAGTATCTGTATTGTGAAAGAAAGGATTTCGCATCTGACTTTAAAGTCCTTGGAGTGAATGGCTGCTGACCATTGGTAAAATGTTGGGAATGCTTATCCAGGAGATCCCCACTGCATGCTTTGGAGTCAGGAGTTTGGGCTTTTGAAGAATGCTTGCTTGCTGTAGTGTCAGAAGAACTACAGGAAATTCTAGAATGTAATTTTTGTAGGCTTGAAATGCTGGAATCTGAGCTTTCGATTGATAAGGTGGAGATTTTCGGAGCAATTTTTTTGTTATTTTTTTCTTTCCTTTGAAGGATTGCGCTTTGCTTCTCTGGAATCGATAGGGAGTCTAACCCACACTGCTGTTCACACGGTGCCCTTAAGGGTTCCTTGTCTTCTGGTTCTGATAAATGTGTCGGGGTGAGCTGGAAAGACATAAAAACCACAGGCTATTAGATTGGACTCTTTTCATGAAAAGCAAATACCAAATGAATACTATTCTCTGCCATTTGTTTGCCTCATAATGAATTGCTTATAAAAAAATACAGCGATATTGATTGGACTCAGGAACTCTTTTTAGGCTGACACATTTCCTTTGACCCCCACAAAGTGATAAAGACTTTCTACCCGGGAGCTTTGGACTTGCCAGGTTGATTGTTCTCTTGCTCTGGGATATGCCTCCACTGCAAAGCTTCCATTTCATTTATGCTGAAATAAAACATCAGTGAAAGGGGGGGGGGGAATTATCCAAGCACCCATCATACAACAGTATAAACAAATGGAATTAGTATTAAAATGGCAAGTTGGTTTCTGTGCTATCCCATAATTGTTTCAATTACTCAAATATCTACTTTTGCAAACAGCACTTGAACAAATTTTCTGTTGTTTTATTTCATAATTTCCATAAAGTTATTCTTTGAACTATGTAGTGGTATGCAAAGCACTAAGACTGAGATGTCATGAGCAAAAGAAATTAAAGCTCAGAGACGAAAGAAAATATAACTAAATCTAATTATAGATTTGCATGTTTTCTATCCCTGAAAATCAGTTTTCTATGCATTTGTTTTTTAAGCTGTTGTATTGATATTCTAAAGCACAACCAAAAATTACATTCAATTGTCAGTTAATAAAACACTATAAGAAGCCACATAAAGTTAAAGACACAAGAACTACTCTTTAGCAGTTCTTTCTCTTGACATCATTGATTTTTATGTATTCATTTACAACCCAGCATGCCACTGTGGAAAGGCATTACAAAAGTTGGCTGCAATAAAACTAGCAAGTCAGCAGACTTGAAGCTTTTGACAGACTATGAAATGGAAAAAAGTCATATAAATTCTCCAAAGCAATAAACCTGAACAAGGCACATTTTCTATTCCCAGGGATTCTTTGTAGTGCTTATAATGTATATCAAAGTATGAATCAGGAGAAAGATATTCATGGAACAATTAACCTTCAACAATACACATGTGTATGTGTATTTCACACAAATTCCCAAAGCAGCGGAGGTGCTATTAAATAACCCTGACAGCACAAAACAAATGGCCAAGCTTTCTACTTTTGACTTTCTGCTGAAACACTGAAATAAAATCATGAAAAATACTGCCGTCTGCACAAAATTTATTTATTAATTAATCCAATTGATATAGCCACCCATCTCACCAAAGACAACTCTGGGTGATGCCACAAACAGATAAAATCACATAGGAAAGCAACAATATAAAATGTATAAAAATCACTTTAAAAGATAAATATTATAAAAACAGATATATGGAGTATGTCTTACTGCAGAATCTTGTAACTCCTATTTAATTTTGGTGAATCAGAATATTACCAAGGGCATACAGTTTTTTATTGCAAGCTGTTTGCCTGTAGAATGCCTAAGAATTCATAATAGGAATCAAAATACGAACATCAGGAAAATGCAATTAAAACTGTAGCACATCAGTACATTTTGACTCAAACAGTGTTGTTACATAATGCTAAACACAGTCATAAGAAAGTTAATTTGCTCATCTGTTTTCTCTTGTGTAGCCACAAAGAAAAGATGATAGCTTTTGTTTCTATTTTAGATTAATCATAATTTATCAAGTCAGCTCAAATAAATGGTAGTTAATGTTAAACATATTTGGTGAAAAAGCCAGCATCAAACTACATGTTGATCCAGAAAACTATATTTCTCTATGTATGATTAAGAAATGAGGTACTATTGACATAACCTAAAGACCACATATTTCCATCTACTGGACATTCATAATACTCTATAAAGCAGGGGTCTCCAACCTTGGCAACTTTAAGATTGGGAATTGAAATCCCCAAGTCTTAAAGTTGCCAAGGTTGAAGACCTCTACTATAAAGTACATCCATAAATTGTAGCAATTATTTTGTAATATTTTATTCTTTATGATCCATTTCATGGTCCCAGTACCTAAAATATCATTAACAACCCTATAAAGATTATTGTAATCTCTTTCTGTCTTATCTATTTTAACAGTTGTCTACTTAAAATAAGATGCTTTTGTTTTTCAGAGGTATATACTATACAATGAACATTTTTGAAAAATACTCCTGCAGTCCACATTTCATTTTCTTATAGGACTCTGAAGCATTAATATATATATTTTTTATGATTGTGAGCCAAATTATTAACAGGACAGCACACTGGAAGGAAAAAGCCACACAAAAATCACTTTTCAGAGATCACTTCAAGCTCTGCAATCTATCTCTTTAAATAGTACGTCTGCTAGGAATCTTACATATCAGAAAGCTGTAACAAATCTGTTAAGCAGGCTCCTATACTATCTATCACTCCAAGCATAGAGAGCTGGATACACATCACATTTTGCCTAGTTTCATAGGCAAGGTTTTTTTTTTTAAAAAAACTGCCTTCTTTTTCCTAAGACATATAATGTACAGAATTTTTTTAAATACAGAAATACAGTAGTTTCCCTTCTAGAATATTTAAAGACATTCCAGTCCAGCCTGTGACTTAGTCACATTCTTCTCACTTGCTCAAGGCTACAGCCTTCTGCTGAAGCAGAGGATAATACAGAAATTAGTGCTTCAATTTAGGGAGAATGCAACTATCTTCCTCTTTCCCCCAATGGCTCATTTTATGCTCAGTTAATAGATTTTCAGAACAGACTATGGGTTTTAAAACAAACGTCCTCACTGACATTTTTTATCCCTCAGCTGGCTCTAACTGAATACAGCTGAGAGGAGAATGTAACTTCCCCACTTACTTGTTTAATGCCGTTCAATGTCATATTTTCCCTTCAGCACTGCTGGATGAAACATATATCCATTATGTCCCTGAGACTCAGGACAAGTCAAAACTATCCAACATTTTCTTCTTCTATATTGCCTGTTTTATACAAAATCTGAAAATGCTTTAATTTCCCCACTTTTGATCAGCAAAACAGGATTCACCAATCAACAATATTAGCAATCTCTACTTTCCGGTAATGGATATTAACCTTGAAATAACATAAGATTGCCAGATTTTGTATAGCAGCATGCAAAATCAGGCAAGGAATAATTAAGAGCAACTGAATCTGTCTGAGAATGCATTAACTACTCTGCATTAACTACTAGTTGCTTTTTAACTTTTTTTTTTTGATGCTTTGGTGCATATATTTTATTGTATTCTCAGGTTTGAAAGGATTTATAATAAAAGCTTATAATCTACAAATCCCTTTGGAATAATTTTATTTTATCTATCTTTTTTATTTGTATTTTATGTTGCTATTTTAAAATTTCTATAGACAGACTTGCTAATTTTAATTTCTTTTTGTGACTCGTATGAAGCCTGAGCTATCTTCTTAGCACTTTTTGATTTAATATTGTCTTTCAGATTAAATTCTTTCTTTGCATGTAATAGCAATAGCACTTAGACTTATATACCACTTCACAATGCTTTTACAACCCTCTCTAAGCGGTTTAAAGAGTCAGCATATTGCCCTAACAATCTGGGTCCTCATTTTACCCACATTGGAAGAATGGAAAGTTGAGTCAACCTTGAGCCTGGTGAGAGTTGAGCTGCCAAATTGCAGGCAGCTGGCAAACAGCAGAAGTAGCCACTGTGCCATTGTGGTTGTTGTACCTTTTCTAATTACTTTAATACTGTCAATTAGTTTTGGATATTTGAAAACTAATTCTCCTGCACCGGTTAATGGCCATAACATTATTTACTTCTCTTAGGTTAGTTTTAACTAATAAGAATGAAGCTTTTTTTAGCATAGAAGCTTTTTACATTTCCTATGTATCGCTCCTATTTATTTATTTTTCAATGTTCTGGATATTTGAAAACCATTTTCTTCTTTCTTCCTGCTGATTGATGACCACAATAAAGTTATGTGAATTTATTTCTTCATACATATCATGGTATCAAATATCAAGTTTGACAATAGAAGAGCTCTTCAACTCAAAAGTACAAATATTCTCCCTTATTGGTTTGACAATAGAGTATCTCCAGATTAGGGATCCTCAACATTTCTATTGCAGACTGTAACTTGGGCCAGTTGCAGCTCGACAGCAACTGGGTTATTCATAAGAACACCGATCATATATATTAAAAAGAAGAGTTGAGACTGAGCCTAATAAACATATTCTCCATTACCAATAAATTTACCACTGAAGTGAAGGAGCACAACATGTTGGCTTTTATATAGAATAGAATACTTTATTGACCAAGTGTGATTGGACACACAAGGAATTTGTCTTGGTGTAAATACTCTTAGTATATATAAAGAAAAGGTACATTCATTAAGAATCAAGAATGATAACGTACAACACTTAATGATAGTCATAGGGTACAATCAACAATCAAATCATACTAGGAAACAGTCAATATAAATCGTAAGGATACAAGCAACAAAGTTACAGTCCTACAATCACAAGTGGGAGGGGATGGGTAATAGGGAATGATGAGAAGATTAACAGTAATAGTAGTGTACGCTTTGTAAATAGTTGAACAGTGTTGAGGGAATTATTTGTTTAGGAGAGTGACGGCTTTCGGGAAAAAACTGTTCTTGTATCTAATTTTTCTGGTATGCAATGCTCTATAGCATTATATTATATTGTATTGTATTGTATTATATTATATAATATATCCAAAAGGATGAAAACATATATAACACATTGATACTATGGATCAATTATTCATCATATTACTGCATAGGAGATAACTGATTAGCTTTTGGAGACAATCAGAACCAGCATGATGTTTGACAGGTCTGATTTGAAAGCCATTTTCTATTTGGTTGGCACCTGGCATATTCCTTTTAAAATTTTGGAAAAAAAAAGTTTCACCAATAGATACAATATTGCAAATCCTGCATTAGCATGATAAAAATCAGTAGTGAATACAAAGGTTCTTTATTCAACAATCCGAAATGACAAAAACTTTGATGAATAACAATAATGGTAACCAAAGGAGTCTCAGATGTTTAAATTGACATTTTTCCCTTTTATTTCAAAATATAACAAAACAAAGCAAAAACAACAACATACTGTATTATCCATCACCACCAATCATGAATAACTTTTCTAAATAGGATGATTATCTGGGAAACTTATCATTCACTGTCAACTACCAAGCAGTCATGCAAGCCAAGCAGTCATGCAAGTGGCAATCTAATAATCAACATTATATAGCAGCTTGAAGCCAAATACTCTGTTATGCACATTTTAAAATGAAAATGAATCCCACCATTTACAATACTCTCCCTGTTTCTTCCCTGCAAATAATATTCTAGCTATCTATCAAGAGATCATCTTCCTAACTACTGTTATTCTATGCAGTGCTAGTGGTTGACAATTTATTTCCTCCATTCAATTTCTTTCTCTTTCTATATAGCTGGGAAGAGGTACATATATATGAATACAAACAGCTAACTTTCATTTATAATCTAAATCTGTTTTCTTCAACCAAGTTATACTTAGGATCATAATTTTAAGATTTAATAATACTGACAGAAATTTGGAAGAAGGAATTTCAACACATTTTAGAGGAAACAGATTGGAGAAAGGATAAAGTAAATAATATTTACAAAAATTAGGACACAAATAAAAGAAAGCTAGAAGTTTCTATATTTCAGATTACAATATGTAGCGATTGTGTGCAGGTTGTTCTCAAATTTTGACCCTTTATTTAGTGACCATTCAAAGTTAAGGAGGTGCTGAACGAATGGTGCTTATACTTGATCCCTGAAATTATGGCCACTGCAGCATTTCCACATTGATATGATTAAAATTCAGATAGTGTTTGGCAGCCCATTTGCACTTAAGATCAGAAGAGAGCGTCAACTCTCTCCCACTTGCCTATCTCCCCTCCACTTCTCTCTTTTGGCCACCCTGCATAAGCAACGGTAATGGCACTGAGGCTGAAACAGACACCAGGGAAGTTCAACAATCTCAGCCAGATGCTAACATTCCCAGACCTCTATTTCAGCCCCAGCATTGCTACTGTAGAGTGCAGCCTCAAGCCCCACACCACAGCTCAAAGCCTCTGCTGAACTCTGCTTGCCCTGCCACCCTTGCTGCCCTGTGCTTCACTCACCCTGCTGTACTTGCTGCCCTGTAAAGCATGGTCAGGAAGGCTTCCTGTGGCTGCTCATGCTGTCCTCCAAATGCACGGGCCATTCTCATGATATGGCAGTAAAGTTTCTCAGTCTTTCCGAAGCATTGTGAGAATGGCCCTATGCAAGGCAATTTGGCATGCCTTGTCAACAGGAGGAGGAAGAAGGCAAAGGTCAGATAACGGCAGTAGAACTGGCAGGGCCAGCAAGTGCAGGGTGGCAAGGCACTTAACAACAGAAATTCTAGTCCCAATTACTATTATAATTCAAGGATTACATGAATATTTATGGCAAGCCTATCTCTAAATGCAGGTAAATTGAAAACGGATATTATAGGCTTATTTTGTAAGAGAGTATCACACATGATTTAAAATTTGGTGTGTGTGTGTGTGTGTGTGTGTGTGATATTCCTTACTGATGCTAGACAAAAATGGAAGGACAGATTAAATTTTAGCTTCCTCATTCTGAAGCAGATGAGTAAGGAGAAAATCATATGGAACAAACTCCAGTTGTAGTGTGTTAAACCTTTTAACTGTTATACCCCCCTCCAGCAGATGAAAAAGATAGCAGAAGTAGAATTAAGGTGAAATTAAGAAACAAGTCTGTAAATAGGCATGAGCCATGTATAAAAATGTATAGAAAATTTACATTTTTTTTTCCAATTTACAAGTTGATATAGGGGAAGTCCAGAACAAATCTAAAACTGGAAAATGAAGGAAACAGCACTGGAGAATTTTGCCCATTCCTATTCAGCACAAATTAAAATCATAGAAATAAAATTATAGGAATTACACTACTATATGGTCTTGCTTATCCTTAAAGGGAAGTATTTAGTAAAACATTTTTGGACTGTAATTTATTTAGTAGAATACTGCTATTCAACAATACTAAAATCAAGAAGGAATCCTCCAGTATTAATAGTGAAAAAGGAACAAGAGAATAAATATGCCTACTTTTCTATAGGTAGCAGACAACAGTCTTCTACTTTCCCTGGAACTTGATCGGGATACCTGTTGAGATGAAATCATTTCTTTCTCACATTTTTCTACCTCTTTCTTCAGTTTCTCTCTTCGTTGCTGATCTGAAACTTAAGAGGAAAATATTAGCCAAGGTTAAACTACTAGGATTAAAAGGATTTTTTTTAAAAAAACAAGATTACTATGTTTGTGCAGACAAAGGTAGAAATAGTTTTCAACTAATGCCATTTTTGGTAGCAATAGTTATGAGATGATGAGAAACTTGACAATGCCCTGTAATCTGATATACTATCTTATTCTTAAATGTAAATATAAAAGGGTCTATATTATAAATTAACATTATTTTATTTTATTTAATGGCCCAAATCCAAAGTGAGAACATGAATTAAAATTAGTAAATCAGGGATTAGTCACAACAAGAATGCTCTACTGTTTTTCTAAAACAATAACCAAACCTAATATGATACAAATTAGATAAGATGATAAGATAAAGTAAGTTGAGATGAGATCAAATAAGAACAGATAAGATTACTACCTTTGGTCAGCCAACTTTGTATGACCTGGCATCAGAATGTAGTACTTATTTGGGAGAAGACAGAATTTGATCTGCTTCACTTTCTGTTTTTGTTAATTTGCAGTTATTTGCAGCACATTTTCCCAACATTTCTCCAACCTATCCAGATTGTTTTGAATTTTCTTTCTATTTCCTAGGCAATATCCCACTCAGTGTTATAACATCTACAAATTTAATAAACATGATCTGTTCCAGAATTTTCCCAGTTAGCAATGTTAAGACTGATCAATCTATCATTTCCTGGATCTTCCAGTATCACATTTTAAAATATTTTCTATTGCCCTTTATTAACCATGAGGAAAAAAAGCAAAAAGTAAAATAAGCAAGAAAAAAAACATATTAGAACAGATATACACACAAGAAAAAGCTAAGTTCTTAGACAGCAAATTAAACGCTGCTCAAATAATATTGATCTTTCCATAACATCAAGGATCATTGTTCTCTTCTTGAAGAAAAGTACATTTTCTTTCCTCCATTCACCTGATATTTTAATCAGGATCTCAATAATACAAAGGTTCAGCCAAACTATAATGATTTTTTTCAGTAAAGTAGGATGCAATTCATCTGCTTGTGAAAATTTAATCTAAAGCAGTATTTCCTGAACATGTTTCCTCAATCTCAAGCTTCAATTTTGCCTTGTCGTCATAGCTTTCCCATCTTCACAATATCCTGGTGGAGTACCCAATTTTCTTTTGGTTGATTAAGAATGAATCAAAATGACAGCTCAGTTTCTATGTCTTTTGTTTGTTAATTTAAAAGTATTTTGCCACCTTTATTAATCAGTTAGCATAATTCTTTTTCTTTTATTTTGAACATATCTAAAGAAGCCCTTTGATAACTTTAGCTCACACTGAATTTTGGTTTACCTGATACCAGCTTTATATTCCAGGATACCTCTCTGTACTCTTTCTTATCTGTGACTTAGTCTTCTTTCTTATATGAACAATTTTCTGCCTTCATTAAAACATAGGAAGTGCCAGGGGGAAAATGGTTTAAACAGCTAAAAAGAAAGGATTAAAATGCATTCCTAAGGGACTAAACTGTCCCCCACCCTGTTAGATTTCCAAGAGAAACAATTTATGTTGCTGATTCATAACCAAAAAAATTGTTCCTTCATGTACAAATACTTCTGTTTTCACCTATATTTTCTGTAGACTGTATTTTTATTATTTTAATTTTCACTAGTCTTAAGCTTGTTGTCATACCATTTTATAAGATATTTTTATTATATAGAATCAAAAGCCTGAAAGGATTGGAAATAACTTCCAAAATCTTCTAGTTCAATCCCCTTCCCAATGGAGGAATCATGAACTGCATCATCCTCCACAAACAATCTTTCAGAGGTGGACATTCATTGATTGATGATTTGCTTAAACAAAAGAGATATTAAACAATATCTATAGCTGCCTTTTCCGCCAACAGATTGTAGCTGGCATCCAGGTTAAAATCAAAACAACACAATTTAAAAAGAAAATACACAAAATCGTAATACTGTTGAACACTACAAATACAAATAGTTGCACTACAAATAGTTTTTGTTATTTAAGATTACAAAATAAACAAAATAAACACAGATTTTTCATCATATTATATACTGTATCAATACCATATCATACCATACCATGCCATACTCTTACTAGATACAGAAATTGAACCATGCTGAATTGAAGTATCACAGTTCAGGGTATTTTCTGTTGTGGCTTATTGTGTTCATTCATTGATAAACAGCATTCACCAGAAATAACAGACTGTCGCAATTTCAAATCAACTTAAAAATGTGAAGATGAGAGGAAGTGAGAGGAAATGTCACTGCAACCAAGATATATGTAGTAATGAATAATAATTCTAATTTCTGAATAATAATGAATAATGGTATGAAATACAATTTTCATGCTATGCTTTTTTAAATTATTAAAAATCAAAGAAAATACTTACATTTTATGCTATTTAATCTGCTTTTTGGTAATGAACAGTCTACAGCAGCTGAAAACAAACAACACAAAGTGAATAAAAAGTAATTTATGTTGCAATACTTTGCTTGATATGAGCTATCAATATGTATCTATAAAATGTAACTTTTTATAATTGAAGCTTATCAGCTTGTCCAAGCTTTTAATATATTATTATTTTATTAATTACTTATTTATATACCTACCTATTTCCAACTGTACTTCTATGCTACTCATTCCTGAGGCTATAGACAACTAATTTTTTTTTAAAAAAAACTCCAAACCCATATAAATAACCCACATACAATACAGATCCCACCTGCATATTATAAACTCCTTTTCCTGGGCCAACTTCAAGACAAAAGTTGTTACAAGTTTCCTGAACCCCAGAAAGGATGAAACAAACAAAAGCTCCACTGGGAAAGAGAACAGGGGCAGCATTAATAAAACCGACTTCCAAGACTCTGTCAGATGTCAGTCCTACAGGGAGAGGACTGTAAATAGCTAATCAATATAAAATATGATCAGACAAGTAAATGAATTCCAGAGGAGATATTTCAAATAACGAGCCATAACCTTAGAGATCCTTACTGTTTCCAGGACTATGCCATCTTTAGTGCTTGATGGAATCAAACTGCCCAAACAGACCCAAAGGGCAATTTGTGGTGTTCCTAGATTCATGACTCTTGCTTGAGGAGAAGTAGTAATTGTGGTTAAGAGGGTCCTTACACAGCTCTGGATTGTGCATCAGTTGTGCCCATTCCTAAATGGGGAGGCTTGGCTCACATTCATTCATGCCCTAGTCACCTCCATACTGTACTAGTGAAATCCACTCTACATGTGGCTGCCCTTGAAGAATTATTTAGACGTTTTGGCTGGTGCAAAATGCAGCAGCAGTGCAGGCAGCTGAATGTGCTCCTAAGACAGGTCATATTAAATCTCTCCTCTGAGATCTGCATTGATTGACAATTTGCTTTCAGGGCCAATGCAAAGTGCTAGTTTTAACCTTTAAAGGTCTTCACAGCATGGGACTGGGTTGTCTGTGGACTGCCTATCTCTAATTATATCAGTCTAGCCCATTAGTTCTGGCAGAGAGAGCATCTGCAGATACCATCTGCCAGGGACCTACATTTGGCAGATCTTCCAGGTAGTGGGACTTCTCTGCTGTGGCACCTGTCTTATGGAACTTTCTTCCACCACCCCTCCCAGATATAATATTAACTTCATCCTTTTAAAGTTCCGGAAATTCCTCAATACCTCGATATGTCAACCAGTCTGGGAATCAGATTAAACTCCTGTGAGATGGGTGAGGTGAATGGATAAATTTGATAAATTAATCAATCAATAATATCATGCAGATATAATACTGATAGAAGAGAATATATGTAACTCAGGTTTGAACTATGCTAAGCATTGATTATGTTACCTAGTGCATTAATGAAACATCTGTAAGAAAACAACCAAGTTCAGAGAACACCAAGAACCCCACAGACACAATGCTGTACTGTGGTCAGCCATGAAAATAGAAAGGAAATCTTAACGTGCTGAAATCTGAAAAATATTTTCAGTTTTCTGAAACACCCCATTCACCTTAAAAACATATATTTTTATTCCGTATCTCCAGTAGCCTTTATAGAGACTAACAATGAATGAAAGACTGCCATGGTATCTTGAATATGGGTTATTATCTGCCCTTAGTTAAAACTTCTGGTCTTCATCTAACACTCTATATATTCCATAATAACATCTCATTTATTTCTAGCAGTGATTTTTCTCACCTTAGGAAAGCTTAAACTGGAAAAAACATGTAAAAAGTAAAAATAGTATACTGAGCTGACAGATGTATCAGCAACATATTAGTTAGACTTACCAATTCAATTGCTCTGGGTTTCACCTGAATTAGTCTTAGGACTCATTCTTAGAAAAATATTTAATAGGTTTTTAAAAATATAATTATGTCCAAAGACCGTATCTGCCAAGCTTTCATTAGTTACTGTAAGACCCCTAGATCTTTAGTACTGGCAATAAGGCTTCCTCATCACCTGGCCCAATTTCAAATTAAAACAGTCAGGCCTCTAATGTTAGAGAGGATGAGACCAACTGCCTTCTGGTTACTTTCCTGCCAAGAAATCAGCATCCATGGAGCAAAGAGACACAGAATTTAAGTCCTATCTTATTTACTTAACACATTCCTTTTCTTAACCGCCTCAAGCAACAGCCATCAGTGGAAGAGAGGAGGTAGAGGCCTTCTCCACAAGTCTAATTTGGTCTAACTCCTATCTGCTTTTTCTCAGAACCATCATTTGCAGTTCCATTATAGCATCATTAAGTATCAGGAGTGGGAAATGCTCTGATTTCATGCAGACTTCAGCATAATTTAGCTCTCTGAATGCTTTAGTTCTGCTTGTGAACTATAACGATGGTGTAAGAGGAAATAATGAACTGAAGTGGAAGCTTAGACAAAAACAGCTATGCCACTGGGGTTTCTAACTCTGTCTTTATCATTTGTAGACCCCAACTGACTTCCTGTGGGTCAATAATGTCCTGAATGTATTTTCCTCTTAACTCCACTGATGTATTTCTTTTGCTTACTAATATCTTCAACTAAATAAACTTGTGTGCTGAGAGAAATGGCTTATTTAAATATAGTAACTAAATGCTACAGCTTCCAGGCAAATCTCAGCTTGGAATGATCAAGTATCAATAGAATTAAACCAGCGCATAGGCAAATTATATGGTTTATAGTGATATTCTATGTCTCTGTAGAACAGAGAAAACTATTCTGATCAAATTACTTACATATTTTCCTTTTCTTCTTCAATATAGTACATTTTTCCATCTTACATATCTAATTTAATGTGGAGTATTACCCTGTAAATATACATTACCTCAAAGTTTGTTGGATATTTCATCCATTATAAAAATAAATGTCCTGCTGCACAGAAAAAATGGGGTCTTAATTTAGTACACCCATTTACATATTTGTAATTTAAACTGCTTTTCCAGCTGTAAAACAACTTCATTAGCAAACACCTTTCATAAAAAGCTACTATAAGAAGAAGAGTGGGTCAAGAAGTGATCATAAAATAGAAAATATTTTGTTTTGAACCCAAAACAATCAATTATATTGCAAAATGTCTTTCAAACCATGTTGGGCCACTCATGGTTCAGTCAAAATATAATCCAGAATTTTGGGTTGTTCCAATTCAAATAAAACAGAAGACAAGTGAGATGATGAAGAAGATATTTTAATATGAGAGTTTACTTGCAAAATATACTATATTAAGACAAGTCGGGTAAGGTTGCTCTGTGTAACCTCTCACTCTCTCCTCAGCAGTTGTCAACTTGGCATAACCACCTGGTTCAGCCCCACCTGCTTCCCAGTGTCACCCTTCTCTCTCAGTAAGCCATTGCTGATGCCAAAGAGGGGCATAACCTACCCCTACCCCAACATTCCCTGTGAAAAAGTTTACTCTCATTCAGACAAAAGTAAAAAGGTAAAAAATATGACATCAGATGAGTACTACCCAAACAAAGTAAAGATGAAAACTTTTAAAAGATAAGTACTTCTAGTCCTTTACATAGAATATGTAAGGGAAACAGATGCAAGACACTGGTTTGCTATAAAGAGTACTTAAAAGTGATGCATAGCTTCTTAGGTTTTCTACAATAAAATGTACTTGTTAGAGGTTATTTGACTCTTCTGTGTTATTTTGTTCTTAGCAGAGCCCCAAACAGCTGAAACATACATATTTCAGTGTGACCATGGACCATATAAAATAATTTTATGTATTAAACATTTTATGTATTCTTAGGCTCCAGTACCTTGATGTCCCCCTCTTGTGACAGCCACCAATTTATTCAGTTAACTTTTAGAAGGTAGAACGCATATCTTCTGACCACTGAATTCAAGGAAATTTAGTTATGAATAGACCTCTACAGGAATATTACTTTTATCTTATTCTGTAATCATTTTATTAAAAGAGATGAAAAGATCTCTCTGCTAAATACAGTATAATAAGGATATATCACCACTTTGGAGAATAAATATCTGATCAATGGCCAAGGAAGTGGCATATTATTATATAATTATTTTATATAATTATTATCTGAAATCTCCAAACTTTCATTAGTATTGGCTGGTATACTTCCTATCTTTAGCTTATATGTCTGTTTCATTTTTAGTGAGAAACTAGTATGTACTCAAGATTCATAAATATTTCTGATTAAGTTAGAAATGCAATCATTACAGTGCTAATAAATAAAGAAATTGGCATTTTTCCAACTTCTAAATGATATCCATTAATCCCAATGCTTGTTTAAAAAATAGATAGAAGAAAAACTGCCTTTGGAAGCACTCCACAAAAGGACATGGAAATTATAATCATAATCACAACAATAAATTAAACTTGTATGCCACCAACCTCTCACCAATTCAGGAGAAAACATAGGGCTATAATATTTTGGACAACAAAATGATCTATCTCACTTTAGTTTAAAAAAAACATATTGCAAGGGCACACATGGTCTGCATCTCTAACCAAATTTTCTTAAGAGTATGTCTGTTGCAAAATCTTATTTTCTAATAACATAATATTTATAATACTTTATCCTTTTGTTGCCTTTATAAAGTTTGAAGTAATATATAAACTGTTGTGTGGCTCAAGCCCATCTGTGATCATCTAGGACCAGGTGGACATTTGAATTTGATCTTCTGAGTGCTAGTCAGACATTCTTACTACCATACTGTATGAGTATTATAAACAACGTTTGGAAAGAATTCAAGTATGAATGTTTTTACCTTTGGCTGAAAGTATTTTATTGTAATGAACAGCCATGTGATCCCTGATGAGGTACTGATTACTGAGTCTGCGGGAGGAGGAGTCAATGCAGAAAGCTACCAAAATAAAACATATTTGAGCTTTAGGATAAAACACCAATAATTTTTATCCACAATTACAAATACAAGGAAAAAATTGAAAATGTGTATAAAGGTGGCATTAAAATGAAAATGAAATACAGTACACCTGAATATTGTTGTATACTGTTTTTCTTGGAATGAATGAACTGTATGAAAAAAGGAGAATGATTCATGAGAAACTAGTGATCTAGCCATAGAACCTAATTATTTCAATGATTGTAATAATTATTTCAATGAACTGTAATAATTATTTCAATGAACTGTATGAAAAAAGGAGAATGATTCATGAGAAACTAGTGATCTAGCCATAGAACCTAATTATTTCAATGATTAAAAATATAGCCAAATTTTTCTGCCACAAATTGAAATTGTCCAATAGTAGTTAAAACATCTAAAGTACTTAAAACATAGAACTGAGATGAAGGTGTACTAAAGGAAACTAGACATTCTTAAACTAAACCAACTTACTCTAGATACCTTCATTTGGTCTAAAATGTTATTAAGTAAAAACAAAAATGATTAGGTGGAACCATAAGACAAGAATTGTTTAGATTGAACCAGAGGAAAACCTCACTCAGGTCAAGAAGATGGCAGTTTGTATATGAGATCCTTACATATAAGAGAATAAGTAGATTAATGAAATCCTGGGCAGAGAATTTTTCCCAAGATTTATATAGCATTCTCTGAGGTGTTTGTTCTATAGAAAAGGTACTTATTTTATAACAGGAATATTTGTTTTGTAAGTCTTATTTAAAATGGCCTGATAAATGGTCAGGAATACTTGATGCCATTGTATAGCTTATAGGTATAGATTTTCAAGCTGAAAGATCCCAGAAAACCCTCTATAAAAGCACTACATTTTTAAAAATGTAAGTTACTCTTTTTTTTTTACTTAATGTTATCAAAAAATAAATTAAATAGTTTTAGGCTCTAAACATAATGATCTTTCATTAGGCACATCTACTTCTTGCTATGAATTAATTTAGATTAAACAGGATGCCATTTCTTCCTGATCCCTTAATGCAGAGGTGTCAAACTCAAGGTCCGGAAGCCAGATCTGGCCCACAGGGTGCTTAGATCTGGCCCATAGAGCTGCCCTGGAAAAAGCGAAGGACCGGCCCATGGGGCCCGCGTGACCCACCTGAACTCCGTTTTTGCTGGCAGAGGGCTGCAGGAAGCTGTCACGGCTGAAAACAGAGCTCAGGAATCCATTTTCACTGGCAGAACACTTGGGCCATCACAGGCGCCCCCAATATGAGTGATGTCAAGCTGGCCATGCCCACCCTGGCCATGCCCAATGCGGCCCGAGGTCTAACACAACCCTGATGAGGCCCACAATGAAATCGAATTTGACACCTCTGCCTTAATACTTTAGATAGGAGTGAGCTTTAGCTGCATTTGCTGGGATCATAGATTCCAAGAGGTCAGGAGACACGCTTATTGAATGGGTTTGCTTTCTTGGTTTCTTAATACCATCAGAGTTCATAGTCTGTGCTAAGAAAGCAGTCCAACTAAATAATCTTACATTAAATTACATAAGCGGATTAAAATCAACCCTCACACAGGACTGAGAATTCTTCTGTTACTGAGCCATGAACAAGATGAGCGCTAATCACAGAGCCATTTCAGCAATGCTTCTACCAGGAAAAGTTTATGTCTTAATAGTCAGTGGAGCAGCATGTATCCATGCATATGAAACTAGCATGAGACCCTCAAAACAGCTACCCTAAGAATAGACCCATTATGAAGTCAATGTGATCACTCTGAGGTAAAGAGGCTTAAGGATTTCAGCTTGAAGGTTCTGACAATTTCATGCCAATGAAGACAGAAAGCACTGACGGGCAAGTGATGAGAGAATTTACTTAAATTTTCATAGAGTAAATATGGCAATTTTAATTCATCATGTTTTGAAAACAGAAGCTAAATAAAGAACTATGATAATACTTCATGTACATTTTTTGAATTATTATGTTACATGGTTTTCAAAAATATTTAGTCATGCTTTTTTAATAGTTTTCTTTAGATTGAAAGTTGTATTATTTATTGCTAAAAACAAGATTAAGATGGCTAAATAACTTCTTTAAATATCACTATTAGGTTTAGATTTAATTTCTTGGTTAAAGCATAACTGATTTGATTAAATTCTGTCAAATTAATGCTTAAATAAAAGACTTGTAGCAGTTTACACCTAGCGTGGTTTCCAAATAAATTATTAATCACACCACATAAATTACTTACCATTACTTTTTGTACTTAAATGTCCTTTGAATGGGCTTGCTAGTCCATACCTAGGAATAGTTAGATATTCAATTACTGAAATAAAAAAGAAAAAAAACCAAGTTTAGATTTTTGTAATTGCCTATTGTTAAAAATCTGGGGTTGTAGGATTTTTTTAAAAGCCTATTTTAATATTTTGCTATCAAGAAAGTAGATTCATTAAATGCTGTGCTTTCATAGGTTATTTTTATATAGATGCTACTTAAGTTTAGATTGCGATGAAAGCAAATGGCATAATTTTTTCTTTTTTATGTAGACTGCCTAAGTATATTTACTATATTTTAGTAACTTTATAAGGTAGAAAACAACATAGAAGTAACCAATGCAGTATTTGCAAAAGTTTTTTCAGCAAGAAATATTTAAAATTTAACAATAAAATTCATGGAAAATGTAATAACTCAGCAATTAAAAAAATATTAATTTGAGAGTGATTGTGGCCTAAGACCAGAATAATGTTTGTTTGTTAGTTTGTCAATGTTATAGTTAAACCAGCCCTGTGTGGTAACTAGAATTCACTGATTCAAAAGAGCAGAAAAAAAGCTATATAAAAATGAATCTATTCACCTCTTGAAAATTTTACTAGGAAGAATGACAAAATGGTACTTGCAATACAGTAAAAGAATAGCATTATATCTTTTCTTACTTCTCATATAATCCTGGCTGAACTGCATGGGAAGATGTCCCTTTGTTTAAATATTATAAAAGAACTTTTTGGGATGTTTGCACAGTTGAAGTTCCTGTTTCTCAGTAACTCTATTTTGAGTTTTACTTTAGATGTCACTCATTAGCTTACTTTGCTAATAGAGTGACAGAAAAAGCTATGAAGACTCTAAGTAGTCCTTACCATCTGCCTCATTTTATGACCATTCAAAGTTATGATAGTGTAAAAACACACCCAAAGCTTTGCGACCAAACTTCCTGTTTATGATTATTGCAACATCTTGCAGTCATTTGATGGCAACTGGCACACATTTATGACGATTGCAAAGTCTTGTGCAACATTTGTGGGATTCACAACTGGCTTCCCAGAAGCAGAATTAATAGAGAAGATAGAAATAGAATCACAAATCAAGTTCATGTGATAACTCACTTAACAACAGAATGAAGAGTGATGTAACTCCATCTCAATCACATGTTTTTCTGTGCTTGGCAACAGGTCCCATTTGGGGTTGCTAAGCAAGGATTAACCTACAATTTTTTTCTCTGGGCAGAAAGTTCCACTGCTATACATTTGCACCTGGATAACGTCACTAATAAAAACTTTTCTCAGAAAGAATGGTTTTCTTATTAATATTTTTAAAGTAGTACTTCCTCAATCTGTGTTATACATGCTTAGTAGGAAACACAGACCATTATGTGAGCCTTCCATTTTTTATTTTAATTATTTATTTACTATTTAAAACATTTATACGGCCGCCCATCTTTCAGACAATTTTGGGCAGCTTTCAATAAAATGGAATGTAAGTACATCCTATTTTGCATGAAAAAGCTAAGATAGAACAGAAAGATTATTTCATTCTATAAAGACTTTTAATATGTCTTTAGGAAATCAAAACATCCATTAGGCAGTAGTCATTTATCTTTCAGGATATGTTTTATAGATATTCTGGTATCAAGAAATTATTTCTACCTTAAGATGAACAAGACTACAAATGCATGGGTAGAATAGATCCATTGTGGCGAACCTATGGCACATGTGCCAGAAGTGGCACGCAGAGTCCTGTCTGTGGGGACACGTGCCGTCACCAGTTGCTTTTTTGGTTTCCGGTGCACCAACTAGTTTTTGTGTATGCCGGAGCACTGGAAAGCCAAAGACCAGCTGGCTGGTGCGCACGTGTGCGTCGGAAACCCAAAGACCAACTGGCTGGTGCGCAAATGCACACAAGCTAGCTGATCTTTGTGTTTCCGGTGCTCCACCGCGCACATGTGCATTCTGGTTTGGGCACTCGATGCTGAAAAGGTTTGCCATCACTGGGATACATGTTCTTAATTCAACAGACTTCAGACACAATGGACACTTTTTAATATGAATTTCATCAATGAACTTCTCCGATTTAATGGATGAATGTCAGGAGCTGACCACTAAAATGTATCTACTGAATTGAAATGTTACTGCAAAATCACTTTTACATCAACTGCATAATTATACAAATGACACAAAGTGATGTAAATGAAATACATTTATAATTAACACACTCAGCTTTAATGGACATCACTCTTGAATGATCATTAAATCAAGATTTTATTGCAATAGGATAGAAATCAGAAATATAAAAAATATGGTCCAGCATCATCCTTTTATTATCCCACTCATGTCTTATTTTCCTCCGAACTGGACTAATGCCTCTGAACTAACTGCAATGCGTGCTACATAAAAGTGCCTCTGAAAATTATCAGGAAGCTGCAATTGGTCCAGAATGGGATAGCACAAGTAGATATGGATGCCTCTTGCTATGCTCATGTTGTACCACTACTCTACAAGCTGCACTAGCTTTCAATAGACTTCTCTATGTGATTCAATTTAATCTCCTTTAAAGTCCTACATGGCATAGGACCAAGCTACTTGAAGGTTCACCTTCTCTCAAGAATATGTGCCCAGTCTACATGTTCCAGAATCCTTCTTTTAAATCTTGTCATTTTATGATGCCTAGGAAGTGTGCTTTTTCTGTGGTTGTCTCTAATCTCTATAACAATCTCTCCCCTTTCCCTGCCCAAAATATAACAGGACCCAATTCCTCAAGTTCTTAAACAGTTTCCTGGGAATTAAGAGCCAACTGAGTGCAAGATCCCTTTTGGTAGTTGTGTATATCTGTATACCTGTATACCTGCCTGTCTGTCTCTGTCTCTCTCTCACACACACACACATACACAATGTGTATAAACACACATTACACAACTCACAACAACTTTGTGGCTTAGTAATTAAAATTTTGAGCTCAATTGTGGTCGCAAATTGAGAACTACATGTAAATCTTGAAAATAAATTAAAAAATATTTTAAGAAGTAGTATCTTTCATGTCTATGCAATGTTGGTGTTAGTAGCATTAAAATAACAAATCAGTCATCTATTTTTCATAGTTATTTTTCCTGTTTTTCTGATTGCAACAATTATTCTTAAAAAAAAACATTTGTGTTTGGGTTGATAGTTTAAAAAAAAATTAGCACTGAACTGCTGGTTACCAAGCCATCATTCTCCTGTATCATAGTACCATTGAGAGGTCTTGACAACAGCAACCTAAAATGAAAAGAGGTCAGTAAAAGCTAAGATATTTTAGGCTGCGTTAATGTAAGTAAACTTCTATGTAGTTGCTTTTATTATAAAAACAAAATCACTTCCACCCAAAAGAAAATTCCAAAACAGCTGTGAAATGTTCTTACTAATTGAAAGCTTATTTCTCATGTACAGTATCAGCATAGTTCCTACAGCATTTCATTTATTAATTTGATATGGAATTTATATCCTGCCCTTTCATTTATCCCAACACTCAAGATGGCTTAAGACAACAAGAAAAAGAAATATCAAACAGAAAAAAGTTCACAGAATTGTAATAAAAACAAATACTAAAACAATCCATGAAAAGTTTTATTTATTTATAATCGTATTTCTATACCGCTCCCTCTCCGAAAAGGGAGTCGGGGCGGTGTACAGCCTAATAAATACATAAAATACAGAGATACAAAATTAAATAGAATTTAAAACCGAATTAAACATGAGTATGGCTGCATCCCAAAAATTTTAAAAATAAGTTAAAATTTAAAAAACCCTATTTACTAAAACCCCTTAAACCCTTACTGGGCTAGGCCAGCTTGTTTAAAAAGTAGGGTCTTAACTGCGCGCCGGAAGGAGAGGATATCTGTCATGGCTCGTATCTCCGGGGGGAGATCATTCCACAGGGAGGGCGCTCCCACAGAGAAAGCACGCACCATCGGGGCCGCCAGTCGACAACGATCAGGTGGCGGTACCCCAAGGAGGGCGACCCTGTGGGAGCGTACTGGGCGGCGGGAAGTTGTTGATGGCAGCAGGCGGTCCCGTAAGTACCCAGGTCCTGAGCCATGGAGCACTTTAAATACCATCAGTACCACCTTGAATCGAATCCGGAAGGCCACAGGAAGCCAGTGCAGCCTGCGGAGAAGTGGTGTTACGTGTGCGCCTCGAGGGGCGCCCACGATCACCCGCGCGGCTGCATTCTGGACTAACTGCAACCTCCGGAGACTCTTCAAGGGGAGCCCCATGTAGAGAGCATTGCAATAATCCAAGCGGGAGATAACGAGGGCAGAAGTGACTGTGCGAAGTGCGCCCAGATCCAGAAAGGGCCGCAACTGGTAAATCAGACGAATCTGATAAAAAGCCCCCCTGGCGACGGCTGCGATATGTTCTTCCAAAGACAGCCGCACATCCAGGAGGACACCCAAGTTGCGCGCCCTTTCCACGGGGGTCAAAACCTCTCCCCCCACGGCCAGCGAAGGAATAAGCTGGCTGTATCTGGGCGCAGGAAACCACAGCCACTCAGTTTTGGCCGGGTTGAGACGAAGCCTGTTACGACCCATCCAACCCCGCACGGCCTCCAGGCACTGGGACATCACTTCGACGGCTTCGTTGGGGTGGCCCGGGGTGGAGATGTACAGCTGAGTATCATCAGCGTACGTACTGATGGAACTCTACCCCAAAGCCACGGATGATCTCACCCAGTGGCTTTACATAAATGTTGAACAGCAGGGGCGAGAGCACCGACCCCTGAGGCACCCCACAAAGCAGGGGCCATGGGGACGATCTCTGCCCCCCCGTCAACACAAATTGCGAGCGGTCGGAGAGGAAGGAGGAGAACCACCGTAATACGGTGCCTCCAACCCCCAACCCCCCCCCAACCGCTGCAATAAGATACTGTGGTCGACAGTATCAAAAGCCGCCGAGAGATCTAACAGGACCCGGACAGAGGAACAACCTCTGTCCCGAGCCCTCCAGAGATCATCAACCAACGCGACCAACGCCGTCTCCGTGCTATGCCCGGGCCTGAAGCCCGATTGGAGGGGGTCAAGATAACTCGCTTCATCCAGGAACCGGGGAAGCTGACGGGCCACCACACTCTCTACAACCTTCGCAACAAAGCGAAGGTTGGAGACAGGACGGTAATTTGATAACAATGCTGGGTCCAGGGACGGTTTCTTGAGGAGGGGCCGCACCACCGCCTCCTTCAAGGCGGCAGGTAAAAGCCCCTCTCTCAAGGAAGCGTTTATAATACCCTGGAACCAGCCTCGTGTCACCTCCCGAGTGGCCAAGACCAACCAGGAGGGGCACGGGTCCAACAAACAGGTGGTGGCATTCAGTCCCCCCAGCACCCTGTCCACGTCTTCAACAGTAACAGGGTCGAACTCAACCCAACTGGCCTCACCGATATCCACCCCCGCCCCCCCGCCCGGAGATGCCCAGTCGGAGTCCAGCTCATCCCGAATTTGAGCGATTTTATCCTGCAGAAACCTAGAAAACTCCTCAGCCCGTCCCTCTAAGGGATCCTCCCGCGCTTCCATCTCTAAAAGGGAGCGGGTCACCCTAAACAGGGCGGCTGGGCAGTTTTCCGCGGACGCAATAAAGGTGGAGAGGTAAGACCTCCTCGCCACCTTCATCGCCACTAAATACGTCTTAATATAAGATCGTAGAAGTGTTCGGTCAGACTCAGAGCGGCTAGCCCTCCAACTACTCTCTAGGCGTCTTTTCCGGCGCTTCATCTCCCTTAGCTCTTCAGAAAACCAAGGAGCCATTTGGGATCGGCACCGGGTCAGAGGCCGCAAGGGCACGACCCGGTCAAGGGCCCCAGCAGCCACCCTATCCCAGGTAGCAACCAGGCCCTCAACCGAGTCGTGTGTGTGAGCTTCGGGAAATGGCCCAAGCTCCATCAGGAACCTATCCGGGTCCATCAGGCGCCTGGGGCGGTACCATTTAAGCGGCCCCGCCTCCCTGCGGTCGAGGGGTGCGGAACGGAAGTCGAGCCTCAGGAGCGAGTGATCTGTCCATGACAGGGGTTCTATAACTATATCCCCTACACCCAGACCACTCTGCCACTGATCAGAGACAAAAACTAAATCCAGGGTGTGACCTCCCACATGAGTAGGGTCCTGAATTAACTGGGTCAGGCCCATGGCTGTCATGGAAGCCATGAACTCCTGAGCAATCCCCGAGGTACCGCCGGCAGAGGGAAGGTTGAAATCCCCCATGACCATAAGCCTGGGGGTCTCAACCGCCACGCCGGCTATAACCTCAAGGAGCTCAAGCAGGGCTGATGCCGCATAGCAGGGAGCCAGGTATGCGATCAACAAGCCCACCTGTACCTTGGGGCCGAACTTCACGAAAAGAGACTCACACCCGATCGTCTGAGAAACAGTGGATTCCCTCGGACACAGATCCTCCTTAATAACCACCGCAACACCCCCGCCCCTCCCCTGGGCCCTCGGCCGATGAAAAACCCGAAACCCGGCTGGGCACATCTCCACAAGGGGAACTCCCCCCTCTGGGCCCAGCCAGGTCTCGGTAACACCCACCAGATCCGCTCCCCCCTCACAAATCAGATCATAAATGAGGGGGGCTTTATTAATAACGGACCTGGCGTTACACAACATCAGCCGAAGGCCCAGCGCCCGATCGCTCACACCCCCCGGGGAACGGGACATAACAAGGGGGTCGGAGCGCGCCACCGCCATCAAATAGCGGGGGCACGCTCCCAAAACAGAATGTGGCCCCCTATAACCGCCAAATCTGCCTCTCCCGCTCACCGTACTAATAGTTTTAAAATCACCCTTCCTGGGACAACCCCCCATCCTCAAGACAGCCCCATCCCCCTCCCGGCAAGGCTCAACCCACGACCCGGTCCCAGCCCCGGCAGGTTGTCCTCCAACCCCCGCCCGGCCAACCCTAACCCCTTTAAGAATCTAATTAAAAATTTTAAACAACCCTCCCTCCCACATTTCCGGCGACCCCACCATCTCTCCGGATCCCAAGATCCGTCCTTGAGATAAGTCTTAGAGAGGCAAGAGGGCCAACTCTGAGATAGGGGGACATATCTCAGGGCCCACAGATGTTTCGAGGAGTATGTCAGTTTTGTCTTTGGCTGGATCTTCTCTGACTGCCATCGACCAGGCCAAGGCCGAACCAAGCGGGACCCAAATCCGGGCCGGAGTAGTCGCACCCCACCGACAGCTGGCATCCGGCCTCGCGGGGGACCCGTCACTCGGGGGCGCAGGTCATGTTTTCTCCTCGCCGCAGGTCCTCTCACAGTCCACGGCAACGGCCCCGGCAACACTTCTCCACCTCCAGTTCCGATGGAAAACGCCGGGCACCTCATCAAACCTACGCCATCCCCGAGTAGATGAAAACGCTGAGGACTGGCCAAACAGCGCCCCCGTCGCCCGAGAGGCCCCAAGAGCCCCCAGCAACAATGGCTCCGGTCCTGAATCCAGTCCCAGCTCCGGCCTCCACATCAACGGCGGTCCCAGCGGCGGCAATGATGGTCTCAGCGGCCTCAGCAGCGACGGTGGCGACAGCTCCGGTAACAACAACGGCCCCAGCGGCGGCGGCCTCAACGGCCCCAACGACAACCTCCTCCAGCCTTCCCATGGCTGCCTCCGCGTCGGTGGCAACCCCCGTGGCGGGACCGACCTCCATGGCGGCGTCGACAACAGCGGTCCCAGCGACGACGGCGGCAGCCCCAGCGGTCCCGGCGGTGGTGGCGGCGGCCTCGGAGGCCCCAACAGTGGCCTCCTCCGGCCTCCCCACAGTCTCTCCTGCGCCGGCAACGGCCTCAGCGGCCCCGGCGGCAACGGCAGCTGCAGCGGCCTCAGCAACGGCCTCCTCCGCCCCTGTGCCAGCGGCGGCGACTCCCGGCCTCGGCAACAACCTCAGCGGCTTAGCAACGGCGCCGGCCACCGGCGACAGCTCCAACGGCCGCAACAATGGCCCCGATCCTGACGGCATCGCCGACGGCAACTGCGGCACCGGCTGCGGCACCGACGGCAGCAGCGGCCTCAACGGAGGCAGCCGCAGCCCCGGCGGCAGTCCACGGCCTCCTCCGCAGCTCCACGACCTCCCCGGCAACAACAGCCTCGGCGGCGGCGCCGACGGCAGCAGCGGCCCCAACGGAGGCAGCCGCAGCCCCGGCAGCAGTCCACGGCCTCCTCCGCACCTCCACGACCTCCCCGGCAACAGCAGCCTCGGCGGCGGTAGCAGCGGCCTCGGCGGCGGCGCCGACAGCAGCAGCGGCCCCAACGGAGGCAGCCGCAGCCCCGGCAGCAGTCCACGGCCTCCTCCGCACCTCCACGACCTCCCCGGCAACAGCAGCCTCGGCGGCGGTAGCAGCGGCCTCGGCGATGCCGACGGCAGCAGCGGCCCCAACGGCCCCCGCGAAGGTAACCGCGGAGGCAACCGCAGCCCCGGCGGCAGTCCCCGGCCTCCTCCGCACCTCCACGACCTCCCCGGGGCTGCCCACCCCCCCCGGGTCCTTTCGCCACCCCTGCCACGGGTGAGGACCCGGGGGGAGGGGGACTCACCCCGAAATACGGCCGCGGCAGCGGAGCTTGTCAGACTGACATCCTCCGGTCGCCATCTTTAATTTATTTAAGAAAGAGTTTTAAAACTATCTTCTTGCAGGAGCCAAATACATTCTCACAGTGAATGTTTCACAGGTCTGGGAGCAGAAGTCCTTTCCTGCCTACTTAATAGTTGGTCTTTGGGCAGTGGGGTATCTTCAGAACAGCATCTCCTACTGAACTCAGAGCTGGGCAGGTATATAAAGAAGAAAGGCAGATAAATTAGACCTAAGCTCTTCAAGACTTCAAAGATCAACACCAGCATTACGCCTTGTTAGGCAGCTGATAGTAGTGCATCATATATCTTACACCTTAGCATTAATTTCAAGACTCTTTTCAAGGTTAGCTCCAGATAAAGTGCACTGCAGTAGTCCAGCCAGGGTGAAACCAATGAATCGCTATTGCTAAGTCTGACTGGCACACAAATAGTTGTAGTGGGTACACGAACTGTGCAAATATGCTCTTTGCCACCACCATCACCTGCAAATCCAGTAATATCTGGGGTCAAGGGGGGTTTTAAATTTTAATCTTATTTTTAAATTTTATCTATCCCGGTTTTAAATGAATTATAGTCGGACGGGATGCAGCCACATTTGTATTTAATCTGGTTTTAAATTCTATTTAACTTTGTATTTTTATGTATTTATTAGGCTGTACACCGCCCCGAGTCCCTTTTGGGAGAGGGAGCGGTATAGAAATACGAAAAATAAATAAATAAATAAATAAATTCTCAAATTGTGAATCTGTTCTTTTTGGGTGAATGAATTTCATCCAAAACAGATCTCACTTTATCCCCAGAGCCCTTTTTAACAGTACTTCCAACATGCCTGGAGTTTGTGTTACTTTATCCAGAGCATTCTCAGGATTAGGCAATTTTCAAGGGTCCTTACTGCTTCCTTGGAGTTAGAAGGAAGAGTGGTAGAGTTGAGTAACATTAGTATAGTGATAGCATCCCATTCCAGAACTCCAAATGTTCTCTAGTGGTGTCATAAAGATGTTCAATAGAGGATAATGCCACTATAAATCAATAACCTAGGTCCAAAACACCAAGAACCAGAATTGCTACAAAAATCTAAAGGCCCAATCCTACCAGGCAGCCCATAAGAATAACATAACCAATGTGGAAAACCACCAGTCAAGGTAAACTCTCCCTATCTAGTTTTTGACAAAAAAGGCAAAGCAAGCTCAGTAAAATATCACAGAATATTAAAATGACTCCATTAAAATCATGTTTATCCAGATGCATTTAGAGTTGTAACACCGCTCTTTTTTTAACCACCTTAGTCACATTTGTTGTGTTTGAACAAGCAAGTTTCCAGCACAAAATAATTGAGGAATTTCAAACTAGTAACATCACAGACAAAATACTACGCATCATTTATTTCCTACAACTATATACAGGTAGTTCTTGACTTACAACAGTTCATTTCATGATCGTTCAAAGTTACAACAGCACTGAAAAAAGTGACTTACGACCATTTTTCACACTTATGACTGTCACAGCATCCCCATGGTGATGTGATCAAAATTCAGACACTTGGCAACTGACTCATATTTATGACAGTTGCAGTGTCCCAGGGTCATAAAATCACCTCTTGCAACCTTTTAACATGCAAAGTTAACAGGGAAGCCAGATACATTAACAATCATGTTATTAATTTAAAAAGTGCAGCCAGTCACTTAACGCATGTGGCAAGAAAGGTTGTAAAATGGGGAAAAATTCACTTAACAAGTTGTCTTGCTTAGCCACAGAAACTTTTGAGCTCAACTGTGGTCATAAGTCAAGGACTATCTGTATCTCATCTTTCCTCAGTTGATGTGCAGCAAGCAAGGCAAAAGATGGAGGGACTGTTGTCCAGTGACAATAGCACACAGGTGCATGTAGTTTTTGAAACCTCTGCTTACTGGTGCCAAGTTCTTGCTGTAAGCAGTAGATTAGCAAGACAGAAAAAGATGTCTGATTTAGGATTAAACCCCTCCCCCCCATTCTCTAGCAATTTTTCTGTTGCTCCCCTTTAGGAGGAGGTTTTTAAGTATTTCAGGACTGCCAGATTCTGTAACAGCTTTGTCCCCTACGCCAGCCAAAGATTCGTTTTTCTCACCATGTACAGTAAATGTATATATCCGAATTAGACTGTGTTGTTTCTGCGCCATATATGAGGGTATATGCTTGCTTATTTGTTATTTAACTTATTTATTATTTGTTTATAGTTTTGTCATATTTATGTAATGTATATTGGAGGTGGTGACTCTTTGAGCTCCATATGCAACGAAATTTCATTTTAATGTGCATTTAAAGTGACAATAAAGTTATTTCTAAATCTAAGTCAATTGCTGATCAGGCCGGGAAATCTCCGCGCTCCTCGTCCCTTCCCCGCGTTATCCGGAGCAGGCCAATAAAGTTCAGGAAAGCTTTTCCACACCCGCATTCTCTCCCCCCGCCTCCCCCGCAAGACTGGATCGGCGCATTCTGGAACTGCTGAGCCGGAGAAGCAGTGCATGCTGGGTCATAGAACCCCGCTAACCGGCGCGAGGAGACGCGTAACCTTCTGCTGCGCGAGGGGATCTGCACGCAGAGAATCGTTTGTTCCCACGAAATGCCGGAATCGGGATCTTGGTCGCCAGCCCCTCACAGACCAAGAGCTTCCGATGAGCGGGGTAGCCTCCTCCCGACTGCAGCGAGCGGGGAGCATTAAAAAAGAAAGCGCCCGGCAGCGGTGCCAGTCGGGACCTAAGAGTGAACCCTCGGGCGCCCTCCTCCCCGGCGCTATGGGAGCTGATTCCCAACCCCGCACGGTTCCTGCGCGCTACCTGGGCTGCTCCGCCGCCTCCTGCGCTCGCCGCTTTCGTCCATCCTGACTCCCATGTTCCCGGTCTAGAGCCGGCTCCTCGCCCGTAGGGCCGGCCCCAGGAGACCCGGCGCCTCTCGCCAGTTTCCGTCTCCCTCCACCTCTGCGCAAGCAAAGCAAAGCAAGAGGCAGGCCTAGCCGGCGGCGGGGTTGCTATAGCCACCGTCGCTCGCTTCGGCGCCAGGAGGTGTTAGGATCAAGGAAGGGCGGAGAAAGGGCGGGGAAGATGGGTGGAAAAGCCGACCCACTCCCGGGGCACATGGTCTCTGGGAGAAGCCCTCAATCTTTCTCTCCCGGCGTGGCGTGACGACCTGGTCCAATAGAGAGCAGCCGAATTTCCCGCCCTTAATTGTCAGCAGCAGGGACAAATGCCGGATTTGCGGTGTCTCAAAGACACCGGGTTGGAAGAAACTGTCGAAAAGGAAGAAGGTTAAAGAAGGAGTGAGAAAAAGGATCAAAAGCTGCTGCCTTGACTTATCGTGCTATCCTATACTCGGGAATAAAGCCTTACGGCCTCCGATGGGATGTTTCTAAAACGTCTTAAATTTTGAGCATCGTGTATAAAACCCCACTGACAGAAGCAAGGTTAATCCCGCAGTAGTGCACAGGGCAAGGCAGCCAATGGTGCTAATCAACTAAAATCACAAAGCCGAGCTTGTTAATTTATGGCTAATACTTGCTCAGAAAGAAGCAGCTTATTAGATAGTGAAAAGAAAAAAGAAAAGCTGGACAGTATTTGAGTTTAAGAGCTACAGGCCTGGATGGAAGACGTGAGGACAAAAAGGACACTGATATGTCTACATGCACTTGTCTGGTGCAAGATTCATTGGCAAGAGTTGGCAATTTTAAGAAAACTTGTACAAGAAAGCCTGATGCAGACCAAATTTTTTGCAGGTAAATCAAAAATCCCTTTCTGTATGATAAAAATAACAGTGTATTAATGCCGTTCTGGATCTTAGACATCCCAATTTACTTGGAGCAGTCTTAGGAAAGGACAGAAAGAGGTAGGGTAACAAAATGTCAGTAGAAACTTTTTTAATTTGCTAAGAGGTCTATTTCCTCTCACATTCCATTCCTACCACATTAGTGGTAGGGTGGGAGGAGAGTTACTGTAGTTTTCATTTTGTGTTTTCAGTTGCTATTGCTTAACACATTTTGGTAATATGGGAGGTAATATAGCAATGCCTGTTTGTACATGAACAAGTATTGCTATAGTGTAATGTGGAAAAGGAATGTAAGAGAAGTTTGTCCCAAATTAAATTAGGAATTTCAGCTTCAATGAATTTTAGCTTCAATAAAGTCTCTAAATGAACATTTTATTTGTAGGTGCAATTGTTTTCATCTCTGAAAGATCATAAGGTGTCCCTACCGTATTCATACAGTGACAAAACAGGAATGTTAACAATTTTATATTGTTTTTCTGCTTATATGAATGCTCAAGATAACTTACAACAATAAAACAATGTAAAATATTAAATACAACATAAAACCTATTAAAATCCATATAATTAAAATATAATAGTTAAAAATTTGACCAGCCTTTCTTCCATCATGGAACTCAAAGTAATTTTCAGAGAATCTCTTTTAGAAACACTGAATATCATTGTATTAGGTGCTTTCAGATCGTGCCTTCTTAAAATAATAGTGTTGAAATACAACCAGGGAAGCCCAGCTCCATCCTGTTGTAGAAACTTAATTGGGTGACATTAGGCCAGTGATAACAAATCAGCCCAAGATTTTTCCTAGAGTTATTTGGGAGAAAAATTGGAAAGCTATTTACAGTATATTACTCGGTGCTTCTGGAGGAAAGGCAGATTAATAATCGAATAAAATTCCAAATATGGTGGGTGGTAGAAAGAATTATTTCCATTGATCTCAGTAAAGCAACAAATATACTATCTTGACACAGTGTAGTTTTATTTTCATCATAGATGTATCATGGGTGAAGAAGTTCTAGAACTCATGCATTTACACTGTGTGTAACCCCACCATGTCCCTGCCCTATTTTTATCAATTCCACTGGCAAAGTGATATTGTAATTTTGTTGGAATAGTTTCATAGTTGTGTTGATCTACAGTATCTGCCTGTAAATAGATACTGCTACATCAGAGAATCTTCAAGTTAGGATTCTCTATTGAGTAGCAGTTATGCCAACATTTGGCCTGAACAGTTACTTTGCATATAATGTAGAGGTAAAATAAATGAATAATTCTATAGTATTCAGGTGGTTTTATTGTTCTATAATTCTAACAATTACTTTGTCTTACTGCTATTTTAATTTACAAAGAGCAAGTTCCAGAAATGTCAGAAAGTGATATGGTAGATTGACATTTCACAAATGAACAGAGGCCTAGTTTCATTCACACCATCCATTTTTTAAAAGTCCCTGACTATTCCCTGATTACTGGGCAACATATCTCTATTACCTAAGGAATGTACTAAGTTCTACTTCTTCCTTTCTGACAAAAGCCGTTATTCATTAGAATTTCTTTTGTTCCAGAATTCTGGCCGACTCACACTTAACGTTTTTCAATCGAATGACAGCAGTTTGAATAGCAGCTTCTTTAACTCCTTTCATTCATTTGACTCCTTTCAAAGTCAATGAACGCATGCATGGAATGGCTTTTAGATTAATCTTAGTTTACTTATGGAAGAAATGGAAAGTTGAATGTGTTATCAATGTTATTTGCTCAAAAGCAAGCTAATGAATTCATAATAATCTTACTTAACTATTGTAGGGATATCTTTATTTTAAAATAGATTAAAACTATACTCTATTAATATGCATTCCTACAAATAATATTCAAGGTCAAGGAAGCCAATTATTTACCACAAAATTGACTTAACTTTTCTAATATCTGGAGATAATTATAAATTATTTGGAAGAATCTGATGTCCCAGAATCTGGAAACTGAGTTAAAATGGCAGTAATTTATTATAGATCTATGAGTGGAATGTAAAAACATCTATTTGTCTCTGGATTTCCTATTGAAGTAGATCATTTTTCCATTTTCTTTTGCTAATTCCTATAGGCATATCAGAGTGGAATTAAAGATATGAGAAATTTCTGCTATACTTTATTTCTATTTGAAATACCAGGCATTAAATAACACCAGTGCTAATTAGCAGCATTATGAGAACAAATCAAGAAGTTGGAGTTTGATTTTAATTATCCAAGCCAAAAATTCTGAGTTTATGTCTTGTGCAATATGACTAGCCTTATGTTCCATATGCAAAAGCTTATTTCTTAATTAACCATTAAAATGTATGTCCCCAAAGAATGGTTGCATGTTTTAAATCACAAAGTAATAGCCTGGATTTTTTTAAAAAAATATAGGTCTTTGTGGCACTACAAAATAAATAAATTTATGGTTTGATTCATTTGCATACTTTTTTTTAATTTTTAATTTATTTAATTTAATTTATATACCGCCTCCTCTCCCAAATTGGGGCTTGGGGCGATGCACAGCCCAACTAAAACAATACAGTATCAAATATAAAATTTAAAAATAGATTAAAAATGAAATATATGGCTGAAAGACTATAAGCAATTAATAAAAAGCAGGGTAAAAATTACAAAGTTAAAACCTTCCAATAGTACTAGGCCAGACCGGCTTGTTGGAAAAGATAGGTCTTCAATGCGCGCTGGAAGGTTCGCAGGTCAGGGATAGTCCGCATCTCCAGGGTAACTCTTTCCAAAGGGAGGGTGCTCCCACAGAGAAGGCCCGCACCCTCGGAGCCGCCAGCCGGCATTGTCCAGCTGACGGCACCCCAAGGAGGCCCACCCTGTGAGAGCGCACTGGCCGGTGGGAGGCCGATGGTGGCAGTAGGCGGTCCCATAAGTACCCGGGTCCCAAGCCATGGAGCGCTTTAAAGATGACCACCAACACCTTGAATCGCACCGGGAAGGCCACCGGAAGCCAATGCAGCTCGCGCAGGAGCGGTGTAACCCGGGAGCTCCGAGAAGCCCCCAAAATCACCCGCGCGGCCGCATTCTGCACCAGCTGAAGCCTCCGGATGCTCTTCAAGGGGAGCCCCATGTAGAGAGCATTGCAATAGTCTAGACGGGAGATAACGAGGACAGAAGTGACTACGAAGCGTGTCCCGATCCAGAAAGGGCCGCAACTGGCAGATCCGTCGAACCTGATAAAAAGCCCCCCTGGCAATGGCAGTTATATGATCTTCCAATGACAGCTGTACATCCAGGAGGACACCAAGATTGCATGCCCTCTCCGTGGGAGTCAAAATTTCTCCCCCCACAGCCAGCGATGGAATAAGTTGGCTGTATCTGGGCGCAGGAAACAACAGCCACTCGGTCTTGGTCGGATTGAGTCGAAGCCTGTTTAAACCCATCCAACTCCGCACGGCCTCTAGGCACCGGGTCATCACTTCAACGGCTTCGTTGGGGTGGCCTGGGATAGAAATGTATAACTGAGTATTGTCAGCATAATGATGAAACTCTACCCCAAAACCATGGATGATCTCACCCACGGCTTCACATAAATGTTGAACAGCAGGGGCGAGAGTACCGACCCCTGAGGTACCCCACAAGTCAAGGGCCTCAGTGTCGACCTCTGCCCCCCTGCCAACACAAATTGCAAATGGTCGGAGAGGAAGGAGGAGAACCACCGTAACACGGTGCCTCCCACTCCCAACCCCCCCCAACCGCTGCAATAAGATACTGTGGTCGACAGTATCAAAAGCTGCTGAGAGATCTAACAGGACCAGGACAGAGGAACAACCCCTGTCACGGGCCCTCCAGAGATCATCCACCAACGCGACCAACACGTTGCATACCCTTGAATTTAAAAATAAATTCCTCTGATTTCTCATTGCAAGTGAACACAATCTTAATTATTGCATATTTGATAAATCTAGATCTAAGCATTCTTCTTCTAAGATAGAGAGGGGAACCTGTAAATACCAAGGTCAAAATGTACATGTACATACAGCACATTTTATACTTTGGGCATAGAAAAAGCAAAGGTTTGCTGAACCAGAGAGAGATTCCATGTTGGAATGGAATGTAACCTTTGCAAGCACATAACATTTTTATTTATTTATATTTCATATCTTTTAACCACCCATCTCCCTCAGTTCTGGGCTCAGTTGTCAGCCAGTCTGGATGCAAAAGAACAGAGTTCCCATGGGCAAGAGTTTAGGCAACAGCATAGGTTCTGGTAATCAGAGCAGTTGTTCTCAACAGAGTAGGTTAGAAGTTGCTCCTAAATAATGTCCATGCTGGTGAATCCATTCAAAGCTGGAGAAAACTCTTAGGGTTCAAGACATGTTGAATACCTTTGCTCTGCTCACTGTTGCACATGACAGACAGGCTGGGAAATCTTTCCAGCTCCAATTCCTTATCTTTGAAAGCAGAGGCAACTGCTGAGGGTGAATCAACTTCAGGTGGATCAACCTTAGATGATTAAGTGCTCAAAGTTTTCATAGGCTGAGATCCAACCAACTCCTGGAGCAGGATCCCGTCTCAGGCTCATCTGAATGAGAGCAGGCCATGGCAGTTTGTTAATCTGAAAAGGTGCTATCAGAATTCTGTTTTTTGCTGGGCTAACACAGCTCTCAACAAAATAGCTGTATTTGAGCTATGATTAATCTATGCAACTATACTATAAACTGTTTTTTTCTGTAGCAAATGTGTCCACTGGAGAAAAAGATGCTGAGAAAAGAGGAAAACCCTTCCCCAAAGCAATGGCTGGACATTGTTGTGATTTGATCTATACCCCTTTGACTTAAAAATCTGATTTATAGAATATCCTTTGTTATAAATTCAAACAGGACCTGGAGAAATAAATGTTTTAAGGTACAATCTGAATGTAAATGCATTATAGAGTTTTCTGAAATATCACACAAGCAGACTTTAGGAGAAGCTATGTTATTAGAGGACATAAGATGAAAAACAGGAAATTATTCAGTGGATTATTGCCACAAGCACACCAAAACATCCATGAGCATTAAAACATTCACTAGCCCGTTCACTTTGACATAAGTTTTTATGAATATGAAATTCATTGGCAAAAGTAAATAGAGGCCCTAGTAGGTTATGATAGAATGAGTTTGTTAACATTTAATAATAATTATATACTGCAGAGTTCTATGAAAATTATTCCAGGATACTACATCCCTGATGTGCTGGTCCCAAGTTTTAGTAAGTCTATACACAAAAAATGTCAATCTGTTTATTTGGACTTTTTCATTCTACAATCTTTTTTGCTTAGTATTTAGCTTATGAAGAGATGGGACTGAACTGTAAAAGATTGCTAAGAAGACTTCTTGTGACTCTTTGCATGTGTAGGCATTTCACAAATACCAAACTCTATCTTTATGATTCATTTCAGAAAGTAAACTTATTTTCAATAGTCTTGATATATGTTCATAATTACCTAAATATTTGTTCACTAGCTATATACTGGGTTTATGTTAAACAAAAAACATTCCATCCTGTAGCGAAATTTGGAACTTTTTGCCTAGCTAATTTGCAGTATGAAAACTGTTCACAATGAATAAATACCAGCTAGACTGTTTCAGAACATTGGACAGCTACAAGGTTCATTCTTTGAGCACTTTGAATAATATGCAACAACTATTTTTGATTAAGTTATAGGAATCATAAAATTCCCTATAACCAAATTTGTAGCAAATTTGTACATGTTCATGGTTGAATTTATCAATCAAGTAATTCTGAAGAATGAACCTTATGTTTGTATATTTAGTGAAAACTAATTGCCTCTTATCTGTTGACAAAATAGTGGCAGGATTAAATAAGCACTTGATTAATGTCTGGTAAATTACACTACAGTGTAGTATAGTTGTTAAATTGTAGAACTGGGATTAGAGAAATCCAGATTCAAGACCTCATTTGATCATGAAGTTTACTATGTGACTTTCTGTCAATTACTTTCTCATCTCCCAACCAATTTCAATTTCAAAATTAGAATTAGGAGAGCCTCCCATATATGGAACCTTGAGCACCAAGAGAATAAACAGGATATATAGTATTAAATAAAAAGTAATACTTTTTCCCCTAAAGTTTCTCTTTCTCTCTTCCTCCTCCTTTGCGTGTCAGTTTCAGGACAACTGAAGAAGCCTAGAATACCATAAAAATGTCTTTCATTGGAGAAAGCATCATAGCTCAGCAATAAAAGATGTGTTTTTTTCAGAGAGTGCCAAATTTTGTATGTAGCATCCTCAAATACATTCAGAGAAATACATTATTGTCTTAAACCTCAAAGAACAACAGCTAGCTTATACGAATTAAGAGACGAGTGGTGATAAAATCTAAATTTGGTTTCATTATATAAAATGAAAATACATGCTTGATATCCACCAGCACACCACAGTACCCAGTTGATCTCAACCAATTAAACAGGATTAGATCTGGTTGAAAGGGATACTACAAGAAAAGGCCAGAATTGCAGATTAGACTGGGAAATTGGAAAAAAAATAGTCTACAAGAAACTAATTTTTATATTAACGAGTTGAATAAGATTCTATCCATTCTATATTTAAATAAAATTAAAATTAATTTGGTTTAATTATGTATTTAGTACCATTCTTTACTATTGATAAATTATAATTGAGCAAGTTTTAGAATTATTTGAAGGCTATACCCAAGAGTTCTAAGGACTATATGCCTAATAAACCTTGCTGAATTGGGTATGACTGTCTTGCAATGGCTTCCCATTCCTATTTTGTTTCCAAGAGTATATTCTTGAATTATCTTGCTGACAGTAATATAGGCAGCAATTTGCATGAAGTATTTTGGACTTTTGTCCTATGAATAGCTGCTTTACTACTCAAGCAGTAATAGTATAAGTAGTTGTCTAATTAGTCTACTACTAAAACAGAATGGTGCTATAGCCAGAAATGTCCATCTAAAAATTATAGTATAATACTGCCCATGAATATGGTGGAATTGAGGATGATTTATAAGAAATCTTTTGAAGACCCATTGCTAAATAGGCCTAGTTTTGGAATATTGCTTTGCCAGCTTAATTTAAGGAAAGGATAAGCTTGGATTCTCTTTCCAACTGCTGTCAAAAATATTGTACTATGACTAAAACATCTAATATAATTATGTTTTACATTACATTGAACTTGTGTGATTATAAAGCCAAGAACCCCTTTAGATTTCAATGGCATTATTCTCTATTCAGAAGACACACTCTTTGTCCTGGAACCATAATGTTACCTTCAAGTCTTGCAGAACAAACCCATCAATCATTCCTTCCATTAATTGTTGTTTCCTACATTACTGTTAGCAAGACAATTCAGTCTCTCACCTAACAAGTCTTGTTCCCATTGTATACCACAAACAGGCTAACATGGAGGTCAAAATTAAAAGAGAGAAAGAGACATCAATAAACACATATGAATCTTTCTATAATATAACTGTAATTCCAGGAGTATATTTTGACCTCACAAAACCAATAACATGCCACTTTAAATTGTTCTATCATTGTGTGATATCATCATCTTACGAGTAATCAAAATTTGGAAAGATTCCAAAGACTCCTGGGTAAGATAATGTTTTTGTTTCTTCTTGTATCCTTTGTCTTTGAAGATAGCATCCCAATTTAAAATAACATTTTACTGCAGAGGTTAACATTCAAACCTTTATGAATTGATCATTCCACAGCACGTCTTGTCTCAAGTCTAAATTGTCAAGCGACTGATTCAAATGAGACATCAGTCATCACTCTGGGATTTATACTTATAACATGGCTAATTAATTAACATCAATAAGCTGAAAAATGATGGGGTTTTTTGTTTGAACTTTCTGTAGTTGTATCCTATTCGGTGTATCTCTCACCTAAATTCATATATGCCTATTTGCTAAGATAGAAAAATTCAGATATTGTGGGATCAATATGTATAGAATAGTTTATGGACTCTTGCACTTAAGTGTGAAATAACTATTAACTCAAGAAGACATCAGCTTAGACAATTCAAAAGATATAAGCTTTTAATATGCCCACAAATTATATAAAACCTCTTAGTTCACTGTACAATTAAAACACTGAAAGAAAACACAGATACCAAGGACACTTGCAGAAATAAGGCAAAAGAGAATTAGCTAATTAATTACTCAGGCAATTCAAATCAACAGTCTCTGTCAACATCTTCTGTCCTGGTTAGACTGCATTAGTTAGTTAGGGTTAGAGTTCAAAAGTTTTCCTACAAATTTTGCATATTACAAATATTTCTAATACAAATTGAACAATGCCTGGCCAAACAGAAATTTATATTAAGGATGAACAGCCCAGCTGTCATTAAAATATTCAAAGTAGGCATCAGTGGTTTATGCATAAGGATGACTATATAAAGGTATATTTTTATGACCTCTCCTTGGACTTACTTAGCATATACATACAGTTTATTTTGTCTTTTTTTCCTACATGAACCAGATAGCACCGAAACAGTAATGCTCTCTTTATATACATCAATTACCTAGAGTGCTTCTCTTTATATAGCTAAAACAACCCCATCCAGGTACAAGAAGGAAATGTCAGTATGGTTCAGGGAATATTTGCAAAAGGTGCAAGACAAACATTAAAAAAAAATAGGAGTAAATCATCTTTAGATAGGATCTCTTTTCTATTTCCTAAAAGTCAGTTAAATGAAGACTATATCTAATAGTGCTGATGGGTGAAATGGTAAATATGGCTGAATGGAGAATACAATGGTGTAATCATGGTAACAGCCAACTTATATAAAAGAGTACTACCCAGCAACATTTTATTGCAATTCCCACTTGTATGCTTTGAACACTCACATGATTTGCTTTTGTGGTTCCCAGTTTACATGTGCATATTCAACCTGTGCAACAGAAAGAAAACGAACTTTGAGGCATAAATTGCAGACAGGGCTAAGCAACTACAGAGTCTCAAAGGAACTCAAGACTGTCTCATTTTTCTGTCTGGCAAATGTAGCCCCAGAAGATTGTTATGACTTTAATACCAGCTGATCTCCCTTGGGGACACCTTGGTGCCAATCTGTCTTTGACCAGAAGCTAGTCCCAGTGGAAGGAAAAAGGCAGAATGAACAACAGTGGAACTTGGAAAGAAAAGGTGAGCAGACAAACATTTAATGCTTTAAAATTCTTAATGGGTGGGAAATGTGATAGCATGAAGCATTTTTAAGGGTAAAAATTTAGATACCTATTTAATTTTTAAATTAAATGTTCTACAAGTTCTCCTGTCTACTTAGTATTACTGTTAATAGATTTGTTTTTTTCCCCTTTCCATTCAAATATCAGATTCTTGGCAGACTATCTGAGCATGTCCATGCAGTTTTCTTGGCAAAATTTTTCGAAGTGGCCATTGCCAGTTTCTTAGGACTGAAAGAAAGTGACTGGCCCAAGGTCACTCCAGTGGCTTTGTGCCTAAGGCAGGATTAAAACTCATGGTCTCCTAGTTTGTAGCCTGATGCCTAAAAGATCAAAGTAATTCTCCCAGTGGTGGGATTCAATTTTTTTTACTGCCACTTCTATGGGCATGGCTTGGCAGGTGTAGCTTGGTGGGTGTGGCAGGGGAAGGATACTGTAAAAATCTCCATTCTCTCCCCACTTCTGGGAGAAGGTTCCCTCCCCACCCCACTAACCTGCTTTCCAGCTCCTTTCCCCTGTGCAGGGAAACAAAAAACCCAGCCGATCAGCTGGGACTCGGGAGGCAGAGAATAGATGGGGGCGGGGGCGGTATTTGCCAGTTCTCAAAATTTCTGCTACCAGTTCTCCAGAACTGGTCAGAACCTGCTGAATACATCTCTGAGTTCTCCAATAGATTTGCAAGGCCACCTAATTGTCCAAATGTACCAAAGGCCTCCCAATCGTCAATGCTCTTCTTGAGACTTGTGCTTCCATCCTAGCGTGGGCGACATATTGTTTACCTCATTCTTGACCTGTATTACAAAACTGGACAAATGTGCTGTTTAAAAAAGCTTGCAATTGGTCAGATTGAAGTATATAAAACGTATTCCAAAACCTTTTCATGTCTATCTACTGTTTTTGTTTGAAAAAGGGATTAAAAGAATGTGGAGGGAAATGGACCAATGTAGCAAATTAATCGTGATGATTAATTTTGCAATGTTATACACATTTACCTGGGCCCTACTGAATAGTTATGACATTTACTTCCAAGTTAGGGCTATGCAAATACAGGCAGTCCTCAACTTACGACTGCAATGGAACCTAAAATTTATGTTGTTGTGTGAGACATTTGTTAAGTGAATTCTGCTCCATTTTACAACCTTTCTTGCCACAGTTGTTAAGTGAATCATTGCAGTTGATAAGTTAGTAACCTGGTTGTTAAATGAATCTGGTTTCCCCATTGACTTTGCTTGTCAGAAGGTCACAAAATTTGATCACATGACTTTGGGACAAAGAGTTCATAAATATGAACTCAGTTATCAAGCATCTGAATTTTGAGCACATGATTTTGGGAATGTTGCAAAGGTCGTAATTGAAAAACAATCATAAGTCACTGTTTTCAGTGGCATTTGTAGCTTTGAACAGTCAGTAAATGAACTACTGCAAGTCGAGGACTATCAGGGGAAGCCCAAATTTCTACAGCACCAATTTCCAGGGTGATGTTACAATTAAGTCCTATTTTCACATTTGACTTTACCTACATTTTTTTCTATTTCTGTATTGATCTATATTTCTCTGTACATGAAATGATTGGGTGCTCTTGCAAAGTTTGAGTTCCCCTGAGCTCTCTTGGTTTCACTTTCCTGATTGCTGAGACTCAGGTTGTCCCACCTTCTAACGGTACCTATGTCACTCTTCACACCCTCTCAGCACCTATGGTAGACTTTTAACAAGCTACGTTAGACTTCGCACCTCGTGGCCTTTTAGCTTTGCACCCACCGTTACAGGGGAGGAGGAAAGAGTAACATGGCGGCATTCATCTGGACCACGCCGCCAAAACGAGTGTCTACCTCTTGGTTCATTGTACCGTGCGAACACAGCCGGTATCCGCATCCAGCAATGGTTCTAAAGTTCTCGACCGCTCCGTCCTAGGTCTCATCTCAGTCTCTTCCTACTACTATTATTATTTACACAACAATGTGAAATCACAGCTGCCAATCCTTGAGCAGGATCATACGCATCGGGTTTTTTTTTTTTTTTTTGTGGGAGGAGACCCCTTCCGAGCTCTAAGGTCTGTCCCCCGCCTCTCTCCCCATCCTCCCACCGCCGAAGACCGCTTCTTCAACCCAGCCAAGCGCGTCTCCGCTGCAAAACTCCACCTAACAACACCGCAATGCAATCTCCTCCTCCAGGCGAGAAAGCGAGCCAGTAAGTAGCCAGGCACCATCGACGCCCCCTACCCTAATAATGCAATCGGAGCGCCACCCTCTTTCCCCCTTTTGCTCCCGAGGCCACGGACGCTCCGGCCGCTTCTTGGCAGCCCTGCCAAGCGAGGTCCGTCCGCGGAACTGTTGAGAACGGCTGGACCAAAGCCGAAAAAAGCGGCGTCTTGTGTTTCCTTCTCCGCCTAGTTCACGCTTCCTCCTCCTCCTCCTCCTGCCGCCGCCGCTGCATTCATATAGGATGAGCTCCTGCGCCCTCCCACAAGCCATGCGGCTGCAACTCCCTTCGGCGAGCGGATGACTTTTTTTTCTTTTTCCCAGTTCCACGCTCTGCCTCTTCTCGCGCGTCGTGCACGGCTCTTGGTTCTTTTCCGGCAACTGCGGGGTCGGCTGCTGGTGCTGGTTGGGGCGGAGATGAGCTCGTCCAATGCGTTCTCCAAATGTCTTAGCAGCCCACAGCAGCCTGGCTGGCAGGCGAAGCTCGCTTGAGTGGCTGACTGGCGCGATTCCCGGGCACTCTCGGCTCTGTATCTGGCTGAACGACGCGTTCACGTGTGCGCCGCCAGCCCAATGTGTAATGCTGCAGTGGGCAACCGAGGAGCATCTGCAAAAGGACAGGAGGACCCAGCACTGGGAGCCCCTATAAAACCAGGAAGCGCCTTGAATCAGACTTCCCTCTTTTTCTCCCGGGTTATTTTTGCCTTTCTCAGTTATTCCAAAGCTCACTTTGGCATTTGCCACCGTTGTCACTTGCTCTTCAGAACTACACTCCCTTCTTCCCTTCCCTCTTTTCACGTGTATTTCATCTTTGCCTGGCAACCACTACTTTATTTTTCCCTTCCTCTCTTGAAAGGCGCTGTCTTCCCTCTGACCCGAAATTAATTTGTTTGTTGGCTGCAGCTCTGAGGCAGAAAAAAAAAAAATTGGGAATTTATTTAATCCTTCCCTTCTCCTTGTGCAAAGGAAGCAATGAAATTTCCAATCGAGACTCCAAGAAAACAGGTGAACTGGGATCCTCAAGGTTGGTGTTGCTTTTTCACTTTTTTTTCCAGTAAACAAACAAATAAATCAGTAAATACATGTAGTGTTTCTCCCTGTCTGCCTTCACAGCTGTATTTATGCTTGTTATTAACCCACCCATCTGATGCATGACAGAGAAGAGATTTTGGGGGAAGCTTTGTTGTTAATTGGAGCTCTGCCCTTCTCTCCTTGGTCTCTTGGAAAAGGTGGTCAGCGTTACTACAGTCTTGGGGACTGCAGGGTTGAGGGGTGGGGAGGTGGAAAGGGAAAAACTTGTCTAACTGAAAAGAAGCAAACCAAAACAGAAAACAAAAATGTGACATCACTTCTCCCCCACACACACTATTTTTAGTCTTTCTGATACAGACTTGTCTTGGGATAAAAGGTCTTGTGGGAGGGAGATTGCTTTATCTTGATGCTGGCTTCTTTGTCACTTCTGGTGATCTTTGTCTCCAGTAAACAGAGGCAGTAGGTAGACCGAGAGAAGAGCCATTCTTGCTTCCTCAATGACAAATGTCTCTTGGCAGCTAGATGGGATGAAATTTGACTGCAGTGGACTCCCATTGGGGTGCCCTGATGAAATAACAATGCTTAGGGGGAGACTAGACAGTCAAAATGTTTTTCATCCCTCTTAACAATGGAGTAGCTCTCTCCAAGCTTGGTGGATGAGTGGGCTTAATTCTGAGCTTAGAGGAAGTGAAAAAAAAGTGGAGGGGTAAATACATAGAAGGAGGCTGATGTGATGTATCTCCTGGATTCTGCTCTGTAAAACAGTTGGGAGTTGTTTAAAACATATGAGTTTGCATGCCTGTGCATGCACACTTAACACAAATGCTTAAATGTATATTTTGTATACATTTTGTATATTTTGGTTTTTGTTTTTTTTCCTGCAGAAAGTGGTAGACATTATCTCTGTGGATGCATAAGGATCGCTTCATGATTCAGACTAGGCTGAATGTCTAGGATTTTAACAACAGCAACAGCAGATGCTAAGATGTTTGCAGTCATAGGAAGACTGACAGATTTATATGTTTTCTGAAGGACTGGGCTTGGCTCCCTTTTTTTACCATTTCTTTCTCACCCTTTGTTTAACTTGTCAGTACGCTGAAATGGACAAAATATCCAATTTTGTGTTGTCTTCAGACATAGCAATGGATTTCATAGCAAAAGAACTGAATCATACAGATATTCCAGACACCTGAATTTGAAATAGACAAAGGAAGTACATTTGCTTTTAGTTTTATAATAACTTATTTTCACCTTAAGAGATGATGAAATTGATGCTCATTCTAACATCATTATTGAGGGTGGGTGGGTAAAAGACAGAAGGGAATTTGTGTTTTCATTTGCTACATTTTGTTGTTGAAAAATAAATAAAATGAAGTCTATCCTTTCTAAACATTGTTGGTGGTAGTGATGTCCTCTGTTCCGCCAAAGACCAATTAATCAGTTTTGAATAGTAGGGCTTCTCAAGATCAACAAGTGGTGGATTCCAGTTGCATTAAAAAGTTCAGATAGTAAGTAAATATTCCTATGATGTGATTATTTCTCTAATGTGTGATTGAGTCGATTCCCATATTTATGCTGATACCATGTATTTAGTTATGAAGTAATTCCGACAAGGAAAAAAAAGCAGGCCATATAAATGAAGCTCTTCTGCTAACACAAAACACAAACAACTTTAGGTTCCCTTTAATATAGGAGCAGTGATATTTTTGCCACTTTTCTGTCAATTCACCTGAGAACTCGTAAGATTTAAATATCGGTCAGTTGTCACCAGTGATCTCAGCTGTATCTATCAGACTATACTTTAAATAATATCTTGAAAAAAATGTTAAGAAGTAGAAGGAGTTTTTTGTGTATATTTTGAAACCATTCATGGTGTTATTTTTAAATAGTTTTTAGTTATGCCCATTGCCTTCTCTGGTGGAGACCAGATATTCTGGGACAAATGAATGGGTCAGTTCAGAGTCACAATAATAGTTTAGACCTTGCTTCTTCTTATACGGGCAGAGGTTGGGCCAAATCCTCGTGGGCACCTGATTCTGGCTTGAGTTCATTGTTGATGGAGTTGCAGCACAAAGCTCTGTTTTCAATTTAAGGTGATCTAATGCTCTTGCAGTAGCACAGAAGGAAAAGAGTAGCACAGAAGGAAAAGAGCTGCTTATTTTTATTTTTTACTGCATGAACGAGACATCTTTTATATGACTAAGATAATAGTTTGTTTGCAGAGAACCATTGGTAGGATAGCAGAAACAGTTTATGCTATTTTCCGCCTTTGTCTGAGCCTCTAGAAAACTGTTCTAGGCAACTGGGAGCAGGGAGGATTTATAAAAACTGTTAGAAAAGATGCAGGGGATCTGAAGAGGTTAGTCCTCATTTTCAGTTGGCAGAATCTCAGTTTCTTATCAAAAGGAAGTAAATGTTTCATTTGTAAAAAGAACCCTGGATTTAACCCATGAAATGAGAAAAGTATTAAATGTTTAATACAAATTTATGCTGCCTTTTTTAAAAAATGAAAATGCTTGGATTACTAGGTTTAATCTTAGTCTTTAAATTAATATGATGTAAGTTCTAATTAACTACAATGGGTTTGTTCTACATATGGGTATATTAGGGTCCAACCCTATGTAGTTCAATATCATATATTGACAGTAGCATACATTTAGTTTTGAAAATAGTTACATAATTAGAATCATAATTTTTCAATCTAATTAATGTCTACCTAAAATCTCAAACTTCACAAATCATTTGAATGTTAACAATTACAGGAGTTTTCTTAAAGTAAGAATATTCAGTTTCTGATTTAAAAAATGTACCATATTGGTTATATATTCAGTACATTTATATAGTCACAATTATGGGATAATAAATCATATCAAATACATTAGGATAACATTAAACATAATTAACATCTGTTAATCTGATTTGGTATCCCTCGATAAATGGAGCAATGCAAGTCATATTGCATTTCTGATATGATGTTAAAACACCCAGCTCTGAATGTTTTATGGATTCAGCTATTCTAGTTTTCTGACTGTGTGTTATGAAATTTATGCAAGATGCATTTAGATGTGTCTAATTCTCTGGATGGTCTCTGATTACTATTTTAATATGGCAAATCATAGGCTGTTTGATACATCCACAAATTGTTTAAGATATTTTAAGTTTTAATGTTCAATAATTGCAAGATATATGCTCATGTTAAAATTAATATTTTTAAATTAATATTAGCTGTTTCATTTTTTGCCTAGAGACATATGTAAATGGAATGTGATACTCATGAAATGTAATCATTCAGCTTTTATTAAGTTCCAGAATGTATTTATTTCTGAAGTTTGTCGTATATAGCTGCCCATTTCACAAACTTTTTGTTTATATTGGGTAACAAATCTGTGTTTTTCTCAATGTAATTGGGAATGGACCTCCAGGCATGACATATAAAATATTAGCTGATGACAGTTACACTTTTACACCATTAACATGAATAGAAATAGGGATGTTACAAAGTAAGAAAGGGAAAATCTTTAAATCAACTGACGGAAATGTAGAGAAAAATATTTTTCTAAGTTTAATTTGAGAATTCTCCATCCCTGATTTGATATTCTAGATTTCTGTAAAGGGTTATGGTTGTATATCCTGAGAATATAAGATACATATGGTTGCTATGGTATCACCAGTTATTTGTTGGGGAGAATGAGTCTTCAGCCTTAAAAAAAGTTATTGGGATTAAAATACCAGTCTACTCATTCACCAGCAGCACCAAGTACAATAGTTCATTATTCTTTTTGTTTTGGGGAAGTTGTATGATAGGACTGGATATACATTCATCCATAAAGCATTACCATTTTCACAGAAAACTTGTTTATGATAGAAAGCCTCATATAACCTTATGTCCTACTGAACCCAGTGATAATAACATCATCTACATGCATACAATGAAAAAACTACCTTAAACTAGATCAGATCATTGGTCCATGAAATCTCGCTCCTGAAGATTGTTTTATCCTGTCTGGAGATGTCACAGAATTACATCAGACATTGAGGTGATAGAGATACTGCAGTTGGCCCAGTGAATTACTGTAAAGAGAAGTTATGTGAACCAGAGAGTGACACTACATTCACTAGTATCCAATCCCACTTTTCTTGGTAGAATCATGGTCAGTTATGACAAGAACATGGCTATAATGTTAATGATATTTTCTTTTTGCACCCATAATTAATTAATGCTCTCAAGTTTACAGTTGCATTTGCTAGAAATTACCTCAAAACTAACCTGTTTTCATCAATGTCTCTTTACATCCAAGGAAGCTTATTAAAAATCTAGTCAGAATGCCCACACAAGATAAGAATTGATAGGATAAGAAAGGAGGCAGGTTTGAAAAAAAAGGAGGCCTGCTGTAGTGCTGAGTTAGGACCTGATATACATCCAATGGACAAAATTTGAGTAGCTCCTGAGTGGAGAAGATATAGATTCGTGCACCAATATGGGAGCTGCACAATGGGCACATCTGGGGCATAGTGAAAAATGTCTAACAGCAGCATAGTTTGGAAAATACTGTTTTGTCATTGCATTGATTTCTCTATCAGCAATACTGAGCAAGTTGAGCCATGACTATCAAACATCAAAAAAATCTTCCAAGCTATCCCATTTTCTTTACATGCTTTCCAATCTCCTTTATACGGCTGTCCCATCTTCCTTACATAGAAAAACATCATCTGAAATGGAATCACTGCTCAATACTGAATATACAGCCAAGATATTGCAATGGAATTTGGACGGAACCAAATGCATCACACTCAACATCAAGGGAATCATGAAACATCATGAACATCATGCAAATCAAGGGAATCAAGATGCCCTATGAAAAAAACATCAAGAAACTGGATGAAGATGATCACTACAAATATGTGGGCATCTTTCAAGCTGACTACATCAAACACACTGATGTCAAGAAGAATGTTAATAAATACTTAAAAAGAGTGAAGAAGATCTTAAAGTCCACACTGTGTGGTGGAAATACAATCAAGGTGATTTACATCTGGATAATTAGACATACAGCTGAAAAATGGACTCATTCAAACCCTGGATAGGAAGAGCAGAAAAATAAGGACAATCATGTTCTTTATCCAACAGAGTCTATTTATCAAGGATCATCAATGACTGGAATGTTGCACATACATAAGACAATCAAATAAGAAAAAAAGGCCATTGGAATAATAACTAAAGATAGTGAAGTAGATGCATTGAAATTAGAACACCACAAAGGTTTATTGAATAGCAGACAGACCAAACTGGCCTATAAAAAAGACCAGATGAAGAGGCATGGCAAGACAAAGTATTACATGGCCAGTACATTAAAAAACCACCTACCAAGCAGCAAGACCTCACAATGCTAAGAGTAGGAAAGTTGAAGAAACAGAAAGCAAGGCTAATTCTGACTGCAAAAGACCAAGTCTTAAGAACAAATGCACATAAAGCCAGAATTGTGATGATAGCAACAGATAGCAAATGGCATCTCTGCAGAGAAACTGAAGAAGCAATGGATGATCCAGTTAGCTTTTATAAGAAGATCACACAGGCTGACTGTAAACAACGGCATGACAAAGTAGCAACAATGGTATACTGGAATACCTTCAAGAAATATATGGTCTGCAAGCAAGAATTGATGGGACCACAAAATAGACAAAATAAGGAAATAAAGAAGCTAAAGTGCTCTGGGACTTTAGAATTTAAACGGACAAGCATCTGCCACACAATACTTCAGACTTAATAATTTTGTTAAGAAAGACAAACGCATTTGTTTCCTGGACATTGCAATGCCCAGGGACAGTAGTATAGCAGAGAAAGAACTGGAGAAAATCATAAAATGCAAAGACCTGCAAATAGAAGAAGAACAATTGTAGCAAAAAGAAAGCAATAGTAATAGACATCTTGGGTGCAACCCCAAAACATTTGTAACACCATTTGAGCATCTTTGATATTGATAATCGATACCTGTTGTTGGAATGATAAATGTGTCCTTTTTCATGGCCACCATCCTTGGATTTTAATAATCCATACTGGGCATTAATTTTAATCAATCTCATATAGTATCTGAAATATTATTTACTTCGTTTCTGCAAAGAAGGACAACAAAGTGGGACATTGTTATTCTTGAAGAAGATTTGAATTGTTATGTATTGGAAGATATTCTTATCACATACTCATTTTCTTTTACACATATGCACATATTCTTTAGTATTATATTCACTGTCGTATGTAATGTAATATTAAGTTAATTTTATAGTTCTAAAACTAAACCTTGAACAGATCCTTCAGAAATCAGATATGCCTGATTGTGAACAATAGGAAGCAACCCGGTAGACCTTCAACATTACTTGAGCACATCAGTTTAGCCTGAGGATTTTAGTATAGAGGGTGTTCAATATGAGCAGTGCCCTTGATAATATTAGGTGCAGCATAATAAGCAGGGCAACCTGAACCAATATATCCCAATATATAGCCCAATATATCAGCACAGTCAGTGAGATTGCTGGTGATCTCAGTGTTAGATGTCTTCACTTTTTTCCCTTCATGACTCTTACGCCTAAATTACTTGTAAGGTAGTTCCAGATCTCACATACAGTATTTGTTGCTGTGCCAAAAGAAGCAGGCCAATTTTTAAATTTTTATTTTGTTATTCATGAGGTTTCAGGCCACAGAAATAAATGAGAGAAATTAAACATTCATCATGTCACAATAACTCTGCACCTGTTCTTTACAAAGAATTCACAGTGACCTCCATCCTTACTGACAATTCTACTTTGGGGGTAGAAATTGGAGTATAGACTTGGTGACGGGTACTAAGCAAGACTCCTTTGTAATCTGAGTAAAGGACCAACTAATTCAAATGCCATTAGATATTACTGCCTTCTATAAAATCTACTATTTATTTTTTGCAACTGGGGATATGTTTTGCCCTCTTGCCTCTTCTGTAGCAGTGAGGTTAAGGGTTTAATGTCATGGATAAATCCCAAAATGTTCATATGTCTGGGATTTGTATGGAGCGGAGCAATTTCTTGCAAACAATCAATCAAGTTGGTGTGTTAGCTTTTTTCAAGTTGAACAACTGCAGAGTAATTGCTCATCATTCTCTTACTTGAAATTTCTCTCTATACAAGTGTTGTGAATAACTCCATCAAGTTTCCCATTTACTAATCACAGGTTTGGACTTTATTCTGTTCTATTAATTCCTTGTCTACATTTGGATAAAAGCAAAATTTGGAGGAGGGAATCTTGGAAAAAAAAAACCATTATCATGAAGCAACAAAGGGCATTACTATAGTGATGCCATCCCATAGGATTCTTCTATGCCATAGGTATAAAATATTGTGGTTTACCGGAGCTGTGTAGAGCTCATATCCCAGAAGAACTGACTCAGACGTCGTCTCTTCTGGGAAGGTAAGCAGAAAACTGCAATTCTTATAAAGAGATATCTGAAATACTTTTAAAAAGTTCTATTTGCTAATTTCCCTCTACCATTCCTTGAAGACTCTCAGTGCTATTCCAGTAAAAGTAACAGAATTGAACTCTAGTTTGTATTCCACGAAAAGAGCTCATAAATCTTTCCTTAGATTAATTTGTAAGAAGGTCTCAGAAACTATTTTTTTCAAACTTTCATTTTCCAACTCCAGCTAAGCTGAGTCTAAAACATCCCAAATTCTAAACCAGGATTGTCATTTGCTCAAGGTAATCACAACCTATTTGGAAAGTGCTAGTTTGGAGAAAGCTCTTATGGATTATTTTTTCAGAAAAGCAATTAGAGAAAGAAACCTACCAATTTCATTCACTTGTTTGAGTTAGCAAAGTTTCATTGTCACTGTTACAGTAGATGTTGCATTTAATTAGTTTATAAAAGGTTATGAGGTATTCTTACTGCAGTGACTGGCATCTACAGCCCCCAGTATAAACAAGTTGTTGCACAAAAGTCGTGTTCTTGAAACCAAAATCCTACTGAAGCTGGTGGTTGTACGTGCTAAACTGTTTGTTCTCTTGCGTGGAGCAGCGGAATCGGATTCACTGAATGGCTGCAAAATATGTTCCCTGATGGCTTGTGCTGATGTAGAAAAATTGTAGAACTACTTGGCAAGCACCACAACATCTATAACTGGCCCTATTTCATTCAGATTTCAAGAAGCTATAGCTCAGCTTATTTAACATTGTTGTTCTGTGGACGTGAATTGGCAGAAGCTATGACACCGGTATCAATACAGGAAAAGAACAAAATGCTCTATTGAAAAGTCTCCTCAAATAGACAGGAAAAAATATCTCTGTTTGAGATCAGGTATTTTTTTTGAAGATTAAAACACTGCAAGGATATTTAAGATTCAGTGGATCATGGTTTGTGTTTGAACAATTCAGTTCTTGCCAGTTTTGAAGGCTCTGGAAACATACAAAGCTATATGAATCATCATAATCAACAATAATCAATTATCCATCATCATTATCATCCTGTAAGATGCCTGACAGTCAGTTTGGATGTCGGAATATCAGAGCTGGATTTATAAAGCAATTTTGCATTTCAAAAAATGCAAATACTCATTTTGAAATTTCAAAAATTGAAAAGGTATAAAAAGTGTAAGCTTTATTTCATATCTAAAATATGGGTGGCTGTTTTGCTGAACCAGTAGGTTGTATTCAGCTTTGGAATTAGCTCCCTAAATGAATGACAACATTCCTGTCTGCAACTTGTTAATGTAGCCACGTTTTTCCCAGGGATTATACAGCTGCTTTAAGGAGTTTGGAGTTTGCAATTTAAAGTATCTTTTCTAAATTTATTCTGAAGTATTATTAAGTAATTATAAACTGATCAGGCAAATGAAATTAATCTTAAGAATATTATTATTAGTAGATTTATATGATGCCATTCTTTTGTAGAACTCAAGGTGGTGCACATAATGCTCTTCTATTTCTCCCACAACAACCACCTTATATATGGCTGAAGTAACTGGCTGTCAGAACTGCTACTTCATGCCTGCATTCTGCTATTCCTCAGTATTAGTCTCCCATGAACTCTGAGGGAACGGAGCTGCATGGGAAGGAGGAAGGCTTCAAGTTTTCACTGTATCTCCCTGAGACATGTCTTCAAGGTCAGACCCCTGGGAATGGAACCCACCTGCATACCAGCCCACACTCAAAGTGACCATTTTGAAAACACCTTCTTTGGAATTGATTGGGTTAATGGGGCCAGCAATGGGGAAAAGTTACACTTGGGGATTTGGGCGTGCGGATTTCAGTTTGGCTTTGCTCTGTTGTCGTTCATTTGATCTTTAGTAAACTATACCTTTCTTAACAAATGGAGTTAAGGATCATTCTTGTTTAAAGGTTAAAGTCGAAACAAGGATGACTCTGGCCTAAAGTCATTTAGTTGTTTTTCCTGCCTAAGAGAGAATTAAAATTCTCAATGGTTTCCAGGTTCCAATCTAGCACCTTACCCTTAATTACCATCTCTTCCTCCATTTCTCTCTGTTTTGTGATACTATGAAAATGTTCTCAAAGAAAATGTAATTATTTCTCATTTCCTACTAGTACAACTCACTGTCTTTGTGAGAAAACAATATTTCTGAAGGGAGTCTTTTTGGTTTTTTTGGTTACCACCATGCAGTTTTTATGTATCTATATTGGTTACCACCATGCAGTTTTTATGTATCTATGCCATATCATTAAAATGTAGAACCTTATTTGGCACTGAAACATCCCTAGATCACCGAGTCAGATATTGTGTATACCAGTGGTGGGATTCAATTTTTTTTACTACCAGTTCTGTGGGTGTGGCTTGGTAGGCGTGGCAGGGGAAAGATACTGTAAAATCTCCAGTCAGAGGTGGTATTTGCCAGTTCTCTGAACTACTCAAAACTTCCACTCCCAGTTCTCCAGAACTGGTCAAAACCTACTGAATACCACCTCTGGTGTATACCTGCATATGGACTTACTGGTACTTGCCCACCAGAAGGAGTCTGATAGCACCTTTTTTGAACTGTGGCTTGCAAAATCTTATGCCTTTTTATAAAACTGGAAAAGTTGGATAAAGTGCTACCAGAGGCTTTCTGATTGTTTTGCAACCGTGAACTAACACAGCTTTCCTCCTTCAAATTCACCCACCTTAATTCCTCTTCTCATCTCTACCTCCTTCGCAGTGTCTTTGAACAGGCTCATTGAGAGAAAAGAAATGAAGCTTCTTCCCGGGGACCCTCTTTGAAAATTGTTGATTTCCCTGCACTGCAAGAAATCAGCAATTTTGACCAGTGTCTCTTGGACTCTTGTTGAAAATTGTTGGCATTCTAGTATTACTGGCGGATAGTAACAAATTGTAAATTGTTATGTATCAGCTCAATGAGCAGATGGGAAAGATACTGCCTACTCTGTTATCAAATCTAATTCTTTCTTGTTTATACAAATATTTTTCATTAATTAAAATGTTCTCCAAATCTTTGTATCACATGGACCATTCAATTTCCACAGTCTTCAGCTCTGGGATTTTTTGGTGATCTCCCATTCAAGTATTAACTAGTTTATTATCGGTACTGTTTATTATCTTTCAAAATCAGCCAAAATTGGCTAGATGTAGCCACCTGTTGAGCCCTCATACTGAATAGGAGCCTGGGAAAAAAAAGAGAAAAACAAATCCTCAAAACTTAGATAATTTAAGCTGCAAAGAAGCCAATGATATATCAGAATTAACTAGACAGTGAATTATATATGGCTAACATTTTTAACATGTTCAAATTCCTTTCATTTAAATCTTTATGGCTGTGCTTTACCACCAGGATTAGAAGCATAATTATTGGGACTGCAAGAAATCCAAATATTTTTGAAACTATAATACAACAAACAGGCACCATTATTTGTTTTAGAAGAAACTCTGCTTGGTGGCCTTCAAAAAAAATATCGTGAGCTAAAATGCACATTATATTAAGAACATTATTTCAAAATGCAGAAGCTTCATATGTGTACAAAATATTTCTCTGTACCTGAAATTAGAGTTACAGATTGGAATTGCACTGTAAGAGAGAACTTAATTTTTTCTTCCCTATTTTAGTTATCTTCAAAAATAAATTTATGAAAGCACCCCTTGGTGACTAATAAGACCATTGTAGACTCAGGCATATGCTGGTATTTCTTAGGATTGTAAATCTAGAATTGGATTAGTCATATACTGAATGATTATGTCCTGCCCCTTCCTGGCAGGCCAAGATATATATAAAAACTCTAACCTAAGTGCTAGTATGCTTTTAATGAAACATGTGGTCGGCCTATAGCCATTTATATAGCATTGGTATGGTATTGCAAAAGCCTTAGAATGTGGAGACCAGCAACTTCACATAATGCTGATGTTATCATTTCTTTGTGACTTCAATGCAGTGCTGTTCCTGTGTTCACCCAGATGCATGTTAGATTTTCAGAAAGTGCTCTCCAGGGTGCTGTAGTCTTTCTCCAGGCTGGCAAGACCTGCCAGCTCAGTAGAGTGCAGTAGAAGAAAAGAGAGAAAGAGGAGCAGTTCCTGCTTCAGCTTGCAGATGTTTAGTAGCAATTTGTGCTATGATGTAAAGTCTGCCCTTGTAGCAGTCTCCTATTTGTTGCTCTCTCAAGTGACACTTGTGAAACGTCCACCTGAACAAGCCTGAGCAAATTTGGAAGTGCTTGACAAGGTCCATGTTAAATTGTAACTTAAACAGTGTCTTCTGATGGAATTCCAAAGTGTGCCTTCTCCTTTACAGTACATGTGCTATTTCTCCCCTTCCCCCCACCAAGATTAGTTGGTCCCAAGTGTGCCATTAGCCTTTTAAGACCAGTACTGGGCTAGGAAGACATATGAATTCATGATGCGTTTGTGTGTGTGTGTGTGTGTGTGTGTGTGTGTGTGTGTGTGTGTGTGTGTGAAATCCAAAATACTGGATTTGGTTTTTTTTATTGTTGCATTTATTTTATCTCTGCTAGCCACCCAGAGTTGCTTTGCAAGTGGGTAGCCATATAAACTGAAGGAAGGAAGGAATATTGCTGCTGTTGTCCTTGGCAACTCATTTTGCTATGACAAATTTATGGAAATCTGAAATTTATGAAAGTCTGAGTACTTTCAGAATTTAAGGAAATAATTATGTCACCTATTATCAAAATACTATTTCTGAACTGCAGGAGGGTTTGGTGACCAATACTTTATAGGAGGAGCTAGAAAGAATTACAGAAATGGCTAGTTAATGTTGTAAGTCGAATTCCCTGTTCAACAATTCTTTGTTTATTAAATTTGTTTACACATCTCACTGCAAGGTGACTCTCTTACTTGCATCTGAATCTGAATTAAAGCATTTCTGACAAATGCTTGTCCTTCATTGGTAGAACCTCCATTGGTACTTGGTTCCAATTTGCTCTTACAAAGTTTTTGCTAACATTAAATTGTATTTAATGTATTTAATGAGTCCCTTGGGAGAAGGGCGGTATATAAATGTAATTAATAAATAAATAAATAATAAGTATTTATTTATTTATTTATTGAATTTCTATACCGCCCCCTCTCCCAAAAAGGGACTCGGGGCGGTGCACAGCCAACTAAAAACAGACAATATATACAATTAAAAACAGATTAAACAATTACATCAAGGCCAAAATACAATTTAAAATATAAAACTAATACAGATTTAAAATTTAGAATTTTTTTTTTTAATTTAAAAACCTAGTTAATTAAAACCCCAAAAAACCGTTACTGGGCCAGGCCGGCCTGTTAATCGAACAGGGTCTTTACTGCACGCTGGAAGGTCTGAATGTCGGTAATGGCCCGTATCTCCAGGGGCAAATCATTCCACAGGGAGGGGGCCCCCACAGAGAAGGCCTGCACCCTCAGGGCTGCCAACCGGCAATGATCAGGCGGCGGAACCCCGAGGAGGCCAACCCTGTGGGAGCGCACTGGGCGGCAGGAGGCTGTTGATGGCAGCAGCCGGTCCCATAAGTATCCAGGTCCCAAGCCATGGAGCGCTTTGAAAACGATCAATACCACCTTGAATCGGATCCGGAAGGCCACAGGAAGCCAATGCAGCCCGCGGAGAAGCGGTGTTACATGGGAGCTCCGAGGGGCTCCCAAGATCACCCGCGTGGCCGCATTCTGGACCAACTGCAGCCTCCGGACACTCTTCAAGGGGAGCCCCATGTAGAGAGCGTTGCAATAGTCCAAGCGGGAGATGACGAGGGCGGAAGTGACTGTGCGAAGTGCGTCCAGATCCAGAAAGGGCCGCAACTGGTAAATCAAACGAATCTGACAAAAGGCCCCGCTGGCGACGGCCGTAATGTGATCTTCTAAAGACAGCCGTACGTCCAGGAGGACACCTAGATTGCGAGCCCTTTCCATGGGGGTCAAAATTTCTCCCCCCACGGCCAGCGACGGAACAAGCTGGCTGTATCTGGGCACAGGAAACCACAGCCACTCGGTTTTGGTCAGGTTGAGACGAAACCTGTTAAGACCCATCCAACTCCGCACGGCCTCCAGGCACTGGGTCATCACTTCGAGGGCTTCGTTGGGGTGGCCCGGGGTAGAGATGTACAGCTGAGTGTCATCAGCGTACTGATGGAACTCTACCCCGAAACCACGGATGATCTCACCCAGCGGCTTCACATAAACGTTGAACAGCAGCGGCGAGAGCACAGACCCCTGAGGCACCCCACATAATAGGGGCCTCGGGCTCGACATCTGCTCCCTTGTCAACACAAATTGCGAACGATCAGAGAGGAAGGAGGAGAACCACCATAAAACGGTGCCTCCCACTCCCAACCCCCACAACTGTCGCAATAGGATACTGTGGTCGACAGTATCAAAAGCCACTGAGAGATCTAACAGGACCAGGACAGAGGAACAACCCCTGTCCCGGGCCCTCCAGAGATCATCCACCAACGTGACCAACGCTGTCTCCGGGCTGTGCCCGGGTCTGAAACTCGATTGGAGGGGGTCTAGATATACCACTTCATCCAGGTACTGAGGGAGCTGACGTGCCACCACACTCTCAACAACCTTTGCAACAAAGCGGAGGTTGGAGACCGGACAATAATTCGACAATAATGCTGGATCCAGGGATGGTTTCTTGAGGAGGGGCCGCACCACCGCCTCTTTCAAGGCGGCAGGTAAAAGCCCCTCTCTCAAGGAAGCGTTAATAATCCCTTGGAACCAGCCTTGTGTCACCTCCCAAGTGGCCAAGACCAGCCAGGAGGGGCACGGGTCCAATAAACAAGTGGTGGCATTAAGCCCTCCCAGTATCCTGTCCACGTCCTCCAGAGTAACAGGATCGAACTCATCCCAAATGACCTCCCCGAAATCCACCTCCGCCCCCCCACCCGGAGATGCCCAGTCAGAGTACAACTCATCCCGGATCTGAGTGATTTTGCCCTGCAGAAACCTAAAAAAATCCTCAGCCCGTCCCTGTAAGGGATCCTCCCGCGCCCCCACCTCCAAAAGGGAACGGGTCACCCTAAACAGGGCGGCCGGGTGATTTTCTGTGGACGCAATAAGGGCGGAGAGGTAGGACTGCCTCGCCGTCCTTATCGCCACTAAGTACGCCTTAATATAGGATCGTAATAATGTTCGGTCAGATCCAGAGCGGCTGGCCCTCCAACTACTCTCTAGGTGTCTTTTCCGGCGCTTCATCTCCCTTAGCTCCTCGGAAAACCAAGGAGCCACTTGGGATCGGCACCAGGTCAGAGGCCGCAAGGGCACGACCCGGTCAAGGGCCCCAGCGGCCACCCTATCCCAGGTGGCCACCAAGCCCTCGACCGAGTCGTGTATGTGAGTCTCGGGAAACGGCCCAAGCTCCATCAGGAACCTATCTGGGTCCATCAGGTGCCTGGGGCGGTACCATTTTATCGGCCCCGCCTCCCTGCGGCAGGGGAGTGTGGAATGAAAGTTGAGTCTAAGGAGCGAATGATCAGTCCATGACAGGGGTTCCACAACTACATCCCCTATACCAAGATCATTCTGCACTGATCAGAGACAAAAACCAAATCCAGGGTGTGACCCCCCAAGTGAGTAGGATTCCGAATTAGTTGGGTCAGGCCCATGGCTGTCATGGAAGCCATGAACTCCTGAGCAATCCCCGAGGCCCCACCGGCAGACGGCAGGTTGAAATCCCCCATGACCATAAGCCTGGGGGTCTCAACCGCCAAGCCGGCTATGACCTCGAGGAGCTCAGGCAGGGTCGATGTCACATAGCAGGGAGCCAGGTATGCGATCAACAGGCCCACCTGAACCCTGGGACCAAACTTCACGAAAAGGGACTCACACCCGGTCGTCTGAGAAATAGTGGATTCCCTAGGACACAGATCTTCCTTAATAACCACCGCAACCCCACCACCCCTTCCCTGAGCGCTCGGTCGATGAAAGACCCGAAATCCGGTTGGGCACATCTCCACCAGAGGAGCTCCTCCCTCTTGGGCCAACCAGGTTTCGGTAATACCCGCCAGGTCCGCTCCCCCCTCACAGATCAAATCGTAAATGAGGGGGGCCTTGTTAATGACGGACCTGGCGTTACACAACATCAGCCGAAGGCCCAGGGCCCGATCACTAAGACCACCCGGGGAACGGGACATGACAAGGGGGTCGGAGCGCACCACCACACACAAACAGCGGGGGCGCGCTCCCAATACAGGATATGGCCCCCTATAACCGCCAAATCTGCCTCTCCTGCTCACCCTGCTAATAGATTGTATTTCACCCTCCCCGGAACAACCCCCCATCCTCAATACGGCCCCACCCGACCCCAGCACCTCCCGGCAACGCTTGACCCGCGGCCTGGCTCCAACCCCAGGCGGGTTGTCCCCCAACTCCTGCCCGGCCATCCCTAACCCCAATAAAAATCTAGATAAAAATTTACGTAAACAAAAACCCTCCCTCAAATTGATCTTTCTGTTACTTAAAGCATAATTCTATATCGGTATATTCGTTCTATATTCCTCTGTATATTGAGAGAAGGCAGGCCTTTTGTATGACACTTATTTGGCTATTTAAAGTTTGCTATTAAATTCTCATAGGTCGCTTTTTCTTAAGGCTAAATCTTTCTCTTTGTAGGGCTTAAATTTTTTGTTCTTTGATTATCCTTACTGATTTTCTCTGAAGCTGTTCCAGTTTATCCAAATCTTTCTTAAATTGTAAAGTTTTGGGGGACAGGTCTGATAAATATAATTAATAAGGGTATGTCAAAAATAGTTAAGAAATAGATGGAATATTTTCTTATCCCTAGAAAACCTGATTAAAATGTAAGAAGTAGTCAATTAGATAATATTTTTAGAAGAGCAAACACTGATAAAGAACTTAGATGATAATTTTGTAATCCATCCATCATGTTTCCACCATGATATTCAATACTATATTTGGTCACCTTTTTAGGTCCTTAATTAACCTGTTCTGCTTAATTTCAGGAAAGCTACTGCATCTTTGCTGTGATTCTAAATTTGTGCAACTCCTTATTGTTGATTTGTCATATTAAGAAATCGGTTAACTTACTCTTCAGAAATACATTTTATGAATTCTATCTCCAGAACTGTGTTTTTAGAAAACTAGTATTAATAGCACTATGTTGTATTGTCTTTTTTAAAATAGTTCTATATGTTGCAAGAATCATTATGAATAATAAAACAACTTGCTTCTAATGGGCAAACATAGCTAAGCAACCAAATTTGTGTATGGATGACACGGAGTCAAATTTAATGATTATTTGATATAATTACTTCATTCTCTGCACTTTTAGGCCTATTGTGTACCAGCTGTTGTGCATTGAAGGCAGTATCAGCTTCATGTCCTATTTGTGCATTTACAGAGACATTTGAGTAGCTGCTTTTGGCAACTGACAGATGGAAGAGGTGGTTTTTTTAAAAAAAATCTGGTTCTTCTTGGATTCTCATATAATTGGGACTGAGTAGAATAGGACTAAAACCTAAACTAGATTAAAACATTAAAGGTTTGGACATGCATATGTATTATTTGGTTTCTTCATTATTTCAATTCTTCAATATCTCCATTGAGACTGGTGATTTGATCCAAACTGAGTGGTGTGAAAGTTCTGTCAGCAATGTTTATTTTCTTATGCATGATACCTCACTGCAGACAGATATGTAGTAATGAACTAGCCTGTGTTTCTTTCAGATGCGAAGGCTGTCTGCCTGCTTGCCTGTCTGCCTATCTATTTGTCTGTCTGTCTAGCCATCCATCTACAGCAAGGGTGTCAAACTCGATTTCATCAAGGGCCACATCAGGGTTGTGTTTGACCTCGGGGGTTGGGGGGGGCATGGCCAGGGGGTGTGGGCAGCTCAACATCACTCATGCCAGGGGCGCCAGGGGCAGCCCAAATGCTCTGCCAGTGAAAATGGGCTCCCGAGATCTGTTTTTGACTGAGATGGCTTCCTGCAACCCTTTGCCAGTGAAGAAGGGCCCTCCCGAGCTCCATTTTCGCTGGCAGAGACACCATGGGCCGGTCCTTCGTTGTTTTCATGGTGGCACCGTGGGCCAGATCTCAGCACCCTAAGGGCGGGATCTGGCCCATGGGCCTTGAGTTTGACACCCCTGATCTACAGTACCTTACTTACTGTAATTGTTTGAATTACTGTTTTCCACAAAAACAGTAAAAAAAATCTGCAAACTAGGTTTTTTTTAACTTTAGTTCAAGCTAATTAGTACCCATTTTAGTCCAAGAAATATTAATTACTGGAGTTTCAATTATAGCTATGTCAGCTGTCCAAAAATTAAACCAAGTGTGTTATGAGACACTAGATGATAAGGTACAGAAATAGTTCATTGAAACATTGTTTTAATGTGGCAATTTAGGGTACTCATCTGAAATAACTCTTGACTGATGTGACATTTAAGCTTTGTTGCCACATGGCTCTCTTGACTCCAAAGAGGAGAATCATACAACAAAAAGTATCTTTGTTACATGAGTCTATCCAGACCTTACATGATAACTATCTTTTGGGGAATGAAAATTATTGTTTTGAAAAGATAAAATTATTAGGCAATACTTAGTTAGCTGTAGAGTCACTGTGTATGTTTGGGAAAAAAATTTCTAAATACATGGAGAGACAAAAGAGGCCCCGTCATAAAACTTGAACTATTATTTTGGATTTTTGGTATTTAAATATAATGGAAAAAGTTTGTTCTCTCCTCTTCCCATTTAAATAGATACTTTGCATCCTGGCCTCATTTAGTGATCACAATCATCACCATCTTTTAAACGACCCATAAACCCTTGCGGGTGGAGTCTGGGCAACTGAATGGAGCTGAGTGTTTACTGGCCGGATGCCCTTCCTGTCACCAATGCAGAGGTGCATATTCAGCAGATATATTCTTATCATGCCCAGAGAGAGAAATACCTGGCTCTACCTAGGATCAAAGTCATAGCCTCCTGATTGTGAGGTGAGAGCTCCACCTCTAGGCCACCGTACCATTCATTTAGTGACCACAATGTGTTCCTTATATTAGAAGCAGAAAGGTTGCTCAATGAACATGTGACAAAGAAAAAGTAAGAGAGTGACAATGTAAAGATCGCTGCTTGCTGTCATCTCATTCAGATGAATTTTCTCATACAGTGTCCTGTGTCTGACCCATTTTTCTTTTTATACTCCCCTCACAGGTAAGAGAGAGTGCTTAAAAATGCTATCTCTCCAGAGTTGTTTTTTTCCACAGTGTAATTTGTCGCTAAAAAGTGCTAACCTCAAGTTGATAGGCTCTACTCTATGACCTTAATTAGTTGGTTATAATGATGCCTGAAACAGACCAGACCTTAAATCATTTTTACATTGATGGCTTTTATTGTCAGATGCCTGAAATTTGGTCATACTTGCACCCATTGGTTGGAAAATGATTAAAAAAAATACTGTCATATTTTGAATGGTTGCTAAATGAAAATAGCTACTAAGAGAGAAGTGGCTATTAACCTACTTACCTTTTAGATAGCTTATCAAAGCTTGCTCACCATCATGACTAAGGCATATAAACATTAAGCCATACTGTGGTGTATTTCAGTCTGACATAATATGATGGGAAAAAAATAAGCCAATTTTGATTTATTTGATAAACCATGCTTAAGAGTCCATGGTTTAGCAAGATGCATAAATCAGGCCTACATATTGATATATAATTGTCAATCCAGAATCTGTGGGAGGGTTTGGGGCTTTGAAAACTATTGTTTTGATATCTATAAACTTGGTTAGGTTTACTTCCATGCAAAATAACAAGAATTGTGCTTGAACAGGTCTCAGATCCACTAAGCTGAGCCCCCTCAAGTCCCAGTTTCAATGTTGCTTGGAAAAACCAAATGATTCCTGGCCATTTTGTTCAAGGTATTTGTGGCAATGAGCACATAGATGACTTTGACATTTAAAGTTCCAGAGTCATACATCATTGAGGACTTCCATTCCTTGCTCAGATGGATTAGTAATAAAACACAATTTGCACATTTGGGGTTCAGGTTTGCTTATTTTCAGAGAGAAAATTAACCAAATATATTGGTACTAATAGCAGTATTTGTTGCAAAGTGCTGGCATATTACTGAATTTAGCAGTGCTAACACTGCATTAGAGAATTCACTTCAGGGAAATGGAGCAGCTGTTCTTATAGTTTATCTAGATGAACTGCATCTTCTTACTGTTATGAGGCTATTAAAGTGCAAATGATCTCATCATGGCAGAAGGAAAAAGTTACTCCACACTGCCTTCAGATGTACCTTAGTTTGCAGTACAATTATTCTAGAGTCAGGAACTTCTATGAGATAACTTGTTGCATTTCCTATTGTCACAATTCAGTAATTTTTCAAAAAGATTAGATTCTGTAGTGGGCATTTTAATTGGATCTTTAACTATCAATTTGCAAACATAATGACAGAGTGGAAATGGAACCAAGACAAGAGGGCATTAGCACCTTTCTTTTTCAGCATTCAATTAAAAAGCTAAGCTAACCAAATTGTGCTCCTTTAAGTTTGGTTCTTTTTTATTTTATGTATTTTTATTTTATTTTTGTACATATTATTTCATGTATTAGGTACTGTTTCTATGTCAGCAGTCTCCTGAGAATTCAAGTTAGTATATATGTAGTTTCTTCTAATCAATCTATATGGCAACCCATTGGGATAGATTGTTTTAGGAATAAAGCTGGTGAGGTAGGAACTGGCAGTTTTCAAGTTAGAGAGAACCACTATGTCAACCTAAATCAGGTTTCTGTAAATAAAACAAAAAAAAATCACAGCCTGAAGAGGCTATAGTAGTTTCAGCAATATCAGCCTGCTTAAAGTACTTGAGAAAGCTTTAGTCACCTAGAATAATTTCCTACAACCTGGTGCCCTCCAGGTACATTGGGAATATCTTTCATATCAATTTCAGTTGATATGGCCATGCTAGTTCTGAATGCTGGGAAATAGTAACAACACATCTGCAGTTCACTGAGCTAACTTAATACTTTATAAAGAATTTGATGATTCTCTTGTGCTTTACTATATAAGGATTAATAAACAAAATCAGCACTATTCTCTGTTAATAATTTACTATAAAATGTGCAGTGAGCAATTTCAAAGAGTAATTTTTTATGCTAGGTTGAAGATTGTACCAGGTTTTCAGTTTGGGAACAGAAAACAATCTGCCAGGAATGCAAAAATGCATAGTTAGACACATTGTGATTGTTATGTCCAGAATATTAGAAGTAAATAATTAGTTTTCATTAAATGAGAATATCCAGTTGTAATGTGGCCAATCACTTCTATTATTTATTTCATGACAGGCATCTACAGAGATGTATATCGATCACTGATATACAAATTTATATATGATATGTGGACAACACAACTTAAAAGATAAAATGTTAATCACCATCTTGAAAAAGCAACAGAACACTTTGAAGAATTCCAGAATATATTTTAAGCTGCTCATTGGTTGTGTAATAAAAAACAGCAAAGTATATTAAAAAAAAAGAATGGTGCTCTGTATCTCCTTATGAATTCAGAACAATGAAGATGTAGGATGCTTTCACAGTACAGGCCTTATTGAAAACTATTCTTATGGGAGATTTAATTTGGAGTATTTCAAATTAAATTATCTTTTTCTTTGGAATCTATACATCTATTGATGGGGCCTAAAATTAAAGTTAGTTCTCTACCTACATTCATTCGTTTGGTGATAGTTCGAAGTTACAACGGCACTGAAAAAAGTGACATGACCATTTTCACAATTACAACTGTTGCAGCACCCCTGTGTTCACAGGATCAAAATTTAGATGCTTGCCAACTGGGATGTAATTTATGACAGTTTCAATGTCCTGGATTCATAAGATCAGCTTTTGGGACGTTCTGACAAGCAAAGTCAATGGAGAAGTCAGATTCACTTAACAACATGTTATTAACTTAACAATGACAGTGATTCACTTAAAAACTGTGGCAAGAAAGGTCATAAAACAGGGCAAAATTTATTTAACAACTGTCTTCTTAGCAACAGAAATGTTGGGCTCAATTGTGTTTGTAAATCAAAGAATACCTGTACATTTCCCTTTTTAGCTGGAACTGACATTACTGAGGAATATTCAGCTTGTGATCAACTAATATCTCAACCTTCCAAGGAAGTTAGAATTTTAGTTGGTCATACAGTATGTTGGTCATAATGTCAGCTAGAAAGGGAAATAGCCAGTGGTGGGATTCTACCAGTTTCTCTACTGTTCAGTTATCGCTCACTTTGTGCGTGTGCACGTGCAGCTTTCCAAACACCAGATGAGGGTTTTCTGCGCCAATCAGCTGAGAGGATAAAGAACAGAAAAGCACAGGGGCAAGTGGGAGTGCTGATCCTGCACTTTTCTTTCTTCTCTCAGCTGATTGTCAGAGCTTTTTTTTTTACTACTGGTTCAGGTGAACTGGGCTGAACCAGTAGCATTTCACCACTGGAAACAGCAGTGGCATTTAGACCTATATACCGCTGTATGGTGCTTTCAGCAGATCTCCAATGTTTCTGGATTTGTGGACTGGTGGTGGTGGGGGGGAGAGGGGATGATTCTGCATGAGTGGCCAACAAGCACATCCTCGCACAGCTCCGTTTGCATGAGAGGCTTGCCCGCATGAATGCCACTCACTTAAATGGAGTTTGCACGTGCTTGGCTGCTGCTTGTGCAAATGAGGATGCGTATGCGTGCTTACCAGCCATTTCTGCAGCCCAGATGCAAATCCCTCATGGACCACGGATTTGGGACCCCTACTTTATAGCACTCTCTGAGCAATCTACAGAGTCAGCTTATTGTTCCCAACAACCTGGGTTCTCATTTTACTGATCTCAGAAGGATGAAGTCCGAGTCAACTTTGAGCCCTTCAGGATCAAACTCCTGGCTATTGCATTCTAACCACTGTGCCACCCTATATCAATAGATGTATAAGGAAAGTAATAGTACTACCATAGTCTGCTTTGATCAGAACTCACTTTGAGAAATGTTGTAATTCTAATTACTATGCATGGATTGGGTCATTGCATGTTTAACTTAAATTCAGGTGATGATGTGTTTGGAAAGTTGGTTGGGGGGAGGGGAGACTGAAGAAATAGAATGTTTAACTTTGAGTGGAAACGGTAGAGGAAAGTATAAGACCTATTTTGAAATGTTTAAAGGGATATCACTTAGCAGAAACCCAAAACCTGTTTGGTATCATCAAAGAAGACAAGGAAGAATGGTCTCAATTTACAGGATTTTTTGTCAAAAAAACCCAACAACAACACTTCCTAACCCCAAGAATAATTTAACAGTGGAACCAGTGATTAATAGAGCTGATACGTTCCTCCTTCTCTGGATATATCTGCAAAATAGGCAAGATGGCAGAAGTTTTGTAGTGCAGGCTCCACCTCCTTTGTATATGCATGGACCAATGCACATTCAAAAGGGACAGGCTGGCATCGTGAAGCTGCATTAGCCATCTTGCTGATTTGGACTCCCTCCTGTTCCCAGAGGCTGCTAAAATTTTCAAACAGAAGCTGGGCAGCCACTGAACAGGGGGTTGGATTCGATCACCCTACCACACAATTCTGATTCTATTATACATTTGTTGTTGTAGCTCACTACTATATTACATGGCTTTTGTAAAAGTGCGCCATTCATAGAATTGGCTTGATCCATATCTGCTTAAGCTTCAGTTATATTTTCATATTTTTCATTGGGACCAGTATTTAATGACCTTTAAGTACAGCTGACATTTTAGTTTTAATATCTCTGTCTTTAGCAGCAGTTTTTTATTGTTTTAATATATGATTTTTTAATGACTGTATTATTTTACTTATGTTATGTAGATGTAATTCCTAAACACACAAACTAAAATGAACTAAGCTGATAAGGCTACAGAAACTGACATTTCAAATGGCTTGTTTCTAGCTCCTTAATGTTTCAATGCGGCATTCTCTCTAAACAAACAGGAACATACTTCTCCCCAGTGCCATCATCTGTGGCATAACACCTGGCAAAGTCTCCTTTGAGGCATGACAATCAGCCAATTTAAAGTGTGTGTTGCATAAACTGAGATTTGTTACCATGTTTAATTAGAGAGCTTAAAACATTTCACTAAGGCTTAACAAACAAACTCAAAGTAGGGAAAGCTATACGGGAAAAGCAGATTCTTAAGAAACCTTTTCCAGAAATGAAGCTAATGAAAATCTATTTTTTGGACTCAGAAAAAGTGGAAAGCACAAGTTCTGAGTGCCAGTTAGGGCCATGCAATAATTTGAATTAGAAAAGGAAAGAATCACATAGATGTCTGGGTATCAGCTCTTGGAAGTTCTTTAAACAAGAGTCCACTGAAATTGGGTGGCCAATAATTTAGATAAATTAATAAAATAAAAAGTCCTTTCTTGGGATCCTACAGTCAGTCTAGAGTGCTATTATTGAAGACAACTATATACAGATGAAACTCGAAAAATTAGAATATTGTGCAAAAGTTCATTTATTTCAGTAATGCAACTTAAAAGGTGAAATTAATATATGAGATACACTCATTACATGCAAAGCAAGATAATTCAAGCCGTGATTTGTCATAATTGAGATTATTATGGCTTACAGCTCATGAAAACCCCAAATCCACAATCTCAGAAAATTAGAATGTTACATGTAATCAATAAAACAAGGATTGTACATAGAACAATATCAGACCTCTGAAAAGTATAAGCATGCATATGTACTCAGTACTTGGTTTGGGCCCCTTTTGCAGCAATTACTGCCTCAATGCGGTGTGGCATGGAAGCTATCAGCCAGTGGCACTGCTGAGGTGTTATGGAAGACCAGGATGCTTCAATAGTGGCCTTCAACTCTTCTGCATTGTTCGGTCTCATGTCTCTCATCTTTCTCTTGGCAATGCTCCATAGATTCTCAATGGGGTTCAGGCCAGACGAGTTTGCTGGCCAATCAAGCACAGTAATCCCATGGTCATTGAATCAGGTTTTGGTGCTTTTGGCAGTGTGGGCAGGTGCCAGGTCCTGCTGGAAAATGAAGTCAGCATCCCCATAAAGCTCATCTGCGGAAGGAAGCATGAAGTGCTCCAATGCAGCTGTCTCCTGGTAGACGACTGCATTGACCCTGGACTTAATGAAGCACAGTGGACCAACACCAGCAGATGACACGGCTCCCCAAATCAACACAGACTGTGGAAACTTCACACTGGACTTCAAGCATCTTGCAGTATGTGCCTCTCCATTCTTCCTCCAGACTCTGGGTCCTTGGTTTCCAACTGAGATGCAAAAGTTGCTCTCATCAGAAAAGAGGACAGGTCTGTTTTTCTTTAGCCCAGGTAAGACGCTTCTGACATTGTTTGTTGTTCAGGAGCGGCTTGACCAGAGGTGCTATTCAACTGGTTCTCACCTACTCGGGCGAACCGGTAGCGATTATTTGGCGTGGATTGCTGAACTGGTGGCAACCCCTGGCTGGCCACGCCCCCAACCCGGTCACCCGGTTGCTCATTTGCGATCGCTCTCCTAGCTTTCCGTTCTCCACATCCTCTTTTTCCCTGGGGGAAAGGAAGAAAGGCTTGGACGCTGCAAGTATCGCTTTTCCTGTGTGAGCTAAAATGTCTGGAGTGAGAAGGAGTGCAGTCTGATAGAGGGGGTGGGGGTGAATTGAGCCTTGGAGCACTTTTGCAACATAAAAGAAATGCATTTTGAAAGCAGCAAGTCCTTTAAAAACTTTTCCAAGGATTCCCCATGGACGCTACAAGTATTGCTTTCCCCTTGTGAGTTAAAGTGCTGGAGTGAGAAGGAGTGCGGTCTGACAGAGGGGGTGGGGGAATCCACTCCAGCCTTGGAGAAATTTAAAGGAGCTGCTTCCAAAATGCTTGTCTGTTAAGTGCTCTGTGTGTGTGTGTGAGAGAGAGAGAGAGAGAAAGGAAAGAAAGAAAAGAAAGAAGGAAGGAAGGAAGGAAAGAAAGAAAAGAAAGAAAGAAAGAAAGAAAGAAAGAAGAAAGAAAGAAAGAAAGAAAGAAAGAAAGAAAGAAAGAAAGAAAGAAAGAAATAGGAAGAGAGAGAGAGAGATAAAACTCTGTGCTATTATTTTTAATTGTTCCATAATTTATCGTGTTAATATTTTACACTGTCCCTACGCATAGAGTGATTTTTCTGCCTTTCTTTTGCCCAGGGCTACCACATATTTTTCAGGGTTTACATGCATTCAATGTCAATAGTCCAGAGCATAAAATATACATGTGTTTAACAAGAGTTGAAAAGGGACCTTGGAGGTCTTCTAGTCCAACCCCCAGCTCAGGCAAGAACTGAGGATGCCAAACTCTGAATAGAAATCTTGGGAAAGGTGTTAGAATAATACTTTAGAAGGGACCTTGGGGTAAACCCTATACCATTTCTGAGAAATGGCTGTCCAGTCTTTTCTTAAAAACTTCTAGTGATTGAGCACCCAGAACTTCTGGAGACAGGCAGTTCCACTGGTTAATTGTTCTCACTGTCAGGAAGTTTCTCCTTAGTTTTAGGTTGCTTCTCTCTGTTCAGTTTCCATCCGTTGCTTCTTGTTTGCATTCTGCTTCTTTGGAAAATACATTGTCCCCCTTTCTTTGTGGCAGCCCCTTAAAAGCCTGCTGCCTATCATACTCTTGGGTAAAGCATGTGAGCCATTTCCTCCTTTCAGTGGTCCATGAAAGTACATCTATAGTATGCAGATAATAAAGTAAAAAAAGGTGAACATTTTTACAGAACTATAGATAAGTTGAGGCTGGGTGACAAGCAATGGCTGGGAGGGGAGGGGCCAGGTGAGGCACCCCTTGATGTGAGTGACATTGAGTTGGCCACGCCCACCCAGTCACATGACCACCAAGCATGCCCACCCAGTCACATGACCACTAAGCCACACCTACCCAATCACATGATCACCAAGCCATGCCCACTAAATAAGCCACAGAACCAGTAGTAAAAATGTTTGAATTCCACCACTGAACTTGACAAGAGGAATACAACATTTGAAGCCCATGTCCAGGATCTGTCTGTATGTGGTGGCTCTTGATGCACTGACTCCAGCCTCAGTCCACTCCTTGTGAAAGTCCCCAACACTTTTGAATAGCCTTTTCCTGACAATCCTCTCCAGGCTGCGGTCTTCCCTGCTGCTTGTGCACCTTTTTCTTCCACACTTTTCCCTTCCACATAACTTTATATTAATGTGCTTTGATCAAGCACTTTGGGAACATCCAACTTCTTTTGCAATTACCTTTTGAGGCTGTCCCTCCTTATGGAGGGTGTCAATGATGGTTTTCTGCACAACTGTCAGGTCAGCAGTCTTTCCCATGATTGTGATTCCTACTGAACCAGACTGAGAGACCATTTAAAGGCTCAGGAACCCTTTGCAGGTGTTATGGCTTAATTAGTTGATTAGATTGGGACACTTTGAGCCTAGAATATTGAATCTTTTCACAACATTCTAATTTTCTGAGATTGTGGATTTGGGGTTTTCATGAGCTGTAAGCCATAATCATCACAATTATGACACATCACGGCTTGAATTATCTTGCTTTGCATGTAATGAGTCTATTTCATATATTAGTTTCACCTTTTAAGTTGCATTACTGAAATAAATGAATTTTTGCACGATATTCTAATTTTTCGAGTTTCACCTATATGTGGTAGTTTTTTTCCATGGATGCAAACTTGTAGAATCTTGGGAATTGCTTTAGATTGAGTAGTTCATTTAGTTCAATATTGTTGACACTGAGTGGCAGAAGTCTTTTTAGAGCCCAACCTGAAGTTGCCAAGGACAGAATTTGTTGTCTGCTTTGCTTCCATTCTTGTTGGGCCTACATGTTGCTTACAGTTGGTTGCAATTTTCTATGCCTGAAAAGTGTTCCTTATTTCAGGTTTTGCTATGATGTGTCCAAAATTCTTAAATGTTGATACAGAACTACTTACATGACCATATTTTACTGAGCGCTGATTATTAGTAATGGGTGAAGTCTAAGTAATCTGTTTAAATAATGTTTTAAATTATTTATTTCATTTCCCCAAGCACCCATAAAATTTAGCAATGGAAGTATCTTTCATTTACTTATTGTAAGATTGGGGATACAATTTTATACTTTTGTGAATAAAAACATATTGTTTGGAATATTTTTTTACAGATTGGAGCATTTATTTTATTCTGGTTATTACCACAGTTCACCTCACATGATATGTTTAGTAATCACTCTACTATATGAGGAAGACAGGCCTGCTGTGCCTATATATAAATAAATACAAAGCTGAATTCATCTGTTTAATTTCAAGATACAAAGAATTAAATGGCATTCAAGAATAACAAGTATTATTTTCTTTTATTACAACTAATTGAGGAGTAGTTACTGAGAAGTAGGATCACTGGTCAAGGAGCTGTAATCTGCCATGGATTAGGAATCAACACGTACAAAATTAAATTTAGACTTTTGAGACTGTTTTATTCCTAGTTCTGAAGGAATATCATTATTCAGATTCTAGGTAATCATAGTTTCTGTTCTAACATACTGAGAAAAATGTTTTAATTTTCATTGATTTGGATCTTTTTCATGAAATCAATTAAAACCTCCATTCAGTAAGAGAACCAGGCTGCTCCTTATTCTCCGTTATGTTATCCTCTATATCTCTCTGCATGTTCTTTCAGTCTTTCTGAAAACAGAGTAATAGACAGAGGCAAAAACCAAGCCTCACAAACCTAAGTAAGGATATATAAATTTTTCAAATTCATGTCATTTCAAATTCAAAACACCTCATTTTGGGATTGGAAAGTCCATAAGCTGTTTTTTGGGTGGAATGGGTAGAAATTTGATGATTTTGAAAGAATTTTGAGCTTGAAATGGGTTGTCTTCTACTCAGAATAGTTAAAAAGATTTTGTAGAACTCTGCTGTTGTATCTCTTGTTTACTTTTAGTTGAAGAACCATCTACAGTAGTACTAGTATTTATAAAGATTCCTTTGCATAATCCTTAAAACATCAGTCCTTCTATATTTTCATTTTGGGGCAGGCTGAACTTGAGAAGGCAGCTGCACTATTCTTAACTATTGTACCACATTAGCTCTTGAGGGCAAAAGAAGAGCAGCTTTAAGAATTTTGGCTTCAGATTTAGGGTATTTATTCCATGTCTGTTGTAGAATAGAAACAACATGGCTATATTGGCACTTTGCATTATTTTTCAGCCCACAGTTAATTAGAAAATTGTCTCTTAATTTGTGGGAAAACAGTTTGAGCTATGGTCACTTCCCATCCTTGGTGATTAATTGCCACTTCCCAGGAGGTGGAATTTCAATCAGAGAGAAACAGTACGTGTGTGCGGATGTAGATTCTCTAGTCCAAATCCCATTTTAAAACCTTGCATCCAGTTAAAGTTTCCTCAGAAAATGTTTATTAACTCTCTAATGCAAGACCACATGCATTATACTTACCAAGGATTTATTATGGAGGTACTGAGGCTACCCAGTCTGTTTCATATTGTGTAGGAATTAACATAGATAATTTTCCATGAACTTGAAAAACTGTTATCGCTAGCAATAACTATATTTATGTAGCAGCAGCTGAAAATATGAAAAGGTTATAACTTAGTGACACAACCAATTATTTATATATATAAATTAGCACATTCAGTCTTTAGTTAGGCTAGCAAACATCTCAGGTTTGGATGATGCTACCAGGCAGTGTGGGAAATTATTGAACCATTATTGTGATTCAGTGTAACACAGCTACAGAAAAAGCCAGGATACCATATGCAGATTTAACACAGCAATTTTGTTTTCTATTTCAGTGATTGTGCCGGCAACTGTTCCCTCAGGTTGTGTTCCTAAGACCAATAAGACTAATATACCCCAGCCAGCACCACGACTCTCTATTTCATCTCCTCGGGCAACTGTGATTGCCAGTATGGAAACACCCTCACAGGGTTTGCAGACAGTCATGAAGTGGAAAACAGTGGTAGCCATTTTCTTTGTGGTAGTGGCCTATCTGGTTACAGGGGGTCTTGTGTTTCGTGCTTTGGAACAGCCAGAAGAAAGCAGTCAGAAAATCAGAATTGCCAATGATAAAGCAGAATTCCTCCAAGAAAACAACTGTGTATCCCAGCAGGAGTTGGAGGCATTGATTAAGGTGAGAACATCAGAACAGATACCATATATTGGGAAATTTGTTTTTAATAAATCTAAATAAAGTATAGTAAAAAAAAATTATTTCCTGTGCTGCATGTTTTTCTCTCTCTTCTATTTTGTTGCTATTAGAAGGTGCTCTGAAGTCTCTGCTTTTGATTTTAAGAGAAGGGCTGATGTCTCCAGTAAATGTTGTTTAAATATGGCTACCCAGAGATGGGATTCTACCGGTTCGGACCGGTTCTATAGAACTGGTTGTAACGATTCTGCACAGTTTGGAGGACCGGCAAATCGCACCCGTGGCTGGCCCCGCCCCTCTCTGCCTGCCCCACCCCTCCCCACCCAATCGGTCCTTATCACGCATGCACGACATCGTGTGCATGCCCAAGATGGCTGACTGCGTTCTCCCCTGCCCAGTCATTCCTTAAGGTATTACTTTTTTTTGTTTCCCTCCCGACGATCAGCTGTTCTGATGATCAGGTCTTACTGCTTCACCCAGGAGGCTTCCCTGAGGCCCAGGAGGCAAAAAGGGGTGTGCAGGGGTGTGTGCTGCATGCTGCCTCCATGCTCCATTTTTTGCCTTCCTGGGCCCCAGGGAGCCTTCTGGGAGTAAAAATGCCCCCCCCCCAGGAGGCTTCCCTGAGGCCCAGGAAGCAAAAAAAAAAGAGGGGGGGTGCTGCAAAAAAAGAAGAAGCCACGCCCACCCAGTCACATGGCCACGCCCACTATCCATGCCCACAGACTGGTTGTTAAAAAATTTGAATCCCACCCGTGTGGCTACCTAACTATTTGAGATTGAAGATTCCTTTTGAACCCTGTGCCACATGTTAGGAGCTGCACATGGGTATGGCAAAGAGAGAGTATGGAAAAGGCAATCAGAAAATTATCTTGGATGCTAAGTCCACATGGTTTCTTTTTCACTTTCTGCTTCTCTAATAGTGCTTCATGCTCACATTCTAATTGCAGCAGATGCCGTATTGTTCTGTTTACCACTTAACTTTGTGAAAGTAGCAATTATGGCTTGGAAAATTATCTGCATCAGGATGTCCTGAGAGGAAGAAAAGCATGGAGGATAGATCTTTCTCTCTTCATCAACTGGCAAAATCCTATGTCTCCTGCAGTGATAGATAGAGCAAGTTTTTGGAGTGAGCAACTATACATCTGATGGGTTAAAGAGAAATAGCCAGAATGGTATGGCTGAGAAAAAGAATACTGGAAATTGTATAAGGCTGACTACAGTGTGAGTAGTACAATAGGCTGAAGCTATACTGTGGTCTAAGAATCATTGAGGTGAAAGGACTATTTAGACCACAAGTCCAATTCTCAGATCAATGAAGGAAGACTGGTCCAAGTTCCTCCCCAACCTCCTCACTGTCCGAATCTGCTGAATGAAAATTTTCAACTGAATGAAAATTTCCAGTTTAATCTCTGGATCTGAATTCAGCACATGAGAAGCAATCTAAGGCAATTATGATCTGACTGCAATATTATATATAGAGCCTTGGTGGTGCAGGCTGTTAATCATCTAGCACTTAGCTCAATCGCCTGCAATTAGTGCAGGTTTGAATCCCACCAGGCTCAAGGTTGACTCAGCCTTCCATCCTCGGGGTAGGTAAATTGAGGACCCAAGATTGTTGGGGGCAATAAGCTGACTTTGTAAAAATGCCACTTGGGGAGGCCAAAAAGCCCTAATAATAAGCAGGCATATACAATGGAATGAAGGCTATTGCCGAGCACTTAGCATGGTGCTCTAAAGACTGTAACCCTCCCTGAGTCTCTGGAGAAGGGCGGCATATAAATAAAATTAAAAACAAATATTTAGGTGATATAAAATATATTTCAACGTCTTACTATGAGGACTTTAATTTCTGAATTAAAGTTGATTACAGTTACTTCTCATTAGGCCAGTACAACTGACAAAGCAAAAACACACACACACACAAATCTCAAATACATGTATAATTTCACCCTATTTTAAATTGAAGAAATATTGCCAATGTTTGTTTACTTGTTTCTACTCTATACTAAACAATGCTGCAGTCAGGATTGTTATTTAATTGGCCCTCTGAGTGACATTTGGTCTTCTGAGAGAAATCACTCAGACCTGACTTTGCTGCCAAAAGAGGAATATGACATAACCTTTACAATAGCTTAAGTGCAATTATTATATGTCAGCATTTTAGTTACCTTTCATGATGCTTATAGTAGGAAATAAAGCATGGAAAATGACTTCATACTGAGTAATGTACATTGCACTTGCCTGCAATACATGTTTTACATTTTCTTTTAAAGGCAATCTATAAATTCTTTTCTTAAGTCAGTTGTATATTCAGTTGAAAAGGGAAAAATGTTCAGTTTAAACTGAACATACATTCAGTTTATGTATGCTTATATTTTTCTTTCCAGACAAAGGGCAAATATAAGCCTTGCAATAAAGAAGAAGTCTGGCATAAATATTCTATCCCAAGCCATTCAGAGTCTGCAAAAGAGCCTCAGTTAGAGGCATTTCTGCTATATTCTTATTAGCTTGTAGAAATAATTATCAGGGTTAATAAGCCTGAGTTTATTTTTGGACATCTATAAAAATTAATAAAAACTATCTTAGTGGCATTGTCCCAAACTCTAATTGTCCTAAATCTTCTGGAAGTTGCACCAGAAGGCAAGAGATGACAGATACAAATATTGAGAAGGAAGAGATGAAGATGAGAGAGGAAAAGCTGTCTGTCTGTCTGTATCTGTCTGTCTGTCTGTCTGTCTGTCTGTGCAGTGGCCTAGAGGTGGAACTCATCTCACAATCAGAAGGCTGTGAGTTCGATCCTAGATAGAGGCTAATATTGGGAATAGACTCTCCTGTTTGAGCAGTGGGTTAGACTAGATGACCTCCAAGGTCCCTTCCAACTCTGTTATTCTATGTCTATTTCTATCTATCTGTGTCTCTTTTTCTCACACATACAGACATACAAAAAGAATGAAAAGAAGAAAGAGAATGAAAACTGAGAATAATTTAAAATACTAGTTTTGAATTTCCTAAAAGAAGACCTATTAGATAGATGGTTGTTTGACCCTTTGCCATTCTTTGAGAGCTTAAAAAGGCTTACACGGGCATATCTCTTCATTTTGTTCCCTGAATGAAAGAGAAGATGGAAAGTAACAAAATAATTGAAACATGGAAAGAGATCATAGAGAATTGAGACAGTGGAGGATGTTAGAAAAGCATACAAAATAGGAGAAGGTTGGGGATATGATAAAGTGAGACTGCCCAGAGATTGTTCCAGCCTGATTAAAAGCAAATAAGATATCCATGTTGTCTATTCCTAATCAATAGAGGCTATGAAATTGACAACTTCAGGAAGTTTTGGAGATATGGTAATCTTAAAATGTTTCCTATATAGCAATAGGGAGTTTCTAGATTAGAAAATGCTACTATTATTACTGCTACTAAAGTATTGGCTTATGTCGATGTCCCTATGATTTCAGATGTCTTGGGCATAACAGTCATTACCCATAAAAATTGCCTGTCTATACTGATTTGGGAGATAGAAACTTCGACTAAAAATTACAAATCAGAAAATGATGTATCCTTAATGTAGACATCCAAGACATTTTACCTGAGCATAACATCTTAACGTCATACAATTGGAAAAAGCTATTTAGGCCACTGAGTAAGCCCCCTGCTCAGGGCTGGAATTCAATGAAAGCCAGAGCAAATATCTAGCCAGGCTCAGCTTGATCATATCCAGCTAAAGAAGCCAATGACCTTTCTGGATAATTGTTCCTGGTCCCCCACTTCCCTTGCATTATTGTATCCTGAGCTATATACAGTATTGTGATTCTGCTTTGGACCAAGCATGGAGCATTTTATCCTGTCCTTTTACTTCAGTCTGTTAAAGAATGATCTTTTTGCTAATGAAAAGGCAGGCTGTTTCATTGTAAAAGCCAGATATTCTAAACAATGTTCAACTCAGGGGAATTCACTTTTGTCCTAGGCATTTTAGGGGCCCTCGTGGGAATTGTTTTTTGAAAAGTAAAATGTCAGAAAGTGTATGTTTCTGGAACAGATTTTAGACAAGTAAAGAGGCAAATGAGAGTAGCTGCTAAAAATAGATAAGAAGCAGAGATTCTACATGTAAAATGACTCTCAAACTGGCCATCTGGGTTAAATGTGTGGAATGAATAGAATTTAAAGAATCGATCACTTTGCAGTTTATATCGATATGGATTTTTAAAATTAGGGTCTCTTTGTAATGGGCATAATAATATTCGTCATTGCACCACGTGCTGTCTGCCTAAGAAAAACAAAAGTTTAAAAGAATAAAGTTAAGAGACAGAAGAACACTTTCCTCACACAATGATAATCTAAAATCATGCATTTATTGTTCCATGTAAGTAAGAGTTTTCTTCACATCCTGGAGTTTGCTTTCAATGTTCAGTTCTACCTGTTAATGGTCCTCAGTATAAAATTCCTTTGAATCTTCTAATGAACAAACATCAAACTGTTCCCATATATAGCAGGTCAGATTTTAGCATAGTTCTCTTAGTTCAATAAAGATGAACCAAGAAGAAAAATATTCCAGAACAGATTTGAAAAATGTATGTTCATTGTACGTTCTAATTTGTGATAATGCTGGGGCCTTGCTAATTAGTAAGTATTCCCTACAGTTGTTAAGCTTTTGTGTATTCGTAACAGATCTTATCAGATTAACAGAGTTGGAAGGGACAGAGTTGGTAGGTCATCTAGTCCAACCCTCCACCCAAGCAGGAAACCCTATACCATTTCTGATAAATGGCAGTCCAATCTTTTCTTAAGAGTAAGAAAATTCTACACAGGACAAGCTTGAATCTCATGTTTCCCTTCAGTTTCTGAAGTACTGTTCACTTTATATAAATGAAAATGTTTCCTAGATACACATAACTTTGGTATTATTTTTAGTTTTCATGTGCTGAAGAGACAGTTTATTTCAGTAACCTGGAACAAGGGTCTACTTTTTCCTGGACAAATCTTTTGATTCTCTTAATTTATTTACTTCCCGCAATCAGCTTGTAGTTCTGATGTCTGTTGCTAAATATACTGCCAAACACATTCCCTTATTAAAAGCCCTTAATAAAACCACCAAAGTGCTTTCTTTTCTGGTAGGATTAGATTATCTTTGCTGAGCAAGACACAATTGTGTGCCATTGCCATTTCATCTTAGCATGGCACCACAATTGCTACATGGACTCCTTGTTCCTTCCATGCATGAAAACCCATTTGTGAAATGAATATAAAAAATACTTAGCAAGAAAAACTTACAACCGCAGGGTTCTTGGCCTGGGAGAAGAGCTTTATGTCAGTTCCTGGCCAATAGAAAAACAAGATTAAAAAATAAATTGCATTGCTAATGTGGTAAGAAAGCTAAGGTGCAACCCAAAACGTCTGTACATAAGCTTTTGAAAGATAATTGGCAATAGTAAAGTTCTTGAACGTCAACAGCAGTTATAAACTCTTGCCTAGATTACTGAAATATAGTGCATGTGGAACTAAATTTGAAGACAATGAAAGAACTTCTGTTGGCAGCATTTTCTGTTATGTATTTGTTAACCACATTTTTATACCAGCCAAGTAGTCTCATAAATGTCACTTGAGATAACTAAATGCAGTATGCCATTAAATTGTGCACAGCTTTAATAGGTCACCACTTGTTTACTTGTTTTCACACCAACAGCAGTAATGTGGGCAATTAATTGGCCACAAAGGAAGATGATTTTCTTTATTTCATAAGTCATCTTCCTGTATAGGATTTTTACAGGTCTGGTTTGTTATTTCCATTTAAAAAAACATGTTCTTACAAACTGTGTCCCAGCATAAGTGTGTGTATGTGTGTGTGTGTGTGTGTGTGAGAGAGAGAGAGAGAGAGAGAGAGAGAATGAAAAAGATGATTACAAGTACAAAACAGCAGTATAAAGAAGACTTCAGCATTGCATTTATTTTCCAAAGGAGGGAAGTACTGCACTGAAACAACATCAACATCCTACATAGAAAAGAAAGAAGACCTTAAGCAGATTATGCACTCTTCATGCATTGTTTCCTATGCTTGGGGAAAAAAAGCTTTTGGAGAATTTGAATTTTCTAGATTACTGAGGACCATGCAGAAGAAAATGGCTTAGAAATCAGATGCCCAAGGGAGAAAAGCCTGGATAGCAGGGACGTTCAGTGAGGAGGCCAACAATGTCAAAATTGGGGGCACAAGTGTGTGTGAGTTAAGTCCTGTCTCGTTTTGTACATGTAATGCATGCTAGCATGTCAAAAAGGGGTGAATTTTCAGTTACCATGTTTCACCCTCCATTTTGACAATGTGGACACTCCTGAACAGACAAGAGTGGCTAGGGAAGATGCTCTAGTGTCTAATCTGTTTGAAAATGTTAATTTGAAAGTTTAAGTTAGCATTTAAAGAGAATATATAACTGGCATGCATGTGATACAATACTTATTTATCTGTTGCATTTCTACATTCAAGTGGAAAAAATCTCTTGTGAATTCCAGATTCCTGTTTCTTGAATCCTGAATGCACGTTAGAATATTACATATACCTGTAGTTGGGAAGCAGAAGCAGTCAATAATATGTTTACTTGCAAGGTAGTCCCTAGAGTATCTGGATTGTCTTCCTATATACATTAGAAGGAAGCAAGAATGAATGCAAAATTATATTGATTTGTTACGTATCATGGGAAGGTTGGCAGAATCATGCTCGCAAAGGATGAGAGGCAGCAGTAAACAAAATTTGAAAAGTGCAACACTTTGTGCTATGAAAAGAATGTGCAAACCAGATTTCTGTTCTTCAGGTTACTGAGTAACATATGAATATGAGGAAAAAAGTTTATTGTAAACTTGTCAATTTAGAAGAAATTGATGAGGAAGCAAAGAGTTTTGAATTATGGAATGACTATGACTATGCATGACTATGTAATATATGGTAGAAAGTATGTGTGATAATTAAATTGAATGCATTGGAAATGTTGAACAGAGAGCATGATAAGAATATGTGATATTTTCTTTATATTTTATTATAGTTATAGATAAAAATATAAGATAGCCTATACTTTTATATAAGATGGTTGTGGTGATGGTAGAAGTTTGTTGACTGAGGACATAAATGCACATGTAGCTGTGTTGTATACCAAGATTGAACTATTTGCAGTGAATGTTAGACCACATGACAAACTGAGGAGTGAAAATCGAAGTATCAAAGTAGCTGAGAGAGAAAATGGAGCAAATAATTCTGTGTTGTATATAAAAGCTGAAAAGTTAGAGCAGAATTAACTTTTGTTAAAGTTAATTGTTGTGTTAAGGTGCTGGTAAAAAGGTAATGTGTGATATATTGTGGGGAATGAATGTTTCAAAAGATGCAAAATTTGCCATGCATGAAGAGATGGTTTAGCCCACTTTGTTAGAAGTGATTTGCAAATCACAGATTCCAAAAATTCCTTCTATCAACTTAGAGACAGATGGGTATACTAGAGTTTATAATCTTAACAATGGTAACTGTCACCATATTAGAGAAGTTTTGAATAGAAAGGTTGACATAAGAAGATACACAGGATAGTATGCATCTTAAATACGCACACAGATAGGTTCTTTTCTTTGGCTTCTATATCTTGCAAAATGCAGCATCTTGCATCTTCTTGAGATGTATCCATGTAAATCAGTGTATTACCAGGAATCCATGTTGTTTGAAGAAATCTATTTTATTTTATAGTTAAAAATGTTACAGCTACACAACTCCAATGGACTCTGGGAGAAGCTTTGACTCAGTGATAGAGGAATACGGCTGTGCATGTAGAAATTATGTGGGACATCTTGTATCAGGGAGGCCAAGTAGTAGACAATGGGTAATTTTTTAAATTGCCTGGAACTTTAGAGAAAAGCATTGGCAGAAAGCACCGTTAATCTAGTATTTGGAAGACAAGATATTTTGTTCAGCTACAATATATTCTGCTCTCAAATTTGCTTTTAATTTTTTTTTTGTAGCGGGTTATGAATGCTACCAGTGCAGGAGTCAACCCTGTTGGAGATTCTTCTAATAGCAGCAGTCACTGGGACCTTGGAAGTGCCTTTTTCTTTGCAGGAACTGTCATTACTACTATAGGTATCTATGTATGCATTTTTATTAATTTATATTTCTGAATGAGTCTGTCTTGTTATAACAGTTATGGGGAAAACGGGCCTTATGTAGCCTATTAACTATTACTTTCAGAGGAGGTCTGAAGTATGGAGCCAAATCACAGGCTCTTAAACAATAAATAAAAGGCACCCAACCCAATAAAACGAATTGATCAGGAATAAAAACTATAGAATATTTTAACAGATGTATCAATTAACATAGAATAATAGCTAGTAGCCAAAGAAGGCAAAGTAAGGAGATTCCCAAGAACATGGCATAGCACAACACATGGCTTGAAAGAATAATGGGAGTGACTCAGCTGACAATGAAAAAAAAAAGATTTAAAGTAGGTTTATTTGACTGTCAGCTGTTTTGCTGAATTTCTTCACAAATAGAATCAGAACAGTCAACAGAGGTTACTGCAAGCCTTCATTCTGTTTTGTGCATAAATGAGCACAAAACACACAGGCCATATTGCCTAATTTACTTTGGTAATAATAGAAAGCAGCATTTTTTTTAACAAAGCCAAAGCTGACTTCTGTTTGCTCTGTTTATCAAACTGAAAAAAAAGCTAATATTTTCTGATAAAATGGCTCTTATAATTCAGCCCCACTATTTAAGACTAGCAAATGATTGTTCCGGAAATAGAACTGAACTGTTGTTCATTTGAGATACAGAAGGACTGCTGTTGCGTGATGATGTTTAGCTGTTTCATTCGATAATAGTTTTCTTTTGCGTTCCTCACTAGTTGAATCAGAACCTTGTTCACTGGCAGATGTTTGCAATTTTAGAATAGCTGTATTTAAGTGATGTAAAAAAATTGTTTCTTAAAAAAGAGTACATGCAGGCACACCCCTCTTTCAAGTAAGTCACATGTAAGAGCAAAGGCAGATCTACCAGTGAATGGGGACTGTATTTCAAATGCAGGAGAGGCATTCTCCCAACTGACAGTTTTAATGATGAATAAAGATTCCAGAGCTGGAGCTTACTAAGCAAATAAGTGTAAGAAGCACCCAACTGGGTTGGAGCAAAGGTCTATCGAGCTGAACATCTGGTTCCCTACAGTGATCAACCAGCTGCACCCAGAGTAGCAGCAAAGTTTTTGACATAATTATAGAGAAATTTATAAATAAATGACTTCAATCTGTATTGAAGCAAAGCTTACTGAATTATCTGCAGTAGTCCTGTCTATCCTGGTTGCAAAGTTGGGTCTTCCTTTGATAAAGGAAGAGAGCCCCAGTTGCTTGTGTTGAGGTGAGGAGGAATTCAAAAGTTCATTATCATTGCATATAATTAAGTCCTAAATAGATTAAATGGCACAAGCCTTTCTCATGTCAGCTAAATTGTAAAAAAGAAGGAACTTTTACTAACTTGTGATAAGTTCGGATTTTAATTTTAAAAAGTTACGCAGCTGTGTTGATGTGCATTGGACAGCAAACTGAATTATGTAGCTGAGCTATTTAAATTAGATCTAAGCATGATTTTTTTTAAAGATAATGATTGGATAATGTAAGCAAATTAACTATAACAGCAAGGAGTTACTAATAATAAACATATAAAAAAGAAAATGGGCTCAAATTGTAACAATTTATTCTGTTTCTTCAATGTTTTGACAAATACAATATTAATGAGGAAGGAAGGCCAAAGCTGTGTTGATGAAATGAATTTTCAGTTGTACCATATTACCATTGTTCTGCAACACAGAGAACTGTAAAACAGCAATTAGCATGTTGTTCAGGCATTATTGCTGCTATCTGAAAAATATTGGCCTGTGTGGCAGTCTTGCATTTGAGGATGGTTGAGGTATGTCTTTCCTTAACTGTCATCCAAGGAACATTCCAGTGAATTGAATTGGCAGATGGTAGAGAGAATATCCCAAGCCCCCCCAAATCTTATTTCTTCAGCAACCTTGTTCAGATTATGTTAAATATCATCACAAGAAATAACTATAGATCTCTACAATTCTAAGTATGATATTAATATTGCTATAATGGTTTTTGCCATTGTTCCAAAACACAATCAAATACAGTAAGAAGCAAAACAGGGAGAGAGTAAGAAAAGAAAAAGAATCAAATATAAAAAGAAGACCTTAAAAAAAATCAGTCCAAATAGTAAGAAACAACATAGTTCTAAAATCCCTTCCATTGTATCTCAGTGATGATTGCCTCAAAATATTTATAAAAATTGAAATTGCTTCTAATTATTGTCTTTTAGTCAAATATTTTCCTTTTAAAAATCATAAATGTCTGAGTTTGCCTTCCTGAGTGACATATAACATAAAAAAGAACGATTTTTAATTGTACTGGTATGTTACATACGTGCAGAAGATAGATGTTGAGCTTTGCTAGGCATATAGTATCAAAATTCTAGTTGATAAGTGGCAGAAAAGAGCCACTGTTTTGAATTTCTTTGCTGCCATCTACTTGGTCATCTAGATTTTGGAACCCAAATACAGCAAGTCTAATTTTTATACACATCTCCATTACTCTTTTCCCCCCAAATGCTACTAGAAAATAGTGATGGATGTTATAACTGCAAAATCATTTCTGGATATTATTACAGAATTTGCATGTTAAGTGGTTATATTTCCAAACCAAATGTAGGCAACCAATCTTTAATAATAGCTGGCTAGGGGATTCTTTACAGATTGCAGTATGTATTTTAAGTTATAAAATATTGATTACAGCTTATTCTTTTTAAAGAGCGCAATCAAACATTAAATCCAAATCTTGAATGTAAAGATATGTATTGTCTCATATTTAATAGTTCAACTTGTACCATCTGTTTAGCCTATTCACAATTTGCTGTGAATATTTTGTTTTAGTTTTGTTTATTGAATGTGAATTTTAAAAAAGCTACCAGCTATTACTATTACTTTATAGCAAGCTAAGTTTCATCTTCTTGTTGAAGTTCCAAATCAGAGGTGGTATTCAGCAGGTTCTGACCAGTTCTGGAGGATCGGTAATGGAAATTTTGAGTAGTTCAGAGAACCGGTGGTAACCTTCCCCCAGGAGTAGGGAGGGAATGGAGATTTTGCAGTATTCTTCCCCTGGAGTAGGGTGGGAATGGAAATCCTTCCCCTGCCATGCCCACCAAGCCACACCATGCACACCCACAGAACCGGTAGTAAAATTTTTTGAATCCAACCACTGTTCCAAATGATATTAAATATTTATGCATCCATCGTTGTAAATATATCCTTATGAAGTGCTAGAAATTTTGCCATATAGCTCATTAACCATAGACACACAGGCACACAAATCCCAATCTGCTTTATTTTGTCAGCAAGGACACAAGTCTATAATCCCCTTTGCCCCCTTCATTTAGTCTTCAGGAGTGTATAGCTGTATTGAGTGTATATCTTAAATGTGCTTAAAAACTTACCAGTAAAGGTAAACTGAAAATATACAAAAATGAAATAAAAGCAGGTACAAAGATTCGTATGATGTTCACAACATATTTCACTTAAATTGTTGGCAAAACAAATAATTAAATAAAGCATGCAGACTTGTAATTGTAATAATCAAATTCCTGGCCTGAATAAGGGGGGAACATGAAGCAATTAATATGCAATTCTAATCCCATGTTTAATCTTGGCTTCTACTGTAGTATCACATGGCAAGTTGATGCTTGAATTACCATGATACCATATCCTAAGACAGAATTAAGTTAGTTTCAGATAGCTGAGGTTTTACTTAAGAAAAATAATGATGGCCTGAGCAGTGTGTTATGAAGTCATTAAAGCCAGCAACAATGTATTATGAAGTCACAAAGAAATAGATAGCAATGCATTATAAAATCATATTTTTTCTGTTTTTTTAATGGCACCTGTTAGGTATAGGGTTATAGCAGTGTTTTTCAAAATTGGCATCTTTAAGATATGTATATCTAAACTCTCCAAATTCATCAGCTAAATGTTGGCATTGCTTTTAGCTAGATTATATAGCATGGGCCTTGACAGCTTTAAGACTTGTGGGCTTCAACTCCCAGAATTCCTTCTCCAGTCATGTTAGCTGAGGAATTCTGGGAGTTGAAGTCCACAACAGAGATGGTATTCAGCAGGTTCTGACCAGTTCTGAAGAACCGGCAGTGGAAATTTTGAGTCATTCAGAGAACCAGCAAATGCCACCTCTGATTGGCCCTACCCCCATCTATTCTCTGCCTCCGAGTCCCAGCTGATTGTCTGGATCTTCTTTTGTTGCCCTGCATAGGAGAACAGAGCTGGAAAGCAGATTAGTGGGATGGGGAGGGGATGGAGATTTTGCAGTAACCTTCCCCCAGGAGTGGGGAGAGAATGGGGACTTGGCAGTATCCTTCCCCAGCCACGCCCACCAAGCCACGCCCACAGAACCAGTAGTAAAAAATGTTGAATCCCACCACTAGTCCACAAACTTAAACTTGCCAAGATCCTTGTTATATAGGCTACACTGAATTTCTCCAGAAACTTAGCGTGTTTTATCCATTTGTCACCAAGACATTGTGCTATAATTTTAGGCAATTGGCTGCCAAATCATGGCAGTGGGTTCAAAGGGAGGGGCCCAGGAGTCTTCAGAAAAGGGGATGGAATTTACAGGGTTAGGACTCTGCTTTGAGAAGCTGTGGGTGTTTTGTACAAGTGCAAAAGAATTGGTTTGAATGTTTCCACTCCTGTATAGCTCCATTCCTTTCTCCTCAAAATCTTCAGAAGAGAAACTCACAACCAACTTCTTTTTTCTCAACAGGTTATGGAAATATTGCCCCAAGCACAGAAGGTGGAAAAATTTTCTGTATTTTGTATGCCATCTTTGGAATACCGCTTTTTGGCTTTCTGCTAGCTGGCATAGGTGACCAGCTTGGAACCATCTTTGGGAAGGGCATTGCACGAGTCGAAAAGGTCTTTCGAGTAAGACTGAGCCGTTTATTTTTTACCTCTTTTTTTCTCTTTTAGTTCTGAAGCTTAATGGCAAAGCATCTGTGTTTCTGAAAAATGTGGCTTGATGGGACCCAGTGATGCCATCTATCTCATAGATATATCTTCACAATTTAGGAAAAGCATTGTTTAAAAGTAATAGAATTCTTAGCTAAGTAGGGTTGAGGGATTGTCAGGAAAAAAAATAATGAATGTGTGATTTGCAATAGTACACGGCAGTTCTGTGTTTTGCCAGAGGGCATTCCTTCCAAGTATCTCTGACAAGCCCAATAGTCTGCCAGGTAACCTTAAATTAAATATAACATATACATGCTGTTAGAAAGCTACTTTGTCACTTCCTGCTTCTTTCTTTGGCATATTTCCTAAGGGATGATCCTCTTGGCAATTAACTCAATTCATATCTTCTGTTTGATATTGTTTGATAACTTTACAGAAGAAGTTGAGATTCAGATCAGGAAGGGAATTAATTTATTTTGTTCAACTTGTTATCCCTGAACAGTTTTTGTGTGTGTGTGTAATGATTTAATCTAGAGTCATCCCAGTACATATTAATTGCAGTGGAAATGAAAACTATTTACTCTCTAAAGTGCTTTGATCAGCAGATGGGAATCATCCAACTGATAACTTCTGGATTTTTCTTTCTTTTGATACTCTCAAAACGACAGTAGCATTCTAAGATTTAAAACCAGTTTAATATTGTTCTCCTTGAATGCAGATGTTCTTTGTGCAGGAAGATTTTATCTGAAATAGTCTTCAGTCATGCAAATGTCTGCAGTTTACCTTCTCTCTACCTCCAATTTGAAATTATATGAGCCCTGAAAAAATTATTTACTTCCTCTGCTATTTTGTCTGAACAGCCAAGTGTTTATGAGAGGAAAAAAGCAGGAAAAATGAGAATCAATCAAAAAACTTTTTATTACTATATAATCTCTATTTAGCTTTCCTTAAGCTGTACAGTCTAAGCAGTGTTCCTCAGCCTTGGCAAGCTGAAGATATGTGGATTTCAACTCACAGAATTCCCCAGCAGTCGGTGTGGAGTTGAAGTCTATTCTGGGTTGGTCACCAGGATCAGAGATTCAGTCTTCCGAGCTTTCGGACTTGTGCTGGAGCCCCTCCTCAAGGACCTTCTCTCTATCAGAATGTTCTAGACTATTGACTATTAATGTATATATTATATATATTGACTATTATATAGATTATTATAGACTGTGGTTTCTTCCCCAAACCCCAAAAACTTTAACCTTAGACTTTCTATTATTGACCTCACCCCTTTCCTAAGAGGTCTGTAGGGGGCGTGCATAAGCGCACCAAAGTGCCTACCATCCCTGTCCTATTGTTTCTTTTATTTTTCTTATACGTATCCATGTATTCATAACTATGTTTTACTTATACCTATTATCTTGTAAGCAATTGACAAATAAATAAATAAATAAAATTAAAAAATATTCATTCTGTTAGAGAGAAGTTCCCTGAGAATGAGTTCCAGCATGAGTCTGAAAGCTCAGAAGACTAAACCTCTGGTCCCTGTGACTGACCCAGATTGTATTCTGCACTTGTTTCATTTGTTCGAATCTCCTCAATTGAATATTTCGTATTTGAAACATCTTCTCTATGCATGGATGTATGTTTCTACGTTTGAATTTGTGACAGGGGGCAAGAAGGGAACAACAATATAGTATGACATTTCATGTCATCAGTGTTCTGTAACAGCCTTCTCCAAGCCAATATCGTCCAAGTATTTTGGGATTATATTGCTAGAATTCTCAGCCAGCATGGCAACAGCTGGTTATGAATAGTGAGAGTTGGACTTTCAACATATCTGGAATACATCAAGTTGGGGAAAGCTAATTTTAAAGTTGCTCTATCCCAACGCACTTTATCTGAAACCAGTCCTTCTATATTTGGAAGTACTGCATATACAGGTACCTTTTGCAGAGATGCAGATGTGCCATTATGTCTCATTTGTAGGAACTGGGTTTCTGTTCAGGCACTGTGGAGGATACTGGCTTTTATATGATGTAAAGCATTTCAGTAAAGAAAAGCATATTGTCCCATGCCATGATGAGCCAGACTATAGGTCCCATCCAGGTGAATTGTGCTGCCTTTTTTGGATCTAAAGTGCATATTTCTGCAATGCAGAGTAAATGATGCATGCATCCTGTATGAAGGCTTGTTCTTTTCTGAAGCATGAAACCATGAATGACTAATCATTTTATCATACTTTGGTTCAAGTATTTATTTATTTATTTATTTATTGGACTTATATACCGCCCTATTTCCCTGACAGGACTCAGGGCGGTGCACAGCCGAATTAAAATACAAACAGTACAGAATTAAAAACAATTAAAAACCAAATATGACAGGCTGAAAAGCTAAAAAATATAAAAGGGTTAAAAGCTAAAATCAAACCAGACCGAATAAAAATCCCCTAAAAACCCTAGGCCAGACTGGCGTGATGAAATAAATAGGTTTTCAACGTGCGCTGGAAGGTCAAGAGATCAGGGATGGTCCTCATCTCCGGGGGTAATTCGTTCCAGAGGGAGGGTGCCCCCAACGAGAAGGACCGCACTCTCGGGGTCACCAGCCATCCAGCCAGCGGCACCCCAAGGAGGCCGACTCTGTGGGAACTATTGGCCGACGGGAGGCCGATAATGGTAGGAGGCGGTCCCACAAATATCCTGGTCCCAAGCCATGGAGCGCTTTAAAGATGGTAACCAGAACCTTGAAGCACACCCGGAGGGCCACCGGAAGCCAATGCAGCTCACGCAGGAGTGGCGTAACATGGGAGCCCATGGAGCTCCCAACACCACCCGCGCGGCCACATTCTGCACCAGCTGGAGCCTCCGAGTGCTCCTCAAGGGAAGCCCCATGTAGAGAGCGTTGGCATAGTCTAGGCAGGAGATTACGAGGGTGGAGGTGACCATGCGAAGCGCACTCTGATCCAGAAAGGGCCGTCTTGGGGTGCCGCTGGCTGGATGGCTGGTGACCCCGAGAGTGGACCTGACCAAAAGCCCCCCTGGTGACGGCCGCCACATGGTCCTCCAATGACAGCCGTACGTCCAGGAGGACACCCAGATTGCCAGCCTTCTGTGTGGGGGCAAGAATTTCCTCTCCCACAGCCAGTGATAGAACCAGCTGGCTGTATCGGGGCGCCGGGAAGCACAGCCACTCAGTCTTAGATTTATTTATTTATTTATAACACATTTATATACCGCCCTTCTCCCAAAGGACTCAGGGCGGTGTACAGCCAATTATAACACACTACACTTTATAAAAGTTAAAAGAAAATTAAATATATTAAGGCTGCTGCTAAAATTTATACCCAACCCCAATAAATTACAATAGAAAACCCCAAATTTTAAAAACCCAATATTTAAAATTACACTTTAAAACTCCCATTTAAAATCAGCCCAGGCCGGCCTGCTCAAAGAGCCAAGTTTTCAGCGCACGTCTAAATGCTCTCTGGTCAGTGGTCTTACGTAGCTCAGGAGGCAACCCATTCCAGAGGGTGGGTGCCCCCACAGAGAAGGCCCTGTTCCTCAGGGTCACCAGGCGGCACATAGATGCTGTCGGGACCTGAAGGAGGCCCTCCCTGTGGGAGCGCACAGGTCGGTGGGAGACTACCGGCAGAACGCGGTCTTGCAAATAGCTTGGTCCAATGCCATGGATCGCTTTAAAGGTCAAAACCAGAACCTTAAAGCGAACCTGGAAGGCCATCGGCAACCAATGCAGCTCGCACAGGAGAGGCGTCACATGGGAGTTTCTTGACGCCCCCATAACCACCTGCGCGGCCGCATTTTGCACCAGTTGAAGTCTCCGGGTGCTCCCCACAGGGAGCCCCATGTAGAGAGTGTTACAGTAGTGCAGGCGGGAGGTGACGAGGGCATGAGTGACCGTGCGTAAAGCGTCCCGATCCAGAAAGGGCCGCAACTGACGAATCAGGCGAACCTGATAAAAAGCCCCCCTGGAGATGGCCGTAATGTGATCTTCTAAAGACAGCCATGCATCCAGGAGGATGCCTAGATTGCGAGCCCTCTCTGTGGAGGCCCGATGGGTTGAGCTGAAGCCTGTTCTGCCCCATCCAACACCGCACGGCCTCCAGGCACCGGGCCATCACCTCGACGGTTTCATCGGGGTGGCCCGGGATAGAAATGTACAGCTGCGTATCATCAGCGTACTGATGGAATTCTACCCCAAAGCCACGGATGATCTCACCCAGCGGCTTCATATAGATGTTGAACAGAAGGGGCGAGAGCACCGACCCCTGAGGAACCCCGCAAACCAGGGGCCTCAGGGCCGATCTCTGCCCCCCCGCCAACATGAATTGCGAATGGCCAGAGAGGAAGGAGGAGAACCACCACAAGACAGTGCCCCCCACCTCCAACCCCTCCAGCCGTCGCAATAGGATACTGTGGTCGACAGTATCAAAAGCCGCCGAGAGATCTAATAGGACCAGGACAGAGGAATGACCTCTGTCACAGGCCCTCCAGAGATCATCCACCAATGCGACCAATGCCATCTCTGTGCTATGCCTGGGCCTGAAGCCCGATTGGCGTGGGTCTAAATAGACAGCTTCATCCTGGTGCTGGGGAAGCTGCCGTGCTACCACACTCTCAACAACCTTCGCCATGAAGCAAAGGTTGGAGACCGGATGATAATTAGATAACAGAGTTGAGTCCAGGGACGGTTTCTTGAGGAGGGGTCTCACCACCGCCTCTTTCAAGGCGGCAGGCAGATATCCCTCACTCAAGGAAGCGTTAATCATACCCTGGAACCAACCTCGTGTCACCTCCCGAGTGGCCAACACCAGTCAGGAGGGGCACGGGTCCAATAAACATGTGGTAGCATTCAGCCCCTGCAGCATCCTGTCCACGTCCTCAGGGGTCACAGGATCAAACTCTTCCCAAATGACTTCCCCAAATTCCGCCTCCGACCCCCCGCCCAGAGTTGCCCATTCAGAGTCCAGCCCATCCCGGATCCAAGCAATTTTATCCAGCAGGAAATTTGAAAAGTCATCAGCCCATCCCTGTAAGGGGTTCTCCCGCTCTCCCCCTTCCAGGAGGGAGCGGGTCACTCTAGACAGGGAGGCTGGGCGGTTTCCTGCGGACGCAATAAGTGCGGAAAAGTACAAATGCTTTGCCACCCTTATCGCCACTAAATAGATCTTAATATAAGACCGTAATAGTGTTCGGTCGGATCCGGAGCGAGTAGTCCTCCAAATACTCTCAGGCGTCTTTTCTGGCGCTTCATCTCCCTCAGCCCCTTGGAGAACTAAGGGGCTGAGTGAGAGTGGTGCCAGGTCAAGGCCGCAAGGGCACAACCCGGTCAAGGGCCCCGGCCGCCACCCTATCCCAGGTGGCGACCAGTCCTCAATCGAGTCGTGTGCTCGAACGTCGGGACAAGGCCCAAGCTCCGTCAGGAACCTATCTGGATCCATCAGGCGCCTGGGGCGGTATCATTGTATTTGGTCCGCCTCCCTGTGATGGAGGGGAGCGGCCTGGAAGTCTAGCCTAAGGAGCGAATGATTTGACCATGAGAGGGGCTCAATAAAAACATCCCCTATACCAAGATCATCCTGCCACTGTCCAGAGACAAAAACCAGATCCAGGATGTGACCCCCGATGTGAGTAGGGCTCCTAATTAGTTGGGTCAGGCCCAAGGCTGTCATGGAAGCCAAGAACTCCTGAGCAACCCCTGAGGCCCCACCAGCTGACGGCAAGTTGAAATCCCCCCTGACCATCAGTCTGGGGGTCTCAACCGCCAAGCTGGCTATGACCTCGAGGAGCTCAGGCAGGGCTGATGTCACATAGCAGGGAGCCAGGTATGTGATCAAAAGGTCCATCTGAACCCCACAGCCACACTTCACGAAGAGGGATTCACATCTGATCGTCTGAGGAACAGTGGATTCCCTATGATCTAGATCTTCCCGAATAACCACCGCAACTCCCCCTCCCCTCCCCTGGGCCCTCGGCTGATGAAAAACCTGAAACCCAGCTGGGCACATCTCCACCAGGGGAACACTCCCCTCCTGTCCCAGCCAGGTTTCGGTAATGCCTGCCAGGTCAACTCTCCCCTCCATAATAAGATCGTGAACAAGGGGGGCTTTGTTAACTACAGACCTGGCATTGCACAACATCAGCCAGAGGCCTGGGGCCGAATCATCCGAGCAGCCCAGGGAGCGGGACATGACCTGGGGGTCGGAGCACGTCACCACCTGTAAACAGCGGGGGCGAGCTCCCACAACATGATAAGGCCCCCTGTCAATGCCATATCTGCCTCTCCTGCTAATCGTGGTAATGGCCATCCCCTCCCCCTCCCGAATAGGAACCCCCCTCCTCAACATGATTCTCCCTGATCCCAAGACCTCCCAGTCGTGTACAAACCCTAGTCTGGCCTTTTTCCTAGGCGGGTTGTCCCCCAAACCTGTATACAAATCTGTATACACAGACACACACAAAATATGCTTCCATTTCCATTATTCTGCTTCTGCTTCTATTCTTTCTCAAAGAGCAACTGTCTTGCTTTTATAAAATTTAAGGTTAGTAGCCACTCATGCTTCTCTTAGGAGTATTGCAAACTTTAGTAGTAGGAAGCTTGACAGTGGGGGATATACTGTGATTTGATATATACAGTTGTGAGATTAAAACTTGAATAGCATATTTTTCATGTTTATAGTTCCTTTGCAATTGGTAATGAATGGATGGTTTTTAATATGGTATTGCCAGGCAGCAATTTATTTTGTGTCACTTTCTGAAACCAGTGCCCTGAAATTCACAAATGACGGTCATTTTCTTTTTGCAGAAGAAACAAGTCAGTCAGACAAAGATTCGTGTGATCTCTACCATTCTTTTCATCCTGGCCGGATGTGTTGTTTTTGTCACCATTCCAGCGGTCAGTTTCAAATATATTGAAGAATGGTCAGCCCTGGACTCTTTTTATTTTGTTGTTGTCACTCTGACCACCGTTGGTTTTGGGGATTTTGTGGCAGGTGAGACATTCCATTAATTGCTTGCTTGCTTGCTTGATTAATTGCAGTGGACCACTGTATGGCCTATTTATCAAGAGACAAATCTTACCGACCTGACTTACAAATAGCATGTTAAATTTGTAGGCATGTAAACTACAATATTAACCAATAAATATGTGCTTTTGTCAATTAAGTGAAGGTGTACACTTTCAAACTGAAAACTGAAGGCATATAATTGTTTTGAAATGATTTTTTCTAGCCAGTAAGAAGGGAAAAAATGATAGGAGAAGGGAAATTACATTGGTGCTATTGTGGGCTTCTGTATTGAAAAAAACATATTGAATAGAATGTGATATGATTCAGTTTTGAATCAGAGGTTATTCTAACCCTCTTATTGCTATTGCCATTTTAGTTTCCATTTCTTTCACTGGGTTGCCCATGAGTGCCACAAACTGTCCTTTCTGTTACTGTCCCAACATTGAAGGTGGGAAATAATGAGAAAAATTTAACAAATATCCTAGGTCTTTTGACTATTGTACTGGAGGCATTATACACATACAAGTTATCCCTTTATCCCCAGTGAAATGCTAGTAAATACTGGCTAGATTACTCAATATGAATGAGATTCCAAATATTAACAGTAAATGGACTTTTCAGAAGCAAGTATCCATATCTTCTGTAAGAAATAACACTGGTAACATAAGAACCAGGAAGTCTCATGTTAAAGAATGCTATTTGCTCAATAAAGACTATCAAAATAAAGTCCATTTCCATTGATTAGGAAAGGCAGGAGAACATAAATTTGGGCCTATATACCTATATAAAGGAGTTGATTTTTGTGTACTGTAAGGAACACATTTCTGTGTATATGACTTGTCTCCTGTTTGCAATAATAATGACAGTAGACAACAGGCAGATAGACAGACAAAATTGTGTTCTGCCTGGAAAACCAATCTCTAAGGATGAAATACAGGAAAAGATTTACAGTTGTGCATATGTAAAGTTCAATGATCTGTGACTTCTAAATTTGCTCATTTACTCCTCCTAAAATAATGGGAGGAGAGACTTTGACTAAAGAATATGGTATAGGCTTTCTTGCAATGCCAGTGGATTAAATCACTAGTGCCTGGCTCCAGTATAAGAACCAAGTGTCAATCCCAATCAATTTTTAGGACATGTCAGCAAACTCAACAGGTGGTTGAGTTAGCTCCTATAGCAATAGCGATAGCACTTAGACTAGTATACCACTTTACAGCCTTCTCTAAGTGGTTTTACAGAGTCAGCATATTGCCCCGATCAATCTGGATCGTCATTTTATCCACCTAGGAAGGATAGAAGGCTGAATCAACCTTGAGCCTGGTGGGATTTGAACTGCCAAATTGCAGGCAGCTGATGTCAGCAGAAGTGGCCTGCAGTACAGTACTCTAACTACTTAGAGCTTAACTGTCTTAATCATCAACAGATAATTGATGGTCCCTTATCAGTCCCCATCCAAGGCCCTTTAGCTATTGATATTTGATGCCAATCACTAGCAGTCCTATTTAAAACATAAAACAGGAATGTGGACAGGTGTACTGCCTTCCGCACTCAGTGTGAGCTAAGAGCTAAAGATTCCCATTGATTTTTCTTGCATAAAATTTTAACTGACCTGATAATTGAGAAAGTTGCAAGATGGACATTCCTCTTCAAATGTTGCACAAGAGTTTGGACTTGGATAGCTTTATACTTTGTGATAATTATTGAGATCATGTTCAATGATTCTTTCAATAGGTGATCTATCACCTCTGACAGGAGAATGTTCTATGTAAACTCATGCAACTGATTTTTACTTGTAGCTCAGGATGTGGCTGAGATGAAAGAGGCTTGATTGAATAGTATAAAGAGGGACTGTAAGTTGAAATATTGGACTAAAGTCACTCATTCATGGCATCCATAGACTATAATCTGTTTAAGTAACTATGGGAAATCCAAGAAGCAAAACAAATGGCAGAATATGGTAAGGGAAGACATTACTGTTCTTTTTTGTCCACCCACTTCTTCCAACCAATTATCAGACAATTCAGAAGCAGTGGTAGTCTTTAATGGTCACTGGCCAGAATTCTGCAAGTTAACTAAGTAGTAATGAAAATGATACAATTTCTATTTCAAATAAAATAAAATTGCCATAAAATTGTATCTAGGTCACTGAGGTGGCAAGGGAGTGTCTAGTTTTACAAAGAATGAAATATAGACATATTCAAGGAAACAAACTCATAGCAGTATAATACAAATAACTGTATATAAAATAAATAATAATTGTGTAGTTGTTTTCCTGGTAGAGAATTAAATGTCCTCATAGAAGGAATAATATAAGAGGTGATAGAAAGCACAATATAAGAAGATATATGGGTTTCAGAAATCCTTCTCCATAAGGGCATGATTTTAACTTGTCTGAGATTTTTTTATATTTGCCCTTGAGAACAGCTGTTGAGAGGATAATAAAACATGGTAATGTTAGTTCTCTTTATAGTTTAGAGACAGTTATTTGATTTAAAATATCTTGTTGGCCTGAAACCTGACTTGGTTATTCAGGAATACATTCCTGGGTTGGGCAGATTGATCTAGTTGAGCTTCCAAATCTCTAGCACATTACATGGGAGAAGTAAGTAATCACAGGCCACAATCAGAACCCATAGTTGTGCAGATTTTGTAAGGATGTTCTTTATTTTGCTAATTTATAATTGTCTTCAGTGAGCAAAGATCTGTATCTTTAAGCAATAACAGTTAGTTCACATAGATATTTAGCCATTTCTGTAACCACAGATTCAAATTGGCTCACAAATTCAGTTGCATAGCCTGCAATATTTTATATCAACTAGAGCTTCTAAATGATCTTGAGGGACACCCTTGGGGAGAGGATGTTACCAATGCATGAACGACTGTCATCAAGGGTTGCCGCTCTAGGAATGGTTGCAATTGTACTTGAGCAGAAGCTCTTCTAGTCACAGTTGCCACCTGCTCAGCAAAGCACAACTATGAGTCTAGAGAGCCTGCAAATGGTGTGCTACCTTGGGGCCGGAGAGTACAATTCTGTTCAGACACAAAGATGAAATTTTCCTGAAATGGTTAGGTTCCCAAACCCAAGCCATTTGGTTTTGGAGAAGTCCAGTCAGAGCCTGTTCCTCTCAGTCCAAACCCTGACAGCTTCTAAGCATTGAATTATACTTTCACCATCTATCACTTTTCAGCTTGAGAACATAATGTATAAGTGGATATCATCAGCATATTGATTATATTGAACTCCAGGCTGACAGGTACCTTATCTTGAAATTAGAAAGAATAAAGAGAAGAGGCATTCCATCGAATGGAGGTGTCTAGGCAGATGGAACAGTATTCTCCCTCTCCAGTCCCTTGGAGAAGACAACCATGGTCTTCTCCAAGGGACTGTAAGAGATTAAGAAGAACCAGAAGGTGGTGCTTTCTTGATCTAGTCTCTCCATAAGTCATGCACAAATATATCAAAAACTGTTAAGAGATTAAGAAGAACCAGAAGGTGGTGCTTTCTTGATCTAGTCTCTCCATAAGTCATGCACAAATATAGCCAGGTAAAATTGTCTAAAATAGAATGGGAGAAGGCTTCTTGAGCAGGAGCAAACCACAGCCTCTTTTATAGCCCTTTGCTCAGAGAAGCATCGATTGCTGCTTACAATCCAGTTTCCTGCCACGGATGCCATTTTGCAACAAATGCCACTTCAGTAGAATTAAATCTAGCACCTTTATTCTGGATGCCCTTTTATTCAGTGTGTAATTAGAGTCATGAGTCAACCGCAAACAAGATCCTTGAAAAAGTCCCCAAACTCTGAAATCTAACAGGAAATCTGAAATCAGGCACTGGCCTTTTGGGCCAGCTGCATCAACAAGGTCTCTCATGTGGTTTTCATGGATAGTCTCTTTGGATGCCTGCAGACTCTCATGATTGACAGCAGCTAACCCCTTCTTGTTTAGGGAGTGTCCTGCCCTAGAAATCCAATTAAAAATTGAGAAAAGATGGATCTGACAAAGTTTGTTTCTTGACACATCCATGCTGATTTCTCAAATTTATCACATTTTTGATATTACTCATAAATATATCTTTTTATGATCTGCTTTAGAAGATCCAACTTATTACCTGAATGATTCCACATGAGATATTTGTAGGCATTTCCTATCCCCTTTTTCTTTGTTTACTAAGACCAGTCGAGGCAATGAATTTAAATGAATGTCTGGCCTAAATGTGACTGGAGTCAAGGTAACTGCAACAGGAGTGAAGGCAATCAACTACAAAAACCATAAAATAAGCAAGCTTTGTAGTGGAATTATTTTTCATTTGCAGTGTTTCTGTTTAAAGCTATAGACTTTGAAGAAACTCCTTTCTACTTTCCCAACAGGATGCTATTCATTTTTATTTAGAAAACCAGGAAGAAAGCTGCATCTCCTGCACAACATCTCGTTTGTAGGATTCTAAAGGAGACATAGAATTAATGTACCCATGTGTTGATCTGAAATGCATGAAAGTTATTCTGCTATCTGAGATATGGATAATATGGCCCATGGCAAAATAATCTAAGCATGATTAAAATAGTGATTCAGAAATATAATGAAGAATAGTTCCATCTTTCCTTTAAAAACACTGTTTATAAAGTATGAACTATCTTGATGGCACAGTGGGAGAGAGCAGGACAAAAACTAAATTTGATTTCATTTCATTTACATTTAAGTGTAACTAAAATAATTAGTTAACTTGATTGTTTCCCCAGGCAAATATTTTATGATTTCCCTCTATTGTCTTAACTTCTGTGTATAGTATGATGGTAGCTTTTGAAGGATCTCATTTAAAGCTTTCAGGGATTAGATGTGGCCTTTTAGCCTTGGGCTATATACTCCTGCAGTAGATCATTATCATTTGCAAATTTATACCAGAATCAATCTTTTTATGTTTATCGGTTTAGAAAGGAATTTGTCCTGTTAATTTGTGGGCAGCAGGGAAGAAAAATGACAATCAAACACAAAAATATTGCACTGATTTAGCTGGAAAGTTTATTTTATTTTATAATGTCTACTTGTTCTGTGCAACAGATCACAGTTAACTGTTTAGTGATTCTCCCCTGGGACCTGTGATACATGTTCAGAAGAACATCATCAGCTCATAGAAAAACAAGGTCACAGCTGATTGCCCTTTGTTATAGCTTGACAGCTGTAAAGCCATAACAATACATCTGTTGAAAGATAATTGAAATCAGAAGACATCTTTGAATCTTTGCCAACCTTTCTGTGCTTGGATTTGTATATGAATCTTAAATCATTATAAACATGCCCATATGCAGGCTACTTAGAATGCACCTTAAAAGATTCACTGCAGTGTTTCAAATTGCTAACAGGCTGTAAAAATGCAGAAGGTCAGGGAAGTAGAAGATGGATGACTAAACAACATTATAAAAATAAAATTTAGTTCCCTGTTCAGCTGTATTTAAATAAGTGACATTAACAGTATATACACACTCACTCACATAAAAATAAATTCCAGGTTCTCTTGACAAGAATCTGGAATTGATATAGAGTAAAATAGATGTAATGGTGCTAAGGGACAGCAACATCAGGAATAAGTATGAAAAGCTGGAGAAGTATCTAAAGGAGGAATTGAGATGATGTGAAAAGGGCAAAGGTGATCCCAGGGTGGTAAGAGCACTTGGGGCTGTGACATCTGAGCTTGGAGAGTGGCTCCAGGAACAGTATCAGAACTCTCTGTCCAGAAGAATGTATTGCTAGGAAGAGCTAAGATACTGTGTAGAATCTCCAAACTCCCAGACCTCTGGTAGAGGACCCAAAATTTAGGAAGACATATGCCACCCATAAGGGTGAGAAGGCAGAGGTGGGCCCAGCTGGTTCGTTCTGACCACCAGCTGGGCCCACTCCCCTGCCCCGGTGCTATCCCATCCTATATATCTCACTCTCTGGCTCGCTCGCCCCGCCCAAGCAGCCCAACTGATTTCTGTGCCTCACCCACTCTACTCACCATGGCTGCCTGAGAAGGTGTGCTGGAAGCCACATACATGAAATTGCCGTGTGTTTGAAGGCACACACAAGCGCAGAAGGTGCACGTGCACGCAAAGTGCATGTGCATGCACGCACTCACATTTTCAATTCCACACTAGGTGAACCGGTTTTTAAATTATGAGAAGCCCAGCCCTGTGAGAAGGGATTTTTTTATGTTTATGTAGCAGTTGGGCCCATTTGAATTCAAAGGGACTTGTCCAGGGGTGGGATTCAAAATTTTAACAACCGGTTCTGTGGGCGTGGCTTAGGTAGTGGGCGTGGCTTGGTGGCCATATGACTGGGTGGACATGGCTTGATGGTCATGTTATTGGATGGGTGTGGCCAACTCAATATCACTCACCTCGAGGCACGCATCTCCTCCCCTGGCCTCTCATGACTGTGGGGATGCTGCAACAGTCGTAAGTGTGAAAAATGGTCATAAGTCACTTTTTTCAGTTCCATTGTAACTTTGAATGGCCACTCCATACAAGCAAACTACCAGCAAAGGAGAGGGAAAAACCACCAGAGATGTTCCTGAGATAGGAAGTCTAGTCCTACCAAGAATGTAATAAGGGTTAACGGAGAGGCAGTTTCTGTAAGCAACCCCAGAATGTTTCCTTCCTGCCTTCCTTACAGGATTAGGCTAGTAATTTCTTCTAACAACCGGTTCTAGCGAATAGGTGCGAACTGGTAGAATCCCACCCCTGTACTTGTCTCTGGTGAATAAATGCCATACAGTAAATAAAGCACTCCTTACCAATGAGTAAAGCTTAATATCCTTAAGCAATAGGACAGTACTGCAAATAGCATTTTGGGAGGGGGAACATGGCTTTAGAGAGAACACAATCTGCAAAACATTGTGTTGATAACTAGCTTGTGTTCTATAAAAAAATGAAAATTATCACAAAAAAAGGAGAATTTCTTTTGCAGGTTACTGAGTCTTAACATTTAGCTATAAATAACATGAATATATTAATAACTGAAAACTTGTATCTGATTATATATTCATGAGCAAAAAGCTTTTGTCATAAACAGGAGTGTTACAACGGTCAACTTATTCTGATCATTTATTATTATTTTTTGTAATTTATTAAAGTTTACAAATATTAAAGTAAACAATTAACACAAACCAGAATTAAAAAGAAAAAGAACAAAGAAAAAGAAAAAAAATAAAGAAAAAAGACTTGGAAAGAAGTGTCTGCTTCCTTCCTCAAGACAAGAGCAAACAATTTCTATAACTTTTCACCTTCTCCGATATTTCAATGAAATGTCTCCTCTTCCCATATCTTATCTCTTATCAATAAACAAATTATAAATTGATATGCTAAATATCTTTATGTGCTGCCAGGATGGCATGAACATATTGTGAACGTTGCATACTGAGGTGAGTTAGCCAAGATTCTTGCTCAAATATTGAAAATAATGTGAATTGGGAACATGGAAATGAAAAAGTGTAGTTTTGCTTTTGAGTTACGTTTTGCATCTTCATATGTAAATGTGTGTTCTTGTGGTGGTTGTTGTTGTTGCCATCATCATTGCCATTATCGTTATCTTTTATCACTTTAGGAGGAAATGCAGAAATCCCTTATCGGGAGTGGTACAAACCGTTGGTATGGTTCTGGATCCTTGTGGGCCTTGCATATTTTGCTGCTGTCCTTAGCATGATTGGAGACTGGCTGAGGGTTATTTCAAAGAAGACTAAAGAGGAGGTAACTATTGGCAAGTAGCTTATATTGCAGGATGTTTTGTGTCATGTTCTAACTGCTTTTGTTTGGAAGATTACTCTATCAGTACTCAATACAGCACATAACAAATTTGGAAAAAATATCCAATATCTTAAAAAAGAAAATAAAACAGAGACAATCCAAATAAATTTTAAAACAACATTAAAACAGTTAGTTAGTTATTCAAACTTCATAAAGAAGATTATGGGTCATATCTAATTTTGAATAGTAAAAGCTGCATTCCGAAATTGTCATTTATTGGGTAGACAAATTCTAATTGAATTCAGATAACAGATAATCAGAGTTGGAAGGGACCTTGTAGGTCATCTAGTCCAACCCCCCGCCCAAATGGGAGACCCTACACCATTTCTGACAAATGGCAGTCCAATCTCTTGAAAGTCTCAAGTGATGGCGCTCCCACAACTTCCGAGGGCAAGCTGTTCCATTGGTTGATTGTTCTCACTGTCAGAAAGTTTCTCCTTATTTCCAGGTTAAATCTCTCCTTGTTCAGTTTCCATCCATTATTCCTTGTCTGTCCTACAGACGCTTTAGAAAATAGCTTGACCAATAGCTTGATTCAATTAAATTAGAAATTCGTATTTTTTTTCATCTCATGAGAATTTGCTACATTGGAGTAATTCTTGTTTTTTAAAAGCTGATAGTTTAAAAAACAACAACCAACTAATCATAAACCTATAACTCTCAATCAATTATTGGTACCTTTAAATTGTTGAGATTTTACAAAAGGATTATAATTCACAAAGAAAAGCTGAATGGAAATATTTAAGAGTTAAAAGATTTCTTATATTCATTGTTTGGCGCTCATGCCCTTACAGAGTCTGACGCTTCAGAGAATTGCATCTGTAAGAGATTATATTTGTTGAATCAAAACCCATGCTTTTATATTATCAATGTAAAAAAAAATCAAAAACTAAATTTGAAGAATATAAAAGAAATTTGGAAAAGAGAATTGAATGATCCTATATTGACCAATCAATGGCCTCAGGTTTTGAGGAGTGTTAAATATGTTTGTTATGACCTAAAATGCAGCAAAAATTCTCTTGGAGATCATAGAGAATCTTCATAAAAAGTTGGCTCTAATCCTTTTTATTTGTGATGTAATAAAATTGAGGGTACATTTGTTATGGGTTATGCGCTTGCAATTCTTTGTTGGCTAGCTATTACTATTATTATGGTGAACCAAGTTCTTTTAAGCCAGTTAAAGATTAAAACTGTTTATGTTTGTTAAATTAGACTGGTTTCAGTGTAAAGAATTTAGCATGAAGTGTTGTGAAAAAATGATTATATGCTCATGGAAAAATGCTGATGTCCTTGTAAATTGGCTTTACAAAATTAGTCAGTTTTTAGACTTTCAACCAGCTTTGTACTAAGGGAGAGCCAAGATGGACAATATAATTCTATATGGCCTACATTTATTTGAATCATAATAAAAATATATATTTGCTTGTGTGTATATAAATGTATGTATGCATGTGAATGAATAATACCAACTCAAATCAAACTTAGGTGTTTGATATCCCACTCTAAAGCTGAGAGAGACTGGCCCAAAGTCAGCTGTTGTCACTAATTAGATTAGAACTTGAGTCTAAGTATTCAGATATATTGAATATTAATAGATACATACACAGACACAAAATTAAATACAATTTGGGTGGTGAAGTCAGAGGAGGTTTTTAATTTAATTTAGGTGCTTTTATTTTTATTTTTTATTCCCCATTACTTTACATCCTATTAATGTAATGTGGAAATATTTGTTTATTATATAGGAAATTAGTGTGTATTCAGAAAACTGAATCACAAATAAAAATCCTCAGCCACTGAAAATCAAATGAAGATGTGATCCTACTAATTGTACATTAATTCAATCTGCGGTTGGAGGAGCAATTGTTTGCTTATTTACTTAATCAGTTTAGTTAACTGCCAACCTGCAACTCTGAGCAACTAATATAGAATTAAAATGAAAAATAATCAACAGGACTAAAAAGAGCAGAGATTATGTAATAAAATCAAAGTCAACACAATGATAATCCCCCACCAGTACACGCATGAGGCTCATTTGACAAGCTGGCCCAATGCCTGGAAAAAGGTCCATGAAACGTCAACAGGGGTGAGGCCAACTAAATCTCAGGGAATAATCCTTTTTATCAACATCTGTTTAATTAATACTATTTTTTGAATTTATTCTGAATCATCCCCTGTTATTTTTTGTTTTCCATGACAGGTTGGTGAAATAAAAGCCCATGCAGCAGAATGGAAAGCCAATGTGACAGCAGAGTTCAGGGAAACACGGCGGCGGCTGAGTGTGGAGATCCACGATAAACTTCAGAGAGCGGCCACCATTCGGAGCATGGAGCGCAGGCGTTTAGGTCTGGACCAGAGAGCCCATTCCCTGGATATGCTGTCTCCAGAGAAACGTTGTGTCTTTGCTGCCTTGGGCAACAGCCATTTCAAGGCTTCATCTCAGGAAAGCATCAACAACAAGCCTAACAATCTGCGCCTTAAAGGATCAGAGCAATTGAGCAAACATGGGCAGGGGGCATCTGAGGACAACATCATCAACAAGTTTGGTTCTTCATCCAAGCTGACCAAAAGGAAAAACAAAGACCTGAAAAAAAGTATCCCGGAAGATGTGCGGAAAATCTATGAGACCTTACGGCATTACTCCTTGGATGAGGAGGAGAAGAAGGAGGAGGACGACGACGACTTGGAGAAGGTGTGTCACTCGGCACACTCCAGTACTGCCATTCTTACCAATTGTATTGAACAACACATGGACCTGGAGAATGGCATGCTCCCCACTGAAACCAAAGAAAGGGAACATGAAAATAAATCATTACTTGAAGACAGGAATTAAATGTAGATCATTCTTTGACTCTAGTGAGCCAGTGTTAGTCTTTTATATATGTACATGATCTATAAATGTATGTATCAAGACACGTGCCTTATACAGACCTAGTTCAGTCTGAATTGCATAGCATCCTAGAATATTTTACTGTGCCATAATGACCGAAGCTTGCTCTGCCAAAAGAAATCACAGATAATACACTGGAGAATGGCATCTGAAAGTGGAGCATTGACAGTGTCAGCAAGGGGGGGAAATTCCAAAGGAAGATGGTAATGCAACTGGAAAGGTGAACAGTGTGGTAGGAATGTGTGAGAGCAAAGACAGACACATTAGAAGATCATTTGGGAAAGGAGGCAATGGAGCTGGCATGAGTCTTTCCAGTAGATTGCAAGATCCTTCTCTCACTGTTGAATACTTTTGATTGAAAAGTAACATAAGAGCTGAACTGTCAACTTTAAGGCAGCATTTCTGTTTTGGCATAAGATCTAACTGTGAGTGTTCCCTCATTTTATGTTTTGAAAAATCAAAGAGCCTTCAGTGATCCCTGCTCCCCAAATTAAAATGTTGTTATGCACAAGAAAAGTATCTGGATGCTGGGATGTTATCAATAAAGACAACAGAATGCCTTTTTCAGAAAGAAGAAAAGAAAACAAAAACAGCTCATTGTGAAGATTTGTCATGAAAAATGAAAAAAAAATGTAGAGGGAAAAATGATGAAAAACTTCTGTCTTTGGAAGAAATTCATCTTATAAACTAATTACTATGCTGGGGGTGGGGACTTCAAAATGTGAGCAACTGTGGAGTTTTAGGAAGGAAAATATAAACTTGTGTTTGGATCAATAACCAGTGAAATTCTTTTTTTAAAAAATTGTGATCATACTTTCTATTCCTGAAGGAGCTTCAGTTTTAACACTGTAATATGCTAAAAATAGAAAGTAAACCTTGCATGATGTCAACAATTTGCTATTCTCTGTAGCAGAACTCATTAAAAAAGACATGTCATATACAATGTATAGTAAAGGGTGGGGCAACTTCCAAACCTCAGGGCTTTGTGTCCCTATTGGTGGTCAAGCTTAAGGTAAGAGAAAGACAGCTGTCCAAAATTCCAAGATAGTAAAAAGGAAACTGGTGGTAATGTTTGAGTAACTATTTTAAGTGCTTAGAGCTTTAAGTGCGATTAATAACTTCATATTGTGAAGTCTTTAATCTCCTATTTTTTAAATACCTTCCTTTAAAGTTTTAAGTTTTTTTCCTTGTTTGATCCTTCTCTCCACAGAAACTGAGTAAATTCCCTTTTAGTGTTATACCAAATAAGAAAACACTGTCACTTATGTGTTTGTTGTTCTTTCCAAGAATAAATATGGAAAGCACAAATCATTTCAGATTTCAAAACAGATGTTAAATGAAAATGTAGGAGAGAGTTGATTACTTAGAATTACAATGCCTGGAGATATCTCTCTCTCTCCCTCTCTCTCCCTCTCCCTCCCTTCCCCTCCCTCCCTCTCCCTCTCCCTCCCTCCCTTTATCTATCTGTCTATGTGAGATGAAGAAAGAGAAAAGGAAATTAGTTATTGGTGAGTGTTTGAATGGAAATTTGCTTGGAATACACATGCAGATAGACATACATTAGCATCCTTCAGCTACCATTCAGAGAACATCTGTAAATACTATAGATTCCCCAAATACTATTCGTAATGTTTTTAAAGGATGCCAAAGCCATTGCTGCACTTTTTAATTTTCCTGCTTTCATATGATCAACATAATTTATGGAGAGTGTATTTGTAATGCTGTCCTTTCAAGCATCTCAGTTGTTTGCACCAGTCTATAGTTAAAGAAATCTTTAACTCCTTCTTTTTTTGCTATTCCTGTCTAATCCATAAAATCATGAAGATGTAGACCTGGGATCAAATCCTTCTTCAACTATGGAGCTTACTGATTGCCTTGGGAATTTCCAAGTTTGCACAATAATTATCAGAAAAATAAAGGATGAAATGAGAGAGTCACATATCATCTTGGGGAAAAGATGTAACAGAAGACACTTCTAAAATGTATTATCCACTTGACTGGTTAAAATAAAAGTCCCGTTCTCTCAAGCTAAAATGAACTTTCAGTATGTGGGTATAGGACATTATGTTCCATGATACCAAAAGTTGCAGGTTAAGGAAGCTGCAGCTAATAAATAACGGAAAAGAGTTTCCACCATCAGTTCCCCCAAAGGCTCATGCTAGTCTGCATCTTGGCTCACACTGAGAAAAAACATTTGGAGCAAAGAAGAAAATTGTAAGGAAACTACAATGCTGCTAACGGGGGAAGAAATGCTTTTGAATTACCCTACAGCTACACTACACATTATTTAAATTCCACTTGGTATAAATCTTAATCTGATAATCATAGATGTCAAATAATTCTATGCAGGAGAGTGTGCAAAAAAAGGGAGAGGAGATGGAATATAATGTCTTCTGTTCCAGGTATAGAAAATAATGAATTTAGAATGCAGCTGAAGACTAGGAGAAATGGTCTTCTATTCCTAGCAGCTACTAACATTTGACAGTTTATTCTCTGTATGAGTCCAGAAGCCCAGTTAGTCCAACATACAGTTTCTGCCTTTATAGACCAGATGCTTAATAGGCACCCCAAAAGTAGGACATGAGAACCATCACATTCTATAGCTTGTATTTGCCATGGAAGATTTTTTTTTTAAATTTTACTGTCATAATTTGAATTATGATGAAAATCTTTCTCACACACATAGACATTCACACAAGCTATATTTGCCTTAGATGAGAATTTAGTCCTGGTGCCATGATATATGAAAATGAATTGTCCTGCTTGCATTCACTACAATGCATGGTGGCTTTCAGTTTTTTAAATGAATACATGAAACAGATTCATATTTCTGTTGAGTGAAGACGTTGCGATGTACCACATAGGAGGCCCTGGGGACCGGATACAGAAAACTTTGTGGCCAGAATGGGACGATTGGCTGTTAGGCTGACATTTTTGGGCAAGCAACCTGAAGCCAGGTGGTTCAGAATGTGACAGATAAAAGAGTAATGCTGTATAAATTCATATATTAAAAATGCAGAGTGATGTCATTTCCCATGCACACTTAAAAAAAGGCAATCTTTCTTTACAATACTTGAAATCTGTGGATTTAGAGAACTAAGATGGCTGCTAATGTTGCTCAGTTGGTCTGCATAAGCAGAGACTGGGAATTAGTTTAACATGCAATTTTGTATGGTACAGAGAGTACAGACTAATCTAATTTGCTCATATGAATCTGATATTTTAATTTTAAATGCCTGATCTATCAAACTTGGAACGTTGTGTAACATGTTAGGAAAATAAAGGTAAAAACTTGGTTAAATCAAACATTGTTTCTGGTGGCTTCATGGGCACGGCAGAAGTTTTTTTTTATTAAGTAATATTGTGCTTCTGGGATGTATGCTTTTAAAATACTGTATATGTTTTATTGATATATTTTCCTTTTAAAGAACATAAAAAATTCCATGTCTATCCAAACAGTGTGTTGTCTAGGCACAATTAATTTTAAGTAAAGATACAACAATAACCTGTCATAGTAATAATCTTAATAAACATATCAACATTAATCACAACATAATAATACCATTAGTTTATCCAACTTGCAAAATTTCCAATAAGATTCTTATTATCTTTTTAGATTCTGTTTAGTTTCTAACCTGTTTCTATTAGTTAACCATTGGTAGAATAAATCCCATGTTAAAAATATTCTGTTTCTTCCTTTTCTTTTATCTTAAGTGTCAATCTATCCATCTTAGCACATTCTAATATTTTTTATTACACTTTCATCTGTCGGGACCTCATCTTTTTTCCATTGTCGTGCAAACACTATTCTTGCTGCCATTACTACATGCAAAATTAAGTATGTATTTCCTTTATTATACTGTTCTGGTAGTACATCCAGTAGGAATATTTCTGGTTTCAAATCTATATGTTGCTTTATCATTTTTTCTAACCAAGTATGTATTTTAGTCCAATATTTTTTGCCTTTGGACAAGTCCACCACGTATGATAATATGAACCTGGTATCTGATTACACTCCCAACATTTAGCTGATAGATTTTCAAACATCTTTGCCAATCTCCTTGGTGGTAAATGCCACCTAAAAATATTTTATATAAGTTTTCCTTATAGGCCGTTAACATTGTTAGCTTACAATTTCTATCCCACAATTTCTGCCATTTATCTAATTCTATTGAATAACCAAAGTTTTTAGCCCATCTTATCATTGTTTCTTCCATTTTAATACCCAGTAAGTAGCTATATATATTTTTAAATTAATTTTTCATCTGTCCCTAGTAATATCTTGTCTAGTTCTGTTGGTTCTTTATAGAAACCTTGCATTCTTGCATCTTTCTCATATCTTGATTGTATTTGCACATGTGGCCACCATGCTAAATCAATCTCTTGATTAGTAAATTCTTGTTTGGATTTAAGTTTCCCTTCATAATTCAAAATGTCCTTATACCTTACAATTTTTTCCATATTAATCACATTTGGATATATCAGTGCCTTGATCGTGGAGAGCCAGACTGTGCTTCTGGGATATATACCAGTCTAGTGTACAAGTCTGGTGTACAACCAGGGGTGGGATTCAAAATTTTTAACAACCAGTTCTGTAGGCATGGCTTAGGTAGTGGGCGTAGCTTGGTGGTCATGTGACTGGGTGGACATTGCTTGGTGGTCATGTTATTGGCTGGGTGTGGCCAACTCAATATCACTCACATCGAGGCACGCATCTCCTCATCTGGCCTCTCATGACTATGGGGATGTTGCAACAGTTGTAATTGTGAAAAATGGTCATAAGTCACTTTTTTCAGTGCCATTATAACTTTTAATGGTCACAGTACCAACAAAGAAGGGGAAAAAAACTCCAGAGATGTTCCTGAGACAGGAAGTCTAGTCCCTGCCAAGAATGTAATAAGGGTTAGCGGAGAGGCAGTTTCTGTAAGCTACCCCAGAATGTTTCCTTCCTGCCTTCCTTACAGGATTAAGGCAGTAATTTCTTCTAACAACCAGTTCTCTGAACTGCTTAGAATGTTAACAACCGGTTCTAGCAAATAGGTGCGAACTGGTAGAATCCCATCCCTGTACAGCCCTATGATATCCTGGAATTTGCAGCATGAAATACCAATGTTGCTTACATTTTAAAGTGAACATCATTTTCTGTATAGCTAAAGCACAGCAAAGTCTTTTTCCTCCCCATATGCCAGGATAAGATTGTTGGAATAAGATTGCTGTAATGTAACACACAGTCTATCACATGTCAGTGATATCTCTGTCTCTCCCTTTAAGAAAAAATGAACAAGGCCTAACAAAATATGCAATTTATACAGTATATACCAGCTTCCAGCACATCCTTTACAAACTCCCAAGATCAATGAGAAAATTTATGTTCCCACCTAGTAAGGGAAGAACATGGCATGGACTTTAATATGTAGAACAAGACAGATGTAGATACATGACTCATTTTGAAATATATTCCAATGTTAATGTTTATATGCAACTTTAATACTTCTCTACGTTCATTAATCATCCAAGCCCAACTGGATAAATTCATGGTTTGGTATAAATGAGGATTATGTTAACATCTGATGGAAAGCTGGTGCAAGATGTTATATTTTCTTAGATGAAGGAGTTGCTCCTGCACATGTTCCATGCGCAGTTAATGGAAGGGTGTTCTTTACCGTGCCACACGAATATACTAATTTAGATGAACCCCGCTTCTTCTTTCCAGTATTGAGGAATATCTGCAATTTAGAAGGAACAACCTGAACACTGTTCCCTAAAAGCTACTGAACATGTCTCATGCTTTTACTGATAGAATCACCCCTAAATAGGAACAATGTGTTAAATATGGGATGTTCATGACTGCTATTGGCTAAGACGATTGTTTGAATTTTAAGAGGGGATAAACCCTACTTCAGGACAACAATGTTCTTAAACCTAGTTTCAACATTTGAAAGGTTGCCATAGTTATAATCTATTTATGAAATGAATGAGTCTTGCATGTTTTTCCAAATCCATAAGATTGAACTGATGTTCATAAGTCACATTTTACTGACTAAAGCAGAGATATTGATGTGGGGATTGATGTTAACTGAAGTTTATCAAAACACAATAGTAAAGACAATTGGGCATATAAACAGTCTTCTCCTGAACTATTACTAACAACTGCTTTTTCTTTTAGAAATACTTTGTTTTCCCTTATTTTGTATTTTTTTTCTTCCATGATGCTTGGCAAAAAAGCATTTTTAGAATAAAAAACATGGATTCTAAATACACTTGTTAGCATCTCAATGGCTTCTGCTATTATCCTTTAAAAATAATTATAACTTAACGTTTTTCAATAAGTGATAAAACTACAACAAAGACTTTCTGGAAGTTAATAACCTTCCCTGTTGTTTTTCTTCGCTCAAATGTTTTCATAGCTAGATCCCTTCTGTTTACCTTTTGAACTTTAATATCAATGTGTCATCAATATCACTAAAAGATAGTGGCTTGGTGAACAGGAAATGATCCAGATGTTACAGCAATTCTCTGAGGAACAAAAGTAGAAGGGCATAAAATTAAATGTGGCATGCAGGGAAAATGAATAGAAATATTGTTCTCTCTCATATTACAACCCAGGTAAGCTGATGAAAAGGAACAATTGGAAATTCAAGGTAACGTCTTCAGAAAGGCTGCTCTTTCTTGGCAAATGTTGCAAGGATATCAATTGAGGATAGTGGTCATAAAGTCATGGCAGATATGATTTTAAGAAGCTCTGTCCCCCCACCTTTTTAAACATTTTGTACACATCATACCCCCATCTTGACTTTTTTGAACTTCCTTGTGGACACCCCTGCAAGGTAACATTTTCACCAATGCAATCTGATGTTCATGTAACACCACCAAAACAGGCATAACCAGTTGTCTTGATGCATACATGATATACGGTAGTTTGTTAGATGTAGGGGGGGAAAGTTAGTCTTTTTAATAGAAAAATCAGGGGAGGGTAGTGATAGTGGGTGAGGGTTGTTTTTATATTAAAAAGGGAACAAAATCTAACATATTAGAAAATACTGGAAGACCACATACTTCCATAAAGCAGCATGGATATTAATATTTGTTTACAAATGTAGATTAGATGTGATCAAAAATGTAAATTAGAAATAAACTATCAAATCCATTTATGGTCACAATGCTGAGAGTGATTTTTGGATGGTGAAAGAGATTGAAATGTGAGTAAAGAAAAAACTTGTACCAAACAACACATATACACTAACGGGACAAAATTACTAGCTACTAAAAGAAAAAATCAAGAGTCGCTCTATCAGTGAAATGGACAGTCTCTAAATTTAATATTTTTTACCAATAAATCTATAATAAAAATAGATAGAAGCCAATAGGGCCAGATCTGTTCACAGGGCTTATTTAAATCTACAATAACTGAAGTTTAACCATAATGCCTTCTAAAGTGAACAAAAAGTGTCTACCAAGTCCAGCAGGTTTTAGATAGACAGTTTCCATGGAGTTTTAAGAATCAAAAATTGCAGATAGCATAAGGGATTCTTCTTCTTTTTGTGCCATATCCATCATTGGATGTTGACAATCATGTTGGTGATCCTATTTTTATCAACAGCCACACGAAAAAATGCTATTGAGTTTTGTCCAAACCTGTTCCTTAGATTTTGAACTCATGATGTTCTTCTTCTGCCTGGACCTCATCTGCCTTCAATCTTTCTCTGGATGATTAAGTGAAGTATAGCGTATTTTTCTGGGTGTCGCATCACATATCCAAAATAGACTAACTTTCACTTTTTAATGGTTTTGATTATTTCTCTTGGCTTTCCCGGGTGGCTTATTACCTCCTTATTTCTGATTTTGTCAACCCAACTTATATGTAACAGCCACTTATAAATCCACATTTCAAATGTTTCTAGTCTCTTCAAATGGCTTTCTGTCAGAGACAGAGATTACTAAAGCTCATTTGCCTGGGTATATTATGGCCATGACCAGATTTCCATTAAAATTGCGCAAATTATGAAGGAAAGTCACCCATTGTACATACGTTGACTGATTTCTCTCCTTCATAAAAATGGGTGAACTGTATAAATAAACTCACATGATAGATTTCCAAATTTGTGGAGAAGTTCTGTGGATGCATAGGTACACACTCTTAATTAAGATAGGAACTTAAATAGTTGCAAATTTCATCTGTATTTACTTTAAATCTTTCTTATTTGAGAAAGTAATAGGACTTAAAAATACTTTTCTTTGGCTGGATTGTTTGTGCTGAAAATTCCAATTTGTGTTGATGATGGATGAATTTTAGAACATGACGTAGAAGAAAGTCTGTGGCTCCATCTTGTTATTCATAAGAAAAGAGAATGTTGTGGATCTGAACAGCAATTTGTCACAATTTCCTGTTATTTTCATATGGTTTTCTTTAAGCCATCCCATCACAACAGGGAAAGAACAAGAGAAAGACATTGCCATTAATAATGCAGTTTATTTCATGCTTGGGTTTTAACATGACCTGATTTGATACTGTAAGCACTCATCAATACTGTAGCCTTTAACTCTCTAGCTTAAGCTGCTGAACAAAAATTATTTATAATCTCCCCCCTCAAACACACACTTTTATTTGGTTCTTATTTATTTTCTTCAATTAGTCAATGTCTACATAGGTCTTCAATGTCCAACTAAATGAATAGTATCTTCTTGGTGGTGACCAGTTCATTCATTATTACAATATAAATATTTTAACTAAATCCCTTCAACAATGGTTCAAATCAACAGCTTTTCTATATCAATTCAGAACAATACTTACTATTTTGTGTCTCAGGCAAAAATATTCCAGGATTTCTGTGTCAAAATATTCAAATCATTGATAGCTATGTTAGCTAATTCATAACATATACATTAGCAGTGGAAATTCTGGTCCTAGGTTCTGTGTTCATAAGTTGAGGATTACCTGTAGGTTCAACTCAAGATAAAGAAGTAGGAAGTGTAAGTAAAAATAAGAGATCTAAACATTATTGACATTTAAATTAAGATAGATACATATAGTAAAATATTCCAATAGAATATTTATATTCTATGAACTGTAATGTTCTTAGCACTCTCTGAGCTTAATTGTACATTTCCAGATATTTCATTATCTGACTAGGTAACATCATTAGTGCATGTGAGTGTGGAGTTGCTCCCTGTTTATATACAGTATCTTGCCTTGCTAGCGTTCATGTGGATTAGTTTTCTCATTGGTAGTTCCTTGATTAGGGTATTGATTTATTCTTGGTTGTTTGTCAGGCATTAATTCCTGCTTATCTGGATGTTGAATGCTGGAGAAATGTGTTCTGGTCTTTTTCTTTTCTATTTTGTTTTTGTTGCTTCTTTTGAATGGTTATAAATGTGGCCTACCTCTATATGTTTATTGATGGCAGATTTGTATGAATGCATCTACTTGTAGAAAAATTGTGGGAAGAATATTTAGGAGTTCTAAACTTCCTTGTAGAAGTTTTGGATTTAGTTACAGCACACATAAGTGAGTACCTATCAGCTCAAAATCGAATCCCACAACAACCAAAACCACTACCTCAACTACAATCACCATTACAATCAAAAATAAATACCAAACCACAGCCACAAACAATTACTATCCCTTCAAATAATTCCACGAATAATATCTCCTTACTCATCAGAGACACCATGGAACGTGAACAGAAACGTCCAAATGCCATCTTATTTGGTCTCGAAGACACCAATGAATCAGATGACATTACCAAAGTTCATGATATCATAAGCAATGCAAATACAACAAACATCTCTCCTGAAGATATAATTGAAATAACCAGAGTTCAAATACAATGATGGCTCTGTGGCCCCAAGATTTTGTAGAGTTGTATGCAAAAATGAGTCCAGCAAATGCATATTCATTCATACAATAAATACCATTGCAAAAACCAATCCCAACCACAAAAAACTTCGCTCAAGACCAGACTTATCCATACTGCAAAGAATCCGCTCCCGTGAACTCTGCACTGAACTCAAAAACTGTCTAGACAATGGAAAAAAGGACCTATACATTGACTACAGAGCTGATTGCATCAAAAGAAAATCACACAACCCACAACTCCACATCCAACCCCACCCCATCCAATCCATCATCACTCAAAACTAGGCATGCACACCCCAAACTACCTCTATCCCAACTACAACTGGTCTTAAATGCAAGCTACTCAATGCAAGAAGCCTTGTAAATAAAATACCCAAATTTCTCCTCTTACTAAGTACGGCTAAATTCGACATCATATTTGTCTGTGAAACATGACTCAACGCATCTTTCCCTGACTCCATTACCACAGTAAGAGATTATCATGTTTACCGATCAGATCGTGAAATCCATAGAGGAGGTGGTGTTGCTATCTTCTATAAAAATTCCCTACATCTAAAAAGCATCCAGGTTACCCAGGAGCTTGCTATTCCTGAGACCATCGTCTGTGAACTGTCCTTAAATATCACATTTCGGTTCTTACTATGTTACAGAGCCCCTGATTATGACATTGAACATGCAAACAAGCTAAATACACTACTAATATGGGCAGCATCCTGCCCACACGCTTTCATCTTTCTTGGTGATTTCAATCTACCTCATATTAACTGGACCCTTAATGAATGTACAACTGAACCCACACATGCAATCTTCTACAATGCAGTAACAAATCTGGGACTAGAACAACTAGTAACACTAGACTTAACAACTGTCTCGATCTCATCTTCTGCAATAGTTTGAATTCAATTTACGGAATATAAATTAAAGAACCCTTTTCCAACAGTGACCACAACATGATTGACTTTTGTCTCAACATACGTCCACACAAAAATCATCAAAACGACGGAATCCCCAATTATAACTTCAAAAAAGGCAACTATGATCTTATAAACAATGATCTCTCATCCCTTGATTGGCAATTTCTATTCTCTGGATGCAATACTATAGAAGACCATTACAACATATTTTTATTTGAAGTCAAAAGAGTCATCAAACTACATATACCATTAACAACTCCCAAAACCAGAAAAAACAAATTACCCAAAACAATAAGGAAGCTTCAATCCAAAAAGAAATCACTTTGGCGGAAAAACAAATCTGGTCATGTGGCCAACTTCAAAAGCCGATACAAAAATTTATGCCACCAGATAAAAACTGAATGCACCAATTATCACATTAAACAAGAAGAAAACCTTCTACGCACCAATTCCACCCGTGCTTTCTACAATTTTATAAACAACAAACTAAAAGACTCAAGGTCCATCCTACCCCTGAAAGGACCTAATGGTAAAGACTGCAATGACGACACTATTAAAGCCAACCTCTTTAACACATTTTTTGGCTCAGTATTTGTAAACAGCAATGGATCATGCCCAGTATTTCCTAGTCGAACCACAGACAACTACAATGATCTAATACATATCAATTTTACAGAAGTCAATGTTGAAAAAGCACTATGCAATCTAAAACCATCTCTATCTATTGGACCGGATGGAATATGTGCCTACTTCTTAAAAAAGCTATCCACTGCCATAACAGGACCTCTAAGCATAATCTTTGAAAAATCTTTCAGGACCAGCTCCTTGCCAAAACTATGGTCACAAGCCACGATCATCCCCATCTTCAAAAAGGGAGACCCCAGCCTAGTTGAAAATTACAGACCAATCTCTTTATGCTGCGTCACCTGTAAAGTCATGGAATCAATTATTAACCAATCCATCATCCTCCACTTAGAAACAAACAACCTACTCTCTAATAAACAATTTGGTTTTAGGAAAAAACTATCATGTAATCTGCAACTCTTACATTGAAAAAACATATGGACTACACAACTTGATCAGGGCAAAGCAATAGACGCAATTTACATAGACTTCTGCAAAGCCTTTGATTCAGTGGTACATGACAAACTACTCCTAAAACTAAACTCTTATGGTATCTCTGGACACCTGCATAACTGGATAGAAGCATTCCTGACAAACAGACAACAAATGGTCAAAATTGGGAGAGTCCTATCCAATTCTATACTTGTCAACAGTGGTGTCCCCCAAGGCAGTGTTCTAGGACCAACTCTTTTCATACTCTACATAAATGACCTCTGTGATCATATCAAGAGCAATTGCGTTCTCTTCGCTGATGATGTAAAGCTATTCAACACCACAGAAAATACCGCTACCCTTCAAAAAGACCTTGACTATGTATCAGAATGGTCAAACAAATGGCAACTTCAGATCTCAACAAATAAATGCTCTGTCCTACATATTGGCAAAAAAAATCAGAAAATAAAATACAGGCTGAATAGTCAAGACCTTGTTGATGATCCAAACTCTGTAAAGGATCTTGGAGTACTCATCTTTAATGATCTAAGTGCTACAGCCCACTGTAACTACATAGCCAAAAAGGCGCTAAGAGTTGTTAACCTAATCTTACGTAGCTTTTTCTCTGGTAATATTACACTAATAACTAGAGCATACAAAACATTTGCTTGACCAATACTCGAATACAGTTCATCAGTCTGGAACCCATATTACGTGTCTGATATTAACACAGTTGAGAAAGTCCATAACTCTACTCGTTGCAGAATACCTTATGCCACCAGACTCGAAATTCTAGATCTAGAAAACCTTGAACTACGCCGCCTTCGGTCCGATCTAAGTATAGTATATAAAATCATACATTGCAATGTCCTACCTGTCAATGAATACTTCAACTTCAACCATAACAACACAAGAGCAAACAATAGATACAAACTCAAGGTTAATCGCACCAAACTTGATTGCAGGAAATACGACTTCAGCAACAGAGTGGTCAATGTCTGGAATACTCTACCTGACTCTGTGGTTTCTTTCCCAAACCCCAAAAACTTTAACCTTAGACTGTCTACTATTGACCTCACCCCCTTCCTAAGAGGTCTGTAGGGGGCATGCATAAGCGCACCAACATGCCTACCATCCCTGTCCTATTGTTTCTTTTATATTTTATTTTTCTTATATGTGTCCATGTATTCATAACTATGTTATACTTATACCTATTATCTTGTAAGCAATTGACAAATAAAATAAATAAATAAATAGTTTAATCTAGGATGCTCACAGTTTCCCAGTTGAAAGTATGTTGAGGCTGTCCATATGTTGTAAGATTACTGAGCTTTCATTGTATCTTTTGAATATTACTTGGTTTTCATAGACTCTGGTCTTCAGCCTGTCTGTCCTATAGAAGCAGTTATAATCTTTACACTGTAACCCAAGAAGAAAAACAGGAGTCATCTACAACATATAGCCTAAGGCCACACTTAATTTGTCAGTATGTCTCTAGAGAAAATGATGTAAATGTCTTAGTGTTAGAACTTATCTTAACAGTTATTGTTATTGAAGAACTTGCCTTCCTTTTGAAAAATGTGCTCCAGTTCACAACTAAATAAGTTTTCCTTTTGTTCAAAAAGCTTCAGAGTAGCTGTATAGATCCAATGCAGCTTCCATGGCAGTTTTATAGTTCCTTTGATTACTGTTCTCAGACCCTGGCATGTTCCGTTATAAGAATCTATTAAAAAAAAAACAAAATAAAGTGAGACTTTGAAATCAGGTACCTTCCCTGTCTTTAAAATTTATACCAGCACTAAATTACATTATGTAATACGTTAGTATGTAGTACGTTAGGATTCTTGATTGTTAACGAATGTACCTTTTCTTTATGCATACTAAGAGTATTTATACCAAGACAAATTCCTTGTGTGTCCAATCACACTTGGCCAATAAAGTATTCTATTCTATTCTATTCTATTCTATTCTATTCTATTCTATTCTATTCTATTCGAATTACCTTACAAAAAAAATTAAAGGACTAAATTTTTCACATCATTCCTATATGTTCTTCCAACAATTTTTCTACAAGCAGATACAATAGAAAAACAAAGTCCGTGAGATTTGTACTATCACATCCTTTCTATTATTATTTTTTTAAAATAAGATCATTGTATTTTCAAATTATATTATATTGGAGCTATTTCCCGGATCTGAAACTGAGTCTAATATTTACAAAACAGAAGAATCAAACAATGTCATAAATTATACAATTTTAGACCAGCCTTTCTATATGAAGATTAATCACTCGTTGAATGTAGGAACAAAGTCTGTACCACAGTGCTCTCTTTTGAGCTACTTAATTCAGTATTTTCTTTTTAAAAATAATTATACTGAGCTTGCCAATATGGATGCTGAAATCTATTTGAAAATTAGGACAATTGATCTTCAAAGTGTCACATTTTTATGTGTAACACTGTATTCTACCACATCTAAGTGATATTTTTTTATTTTTAGGAGCTATTCTTTATGTTAATTGGACATGTCTGAACAACGAGTTCAGTGTTGTACATTACTTCATGGAAGTGCAATTTAGTTTTCAGTCTGGGATGACAGATCTTATGTGAATTTATAGCAATGGTGCACACTTCAAATAAAAGAGGGATTCCTGTAGATAGAGAATACTTGGCCATTTCAAAGATATACTTGGTATACACACACACACACACACACACACACACACACACACACACACACAATTTGTCACTAATAATTGAATGCTAGGAAGAATCTTGAGTCTCTCTGTCTTTCCAACCAGTCTGATGTCCAAAATTATGGAGAGCATAGAACCTTCCTATCTCCCTCCCTTCCTTCTTAGAATTTTCTGTCATTCAAAAAACCAACTTTTTAAAGCAAATAACAGGACTTATGCTATGTTGTCTACTAATTAGCATTTTGATGTATGTCCAAGTTGTCTGTTTGAATATTTCTCCCTTTCCTAACTTTCTTTAGTATTGCCTCATGAAGGAGATGGAAACTGTAATTTAACCACAGATTAAAGTTGGAAGTTTAAACCAATCATCCATATACGACTAGTCCTGGACATACAAAAACAATTGAGCTCAAATTTCTATTGCTAAGCAAGGCAGTTAAGTGAATTCTGCTCCATTTCACTTCCTTTTCTACCACAGCTGTTAAGCAGATCATTACAGGCAGTTGTTAAGTGAATCTGGCTTCCTCATTGACTTTATTTGTGACAAAGTTCAAAAGGTAATCACAGGACCCTGGGACACTGCAACTGTCATAAATATGAGTCAACTTGCCAAGCATCTGAATTTTGATCATGTGATTATTGGGATGCTGCAATAGTCACAAGGGTAAAAATGATCATAAGTCACTTTTTTTTCAGTGCCTTTGTACTTTTGAACCAGGGGTGGGATGCTACCTGTTCTGCCCGGGTCTATAGAACTGGTAGCTCTGAAGAGCAGCAGACACTGAACCGGTTCTGTGTTTGCTGCTATTTGGCCCACCCACCCGCCTGGGCTCTTACCTGTCCTTTATGTCCTACTTTTTCAACCTCAGCTGCTTTGCGCGGCACAGCTGAGGTTGAAAAAGCAGGAAAATAGTGCTTTTTGAAAGGCTGTGCATCCACATGCAGCGCTTTTTAGCTGTCTGGGCAGCACAGCTTACGACGTTTTACACGCGCGCGCAGCAAAACGTAATCACTGAACTGATAGTTACACTGGTTGAATCCCACCCCTGCTTTGAACAGTCACTAAATGAACTGTTGTAAGTCAAGGACTACCTGTACAATTTTTCACTACAACCTGTCTCAATTAGAAGCAAAACTTTCCATCCAGATTCTCTTAACTGGGTGTATAAGAAGAGAAAAGAGGCAAGCATACTAAAAAACAGACCTAATTTGGGTAATGAAACATTTGCAAGAGAACAACCAAGCTCAGAGAGCACCAAAGGCCCCTCAGAGGCTCATTCTTATAAAGTCATGAGAATCAGCACTGCTAATTTCCAGAAATTGTGCCTGGAGAAGGAGCCTGACAATTTTAAAAAAATTATCCCAAGAGCTGCATACAACATGCTGCCTCAGCTTGTTCATCCAACCTAAAGAGTGAATGTACAGTATTTTTAGAGCACTTCCACAGGAGGATTATGCATTGTTTGCAGGCAGCTTTGTCTATGATCTCAGCAGGTCAATTCCAATGCATTTGAAATGGCTGCGAGGTAAAATCTTTTTGAAAAAGACTACATTCTTATTCTTATTTCACCCCTTCTTCTGGCTTCCAACATTCAGATTTTATAAGGGAAATCTTAGTTTGGTTGCTTTGGAGATCTATTTCACTAGCATAAGCTACTGAAGAGCCATGATGGCAGAGTGGTTAGAATTGCCAGGAATTCGATTCCTTTGATCCTGACCGGCTAAAGGTTGACTCAGCCTTCTATCTTCCAAGGTCAGTAAAAGGTGGACTCAGATTATTGGGGGAAATATGCTGACTCTGCAAACAGCTTAGAGAGTACTGTAAAGCACTATGGGGCAGAATATCAGTCTAAGTGCTACTGCTATTGCTAACAGCAGTGGTAAAATTGATAAAACTCAACAACCATGCACTGACAGTAAAAAGAAAATTGTTTTCTTCCAACTAATATTTACCTGGAGTTTTGCAGCCCATATATGGCAACCCAAGTCACTTTTCTCTTCAACAGTTGAAGAGCTGGCATGCAAAGCACCAGGTTAATGTTTCCTTGCTTCCTTGGAGGAGAATGAAAGGCCAAGCAATAGTGACATTATGGTTTTCAAATTGCCTGTGAATTGTCTGAGGTTTGTGGGATGAAAATATTGGCAGTGTGGAAATTCCTTGGGTTAATGTTCTTTGTTCTTTGTATGGTTAAGTTGCAATCTGAAACATCAAAAATACTTATGATAATTTTGTAGTAACAACATCCTCTTTATTTAGAAGTGAGTTTGTGAACCTCAAGTTCATATTGGGGAACTTTCAAATGAGATATATAAATCTTCCAAATTTCAACCCTTGCCCAATGTTTCTTTCTAAATGTGTAAATGTATGTGCATGGGTGTTTTTATAGCAGGCACTCTGAAAAATTGCTTGGAGAGAAAACATTTTGGGTAAAAATTTGGAATATTGAAAATGGGATTATAGTGTTCATAATAATATGAAAATACATATTCTTACTGTAAGTGGATGCATCCAAATTTTTCTTTCTCCACTCTGTTGCAGATAGTCATTACTAAATGGCATTGATGGCTTTTAATTATTTAGCATTCCCGTAAGCCTTAAAAGTCCCATTTCTTTACTACAATAGCAGCCTGAAAACCATTTAAAATGTAACCTTGCAGCCAGAATTCTTTAGAGAGAATCTTGTCTAATTTACCATCTCACAAGTTTTATTGTTTTAACCACACTACTATAAGCCCTTATTTGGGGAAACAAACTCTACATAGGACTATATAATAAATGAGAGATTATTTAAGCCGGGGTGGATAACTGCAACTTTGGATTTAACCTCTGTAAGTTGTGCAGCAATGACAAAGTGTTTCTCATCTTGGCAACCTACATGGAAAATGGATCACTATGATTGTCTATGGAGATTTTCAGTCATCCAGGTAATCCAGTCTGAAGAACTGAACTGAAGAAGCTGCTTGGATAAGAAGTGAAAAGTCTTCAAACAAAAACAAAGAAAGTCCAGTTGCCTTTTGAGAAAGCACATTTAGGACGATCACAATTATTAGTGTCATTAATTTTTCAAATATTTGTTTGCTGAATAAGGGGACTTGTAACTGACCACATGTGTAGGTCACCTTATTGGAAAAGGCTGCCATATTCTCCCACTTCTCTTTATCATCATCAGAGCTTTGCTTGCAAATTCCAGATCTGCTTAGGTATTAAACGATAGCAATAGCAATAGCATTTAGGCATATATATTGCCCCTAGCGCTTTATAGCATTCTCTGGATAGTTTACAATGCAGAAACATTATTTGCATATTGCCCCCAACAATCTGGGTTCTCGTTTTGAAAACCTCAGAAGGATAGAAGGCTGATTAGGATTAAACTCCAGGCTGTGGGACTGCAGAGTTTGCCTGCAATACTGCACTTTAACCACTGCACTATCAGGGCTCTTATGATAGCACTTCGTAATAATACTTAGGCTTATATGGTGCTTCACAGTGCTTTACAATCTTCTCTAAGCAGTTTACAGTGTCAGCATATTGCCTCCAGCAAACTGGGTCCTTGTTTTACTGACTTTGGAAGGATAGAAGGCTGGGGCAACCTAGACCCAGTGACCCTTGAACTGTCAACCTGCAGGCAGCTGGCAGTCAGCAGAAGCAGCCTGCAGTACTGCATTCTAAGTTCTAACCACTGCTAACCACTGCTAATGATAGTTTCCACATGTGCATATTTCTGCTGGCTCAATGTAATATCAAACCCAGTAACTAACATCCAGTTACAATTATCAAAAGTTTTATATGCTAACACTGTTTCTCATTTCTGATTATTTTTCTGTTAAAATATTTGCCTTTGCTCTTTTTTTGGGGGGGCGGGGGAGGACAGGGGTAGGGGAGAAGGAATATTACATGTAGAGAGCTTTTTACTTAGCCCAAGAAATATGACAATAGTTGCATTTCAGCATAATTTTCAGGGCAGTGAAAGATCTTCTTACTGGAAGTGAAAAAAATGATCTTGAAAAATCAAACACATTTCAAACATATTGATCTTTTTAAAAAATAAACTCTTCTAGCAACCAGCAGTGACTTTTGAATGACGAGGTAGGGTACTAAAGATGTCCAATTACTGTTTCACTTAAAAATTTAAACCTGAAAAAATGAATACTAGAATTACACTAATATATAGCTCTGTAGTTAGCTGATTTTCAAAGAATCTAGTTTTCATGCCATCCAGTTCCCCATCTGTGTTTTCTAGCAAAATAATTCTAAGACTAAAACAGCTGTAATCAATTGTTGGTGATCCTGCAGTTTCTTAGGTCCTAAATTTCAAATATTAATCCTTTTCTGCACTGCTTTAACTGTGTCATGTCACTGCAGAAGACTTATCTAATAATTAATAGCCTGACAGATGAACTAGGATACCCTAAACCTGGGATTTTTCTCATTCCTGACTTTTAGTTAAAATATATATATATAAACACAATCAAGATGTTGTATTTTAAAATGACAATAAAGAAAATATCATGCTCTTTTTCTAACTTACTGCAGAAACTATTTTTTAAAAGCCACATCGTGTCTTTTGTTTGCAATGAGATAAAAAACAAGTGTCTTTAATCAGTATAACAAATTTATCATACTGAGGAATTGGAAAGATAATATTATTCCAGACATGAAGAATTGGGCTCTGAGAAATGTGTAAGAAAAGGCAATATTTTCAACTAATCAAAATAAAGATACATGTCTTTCTTGGGTATATCTTTTACGATATTTTACAACAGTGGTATTCTCATGTAGTATTTTTTACATAATATCATTTTACTTTTTATTCTTGATGATATAGTTTCATAAAGTAGCTTTTTAAAAATCAGTAATACTGTGTTTAATATACATCTTGAAGTTTAGTATTGAAACCTGTTATATTTTGCTGGTCATTCATCATTTTATTTTCTAAGAATGCCCCATAGAATCTATGTGGGTCCAGAAGAATTCTTTTATGTAATCATGATCTTCTGCTAAGTAAGGATAATGGCTTTAATCAACCAAATTTTTAATGTTACCACTAGTCTTTATTTTAACATCTATATTCATGTGGAATGACAATTACTTTTGTTTCCAGAGGCTCTCTACCACCTGTTTAATTATACATTCATGACATATTACCAAATGTGATAACTTTTAGCACTGAAAATGCTAATAGGTGCCATAGGATGGATACATCTGTTAAAACTATTAAACATATCCAATAAAGTAGGAAACATTTTAAGCTACGTGAACAAAATATCTTGCTATTAACAAGTGATTAATATGAAATGAAATCTGATTGAATACATAACATTTCATGGTAAGAATGAAAACTATCTGGTTTAGAATTCCCCCCCAAAAAAACCATTTTTATCGTTGTTAGTGTGAAAATTGTTTGGAGCCATCCTTGGTAACTTTCTCATCTTAGATTTAAACAGTATAATGAGATCAAATTTATACCCTCCCCAAAGAAAGAAACAAGAACATTTATATAAGTTTTCTCTGGTTTGCTTTATTTTATTTTAATACTTTATTTAGAGTAAAGTCTGATCAAAGTAAACCCACAAAACCCAGATGAAATCTGAAAACGCCCATTTAGAATTAGTTTTGCAAACATTTAAAGAAGAATATTTATTGCCTTGCAGATAAAAATTCTGTTGCAGGAAAATATCCTAGGTGCCCCTAAGTGAGATAGAAACAGAACAAGGCATTATAGCTCTTATAATAAAATCAATAAAACATATTGATTTTCATGAATTAATCCTACATCATCAAATGTACATTAAGCGCATACATTCAATGATGGTGCATTAATTTGCTCATTTATCTTCTTGTAATTTTTGACATAGCTGCAATCAGCAACAATTGAGAGTTGAGCTGCCCTGGAGCTAAACATGATCTGAATCCTCGATAAACAAAGCAATACATACAGTTATTAAATTTTATTCCTCTCACATTAGAGAGTAATAGTTTCATTAAGAAACTCAGGTAAGCAAGGGAACAGCTATTTCCCATCGCATGTCCTAATTAGGACTTGTATTACATGTTATGTGTTCAATCTTCTCCCCAAGAAATAGAGATGATTAGGGGACTGGAGGCTAAAACATATAAAGAACAGTTGCTGGAAATGGGTATATCTAGTTTGATGAAAAGAAGGACTACTTCCAATATCTCAGGGGTTGTCACAAAGAAGAGGGAGTCAAGCTATTCTCCAAAGCATCTGAAGGCAGGACAAGAAGAAATGGATGGAAACTAATCAAGGAGAGAAGCAACCTAGAACTAAGAAGAAATTTCCTGACAGCTAGAACAATTAATGTGGAACAACTTGCCTCCAGAAGTTGTGAATGCTCCAACATTGGAAGTTTTTAAGAAGAGATTGGTAACCATTTGTCTGAAATGGTGTAGGGTTTCCTGCCTGAGCAGGGGTTGGACTAGAAGACCTCCAAGGTTCCTTCCAACTCTGCTATTTCTATTTCTATTTCTGTCCAGATTTTTATTTGACATTAGTGAAAGATAGCAGTGAGATTTATTGATCAAAAAGATTTTAGTGGAAATGAATTTGCATTAAGATGAGGACATTTCTCTCTTTGCTAAGAAGACAAGGCTTCTAATTTTATGAGCTTTGTAATTATGTTCAATTACAGAATGTAGCTTTGTTACAAAACTTCGCATAATCAAATAAAGCTTGTGGTTGGACCACATAAGTTCCCTCATTTTCTTATGTCTGGACAACATTTTTTTTATTTTCAGATTCTAAATTATTAAACTTGGGATAGAATCAAGGGTGGGATTCTACCAGTTCCCACCTATTCGCTAGAACTGGTTGTTAACATTCTAAGCAGTTCAGAGAACCGGTTGTTAGAAGAAATTACTGGCCTAATCCTGTAAGGAAAGTAGGAAGGAAACATTCTGGTGTTGCTTATAGACACTGCCTCTCCGTTAATCCTTATTACATTCTTGGCAGGACTAAACTTCCTGTCTCAGAAACTTCTCTGGAGTTTTTTTTCCTCCTTTGCAGGTACTTTGCTTGTGTGGAGTGACTATTCAAAGTTATAATGGCATTGAAAAAAGTGACTGATGACCATTTTTCACATGACTGTTGCAGCATCCCCACAGTCATGAGAGGCCAGGAGAGGAGATGCATGCCTCAATGTGAGTGATATTGAGTTGGCTATGCCCAGTCAATAACATGACCACCAAGCCACATCCACCCAGTCACATGACCACCAAGCCACACCCACCAACTAAGCCATGCCCACAGAACCAGTTGTTAAAAAATTTGAATCCCACCCCTGGATAGAATGTCAAAATCATTCTGGCATAATCATACTAAACTATGTACAAAATGTTAAAGTGGTATAATTTTAATGGTCTTACTGTTGCAATATAGTATATGACTTATTTTCTTGGTCAATTCATGATGACTCATTAAATAGATTTAAAAGATTTTATGTTATAAAGAGTTTCCAGCTGATGCAGATCTCAATCTAAGTGATTTGAATGCCAATGCAGATAATACAGGCTATTTTTCTCTCTAACCATTTAATCTGGCTTCAAGGTGAGTTAAATTGCCTATGAGCAACCCTAGTAATAAGTGACTCTGAAACTAAAAAAAAGTATTGTGGGGACAGAGGATGGGGAGTAAGTGATTAAGACTATTAACATTGCTACTTGATACATTTACCTTTTGCATTCTGGGACAGTTTGACTGTTAGCGCTTTAATTGGAGTGTTTGATTTTCCTGGGGAATAATTTGTAATCTTCAAATCAAATGAATATATAAGATTAGAGCAAATGCACAACTCCTGCTGTGTCAATTTCCCTTCTTAGGAACATGTTTTTTTTATTGGAAGCAATATGTGATTTGCTGCTGATTAAATTATATTGGGTGTTTATTGTCATAGATTGAAAAAAAAAATTCTTGCCTGCTAATTTTATACTTTTCAAATTACAGTAACATTTAATAATTGCTGTAGGCACCCATTTTAACATGTTTCCACAGATAAATATTTTCAATAGCAAAATACCATCTCTTAAATATTTGAACTGGAAGACATAAAGAGTTTGAATGCTTCCTTGCTAGAGGTGCATATTTGAAGATTTCCAATCTCTTGTCCTATTTTTATTCACAATGGACAGTTGATAATGAAGGATCAGTCTCAATTGTTTAGAGCAGGGGTCCCCAATCCCAGGGTATGGGCCAGTATGAGTCTGTGACCTGTTAGTCACAGTTAGGGACCGGTCTGCATAAGTGGTGGGTGAGCAAATGAAACTTCATTTACACATACGTGTGATCTAGGTTACGTGCGAAACCATCCCACCCCATCCATGGAAAAATAATCTTCCATGAAACCGATCTCTAATGCCAGAAAGGTTGGGGGCTGCTACTTTAGAGTTTTCTAAATTCTATATCCTTTTCTGCAAAAGCTGTAGAGAAAAAATGTGCATTAATAGCAATATAAAAATAATGCATAGTATGAAATTGTTTTAACTGATACTTCACCATAACCCAGACCAGACCTTCAACTGGCAGTGACCCTTTGGGATCTCAGTTAAAGATGATATCCACTTTGTCAAATGCCTTTTTTTAAAGTTTCAGGTACTAGGAATTGGACTGATTTTCTGCCTTTAATAGAGGCAGTCTACCGAAACCCATCTTCAGATTACTATCATTGTCTTAGATTAATTAACTGAATTACTGGCTCATATTGTTCAGTATGGTTTATTTACTTTGGCAATTGTTTTCCAAAGTCTTGAGCAGATATATTTGACATTAACTATTACTTTTTTGTGTATAAGTGTGCCTTTAAGGGAGGTTGGACTCCTGGCAACTACATAGGACAAGTCTTGATTATTTTCTTGACTGGACGAACTGGCCCAAGATCACCCAGCTGGCTTTGTTCCTAAGGTGGCTTCAGAACTTGGCTGTCCCCAGTTGTAGACCAGTGCCATAATCATTGGATCAAATCAGCACTTTTTGTGTGTGTATGTTTATCTAAACTTGGGGCTTTCTGTCTATAAAATGTGCTCTCTTGTAGAAAGATGGGCCTTTTGCATGGTTACTTTAGAAAATAGGAAACTGGTTTGGATAGGTCTTTAATATCATACAGAACAGGGTTTTTTAAATATCTTTTTAGGTTTCAGACCCAAGATAAGGGACAGCAATCTAGGAAAAAGTATTCAAAAACACACATTCTATTTGTGACTTCTTCCTTGATAAGCTTGCTTTTCAATTGCCAATTTAACACAATCCTGTTATAAAAATAGAAAACAGAAATTGGGATGCAACTTTTTAAAAAGCTAGTCTTCTATTCAGAATTTACCTTTTTGTATTCAGTGTTACGTGGTCATTTTACATTTTTGCTACTTAGAAAATAAAAACTCCAAGTAGCGGCCTTATATCTACTCAACTAGTAAGCTTAAATTATTTCAGCTAGATTTACTTTTAAGAAAATGTATACATAGACTTGTATACATTTGAGATTTAATTATTAAAGAGAAAGTCTTTGAATTGCACAATAAACATTCTCCAGATAGTGATGTTCCAGTGAAAAATAATGATGTTTTAAAATAATATATGATAACAGAGCAAGACATTCAGTTTTCTGCCTCTGATTGTTGAGTTTTTGAATGAGTTTACACAAGAGAAAAAGCAAAGGGTTAATTATATTTCTAGTGTAAAGTGATAGAATCAAGTAAAACTAGAAATACTTATAAATCCAAAACTCTGATGTTTATACTATTCAGGATTAGATTACTTCTTGACAGAAAAGATTAACTTTTTTTGAATTGCCTAAAATTAAGCATTCAAAGAAATAAATGTGGTTGCCATAGTAACTGACATTTCAGATCAAACCATAGCTGATGAAAATTTCTTTTGAAAAAAATAACTAAAAAATAGGTGGAATTCTAATTCTAATTGCAAAGCAATTAGAATCAAAAGCACTAAAATAGTAGTAGATCTGAATATAGTATTTATTTACCCTCACTCCTTTCCTTTTATAACTTTGCTCTAAATTTTAAGGTGGAAAAAAGCCTTGGTTTTTAAGATGAAGAATGAAATTTTCAAAGTATCCATTTGAAAATGTAAATGATTCTTTCAGTGCTCATCTTATTCTTCTTCAAATCGCACACAAGTGAAGCTACCAGTAATGAAAGTTAGCTGGGAAAATTTATTGTGTCCATTTTGTGTAATGCACAGATCTGTTGGGGCTATGAAGGGAGCCATTTTAAAAAAAACAAATCTATCTGGCATCTAGCTGAAACAGAAGTGATTCTTTCCCCAGCATACTTCTCACCTGATCCCTTTAGCAAATGTTGTTGAGAAGAAAGCGATAGGATTGTAAGAATTCTGGAAATGAACAGTAATATATTCCAAGGGACAATGGTGCAGATGGTTCTGTGTCTTCTTTCTAACTACCTTTCTGCAAAACTAACATATCTTTTTATTGCTAATGAAGAAGCTTGCAGCTGGCTATGTATGACCTCAATCTTTAACAGTCTGAGAACTATCCATTAAAAGTGACCCCATTCAGTAACTTTGCTTGTATAGATAATTTTCTTCTTAATTTGGAAGCATGTGACCAAGGGCCTAATCACCTAATTGCTTAACATATATATGTCCTAGCTTTCTTTTCTGTTTTGGACCTACCTGCTTGAGGAGCAGAGAGCATCCTACAGTGGATAGAGCTAGAGAATGCTGGTATCTGCATTCCAGTAAATTATAATTTCTTAGTTCAAATAAAGTATTCCATCCATAGCTTGGCAGCATCTAGAAGCTGTCTTTTCTATAAGCCTGCTGCTATTTCCTCTTCAGCTATCTGAAATTCCATAGTAAATATCAACTATATTACACAGGACTCCTTTCTTTGAGAGCTTTACATATACTTAATAGCCCTGTAAGAGAAATCGGGAAAAAAATAGGCTTTACATAAAAACACAGGCTTTGCAATAAAAAGAGCAACTACTGTATTTCCCATGCTCTGTTGCCTTCTCCCACTGATTCTTTTACTGCTGTTGTATTTTACTACTGATGTATTTTACTGCTTCCCCCAAAAGATAATAGTATCTGGAACATAGTCCATGTACTTAACAGCTAAAGGTTGGAATAAACTATCACATGTACAAGTGAAAAAATAAATTTCTCCTCCTTTCTTGAGGGAGGGAGAAAAAGACGGGGAGAGACATGAAGAATTTGTAATTGATGAATCTGAGTATTAGAAAGAGTTGCTTATGGAAAGATTGAAATTATGATGCAATCTTGGAGTAAAATATAAATGCTTTTATAAGCACAGACAAAAGGATTGGGAGGTACTTCTTTATAATTTATTTCTTTTTTTGTTTTCTTGTTCACAATTCCCTTCAATTTTATTTATATACTTTTTAATATTTGTATTGTTTTTATCTTGTTAAATAATTATTCAATAAAAATTCTATTTAAAAAGTCAAACAATGCTTTCTGAGTTACTTTTGAACTGTTTCTGTTTTTGAGTACTTTATCTTCATCTGAATTCCAATGCTTTTGAGGGATGGATTTTGTGCAGATCCAGGTATTCAGAAAATATGTGCATTCAGCTTTCCCTGGGATGCATGTTCCCTTCATCTATGAAGCATGTGAGATCAAGTGCTTCTGAAAACTTAAATGTAATCTTCCAGGAAAGCTATTTGGCATTGAGAACATTCATTTTCTGCTGTGCCTGAGTTTTCTTGATATTGTATATTTGGTGATGGTGCCAGTGGATCAGTTCTGCTATGAACCCAGGATTCTTGGGTAAATATTTGAATGAGATTAAATAAATCCTTGTGTTTTTCAAAAGACAGAATACAAGCTTTGATGGCAGATAGGCAATATCCAGTACAAGACTACCTCCTTTGGACAACATGGTATTTGCTGAGCTAACAAAGAAATATTTTGAGTTTCTCTTTTTAAAATGTAGTGATATTTATTTTATTTATTTATTTTTTATTTATTTTATTTGTCAATGGCTTACAAGATAATAGGTATAAGTAAAAACATAGTTATGAATACATGGATACATGCAAGAAATATATATATATATATATATATATATATATATATATATATATATATATATATATATATATATATATATATATATATAAACATTAGAACAGGGATGGTAGACACTTTGGTGCGCTTATGCACGCTTCCTACAGACCTCTTAGGAAAGGGGTGAAGTCAATAGTAGACAGTCTAAGGTTAAAGTTTTTGGGGTTTGGGGAAAAAAACCATAGAATCAGGTAGAGTATTCCAGACATTGACCACTCTATTGCTGAACTATCTTTTCAAGTACAAGAGAATATGTTATAGCATTTGTATCCCATCCTGGATAGAAACTAAAAACTCTAAAAGGCGTGCACACACACACAAAAGCCAAAACCCCCAGTTAGAATAGTACATTTTTGTAATTAAAGACCCTTAAAATACAAACTCCAATAAAATCATAACAACATTAAAATTTAAAATAAAACTTACCGAAAGCCAGGAATATGTTTTTTTAGCTCCAGATGTGCCCTAAACAAGACAAAGGGGGAAAAAAGAACATAGGAAAGTCAGCAATGCAAAAATCTAAAGAACTGCTAGCCCGAAATATTGAAGTATGTAATGTTTTGTAGTTTACAGACTGACCAAAATGAGTGACTGGCTTAAAATATGTGTTTGTGTGTGTGTGTGTGAGCGTGTGTGTGTGTGTGTGTCTACAAACACTTTTGATGCCAGTCAGACACATTTTGGTCAGTGTTGAAAGAAATATCCTTCTGGGTTCAGTTCCAAGTGGGGAAAAAAGACACTGGAAACATGGAGGCTGCTTGGAAGGTTTAATGGTTACAGGGCCACATGGCCTGGAGCTCCAGAGAAGAATGATCACATGCTTCAAGATAAGAAGAGAAGGGGAAAAGGGGAAAGAAAAGAAAAAAAGGAAGGAGGAAAAAGAGTGTTGAGGTGCTGAGAGTACCTGGGTTTTATACCCTCTGTTGGGATTTGAATTGGAGCTTGTATTCTAATTGGTTGTCAGACTCCCAGGGGCGGGGGTCTTAACTCTATAGGCTTGGTCTGGCCTTTCTGGGTGATTATGCCCTTAAAAGGGCTTTTGGCAATTGCTATAGCTTTTACCTGGAGTTCCTTCTTATGTAAAGTATTCTGGCCCAGGCCTTAATGGCCCACCTATTAACAAAGGTGGGGGTGAGTTTCTGCTTCTTGAGTGAGTTTCTGCTTCTTGAGTTTCTATCTTTTTAGAAGAAATATTCTGCCTTTTAATATTTCTTAGGCCATTTCAATTCCTAGGAGAGGAGTGGATGCTAACTTCCTACAATCCCTCATTTTTTTTTTTTTTTTTTTGAAAACGTGAGAATTTTGACAAAAGATTAAAAGGTGATCAGATCAGGGAAACTTGATGGGTGCTTTTTTAAAAAAAAATTTTTTTTTCTCTGATGCAAAGGAAAGGCATTGAAAAAGAGGCAACAGAAAAGGATTCCTTCAGTGGCTCCCAAAAGCTTTCAACCATAAAGGTCTGGGAAAACTTCTGGTTTTTTTTTTTTTTTAGCTGTATCCAATTATTCTTGCCAAATAATTTTCAGATGTTTGATGTATGTTTTGTGAGCTTACAGTCAGGTTGTAAGCACAAGCCTCTATACAATCTTCACAACCTTTAAATTACAGGCTGTTCATATCCAAGGTTATGGTTACTACCTGCCTAGCTCTTAGCTTCCAGGGTTTGTGAGGCCAAATTGTGGTTAGCCAGTGTGCAACCAGGCTATTTAGTATTTTTAAAGTTACACACAATGAGCCCTGGGACTTCTACTCATGAGACCACCAGTGCAACATATCCTGCTTTACTGGGCAACTGGGCAGCATCATTTGTGAGTCACAGTCAGGACTTGGGGTTTGGAGATCTTTTTTCTGCTATCTCTTCAGGAATTGCCTGAGGGAGATGCCTTCTCCCCCATGGAATTAGCAGGGCAATATGACTGCTTGGGCCTTAGTGCCTCAGAGCAGCAAAACAAAAACAAAACAAATAAAAAAAACACATTAAAACGAAGCTAGGAGCAGCTTTTTGTGGAGGTAGGTAAAAAGGGGTTAGCCTCTATCTAATTCTAAATGGTGTGTCTCTGTATGTGCCTGTGTATGCAGCTAGTTTTACAATACAGATAATACAAACATGTGGGACAATTTTCCCTCCCACCAGACAGAAGTACAAGGTGTTCAGAACTTGCTGGGCCAGCCACTCTCAAATACAATCCTTACATGAGTACATTAAACTGGTTACAATATAAATAATACAAGAAAGAAAGAAAGAATTACAACAGATTTCACATTACAATGAATTTTCAGTTACAATAAATTTCCATCCTCCCCCCATAATCTTTCTGTCTTCTGGGGATTGAAAAGAGTCTTTTAGTCTTTTACTGGTCCATCTCAGGGTCCTTTCCTTCACGTCTCTGGGTGGCATAGGCTTGGCCTGGTGGTATGGGTGGTCAGTCAGGCTTGGGAAGGTCTGCCCACTCTGGTTGCTGTAATGACTTTCAGTGGAGGCTGGATCCAAACCCAATTTCTGGTTCCAATGGATGGAATGTCTCTAGGGGGCAGCATCTACTTCCACATGTGGCAGGCCTGGAACACACAGAACAAGGGTCCCCTCCCCCCTTCGCTGGTAATTCTACCAGGAAAGGCATTGTAAAAGGATTAGAGATTTTGGTGGGGGGGTAAATAGCTTGCAGGCATGGTTTGAGGATGAAGAATAACACATTAGTATTGCAGTTACTAAAAAGATAAATCAATTTCAACAAAATGGAGACACAGTAGATGAGAAAGGAAAAAAACTGGATTCACAAGCTTCAGGAAAAAGGATGAACAGGTAAAATCATTTAAACACACAGTATGAAACTTTTCTTGTAAATGAACTTAGAACATTCACTAATAACCTTGGGTTTTTCTTAAAAGCACAGAGAGGAAAGAAAATTTTCTCTGTTCCTCATCCAGTTTGGTTGGCCAGACCAGACCGGGAGAAGACAATTTCTCTCAGTGGTTTTAAATCTTAACAATTTAAAATTAATATCTGAAGAGGTCAGACACTTTTAACAGTTGCAACAGTTACCTCGAGGACACACAAAGACTTAGACACACACACATGCACGCGCGCACACACACACAGAAACAAGGACAAAGAAAACAAAACTCTGAGATTTACACACACACTGATCATTCCCACAATAAATATCTTAGTTAAATTGGGGAAGGCATAAATCTTAAGGAACAAACCACGTGGTTGCATAGAAGACAAAGAAAGAAAGATAGAAAGAATTAAGAAAATTCCATGTGATCCTGTTTATACATTGCCCTTTTAAGTACCTTTATTTACCACATTGGTCTTCCTGTATCCCTCAGCAAAGCCAAATCCCTACCTATACATTTTACCTTTTTCTTGCTCATGCCGGCTAGGGTCAGCATCTGCTGCTCATCCCAAGCCTCCAATAGCTCTCCCTGGGGGGTTCCATCCAGGACCCTCGAACTACCGCTTCCCATGTTCCCCTTACATGTGGGGTTTCACACTTTGGCTTAGTCGGGTCAGTCAGCTAGGCGAACCAGTTTCAGACACAAGCAATATCCAAGCAAGAAGAAGAAGAAAAAGAAGGGTGTCTGGGGGAGACTTTGGTCGTTGCTCCTGGCGCAACAGAATCAAACACTTTTCTTAAACCTCAGAACAAAAATATAAAAAAGACTGGTCGTTGCTCCTGGCGCAACAGAATCAAACATTTTTCTTTAACCTCAGAACAAAAATATAAAAAAACTAGGTGTTTCCCAAAGTATGCGCGCTCCCCTTTTTAGTAAAAAAAAATTCCCAAGAGACTTTTCTCTCTCTCTCTCTCTCTCTCACTTCACCACGGTTTTCGGACTGGGGGTGTTGCTGTCAATGCAGCCTACTTTCCTTTCCCCAAAAAAAACAGCCCGTGAGACTCTCTGCCCCCCTCAGACAAGTACGAGTACTCCACTTTTCTCTATTCTATTCTTTGCTTCCTAGCCCACGTTTACAGATCTGGAAGAGCTCAGATCCGAGGAAAACTTGCTGCTCTTATGCAGGCAAGTACTGGCGCTCCTAATTTAGTGTCCAAATTACACTAAAACTACCTAAGTTTACCTAAAACCCTGGGGTTTGCTTTTGGGATACACTGGACAAAAAAAAAATGACAAATTTTCCTTCCCTCCCTTCAATCATAACCCGCTTGACTTTTCCTCTTATATACAGAAGGTCCCACACTCTGATGGCCCCCCCTTGCTTTTCTTGTCCTGATGGTCATGGCTCTGTAGAGCTAACAACAGGTAAGAGGGCGGCTAGAGGCCAAACAAAGAAATGAAATCCAGCTGCTGTCCAAGGATGAAGCCACTCATAAACATGCACTTCCTTTTTCCCTAACAAAAGGTCCTGTGCTCTGGCAAAACCCCCATGCTCTCCAGACTCTTGGTCTTTCTGCGGTTAGGAAATGCACAGAGGAAGCAAGATCCAATTGTGTTTGGGAGAAGAATCCTCTCACACACATGCAAGCATACACATATTTCCCATACTTTTTCCATGCTTTAAAATTAAAATTTAGAGGTACTCACCTTCTTTCCAAGCAGCCTTTGAGCTCAACACTCAAAACCCCTTTAAAACCATTTTTCCAAATGGCCAAGGTCCAGGAAAAACTCACCCACAGACTCAATGGGTCTGTTTGCTAGCAAGGGAATCTTACCTGGGCCTGGTCCATTGGTTAGGTTAGCTTGGAGTCCCATCTGCTTGGGTGCCAATTGTTGAAAGAAATATCCTTCTGGGTTCAGTTCCAAGTGGGGAAAAAAGACACTGGAAACATGGAGGCTGCTTGGAAGGTTTAATGGTTACAGGGCCACATGGCCTGGAGCTCCAGAGAAGAATGATCACATGCTTCAAGATAAGAAGAGAAGGGGAAAAGGGGAAAGAAAAGAAAAAAAGGAAGGAGGAAAAAGAGTGTTGAGGTGCTGAGAGTACCTGGGTTTTATACCCTCTGTTGGGATTTGAATTGGAGCTTGTATTCTAATTGGTTGTCAGACTCCCAGGGGCGGGGGTCTTAACTCTATAGGCTTGGTCTGGCCTTTCTGGGTGATTATGCCCTTAAAAGGGCTTTTGGCAATTGCTATAGCTTTTACCTGGAGTTCCTTCTTATGTAAAGTATTCTGGCCCAGGCCTTAATGGCCCACCTATTAACAAAGGTGGGGGTGAGTTTCTGCTTCTTGAGTGAGTTTCTGCTTCTTGAGTTTCTATCTTTTTAGAAGAAATATTCTGCCTTTTAATATTTCTTAGGCCATTTCAATTCCTAGGAGAGGAGTGGATGCTAACTTCCTACAGTCAGCCTGTAAATTTGACAGATAAACAAAGAAATAAATTCCATCAAGCAAAATTATATAAAGAGTAGATTGATGATGGGAAGAAAGGGTACAATAATAAGTCAGAAAGTTTAGATAAAACATGCCTTCAAATAACAAAAAATAATATTATGAGTGAGATACAAAAAGAAAATAAACATTAGTCCCAGGTTGTAACTAGACTTAAATCATCCTTAAAAAGTGATGTTTTGTGCAGATCCTTTTAACTTTACATTGATTTTAGAAATTATGTCTATATAGAATAAATCCAGACACCAGATAATTCCTCACCAGAATTTCTGGCTCTTCAGAAACACAATTGGAACACTACTAAAACATTCTCCTTCAAGGTTTGCTCTGCTTTGCACATTTTCAGGATTACAAAGGGTAATTTGTCATTTTCAGGAGCAAGGTACAGCTCTTTGAAGTATTATAAGTTATGTTCAGAGTGACATGGAGTTATTGGCAAGAAACAGATCTTTAAGTTGGTTGGCTAAGAACAAAACTATTTTCCAATTTGAAAAATACCAGTCAATGAATTTTACACAGTTCACTGTTCTTGAGTAAGATTGGAATTGTTGCAGTCTATAACCAAATGGGTGCTTCCAACATTTACCATATCATGAGAGGATGTGTATATAGTATCCCAGCCACTAAAGATATTGCTCATGTTTTGTTCAATTGTCAACTATATGACAACACCCCTCTTTCCCAGGTTAGATACTTATGTTTCCTACTTTAAAGAACTGTCCACTGGGATCTGAATCATAGTTTGTCCTATTTCCTCCTGGGCTCTACTATGTAGTGTTTATATTTTATAATAATTAAATTAAGATAAGAACTTGCTACATCAAATAGATTAGGTAATCCTATAAAGATGATGTAGTTATCTGAACATTGATTCTTTGTATATCAATATATATATTTTATTGCTGTGTTTTCTTTTATCTATTTTAGCCAGGAATTAGATTCTGTGTTTTCTTTTTGCTGTCTTTTTTGATGTACTGGTAAGAGTAGTAATAAGTAAAAACTATTTACCATATGCTATGCTTCTCATGTAAATATGTATTTTAATACATATTTGGAAAAGGTTTTGATTTAAACATTTTGAGAAAAGCAAAGCATAGGAAAAGATGATAGAACAAGCCTTAAAAGCTTCCAATCTGGAGCCAAGAGAGAAGTGTCCTACTCCAACTTAAAAATGCAAACGTTCAAGACATAAATTGAAATCTGTAGTTTTAAAACTGTTTTAAAAAGTGCTAGGGTTGATTCTGATCTATTTTGGGAAGAGGATGGATGGTCCGCAAACTTTGTCCTTTCCTAGAAAAGACCCCTCACACTGGCTTGGAGGAAGCACAAAGAAGCCTACTGCTTGGCAAGCTTGATGGCTCTTGGGAATGACCCCTTCAACACTGCCAGTACTTAGTCATTTCAACAGTTGTGATTTAAAGCCAATATGATACAGAAGTAGCAGAAGCACCACAACAGAGTGAGATCAAATGCCACAAAGTTGGGCAGAATTCAGAGAAATATGCTGGCAGAAAACAAACACCATCTATAATCTTTCATAGGGAACCACTTTCAAGAAGTTGTGATGAGAACAATTAAAACTATTTTGACACCTGTTTTTTTTACTTTTTGTATAATTTCCACCCCCCCTCCTTTCTTCATCCATATTTTTTTTCGTCTTGGGGCAATGAAATTCTCCCTGATTGTCAATGTAGAATCCAACAAACTTAGAATCCCAAAAGATTTTCAAGAGAAAATTGGTCATGCTGAAAACTTGGACTTATTTAGGGCTACTAAGAATAATTTGAATTTTCTGTACAATAGGATTTTTAAAAAGCCAGTTAAAAATCTGCTTTTGGATCGTTATGTGTTTTCTTCTTTAATTTACCTGCACTTTCATATACAGGTAGTTCTTGAGTTATGACCACAACTGAGCTCAAAATTTATGTTGAAATATTTGTTAAGTGAGTTTGCGCCATTTTATGACTTTTCTTGTCATAGTTGTTAAGTGAATCATTGCATTTGTTAAGTTAATAATGTGGTTGTTAAGTGAATCTGGCTTCCCCATTGACTTTGCTTGTCAGAAGATTGCAAAAGCTGATCACTGGACACTGCAGCCGTCATAAATATGAACCAGTTACCAAGCATTTGAATTTTGATCATCTGACCATAGGGAAGCTGTAATGATTGTAAGTGTGAAAATATGGTCATAAGTCACTTTTTTTTCAGAGCTGTTGTCAATTTGAACGGTCACTAAATGAATTCAAGGACTATCTATAATTTGTTCAAACTAAAATTTAGTGTAAAGAAAGCAGCTCTATGCTACAATTTTCTTAAAAGCTTTAAGAAAAGTTAAGTTTTCTTAAAAGCTGACAGTCAAAACAATTTGATTGGTGGTAGAGGTTCACCATAACCAGCAGAATGTTTTGAGAGCCCTGGGACAAGGATCATGTTGAACTGTATAATGATAATCTGCTGCTTAGAGTTTAGAAAGTAAAGCCAGCAGATAATATGATTTGCAAATAAGGTAATATTCTTTAAAGCACACAGAGTAATTATTTATTGCATCTTTGTCCCATCAAATACATTTTAATTCCTAAACTTTTGAAAGATTTTCCTGAGAGGAACCAATTTTACATGATGGAGTCTGACTGAATTGGATCACACCGATAAGTGGTTCCCATGATACTTACACTTCGAGGGAAGGGGCCCACCTGTGATATTTATTCAAATTGTCTATTTTCAAACGGAAGTAGGGTCTTTGGGTACATTGTAAAGGGTAAAAACAATGAAAGTCAACCATGAATGAGACTGGGAGGTACAAACTATTTGGATGGATTTATTCCATTATTCTGTTACTTAGTGGCACCATATATAACACTTGTCAACTCTGAAGCTGACCTGGCTGAAGCCATTTTTCTCTTGCCTCACAGTTGCCACAAACTTTGAAAGGGGGAAGGGAGTGGTGAGGCAGATAGACAGGCTACCCGTCAAAACAAAAAGTTTTCTGGACTTCCGGTGACGAGGTACGGACAAGTGGAGGTGATGAAGCTCGCTCTGGGTTTCAAGTTACCTTTTCTTGCTGTTGGACCGACCCTTGGGGTGCACGTAACCTATAGAGAAACGTGCTGGTGTGGTGATATTCAAGTTGCAGTGCGGAGAAGGCAATCCTCATCAGGACGCAGAGAGTCCCTGTAAAGACCAACTTCAAGAGACTGCCAGTAACGGCAGTCCCAAAGTCCGGATCGTTACATACAAGAGGAAGCGAGTGAGTGACAGGCTGTCATGAATGAGGAGTGTGAGTGAAGGAATTTGCGATTTTGATTGAGCATCGAGCACTGGAGAAAATTAGTCCGAGTGAAGCCTGAAAGCAGCAGCCAATGCAGATACGAGGGGCAGTGAAAGCGAAAGGGCTCATGAGATGGAAGAGGGTAAAAACGCGAGTGATCGGATAGAGAAGATAAGAAAATCTGAGAGATCTGAGTGACTGACAATAATTGGGGGGGAAAAAAGAAGAATAATGACCTCATTATCAGGGAAGTGGGAGAGATTTGATTTGTGGATTTTGGGAAGATTGGAAGGACGAATTTGAGATCGGAGAAAGATCGGAAGGGAGGAAACAAATAGCCTCATTGTAACTTTAAAGATTCTGCGGACGAAGCCTAATTAATCTATTGATTTTTCTTTTGGACTATTGACTTGGAGCCGTAATAAGTGAAGGAGATTTACCAAACAAAGAGACTATATGAAATTTAGAAATTGACTTGTAGGACTCTTAAATGAAAGGTGGAACGGTGATAAGGGAAAGTACAGTGAGACTGTAAAACCAGGGACATTACTCAGCAAGATTGCACTTCCGGTGTGTTTGGTAAAGGAACTTTCTAATTCGGAGAGGAAGAACTGAACAGCTATACTAAGGGACTTTGTGCTTATAACTCCTTCTGATTGTAATTATCCTCTGACACCAACTCAGTTGATTTTTGAATGTGGTAAATGGGATTTATATATGATTTAATTGATATATTAGTAAATATTGAAATTTACATCTGGTTTTTATACATAGAAAAAAAAGGAGGTGATAATCAATTAACTATTTAAGTATTGATATTTGATTATAGGCATTGATTATAGTAGACTAAATAATTAATTGTGATTAATTGTGATTATTATAGATAAAATAACCAATTAGATTTGTAAACATTTGAAATACTATTTTATAATATTGAGAATTTCATAGCATTTATAGATATATAGTTCAGTAATACTTTAAACTTAAACAGAGAAATCTAAGATAATATTAAGAAGTATAAATCCAGGTATTTGATTTAGAAATTAAGTTAAAAACTGTGTTGGGGAATATTTATATTGATAGGAGTGATTAATTTATTAACTTACTAAACTTATTTACTAACTTACTAAATTAACTAGAGTAGTGGCTACTAGTATTGGATACTTTTCAATCACGAATGCTAATTTGGGATAACGTATTTAATATAATACAAAAACAGAAACAAATTTTACAAGAGATGACTTCTACAGCTAATACAACGCTTAAATCTGGGAAGAAGATTACCTCAGTACAAACAACTGCGGCAGCATCGCCCTCAGTGATGGCACAAAAGACAATTGAGAAAACACTATCTGAAGAAACAACTTACCATCACAAATGCTAATATTCAATCGGCTCTTCTTATTTTACAAGAATCTATGTCGAAACTTCAGGAAATAATGACAAAAAAGCCATACTGAGACAAGAGCTGATACAAATGGATTAAAAGCAGAGATGGGGAACTTAAAAGCAGAAATGAAATTAGATATCTCAAAACTGGATCAAAAAATTGGAATAATACAGCAAGTACTAGAGAGAAATGAATCAACAATAAAGGAGGTTGAGAAGAGGACCGAACAAACTGAGAAGAAGTTGGAAATGGTCGGTGAACAATTAAGAAATGTGAGCAAAGAAATGGACGATCCCTTAGTCTACCTAGAAATGGATAAGGCCGCAGCATATTTAAGATTCCAGAACATATTGGAATCTAAAGAAGAGGATTTGGAACAAGTAATAGCAGGAATACTAGCAGAACTGTTGGAAAAAGATAAGGATGATATCTTGAAAGAGCTGGACAAAGTTTACAGAGTGGCACAAACTATGCAAGATGCCATAAATATCCAAAAGAGGTCCATGTAAGATTTGCCAGTAGAAAGTTTCGGGATGTTATATATAAAATATCTAGAGAAGAGACAATTACATATAAAGGAAAAGAAGTTCTGGTGCTTAAACAAATCCCAAGAAGGGTGAGAGAGCAAAGGAGAGACTATAAATTTTTGGAGAATCAATTAAACCGAAAAGACATTATATTCAGATGGTTAATCCCAGAGGGGATGTTAATTTCATGGGAAGGAAGAAAAATCAGAGTAGATTCTGTGGAAAAAGCTCAAGAATTCTATGAACAATTGGTAGGTCCGGAAGAATCGAGTAATAAAGATGAATTAGAATCAAACTCACAAGGCGATCAAGATTACCAAAAGAATAGAGATAGGGAACAAGAGAGAGAAGAACTGAAAAGACAAAATCAGTTACAGGAGCAACTACAAGACAAAGAGCAAGAGTTAATTAGGTAATGGACGAGGAAAAGAAAATATTATCAATTAATATAAAAGGTCTGAACTCTAGAATAAAAAGGAAAAGAATACTAACTAAGCTAATTAAACAAAATGCAGATATAATATGTTTACAAGAAACTCATATAAGGAAGGAAGATGAAAAATATCTAGAATGCCCCAAGCTAGGGAATTTGTATACGTCGCCAGCAGACTTTGGGAAAAAGAAAGGGATAGCAGTATATGTGAAAGAAGATATGAAAGCAGAGTTAACTTGGACAGATTCTAATGGAAGAATTCTGGTGTTACAAATTTGGATTAAATTAATTCCAATTTTACTAGTAGTAATTTATGCTCCTAATGATAATCAAAAAGAATTTTTTAAACAATTACATGAAAAAATAGTGGAATTAGAAAAAAGGAATATTTGTATCTTGGGGGACTTTAATGCCATTGCGGACCACCAGAAAGATCACAGTAGTGGGGGAAAAAGAGGAAAAAGAGAGAATTACCGAAAACGTGGGGAAATGATGATTGAACTAAATTTGATAGATATGTGGTGGAAATTAAATCTGGAGAAAAAGCAATTTACATTTTATTCCAATTCACATCAGTCATGGACACGAATTGATATGGTGTGGATGAATGGTGAGCTAGCAGATGAGCTAAAAGAGATCCAAATTTTACCTAACGAATGGGCAGATCATAATTCGATTCAGATAGTATGGAAAGGTAGGAAAAAGCCAAGGAAAAGATGGACTCTAAATACACAGCTAACTCAAGAGAAAGAGTTTATGAATAGACTTAAGGAGGAATTAGGTTTTTTTAAAAAAGAAAATAATAATGAAGTAACTATGAAACAGAATAGTTGGGATACAATGAAGGCTATAATAAGGGGCACAACGATATCATACACTGCTAGGAGAAATAAATAAAAAAAAGCCCAACAAAACAAATTAAAACAAAGAATTAAAGAACTAGAAATTCAATTACAAAATACCCCAAAAGACTCCAAACTGTAAAATCAGATTATAATAACTAAACATAAATTTAATTTAATTTAATTGAACAGAAAGGAATGGTTACAAAGTTGAATATAACTAGGCAAATATTTTTTAAACAGGCTAATAAAGCAGGAAGATGGTTGTCCTATAGAATCAAAAAAGAAAAACAGAAAAGATTAATTTACCAATTAATAGACGAAAATGGGGATGCCCAGCAGGGAATAGAACAGAAAAAAGAAATTGCATGTAAATTCTTTGAAGACCTTTATAAAAAGGAGGTAAATGAAAATATGATAAGAAACTATTTAGGTCCAACAAAAGATAAAATAATTGGGGATACGATGAAAGAAATGTCAATTAAAGGTATTACATGGTCCGAGCTAAAAACAGCAATAGAAAATCAAAAGAACAATAAAACTCCAGGACCTGATGGGATCCCAGGGGAGCTTTATAAGAAAATAGGAGAGCAAATAGGGCCTCTTATGGTGGAAGTATACAATGAAGTCCTACTGGCAGCTAGAATACCAGATTTATGGAAGGAGATACTAATTTTGTTGATCCTGAAAGTAAATTCAGATTCAAGATTTATACAAAATTATAGACCAATTTTCTCTTAAATACTGACTACAAAATATTTACTACAATTATAGCAAATAGACTAAAAAAATACTGAATGAATATATACATAAAGATCAAAACAGATTCCTTCCTAATAGACAAATCAGGAACAATTTAAGAATAGTGTTAAATGTTTTGGAGTACTATGAAGCCCATCTGGAAAAACAAATAGCCCTTGTTTTCTTGGATGCACAGAAGGCCTTCGATAATTTAAATTGGCAATTCCTAATTCAACAAATCTACAATATGAATTTAGGTACTAAATTTGAAAACGTGACTACAATTTATGACTCACAAAAGGCAAATATTATAATTAACGGAGAATATACATGCTCAATAAAAATAGAGAAAGGAGTTAGGCAAAGGTGTCCATTATCTCCTCTGCTCTTCATATTATCCTTGGAAACATTGCTTACACCAATTAGACAAAACTCAGGAATAAAGGGATTAAAAATTAAGAAAAAAGAATACAAACTGCAGTCATTCGCGGACGATATGGTCTTTTTTATAGAGGAACCAATTGAAACAGGCCAAGAATTATTGAAAGAGTTAGAGCAATTTGGGAAAGTTGCAGGACTTAAAATTAATAGAGAAAAGACAAAATTAATAATTAAAAATTTAACAGAAAAACAGAAATTAAAATTGGAAAAGGCAATGGGACTACAAGTGGTAAAAAAAATTAAATACTTAGGAATTTGGCTGATGGCCCATTGTAAAACTCTAATGGAAAATAACTATAGTAAATTGTTACAAGTAAAAAAAGACTTAGAGACATGGGTCAAACTGCAAATCTCCCTATTAGGGAGGATTGCTACTATTAAAATGAATATTCTTCCTAAATTTATTTATTTATTTCAAACAATACCAATAAAAATACATAAAAATTATTTTCTGGAACTTAATAGGATAACCACTAAATTTATTTGGCAAGGGAAAAAACCGAGGATAAAATTAAAGGCGATGCAAGATATGAAGAGGGGGGGGGGGGTGTATGGCACTCCCAAATTGGGAAATATATCATAGCGCAGCCTCCTTACTTTGGCTGAAAGAGTGGGTAAACCTGTTGAATAAAAGAATCCTATCTCTAGAAGGCCACGATTTACAGAGAGGGTGACATGCATTTTTATGGGATATCGGGAAAACTAAACAGAATTATTTCCACAGACATGTAATTAGAGACTCTTTATTGGCTACTTGGAATAAAATAAGAAAAAAAAACAGTATCTAAAAATCCCAATTTGGATCTCAACGATGGAGGTGATGATACATCCAAATAATTTGGATCTTAATAAGATGATAAAATACAAGGAGCTCCTAGATGCGCAAGGAACTTTAAAATCACAGCAAGAGCTCCAAGAACAAGGGCTAAGAATAGACTGGTGGGCTTACCTGCAAATTCAAAATAGATACAGACAAGATAAGAAAAACTTTGGAATTTACGGTAAATTACAACAATTAGCTAAAATCCTATTAGGTTCAGATAAAAAAAAATAACCAAATTTTATAAGTATCTATTAGAGATAGAATTAGAAGAGAAAATAGTCAAAGGTAACATGATAGCTTGGAGTAGAAATATAGGACGTAACATTACATCATTAGAATGGGAAAAGATCTGGATTAGGAATAATAAAATTATAAAATCAGCAACATAGAAAGAAAATGCCTTTAAAATGTTTTATAGATAGCATCTCTCCCCTTCGAGAATAGCGAAGATGTCTCCTAACATGAATCCTAACTGCTAGAAATGTAAAAATCAACACAGAACATTCTTTCACATGTGATGGTCCTGCACTGAAGCCCAAAGATGTTGCCGTAGAATTAAAAAATGATTAGAGGAAATAACGATGGAACAAATTGAATTAAAACCATTATTCTTTCTATTAGGAATTTTTAACAGACAATTTTCTAAAAAAGCCAAATTTATAATATTACATATTCTTACTGCAGCTAGATTAATCTTTGCACAGTGTTGGAAACAAGCCGATATTCCAACAGAGGAAATGATCATTCAGAAAATAGCAGCCTGTGCAGAGATGGGTAAATTAACGTTAGCACTCAAGAATAAAGAATCATCAGAATATTGTAAGAGCTGGGAATGCTGGTATGATATATTTGTAAATATTGTTGAATTGAAAAAGTGGTAGTAATTACATATTCACAATAAGATGTATTTGAAAATATGACACCAATAATGATACAAATAAGGAACCACAGACTGTTGATAATGGAATTGTTTGCTTTTATTTGTTTTCTTTCTTTCTTTCTTTCTTTCTTTCTTTCTTTCTTTCTTTCTTTCTTTCTTTCTTTCTTTCTTTCTTTCTTTCTTCTTTTTTTGTGTTTTTTTTAAAAAAAAAAGTTTTCCTGTGGGAACCAAGGCCATCCAAGCAGATGGCAGAGGAGTGACCAAGTAGCCTCCCAGCTACCTTCATTGGATAATGTGACTGATGACACCTGGGGAGGGAATACTGGGTCTTTTAATTAGGGGGAAAACCACAGGAACCTTCAGAGTTATTTTCACTAACTGTGCCCATGTGATGTGTCCAATAAACATGTTCTTTGAGGAATCTACTTCCTTCGGAATTCTGATTTTGGTGGATACATTACCCAGAACCCTGACAACAGTAAGAGGACCAGCAGGATTCAGAGCCATCTAGACCTTGGGAGAGATACTATATCCTAGGATAGATATGGGAACAGAGAAAGCATACTTTCTGGGTCCCATAAAATGGCATCATTTCAGTAATATGATCTTGAGCTCTCTAGTCCAGTCAGATGCCAAGATGTAAAACTGAGTATCATCAGAGTATTGACGATAGCTGGCCCTATGCTAACAATGACCTTGCTTAGCTGCTTCTCATAGCTCTTAAAAAGAAGCAGAGATCTGAAGAACTGTACATATGACGAACTACTGGAACCAATCATACAGAAAAGAGAAGCCTCACTCCTAAACACTCTAATTGCTCCAGAACATTACCACAAATGATTATACTAAAACCACCAATAATCTTAAGAAGATCCTTGGTAGTTGCACCATTCCCATCTCAGCTTTGCCAGATGTCATTCTCAAATACTATCATGAATGAAATGAAATAAAATGAAATATTGAATATCAGTTGGAAATTATCCAGCATTATTGAGTCCAGGGATGGCTTCTCACAACACTATCTTCCTTAAAGCAGGTGGGATTATCTTCTGCCTCAAGGATTGATTCCCCACTATTTGGAAGAAACCATGTCATCTTCTGGAAGGCCTTTGCTAGCCAGGGGAGAGATGGATTTAACATGCTTGTGGCTAAGTTCATAACTCTGAGAACTCGGTCCATCACCTCAAGACTCACAGAATCAAACTCTTCTCAGGTAACATGACAAAACTTTACCTCAAAAGGACCTACAGTACCTAACTTAGATCAAATCTATGTTATGCCTTGTCATATGTCTATTTACAAACAGAGGGGACCAATTCTGATTTTTCAATAGCAGATCCCCAGTGAAAGATATTCTACATTTTAAGAAAACTTTATGTTTCAATCAATATTTGTATGAATAAAGGGGAGAATAATAAGTTCTCTAGAAACAAGTATTTTTACAGTAATGGAAAATAATATAAATAACACACTTTATTTTTAATGCTGAAACATAAAGTATTTAAATACCAAACAGAAAACTGAACTATAAATTTTTGGGGGTTATGGCCTCAGGCAGCAGCAAAATAACTCACATTGTTCAGATACCTTTATGAATTGTTCTTATTTGTCCACTAATCATTTTTATGGATCCTATACTACCGGTTGCTAAAAATGAATGCTTATTTACCTTCTGATTTTAGCATCAAATTCATTGAAATCTATTGCTTTACTCTAGCAAGTTCATTGAAATCTATTGCTTTACTTTAAAATCTTTACTGCTTAAAAATTATATCTTGTAAATTGGAAGGAATTATACATTATTGGTATAATGATGTGGAAAATCATGAGTATAACAGCAAATATATGACCAGGAGCTGAATGGAAAATAGATCACAAACTTCTAATGTGCAAATTCTAGTTTAAGATAATGTGGAAGAACAAAGCCAACCAGTTTCCATAATACAAGTTTAAAATTTTATTTTGGCCTCATAGGTCTTGCACTCCAATAGGAGTTATTATTCAGTTTTCTTCACTGAAATAATCTTATAGTCAGATCATATATGGAAAGTATTGTTATTTTTGGCATTGTCTCTTTTAAACTGGCCTTATTTAGGAAGATATCAGGGGATCTCTCCCTCCTCGCCCCCCCCTCACTCATCTCTTGAGAGTCTATCTATCATGTGCAACAAAACTCCACAATTCAGCTTTACCCTCCAAACTAGATAAGGTGATAGTACAATAGAATTTTTATGCTTTTATTTATGATTTGAGCATTCATTGAACAGAGGGTGATGGAGTGTATACAGTAGGATAAAATATTCTGAGATGGATAGGATTATGAATTGTTAATCTTCTGTCCTTCATGACAGCCTAGTCTGAAATACTTTAAGCCTCTGATTGCATTATAATGTTATTATGTCTTCCTCGAGTCTAGCAGGCACACATAGGCTGAGATAGAAATCAATCCAATTTCCCACTTCTAAAATCCTAGTTCTTCATGTACCAAGGACTTTAGGAGAAGACATGCATATCTAATATGTTATTCTCTTTTGACTGAAGATAAATAGAAGAATGATAGATTTTCTCCTTGACTAATTATTCTAATAGTATGTATCTGGGGGAAGTATTATTCCTTTGAGAAATGCAACAAACGCACATTCCTCAGGAACATTCTTTTTAATTCAACTGTAATTAGAATAGCTTGACTCCCTCTTCTTTGTGGCAGCACCTGAGATATTGGAACATGCTATTATGTAACCCCTAGTGAATGTCTGGAATGGATCCATTTCTTCCCATCCCAAAGCTGACAGAATGATTTAGGAAATGATGAGTGCACAGATCCTGATTTAAAATAATATATATTCTGTATATGAAAATAAATGAAATATTTATACATGTGGTACAAATCATAGGGCAATCCTGTTTTATGGAAGTTTAAAACAGAAATAGAAATTAAAAATATCTTACAATGCCACCAAAATTGGAAGGATTTTTGATTAAATATATAATGCTCCAGGCAATCTAGCTAAATATCACGATAGAACGACTGTAAGGTAGGTCTCTGATATAATCCAAGAGGGCTAGCAAATGAATAAAACCAAAGCTTTTTATGGGCTTAGCTTGACTCTGAATGATTTCACAGACATGTCTATGTTTTCTTGGCAATAATATGGCATTGTTCTGCAATTTAACATTGCTTTGAATGTTGGTTCATTGTTCCACTTTAATTCATGATCTATCCCTTAGAGGAATACCATTCAGTTACTAACTAGATCTGATCCTGCTTAGCTTCTAAGTTTACAGAAGGTTGACCATCTGCTACACTTTTGTACAAACCCCTGGAGAGTTTTTGGCAAAAAGTACAGATGTTACTAGATGAATTAAAGATTTTACTCAACATGAAGTAGCTTCTAGGCTTTCTCAGAAATCTCTCAATCTCATTCTGTTTCTCTATCTATCTATCTATCTATCTATCTATCTATCTATCTATCTACCTACCTACCTACCTACCTACCTATCTAATCCAGCAGCCTCCAACCTTTTGGGCACCAGTGACAGGTTCCATAGAGAGAGGTTTTTCCACATACTGGAGAAGATTTAGTTTCATGTGGTGCCTTCATTCCATGGATGGGGTTTTGCTTGTTTGTGTGGCCCAGTTTCTGGCATGCCGTGAACCAGTGCTGGTCTATGGACCAGGGGATGGGGACCCCTGATCTAATCTATATTTATCTGATATGCTACATTAATAAGACATTCATTCATGTATTATATTCTAGTCTATCCTACCATTAATATAATAATATAATTCTTTGGAAAAGGAAAATCATAAGTTATCATTTATATTCAAAATTTATGCTGATAAATTACCTATAATATTATTAACTGACTTACAATGTGAGAGTTGCCCCATGTGTTCAGATTTTCATTAATTGGAGTTAAGTTGGTATACTGCAGAGTTTGATAGGTGCCAGATGGAGGGAGTCTTCCAGCCCGGAACGTTTTATTTTGTTATCATTAAGCATTTACATTTTTGTTATAATTAAGTAAGTGTGTCTGTGTGTGTATCATGTATGTATATGTGTGTGTGTATATCATGTATGTGTGTGTGTATGTATGTACTGTATGTATATATACATAATTAAATTTATATTTAACATAAAAATGTATAACATAAAAAAAATGTATTAGTGGTCCTCGGGATTTAAAAATATGAGTTTGGTGGTCCCTGAGATCCAAAAGGTTGGCGACCCTTGCTGCAGAAGACCCTTTAGTGTCATCTTAGGGAATGAGAAACTTTTTCCGGAACTGTATCTAAATGACATATATGGATTGAAGAACATTTCTTGAGAGTTTTGATGATCAACTGGACTACTTTCACATGTAGGAAAGTGTACAATTAAAATAAATTGGGAATAACTACTTTAGCCACTATGATTGCAATGAAGTTATATATTACTATTATTGTTATATATTGTTCTTCTTTAATTTCTAAAGTCTTGGACTAAAAGTCTTGGTATCAGGAACAAGCCTGAAATGGACAGCTCTGGTTCCAATAGGAGCTAGCATAGCATCTCCTTTTCATGTTATTTTAAAATATTCTAGATTTATAGTTGCTTATGTTTATTACTAAATGCTATCTGTTTTGACTGCCATGCTTCTGCTATAACTATCCAGGGAAAGCCTCCCTATAAGTACTGATAGTCTAGTCCAGAGGTGTCAAACTCGTGGCATCACAGCAGCGTCACATGATGTATCATGACTCCCCCCCTTTGCTAAGCTGGGTGTGGGTGCATAACGCATCCAGCCTGCGGGCCATGAGTTTGACAGTCCTGGTCTAGTCAATTTTTTAATGGAGATCAGTATTTTGATTTCAATATATGTTTTAGATTAGTACATAAAATATCTGATTATTGCATGGCATTATATTATGCCTTGTTGAAAGACTAAATCCCAGTTCACATTGTGTTTTCAAAATCCATGTACAGGATGCATTGTTCAGAAGAACCTTCAAACAGAATGTTGATTTTGTGGGTGAGGGTAGAGTAGAGAAGTCAGTGTTTTTCTTCATTGTGTTTTAATGATCACCCTCATTGTGTATTATATTCATGTCAGAGGTAGGAGCCACAGTCATATGCTTCGCATTATGACTTTGGGAGTTCAATATTATAAATTATGCATTATTCTTTTTTTTACTATCTCCTTGTCTTTGTCTATCCAATAGGGTATTAAATCAGATTCATAAATTCTTCTCAGCAGAGTTCTATCATTCTGATTGTAAGATACCGACAGTGGAACTAATCACAGATACCAGAGACCATATATTTTGCAATAAGAGCACTGTAAGAAACCATATAACTATTTCACACTTTCTCTAAAGCACGTTATTGACCTTTCAGGCAAAATGGATAACTTGAAAATCTTTGCTAGCATAGTGGGGAAAATGGGATCACAAGAGAACAATTGAATTTCTACTTCAGATGATAGGAAATCAATCTGAAGCAGCCACTGAAGAAATAAGGATCCAGTCATTTTATCTAAAGTTTAATTTTGAAAGAGAAAAAGAATGATTAAGATATAATGATGTAATACTATTTTGAAAAATGAATGTGTTAGATTTTATATATTCTTGAGAATAACATCTATTTTCTAGGGTGATTGTGGATATATTATCAGAAAAGGGAAATTCATCAGAAAGAAAGAAAGGTAAAAATGACCTTGATTTTTATAAATGAATGGATATATATAGTTAGACATAATTGTCTGCTATTAATTAGAAATATTTCTATAATACGGAAACTTGGATCAAATGACCCAAAAACAGAGGTGGTATTCAGCAGGTTCTGATCAGTTCTGGAGAACTGGTAGTGGAAATTTTGAGTAGTTTGGAGAATGGCAAATACCACCTCTGACTGGAGGTTTTACAGTATCCTTCCATTCTGATGTCAAATTTGTGCCAACTACTGAAAGTTTGCAGTATTTTTATTGGAACATGGACAAGTGAACCTTTCATGTTGAGTCTGACATTATTAGTTCCTATAATCACTTATAGATAGGCTTTTCGAAATATGTGTGGTTCCTATAGCCTATTATGTAGCTGCTGTTGATAATAAATAGCTGTTTGAGTTAAGAGGGCTGCCTGTAAAATAGGACAGATCTGTCAACCAAGTCAGGAAAGAAATATTATTGTCCATGAAAGGATGTAGATCACAGCAAGAGTTGCTTGTTCTTCATCTCCCCCCGCTTTCCACATTCAGCCTTATGAAAATGACAAAATACATCCATTAATATGACAGATGTGCTGAGGCAGACAAGCCCCTGCTACGTTCCATTGGACCAATTGCCCTTATTTAAATGTGGTGCACATGTGCGAATACTGAAAGATAAATGATCATTTATTTTCATGATATTACCATTTATTTTGAAAGTTACCCTGGAGACAACAATCTCACAGTGATTGATTCATTCACAAAATAACTAGGAGACATTAGAGGCTAAATCATATGTAGTGCATGCTGTAAAAAAAAGATGTGCCACTTTTTTCATTACCAGTAAAAGCTATTGAGGAGAATTATTTATGTGAGCAGTTTAGCTTCTGCAATTGCAGTTGGTACATTTCTTTGTCTCCCAACACTTATAGGCAAAATGTGCTATTTTGTTGACTTATTCACATAAGATTTAAAAATATACTTAAAGCTCTGAAATTCCTGAAAGGTCACTATGTCAGACGATGTAATTTTGCTATTCTATTTCTGTAATTCCAGGTCACAAAGCATGGCTAGCAGTGTAAATTTAGGATAAAGCTCAATGCTTGGTTACCATTTCCTTCCAGAAATTCTGCTCACTGAGGTTCAGTTAAATAATTTTTGGTGTGCAAATCCAGATTTAAAATCTGTAAAGTTTGTTCACAAGTAAACACATTGATGCTTACAAGACCAGAGGGCAATTGGCTAGATTGGATTGCCCTTAAAGCCTTGTGGAATTAGGATATTCAAATTCAAAGAGGAACAGGTCTGCCCTTCCCTAGGCTCTTCCTAGGTCAGGGGTCAAGATGTGGTGTTTGCAAGTGCAGTAGTGCTCATGAAACCCTTAGATCAGGGGTTCCTACATTTTTTTGCCATTACACTTCTCTTTAGTGTAATCTTGATTATCAGATTTCTGTTTAAAATCATTGAACAAAGGAGAAGCCACCATGCCTGAGGTAGACTGTTCTGTAGTTGAACATTTCTTACTATTAGGATCCTCTCCCCATCCTGATGTCTGACAGGACACTATTTCTTATAATTTCATGTTATGTCTTCTGAAATAATTTGAGATCTGCCCACCATTTACATGACTACCCTAACATTACTTAAAGAGTGCTATAATATGCCCATACAGTCTTCATGGTTTTAAACATATCCAATGGCTCCAAGACTCCCCCCCGCAGATCTTCTATTATCTTGGTTAACATTCCAGTATGTCAATATTGTTCCCAAAGTGTGGTGTTCAAAACCAGTTGTGGTATATAGGCATGATCTACCCAACATACAGTAGATAGAAATGATATTTGATGTTTACACTGTATTTCTGTTGAGGCAGATTAAGACCTTATTTGCTTTTTTTGCTGCTCCCTCACACTGTCACTCATGTCCAGTTTGTGAACCATACAGATATCCCTAAGAATTTACTTTGGAGATCAGTCTAGATTTAATAGTTTTGACAGAGACTACATAAAGTTTTTGAAAAATATCACAAGAACGCTGATGAAAATCAACATTTGCAATCCTGCAGATATTCAAATGAGTCCATTGTCTATTCCGCATAGTTTTTAATCTCATCATTCTCAGTTACCCATCAGCATAAATCTGATCTGTCTCCAAATTTAAAGAATGTTATATTTGATTCCATAAAATGGAACCCAGAAATGGATTCCATAATATAGAATAACTGACACTATTAACTAATTTGTAGATGGGCTTAATTATAAAAGAACATGAAAATTAGAAACCAATACTGATCTTTAATTTAGAAGCTATAGAGAGGATTCATTTCCTAATCGTTATCAAGCCTTTTTAGATGCCATTATACTGGTATCATGCTGCCTAATTTTATTATGACTGAACATTAGTTTCTTTTCTAATGATCTCCAACCTAGTGGAATACCACAAACTCGACATGTGGTATTGTGGGAAACATTAAATATCATCAATTTCTGTTTTCCAGAAGACAAATGGGAATATATTTCAAATCTGCAATAAAATTATTAGTAGCTTAAAAGTAAAAGGTATACAATATGGAAACTGTAAAAAATTATGTGAACAGAGAATCTTCCTATTCCTAGAGTTCCTAGAGTTTGCATGAATGAGAGTCCCAATGGGAATAAAATCAGAGGAGTTGCACAGTTTTCTTAATTTATTATTAACTGTGCCTATCCCTGAGTGATGAACAGAACTTCTGTGCAAGTGTTAAGTTAGAGCCTGTGCAGGTGACATATTAGTATCTGTACTGTACAGAGCAGTTTGTGCAGAAGAGATCTGGCAACTGTTTTTTTTAAATTTCTCAGTGCAATTCTCCACTTAAACAATAGAATTGGATCTTAATAATTAGTCATTAAGCTGCTCTAGATGTTATTAACATCATTCTTTCTTTCTTACAGGAGAAAGTTGGCAGGGTGTACAATATATATATATATATATATATGTATGTATGTATGTATGTATGTATGTATGTATGTATGTATGTATGTATGTGTATGTATGTATGTATGTATGTATGTATATATATATATATATATATATATATATATCCTGAATAGAATTTATTTTTTGCTTATAGGAGCCAGACACTCTTGTGACACTAAAGAGTTTTAAAAAATTACAACCTGAATAATGAAATTACATACTTTAGCCAGTATGTGGCACTGATGTTTATTATATATGCAGGTAGATGCAATGATTTCCTGCTGCTTTAGTCTTCTTGTTTAAGGAAAATAATATAGTTCCTGCTTAGCTTCTTGACTAGTGTGTCTATATTTCTTCCATGATAGATATCCCATCTCATGGTATTAAAATGTGTTTTATATGCTCTATTAAATCAATATTATCAGGGACTAGAGCTGTAATTACTTTTCTAAATCTTGCACTTCTAAGCAAAGAAAAACTCTGCATGGTTTGAACTTTGAAAGAGACTTATCTAAACCCTAGATCAATGTTATACATCAAAGATCCCATTTATGGATCTTATGCCTGTTAGAAGTATGAGGTCTAATTAGACTGACAAATAATACCTTTCCTAGCATGATGCTAAGCTGCTCTCTGGTAAAAAAAATGCTTTAATTTATTCTGCTTAACATTAATTGGATTTGCATTGCTAGGCTGAGTGGTCACAAGGTTATATTTCCTTCTAAGGACGCATGGCAGGGAATATTAAGCAGGCAAATTTTCTACCTTTGGCTGGTTGATAGTGCTAACTATCTTTTTCTTTAATCAAGTCTCATAATTACTCTAACATTTGAGGAATCACATCTTAAAAGGGATTTAAAATGAATGCCTAGTTATACATTATTATAAAACTGGAAGTCTAAATAAAGGAACTTTAAGACAATGGATGAAGGGTGACCATCCCACAGGCCATATGTAACTCCATTCTCCCACAGGCTTGTGCTTCTGAAATTACATGGCAAGTTGCTGGAATAATTTTTCACTGTATTCTCAAATACAATGTCACAGAGAGGAGGGGAACAACCTATTTTCCACCCAAAGTCCAGACAAGGAAGAATGAATGGGAATTGATCAAGGAGAGATTCAACCTAGAAATAAGGGAAAATGTTCTGGCAGTGAGAATCATCAACCAATGGAACAGCTTCCCTTCAGAAGTTCTGGGTGCTCCATCACTGGAGTCTTTCAAGAAGAGACTGGGCAGCCATTTATCAGAAATGGTATAGGGTTTCCTGCTTGAGCAGGGAGTTGGACTAGATGACCTACAAGGTCCCTTCCAAGCCTGTTATTCTAAGATATAAATATTGATAATAACTAAGAGTTAGAATAGTTTAATCCACCAGTGAATTTGAGACACCAAGGAAAAACCCACCAATCCTCCATTTCCAAAGAACTATTTCAGGCTAACTCCTTTGATGCATCCCTGTCATATCTTTTTCTCCCAAAGCACATGCAATCCTTGGCTACAAAATGGATGCTTAGCCCTACACTAAAGATACCTAGGGGTTTTTTTCTATTACATATGTTAGTAGAAATTATTGGTGCGATCGGAGCTGGGATTGCTAAAGGATGCAAGTCATGCAGTCATAACAATGAAAATAAAGAATAGAATACTTTATTTGGTCAAATGTGATTAGAAACACAAGGAGTTTGGCTCTGGTGCAGAAGCTGTCAATGTACATGCAAAGCAAGAGTAATCATTGTCATACCAATAAAGGGGGAGGGAGTAAAGAAGATAATAAGAAGGAAAAATAATAATAGTACAACCACACTACTTTGAGAATTAGGTGTTTGGTAGAATGAAGGTGCAAGAGAAGAAATTGTCCCTGTGTCTAGTTGTTTTGGCATGCAAAGTCCTACAGTGGTGTCCCAAGAAGAGGAGTTGAAAAGTTTATGTTCAGGATGTGAAGGGTCTGTAGATATTTTCTACAGAAAATATCTACAGACCCTTCTACGTGGTGGCACGTCAGCTCCCCCGGTACCTGGAGGAAGCTACTTACCTCGATCCGTCCCAATCGGGCTTCAGGCCTGGACATAGCACTGAGACGGCATTGGTCGCGTTGGTCGATGATCTCTGGAGGGCTCGTGACAGAGGGTTCTCCTCTGTCCTGGTCCTATTAGACCTCTCGGCGGCTTTCGATACTATCGACCATAGTATCTTGTTGCGACGGTTGGAGGGGTTGGGGATGGGTGGAACCGTCCTTCGATGGTTCTCCTCCTTCCTCTCCGACCGTTCGCAATTTGTGTTGGCGGGGGGGGAGAGATCCACCTCTAGGCCCCTGCTTTGTGGGGTGCCTCAGGGGTCGGTCCTCTCTCCCCTCTTGTTCAACATTTATATGAAGCCGCTGGGCGAGATCATCCGTGGTCTTGGAGTAAGGTGTCATCTATATGCAGATGACACCCAGTTATACATCTCTACTCCAGACCACCCCAACGATGCTGTGGGGGCTATGTCCAGGTGCTTGGAGGCCGTGCGGGATTGGATGGGCGGGAACAGGCTTCGGCTCAACCCATCCAAGACCGAGTGGCTGTGGTTTCCGGCGCCCCGATATAGCCAGCTGACACCTTTGCTGGCTATCGGGGGGGAAGTTTTGCCCCCCGCAGAGAGGGCTCGCAACCTGGGTGTCCTCCTGGATGTACGGCTGTCGCTTGAACATCACATCGCGGCCGTCTCCAGGGGGGCGTTTCATCAGATCCGTCGGATCTACCGGTTGCGGCCCTTCCTGGATCGGGACGCCTTGCGCACGGTCACTCAGGCCCTTGTCACCTCTCGCCTGGACTATTGTAATGCCCTCTACATGGGGCTCCCCGCGGGGAGCATCCGGAGACTCCAGCTGGTGCAAAATGCAGCCGCGCGGATGATTATGGGGGCGTCGCGTAGCGCCCATGTGACGCCACTTCTGCGCGAGCTGCATTGGTTGCCGGTGGCTCTCCGGGTTCGCTTTAAGGTTTTAGTTTTGACCTTTAGGGCGACCCATGGCATAGGACCAGGTTATCTTCAGGACCGCATTCTGCCGGTGATCTCCAACAGGCCAGTGCGTTCCCACAGAGAGGGTCTGCTCCGGGTGCCGTCGGCCGCTATGTGTCGTCTGGCGGCGCCGAGGGGTAGGGCCTTCTCTGTGGGTGCCCCCGCCCTCTGGAATACTCTGCCACCGGAGCTTCGTACTGACACGGACCTGAGGGCCTTCAGGCGCGCGTTGAAGACCTGGCTCTTTGAGCTGGCCGGCCTGGGCTGAGATAATGGTTTTAATTTTGGTCTCTTTAATTTTGGTATTTAAATTTTAAATTGGGGTTTTAAGTTGGGGGGGTGGGACCTGTTTAGTTTTTATTTATCAGCCAAATTGGTTTAATACTTTTTTAATTTTTGTACATTTGTGGGTTTTTAGATAGGCTGTACACCGCCCTGAGTCCCCTGGGAGAAGGGCGGTATATAAATTTGATTAATAAATAAATAAATAATAAATAAATTAATTAATAAACCCTCTTTCTGACCCATGCAACATACAGGTCTTCTGTGAAAGTCAGGCTGGTTGCAATTGTTCTTTCTGCAATCCTCACCATTTGTTGGAGTCTACCTGTCCTATTTGTTTGCATGTTTCCATGTTTAGTTCATTGTAATCTTTACAGAAATCAAATAAACAAATACTTGGTCCAAGTGCACTGGAATTCTGCTTTCAGTCATAACCACCAGTATTATTCTGGGAATAATAGGATTAACATATATAGAGTACCACCAAGTTGGGAATGGCTGAGATAGAATGATACAAATGGTTGTTATTTGTACAGTGTTGACACAAGACTTTTTGTTCTTCGTATTTGAGCAGTATAGTGATCCCCCCCATCACCCCAATCAAGGTGTATAAAAATGAAATTAGCTGTGTTCCTTTGTCAATTGAGATAGAAAATCCTCAGAGCGTCACTTCTCGTCCATGAAAACTAAACTATAATAACAATGCATTAAAATAAAATGACAGTTTGCTGAAGATATAAGACCTACATGCAGGGGTGGGATTCAATTTTTTTAATAACTGGTTCTGTGGGTGTGGCTTAGTTGGTGGGTGTGGCTTGGTGGTAATGTGACTGGCTGGGCATGGCCAACTCAATATCACTCATATCGAGGCACCCATCTCCTCGCCTGGCCTTTTATGACTGTGGGGATGCTGCAACAGTCATAAGTGTGAAAAATGATCATAAGTCACTTTTTTCAGTGCCATTGTAACTTTGAATGGTTACTTCACACAAGCAAAGTACCAGAAAACGATGGGGAAAAAACTCCAGAAAAGTTTCTGAGACAGGAAGTCTAGTCCTGCCAAGAATGTAATAAGGGTTAACGGAGAAGCAGTTTCTGTAAGCAACACCAGAATGTTTCCTTCCTGCCTTCCTTACAGGATTAGGCCAGTAATTTTTTCTAACAACCGGTTCTCCGAACTGCTTAGAGTGTTAACAACCGGTTCTAGTGAATAGGTGCGAACTGGTAGAATCCTACCCCCGCCTACATGCCTCTTTTACTCTAATGATAAAGTCCTGTGGATTCATGCAAGTTAATTATGTTTATTTATTTAAGTATATTTGTGGCTTGATGGACATACCTCTTCAGGAAAACATAGTTTAACTACTGCAATCAAGAGACTCTGGCACTCCATTTTCCATAGTAATATTTTCATAATCTTATTTTTTATCCAAATATTAAGCTGCCCTCTAGTGAAAGAAGTGCTCAAAAGCTTTTTGAGCTACATTGCAGAACAAATGGAGGAGTTTATGGAGATACAAGTGATATAGTACAGAAAGTTTGTCTTCCAGAGTCACTTGGTATATTACTTGGTAGTAATATAAATGTATATCAATATAAAGAAATATAATTATATCAGTAATAGTTATAAGTATAATAAATAAATATAAAACAAAAATCCTGTGTTTAATTCATGTTGCTATGACCACTAAATTTAAGTGTTCATTCTTATTTTTGTTAAAAAATATACTGCCTTTTAGCATTGTTGTTTCTAGGATAATCATCAAGTTTATATTAATAATTAGCTGATAACCCAGGGTTGCCCAGGTATTTATTTATCCGAATCCTGTGTTAGACAGGAAAATTCTGCAGTCGGAACTCACACTGTTGTACTCTCTGTGAAACTCTAGATGTAGTAGTTCTATCCCTCTTATCATTTAGTCAGGTCTTACACTGTTTACTGTCTCTGAAGTTCTAGATGTAGTAGCTCTCTCACACAGCATCGCAAGTCTTCTATTCCTTTCCTCGGGAGTTTCTTGTCTATGCTGGTGTTTCATTTTTGTAGTGTTTGATTGCACTTGGCTAATCACCTGACGTTTCCTTGGAGGCATCTGAGCCTGGCCCTGATACCATAACCACTATGGTGAGAGTTAGAGACCCAATAGCTCTGGCCAACAGCCAATCCCCCTTACCAGAGGGAGCCCCCTTGTGGAGTACTGTGAAGCCAGTACCATGGCAATGAAGCCATTTTAAGGCATACAACCTCTGAGGGGTGTTAGGGGTATCTTATCCCCACAGTATTTTTTTTCCAGAGGGTAAGTCATCTGTGAATTGTGTACCACGTTTGGTTGAAATTGCTTGAGGCGTTCCAGAGTTATGCTGGAACACACACACACACACACACACACACACACACACTCCCAGCAGTAAATTTAAAAACATCACAAATTAAAAACTATGGGGCTTTTGCCTGTACCTCCTCCGTATAGCATAGCAACAGAGATTTTGTTCTCTTAAATTGACTTTTAAGTTTATCTTGTAATCTGCTGAAATTTATATTATTTATTTTGTCTAATAATAAGGAATATATTTACACCAGTGTTTCCTATTTCTGAGTAGTGAGAGATTTTAGGTTACAGTCCGTCACTTATAATTTGATTTTTCTTGGAAGATATCAAAGGAGGATTGTAGTGTTCTGGAGCATTCTCTCCCCCTATATACAATTTAAATTAAGATGCATTTTCATGCATTTATTTAAAATAAGAAAACACTACTTTCCCATCAATTTTAAGAAGTACATTTAGGTTCTACAGTATGTTACTTTCTGGAGTTCAAACATATATTTATCTTGCTTTCTTTTAATCTCCTAATATTTTGACACAATGAACTGCTACATAATCTGAGCAAATAGCATTAATGGCCATGCGGCCTTTGCTCAACTTTGGTTGTGCACCAATTACTTCCTTTCCTGGATATGGAGGCACTTCTCTTGGTCACCACACCCTGGTATCTCCCATCTGGACAATTGCAACATACTCTACATGGAGATATTCTTGAAAAGTATCCAAAAGCTTCATCTTTTAGATAGAATAGAATACTTTATTGGCCAAGTGTGATTGGACACACAAGGAATTTGTCTTGGTGTAAATACTCTCAGTATACATAAAGAAAAGGTACATTCGTTAAGAATCAAGAATCATAATGGTAGTCATAGGGTACAATCAACAATCAAATCATACTAGGAAACAGTCAATATAAATCGTAAGGATACAAGCAACAAGATTACAGTCCTACAATCACAAGTGGGAGGGGATGGGTGATAAGGAATGATGAGAAAATTAACAGTAATAGTAGTGTACACTTTGTAAATGGTTGAATAGTGTTCAGGGAATTAATTGTTTAGCAGAGTGATGGCTTTTGGGAAAAAACTGTTCTTGTGTCTAGTTGTTCTGGTGTGCAGTGCTCTATAGCGTCATCTTGAGGGAAAGAGTTGAAACAGTTTATGTCTGGGATGTGAGGGGTCTGTAAATATTTTCACAGCCCTCTTTTTGACTTGTGCAGTATACAGGTCCTCAATTGAAGGCAGGTGGGTAGTAATTGTTTTTTCTGCAGTCCTAATTATTCTGTGAAGTCTGTGTTTGTCCTGTTGGGATGCAGAACCAAACCAGGCAGTTATAGAGGTGCAGATGATAGACTCAATAATTCCTCTGTAGAACTGTAGATGCAACCACACAAGTAATTTTGGTCATCCCACAGATGGCACAGGCAACTGCATTAGGCGTCCATTTGCTTCTGAATGTCTGTTTGCTTCTGAGTGAAATTCAGTATGTTGCTAATGACCTTTAAAGCCTTACATGGCATGGGCTTAGTTTGCCTGGAGAGCTGTTGTCTCCCCATTTCACCAGTCTGTCCCACTCGATCATGAAGGAAAGGTGTATTATAAATTCCATCAGTTGAAGAATTTCTAATTGGCTAGGTTAAGGAAGGCAGCCTTCTCTGCTCTTGCTCTACCAATTTTTAATATCCTCACCCAGAATTGAGGCAGGCCTCCTATCTCCTGGCCTTTCAGAAAAGCTTGAAGACCAGACCAGACTGCTGGCCAGATTCACTTGGAACTCACAGAGGATGTCAAGCACAGGAAATCAAGAATCCAGGCAGTTCAAATGAATATATATTTATTGTAAGCCTGAGCTCTCTACATGAATCTCCACTACTAATGGTAAAAGCAAATTGATGGCAGATAAGAGTCAATGGAATTCAAGGTGGGTTGGACTTAGATCTCAAAAAGGGAGAAAAAGGGAGTAAAAAGGGACTCGATAGAGATGCATCTCTATCGAGCAAAAAGGGACTCGATAGAGATGCATCTCCTATAGAGGAGCACATATCTTGGGGTTGTCTTAAAGGCTCCCTCCCACTTTTTAAACTTTATTTCTAATCTTATTTTAACTATTTCCAATTGAAATATACTTTTATGTTGTTCATATTTTTAATTGTACACCATCCAGAGTCTCTAAATTGTCTGCCTGCCTGCCTGCCTGCCTGCCTGCCTGCCTGCCTGCCTACCTACCTACCTACCTACCTATCTATCTCTATGCTGTGATGACACAGTGGTTAGAATGTAGTATTGCAGGCTATTTCTGCCAACTGCCAGCAGTTTGATTCTCATTGGCTCAAGGTTGACTCAGTCTTCCATTCTTCTGAGGTCAGTAAAATGACGATCCAGATTGTTGGGAGCAATATGCTGACTCTGTAAACTGCTTAGAGAGGGCTGTAAAGAACTGTAAAGTGGTATATAAATCTAAGTGCTCTCTCTCTCTCTCTCTCTCTGTGGAGAGCTTTTTGATGCTCTCCGAGCTTTATTATCCGTTACCCAAACTGAGTTGCATCATCAGTGCTGGTGATTTTGGGTAATTAAATATCTGTAAGAAAACAACCAAGTTCAGAGAGTGTCAAGGACCCCTCTTTTCAACCTTGAATGAGTGTGCTGTGTGAGAGAAAGAGCAAATATGCAATGTAACCTACAGTTTTGCTGTTACTTTAAATTCAGTGGGTTTTTTTGTGCTATAGTGAGTCTTTTTGTAACTGCAAAGTACCTGAGTGTTCAGCTGAAAATGATTTGTGTGCCTCCCTATTTATTTCCTGGCTGTTGACCAGGGCTGTTTGTCCCATTGTTAGGGTAATAAATAAAGAAATAAAATATATTATAGAATTACTTTATAGGCATGTCTTATCTTGATGTTAGGTAGTTGTTTTCTTATATATATAGAAGTATTTATCTCTGTAGGCATTTCTTATCTTGCTGCTGTAGAAAATATTTCTCTAACCTTTCATGTGTTGTAAAACTAGCCTGCAATTAGTTACATCTGTCTCATATGAAAACACATGATTATCCCATCTAAATAAATCTGAATGGAATGTACTCCCTGGGAACGTTAACTCCCTACATCTGGAGCAATATACACCTTTTGAACTATGCTATTAATAGCCCTCTTAAATTGTAAATTGTGATCGATTAACAGACATTAGGAGAAAGGATACTGAAAGATAAACAAGTGCCAGAAGGATATTTGTCTTTTTGCAGGAAGGATGTAAATCTAAATTAGAGTGTTTTACTATGCAGTTACTCTATTTCTAAAAGAATCTTAAGGTATAAGAAGAGTTACTTTTGTCCATGTGTTTTGTAACTTTCCTCACATATCTGTGTGTATGCGAGGAGAGGTCTTACCCTTTTATTGATCAATAAAAGTTATTTATTTATTTATTTTATTAATAGGTTTTATATACCGCCCTTCTCCCAAAGGACTCAGGGCGGTGAACAGCCAACTAAAATACATATAGACAAATATAAATATTGTTAAAAAAGAATTAAATCCTAGGCTGCCCCAATAAAAATCTAAAACCCCCAATTAAAATAAATTAAAACTTTGTACCCCATCCCAACTAATCTAAAACCCCATTTAAAATCCCATTTGAGTCAGCTCAGGCCGGCCTGCTCGAAGAGCCAGGTCTTCAGGTCACGTCTGAACGCCCTCAGGTCATTGGTCGTTCATAGTCCCGGGGGCATCCCGTTCCAAAGGGCGGGTGCCCCCACAGAGAAGGCCCTATTCCTCGGGGTCACCAGGCGGCACATAGAAGGCGTCGGGACCCGGAGGAGACCCTCTCTGTGGGAGCGCACCGGTCGGTGGGAGACTACTGGCAGAATGCGGTCTTGTAAGTATCCTGGTCCGATGCCATGGAGCGCTTTAAAGACCAAAACCAATACTTTAAAGCGAACCCGGAAGGCCACTGGCAACCAATGCAGCTCACGCAGGAGGGGCGTTACGTGGGAGTATCTCGACGCCCCCATAACTACCCGCGCGGCCGCATTTTGTACCAGTTGAAGCCTCCGGGTGCTCCCCGCAGGGAGCCCCATGTAGAGGGCATTACAGTAGTCCAGACGGGAGGTGACCAGGGCATGAGTGACTGTGCGTAAGGCATCCCGATCGAGAAAGGGCCGCATCTGGCGTATCAGGCGAACCTGATAAAAAGCCCCCCTGGAGACGGCCGTAATATGATCTTCCAAAGACAGCCGTACATCCAGGAGGACACCAAGATTGCAGGCCCCTTCTGTGGGGGTCAAGATCTCATCCCCAATAGCCAGCGATGGAGTCAGCTGACTATATCGGGCCGCCGGAAACCACAGCCACTCGGTCTTGGAAGGGTTGAGTCGAAGCCTGTTCTCACCCATCCAGTTCCGCACAGCCTCCAGGCAACGGGCCATAACCTCCACAGCATCGTTGGGGTGGTTTGGGGTGGAGATGTAAAGCTGAGTATCGTCAGCATAAAGATGGCATTTCACCCCAAAACCACGGATGATCTCTCCCAGCGGCTTCACATAAATGTTGAACAGAAGAGGGGAGAGGACCGACCCCTGAGGCACCCCACACATGAGGGGCCTAGGGGTGAACCTCTCCCCCCCCGTCAACACAAATTGCGAGCGGTCCGAGAGGAAGGACGAGAACCACTGCAAAATGGTGCCCCCAATTCCCAACCCCTCCAACCGCCGCAATAGGATACTATGGTCGATAGTATCAAAAGCCGCCGAGAGGTCTAACAGGACCAGGACAGAAGAAAACCCCCTGTCACGGGCCCTCCAGAGATCATCAATCAACACGACCAATGCTGTTTTGGTACTGTGCCCGGGCCTGAAGCCCGATTGAAATGGATCGAGGTAAGTCGCTTCCTCCAGGTACTGAGGGAGCTGACGTGCCACCACGCTCTCAACAACCTTCGCTAAAAAAGGAAGGTTGGAGACTGGACGATAGTTATTTAAAACAGCCGGGTCCAGGGCAGGCTTCTTGAGGAGGGGCCGCACCACCGCCATCTTCAGGGCAGTAGGGAGCGACCCCTCTCTCAACGAAGCATTGATAATCCCCTGGAGCCAGCCTCGTGTCACCTCCCCGGCGGTTGAAACCAACCAGGAGGGACACGGGTCCAACAAACATGTGGTGGCATTCAGCCCCCCCAGCAACCTGTCCACACCCTCGGCGGTCACAGGGTCAAGATGATGATGACGACGACGACGACAACAACAACAATAATAAAAAACCTTGGCAGCATCTCTCCAAGGTTTTAGGAACAGGAACAGGAATCTGTTCTACTGGTACTTGGAAGTGTTACAAAAATACTAAGCCAGACCTACTGATTCCATTAAGGCTCATGGAGAAACTCTAGCTAAATCACATATTCCTGACATGCACTCTGATAAAGGGCAAGCCATTAAAGTAAAACAAACTGACCAAAATGTGCAATAGACAAATGTTTGTATTAATTAACCCTCATTCCTTGACAAGGCAAAGAATTATGGGCCTATAATTGCGCTAAAGCCTCTTTCAATACAAAAGAGGCAATTCCCTGCAAATTAATTCATTTACTTCAGACACAACAAATTGTTCTCTGTAAACAAACTGTTCTCCCTGAACAGTTTCGACATCGGCATTCTAGGAGAGCAACTGTAATTTCCCTAGGACAATTTCTTCACTGCCAAAGGACAGATTTATGTGCTGTTGAATGTCTTCAAAGGATTCAAAACTGAAAATGGATTTTGTTAGCTTTTAATCAGCCTACTATCCCACAAATGTTATTTGAGATGCGAACATACTTAGCAACGTTTCAAAGTTTTTCTGCCAGCATCTTTCATGAAGTAAATGTTAATTCTTTATTTGGCTCTGCCTTAGTCATCAATGTTCCAAAACTTTATCCAAAGTCCACAAATCATCCTCTCCTGCACATAGGAGAGCTAGGGGAGTCAGCCAGTCCCACTAAATGAAAAATTGCCGTGTCTTATCAATGGGAGGCATAAAGTAGATGGTGAAAGTTTTCAAGACTCCTTTTACATGCAAAGAGTGATGAATGAACAAATTCTGACATCCATAGGAACAATTTAAAGATCAAGACTGAGCAGAGAGAAAAAAAGATAAAAATCGAACTATTTGACCAGGTATAAACTATTTGTTTGAGATTTCTATTAACTCTAAATGGACCTTTTGTTGAACTAGGATTGAAAAAAATGATTTCTGTAATGCATTTAGAAAAAAATTAAACTGTGGGGGAAGTGTTTTTATTTGTAAATAAATAAATAAATAATAAAGTAAAAAGTTGCTATATTAATTTATGCATGACGTGATGAAGGTTGGAAGGCACTTTTTATTATTGATTTTATTGCCTTTTTGAAAAAGAAAAGAAAAAGAGTAATATGGGAATTTCTCTAAACACATATCAGTCTTGAAGAAATGTTTATTTAATAATATATCTTTCTTCTTAGGTACCCTGGAAGATTATTGAATCTTTAATTATTAAATCTTTAGTAATTGATTGATCTCAGCTAAACAATTCGATATGTGTACATTTTTGAATGAAATAAAAAGTGAAATCTATTTTTTAATATATTTTAACAAATATATTAGAAATTACAACTTACAATAGCTGTGAAACCCTGAAAAATATACCAAGCTGTTGTGCTGTATTCATAAAATTTGATATCAATTATTCATAATTAACAGTGAAAGGCTATGTGTTTTGCATGTTGTCCATATATTTAGTTTCAAGTCTATTAAATGTAGATAGTTATAGATCATAATAAACAATATATTAATATAACAATAAATCATTTTGGGAAATATTAAAAAAATAAAAGTAGGATATTTTAACCCTAGATCCATCTTTTTGACATGAATCTTTTGTGCACTGCAAATAAAACTAAACTGGCCTCATTTCAATCAGATCGAGGGAGGCTATTTTTTTCTTCATCTAGAAGAAATTTAGAGTTTGTCCTTCCTGTTTCAAAATATCTCTCATAGGCTGTAACTATAATAGACAGAAAAAGACTAATGAAGTAAATCCTCAATGGAAATAGACATAGTCCTCAGGAGCCATGGTGGTTCAGTGGTTAGAATGCTGTATTGCAAGTTACTTCTGCTGACTATTGGCTGCCAGCAGTTTGGCTGTTCAAGTCTCACTGGCTGAAAGATGACTCAGCCTTCCATCCTTCCGGTAAGATAAGGATATACAATATGCTGACTCTGTAAACCTCTTAGAGGGGCTGTAAGGCACTGTGAAGCCATATATAAGTCTAAGTGCTATTGCTATTCATTAACCACAATTTGGGCTGGTAACTCAGTCATTAGGTGAAACTTTTGCCATGATTGAGACTATGACCTTATTTCGGCTTTCCTTTGTTTACAAACTTGCAAAGTTGTAAATATGATGTTTGGTTACAAAATTAATTTTTCATCACTATTGTAACTGCAAATGGTTACAACATAAATGAGGCAGTTGCTAAACGAAGACTACCAGTAACTAGAAAAACAAAGTCTTTCTTTCCTTCATTCCTTCCTGAATGAGGTTTGGTGATTCTCAAGCATTGTTGTGAGAACTGTATAGGTAATCTTGCTTAATAGTGTGATGCCATATAACCGCACCACTTACCAACAAAAATTCTGGCAATCCCTATTGTCATCATTAAGTGATAATTGCGGGTGGTCAAGGGAGGGCTTTATGTGACTGTTACTTGCGAGTTTCTGCCTTTTTCCAAAGGAGGGCAGATGGGGTGGATAGGCAATCATCTACCCAGGTTCCACATCAGAGGTGGTATTCAGCAGGTTCTGACCAGTTCTGGAGAACTGGTAGCGGAAATTTTGAGCAGTTTGGAGAACTGGCACATACCACCACTGATTGGCCCTGCCCTCATCTATTCTCTGCCTCCTGAGTCCCAGTTGATCGGCTGGGTCTTCTTTTGTTGCCCTGCACAGAAGAACGGAGCTGGAAAGCAGGTTAGTGAGGTGGGGAGGAAATGGGATTTTGCAGTAACCTCCCCCCAGGAGTGTGGAAGGAATGGAGATTTTGCAGTATCCTTCACCTGGAGTGGGATGGGAATGGAAATTTTACAGTATCCTTCTTCTGCCATATTTACCAAACCATGCCATGCCCACCAAGCCTCGCCCACAGAACCAGTAGTAAAAAATTTTGAATTCCACCACTGTTGCACATTCACCCTGCCACCCAGAAACTCTTTGGAGGGAAAAGCAACAGGAACAACTTACTGACATGACTTGCAATTTTCTGCTGGCTTCCCCATTGACTTGGCTCATAGGAAGCTGGCAGAGAAGGTCACAAATGATGACCACATGATTATGAGTTGCTGCAACCATCAAGACTATGATCCAGTTGCTAATCACCTACATGACCATGGGATGCTACAATGGCTGGAATTTGAGGAGCTCATAATCTAAGGACTACCTGGAAGCATTTGGTGAGCTTCAAAGAAGGGTACTTTAATTAAATACTTGCTCCAGTTTCAAGTGCCATACCAAAGTAAAAAGTATTACTTTCAGATTCCTGTTTCTCCTAGTGTGCAATTTATAAATCAACTCTTGTAGCTTCTTAGATTCCAAGGAAATAGTGGAAATTAGTCAACAGTTTCTTTGAAACAGTTTTCTAGCTCTGTTAAGAGCTCCCAGTGTTGCCTGATCAAGAATTTGGGCTCTTTTAGAGAGAAATGTTTATCAAACCTGAGCAGGACTTTATTAATAAGGGTTTTAATTGAGGGTAAGCAAACTTTTATTCATTTTAAATAATTAGGTTTTATAGATTTTATTGGGATAAGGGGAAATGAAGGATAGTTTTGTGTGAGGTATTTCTTAGCTGTAAATTGATTGGAGTCTTGGGTGATACATAAATTTAAACAAAAAAACAAACAATAAGCCCAGAATATCCATTAGTTGCCTGAGGAGATAGTTCAGCCATTTCTATTCCAATCCTAGGTAAATCACTAATGGTTTGAATTGTTTTATGTTTTCTGAATCTGTCTATTCCATCTTTCAAATCATCTGTGTTCATATCTATCACTATATTTTATATAATGTTTTAATTTTATTTTGATTATGAGAAATTAGAACGTAAGAGGAAAATCCAGAACCTTGCTCCAATCTGAAGCTGAGATTTCTTAGAATTAATCAAAATTTCCCAAAGCTTTATTTTTTTACACATTAAAAATATGTATAAGAAGGATACAGAACTAAGCTGCTACCTTGAAAGTTGCATTGTTTTATCTTTTCTAAGTGACTTGGGGTTATTCAGATATCCTCCTAATCTTTGTGGAGAGAAGCTTCATCAAACCATTAAACTAAATTATACTAAGCTCATTTAATTACATTAATTTAAATTAAATTAATTACTCATTACATTATAGACTGGGCAAACTACTCTATGTAAATAGGGAGCAAACACCACACTTAATAGCACTGATAATATTACCCATTCAGGTACTGAAACACCAAGCTCAGGGAGCACTAAGGACTCCTCATTAAGCCATTTGTCAAAGACACAGTATTGTAATCAATCTGCTCTGACCTGTTGGGAAGGCAGCTCCACCCATCTTTTGTTGCTCTATTTCAAAAGTGGTATTTCCATTTCTGCAAAACAACTTTAATGCTCCATTCCAATTGGACAGTGTACTCTGCTGCAAGCATAATCCCCCCTTCCATTCATTGTTGGCTGCCCTGTCTGCTATTTTTTCAGGATAAATTCTTCCTATGTAAAGTCTAGCCATGATTAACTTTTCATTAGCATAGGGCCTACAGATGTCTATTTACAAAAACATTCTTAGAGTTCTGATTACTCTGACCTGTAATATTCTTTATATGCTTGAAAACCCTCTGTCAACTCTCAAAATGATTTTAGCTGAAGCCATATTATTTTTACTCTGTTTCTTAGTTGCCATACATATAGGAGGAGGGAGAACTATGGGGTGTGGGATAATTTCCTCCCAGGTGCCAGACATAACAGCAATAAGGCCCGTGGAAATCAAGGTCGCCTCAACGAGAACTCATAACGTTTGGATGGAGTAGCTGAGCAGCCTGCCAGCTACCTGGTTGGTTAACATGACCAGTGACACTGTGTGTGTGTGTGTGTGTGTGTGTGTGTGATCTATTTGTTTTATTATAACAAAATGTGGGAAATATTTAGAGTTGGTTTCACATTTGAATGTGCCGATATGATGCACCCAATAAAATGGATCTTTGAGAACAGAGCTTCAGTCAGGAATTGTTTGGGCTCATTATTCGGAACCACGACACACTTGTGATTTGGAACTTTGGCAGGCTAATTCCTATATGTGCCATAGGTTAATTCAAGAATTTCAGTCTATGTATATGGATAATATGACAGTTGTTTTCATATATTGTCCCTTTGTGTCAACGCAGAACGGCAGTATCATTCTGCCTATTCTAACACAATTTCGTATACTCCAAGAGATACCTCTTACTGTCAGAGCCACTTTCTGTCAGCATTTCTCTCAATATTTGAGATATCTGGGAACTGGGATGAAATTGACAGAGGTTTGCTGGTAACTCCTCCTAGTCCAAATGACAAAAAAGAATGGTAAACCTATCTAGCAGTCTGCCAGATGACTGATTAACCTTTGCCCAAGAATATCTCAGCTGACAGAATAACAGATTGGATGATAGCTGGGAGATTCATTCACCACAATGATCTTTCAGATGAGATATCTTGCTACAGAGGTTTATCAGTGAAGATCGGTAGACAGATTTACTGTTCTCTCTGTCACTTTGGCTTACAGAACATCAGTAGAACTGAGTTCAGAAATAGTTGAAGTGATAAATGACTGGTGTGGAACATTTCTACACCACCATTTGAATTTGTCATTTGGGGAACCTGTGTACTTGGTAACTTATCACTTGAGCAACTTGAAAATTACCCTCCTTCGGGTACCCTTCTCAGACACCCACTCTCTATCCTACTTATATTTGGCCATGGCAACTTTGCCAGACTTTAAAAACAGTGATTAGTGTCAGTTTTCCTGCAAGCAGCTGCCATTGTGAGAGACGATAAATAAGCTGGAGATGCATAAGCTTGCTATGTGACATGTAAAGGGAGGAGAGAAAGATGAAAATGGTTTTAGTAGTGCCAGTATACTAGTTGCATGGAGTGATAACTCTGTGAGAAAAAGAACTGAGACCCAATCATCCACGAATCTTCTCTTGCCAGTACTGGATGCATTCCTCATCGTGCTCTGTCCTTTTCCTAGCTTCTTGTCTGTAGAATAGCCCTGTATTCTTATTGTATAGTCACATTAAATGGAGCAGTTGCACTTACTACTGATACATTTCAAAGTGCTACTCGAAGTGCTGGTTATTATCTACATGACACAGAGCAGGGTATCTTCAAGACCACCTATCCCATGAATTCCAATCCGGGGGCACAGAGATAGCTTACGGAAGGGCTCCACCTATCAAGAGGTGCAGTGTGATGGGGGACTCTAAAACAAGCAATTTTTGTGAGGGTCCCTTTCTTTGGAACAACTTGCCCTCTTTGGCAAAGATAACTCCAATTTTTCTAGAAAATGGTAAAAAATGGCTGATCTAGAAGGACTAGGCTTTGAGTGCTGTAGAGTTTCTAGAGCTGGGAATGTATTAATTATAATTTTTGAACATAATTATATATTGTATTTTTTGCAATTTAAGTACCCCCATTTTTCTGAGTTCCCCTCTAGCTATCTGTTGATCTTGCATGTATAGATCTCAAAAACTAAGGATTAGTGAGCAGTCCCTATCTTTTCCAACTCGGTCTTGTAATAATAATAGCATTATAGACCTAGTCTCCTACAGCATGGTTATTTGCAATGTACTTATAAAGGTTTTTTCAAAAAGTTGGAATTTAGGAATTGATCCTTCAGTGACATTACCAGCATGTCTTAAGAGAAGCAGATATGGCTTATTGCCATTTTACATATTGAAATCTACATACTTGACAAGGATTCTTTTAAAGAATATTCAAAAACGGAAATAAAGGGAGTTTAATTTCAAAGCATAGGCAAAATTGAAGTCCACAATGTCTGGCGGTCCCCTGGTTAGAAAAGCTGATTATGCCTCAAAATAGTTGAAAACTGTAATATCTTTCAATTTAATTCCATAATTATTTTACACAACCAGCCTTTCTGAAAGCCAAATACTTTACTTTCACAGCATAAAAAATGCAAACCATAAGTCCATTCCAAAGATATAAGCCGAGTTTACAATTTATGTAATGGTTTTTAACAAAAGTCGCGATGGGTGATAAAATGGGTCTTTCTTCTTATTTAGAGTCCTTCTTCTTGAGAGAAAAACAGAAAAGAAAAAAAAATCAGGAGAACTCAATAATTTAAAAATGTGTTGCAAATCTTCATTAACAGCCCTTGTGTTGAGCTGAAGCTGGACCTGGCTCTTGGTTGATGTCAGGACAAATAAAACTTTCCTTTTTCCTTGCATTTTATTTTGGCAGAATGCAGCATTAAAGATACTGTATATCGAGGACAGAAACTGCTCAACGCTCCATATGTTGGTGAATCATATCTCCCAGTGTAGTTCAGCAACACTTGGAAGACTGCAAGCCACTTGCTCTTGGATTATATGAATTCTGCAGATTCTGAAACCTTTATAGTTCTGTTTTGTGAAACACTGGATTGCTGTGCTGTCCGGTTGATGAAAAAACCACATTTGAATATGTTCCAGATATCTGCTCTTCCAGTTTCATTCACAAAACAATAAAGAATTGGGTCAGCTATACAATTTATGCTTGTCAAGGCTGTTGTAATTCTATAAGGTACAAATAGATATGAAGTAAAATCACAGTTATGTGGTTCCAAGATACTGCGTAGAAGTAGGACGATGTGATATGGAGTAAAGCAAATAAAAAACGTTATGATGATGCTTAGTAATAAATGATTGATTTTCTTCTTGTCACAGTCTTGAGTTGCTTGATTATGCTTCACAGCCTGATATATTTTGAGGTAACAGAAGATCATGACAGCTAATGGGAATGAATATCCCACACAGATGCGATAATAATTGAAGTAAGCTTGCCATTGTTGTAGAGGATATGTGTCATAGCATGAAATATGCCTGGTTTTATTTGCAACTTCATAGTAGAGGTCTGTTCTATATAAAATCTGAATGTTTGACATGATTTCAAAAGCCCAAACTAAAAAGGACATCAGCAGGGCATATCTTCTTGATCGCAGAGACTGGAACCTGAAAGGATGAACTATGGCTAAATACCTATCCAGGGAGATGCAAGTAAGAAATCCCGAGCTGGTGTAATAATTTAGATATTGAAGAAAAGCAGATAGCCTGCAAAGCTGTAGGGAAAAAGCCCAGTCATCCCCGTTCTGAGCATAATAAATCCATAATGGTAGCGTCATTGTGTATAACAGGTCGGCTAATGATAAACAGAAGAGATAGATGCCCAGCTCATTTTTTTTCTGGATTTGACAGCAGGAAATGTAAAGTGATAAAAGATTAGCAGGAATGCTAATAATCATCAGGATGCTGTAGAAAAAAGGAAATAATTTTGAATCTAATTTGTCATTAAAGGTGCAGTTAAGATTATAGTTAATGCTCATTGTTAATACTGGCTGACTCAACTGGGAAGGAAACCCTGGGAAGTTTATGTATTTTTCATGGCTTTCGTAGGTGGAAAGTAAGAGAGACGATAAGAGATTCCTGTTCTTTGGATTAGAACTGTTCAGTTAAAAATTCCATCATTTAGCCTGCAAGATAAAAAGAAAACATCCAATAGGTTATTGAACTACTTTGAGAAAGAGAACTTTCACAAAGCTTCAAAGCACTTTTAAAGGGATGAAATAATAATGTGTCCTCCCCTCCATCCCAACCTGGCAGATGATTTCATATCCATTTCTTTCCTTTCTTAAAAAGAAGTATTAAGTGAACAAAAGCTGGATTGACTATTGAACTACATAAAGGATTGGCTACATAAAAAGGCAAGAAAAATCTCTGAGAGGAAAAAAATAGTAATATATTATCCCATGCTTTGGCAGTACTGAGAACCACTTATAAGAAGAATCAGAATAGCAATGAAAAGCTTTTTAGCTGCATTGAGTCAAATGGGAGAAGGAAAATAGTCCCATAGACTGCAGGTTCCTCTTCCTTGAGCTAAAGTTTCTGATGGGGGAAAAATAACGGGTTGTCTCAACTATCTCTGTGTGCTATTGCTTTAACTTTTACTTCTACACTAAGCAATGTTTTAGATGATGGCCTAAATATTCTTTTCCAACTCAAGGGATACAATTATTCTACTAATTGTTGCTGCATTTCATATACAGGAACTAAAAGAAAAAGTGTTCAGAAAGGCCAGGACTGAAGGTATGCAGAGTTTGTAGACGTCAATGTTTAAGCATTTGTCACTCCAAAATTGGCATATTCTGAAACAAATGTACAAGCTGGAGAAAAATGGTCATTTCCAAACAGCTGAATATTTTGAATTTGTTGAAAAAAGATGGCTTTGCTAGGGTGGCATCAATTAATGTTATCTGGAAGCAACTTTGAAATATTAACACAGTGCTATTACAGAGATATACTGCGTGATATGGCTTATAACAATTTTCAACCTAGTAAAATTAGTTCAACTTAATTTAAGCATAGTATACTTTTCAGCTACACCATCCCTGATAGATGACTATCCATTCTTTGTCTGACAACATTCAGTGAAGAAACAATCCATTGATTGATAGCTGTGACTATCAAGAAGTTCTTCCTAATATCTAATCTGCATCTACTTCCTTGAAGTTTTATCCCATTCATTCTAGTCTTATTTTCTGGAAGAAGTGATAGTCCTTCAATTGTTTGAAGACAGCTATCATGTCTCATCTTAACCTTCTTTTCTACAATCTAAACACACCTAGTTTTTTAACTGCTCTTTTAGATTTCTAGTCATCATGGTAGGCCTTCTCTGGACTTATTCCAGGTTATCAATGCCCCTTTTAAAAAGGGGTGTGCAGAAAAGAACACAATACTCCATGAGATCTAACTAAGACAGGGTAGAGTGGGATAAGTACTTTCCACAATCTGAATTGTGTGATACTCTTGATCTTCTTCAAGGTGTTTCTGGCCTTCACAATTTCATTATACTGAAGATACAATATCACTGGCTACAGCAAACGTCCTTCCCAGGCAGGAGGAAACCAACATCTAGCAGATGACCTGAATGTGTTTTAGTGCAGGTTTGAAAGGAAACTACAGCCACCTATCTCCACAACCTCCATCTCAAGCACACCAACAACAACCAAGTCTCCTATAACTGACCCCAATCCATTCGGTTCATAATCTCTGGTGATCAAAGAAAAAGAAGTGCAAGATCTATTTCACAGACAAAAGCCAGGAAAGGCATCAGGGCCAGACAAGATAACCCTTCTTGCTTAAAAGTCTGTGCTGACCAATTGACCTCCATCTTCACCCTTATCTTCAATTAATTACTAGAGATGTGCTATGTTTCTTCTTGCTTCAAACGCTCTACTATCATCCCAGTGCCAAAGAAACCCTCCTCTAACATCTGTAGTTATGAAAATCTTTGAAAGGCTAGTGCTATCCCACCTGAAAACCATCATGGATCTGCTGTTAGATCCCATGCAGTTTATATACCGAGCAAATAGATTGACAGATGATGGTGTTAATATGGCTCTGCACTACATCCCACAACACCTTGAATCTCCAAATACCTACGCAAGGGTCCTCTTTGTAGACTTCAGTTCAGCATTCAATACCATCATTTCAGACATTCTTCTAACTAAGTTAAACCAGTTAGAAGTACCTGAACACACTTCCTAACAGACAGGAAGCAGCAGGTGAAGCTAGGCAGAATCATATCTGATACCTATAAAATTAGCACAGCCCCCCCAAGGCTGTGTAATTTCTCCACTCCTCTTTTCCCTATATACCAATGACTGCATCTCAAATGATCCATCTGTTAAAATACTGAAGTTTGCAGATGACACAACAGCGATTGGTCTCATTCGAGACAATGATGAATGCGCATATAGACAGGAGGTTATACAACTTGCCTCGTAGTGTAACTGGAACAATCTGGAACTGAACACACTCAAAACTGTAGAAATGGTGGTAGACTTTAGAAGAAACCCTCCCATACTACCATCTCTTACAATACTAGACAACACAGTATTAACAGTAGAGATCTTCAAATTTCTAGGTTCAACTATATCACATGACATAAAATGGATACCTAACATCAAAGATGTTGGTAGTAGACTTTAGAAAAGATGAATGGTGGTAGACTTTAGAAGAAACCCTCCCATACTACCATCTCTTACAATACTAGACAACACAGTATTAACAGTAGAGATCTTCAAATTTCTAGGTTCAACTATATCACATGACATAAAATGGATACCTAACATCAAAGACGTCATCAAAAAAGCACAACAAAGAATGTTCTTTCTGCGCCAACTCAGAAAGCTCAAACTGCCCAAGGAGCTGCTGATACAGTTTTACAGAGGAATTATTGTGTCTATCATCTGTACCTCTATAACTATCTGGTTTGGTTCTGCAACCCAACAGGACAGACACAGACTTCAGAAGATAATTAGGACTGCAGAAAAAACAATTACTACCAACCTCCCTTCCATCGAGGACCTGTATACTGCACATGTCAAAAACAGGGCTGTAAAAATATTTACAGATCCCTCACATCCCAGACGTAAACTGTTTCAGCTCTTTCCCTCAAAACAATGCTATAGAGCACTGCACACCAGAACAACTAGACACAAGAACAGTTTTTTCCCCAAACGCCATCACTCTGCTAAACAAATAATTCCCTCAACACTGCCCAACTATTTACAAAGTCTGCACTACTATTACTATTAACCTTCTCATCCTTATCACCATCCCCTCCCACATGTGATTGTTTGACTGTAACTTTGTCACTTGTATCCTTACGATTTATATTGACTGTTTCCTAGTATGATTTGATTGCTTATTGTACCCTATGACTATCATTAAGTGTTGTACCTTATGATTCTTGATGAATGTATCTTTTCTTTTATGTATACCGAGAGCATTTGCACCAAGACAAATTCCTTGTATGTCCAATCACACTTGGCCAATAAAGAATTCTATTCTCTATTCTATTCTTAGATACAAGTTGAGTTTGAGAGCTATTAGTGCAACCAAATCCTTCTCACATGTGCAACCTTGAGAATATTTTCTTCATTCTATATATGTTTCTTTTGTTGTTCTTACCTAGATGCATGTTTTTATATTACTACCTATTTTATTTAATTATATTTGTTTCTGCTCATTGTCCCCCCAACCCCCGGTCATGCCAATTATTAACCAATCCTCCTAACTTGTATCATCAGCAAATTTGATAAGCATTCCCTCACATCCGTATCATTTTATTTTATTTATTTTATTTATTTATTATTCAAATTTGTATACCGCCCCCTCTCCCTAGGGACTCGGGGTGGTGCACAGCCATATAAAAACATATAAATACATACACAATAATTTAAAATGCATTAAAAGAATTAAATAAATTGGCCATTAAAAATCAAGAAATAGGGAATTAAGAAAATTAAAACCATTTAAAACCGAATTTAAAACCATTACACATAACTCTAGGCCAGACCGGCTAGATGGAATAGGTGGGGTTTTAGTGCACGCCAGAAGGTCAATAGGTTGGGGACGGTCCTCATCTCTGGGGGCAATTCGTTCCAGAGGGAGGGTGCTCCCAAAGAGAAGCCCGAACCCTCGGAGTCGCCAGCTGTCCAGCCGGCAGCACTCCAAAGAGGCCCGCCCTATTGGAGCGCACTGGTTGACAAGAGACCGACGGTGGCAGCAGGCAGTCCCGTAAATACCCAGGTCCTGAGCCATGGAGCACTTTAAAGATGGTCACCAACAGCTTGAATCGCACCTGGAAGGCTACCAGGAGCCAATGCAGCTCATGCAAAAGTGGTGTAACATGGGAGCTCCGAGAAGCCCCCCAAACCACTCGCGCGGCCGCATTTTGCACCAATTGGAGCCTCCGGGTGCTCTTCAAGGGGAGCTCCATGTAGAGAGCATTGGCATAATCCAGGCGGGAGATGATGAGGGTGGATGTGACCGTGCGAAGTGCGTCCCGATCCAGAAAGGGCCGCAATTGGTAGATCCCATGGACCTGATAAAAAGCCCCCCTGGCGACGGATGCTATATAGTCTTCCAACGACAGCCGTACATCCAGGAGGACATCCAAATTGCGCGCCTTCTCCGTAGGGGCCAGATTTTCCCCCCTCCACGGCCAGCGAAGGAGTAAGCTGGCTGTATCGGGGCACCGGAAAGCACAGACACTCGGTTTTGGCCGGATTGAGCTGAAGCCTGTTCTGTCCCATCCAACCCTGCACGGTCTCCAAGCACTGGGCCATCACTTCCACGGCTTCGTTAGGGTGGCCTCGGGTAGAAGCAGCTACACCGTTTTCAAGATGGCGGCCGGACGCTTTCGTCGGAGGCTCCTCTGGCCGGGATGGCCTACGGCGTGAGCCCCCGTGTCCCCTGGGTCCCCTCACCAGTGGCAGAGGTGGGGGAGGACCAGGGGAGACCAGCGGGCTCCAGCAGGAGCTGGTCGGGGGCCTGCCGGGCCATGGGGCTGGCGGGAATGACGACGGGAGCAATGGCAGTGGCGGCGGCGTTGGTGCGGTGGCCTCGGCGGCCTCGGCGGTTTCGGGCGTTGGTGCGGCGGCCTCGGCGGTCTCGGCGGTCCCGGGCCATGACGGGGACGACAGCGGATGAGGGATTCGCCGTTTCCCCTGGGTTTCCCCCCTGCCGGTGGCAGCGGTGGGGGGGGTCCGGGGGCGAGAGGAATGGCGGCCACGACGGCAGCAAGATTGGCGCCGCAACACCCGCGATGCCTGCGGCGGTTCCGGCCCACAACGAGGATGGCGGACTTGGGCAACGGGGGCTCGGCTGCGGCTGTCGCCGGTGTTGGACGGGGGCGTACAGCGTCGGGCGGCGGCGGTGCTCCCGGATGGCCAGCGGAGCTGCGGATGATGCCTCCTTTCCCTTTGGGCCCCCACCAGTGGCAGAGGTGGTTGGGCCAGGAGGGGGGGGATCAACAGCTCCGAAGGGAGACAGCGTTTATGCGGGCCCATGACCGATCAGAGGACCTTTGGATGGCAATGAGGTCAGGGTGTGGTTCTGGCTGTGATTCTGCATGCGGCGTCTGGTGGCGGCGAGGCCGGAGGATTGAGGCCCCATCTGTGACTTTCTTCCCCCCGGGGTCCCCACCAGTGGCAGAGGTGGATAGACCGGGGGGGGTCGGGGCCCCCGAAGCAGCTAGAGCGTATCGAGCCCGCTGTTTTGTGCCGCTGAAAAACATCGAATATTATGGAGGACATCGCCGGACTGCCGGGACATTCTTATTGGAGCCCTTGAAATATTCCAGGAGAGAGCTTTGGGCCTTAAGGGATGCCCCCCTCTCCCTTAAGTGGCCCTCAAGGCTCTCCAGGACATATCTTAATGATGGATCCTGGGATCCCGAGAGATGGTGTGGCCGTAGGAAGTGCGTTGGGGGGAAACCCAGGGTTTTTAGTTTTTAATGGGGTTTTAAAGGGAATGGGGGAAATCCGAACCGGGTTTGGGGGACAACCCGCAAGGATCTGGGGGCAGCCAGGCTAGCACGCACGTCTGGGGGGGCTCAGGGGTGTGTGTGTTGGGGGGGCAGACGGAGGGTGGGATGCCGGGGGCCAGTTCTATCGGCACAGTTAGTGGGAGGAGCAGATATGGTGGGGGTAGAGGGCCATATCAGGTTAGGGGATCGCGCTGTCGATGTCTCTAAGCGGTAGCGAGCTCCGACCCTCTTCACCCATCCTGCAGGCCTGGCTGTCCAGAGCCTCGGGCCCTGAGTACCCGGCTAATGCTATGCAATGCCAGGTCCGTTGTCAATAAAGCCCCCCTGATTTGTGATCTTATTCAGGAAGAGGGCGTGGACCTGGTAAGTGTTACCGAAACCTGGTTGGGCCCAGAGGGTGGTGTTCCTCTGAAGGAGATGTGCCCACCAGGTTTCTTAGCATTTCATCAGCCTAGGTCTCAGGGAAGGGGTGGTGGGGTGGCGGTGCTTATTAGAGAGGTCCTTTGTCCTAGGGAGGCCACTGTCCCTCAGATGGCTGGTTGTGAAGTGGGGACAGGGGGTTCAGATGGGCCTTTTGATAATGTACCTGGCTCCCTGCCACATGTCATTGGCCCTGCCCGGACTCCTCGAGATGATAGCCGAGCTGGCGGTTGAAACCCCTAGGCTTTTAGTCATGGGGGATTTCAACCTGCCTTCGCTCGGGGAAACCTCTGGGGCAGCTCGGGAGTTCATGGCTTCCATGACATCCATGGACCTGACCCAATTAGTTTCTGCCCCTATTCATATAGGAGGACACACGCTGGACCTGATTTTTGTCTCTGGTCAGTGGTTGAATGACTGGAATTTTGGGGATTTAGTCATCAAACCCTTGTCATAGACAGACCATTCCCTTCTTAGACTGGACTTCTGTACCACCACCCCCACCGCAGGGAGGCGGAGCCATGCAGATATTTCCGCCCCAAGCGCCTAATGGACCCTGAGCGGTTCCAGAGGGAGCTTGGGCCATTTCCCGAGACTCTGGCTCACAACTCGCCTGGAGACCTGGTGGCCACCTGGGATAGGTTGGCTGCCGGGGCTCTGGACCGAGTTGTGCCTCTGCGACCTCTGACTCGGCATAGATCCCATTTAGCTCCGTGGTTTACGGAGGAGCTACGGGAGATGAAGTGCCGGAAAAGACGTTTAGAGAGTGTTTGGAGGGCTAGCCGCACTGAGTCTGACCGAACACAGGTGAGGTCCCACATTAAGATCTACCTTGTGGCAATAGAGGCGGGGAAGCTTTCGCATTTCTCCGCCCTTATTGCGTCGGCAGAAAATCGGCCTGCCGCTCTGTTTAGAGTGACCCGCTCCCTGCTCGAGCCAAGAGTGCGGGATGATCTCTTGCAGGGTAGGGCAGAAGAGCTTTCCCGATTCTTGCACGACAAAATCGCTCAGATTCGGGACGGGCTGGACTCCAATTGGGTGGTCCCGGGGGAGGTGTCCGGGGCAGGTCTGGAGACTATTATCTGGGAAGAGTTTGACCTTGTAACCGCTGAGGGTGTGGACAGGTTGCTGGGGGGGCTGAATACCACCACATGTTTATTGGACCCATGTCCGTCCTGGTTGGTTTCGACCGCCAGGGAGGTGTCACGAGGCTGGCTCCAGGGGATTATCAATGCTTCGTTGAGAGAGGGGTCGCTCCCTACTGCCCTGAAGATGGCGGTGGTGTGGCCCCTCCTCAAGAAGCCTGCCCTGGACCCGGCTGTTTTAAATAACTATCGTCCAGTCTCCAACCTTCCTTTTTTAGCGAAGGTTGTTGAGAGTGTGGTGGCACGTCAGCTCCCTCAGTACCTGGAGGAAGCGACTTACCTCGATCCGTTCCAATCGGGCTTCAGGCCCGGACATAGTACCGAAACAGCATTGGTCGCGTTGGTTGATGATCTCTGGAGGGCCCGTGACAGGGGGTTTTCCTCTGTCCTGGTCCTGTTAGACATCTCGGCGGCTTTTGATACTATCGACCATAGTATCTTATTGCGGCAGTTGGAGGGGTTAGGGATTGGGGGAACTGTCTTGCGATGGTTCTCCTCCTTCCTCTCCAACCACTCGCAATTCATGTTGACGGGGGGGAGAGGTCCACCTCTAGGCCCGTCATTTGTGGGGTGCCTCGGGGATCGGTCCTCTCCCCTCTTTTGTTCAACATTTATGTGAAGCCGCTGGGGGAGATCATCCGTGGTTTTGGGGTGCGGTGTCATCTGTATGCAGATGATACTCAGCTTTATATCTCCACCCCGGGCAACCCCAATGATGCTGTGGAGGCTATGTCCCGGTGCCTGGAGGCCGTGCGGAATTGGATGGGTGGGAACAGGCTCCGGCTCAACCCGTCCAAGACCGAGTGGCTGTGGTTTCCGGCGGCCCGATATAGTCAGCTGACTCCGTCGCTGGCTATTGGGGGAGAGATTCTACTCCCCACAGGGAGGGCTCGCAATTTGGGTGTCCTCCTGGATGCACGGCTGTCTTTAGAAGACCATATTGCGGCCGTCTCCAGGGGGGCTTTTTATCGGGTTCACCTGATTTACCAGTTGCAGCCCTTTCTGGATCGGGACGCCTTACGCACGGTCACTCATGCCCTTGTCACCTCTCGCCTGGATTACTGTAACGCTCTCTACGTGGGGCTCCCTGCGGGGAGCACCCGGAGACTCCAACTGGTACAAAATGCGGCCGCGCGGGTGATTATGGGGGCGTCACGAAGCTCCCATGTGACGCCTCTCCTGCGCGAGCTGCATTGGTTGCCGGTGGTTTTCCGGGTTCACTTTAAGGTTCTGGTTCTGACCTTTAAAGCGATCCATGGCATTGGACCAGGTTATCTGCAGGACCGCGTTCTGCCGGTGATCTCCAACAGACCTGTGCGTTCCCACAGGGATGGCCTTCTCCGGGTGCCGTTGGCTTCTATGTGCCGTCTGGCGGCCCCCAGGAGTAGGACCTTCTCTGTGGGGGCCCCCGCCCTCTGGAATGGTCTGCCCCCAGAGATATGCACCGACATGGACCTGAGAGCCTTCAGACGGGCGTTAAAAACTTGGCTCTTTGAGCAGGCTGGCCTAGGCTGACACAAGATTTTAATTTTGTCTCACGTTTTTAATTGGTTTTGAATATTTGGAGTTTTAACTATTTTATGGGGGAGGGGCAAAGTTTTTTAAATTTCTAAACAGCCTAAATTATTTAATCCGTTTTTAACTTTTGTACAGTGTATTGGGGTTTGTGATTGGCTGTGCACCACCCTGAGTCCTTCGGGAGAAGGGCGGTATATAAGTATTAATATAGTATATTAGTATAGTATAGAAAAGTACAACTGAGTATCATCAGCGTACTGATGGAATTCTACCCCAAAGCCACAGATGATCTCACCCACTCATCACATAAATGTTGAACAGGAGGAGCAAGAGTACCGACCCCTGAGGTACCCCACAGATCAGGGGCCTCGAGGTCGATCTCTGCCCTCCTGCCAACACAAATTGCGAGCGGTCGGAGAGGAAGGAGGAGAACCACCGTAACACAGTGCCTCCCACTCCCAACCCCCCCAGCCGCCGCAATAAGATGCTGTGGTCGACAGTATCAAAAGCCACTGAGAGATCTAATAGGACCTAATAGAAATCTAAATATCCTATATCTGTGGCAACCTAACCAACCAGTCTATAGGATTGAAGAGTCTGTCAGTCACATTCTGAATTGGAACACCTAGAAAGCAATACACCTCACACAATGTCTTGTCAAGTCTATATAGAGCAGCTTTGGAACTTGACTAGTCAATTTAGTTGAGTTTCTGGTCTTGTTTTCATGTTTACTCATCTTAGTAATCCTTAGAAAATTATTGCATATCACTTGATACAGAGTTGTCTTTCACTTACGGCCACAATTAAGATCTGAATCTTCAGTCATTGACCAAAGCAGTCATTAAATAAGATGTCATTTGATCAGTGGTGGGATTCAAAATTTTTTTCTACCGTTTCTGTGGGTGTGGCTTGGTGGGCGTGGCAGAGGAAGGATACTGTAAAATCTCCAGTCAGAAGGGGCATTTGCCAGTTCTCCGAACTACTCAAAATTTCCACTACTGATTCTCCAGAATTGGTCAGAACCTGCTGAATACCACCTCTGCATTTGATGTCATTCCAGTTGAGACTGTTAAGTGATCTTTTGGGTTACTAAATGAACAAAGCCTGCTAGAGGGATTCAATCATGCGTGGAGCTGAATCCCTTTTGCTCTCAAAGGGGCTGTCTGGAAAGCTCCATCCAAAATCCAAGCATGATTTTTACACATAGTGTTTGCAGCATGGACTGTTTACAGCAGAGGGTGTTGGGAACTGTCCCCAGAGACTAGAAGTCTCCCTCTGATTTGGGAGGGAGGGGTTGGTTGCAAATGCCCTGTGTTACAAATGCTCTGTGCCAAAATCCTGCTTTGATTTCAGGAAGGACCTTTTTTGGCCAGTCCCCAGAAACCACAAAGGAGTCCTCTTAGCAAGTGCCAACAGCTTGCAGCCTTCAGGGCTAGCTTCCCCATTGTTTTTTCAGAGGAAGCCAGCAGGAAGATTGCAAATGACATAGGCTGCTTGGCAACTAGTTGTATGTCCAAATGGGTTGCCAAACACCCATATAACAATCAGATGACCATGGGGGTGCTGCAATGGTCAGAACTTAAGCAGAGATTGTAAGTCCCTTTGTTCAGTGCCATTGTAATTTTGAATGTTTGCTGAACAATGGCCGTTAAATAAGGACTACCTGTATATCTACGAATCTCTGAACCTAAGAAAAAACCTGCTTGTATTTAAGTAATTCTATACTCCACACAAGGTGTGAAAAATGCAGAACCTAAACATCACATATTCCATCCTTCGACATCCCTCTTTTTGCAAGAGCCTTTGAAAAGCTTGACAAATTCTGGCTATGATTGAAATAAATCCCTAGAGGGAATTTTTCAGACTATTTCCTTAATAGTAGACATTTTTGTTTCTTGGTACCATAACAAGAGAATGAATATACATGTTTAAATTATTTAACAGAAATGAATAGAGAAAAAATGGAGGAAACCAGGAGTATGTATGTGATGGGGATGATATGGGAATAGACTTATAAAGGATGAGAAGGCAGAAGCATCATCCATATGCAAAATATTTTTTCTCCCTTCCATTTATAATCATGTTTAATTCTTGTAGGCTGCCTGGACAAGCCCCTGCAAATCACTTTCAGAAGTGATTTGCCATTGCCTCTTAGGCTTTGTGCCTAACGTGAAATTAGAACTTATGGTCTCCTGGTTTCTACTTTTATGCCTTAACCACTACATCAAACTGACTTTTGCAAAACCTTTATAGTTCTTCTAAGTAGCCATTACTATTATGACAAACAACTATAATGCTGTATTTTGTGATTTTTTTAAAAACGTGGAATAATTATACCTGTTTTAGGGTAAGAATTGTTTAATTCCATTTCAAACTGCAATAAATATGATATTGCATCTTTAATAGTATGGGGGAATGATCTTGGGAGACAGGGAAAGATATAGGCTGAAGGGAGACCTGTTTTAGATTATGGTTTATGGTTTAGATTATGTAAAAAGGATTTGGATATCCTACATGAACATGAGCCAAGAACATAGTATATCTGGAGTCAAAAACAAAGTGTATATGGTACGTTATGAACAACATACAGTGCAGATCATAGTAAGTAATCAGCCCATTCTATTCTGCCTTGGAATATTGTATCAACTTTTGAATCAGGTGGTTGAAACTACAACCAAGCAGATTCAGATTAGATAACAGAAATATAGTAGCAGCTGTCAATCAGTTCTGTGAAAAGGTGATTCCTCTTCACTGGAGGTCTTCAAATAATGGATGAAATATTTTGGCAAATTCTGAGCACTGAGCAGGGTGGATGACCTCCATAAGTATCAATTCCTAATTAGAAGGCCACCAAAATGATGAAACATGCATTATGAAATTATGGCGGAAACATGTTTGCAGGTAAAGGGAAGTTTGCTTTGGAACATCATGTCACATATTTTGTCACTGACTTCCTCCATCCTAAGCTCTGAAATTTCTTCCAACTTGGTGAGACTGATTTTATAGACTGTAAATCAATATCAGAATATAAGACTTGCACGATGACAATCCCAGAATCAACCCCTAGCATCTACAATGAGACTTGGGAAAAATCTGATTGGAATCAACTGTGCTATTGCTCTTAATTGGAATATCTGTGATGTTTGTATGTGCTATTTGAAATTAAAGGAAACTAATTTAAACAAATACATTGCATGCATTAAGTACACATATTTTTAATTAAAAATGGCTAAGAATTTGAGATTCTAGCGATCCTATATAAGTGTGAAATTATTGTTTGTCAAATTTTCAGTGATCTTACATGAAAATTCAGGAATGATTGGCAAGCTGCAAATTCTGGGGTGATTTGGGCCTATTTTTATTTTAAACAGGTGTAGGAAGTTAGCATCCACCCCTCTCCTAGAAAAAATTGAAATAGCCTAGGAAATATTAAAAGGCAGAATATTTTGTGGGAAGTTAGCATCCACCCCTCTCCTAGAAAAATTGAAATAGCCCAGGAAATATTAAAAGGCAGAATATTTCTTCTAAAAAGAGTAGAAACTCAAGAAGCAGAAACTCACTCAAGAAGCAGAAACTCACCCCCACCTTTGTCAATGAGTGGGCCATTAAGGCTTGGGCCAGAATACTTTACATAAGAAGGAACTCCAAGGTGATGGGATTAAGGATGGCCCTCAGGAAATGATAGGATTACCCATCTCACCACATGGCCTGGGAAGATTGCATTAGCCAGCATTCAGGTAAAGCCATGTGGTCCAGACCAAGCCTATAGAGTTAAGACCCCCGCCCCTGGGAGTCTGACAACCAATTAGAATACAAGCTCCAATTCAAATCTCAACAGAGAGTATAAAACCCAGGTACTCTCAGCACCTCAACACTCTTTTTCCTTCTTCCTTTTTCTTTTTCCCCTTTTCCCTTTTTCCCTTCTCTTCTCACCTTGAAGCATGTGATCATTCTTCTCTGGAGCTCTAGGCCATGTGGCCCTGTAACCATTAAACCTTCCAAGCAGCCTCCATGTTTCCAGTGTCTTTTTTCCCCACTTGGAACTGAACCCAGAAGGATATTTCTTTCAACACAGGAAAGTCAAGTCTCACAGACAGGGCTGTCAAACTCCTGGCTTACGGGCCAGATGCATCATGCACTGGCTACGCCTATGCCCAGTTTAGCGAAGGGGAAAAATATCCCAATACATCAACGTGACACCGCTGTGATGATGTAAGTTTGACACCTCTGCTCTTAGAGCTTGGCTGAAATCCTTGGTCTTTGAAATGGCTTGCTACTGCTTCCCTCTGAGTTCTTTTCCAATGCCTACAGCCCTAGGATTTCCTTATGTTTGATCAAGGTAGATCCTGATTTCTAGATTTCTTCTAGAGCATTCAAATTTGGCTTGTTGCTTCTTCCATTTCTCACTCTTGTTTGCGGGGAGACACGTGGAAACTTACATGCAGGTTTAAAACAGGTTTATTATTGAACAGAAACCAAATTAAACTATTGAAATACTTCCTCAAAGCCACATGACCACAACTACATAGATCACAACTGCAGTCTCAAACCTATGACCACAAAAAATTTCTCACCCCTGCTTTAGAGAAATTGATGAAAGTCAATCTGCCTGCTTGAATTCTAGCTCAAAAAAAAAAAAGGTTCCATCAGCTCCTTATTGTTACAGAATATTATTTTATAGTTGGTAGCAAGATCTTTTAACAATGCAAAATTCTAATTTAGATTCTGAATCATCAGTGAAGTATGACTAATTTAATTATATTTAAAAGTCACAGTTCCAATTAAGTCAATAATAATAGCTGATTCTATAATGGTCAGGAGCGAATAATTTTCCTTACCTTTTGAACTAAAATTGACTATTGTATCTCTTACCCTTTATGCAGGTTAATCTTCTTGTTCCAAAATTTCAGGAAACCATGCTGCCAGATATAATTTGAGAAGTATGGTTCTGTTTCTTTGCATGTTTGAGGCTTCTGATTAAATTTGATTCTCACAGAGAACAGGAAACTTGTGGGCAGAAAAAAAAGGGAAGCCATCTAGGGAGGAAACATTAATAGCTGCCCTTGCCCTACCCCCACCCCAACACTTCAACAAAATTTCCATTTTTGCTCAGGAGATCTAAGATTTGTGATTTTATCGTATAGAATTATTCTCATCCAATTTTTTTATTTACATAGCACATAGCACTAGTGCAGACTTATATACTGCTTTACAGCCCTCTCTAAGCAGTTTACAGAGTCAGCATATTGCCCCTAACAATTTGGGTCCTGATTTTACCCACCTCAGAAGGATGGAAGACTGAGTCAACCTTGAGCCAGGTGAAATTTGAACTGACAAAGACTCGGAAAGACTCGGAGCGGTGTACAGCCATGCAATTAAAAACATTAAATATACAAAAATTAAAACTAAATTAAATACCTGGCTGCAAAACGGTTAAAACCCCTACTTTAAACCCTAAAATTAGCATAAAATTAAAATACCCAAATCTAAAATCAGCTCAAGCCGGCCTGGTCAAAGAGCCAGGTTTTCAAGGCACGCCTGAAGGTCCCCAGGTCTGTGGCTGTACGTAACTCCGGAGGCAACCCATTCCAGAGGGCAGACGCCCCCACAGAGAAGGCCCTATTCCTCGGGGTCACCAGCCAGCACATAGATGCCGATGGGACCCGCAAGAGACCCTCCCTGTGGGAGCACACCGGACGGTGAGAGGAAACTGGCAGAATGCGGTCTTGTAAATATCCTGGTCTGATGCCATGGAGCGCTTTAAAAGTTAACACTGCAATCTTAAAGCGCACCCGAGAGGCCACTGGCAACCAATACAGCTCGCGCAGGAGGGACGTCACATGGCCGAACCTTGACGCCCCCATAACCACCCGTGCGGCCGCATTCTGTACCAGTTGAAGCCTCTGGATGCTCCCACCCGGGAGCCCCATGTAGAGGGCGTTACAATAGTCCAGTCGGGAGGTGACCAGGGCATGAGTGACCGTGAGTAAGGCATCCCGATCCAGAAAGGGCCGCATCTGGCGGATCAGGTGAACCTGATAAAATGCCCCCATGGAGATGGCCGTAATGTGATCTTCCAGGGACAGTCGTACATCCAGGAGGACACCCAGATTGCGAGCCCTCTCTGAAGGGGGCAAAATCTCATCCCCAATAGCCAGCGAAGGAACTATCTGGCTATATAGGGATGCCGGAAACCACAGCCACTCAGTCTTGGAAGGGTTGAATCGGAGCCTGTTCCCGCCCATCCAGTTCCACACAGCCTCCAGACAATGGGACATGACCTCCATGGCATCGTTGGGATGGCTTGGGGTGGAGATATATAGCTGAGTATCATCAGCGTACAGATGACACTTCACCCCAAAACCACGGATGATCTCCCCCAGCGGCTTCACATAAATGTTGAACAAGAGAGGGGAGAGGACCAACCCCTGAGGCACCCCACAATCGAAGGACCTAGAGGTGGACCTCTCCCCCTCCCGCCAACACAAATTGCAGGCGGTCAGAGAGGAAGGAGGTGAACCACCGCAACACGGTGGCCCCAACTCCCAACCACCCCAACCGTCACAATAGGATACTATGGTCGATAGTATCAAAAGCCGCTGAAAGGTCTAATAGGACCAGGACAGAGGAATAACCCCTGTCACGGGCCCTCCAGAGATCATCAATCAACGCAACCAATGCCGTTTCAGTGCTATGTCTGGGCCTGAAGCCCGATTGGAAGGGATCCAGGTACATATCTTCCACCAGGTACTGGGGAAGCTGACATGCCACCACACTCTCAACAACCTTCGCCACAAAGGGAAGGTTGGAAACAGGACGATAGTTGTTCAAAAGAGTTGGGTCCAGGGAGGGCTTCTTGAGGAGGGGTCGCACCACCGCCATTTTCAAGGCGGTGGGCAACGAGCTCTCCACCAAAGAAGCGTTAACAATTCCCTGGAGCCAACTCCGCATCACCTCTCTGGTGGTAGAAACCAGCCAGGAGGGGCAAGGGTCCAATAAACATGTGGTGGCATTCAGCCGTCCCAGCAACCTGTCTATACCCTCGGCGGTCACAGGGTCAAACTCGTCCAGATAACCATCTCAAGACTCACCATGGTCACCTCCCCCGGGACCTCCCAATTAGAGTCCAGCCCGTCCCGAATCTGAGCGATTTTATCATGCAGAAATCAAGAAAACTCCTCCGCCCTTCCCTGCAAGAGATCCTCCCGTGCTCCCGGCCCAAGCAGGGAGGGGGTTACTCTAAACAGAGCGGCTGGTCGATTTTCTGCCGATGCAATAAGGGCGGAGAAGTGAGAACGCTTCGCCACCTCTATAGCCACTAAGTAGATCCTAATATAGGATCTAACCTGTATTCAGTCAGACTCGGCACGACTGGCCCTCCAGATGCCCTCCAGACATCTTTTCCAGCATTTCATCTCCCTCAGCTCCTCTGTAAACCACGGAGCTGAGCGAGATCTCTGCCGGGTCAGAGGTCGCAAAAGCACAACTCGGTCCAGAGCCTCGGCAGCCAGCCTATCCCAGGCGGCTACCAAGTCTGTGGCCGAGTTATGAGCCAGAGTTATAGGTAATGGCCCAAGTTCCATCTGGAACAGTTCAGGATCCATCAGGCGCCTGGGGCGGAACCATTTCCTCGGCTCCACCTCCCTGTGGTGCGGATTGGCGGTACAGAAGTCTACTCTAAGGAGAGAATGATCAGACCATGACAAAGGTTTGACAACTATATTCCCTAACCGATCATTCAACCACTGTCCAGAGACGAAAATCAGGTCCAGCGTGTGTCCTCCATGTGAGTGGGTCCAGAAACTAATTGGGTCAGGTCCAAGGCTGTCATGGAAGCCAAGAACTCTCGGGCCGCCCCAGAGGATTCACCGAGCGAAGGCAGGTTGAAGTCACCCATAACTAACAGTCTGGGTGTCTCCACCGCCAGGTTGGCTATTACCCCGAGGAGCCCGGGCAGGGCCAATGACACGTAGCAGGGAGCCAGGTACGTTACCAAAATTCCCATCTGCCCTCCCTGACCCCACTTCACAAAGAGGGACTCACAGCCAGCCATCTGAGGTACAGTGGCCTCCCTAGGACAAAGATCCTCCCTAATAATTACCGCCACTCCACCACCCCTGCCCCCTATCTTTTAATGTATGTATTTCTCAAATATTATCTGCCACAGTGACTTATTTAACTGCAATCCAACACAGGCATAGATGCTCTTGCTCAATGATGCTCATTGTTAAAAGTCGCTAGCCATTTGTAAGTAAGTCTGAGGGCATTTTAAGAAATGAGAATACTATTATTTTACCACAGTGTAGGACTAATGTGGAAACAGCTCAGTTCTGCTTCAAAAAACTTTGCACATTTCCACCTAATTCACAGAAACCAAAAAAAAAAGATGCACTTCTTTTAAACAATGCAAAGCATCAAAGTTTATATCTGGGAAAAATGGTTTTTAAAAATCAGAGTCTGCTTAGAGCTACTATCAGGTCAAATCCACAATTAAATATGTTGTTATCTGGAACATTCGTATTTATTACACTCCATTCCACCTCTCATTCTCTCAAGTCATTCAACATTTTGTAGGCTTTTCCTAACAATTACATTAAAAAAAAATTCCTTCCAGCTTTTTATGTTTTCAGCTCTTACAAAGCTAGTGGAGACGATATTAATACTGATTATTTTATTTATACAGCTTATGAGCTTCTCCAATTATCCAGATGCTGGGTGATGCAATACTCCCCATATCGATAATTTGGATCTAAACAAATTTATACTATATAAAAATTTAAGCCAAGTATAGTATAAACAATTATGTGTACCAAAATTAAAAAAAACAACATTGTGGCACTGTGGTTAGAATGCAGTATTGCAGGCTAATTCTGCCAATTGCCAGCAGTTTGATTCTCATAGGCTCAAGGTTGACACAGCCTTCCATTCTTTTGAGGTCTGTAAAATGAGGACCCAGATTGGTAGGGGCAATACGCTGACTCTGTAAACCGCTTAGAGAGGGCTGTAAAGCACTGTGAAGTGGTATATAAGTTTTAAGTGCTATTGCTAATTTAAAATTTGCTCATCCAGATGACAGTTATACCAATCCCATCATACTTATATATTTATTTATATAATTTATATGACTGGCAATTTCAAATACATAATTCTGGGTGGCAAATAATTCTTAAAAACAAAGGAAAAACAATATAACAAAATAGCCAAGTCATTACCAAATTTTTGAAGACCAGGAGAAAGGAAGCCATCCAAATATCTGGTCCAATGTTTTTATGTATCACATTTGAACAACAAAAAGGGATTTTAACTTAGAGTTTTGTAAATACATAAATTTGTGGAGTTAAAAAGTAGAAATTAGTTTCTACAAGGAATAGCAAGGAATTTGGGAAGAGTTGGGAATTGTGGGTGCTGCATCTTCAAATTTATGCTCAGATTTATGTGCCATCAAATTTTTTTGACTCCTGGAGACCACAAACAGTAGATAGGCTTTCTCCATGACGACATGAAAATGATGAAACCAAGATTAAGATCTGTCTTTCAAAGGCCAAATTTCCCACAAACAACTCATTTCTGTAGCTTTCAGCAGAATGCAGATTGCTTCGCTTCTGATTTAGATTGCTTAAGACTTGATGATTCATAGTTGTAATTGTGTGAACTGACTTTGTGGCCTGAAAATTAGAAAATGGAACAATCCTATTCCCTGTCCTATTGTTTCTTTTATTTTTCTTATACGTATCCATGTATTCATAACTATGTTTTTACTTACATCTATTATCTTGTAAGCAATTGACAAACCAAATAAATAAATAAAAATAAATCGTATCCTTTGTTCTTGAAGACTGAGCATAATTAACATACTAACATCTCATATTCTGCATTCAGTTCACAATAATCATTTTGGCAACGACTTTGAATTTAACTGGCTTAAAATTCAGGTCCAATTTTTTTCTTTTTCTTTGTATTGTCTTGCCTAATGAAGAATTTTGGAGACTCAACATCTTGCACATCTTTTTTGTGGATCCTGATAAAAGTATCCTTCACCTCTAAATCTTGAATATTTTTCTCCTCTGGACCTATAGGGCTGCAAATGAGACTTCTGAAAAAAAAAAAAAAACACTGCTGGGAAGTGGTACAACAGCATTAGACATTGTCTCATTTTGCCAAGCCAAGGTGTATATCTGTTAATTACCATAAACAATATATAGAGGAAAATCTATATACTATTAAAACTTTTCTTCCTGTAGCCTTTAATTGGGTGAAATGGTGCATCACAGGGCAACAATTTTTGAACCAAGGTACCTCGAATAAGCTCACTTGCAAAGTGCATCCAAAATCTGGAATCCAAGACTCTGACAGAAATGAAATTTGGCAACTTTTGTAAAACATTTTATGACATAAAAATAATCATAAAACAGTTTATGACAGAATACAAAATGCCATAACAAATTTTCCATGCTGGTGTTTGACTGTACTATGCAATTCAATATGAGCTATTTTCAAGGCACATACGTCTTTGAATGTGTCTCAGCTTTTCCAGTGAAGGCAGAACATTAGAAGTTCTATCATTGTTGAAGGCATTCAGGAAATATCTCTGAAACAATGACCCAATGGGGTCACAGGTTGTCTAGTATAAAATAAAATCATGTGTTGCTAGCAGTGTAATATGAAAACTGAAAGCTCAGGATCTTAGAACAGAAATTCAATACATTGCACTATTGAAGGCCAGACTTATTTTTTTCTCGGAATCAGAAAATTTCACAACTACTTCTAACCGAGAATAGAAACACTGTAAAAATAAAATGAACTAATTGTTAAGTTTACTGTCTTTTATGACATTAAGGCAATTTGCCTCACTCAACCTAAAGCAGATCCTACTTTGTGATATTCTAAACAGAATATAACTTTTGCCAGCACAGCACCACCTGCAGCTCATCACTTGATGTTGTTCCAATGAACCAAATCCAACAAAAAATAATTCTCTGTGTAGTTTGTTTTGGGTTCAGTGCACATGTCTTTCTCATTTGACATACAAGTGCTGAGACACCAGACATGGTAGTGGATTTCTCTCACTCATATAGAGAGCAAAATATATGGTCTTCATCTGATATATGTCATAGTTGACATATATGATTAAATTTACTTGAACCCTTCCCCCAGTAATACATGAGCAGAAAGTTAAGTACCCACCCTTCTCCTAGAAGAATGAAATATTATAGGAAATATTAAAAAGGCAGAATATTATATCTCCCTGGATGAGAACATAGAGATACATGCTCTTGGAAAGCAGGCCCCACCTTTGTTAATAGCCCCAGAAAGGCTGGGCCAGCTTATCTACAACACAAAAGACCTTCAGCTCCAGGATGATAGGTTTAGCCCTCACTCAAAATCTAAACCAGGACAAAGCCATTAAGCCATAAAAGGAATTGCTCAAAGCCCCTTCATTACATCACTCAGCAAGATTCAACCAAGTCTGGGACTCAAGACAACCTACAAAGTTATACCTGCATGGCCCATGGGAATTTGACAATCAATCAGTATACATTACTTGCCATAGGAACAGGAAGCAAGTTGAAAGCCCAACATAGGGTATAAATCTCTCTCTCACACCCATGTGCTCATTTTTGCCCAGGACCTCAAACCATGTGGTCCTGTCCACCATTAAACGATCCTTCCAACAGTCTCCATGTTTCCAGTGTCTTGCTTCCCACTTGGAACTGAACCCAGATGGGCATTTCTTCCAACACGTGCAGTACATTTGGAATAACTGTGTGTCACAGGATTAGGGCAAACAATTTGCAGACTCCTTTTCCAAAACAAGCTTACTTTGGAAACAAATCTCATTTATTTTAATTGTGATAATAAGCAATTTTAGATTTTATTGAGCCAGTTCTATAGATTTTTGGCTAGGGAGTAGGTCTTACTTTTGCTCAATGGAACATTCTTCTAAGGAAGATTGCTTAAGATTGTTGTCTAATTAAAGTGGTACTAGAGAGGGTTAAAAACCTAGACTTAGACATTTGGAATAATTAAAATGAGGAAAACAAAAGTGACATTGTCATCACATAAGTCTGTCTGGTTCATCTTTTATAACCTGCATGTCACAAATCATAAATAATTAATCTTTCTAGATTAGAAGCAATTATCTTTCAGTCTTTGACAAAAGGTCAGTGTGACTTCAGGCCAAAGAAAGATCAAACTAATTGACTATTTTGCTTTGGATAGCCAAACTGTTGTATACTTTTTCTTTAACTAAATTATTTAATTTTTAAACAATTTAAATTAATTACTTTGGTGTTTTTTTTGATAAATGTTTTATTTGGGTTTTCACAAAACAATATACAAATAAAATATCTTTTTTGAGAGCAGCATGATTCCAGATTATCACATCTTCATACAGACATAATCAAAGTTACATATTCATCTTGGTATTCAATTTCATATCTTGTCTCTATTTTATCAATTTCTCAATAATTTTTCCCTTTCCTTACTTTCCTCAACTTTATTTATTATCTCATTCCTTTCTAATTCAATTACATATCTTTTTCTAAATTTCTATACCTTTCTATCATTATATTTGTACTTTTGTCTGTCCTGTTTACAATTTCATACATTCTTTTTCCATCATCATCCCAAAAAGGAAAAGAAAAATAACAATTCCCTCCCCTTCCAGGCACTGAAAAGCAAGGTTTCCCCTATGATTACCAAGTAGAGTGTGTCACCTTTATATCTTATAATTGTTATCCTTCCAAATCTCATTAAACATTTAATTTTACATTATATAGTTAAAACATTCAATTTCTAATATCTATTTTATATCATATAACTCTTTTATCAACCGAATTCTGCTTGGTACTTTCCCTTAAAAATACACATTAAATTCTAAAAAGAGAAAAATTATATAACAATAATGAATAAAATGGTTATTCTATTCCAATTCATCTTGACAACTGATCTTGATTTCATTATAAATCTTTTACATTTCTTTTCAATTGTATTTTATAAATAATTCAGAATAATTAAAGTATTTTCATTCATTTCTCTTATTCTCTCTTCTTTTACTTTTATTCCCTTTCTCTCTTTATCTCATTTAATTATTAGCAAACATTCCATTACATAACAATACCAGTTTTGTCTTTCACTTTAATCAGGATTGGGGCCCTTCAGCGGAGAGCACGGATTGAAACTACGCACAATCATGGATTTAGGTTTATCCTCGAAGAAGCCCAAACCAGAAGTCCACTTTGGTTTTATTTATCATTAAATGGCAGTGTACAGTAATAGGAGAGTGAAAAACAGAAATATTAAAACCAAAATTAAAAGTAATAAATTATACATCAATTTAAAAACATTTTTTTTAAAAAATTAGAAAACCTAAAAAGATTAATCCTCTCAATTCAGTAGAGCAACCTCAGCTAGTAGAAACAGCTTGAAAGCATATTGCAATACTACAGCCTGCAGCATTTTAGGGTATCCTCCTCAAAATATGTCAGTGATCAATGGTCAGTGGCAGGATCATATAGAAGCAATCCTTTGGTCCAACAATTTGGACTCATATTTGCCACCTTTATATATTTAATGGTGGAAACAAATTGGCAGCAAGTATAATGTCTTCAGTACAGAGGTTCTTTGGAGATATGAAAGAACAGTCATAGCAGTTAGGTGGAATCAGGTTTTGCAAACAATATTACTCAATTCCAGTGCCAATTACCTTGAACATGAGGAAAAGTATGTTTTTAAGGCAACAAATGATCTATCATTGACCTGTTCTGAATGATGATCTATTTCTCATTTGTGAGAATTATTTGGTTTGTCTTTCACCTTTTGAGACTGCAGTAATATGCTATCCTAATTAGGAAAATAAACCCAGTGCAGACATGTTGGAATACCAGAAGAGAGGAAGACCCTCAAGGTATGTGGGAACACTTTGGAAAATTTTCAGGTATTTATTCATTATTTTTTAAATAATCCAGTTTCTTTCACACAGTTTCACAATAAATTTCCATTGGGAATGTATTGCAAATATTTAGAACAGACATATGGAAACAATGGAATAGAAAAGAGGGATGCTGCTAATAATTTACTACCTTTTTTATATGTGAGATGGAAAAAAAGGTAATTTTTAGGTATATCCCAGTGCAGCTGAAGGCATGAAACATGGCACTCTGTTCTTGGCTAGCTTGAGAAGGAAATAAGAAAAGACCATTGGCTGACAGTTTTCTGTGCTTAGCTATTAGCCAGAGAGGTATCTATTGAATTGCTGATGGTTCTCTACATAGTTTGGGCTTCAAACTCATAAATATTTCATTCATATTGTTTCCAAATAACCAAAAGAATCTCAGATGCATTTCAAATTAGACTAAGTATGGTTTGGAGGTGGAAAGATTGATTAGCACCCAGAAGGATGGTTTCATTCAATTTCTTGTGAAGCCCATTGGGATACTGAATTCCGTTCTGACATTTTCTCATTCAGCACGAAAGCAATCTGAATAACTAATGCATGTAAAAGTTCATGTGTCACATTAAACTGATAGAGAGTCTCATCTTTTTTTTTGAAAACCTTAGTCCAGAAACATATCTAAACTTCTTGATTGATTCTTGAGGAGCATATAATTATAGTTAGAACAAAGAAATCTACATGGAATCTATACTGCTCAACAGGAAAGAGCAGTCTACAACTCTCATTCTGAGGAATAACTGTCTCCAAATCATCCCATTAGGAATGTATCTCAAGACAGAACTCTGGGAGTTAATAAAAAACAGAGCTTCCAACCTCATATTTTCCAGGAGGTCCAGAAAACTGCCATAGTCAATGACATCAAAAGTTGCTGACCAGCCAAGAACATTTGTGTCATAGGTTCTTTTTTTAAAAAACATGTCACCAGATGCAAGAAATAATAACATTGAACTTTGAACCAGGTGGTTTCTCTATAGGTCTTAAAAGGGATAAGAAGACTTTGCACAATCAAAAGTATAAACATGATGTACATACACCTGCATCCTAACCTACACATACTTCTATTACTAGAGGTAGTCCTCATTTAATGGTGACAATTGAGATTGGCATTCCATTGCTGTGTCATGGTTATTAAGCAAGATGTCAGGTAATCATGATGGCCTTACAGGGGTACTTCCTCTGTGGTTGTTAAGTGAATCATTCAGCTCATTAAGTGAGGCATAAGGTGACTGTGTCATCTGATTTTGCTGCTAGCTTCTCCATTGACCCTACTTGTCAGAAGCTAGCTGTGAAATGTACCAATGGCGATCCTATGAATACAAGTCCCAAAGGTGCTTTTTCAGGAGGCAACTGGACTTTCTTGTTTTTCTTTGAAGAGTTTCGCTTGTCATTGAAGAAGCTTCTTCAACTCTGTGAAACTTCTTGGTTGAAAAGCAAAATGTCTTAAAAACAAAACAACAGCCCCCCCCTCCCCCCGAAAGTCCAGTTTCCTCCTGAAAAAGCATTTTTGGGACAACCATGACATGGATGACTGAGATTCTCCATAGACTGTGACTACGAGATGTTGTGACAGTTATAAACACCTATTGGTTGTAAAGCACATAAATTTCCATCCTGTGACTATGGGAATGTTATAACCATTGTAAGTTCAAGGACCAGTCATATGTTTTTTTTCCATTTTTTTAATAAAAATTTTATTTGGGTTTTCACAAAACATAATACAAATAAAATATCTTTTTCTGAGATTAGCATGATCCCGGGTTATCACTTCTCCATACAGACACAAACTCAATTTCATATTCATATCTGTGTTCTATTCCATATCTTATTACTATTTTAACATTTTCTCCATAATTTTTCCTCTCTCTTAGTTTTCTCAACCTTGTTTTTAATTATCTCATACTTATCTAAATTCAATTATATATCTTTTTCTAAGTTTCAATATCTTTCTAATCATTATATTTATACTTTTGTCTGTCCTGTTTCAATTTCATATTTTCTTTTCTCATTAAACAAATTTTTCTCTGTAGTTACTGATTGGAGTATGACACCTTTGTATCTTTTAATTTTGTCCATTCAACTCTTATTTAAACTTCAATTTATGCCTTTACAATTATAACATTCAACATAAAACATAACTTCCAACGGAATTCTGCTTGATACATTCTTAAAATACACACTATGTTCTTAAAGAGAATATATATATATACACATACATACGTACACACACACACACACACAGACAGACACACATATATGTGTTAGGTTTTGAGCTGATAAATAATTAAATAAGGGAGACTAGTATAGATCTATTTCGAGCTACTTAGCTCTCGTCAGCTAGCCATACCCTTATTGGGATTCGAACCTGGGAAGTATTACATGTGAGGCAGTTGTAATTGTCATTAGGCCACAGGTTCTCATCCAGATCAGATTATATATATAACAATAGTAAATAAAATACTTATTCTATTCCAATTCAGCTCTATCATTGAAGTTAATTACAATCTTTAGCATCTTTAACATTTCTTTTCAATTGAATATACTTCCTTAGGAACATTTATAATATTTCCATGATTTTTTCCCATATTTCTTTCATGTTTCTCTTCACTTACATTTTTATAAATCATTAATAATAATTAAAATGTTCCCATCCTTTCCTAATTTCATTCTCTCATTCTCTTTATTTCATTTATTTATTAGCAAACATTCCATTCCATTACAGTAAGTATTTTATCTATCATTTAAATCACACTTGTTTCATATTTTCTAAGTTTATTTCTAATATAACAATAATATCTTATGTACCCTTGCAGAATCCCTCTTTCAATTAAATTTTCACCCATTATTTCTATGTCTTCTAAATAGGCTTATACCTTTAATCCTTGTACTTTTCCCGTTTCTCAATATCTTGTTTCTGTCCTTTATAACTTCCTTTCCTTTCCTTCTTCCCCCTCTTCTTCTCTCTCCCCTTTTTAACCCCTTGTCTCTCTACTTCTAATTCTCTCTTCTGTAATCCTCTCTTCTGTTGCTTCCTAATATTGTAATTACTTTTCAAGCTAGTCTTTTTTTTGGTTGTTGTTTTTTTCAAATCTTAAACTTTTCACTCTCTTTCCCCCCTTTCCTTCCCCCCACCACATATTTCTTCTTTGTCCTGCCCTTCTTGTTCTACAAGCATTTCTTGTTTTTTCTCATAGTTCTCCATTTCTAAAAATTGAAATACGAAGCCAAAAAAACCTCTTTCTTCTTGTGCATCTTCTTTCTGTTTTTTAAGTTCCGTTTTCAGTTCTTCCAAGAGTGATGCCATTTTAAACCCTTTTAAACAACCACCTGATTGATTTTAGTCATTTAAATCCAAAAACCAAAAAATCACCAAGTAATCGAAATAATCCAAAGCTGTTTCTTCTTGCTTCTTTTTCCCCATTTTCTCTTCCTGAAGTTCTATTATCTTGTTACAAAGTTTCAGTTAGAATATATTTTTTAGGAATCTTATTGAAGTTTCACTGTAAATTCTTTTTACTTCCAGGCAGTCTCCTCCATTTTATCAGACCCCTCCCTTTTATTTTTTCTTTTTCTCTCCTTTCCTTCTTTTAAAAGTTTTTGAATATCCAAAAGTCTTTGAATATCCAAAACCCTTTGACATTTTATTTTCAGCTTGAATGCCTATTGATGTCAAAGTGGATTTTTGTCAGTTTCTTTCTTAGATATCTTAGCTTTCAATATGAGGAAGGAAAGAAAAAAAAAGCCAAATCCTTTCCCTTCCCTCTCTCCTTCGCCGCTTCAAAATCCTCTTTGGGAACAATGTTATTCTTTATAGTTCAAATTCCAGGGTACCTTATATTATTGCTTTTTCAGTTCAATCCGGTCAACCAAAACTTTCTCTTCTTATTTTCCTCCTGCACATTATTTTCTGGTTGAGTTCTTCTTTCTGCTGCAACCGCCTTTGCGAAAGGGAGTAATGGCCAGCTGGGGAGGAGAGATGTGGCTCTCCTCAACTCTGCTGGTGGTCTCCCCCCCTCTTCACCACCTCTACGGGGTGGCTTAGCCCCGAATCCAGCTGGCTTGCGGTGCTCCGGCGGCGAGCATGGATCGAAACAGCGCACAATTGTGGATTTCGGTCCATTGCCGAAGAAGCTAAAACCAGAAGTCGATCTCATTTTTTTTCCATTTTGAATGGTTGCTAAACAGGGCAGTTATTAAATGAGGACTATATGTATTACTATTACTACAATTTTATTACTATTTGAATATTTCTGCTCTATACTAATACAGTTACTGAGATATTATTTGTACTGTATACATCAATGTTTTCTTCTTACAGAATCTCTTCTTTCCCCCCTTTTCTAGGATTTCTTCTATTTTCCATCTGTCTTTCTCTAAACATAATTCATCAGGATGCATTCTAAAATAAGAGATTCTTATCTCTTTCAAGTAAGGAAGCATTCCGTGTTCCAGAGTGTAACACTGATGATACAGACTATAACATTTTTAATAATCCCTGACTAGAAATTACAAACCAAGAATTAAGAGAATAACTGGTTAATGTATCCCTTCCAACAGTCTGTCTACATTTAGAGTTATCACACATGGAAATGTATGCATTCTAATAATACATTATTAAATGCTAATCATACATAATTAATGCTGGAATGTATGCAAGCTTGAATAAGCTTGAGATTATATCAGCAAGAAAACAAACTAAATCAAACCTCAAAACAACAAAGCAAAAATCCAACAAAACCTCAAAACTCTAGAGGTTCTATGATGAAGTGTTGGAGGTTGAAAAGGAGCACAACCTGAAGAGCCCAGCAAGCACTGGATTTGGCAATGCAGTATATATTGCTTCTCTGTTGCATGTATCACCACAATGTATACTCTCAAGTGGATTTTATGCTGTACTTCCTGAGTCATCTACCACCTGCTCTTTAGCTATCTAACTTGCTTTTGCAGCTCCCAGAGTTTGTACCTCAGGAGTCATTTATGAAGCATGACAGAAATTAGAAGTGATTATATGAATAGCCTTAGTAAGTCTCCTATTTCAGGGCATCAACAGATTATTAGTGGGATTAACCACCAACCTGCACAAGTTCTCTTTAATCAATAGATCTTTTGGGAAGACTATTCTAATAGATCCATGGCTTCTACAGCAATGAGATGTAACCACTACATAACCATGGCCAGATAACAGGTCATTTATAAGAGAATTAAGGCATTCCCAATCATCAAACAGAATAAAATGCTAAACTTCTGTGATTTGTATTGTGTCTTGCTCAAAATAAGCTTAAAGTTATCATTGCTCTGTGATCTCTGGAGCTATGCAAGACAAACTAACTCAAAATGGTTGGTGAAGTGACTCAGTACTATGAAGCTGAAAACATGATAATGAGATCTCAGTATGTGCAGCAATTTGAGTAAAGTACTACTATTATAGTAAAATAGAGGCAAAATAGTTCTGTCAAATTTAGAAAGGAAATAGTTTAGAGCTGGGGGTTAAAGAGTGTTTGGAAACAGAATTATAGAACCAAATAATCAATGGGAATTGCTCAAAGTGGAGACCTTAATAAGTATCTATTATACATCCTCAGAAGGTTCCTGACCCTAAGCAAAACATTCAAGTCACATACATCATCCTAAAAGAATCCAGACTATTCCTGCACACTGAAAGAAAAAATGCATGCATAATAACAATATATATTTTAAAGTGTTGAAAGAAATATCCTTCTGGGTTCAGTTCCAAGTGGGGAAAAAAGACACTGGAAACATGGAGGCTGCTTGGAAGGTTTAATGGTGTACAGGACCGCATGGCCTGGAGCTCCAGAGAAGTCTGATCACATACTTCAAGGTCAAGAAAAAAGGAAAGAAAGAGATACTGAGAGTGCTGGGTTTTATACCCTCTGTTGGGATTTGAATTGGTGCTTGTATTCTAATTGGTTGTCAGACTCCCAGGGGCAACTCTGTAGGCTGTCCTGAGTTCCAGGCTTAGTCTAGCTTGCTGGGCGATTATGCCCTTAAAAGGGCTTTTGGCAATTTCTATAGCATTACAGTTCCTTCTTATGTAAAGTATTCTGGCCCAGGCCTTAATGGCCCACCCATTAACAAAGGTGGGGGTGAGTTTCTGCTTCTGAGGTGAGTTTCTGTTTCTTGATTTTCTACTCTTCTCAGGGGAAATATTCTGCCTTTTTAATATTTCCTAGGCTATTTCAATTTTCTAGGAGAGGGGTGGATGCTAACTTCCTACAAAAGCACTATTTTTGTAAAGCACTACACATTTAAAATACATTCTAATGAATAATGAATTAAGATTTCTGTGCTTATAGATTGGTTATTTTATAATACTTCAACCCTGGTATTTCAAATTCTTCTTTCCCTTCTTGCTCTTTGGTGATGTGTTCAAGGCAACCAGATTTCTGAAGTTACTGTATGACTTACTGACATTATATATTTAATTTATTTATTATTAAAGTTCAGTGCCGCCCATCTCGCCATGCTGACTCTTGATGAATGTACACACCGGATGACTGTACACATCTGCATTTAAAAAACACACAAACACTACAGGTTGATAAACTGGTCTAATGCTTCTTTACCTTAAAATATCCAATGCCATCTGCCTCTCAAAAGCAATTAACTTGCAATCAAAAGACTGAACAGATGGAATAGATCTTTCATTAAAGTTTCATACTACTGTTTCCCATCTGAAAAATAGGACATTTTGGGGGACTTGGTGTAATACTGTAGGAAGTTAGCACCCCCCCCCTAGAAAATTGAAATAGCCTAGGAAATATTTAAAAGGCAGAATATTATATCTCCCTGGATGAGAAAAGGAGAAATATGTTTTAAAGACAAAGCAGCTTCCTGCAGCTCCCTGCCCCGCCTTCAGCTCCAGGGTGATAGGATTAAGGATGGCCCTCAGGAAATGATAGTGTAGGAAGTTAGCATCCACTCCTCCTAGAAAATTGAAATAGCCTAGGAAATATTAAAAAGGCAGAATATTTCTCCTAAAAAGAATAGTCACTCAAGAAGCAGAAACTCACTCAAGAAGCAGAAACTCACCCCCACCTTTGTTAATAGGTGGGCCATTAAGGCCTGGGCCAGAATACTTTACATAAGAAGGAACTCCAGGGTGATGGGATTAAGGATGGCCCTCAGGAAATGATAGGATTATCCATCTCACCACATGGTCTGGGAAGATTGCATTAGCCAGCATTCAGGTAAAACCATGTGGTCCAGACCAAGCCTACAAAGTTAAGACCCCCGCCCCTGGGAGTCTGACAGCCAATTAGAATACAAGCTCCAATTCAAATCCCAACAGAGAGTATAAAACCCAGGTACTCTCAGCAGCTCAACACTTTTTTTCCTTTTTCTCTTTTTCCCCTTCTCTTCTCACCTTGAAGCATGTGATCATTCTTCTCTGGATCTCCAGGCCATGTGGCCCTGTAACCATTAAACCTTCCAAGCAGCCTCCATGTTTCCAGTGTCTTTTTCCCCACTTGGAACTGAACCCAGAAGGATATTTCTTTCAACAGTAGGATTACCCATCTCACCACATGTTCTGGGAAGATTGCATTAGCCAGCACTCAGGTGAAGCCAGCACTCAGGTGAAGTCATGTGGTCCAGACCAAGCCTACAAAGTTAAGACCCCCGCCCCTGGGAGTCTGACAGCCAATGGGATTCATTTCTTGCACAGGAACAGGAAACACTAAGGTGGGGCCCAACAGAGGTTATATAAGGGTCTCTCAGCATTTTGGTCGGCCTTCTTCCCTTCTCTTCTCACCTTGAAGCATGTGATCATCTTTCCTTCTCACTCTGGAGCTCCAGGCCATGTGGCCCTGTACACCATTACACTTTCCAAGCAGCCTCCATGTTTCCAGTATCTTTTTCCCCACTTGGAACTGAACCCAGAAGGATATTTCTTTCAACAATACAAAATGGGAGGGAAAAACACAGAGCTGAAGACTGTCCATCAGCAGCATAACCCTCCCCAAACAGCATTGAATAGGACTATATTTGGTGGAGAGAGGGAAGGAGGGAGGAAGAGGAAAGAGAGCAAAGTGTGAATAGAAGAACAAACACACACAGGACTGACTCCCCATTGTATGTCGTTCCACCCAAGGAAGTGAAATCCTCTAATGATTAGAGAGGTGTAACGAATTCCAGAAGCCACGGTTTGCAGGCTTTTCCTATTTTATTATTTTATTTATTTATTTGAATTGTCAATCGCTTACAAGATAATAGATATAAGAATAAACATGGGTATGAATACAGGAAATAGGTACAAATAAATGGGGACAATGGGACAGGGACGGTAGGCACGATTGGGTGCTTATGCACGCTCCTTCATTAATTTCTTATTACAAGAAAGATGGTTTTCTCATTTCCTGTTAAAATCACCGCAAGGCACATTAAGCTTTCAACTCCTCTCAGGGGCGTTTATAGTGTCGATGGTATGCAATGATTAAAAATCCCAAGGGCCCCGATCTGCAGTGTACGCAAGCCCTCTTCTTTAATACAATCCAGGTTTGACAGTCCCCACACGTGACCTCGAGTTTACGTCATCGCCAAGGCGGTGGGGGGAAGGCAAACAGAGCCGCACCGCCCCTCCAAGACTTGGCTCCCTCTTCTTTCCGCCCCGCCAGTTGCCCGCCTGGTCAGGTGATCGCGTGTCACATGACCGTGCTTGCGATCAGGAGCGAGGCTGCAGCCGGCTCCCGCGGATTTCCTGCAAGAGCGGGGTTAAGCTCTGTTAGCTGTGCCTGGTCGTCCTGAGCGCGGCGGTTCCTTCGACTTGCTAAGGATGCGGCTTTGGTCTTTGCTCTGGCTGCTGGGCTGCAGAGCGGCTGCTTGGCAGAGCGACGATTACTGGCTGGATGATACCGTCGGGCTCGGGCGGCAGTTCGATGGCATCGGAGCCGTTAGCGGCGGCGGGGTGGGTGAACGGAGACCCCGCGCGGGATGGGAGCGGGGCGCCGTCAGTCTGAGCTCCTTTGGGATCGGGTGGGTGGGTGGCGTTTGCACGGAATCGGAGAAGCTTTTCACAGCCTGACGGACATCGGCCCAGAAAGAATCTCCGAATCTGAGAATCTGAAGCTCGGGGTCGCTTCCTAGTGGGAGCACCGCTGATCATCCCGTAGTCCCGTGTCCTCTGCTTACCTTGGGGATGAAGTTTTGTAACAACCACGCTCAGATCTCTAAGACAAAATAGAAGATCCGTTCTGCACTCAGAGGCGTTTCCTGTAAAAAAAAAAAAACCTGAGCTGTCAAGTTTGATAAGATTCTTCTTACAGGAAATGCCTAAGTCTAAGGGATCTGAGCGTGGTTGTTACTTAATTTAGTTCGTATATTATATGTACATATTAACTCAATATATTGTTCATGTGTTAGATGCCTATAATTCTGTACATAAATAATAATAAATAGCTTACAGGGAAAGTTGTTGTAACTTGCATGGCATTTTTATATTTTATTTTTCCAATGAGGATGCTTGCTTCCTGAACAGGGTTTCCCTACCGAACTTATAATTCCTAACAGACAAATTTTATTGTCCCCAGTTGAGAAGCCATTTCATCAGGTAGGGGATAAAGAAACAGACATAATTGGGCAAGTGGAAGTACTTAAAAGTAAGATATATTCTCCAGCTTGTTCAGTGGGGGCACAGAAAAGAGAAATGAGCAAGCAAATGTCTTTTTTTAAAGAAGTTGGACTTGAATTTTTGCCATTTGAATTTTAAGTGGATAAAGCTTTGTACACTGGCTTTCTAAAATAGAAAGATATCTTTCTAAAGATAGAGCAAAAGGGTGTTTCCAACTAAGAATTTGTAGACAGGAGAAAGAAGTGATCGGTGTCAAGAGTGGATACGCATGGATATATTTCATTGTGAGTAGTAAAGTACAAGAAGATAATGGAAACTGCTGAGACAAATGGGGTAAAAGTAAGATTTTATTAGGTATAATAAAGGCACGCTCAAGTTAAAACCTTATTTCTAATTATTTCTTATTTCTTGGACAAATCTTTTTGGTTTTCTTTGACAAGAAATTGGAAGAAATTTGTTACTGCCTCCTTTGGCTATTTTTTTTTCTGAATTTCCTGTCAAATTTACAGATCTGGGATTTTGTCTTGATCATATATTTGATCGTATATTTAATGTTTGATCGTATGTAGTATTTTGGGATTAGCCATGATTGGCTAGCTGCTGCTAGCTTTTATATTCAGTATTTGCGGAGGACATATGTAGAGGCTAGGAGAAGATTTTATGAAGATAATAGAAATAATGAAAGAATCATGGGAAAATGGGCATAAAAATGATTATCTAATACTTTGTAGTATCATTATGTATAAGTATTAATTCCAAACATTTTTCTTCCTAATTTTTTTTAGGCTACCTCACGTCTTTTAGTGAATTACCCAGAGCCGTATCGATCTCAGATTTTAGATTATCTTTTTAAGGTAATTATTGCCTTATTGGATTGACTTTAAGGTAGAACTTTAATTATTTTCCTTAAACGTATTAACTGGATTGACTTTAAGGTAGAACTTTAATTATTTTCCTTAAACGTATTAACAAAAAAGGCTGTGAAATAAACGAGAGTGGTGGAAATATTAAAAAAAGTTTCATGTGTTCAGGTTATTTCCTGTGCATTCAGTATTTGATCATGGTATTCATTTCTCTTCTTGATTGATATATGAAATATAATTGCAGTACCTTTCTGCCACTTATTCACTCTGTTACTATGGCTTTTGGAATTAGTACAAAGATGTAAGTTATAATTATGGTTGAATGTATACACACACATGCATATATAGTGTATGTGTGTGTGAGAGAGAGACAGAAAGAGGGAGAGAAAATGCCACTGAGTTAGTCGTTTAGCCAGAATCGTAACCACCAGATTGATTCAGAGACACAATAATGAATGAGAAAAATAAGAATTTTCTTATAAACCTTATAAAAATATGTTTAAAATTTCTTATATACATGTATGAAAAGAATTAATATAAATTTAAAAGCATGATTGGAATGAAAGTTTGAGACTATTAATGAGAGATTCAAGACTCTTGAGATGTCTGGGACAGAGCACCTTTTGCTATATCAAGAGGTGATAATGGGAGCAAGTAGACATTAAAGGAATTGAATGTAAAAGGAATTAGAATGAAAATTGAATGACTGAAGGAAGAGAAAATACAAGTGCCTTATCAAAAAGCTAGAACAGAATAGAATAACAGAATTGGAAGAGACCTTGGAGGTCTTCTAGTCCAATGTCGCCAACCAGTGGCCCGGGGACACCTGTTGTCCATGAGAAAATTTTGGTGGTCCACAGAGAAATGTCACCCCCAAAGTGGTCCCCAAAGCAATTAATCCAGGATGTGTGGGAACACAAGGCTGCGCCGCCCACATGGCCCGTGGGAACACAAGGCTTGCGTTGCCTGCATTGCGAACAACATGAGGTAGTGAGGGGAGTGGGGAAAGAGTGGAGGGGGGGGGAACTTGCCTCTCTCGTCCCATGCACCTGGCCTGGACACTGGGCTGTTTCTTTCCACTTCTTTCTTCTTCTGCTTTTGGCTGCACGCAAGGAAAGCAGCAAAAAAAAATATTTATCTCCCCCCAACTCCGCCAGAAATGAGTCTTTGGGACCCTGCAAGGCATTCTGCTCCAAGAGGCTGCGCTGGTGTGACAAGTCTCACAAAAACTCATTTCTGGAGGCATTTGGGGAAGAGAAAATACTTCTGCTGCTTCTGCTGCTTTCCTTGCATGAAGCCAAAAGTCTCTCTCTTCTCCTGAGAACGGAGCTGGAGATGGTATCCTGCGATCCCAAATAAATAATGATCAATCGGTAGGAAAACAGGGTGGGGAATTTTCCTGCATACTTTTTTGGGGGATTTTCCCAGGGTCTCTGGTCCGCAGGATTTAAAATTATGAGTTGGTGGCCTCTGAGGTCCAAAAGATTGGCGACTCCTGTTCTAGTCCAAACCCTGATCAGGCAGAAAACCCTATACCATTTCAGACAAATCTCTTCTTAAAAACTTCCAGTGTTGGACCATTCACAACTTGTGGAGGTAAGTTATTCCACTGATTAATTCTACAGATAATCAGAGTTGGAAGGGACCTTGTAGGTCATCTAGTCCAACCCTCCACCTAAGCAGGAGACCCTACACCATTTCTGACAAATGGCAGTCCAATTATTCTGTGTCAGGAAATGTATCCTTAGTTCTAGGTTGCTTCTCTCCTTGATTAGTTTCCACCCATTGCTTCTTGTCCTGGCCTTAAGTGCTTTGGAGAATAGCTTGATTCCCTCTTCTTTGTGGCAACCCCTGAAATATCAGAACATTGCTATTATGTCACCCCCTAATCTTTCTTTTCATTAAGCTAGATATACCCAATTCCAAAACTATTAGTAGTTAGATTATTCTCCCAATAGAAAACAATGAAGCTAGACATAAAGAGGATGTGGAAGCTGTTTAGAACAAAATGAAAAGGATTACTAATGGAAAATATAAAGATTGGTAAAATTACAGAGAATGTGGATTTTTCTTCCCTTTCTCTTTCATTTCTTTCCTTTACAAATGTCTTCTACACTTTGCATATCACTACTTACCTTGGATGAAAATAATATGGTGGGTATACAATCTGGTTCAGCAATGAGATATATTTTTGGAAGCACTTTGAAAAAAAAAATATTAATGACTGGAGAAGGCAGAGCTGATTTTCTTCCAACAAGTTTTATAAAATATTTTCAGAGTTTCTTTAATAATTCTGGTGTTGCTTGGCAGTGAGCTTCCAAATGATGTAAAATTGGTTATCTGAAGAACACATCTGGTGTATAATCAGTAATGTCTATTACACCTACATGATCCTGTAACAGTCTCAGAAATTAGCAAATTTACATTCTTGTATCATTACATTAAATAATGCAAATATGTAATTCAGTATCAGCGTCCTGGTTTGTCATGTCTATTGGCTGGCTTTTTTTTTAATCTATTGGCTTTTTTCTTGGAAATTCCTTTAAGACTAGTGGTTGTTTTTCTCCAATAGTATTGGATGATATACAGATAGTTCTCGCTTACCGACCACAGTTCAGTGACTGTTTGATGTTTTAGTGGTGCTGAACAAGTGGTACGACTGGTCTTCGAAGCCAACATATCACCCCTGTGGTTATGTGATTACAATTTGGGCACTTGGCAACTGGCTTACACTTAATGATGGTTACAATGGCCCTCAGTCAAGTGAACAGCATTTACAACCTTCCTTGCTGGTTTGTAAAGTTAATTCCCATAGGGAGTATTATGAGTTGCTTGAGAAAAATCTCCACTCAGCAGCAACCATCCCCAGGCCTCAAATTACTCATATGATGCTGTGGGTACCCATGCAATATTACTCCTTCCTTCCAGATTGATTCCAGTTCATGATGATGGGAGAGGAGAGGTCCTGCCCTTGGCCCCATGGGGTCCCACATGATTTAATACTTATAATAAGATAATACTTATCTTCTTAGTCCACCCCATTGGATTTGGTAGAAAGGGCATGTTGCTATGTTTATCAGGTTCCAGAAGACATACCTTCTCTGCCGTGGTGGCACCTGTTTTATGGAACATCCTTCCCCTGGAAACTAGTTTGCCTCCATCCCTTTTTTTATTCTGAAAGATCCTCAAGACCTAATTATATTATGATGCCTGGAGCTCCCAAAGGGTACTGGAGACTTGTTAAGAGGCTCTTTTGTTGTGGTTGCCATTTTCATTCCTCTCATCGCCTATGGTTGTGTACCTTTGTTTTTTATGATATTAATGTGAAATTGTTGTGCATCACCCAGTCATTTTTGGTGAGATGGGTATAAATTTGATGAATGAATGAATGAATGAATGAATGAATGAATGAATAAATAATAAATAAATAAATAAATAAATAAATAAATAAAAATATATTTTCCCTTACCCAGCAGCAGCTACTTACCTGCCATATTATGTTGTGCATTACAACCACATTAGTTAGCAATCAGAATTCCAGTCCCAATGACTGTCGTTAAGCAGGGACTACCTGTAGAAAAATCAAACATAGTCTGTTGAACTTTTTGAAGTAGTCCAGAAAGAAAATGTAAATAGAAGCAGATTAGATTCACATTGTACTTAAACCAGGAATAGCAAACTTTTTGGCTTGGCATATCAACATTTTTGAAAATGCCTAACTTGACTTTGCTGGCATGTCACATATACACACACAAACAAAAGAGAAACATTTCTCTATCTTCTTCCCATCTAAGTCACTCTAAACAGCAGCATTCAGCAACAGTGCCAATGCTAGAAATGCAGTAAACACACAGACATTGTCTTCAGTGCTGGTGCCACTGCTGTCAGTCACTCAAAATGGAGGGTCTTGAAGTGGTGGAAGAGTATGGCCTTCTTGCACAATTTTTAGAGAGCACAGGAGGCATCCATTGTTGCATGAGAACAGTTGATATTGGATGTTGGTAAATGCTGGTGTGTCCACCAAAATATTGTGGCATGTCATCTTTGATATATATGACTTGGTTCACCAACACGGTACTAAGCCATAGTATGTTGACTGTTATAAGCATAATAAAATGAAACAACAGACTTTTGATAATCTGGCTTTATTAGGGAAAATACTGCAGTATGGACTCTTCTCCAGGGGGAAAAAAACATTTTCTAAGAGGAAGGAGACGCCTCCATGTAGTGAATACAGCTTATATAGGTTTATCAAATCACATGGTTACATAATACTTCCTTTTTCCATATATGAACGTTATACAACCTTCCATGGAAAACTTCCAACATTTTCAGATTTCCTGTTTTTCAAATTCCAGAAAAATTATAAGGAAACATTAATATTCCTTAGTGTGACATTTATAATGTCAGAGTGCCCTGGAACAACTTCCCAATGATTGCCAAGTACATACTTTTGCAATCTAACATATTTGTCTCACAAAAACACATTTTATAACTTTAAAACTTTTAAAAGTTCAAACTGCGAACACAAAATGGCTTCAGTTTGGTTCTTTATATTCTCAGGTATAATAACCAAATTTCATTGACATAACATTGACATACCATTTGTGAGAAATTCAGGCAGTATCCTAGAAGGCAGCAAAATTATGAATGTCAACTCTTTGCTTCCATGCAATAGTCTTCTGGAGTTTCGCAGTTGAAATATGGACTTGGGTATTGGGATGTGTAAGTCATAGTTAGATCTTAGCATTCCATGATGTGTGAATCCTACTTAGTGGTGTGGGAATAAAAAATATAGCTTATTGATCTATTAGATTCAATAAGTCTTATGAATAATAGCAGGCCCCAGAAGAAAGAGATACGAACCAAAGTTTTCAGCTAGGTTTCAAAATAGGATAGAGTAGAATAGAATAGAATGTTGGCCAAGTTTGATTGGAACACAAAGAATTTGTCTTAGTGTAAATACTCTCAGTATACATAAAGAAAAGATACATTCGTTAAGAATCAAGAATCATAACGTACAACACTTAATGATAGTCATAGGGTCCAATCAACAATCAAATCATACTAGGAAACAGTCAATATAAATTGTAAGGATATAAGCAACAAAGTTACAGTCTTACATTCACAAGTGGGAGGGGATGGGTGATAAGGAGTGATGAGAAGATTAACAGTAATAGTAGTGCACACTTTGTAAATAGTTGAACAGTGTTGAGGGAATTATTTGTTTAGCAGAGTGATGGCTTTCGGAAAAAAAATGTTCTTGTGTCTAGTTGTTCTGGTGTGCAGTGCTCTATAGCGTCGTTTTGAGAGAAGGAGTTGAAACAGTTTATGTCCGGGATGTGAGGGGTCTGTAAATATTTTCACAGCCCTCTTTTTGACTCATGCAGTATACAGGTCCTCGATTGAAGGCAGGTGGGTAGTAATTGTTTTTTCTGCATTCCTAATTATCCTCTGACGTCTGTGTCTGTCCTGTTGGGTTGCAGAACCAAACCAGACACTTATAGAGGTGCAGATAATAGATAGATGATAGATAAATGTACCAGAACTATTAGTAATCCTGCTGAGCCCTTGTTGACTGTGAAACATATTTTTGCAAAGTATGCACTTGTATGGCTATATTTAAAACAGGAAGAATGAAACTGTTGGAAATGATGTATACAGGTGTTTACGGAAAGTGAAGTTGTGAAGTGTGTATGTGGTTAGAAGAGAAGTATAATGGACAGGGTTGGAGATCAGCTCGGGGCCCTTTGATTTATGGCAATGCTTATAGTACCTGCTTTATGTCATTGGACCCCATTGCAGTGGCTTATTAATGTACAGTAAGTGTATTATTGCTATTATATTTTTCATATCTATTCATTTCTTATGTTCCAAATTATTAGAAACAATAAACCTCTGACCTTAAAGTAAGAATTATTGCTTGTGTTAGTTGTGTTGTTAAAGAAGGAAGGAAGGAAGGAAGGAAGGAAGGAAGGAAGGAAGGAAGGAAGGAAGGAAGGAAGGAAGGAAGGAAGTCAGGCAGGCAAGCCAATGTAGAGTGTTATCACTTGCATAGAACGTGGGGAGGGAGGAAATAGTGTAATTATTCTTTTTAGAATCATGAGGAAACAGAGTTCATGTTAATTAGGAGAAAACTTATTAAAATGAGCATGATAACAGTGGAGTGTTGTTTACCAAACAGAAACATTAACACTTTTTCTTTCTCATTCTCTTGTTTCAAGCCAAATTTTGGTGCCTCCTTACAGCTCCTCAAAGTAGAGATTGGTGGTGATGCACAAACTACAGGTATTTGAATTTGGGTTTTGCAGAAAAGGTTTGTAACATTGGTGAATGGGATCCCCTGGGGTAATAGTGCTGATATTTTCTGCAAACGAATGGTTTCTTTATAATCTACTCCTGCAATTAAAATTGTGAGATTCTTCCTTATATAACAAGTTTATTTCAGACACGTAGAAAGTGGAGAAACAAGTTCAGCCTGTGGTAAAGCAACCTTATTAAACATTTAGTATCTGCCAATGTAGATAACTGAAGAATTACTTAAGGATCTGGATGGTTGCCAGTCAATGTTATAATTGCCCATAGTGATTGTTTACAGAAGAAAACTCTAAATCCAATCTGAAATTTGGTATCATGCTTACAGTTGTTCCATTTTTAAAGTTCTATTTTGAAACTTATGTCTAAAATTTAGGAGTGACTATTCTTGGCACATAATACTTTTTTACTGAACAAAAAGTTTTGTAATCTGTTATTACTAGCTAGTCATATAATTATGTTTTTAAAAAGATTATAAAGGTGAATGTGATGTAGACAATTACCTGTATTACTGCTTTTGCCCTTGACATCTTGTGGGCTAAAATTGAGTAATGTTTTCATATTCACTTTCATTGCACAGGTATAGTTTCATACGTTTTTGGGAAATATGCTGGAGTAAAAATAGTTGAAGGTCTTGCATTTAATGAAATACAAAGATCATTTTTATTTTTCTTTCCTAGATGGCACTGAACCCTCCCACATGCGTTATGAAAATGATGAAAATTATTTCCGTGGCTATGAATGGTGGCTGATGAAGGAAGCTAAAAAGAGAAATCCTTTCATTAAATTGATTGGTAAGGACTGCAGGCCTTTGAGATATGATGCTTTAGTATTTTGATAGTATAATTTGAAAACAGCTTGGTGATTCGTTTTTAATTATAATCTCTTAATGCCAAGTGAAATATCCAGTTTATGTTATAAATAATTTTGTTTTGTACTCACCTGGATTTCAGACTAAACCAAATTCCTAGTTGCTGTCTTTGCATCCTGGCTGGCAAAGCGTAGGGTTTGAGGCTTTCATCACATGCTTGCAGTAATCATTTCACGCTTCAGGTCTTACCCTCTTCTATTTCCTGTTCCTGGCTGGGAAATAAGCCCTGTACGCTGCTTTGTCCCTTATCTAGGGAACATAGGGATATCATTTGGAATGGAGAAGTAGCCATGAGCATTGATCTGTACTCTTGGCCATTAAGCTGGTTCAAAGTAATGGGGGACTATGGTGGTGGTAGCAATCTATATCACATTCTGAAATAAAAGTGTTCTTTAGAAGTTGAACTTTGCTATTCTTCTTTTAATCTCTTTTTAAATTTTATATTTGATGTTGTATTCTTTTTAGTTGGGCTGTGCACCATCCCGAGTCCCAATTTGGGAGAGGGGGGCGGTATATAAATTAATAATAATAATAAATAATAATAAAAAGCCATATTATAGTGCAAATATCCATGTTGCGATTCATCCTGAACCCTTGATTTGTTGGAGAATCTGCTGATTAGATTGCATACCCTACAATGTTTCTCGGCGTACATGGAAGACCTGGACTGCATGTGTCTAATGGTTTCTGGACAAAAGTCTAGCTTTGTGTTGCTTTGTATATAATACAGATAGTGCTTGCTGAAGAAGGTTAAACATATTCTTAACATATTCAGAATTATGACACTAAATGAATGATACTTATGCCTGGCCTTTGAAGTTATGGCCATTGCAGTGCCCTCTTGGTCATGTGGTCAACATTCAGGCACTCGGCATCCCACCTGCATTTATGATTATGGGATGCGCTCCATCTTTCTTCTGCTGTTTCTTTTGATTGACACATGCTCCACCACCCTTGCTACCCTGTAATCTCTGCCTCTGCCGCCATGCACCATTTGCTCAACAACCTTTGCTGCCCTTTGCTCTGCCACTCTTGTTGCCCCAGCTGAACTTTGCTGTCTTCTTTCTTCTGTTGCTGATGAGGGACTGCTGGTAGCATGACATCATCTTTCTAAGGTCATGTGTAGCCCTCCTGAAATCTTGTGAAGCTTCGAAGACATCTGCAATCTTGGCATGGGTAGTGGAGTGCAGCATGGTAGTGATGGCCGGGCGCAGGGTGGCCTAAAGAGCAGAAATAGAGAAGATAGGCGAATTGGAAAGTTGAAGTGGAGGCAAACCCAGCAGGACAAGGGAAGCTTGAGGTTCTACTGTGGCATGGTACTGGCCTAACAACTGGGGCTACTGAAACTGCTAAGCAGTGCAGTCAGGTGTTGTTTCCCTTGTATTGCTTCGCAGCAGAAATTCTGATCCCAAACAGGGTTGTTCGGCAAGGTTTACCTGTAAGTGAGGAGATCCTGTCTGGATTAGCTTCAGTTGTGATAGTTCTGTTTGACTACATACTTCAGCCTGCCTCTGGCCATTGTGACTTAATCCACTGTCAGCAGGTGCTCCCTTCAAAGTCCAAGAAAGAAACACTTAAACTCCAATTGTTAGAGTAAAGATATCTTTTATTGGAAATCAAAGTGGTAGCAACAAAAGAATTCTGAATCTGAGGAAATGAGCGCGAAAACCACATATACAAAGTGATGGCAACGTTCCCACCCCCAACAATCCATATTGCTCCTCCAATGGGAAATGGTGCATAACATCATGTGGGCATCTTCAGGTGGTGATGAGGCCTCTGTCCGTTGACCTTGGCATAGTTTGATAAAGAGTCGCGGTTGCGTATAGCAAGGAATAGAAAAGCAAGGAATAGAAACTCAAGCAAGACTCCCCCTCCCCTAGATATACAGTTTCGTTTCCTACTCACTCCAGCACGCCACCTGGGGCCTAGCAGGTTGGATGAAACCACGTTCTAAATTTTTTTCAATGAATAACCGCAATTCTCCTAATTCCCGTGGGGTCATTGAATACAGTTTCGGTTTTGGGAGTTTTACTCCGGGCAAGAATTCGATACTGCAATCCGTTGAGCGATGAGGGGGGAGCTCATCCGAGGCCTTCTCACTGAACACCTCCTTTAAGTCCCAGTATTCCTCTGGAATTTTCTCCTCCCCTTTCAGGATCTCAGTGCCAGTAGAAGCCAATTCTGTGGGATTTTTGGGTCTCAATTTGGATTGCCCCTCCCCTTCTGGGGGTTGGTCTGTACGTATGCGTAGTGATCCCCTCCTCCAATTAACATGGGGGTTCCATTTCCGGAGCCAAGGCAAACCCAGTATTAAGGGGCGCTCCATCCCAGGGGCCACAATAAAACACAGAGTCTCTTTATGGTTTCCCATTGTCATCTCCACTGGTTCCGTTATAAAATGAGCAGGTCCACCCCCAGCTACCGATCCATCCAATTGGCAAAAAGCTATGGGCGTCTTCAGAGTCTTTAGCCTTAAGCCCAGCTTCTCTACCACTTTTGAACTGATTACGCACCTTGTGCACCCAGAGTCTAACAAAGCCAACATGTCCCCTTCAGCCCCTGACGTGGGTACCCTTAATCTCACTGGAATGGTCATAGGGCCCTCGTTCGGACTTACCAGTGCGTCGTCTTCCAATTCGGATTCACTCCCTTCAGAAGAGGTTGGAGTTCCCAACCCCCCTCCTTTTTGAGGGGTGACCTCTACAACCTCCTCCGCTTTTAGCGCCGATCCACGAGGCGTGGCTGGAGGTCTCTCAGACCTTCTCCTTCCTCCTGGCGCCCCTTTTGGTTCCAGCTTGGCACGGCAGTCTGCAGCCCAGTGGTCCTCTTTCCCACATCGGAAACATGCTCTGGTCCTGGGTTTTGCTGCTGGTCTTCCCTTTAGAGGTTTTAAGGCTTCTTGAGGCCTGGTGAGAGGGGAATTCTTCAAAACAAAATCCCCCCGGCGTCTGTTTCGAGTCAGGTCAATCTCCACCTCTGCTGCCAGCACGTACCACTGCTGCAGCTCACCAGGGTCTCTTCTGGCCACACAGCATTGATAAACATCTTCATTTAGCCCATCTTTAAAAGCTTCTATCAGGGCTCCCTGGGACCAGCCGCGGATATGGCACGCCAGCTCTCTAAACTCCTGGGTGTAATCAGCTACTGACCTTCGCCCCTGATTTATGGTTTTCATCCTGATTCTAGCCTTGCGTTCAGCTAGAGGATCTTCAAATCTAGTGCGCAATGCTGTCATGAGCTGGTCATAATTCAACAGCTGAGGGGCATTATCATTATGCAAAGTCACCATCCACTTTGCAGCCGTTCCCTCCAGAGCCCTGGTCACACACCTGACTTTGGCCGCTTCTGAGGAAAAATCCTGCCCATACTCCTCCATATGGCTCCAAACTTGTGCTAGGAAAAATCCTAATTCCTGGGGGTCCCCTCCATATTTTACTTCCAACGGAGGCACTTTTGGAGCTCTACGCCTTCTGGCAATTATCCCCCCAGCCGGGGGGCCCTGTGCTGCTGCTGCTGCCTGTTGCGCCGGCCCAGGTTGATTTATGGGGGTGGCTGCTCTGGTTCTTCTGCCTGGGGCTACCTCCCCCTCTTCCCCCTCATACCTTTGATCAGCTTGAGCCTCTCCGGCAGCTTCATGTAAAAGTTGCATGGCTTGCGTTAGTAAGAAACCTCTCCGTTCCTCCTCCTGCCATGGCTCATCCTTCCCCCGACGATGGGTCGTGGTCACTCCTGGAGGGGGCCTTTCCTCAGGATCCTTCCAACCGACTCCCAGGGACCATTTAGGCTTCACAGCTGGGATTTCGCCAAGACTTAGCTCTGCTAAGAAGTCGGCCTCTTCTGCTCCCTCCATCAACAGGGATTCTGGTCCTCCAGTCGCTCCCTGGTCTTCTTGGTCGCTGGCTGGACTAGACATTGTTTGTTTGCAAACCCCCTCGGAAGAAAATTTGGGTTTTCTCCGGGTGGGCTGGTAAAAGTGAGATTCAGAATAATGTCAGCAGGTGCTCCCTTCAAAGTCCAAGAAAGAAACACTTAAACTCCAATTGTTAGAGTAAAGATATCTTTTACTGGAAATCAAAGTGGTAGCAACAAAAGAATTCTGAATCTGAGGAAATGAGCGCGAAAACAACATATACAAAGTGATGGCAACGTTCCCACCCCCAACAGTCCATATTGCTCCTCCAATGGGAAATGGTGCATAACATCATGTGGGCATCTTCAGGTGGTGATGAGGCCTCTGTCCGTTGACCTTGGCATAGTTTGATAAAGAGTCGCGGTTGTGCATAGCAAGGAATAGAAAAGCAAGGAATAGAAACTCAAGCAAGACTCCCCCTCCCCTAGATATACGGTTTCGTTTCCTACTCACTCCAGCACGCTTCCCAAATATATCATGGCCCACTGCCCCCTCCCGTTACTTATGGCAGCCGAAAGATGCAAGCATAAGAAAGGAAATAAAGGAAGAAATCTTGAAGGCTGACATCCACTGACACAGTAGAGCCAAGCTGTGCTCATTACTCATTACTTATCACTTATCCCTTCAAGTTCAAAACAAATAATCAGAGAAGGCAGTAATATCCTTTCTAGGGAATCCTATTGCATCAGATTGGAATTTACCTCTGATCAGATCTCTCCCCAGTCATTGTAAACCTTAGAATGAAGAGTCTATACTTTTTAAAGAGATATTTGCTGATGGATAATAGTAGAAGGATCTTAATTAAGTAATCCTACAACATTGAAAAGTGTAGTCTGAGTCTGTTTTTTGGGAGTAAGTCCTAAGTGTGCTGTAGTGGATTGAATTTTGAGTACTTTTTATTATTCTATTACCATCCTAGATGAATAACACCATTTACTTCTTCCTCTGCAACAGCACTAGGCTTCCCTATAAGGGGAAATGGGCAGCATAAAAACTTACTAAAATGAAACAAAGATATATTTATTAGAGGTCTTGCTGCATTCATGAGAATACAGAAAGCAGGACTGTGGCAAATCCTGCCACATTTTCACATGTATGTTCATCACAATGCACATAGAAAATGGACATAGTTAGACCGGTATCATGAAATTGCAATCCTCCCTTGATCAGTTTGATTCCCTTAGGCTCCCCTGCCTGAAGATGCTGCTACTTTCAAATGATTTTGGGGTGGGGTGGGGGCAATTCTCTTTAACAGTGCAAAAGGACCCTAATGTTGAATGAAAAATTGAGAAGTGCTTGAGACTGCATGAACTGCATACCGCTTTTGTTCCTTGTTCTTTGAAAGTAGCCGAGTCTCTTTTTTAGCCTTCTGGGAAAGCTTAACTAAAGATAGTTGCTTATTGTTGCTTTAGGATTTACTTAATCCATAAGGCACCATCTCTTCTTCAGGATTGTGGAGGAGCCTGGAAAAAAATGCTTTTGTTAGTAACAATACTCCTTTAATTACTGTTATACCTTCCAAAGTATTTTTCTTTGATTTAAGTTTGCATTTTGAAAATAGTGGTATTAAAAATCAAAATGGCCTGTTTTTCAGGTAAATATGATGAATGCAGCTAATAGTATGTGAGAACAAACTAATCCTTGTTTAAGAACCATTTGTTCAGCAAAGTTCAGTTATGAAGGCACTAAACAAATGGTACTTAAACCTCTGTCCTTGAAGTTATGGCAGTTGCACCACACTGAAGTCATGTGACTAAAATTTGGGTGCTCAGCAGCCCACCCACTCTTACAATTACATAAATACTTCAACTCCCCACACCCGCCTATCTTCCCCCAGTTCTGCCCTTTTGGCTGTCCTGCACTCTGCTGCCCTGCACTCCATCACCCCTGTTGTCCTGCTACTGTGCCCTCCATTGCCGTGCTGTCCCTACCATTTTTCCTATATATTGCCTTGCTCCTCCTCAGCACCTCCTATCCCAGTTGCCACTCGCCATTTTCTTCTTCCTGCTGCTTATGAGTTGTGTCTGGTGGAGGGGCATTGGAGTGCAAATGTTCAAAAGGCTAGAGGAGGAAAATTAGGTGGGGAGGGAGTTGGCAGTTGACCAACTCCCAACTGACAGTTCACCAAATGGCAGTTCACCCTCCTCAATGTGGGTGAACTGCCAGGAGCCCATTTTTGGTCACATGACTGTGGGGTGGTGCAATGAATGTAACTTTGAGAATCATTCGTTCAGCACTTCCGTAATTTTGAACACCTACTGAAAAAAATTGCCATTAAAAAAGCACCACTTGTATAATGCATAAACAAAAGTTTTTGTTTGAAAAACACCATAATATATAAAAATAGGAAGAAGTCCTGAAAGAAAAAAAAAGAAATACTATATGCCAGTCTTAAATACACTCAGCTTGGAATGCAGGAAGTTAAATATGTCTACGCACAGCAAGTAATCATCTAATAAGGAAAAATGTTTTTAATAATTACATCATTGAATTACATCTGGCATCAACTGAATTAACTTTTATTACTGCTCTTGTGCTTTCTGTTCACATCCTTCTCCCTATCCCCTTGCATTTCCCTCTGATTTACTCAGAAGGATTTTCTATCTCTCAAGCAGATCTGTGAAAACTTATTAGCAGTACCTGTTCTGCTGGTAAATGAATGCCATTCTATGCAATCTACTGATTCTTTTCTTAAATCAACTGTTTTCATCACGAGTCTTTTGCTTATTAATTCTATGTGTCTGATCCCACTCTTCAGCTATGTTGTCTACCATCTGACCCCTCTCATTCTTTCTTTGTTTCTAGTTCATCTTATTTCCCTGACTTCTAATCAACTCATTGGCCAAGGGGCATATGACAGGAATTAGGAATCACAAAGTAGGTGGGGCCTCATTACACATGTCATATTTGTTTGTTTTCTTATAGAATTTATAAGGCTTCCCAATTCAAAAAATTACTCTCTACGGTTCACAATATTGAAGAAAAAAAAAGACAAAAAGCAACAATTAACAGAAGGTGATAGCGATACAGAAGAATCAAACTGCTCCCATATAAACAAGACCTCTCTAAAGGACCTTGCCATTCAAATTATACCATGACCTGGGAGAAACAATGGTTTTCAGGGCTTTTATAAATAAGATAAAGGCAGGAGTAATGTTTGAAACAATAACATGCCTTTTTATGAAGCAGTTTTCATAAGCACAATATGGCAGTTTGTAATCAGCACTCTAAGATTTTGGAAAAACACACTCCTATTTATCTGCTTGTTCTTAATTCTGTTAATTGTTTCATCCAGCTCTTGCTAGCAGTTGCTTTTACCGCTCATTCTTCCATTTCAGTGAATTATCCTGTTATTAATAATGAAAATGATAACACTAGCATTGTAGAAAAAGGAAGTAAAACATGCAGAATCTAGTGATTATTGTAGGGGTCCTAGAACATATGAACACATTAAATTCTTTCTACAATAACTCTGACCATTTCGTACTTTTCACCCCACATTATCAACATTAAAAAAACAACATTTCAGCTCTGTGAAATTGATGTGCTAAGCATAATTTTCCTTTGTGTTTGTTTATGTTTTTTTATGCTTCCCCTTGCAGGCTTGCCCTGGGCTTTTCCAGGATGGATTGGGAGGGGTATGGATTGGCCTTATGACTACCCGGATGTCACCGCATATTATATAATCTCCTGGATTATAGGTGCTAAAAAATATCATGATTTGGACATTGACTATATTGGGGTTAGTAGAGTCACATTCTGTTTTTTGTTAAAAATTAAATATAACTTGTACCATATGGCTTATAATGTAGGTATGTTTACCAAGTATTTTTTTAAATTCCCTTCTTTCTGCATTAAGCAATTTATTTGTGGGCGATTTGGTCAAAGAGCATGATTGGGATGGTAAAAGAAAAGTTAATATAAAAGGCAATTGAACTAATAAAGTGAATTTGGACTTACACTAACATGCATTTCATCCATAAGTAAAAAATAGTTTAGCTTACTTTGGACTGATTGCAGAAAAGAATCTGCATGCCAATAAGTCATGTTCTTTCTCAAATGCTTAGAATTACATAGATTATATGCAATTGGTTGGTTCAAAGTAGCTTTTTTAAAAATTTCACAAATGCTTATTTGTTTGTTTATTATTACATTTATATTCTGTCCATCTCACTATCTGAAGCAACTCCAGGCTTTTTAATTAGTCTACATACAGATTAGATTTAAAACATACATTTTTTTTCAAGTAGAGATGGCCTTCTGTTAAAATAATGGTACAATATTTGCCCATCCTAATAAGTTAGATAAGATTGGTCCACTCAAATCCCCTCCCTTAAATATTGTCACATGATGGGACCTTGGAGGCCTTCCTTCACCTCAGCCCTCTAGAGTAGCTTTCCATCTAGATTCAAGGGATTGCTACCCTTTCAGCCTTTAATCAATCAGAATAGAACTGGAAGGGACCATGGAGGTTTTCTAGTCTAAACCCCTGCTCAATCAGGAGACCCAAATCATTTCAGGACAGTTTTCCAGTCTTAAAAACCTCCAGTGATGAAGCACCCGACAACTTCTGAAGGCAACGTGTTCCATGGATTTATTGTTCCCAAAGGCCATGAAGACTCTAAGCTTGGGCTATGGTGGGATTGAGCTGGGAGAAAGTTTGTTCTGGTACCTGAGGAGAAGGCTATTCTTTGACAGGTCCTTGATGCTCTCTGAGCTTGCTTGTTTCATTACCCAAACTATTACTGATGATATTAGCTAGTTTAGGTAATGAAATATCTGCAAGAAAACAAGTAAGCCCAGAGAGCACCAAGGACCCTTATGTCAACCCTCAGCTACAAATATTTTCCTTTATTCTTTGTTTTTAAGTTAGATTTCATGGTTTGTTGTGAGCAGCCTAGAGTAATTGCATGACATAGATGGCAATATTAATCCTGTAAATACATATATACATACATACATACATACATGGCATAAACTTGAAACTAATTCAGATTTGTTCATGGTTTGCTAAACTTGGATTTTGTGTAATATCTGAAAATGAGTCTTTGAATTAGAGAAAGGTGCCTCTGGATATTTAATAGCCTGGGAAACTATCCACTAATTATTTGTCCATCATAAATGATTAAAAAATTGCAAGGTTATAGTCGCTGACAGGAGTTTTCTTTGGAGCTAGACAATGTGTTAGAGACTCTAGTGTAGAATTTAATTTGACATTTTTGTAGACAATGTGTCCCTGATTTTGAGACTTTACCAAGGTCAGAGATGATGCAGCATCATCTGTTGTCTATGGCAACAGTCAGTTTTGATTTTTATTTTAAGCTTAAGTTTTTGGTTTAAGAACAAAATTGCATCCCAGAGACGAATATATATAAAATTTAAAAATCATTGTTTAAAAAAAATAAAATAATAATGAAGCAATATCAATTATTTTCTAAGAAATAAGTGACTTGGCATGCTTTAGAGGAGTTATCGTAATTATATTTTGGAAAATAGTAAAAACGCATATTAAACAAAGTTACAGAGGATCTTCACTCACAGGATATTACTGATAAAAAGACCTTGTCGCTCACTGGAGCAATACTTCTAGTGCTAAACTTAAAGAGTATACATTTTTAATGTGTTGTGAATGACCTAGGGAAGTATTGTCTGATCTTAAGAAGTACGGATTTTAACTCTAAGCATTCCCAAGCAAGATGCTGTCTGAGGAATTCTGGGAGTTAAAAGTCCACTTCTCTTAAAGTTGTCAGGGTTGAGAAATACTGACCTAGTCATGTAGTCTTTAAAGAAACACTGTGGCTGAGATATTCAATTGTATCCTTTATGCTTCATTCTCTAATTGATAGGGTTCCAACTCAAGTTATTGTGCTTTGGGGTTGGGAACTGGATTTAGTGAAATTTTCTTGTAATTCTTGTTCTAGTCTTGATGGCAGTTAGATTTTATTACTAGTTTTTAAACAACATTCTAACACTTTTAAACTTTCCCTCCTTTTTTCATTTAAGATTTGGAATGAGCGATCTTTTAACAGCAAATATATCAAGGTATGTCAACTACTATCCTTTACTTACTTAGTCAAGTAGGAGTCTCATACTTGCTTTAACATGGAACAAAATTATACAGCAGAGCAAGAATGCAGAGCAAGAATGTTGTTAGTTGTTTACTTCAGGTAAACAACTAACAACTATTTGCATGCCTTGATGTGTACTAAAATATGCTTGCATTTGTTGCCCATCTGTTTTACACTTGCACGCTCTCCTATTCACTAATAACATCTGAGCCATTTTGTGCTATCCATATAATACTGACTGGACATTGAAAGTAAAATGTAATGCTGTTCCTTTTTTGTGACATTTGAGCTGAAATATTCTCAATTTGAGAGTCTTTACTAGTGTCTGTTCATTATCCTACTGGCTCAAAAGGTGGTATTCTGATCCCAAGTTGTTTAGGATCTTGACTATCATACCTAGAAACATGATCAGGGCTTAGTAGCTAACTAGCATCCAGTTCAGGAATTTAGCCACCTTAGTTGCTCCACTATACAGCTGCAGTTTGTTGAGCAACTATAAGAACAGTTTTATACTGAATACCTTGGAATGATCTATGGAGGAGGCTATAATTGTAGCTAGGTTATCCCTCTCCAGAAAAAAGCATCTAAGTGGTCTATTATCCAAGTTGACATTAAGCACTCTAAGCCATGGATAGAGCTTGGGCCTTTAGTGACTGATGAATCTAGGAACTTTTATCTAAAATCTAGATATAGTATCTAGAATCTAAAAAAGAAGGCATAATACTTATTTCTTTATAATATCCAATTGATTGCTTGGCTTGAAGGATGTTACAAAACTTAATCTAGAAAAAGGATTAGGTTTTAAAAGAAGTATTTCCTACTTTGATCAGATACAATTATTGTTTTATAACACTTGTACATTTAAATATGTTAGTTTATATTATGGAGTTCATTATTTTGAAAATACGCAGTTTAGCATACATATCTAACTTGCTAGGGTTCATCAAGTTTTAGCTAATTTAGATAAGGTTTACTGCTGATTTAAAATGTAAGGAATATTTGATACCAAGTGACTAGACCTGAAGGCTATAGGCACTTGCCTAATTCCTAAGGGGAGATCTCTGTGAGTTGAAATGTGTGGGAAAAATTTGCTGATTAATTTTTTAGCAATTTAAATTGCAGCTGGCCCAGATGTGGCAGCAAGTGTGTACAATGGCATTTCATAGGTCACCTGTGTTGAACTAGCTATACTGGTTGCCATTTATTTTATGAATGCAATTTAAGGTGCTCGTTGTGGTGTAAATGTTTCTTTCATGAGTTCATATTTTTTCAAACCTCACGTTTAAAACATTTCTTGTGGGACCCACCACAGGTACATTTACAATTGATAATTAATTCTTCTTTCTCTGTAAAGGCATTTTATTTTAAAACAATTTTTCACTGGAATCAAGGCAGACTTACATTGGCCAAAACCATTCAGGAATGGGTGGTGTGGATTTGCAACTTTAGTTATTTTTCTATATACAGCTAGTTCTCACTTATCATCCACTAATCAGCTGCAGTTTGAAGTTGTAATGGTGATGATCTGTGGTACTTACGACAAGTCCTCGAAGTTCTGGATGGCACACAATCCCCTTGGTAATAGGATCATAATCCAGGTGCTTGCTAATCGACTCATACACTTACGATAATTGCAGTGTCCTGTGATCATGTGGTCACAGTTGTAACCTTCACTATAAGTTTTCCATTCCCTGGACAGAGTTGATACACAGTCTGGGTGGATCTTCCTGCACTTATGCCTTTACTTGTGGAGCAGTTGGCAGCCATGGCTATGGGGGACCCTGGACATTTGTGCCATAGATAAAACAGCTTCCCCCCAAATTATCTCAATTTCATTTTTTTAACAGAAAGGTTTGTTTGTTATAGGAAAATAAACATCATATATTTACAGGCCACTTCACTAATTCATGTATTTGTTTATATCCCAACTTTATTATTTTTATAAATAACAAATTTATCCTTTTAGTGTTATACATGACAGGATATTTACAATCTTGCACCTGGACCCAAACAAAGAAAGATATTTTGATAGTTTCTGGACACTGTTGTAACCCCACCAAGTAGATCAGACCAAGCTTCAACTGTACAGGAAGGTGGCCTACTTTTATTGAGAAAAAACCTATAATAACAAAATCTTGTATGTGTGATTGGGCTGTGCCTTCTTCCTTGTGAATTTCTATATGAATTATGGAGGTGTGCATCTGAGTTGCTTATACATAGGGCTAATCCTTGCTTCCTGATCTCATTCAATGATATTCAAATTTGGAAGGGTACAGAAAAATTAAACACTGCTTGTCCTTAAAAGTTGTGGGCATTGCAGCATCCCTGCAGTCCTGTGAATGCAGTTCAGTTGTTTGGCAACCAGGATGCATTTACGATGGTTACAATGTTCCTAAGTCACCCAATCGCCATTTGTGACCTTCACAACCAGCTTCCAACAAGCAAAGTCAGTGGGGAAGCCACAAGAAAGTCACAAGTCACGGTCACATGACATCACATTTAATAACCTGCGGTGATTCATACAATGACTGCAACCAGAACTGACATTGTAATTTGGTGCAGTGTCGTGACATTGTGGTTAACAACTGCTCTACTTAGCAACAGAGTTGCCAGCAGATGATTTGCCCATTGTAGTGGGGAAGTGAGGACTACCTGTATTTCTCCTGCTTAAATTTAAGCCATGTATTTCTCCTGGTTGCTTTAGTAACGGATCTAGTGTATCTCTCTCAAGGTCGTCTTCCTGGCTTTGTACATCTGGGGATGTAGCCAAGGGAACAGACTTAATTCCCTGCCTGAGCCCTCCTCCCAACTAGGACAGTGGCTCTCCAACAGTGATTTGTAACAAGACTGTTTTTTTGTTGAGGCACATAAATCAATTGTTATAATCTATACAGTCTATAAAAACCACTTAATAGGAATTTTATTAGTAAGTAAAATAAGGTTTAATATTTCTGGAGAACGTCTGCGTAGAACACTGATAATGATTTAGTTTATCTTTTAATTTAAAACAAGATACTTACAATAATTCTCAAATTCTTGCATTCAAGATGTGCATGAAGATACTTACAATAATTCTCAAATTCTTGCATTCAAGATGTGCTTCCTAATAGCCAGGTAATCTATTAAATTCATATTAAATGGTCAGTGCTCAAATTCTGGAGTAAGAATGGGCTCTAGTTAGATGACAGTGATGTTGATACCATCTGAATACCCTTTGAGGTACTTCATGTAATGTATACTTTTTTTCTCCTGTTGATTACTTATAAAATAGATTTGGGGGCGTAGATCAGTAAGGTGTCAGTCTCCTGTGCCACCTAAATTCTTCAGATGTGTCTTTGAATCACTGCCTCTTTGTTTAGTTGTGATTTGGGTATTAAGTAGCCAACCTCCTACACGTAACATTGTTTCTTACTAATTGATTATCACCAAAATGTGCACTGTTCCTAGCGAGGACAATGGAATCTAGGCAAGCCAACAGCATACATTATTTTAGCTTTTTAATGATTTGTTTCAGAACTCGATTATCTTGTCCTTATTCGTTCCTTTAAGGTAATGTCATGCTCCTTAGTTGATGAAAGTTATACTTCAAGTAATATTATCTGTTACCAAGGTACTTCGCAAAACTTTGGACAGAGTGGGTTTAAAGACCCTTGGCATCATTGCTGCGGATGGAAATTGGGACATTGCCAATCAAATACTAGTCGATCCTTATCTATATGATGCAGTTGAGATAGTAGGGTAAGTGTGGAAAAACAGAGGAACAGTGATTCCTCTATTATATGTAGAGCTTTGTATTGATTAGGATTTGAACACAAGTTTGATTAACCTGCTTTTCTTACGCATGGCCTGTAATATCATTTGTTTTAGTACTGCACCTGACATTAGTTTTATTTCCAGCTGACTATTTGTTACAGCTTAATAGGATACCAACATCCTTCTGTTATCTTCTGTAACTATGTGACTTTTGTTTTATATAGTATATTCCACAGAAGCTTCTTAAATAGTAACTTCCTTTCCTATGGGTATCCTAAAAACCTAAGGTTTCATATATATACAGAATTCTCAGTACCTTCACTATGTGCTGACCTTTAGGGGAAATTTTGAAAATTAGTAGCATAAAGTCTAAGAGTTGTGATATACGTGTGTGTGTGTGTGTGTGTGTGTAATTTTCCTTATATATATGATTGTGTGGAATGTTAAAACACTGTTGATTATCTTATTAAGGAACCAACAGAAGAGAATAGGAACTCTGGAATTGCTTGGCCTTTTTCAGCGATGGCGGTGTTACTGTAGCTTAAGAATATGCTTCTTGGGAAAATGCTGTATTTTTTCTTTTATTTTATGTTTTATTCTGTTTGTAGTGGTATTTTTAATATATTCTTTTTGTTTTTTGATCTGTATCATAGTTGCTTTGAATGCCATAGATGCAGGACTGTGTTCTACATTAGGCATTTAAATGTCGCCTTTCCAAAGTGAACATGCTGCCTGGAGATTATCAGTGATAATTTTCATATCTGATTTACTAAACTGTATCATCTAATTTTATTCTCTATATTCTCAGTGCTTTGATTTTATGGCTATAGATGTGCTGCATTAATTAACTCATTGTCTAACCTAAACCATTAGAGAGTAGCTGTATGCACCCAAAGGGCCATTGCTCAGTGGATAAATTTTAAGACATTTAAAATGGAACAGTGTTTGATTTCAATTAAAATGATTTTTCTGAAAAAGGGTGGCACTTTATTAAATAATAACAAAATTTATACCTGAAAATTTATAAATTTATAAATGAAAGCTTATACTTATGCATTTATTCTAAGGCTGAGGATTGCTGTGGATCATAAGCTTTGTAGTTTGAGTTTCTGCTCTTTCTTAAGAATAGAAATAGAAACTTAGAAACTTTGGATATGGGAATGCTTCTAAAACTGATATCACCTTTATCATGATCAAACTTCCAAGTGTCATTGCAATCATTATCATTTACAATTGTTAGAATTATTCTGGCTGATACTTATGTCCCCCCCCCCCCTACAAATTCATGGGGCACCACTTATACACAGCAGGGTGCCTGTCTTTCTTCTGATGTTCAAAAATGCAGGGCTCTCTGATGCAGGGCTCTCTGATGCAGGGACAATCTTGAGGACCTAAGATTGTTGGGGTCAATAAGCTGACTTTGTAAAAATGCCGCTTGGGGGGGGGGGGGGGGGGGCAAAAAGCCCTAGTAATAAGCAGGCATATACAATGGAATAAAAGCTATTGCCGAGCACTTAGCATTGTGCTCTAAAGACTGTAAGCCACCCTAAGTCTCTGGAGAAGGGTGCATATAAATAAAATAAAATAAAAAAAGATCCTACCTGCATAACAACCAGTTCAGTTGAGCACGCGTGAGCAGTACTTGTAAATCAACTTCTCCTGCAAGCAATAACCTTCTTCTGCTGATGCACAGCACTCAGCTGTGCCATGTAAAGCAACTAAGGTTGCTTTAGCAGGGAATAAAGGACAGCCTAGAGCCCAGGTGGGCGGGCCCAACCGAAGCAAAGAAGATTTTCAGAGTAAACCGGTTCAGTGTCAGCTGTTCTTCAGAGCTACTGGTTCTATAGAACCGGACTGAACTGGTAGAATCCCACCCCTGCTCTGATGACACCACATTTGAGGAAAGTTAAAATTGGCAGTCTAGATAGCTGCTTGGCTGTCATCAAACCACCATTTGCTACTGATTTATTTATTTATTTATTTATTTATTTTAGGTTTTATATACCGCCCTTCTCCCGAAGGACTCAGGGCGGTGAACAGCCAACTAAAATACATGTAGACAAATATAAATAGTTAAAAAAGAATTAAACCCTAGGCTGTCCCTATAAAAATCTAAAAACCCCCAATTAAAATAAATTAAAACTTTGTACACCCATCCCAACTAATCTAAAAACCTCATTTAAAAATCCCATTTGAGTCAGCTCAGGCCGGCCTGCTCGAAGAGCCAAGTCTTCAGGTCACGTCTGAAGGCCCTCAGGTCACTGGTCGTTCGTAGTCCAGGGGGCATCCCGTTCCAGAGGGCGGGTGCCCCCACAGAGAAGGCCCTGTTCCTCGGGGTCACCAGGCGACACATAGAAGGCATCGGGACCCGGAGGAGACCCTCTCTGTGGGAGCGCACCGGTCGGTGGGAGACTACTGGCAGAATGCGGTCTTGTAAGTATCCTGGTCCGATGCCATGGAGCGCTTTAAAGACCAAAACCAGTACTTTAAAGCGAACCCGGAAGGCCATCGGCAACCAATGCAGCTCGCGCAGGAGGGGCGTCACGTGGGAGTATCTCGACGCCCCCATAACTACCCGCGCGGCTGCATTTTGTACCAGTTGAAGCCTCCGGGTGCTCCCCGCAGGGAGCCCCATGTAGAGGGCATTACAGTAATCCAGACGGGAGGTGACCAGGGCATGAGTGACTGTGCGTAAGGCGTCCCGATCAAGAAAGGGCCGCATCTGGCGTATCAGGCGAACCTGATAAAAAGCCCCCCTGGAGACGGCCGTAATATGATCTTCCAAGGACAGCCGTACATCCAGGAGGACACCAAGATTGCGAGCCCCTTCTGTGGGGGTCAAGATCTCATCCCCAATAGCCAGCGACGGAGTCAGCTGACTATATCGGGCCGCCGGAAACCACAGCCACTCGGTCTTGGAAGGGTTGAGTCGAAGCCTGTTCTCGCCCATCCAGTTCCGCACAGCCTCCAGGCAACGGGCCATAGCCTCCACAGCATCGTTGGGGTGGCTTGGGGTGGAGATGTAAAGCTGAGTGTCATCAGCATAAAGATGGCATTTCACCCCAAAACCACGTATGATCTCTCCCAGCGGCTTCACATAGATGTTGAACAGAAGAGGGGAGAGGACCGACCCCTGAGGCACCCCACACATGAGGGGCCTAGGGGTGGACCTCTCCCCCCCCGTCAACACAAATTGCGAGCGGTCCGAGAGGAAGGACGAGAACCACCGCAAAACGGTTCCCCCAATTCCCAACCCCTCCAACCGCCGCAATAGGATACTATGGTCGATAGTATCAAAAGCCGCTGACAGATCTAAGAGGACCAGGACAGAGGAATAACCTCTGTCACGGGCCCTCCAGAGATCATCTACCAACGCGACCAATGCTGTTTCGGTACTGTGCCCGGGCCTGAAGCCCGATTGGAACGGATCTAAACAGAATGCTTCCTCTAGATACTGAGGGAGCTGACGCGCCACCACACTCTCAACAACCTTCGCCACGAAGGGAAGGTTGGAGACAGGACGATAGTTATTCAAAAGAGCCGGGTCCAGGGAAGGCTTCTTGAGGAGGGGCCGCACCACCGCCGTTTTCAGGGTGGTCGGAAGCGCCCCCTCAGTCAACGAAGCGTTGACAATCCCCTGGAGCCAGCCTCGTGTCACCTCTCTGGAGGTAGAAACCAACCAGGAAGGGCACGGGTCCAATAAGCATGTGGTGGCATTCAGCCTCCCCAGTAATCTGTCCACACCCTCGGCGGTCACAGGATCGAACTCCTCCCAGATAACCGTCTCAAGACCTGCTCCGGACACCTCCCCCGGGACCACCCAACTGGAGTCCAGCCCATCCCGAATCTGAGCGATTTTATCATGCAGAAATCGGGAAAACTCTTCTGCCCTACCCTGCAAGAGGTCTTCCCGCGCTCTCGGCTCAAGCAGGGAGCGGGTCACTCTAAACAGGGCAGCAGGCCGATTTTCTGCCGACGCAATAAGGGCGGAGAGGTGTGAACGCTTCGCCGCCTCTATCGCCACTAGGTAGGTCCTAATATAGGACCTCACCTGTGTCCGGTCAGACTCAGCACGACTGGCCCTCCAGATGCCCTCCAGACGTCTTTTCCGGCATTTCATCCCCCTCAGCTCCCCCGTAAACCACGGAGCCAGGTGGGATCTATGCCGAGTCAGAGGTCGCAAAGGCACAACTCGGTCCAGAGCCTCAGCGGCCAACCTATCCCAGGTGTCCACCAAGTCTGTGGCCGAGTTATGAGCCAGAGTTTCAGGAAATGGCCCAAGCTCCATCTGAAACCGTTCAGGATCCTCGGCTCCGCCTCCCTGCGATGGGGGGTGGCGGTACCGAAGTCCAGTCTAAGAAGAGAATGATCGGACCATGACAAGGGTTTTATAACTAAGTCCCCAGCACGATCATTCAACCACTGACCAGAGGCGAAAATCAGGTCCAGTGTGTGTCCCCCCCGTGTGAGTGGGGCCAGAAACTAATTGGGTCAGATCCATGGCCGTCATGGAAGCCAGGAACTCCCGGGCCACCCCAGAGGTTTCCCCGAGCGAAGGCAGGTTGAAATCACCCATGACTAAAAGCCTGGGGATTTCAACCGCCAGCCCGGCTATCACCTCAAGGAGCCCGGGCAGGGCCGATGACACGTGGCAGGGAGCCAGGTACGTTATCAACAGGCCCATCTGAACCCCCCGACCCCACTTCACAAAGAGAGACTCACAACCAGCCGTCTGAGGAACAGTGGCCTCCCTAGGACAAAGGACTTCTCTAATAATCGCCACCACCCCACCACCCCTTCCCTGAGACCTCGGTCGATGGAATGCTTGGAAACCTGGTGGGCACATCTCTACCAGAGGGACGCCACCCTCTGGGCCCAACCAGGTTTCGGTGACCCCCGCCAGGTCCGCTCCCTCCTCCTGAATAAGATCGCAAATCAGGGGGGCCTTGTTAACGACGGACCTGGCATTACATAACATCAGCCGGGTACTCAGGGCCTGAGACTCTGCACAACCAGGCCTGCCAGACGGGTCGGGAGGGTCGGAGCGCGCCACCGCTTGGAGACAGCGGGCACGCGATCCCCTAACCTGATATGGCCCTCTACCCCCGTCATATCTGCCCCTCCCACTTATGGTGCCAATGAGACCCGCCCCCTGCTGTCCGAATTGTGTTCGCCCCCACGACTCACGACTCTCTGGGCCCTCCCAGACGTGCACTCCAGCCTGGCTGACTCCAAACCCCCCCGGGTTATCCCCCAAACCCGGACCGGGTATCCTCCCTAACCCCAATAAGTTACCATCCCCCAACCCTCTCTTCGTCACCCTCCCCAACCTTGATAAAACCCCAAATAAAAATTTAAAAAGTTTAAAACCCCCTCTAAAAATCCTTTTTTGATGGCCATGCCACCTCTCCGGATCCCAGGAACCGTCCTTGAGGTAGGCCATCGATAGACCGGAGGGCCACTCCAGGGAGTGGGGGACGCTCCCGAGAGCCCGTAGTTCCGCCGAGGAGTATGATCTTCTAACCCTCGCCGTCGCCAGATCGGGGACCACCACCGAGGACATCGGCGTCCTTCGGGCCGGCCAGTCCCGCTGTTGCCCCTGCCATTTGCGTCCCTGGGGGGGGCCTCCAGCCGCAGAATGGCCGCAGCGAAGTCTCCACCCCCCCCCCCCCGCGGCTGCCGCGGTACCGTCCACTATCACCGACCGCGGCAGCCACAATGGCATGTAGACCATCTTCGGGGCCGCCGACATCCAGGCAGGGGACCTCCAAGGAGCCCCCGACCCCGGGGCAGCCCCAACAGCGTCGCGATCACCTGGGCGGCCTCCCGGTGGCTCTTCCAAGGCCTGGAACACCTCCAAACCCCTCGAAGCCCCCTCAATGGATGGGGGCCGAGGGGGGGGGGGCGGGTCCACGCCCGCCATCGCTGCCGCCGCGGCCTCCGCAAAATCGCCGCCGCCGCCGCCCCAAAGGATCACCCGGGCGGCCTCCCGGAGGCTCTTCTAACGCCCCGGACGCCTCCGAATCCCTCGATACCCCCTCCATACATGGGGGCCAAGGGGGGAGGCCGGCTCCACGCCCGACATCTCGGCCGCCGCGGCCTCCACGCCCGGCATCTCGGCCGCCGCGGCCTCCGCGGCCTCCACCAAATCGAAATTTATTGAGAATAAATGGGTGAATCTCAGTTGTAGCATCACTTTAGAACTTCAAAATCTCCACCCTCCTCTCTGTGCATCATTTGCATCTGTTCTCTAGTCCAAAGGTGGTTTTTCAGGAGGCTACTGGACTTTCTTGTTTTTCTTTGAAGACGCTTCACTTCTCATCCATGAAGCTTCTTCAGAATAAAGTCCAGTTGCCTCCTGAAAAAGCACTTTTGGAACAACCATGACCTGGATGACTGAGAATTTCTGTTCTCCGAATTGGAAGAAACTTCTGGGGTAAATTTGGGGCAGGAAGATCACAAAGTGGGGAGGAAGGGAGGAGAACATCCTGTGATATGAGCAGACATTGGATTTTGCCCTGATTTGTTTATTCTTCAACGTGTTTTTATTCTGCATCTGAGATGACAGGTATTTGCCTACAAAATACTTTTTAAATCTTGCTATAGGACCATGATAGCAAACCTATGGCACGTGTGCCACAGGTGGCATGCAGGGCATTTGTGTCGGCACCCGAGCTGCAGGCAAACTTACCTCACTGCGCATGTGTGCACCTCACAGTTGATTTTCGGCTGGTTTGAGGCCTTTTTCGGTCTCCCAGAGGCATGAAAAAAGCCTCTGCAGGCCGAATAGGCCTATTTCATCTCTTCCTGTAATACTGGAAGTGATGAAACAGGCCTATTATTTGGCCTGCAAAGCCTGCAGAGGCTTTTTTTTCAAACCTCTGGGAGGCTGAAAAAGGCCTCAAACCGGCCAACAATCAGCTGTGAGGTGCAGTACAGATAAGGGGGCGGGGAGAGGATGGGGGGAGCATGGGGGATTGCGCATGCATGCACAGGGGGTGTGCACGCATTGCCTTCTGGGTGCTGGCACACAAGTTCACGCATGTGAGTGTGCGCACAGTTTTTGGCACAGGAGCCCAAAAAGGTTAGCCACCACTGCTATAGAAGATGCTGCAGGAAATTCCCCTTTGTGTGGGGAATGAGGCTTGCCTCTTTGTTTCCCCAGCCTGTCCATGGAGCTTGCTTATTTATTTATTTTATTTTATTTATATGCCACCCATCTCACTATCCAAAGTGACTATTATGAACTTTGTCCATTTAAAACTTTTAGAAATGAAGCAATCTGTTGAAGAGAGTGGCATTTTGCTCTATTTTCCCCTTTGGCAGACAGATGGTTGCAGGTATTGTAACTTCAAGAGCTGTGGTGGTGCAGTAGTTAGAATGCAGTATTGCAGGCTAATTTTGTTGACTGCCGACTGCCCGCAGTTCAGTAGTTTGAGTCTCATCAACTCAAGGATGACTCAGCTTTCCATCCTTCCGAGATCGGTAAAATGAGGACCCAGATTGTTACTGGCAATCTGCTGATTCTGTAAACCAATTAGAGAGAGCCTTAAAGCACTGTGAAGCAGTATATACATCTAAGTTCTATTGCTATTGTTATTCACAGTTATGTACATGCCATAGAGAGAGAAATGTCTATTTTATAGCCTGATTCAACAACAACAACAACAACAAAATCGATACATTTTGGCTTTTTAAATATTTCTCAAAGTGGTGGGAAAAAAGTCGCTTGGCAGAGAGATAGGTGGCATATAAATTTAATAAATAAATAAATAAAAACTGAATAAAATGCTACTTTTCTTTTCTCTTTATTTTAAAAGATTTTAAGGTACGGTTTGGATAAGCAAGACCTTCATCGAGTACAGATCATAGCCAGCGATTACCTCTGGGAACCAATATCCTTTTACATGCTGATTGACTCTGAGCTCCATGAAGCAATCAGTGTTATTGGGTAGGGCATCTTTACAAAACTGATTCTTTCCTCATAACCCCTTGTGGTCACATCTGATAGGAAGCACCTTTTGGGGGAAAAAGTATCTTTCTTGGAATATTAAATAGTTGCAATCTTTAGACCAGTGAACTTTCAAAGTGTCAAATGACATATGCAAATATGACCACATACCTGATAGCCTTTTTTTAAAAAAAATTTTTTTTGATGTCTTGTCCTTTTGTCCATGAGGTACTCAGTGTAGTTGTCAGAAACTGGCAATTCTGCATAGGAAAAGTCAAGGGAATGCTTTCACTTTCTTTTTCCATTTTCTGAATCACTGCAATACCCAGATTGCTTATTCCCTTGAGATTCTTATGCAGGTAGTGTGGAGTTACTGTAACAATTGGGACTGGGATTGCCATCACTAAATGATGTGGTCGTAACATGCAACATTATATGATCCCATTGCTTTGCAACAACAATCCAGGTAGTCCCAATTACTCTTGTTGCCCATAGGTTATTAAGAATAGCAGGACTCTAAAATAAGGATTGTGAAGATGTTGTGATCAGCTGTAAATGTGAGCTGGTTGCCAAATTCCTGAATTTTGTTCACATAACCACAGGAGTGCTGCAACAGCTGGAACTTAGAGGACCTTCATACAGCACCATTATAATTTCCAAATCACTGAATGAATGGAGACTAAGTAAGGTTTACCTGAATTCATGAGTTTTAACGTATGCATAATATTGGAATAAGGAATTGGAAAAGAGAACTGGAAACATCTTTTTGCCTACTATTTTCCCTCAAAATTACTTTAATTACTGGAAAAATTAAAGAGTTATCCCATTTCAGGTTATTTATTTTAGATAGAAACAGACTTCTTTGCCATACAGAAGAGATGGGAAACCTTGGATCTCCCAAATATTCGAACTGTATCTTCTGTAATCAACAATTGTGTGCGGTGTTGCCTAGATCTTATAGGAGATGTAGTTTCAATTATATAGTTTCAACTCAGATGGTATGCTGAGGTAGTCCAAAACTGGACTTTTTTTTTCCTTGAAGACATTTCACTTTTTATCCAATAAGCTTTTTCAGTTCTGATTGAATAGTGAGGAATGGAAGGATTTATCATACGACTGCAAAGAATATAAATCCTTCCAATCCCCACCATTCAGTCAGAACTGAAGTAGCTACTTGGATGAGAAGCTAAACACCTTCAAGAAAAAATGAAGTCCAGTTGACTTTGGAAAAGCGCCTTTGGAGTGCCCATGACCTGCATGACTGAGAATCTCTGTTAGACATATGCTGAGGTAGCATCTCAGTGGCTCTCTAGTGAGTAAAAGTTGCTCCACCTGTCTTTCGTACATGGTCATTATAATAGTATGCATTCAGCCCTGGTTTCCTGCTGACTATTTATGTATCTACATAGAAATCAACCAAATGTCCCTTCTAGCTATTAGATAAAAATAGGGATAATTTAATTTCCTATAGAAAAAGGTTTCCAAAGAAAAAAGAATAACTATTTTGCTGACATTAGAAGTGAAAGATTAAAACTCATCAGATGCTCTGGAAAGAAGATCTTGGAGAGAACGTAATGGATATGTGTAATGACTGGCATTTAAGATGATGAAAGACAGCTCTAGCTGTTAAAAATTAGCTTTTGGTTTTAGGAAAATACATAGATCTCTGATCAACCTAAAATGGGCTAGACACTGTCACCGCTAAAGCTTTTTTGGTTCTGGTATGTTGGTTTGAGGAGAGTTTAAATCCTCTTGTAGCAAAGGAGGGGAAATCCAGGCAAGACCTGCCAAAGTTGAGGAGGAGGAGGGAATGCCTTTCACAGATGATCACTAAGAAGACTGAAGATGATTAAAGAATCACAGTTTTCCATATAATCATCAACAATTGAAGCCCTGGGGAAAATACCATTATTAGAAAAGGCTCATGCCTTACAGTATATACTTTTCTAGAATGTTATTTAATCAAATGCGTATACATTGGAGTTAAAACATATACTTTTTCCCCCCTGTCTAGGGCTCACTACCCAGGGACAGAAACACTGAAAAATGCTCAATTAACTTTAAAGAAACTCTGGTCTTCTGAAGACTACAGTACTTTCAACAATGAAGTGGGTGCTAGTTGCTGGGCTCGAATCCTGAATCAAAATTATATAAATGGGAACATGACTGCGTATGTATCGATATATCTGATGATATAAAAGTATATTTCATGACAATAATATGTATCTATAATATTGTGAAAACCTTGCTTAATTCTTTTGGCAGTAACAGTTGGATCAATATTTTTAACGAATTAAATCATTATGCGCATGAAACTTGGACCAATTATTTCCCACTCCCCAAAGCTGAATTGTTCATAACAAGAACATTTATTCTGCAGATATTCCCCCTGTAGGAGAGTTTCTTAATATGGTAAATACTTACGTTGTGCTTGATCGATCAATATATAGCAGCTCTTGAGATGAATTAAATAGTGGATGTTTGCTTGGCCACTTTATTGTATAAAACTCTGTGAAGCCCCCTCCTTTCAATTTTTGCCCTATTGCCATCAAGTGAAAAGTTTCAGAAGAGAGTGAAAGGCAGGCAGATAAATACCACTCTAAGCTTAGTCTGTGCCAATATTTTCACCTTTGGTAACCATCTCTCCATTTATTCATATACTTATTTATTGAGATTTTATTAATGTTTGCTGCTATCTTCTGTAAAATCACTTTGAAGATTTTGGTTTATGAATAGTTGAATATAATTTTCCTTCCTTTTTCTTATTCCTTTTTCTTAGCACTATTGCTTGGAATTTGGTGGCTAGTTACTATGAAGAATTACCCTTTGGAAGGTGTGGTTTAATGACAGCACGAGAACCATGGTGTGGGCATTACACTGTGAATTCTCCTATATGGATCACAGGTACATTTTAAAAGTTAGACATAAGCTTTCCCAGTTATCAAATGCATGTTGAGCTGTTGAGTAGCATATTGAATATTTATTGTTTTGAATCATAATACTTGTTGGAGTAGAGCAGAAAACAAATCTTTCTAAATGAATAGTTTCTTACTAGTGATTATAAGAGAATGTGCATGGAGTAAAATAGTTTTGTTTCAACACGTGCAAGATTTTGCATAAAGAGGTAGCTTCATAGGACTACTATTGATTTGAAATGATTTCAGACATTTTGTCTTATTGAAATTGAGGTTGTAGGTTCACTCTGTTTCCCATGTACAGTTTTCTGACTTGGTCAGGTTTTGAATTCAAACTATTAGTTGTACTGATTCAATGCTTACATTTTAATAAGCTCATAACTTTGTGAAAATGTGAGTTGTATGGGAACATAATGTTCTTATTGTATTGCTTCATCATTCAAAATACTTTTTCATTGACAATCAGGACTGGAGCTTAGCCTGGAGCCCTCCAGTTTACATTATCTGTGATCTGTTTGGGATGTATATAGGCAATAGAATCCGGAATAGCTAGAGAGCACAGGCTGTGAACTATTAGTCTAAAGCACAGTAGTTTTATTGAGTCGCAGACTGGTATTGCATTCATGATTCTGCACATTATGAAGGAGCTCTTCTGAATTAAATCCATAACCATCTGCATTCCTATAAGAAATTATTCCTGGACCTTTGTTTGAGTTGTAACTATGTATAGGTACTGCAGGCAAACCGAGATGATTGCTTACTTGTAGGACAATTGAGCTATCTCCTTTCTTCATGTGATTTTGTGTTGATCTTATTATTTTTTCTTCTCATTGAAGCAGGTTTCATTGCTCTTTTTTGTTTTAACACAGCACATACAACACAGTTCACCCAACCAGGCTGGTATTACCTGAAAGTAGATGGACATCTGGAAAAAGGTGGAAGCTTTGTGGCTCTGACAGATGGGCTAGGCAATCTGACCATCATCATTGAAACAATGGTAATGTTATTCGGCAAATTCTAATGTAGAACTGATTTCACACACTATAAAGTTTATGAAAGCGTAACAGCACAAATGCTATGGAAGTATAGTGTCTTTGAGTTGCTCTTGGCTCCTATTAATTTCATGAATGCGTCCATGGAACAATATAAAAATGAATTGCTGTTGCTTTTCTTCAAGGTTCCCCCCCCCCCCATGACTTTCAGTATAGTCTGATACTCTCCCATCTAAGTAATAATTTTGTTTAGTTTTTGAGCCCCCACAAAATCAGTCAAATGCTGCCACCTGCTGATATGTTTTGAAAAATAAATGCTTCTTTATCAGGAGCATTGTACTAGTGTTTTTTTCAGTTGGTCTAACATAGTCCCTAAGACTGAGAAGTGAATGAGAAGTGCCTTCTTTGAGTCTCAGTTCTAATAGGGTTTAGAGAAGAGGCCTTAGACAAGCAAATTTGTCTCCTGGGGAAATGTTATATTGATTTATTTTACAGGGTTGTAGTATAAATTATTGGTTTAGTCTGTATAAAGGATTTTTTCAACATTTTGACATGTAATTCTAAAGTCATTATTCATTTATATTAAACAAATTTATATTTGTTTATATTGAACCACATCTTTGTAACTGGAGTTTTTTCAGAGACTGAATAGACTATAAGGAGCTTATGATTGTCGTTCATTATATTCTTTAACAATTTTCAAGTTGCGATCTTAAGGTCTTGCATTAAGGATTCAGCAATGCAAACCTGGCCTGTTTTTATTGATTATGTTTTGTGTGTGTGTGTGTGTGGGATTTGGATAATTTTTTCTCCTGCTATGTGTTATTGCTGTATTTTCCACTTCCTGATTCAGATAGAATAGCCTAGTTCCCAGGATCTCCCCACTCCCAGTCAGTATCACAGTTGATGGGGATATCGTAGACATACGTTGCAAGTAGAATTATTATTGCAGAATATTGCATTATGGCTTACACCCTCTTTAGAACACTGTCCTTATGAGAGAGACAAAGAGACAGAGGGGAAACCTCCTCACCCCCTATTCCTGTGGTCAGTATTTCATGGTCATCAAACATAGCTCAATTCTCATTGAGCTATTTTTGAGATTTCTGTCTCCTCCATCCTTTTCTTTCCCCCCATCTTTAAAATATATATTATTTTAAAAAAATAAAATATATATACATACATTCATACATACTGTACAAATACATACATACATACATACATGCACACATACAAATACACACACACACAATATATATATATATATATACATATATATATATATATATATATATATGTATATATATTACGTTTTTAAAGTAACTTTTTTTAAAAGGTGAAGAGCGTGTGTGTGTGTGTGTGTGTGTGTGTGTGTGTGTGTGTGTGTGTGTATGTGTGTGTATTCTTTTGTACCTTTGTGAGCCTCAGGATTCTCCAGAAATTGCTAATTATGCTTTTATGTGGGTGACACTCTTTATCTAAATAAACAACTTCATGTACAGTCTGGATGATGGAAATAAAAGGAATGACATTTGAGGTGATGTTTAATCTATGCAATTTATTCTTTATTTTTAGAATCACAGCCACTCAGAGTGTATCAGGCCACCACTTCCTTCCTATGTTGTGTCACCCCAAAAGGCAGTTTTCCACTTGAAAGGATCCTTAGTAAGTAATTGAACTGTACCTCAATCCCTCTGTCAGATGCCTTAGAGCATCTTAGATGATCTAAGCATGCTTAGATGATCAAAACAAGATCAGACAATAACTTGTTTTGTGATTGGCATTTTTGAAGTGACTATGTAGTTGAATGTTATATATAACTAATTAAGGGACAAATTCCATTCCTATGCACCCAGTCTTATTGGCTGTTGTCAGAAGTTGTCAATTGTGCAGTTCAGATTCATGGTATTGCAGTGTTTTGCCTGCCTGTGGTCTGATTATAGTCCTAATTTCTGCTATGTAATTCAGATTTCCAAGAAAGACTTAAGTTGAATAGGGAATTCTGCATATTTGTTCCTTCCATTAAAAAATTAACTGTTCACTTATTAATGGATTTTAAAATATTTAAGTGGAACCATTAGCAGCAGAATTGAAGAGAAATGAACTAGATTTTAATTTATTTTGAAGTAAATGATAATAGTTTTTGTTATTCTGATTTCAAATAGTATTATTAGTCATGCATTGGAATGGAAACAATATTGAATAGATATCATTGTGGGCTTAGCTTGAGTGTTATTTATCTTGACAATTATAGTAGTTATAATTATAGTATAAGTTTCTCTTTTCTTATTTTAAAATAGGTAGCAATACTTTTTTTAGAAGTCATGGACTCATAATAATCTTAAATGCTTTCTGAAAAAGGGTTTTTAAATGGCAATAAATACTGTTAAAATATTTGTTATTTATGCAGCTTGTTCCTTTCCCTAGCATTCCAAGTTTTTAAAAAAATAAAAACTATTGTTAGGGTATATTAATATGCTGCATTAGTAATGAATTTGAAGGAATGTTGGTAATTATGCAATTCCCTATTGGTCAAATATTATAGCCATGGTGAATCAAATCTTTTTAAAGGCAATTAATTTAACAATAAATTGATATGCTTAATCCTTACCTTTCAGAAATGTGTAAATGTGTATAAATGTTTAATCTTGGAAGAACTTCAGATTTATTGTTCTTGAATTGTGTCAAAAAAGTTGGTCATCTACACATGGAAGAATAGTTCAATTTCAAACTGTGAATGTTGGTTCTGTGAAATTTATCAACTTTGAGTCAGCATTGTATCAAGAGAGAGGCAAGATTAGATAATGCAATTCAATATGGAGTAGATTCAATTCATCATAAAAATTGAATTAAAACATTGAAAAATAAAATTGTATAATTTCAATAGTCTGATATTTATCAATCTATATAAAAGTGTGTTTAGATGATTGTTATTTTGACTTCCTAGTTTAGTGTTTTGTTTTGTTTTAATTTTCTGCTGCTGTGCCACTGCCTCATATCTAAGCCACTACAGTAGTACTGTGGTGGCTAGACCAAAGGCCAATTTAATCATATCCAGTGGCTCATGGTGGCTAAAAAGATACCAGTGGGGAGCCCACAAAGAGGATATGAGCAAAGTGATATCTTATTGCTCATGTTCCATTTAGTAACTAGTAATTAGAGTCACAATAGTCTTTATGCCAAAATGAATCATCCTGAGTAGTAGATATCATCCTGAGTAGTAGATATTATTAGTCTTCTCCATGAATTTGGCTAATATAAAAACCATCTATGTTGGTGGCTATAAAGTACCTCAAGAAGATGAAATTTTTTTCTCCTCCAGAACAAGTTGAAATCTCTTCAGATGTGGTATTCCAAGCTTGATTTTTCTAGTGCCAACTCTACATTATTTCAGTCACTTGGGGCTAAAAATGTGAGTATACCATAAGTTAAAGGATTAATATGAGTATGATACAGGTGACGAATATTGCCTTTAAGAGTCTATCTGAGCAACTAACCATCTTCTACAAAGCTACAGATGAAGAAAAATAGCAGTTCGGATCAAATGGGAGATTTGTAGGTTTCATTGATATCCCTGTGTTGCATGTGACTTCATAGTTTTTTGTACTCCTGTTTCATGACATATGTTTGATGCCTTATGTTAAAACTATAAGCCCTATTTATTTTAAATTGATTACAGGTGCCCAACTCCAATGGATTCCAGGTGGTATATAAAACCAAAAATTTAGTCTACCTATAACATCTTACACTCCCCTGATAAATTTCTGATTTGGGAATGTAGTAAAGCACTTGGAATGATAGTTTGCAGCTAAAACTCATTTCTTTAGAGCTCTCTGTATATATCTTCTTCCTCTTAGTTTGGCCACAACAATAATCATATGAGGTACTTTGGGCACAGAGGGGGACTGGCCCAAAGTCACTTAGCTGGGTTTCATGTATAAGGTGATACTAGAACTCACTGTCTCCTTGTTTCTAGCTTGGTACCTTAAATGCTAGACCAAATTGTCTGTCATTCTTGCCAGTGGACCAAGAACGAGCCCTTTCCAATACCCTGAAAGACCTACCTGTATGTACTGCTACTATTTGGTTGCTTGTTCTGCTTCTTGCTCTGCAGATCTCTGAAGGAATACTGACGCTAAGCTTGGGCTTGGATGAGATCTATACTTTGACAACTCTAACAACTGGCCATAAAAGTTCTTCCTCAGAACCTCCTCCTTCTAAACCCTTTCCGTCTACTTACAAAGATGATTTCAATATCCGTAAGTCAACATAAAGCTATTTTGACGGAATTCCTTATTTGATGATCCTAGGCTATTAGTCATTTTTGCCAAGGACAGGGCTTCATCAACAGTATAAATTCTCTAGCACTCCCAGTAGTAGAGGAACAGAAACCTATAATGGTAAACATAGAAATCAATACATTGGGGGAATCTATTGACAATCTTAAGTCTAATCCCTTGTTTGGACAGGGATCCAAATTAAACTATCCATGATAGATAATTATTTAGCTGTGTTTTGTGATTATTGCTGCAAATTGGACAATCCATGCACTTGTTCACTGTACTTCTTTCTGCAGCCTTTTAGTTTTGAAAGCATTTAGTTGGTGTAAATCACAAAAAAGGTGAATACTGAGATCTGAGCCCACTAGAGTTCCCAATCACACACAGATTTCAGTTGACTGTTCTTAGTGGCCTTTTTTTTCATTTAGCTTGATAACATTGAAGAGATGATAAGGCAGTAAAAATGAGTTTTTCAGTACATTCAGTACAATAAACAGTTACAATGTGGAGTCTTTTGTATAATATGAAAAGGCTACTTTTGTATAATATGAATACCTGTGACTGTGAGGGATTGAAATAATAAAATTTATGTTCTTCAAATAGGCAACCCACCTTTCAGTGAAGCACCATATTTTGCTGATCAAACAGGAGTGTTTGAATATTTTATTAATGCTTCTGATCCAGGGGAGCATGTCTTCACCCTCCGACAAGTGGTGACTCAGAGACCTATTACCTGGGCTACCGATGCAACCAACACAATCAGCATTATAGGCAGCTATAAGTGGTATGTAGTGCATATATTGTATTTTCAATTTAGTCTGAAGTTCATTAGGAAATGTGGGCATAGCAATGAACTTAAAGTTGCAGAGAATCTTTTGTTGATAGTTTGCTTTATTGTGGTTATTCTTTATTTTAGCTTTATTTCATTCATTTTACATAGTTCCTTATTTCACTTATGTGACTAGGCTAGGGCATTCATCTCACGAGTTAAAACAGCAAAGACAAACTCAACAGAAATGAAGTAAAATAATTAAACCAAATAACCTTTTTTAAACCAGTCAAAGCCTTGTCTTATAGCAATGTCTTCAGGGACTTCTTAAAGGCCAATGAGGTTGTAACCAATCTATTCTGTCACATCAGAAGAAGGTCTCCTGGGTCCCATCAGATGGAACTCCTTTATAGATAAGACCCAGAACATGCCATTACTGCTGAATCTGAGGTGTTTTCAGGTTTATGTTAACCTTGTGCTACATAATGTTTAATCTAAGACTGCCACCTAGTGGTAATGAGTGTAACGAGAAGCTGATGAGTAAAGCCATTGCTAAAACATATTTCCTATGGCAAAAATTATCTCAGCTACCTATAGTATTCTAAAAAGTAGGCTTGTTACAAGGATATGACTTACACTTCAAAGCATGAATTATTTGGTCTCTTGAATTCTCAAAACAAAATTGCTGTAAATAAACTTACATTTTAAGACACTGTGGGGCCCTTCAATTTTAAAAATGAATCTACAGAATGCTTTACAAATAAATTATAAAGAACATTCTGATATAACATTCTTCCCTATTGCAGAATTCGTTTCCTTGATCTCATCTTTGATATTGTTTTTTCCTTAGCTATACTAAATTAGAAAGAATGCACCTAGGAATAAAATGGAGGCCCATATAGCTAGTAGCATGGTAGCCAGAGAAATGGAACATTGTGTAATATTGTTAATTGTCCTTTTAGATTCAGTTTTTCTAAAGAGATTGAAATACCTCTTAGAGGTATTTCCAGAGGTGTTTTTAGATGCAGTATTTCTTTGTTGGAAACAAACTTTTAAAATCTTATAAGATATTAGGCAGTTTTGAAGATGAATTTTGTCTGGCTTCTACAAAATATGTTAATCTTACTTACAATGTGTCTTACTTCATCTTTGGTAAAAATAATCTAAGATGAAGCAGTTCCCATTTTGGAAGTCTTATATGGAATAACCTTTAGCCCTAAATAAAGCATTATTATATTTAGAATATTATTTTAGATGTTTAGGGGAGAAGCAGGAAGAAAATAGCATTCCCCTGACTTATTATAATTACGGTATATGAACTGGATCACCCTTATGTTGTTACAAATTCTGATTTCAAAATAAGCAAGAGAAAAGACTATTCAAACATTAAGACAATTAGTATCCATTCCCCCAAAAAACAGTCCCGATGTTTAACCATCTTCAATTTATTCTTGCAGGGTAAATTTCATAATAACCTGTGATATTTATATAGAATCAAATAAAGGAGGAGCATTCGTTGCAGGAAGAATTAACAAAGCTGGCATATATGTTGCATCTGCCAAAGGGATTTTCTTCTGGGTTTTTCCTGATGGCACATATCAAGTCACAGGAGATCTCGGTGAGTTCTTACTTTTTAACTTTTGCAGCATGATGGGGGAAAGTGTTAGATAGGTGGATTGCCCTATATTCTCAGAGGCTTGATAACTGTCCTGCAAATCTTTCATGTTAACTATTTCAGAATCTTACCCAACCTACTGTCCCCAGATATTAGGAAGCAATCAAAAGGATAGAAGTTGTACATGTTGCTGTGTAAAAGCAAAAAGTTGTAGTTATAATATTGTTACCTTCTACTATTCTAAAAAGAATCAGAAGTTGGTACCTTCTTTTTTTTCTCCCATTACACTATATCCCTTCTTTTTCCCTCCCTTATTCTTACTTTTCCATGTTTTTTTTCCCTTTGTATTTTATACCTGGATAAACTGATAAGAGTTAAATCATAAAAAAGGATAGAAGTTGGAGCATTTTTTAAATATTCAAAACTGAAAATGCATTCAAAATGTGAACTATATCACATACATTACAACACCAAATAAATTACAATTTTGAAAACTATCTTTTATCCTTAGCTTATTTTAAAATGTATCACTGAATTTGAATATAATTATACTAACTATATTGTATTCTTGTATGCTTTTAATTTTGTTTTATTTAATTTTGTTCAGATTTAGAGTTTGTGTGGCACATAATTTCAATTCACTTTCTATATAGAGAAAGCATTTAAAATGTTATTCTTTTATAGCTGGTAAGGAAATCTTAATGAAAGGGTTATCTGGTGTGCGAGCAAACAGATGGCATACACTCACTCTGATTCTCAAGGTAAGCATTGAAGTGCTATCCAAATACTGGTAAGCTGATTAACTCCTAAAGAGGAATAAAGGCCTGCTATCTCATTAAGCCACAGGTATTAAAATTCAACTACCTGACAAGCTGCAATTCGGTAGTATCATGCTGAGAGAGTTCCTTTGTTCAAGAATAGTGTCTTAGAGATTAGTACAAGAATATCCCAGTAGGTTAAAACCTGTCTATCCACATATTTTCTGAGAATTGCCCTTCCTGAGTTCAGATTTTAATCTATAAGGCATTCCTTGGAATGCAATTGTAGTTATGTATTTTCCTATCACTTCTAAAATCTGGAATTTAAAACATATGGTGAAGATGCAGATGAATGTTGATAATCTTGAACACTATCTAACAAAATAAAATTCAATGTAGAGAAAAGTAAAGTCCTACACTTAGGCAAGAAAAACCAAAAGCACACATATAGATTGGGTGAAACCAGGCTTAATAGCAATAACTGTGAGAGGGATCTTGGAGTCTTAGTGGACAGTCAGCTGAATATGAGCCAGTATTGTGCAGCAGCCGCCAAAAATGCCTAATTGTCCCCTTCCCAGTCCCCAGTTCTAATATTCTAACTTCCAGAAGTCTCAGAAATGGTCAGGCTGACTGGGGAATTCTGAGAGTTGAACTCCATATGTCTGTAGAGCATCCAGATTGTGGACAAGTCTGCATGGTGCAAATAAAGGTCAGTGGGAGGGGTGATCTTTGGTTATAGAATGTGGAAATTATTTGTTTTCTGGTTTCAACCCAGTGTATATATTTTGTGAATTTATTTTCAGTGGAGAGCTTGCAATGCAGATCTCCCTCAAAATGGAAGAGCTAGCATTTGCCTTGTGGGCAAATATTTTCCAAATAGTTTAGAAAGATTTATTTTCTGCTTTATGATATGCTTCATCATTATACTGAAAACAATATTGAGTTCTGAATACAAATTTGTATTTCTCCTTTCTCTTTGACAGGGATCCAATATCTCTGGCATGTTGAATGGCTATCCTCTGTGGGAGAACATCATCACACAAAGTCCAGAGAATGGCTGGGCAGCTATTGGGACCCATTCTTTTGAACTGACACAATTTGATAATTTTCACGTTGAGGCCAGCTGAGGTTTCTATCATACATTGTCAATTCTGAGTGTGCCCAGTCAAATCTTAATTTAATAGTTAATTATGCTACTGTAGATTTTTGATTGTTTCCTGCTAATATTAATATACATTCAATGTTCTCCTGACTACAAATTGCTTCTTTTCCATGTTAAAATCAAATCTTCGTTAAAACGTTTTTGTGCAAGCTATAAATGGGAATGTGACATAGTCATATTTCTTTAACTGATAGAAATTAAGCTGTTGCAATTAGGTAGAATTTCTGCTTTCAATATTTCTGGGTGGTCTGAAGTCCATTTGTGTATGTGTAAAATTCACCTTGCAATCAGATGGAATGCCTCATATTTGTTATGAAACATGGAATGATGGAATAAGGATTCCAGTGGATTTATATATCTTCTATTAGGACGAGATTTTACTCCTGGTTTTCTAATGTCTTAATACACTTATCTAATTAAAATGAAGAAAAAAAATAGCCAGCTTATGACTGGCTGGCTTATTTGTAAAGTGCTTTCTTTTAAACTACCTCTTGTTAATAACAGTATAGTAAATATATTGAAAGTGACTATAATTAATCTTAGGTTGGTAACCCAATAACCCAGTTAGCTTTATAGTTTTCTTTTTTGTGTTTGGCTAGATACATTGAAGGAGGAAAATGTGTACAGGTGGTCCTTAGTGAAGTTCAAAATTATGATGGACTTCTCTGGAGCTACTTACGACTTATTCTTGCAGTTCTGATGGCTACATCACCTCCAAAATGTGTCACATTATCATTTTGGGCTCTTGACAACTGCCTTGGATTTGTGCCTATTTTCAGCATTTTCAGCATTTCATGTGGCAGTGATTTTTGGTATTTTTTTCCTGGTTTCTGGCTTTTACTTCTGGTTTCTGGCAAAAAACATCAATTGGTGAAAGCAGATTTGCTTATAAATCATGGCATTTATTTAACAACTGCCACAAAGAAGGACATAAAATTGGGCACTGTCACATGGTGATCCGATTAATAACTTCCATGACTTACCACCATAATTCCAGGCTCATTTATGTTGTAAGTTGAGGACTACCTGTAGGCGATGAAAATTCAGGAGATCTTATTTTACCTCACATCTGTAGGCCAGTACACATATGAACGTACTACTGCACAAGGACGTTACGAGCAGTAAAACTGTGAAATTTATAACCCAAAGAGCTGCACAAGCATCAGTGTCTGTGGATGATGTATCAAGGCCCTAGCTTTCATGAATAAGAAGGCATGCATAAAAATAATATTTCACATATATTAGCTTACAAATGCCAATGTTCCGTTATGCTTTTTGGTGAAATGTAATATTTAAGGGTAAAATAATTTGCTTATTTATTGATCTTTTATTAATTAACTAGTTTCCATTTATTTTATTACTTAGTATTTTGAAGTGTACAGGATAAGTGGCAAATACAAAATAGTGGAGAATAGAATTAATACAAACTGGCAATTTATAGGGCAGAACAAATAGTTCTCTCTGAATATATAATTGCAAAGGTATATTGAGTAATTATAGTTGGGGAAAAATATTAACACAGAATTGTAAAACTGCTCAACAGAAGTATATAAGGTTCTGAACAACGTTGATCAGTTCATGTTCATATTTTGACAAATGAAGCCGAGAGATGAATAATCTATATAAGACAAGTTATGCCAGAAAGGATTGTGGTTGTGGATTTGTTTTTGTTTTTTTTTGCTTGTTACTATTGATATTCAGAAACTTTTGCAGTGCTGTTGCAAATTATATGGATTGTACACCTGAATCTTGTTTTATGTTTTTCTCATCTTTTATCTACCATTGAAGAAATCCTAATATGTTCCTGTTTCTGCTAGTGTTATGGATTGCTGGCTTTATAAAAAATAGTTCAATTTTGTGTCTCTTTTTATTTTATTCTAGGCAATGTCATGATATTCAGTAAAAACTAACTGGATATGCTACTTTGAAAGTTGATTCTGATAAAATTGTGTTTGTACTCTAGATAGCATTACAAAATATATTTGTTAAGTGACACACAGATATCTGTCTCTTCTAGTTCAAAGAGACTTCTGAGACAAGATATTACAAGATAGTTGATAATATATTGGTTTACAGAACAGAATTTTAGAATTTAGAATTTATTTGATTTGTCAATCGCTTACAAGATAATAGGTATAAGTATATACATAGTTATGAATACATGAAATGGGTACATATAAGAAGAATAAAAGAAACAATAGGACAGGGACGGTAGGCACTTTGGTGCGCTTATGCACGCCCCCTATAGACCTACAGACTGTTTGTCTGTTCCAGACATGATTAAATCACAAACCCTCAATTAAACATATTTTTCTATCTTATTCAGACCAAAACAATTGTTTTCTAGCCAGGATATTGAATAAAATTTCAAACTTTAACAGTTTAGCTTGTTTGTAAGTTGTTGATTACCAATTAGGCAAAGACAAAAGTATAGTTGTTGAAAGTTCCTGATATGAGTGAAATGCTTGTTTATGGCTTAGCTTAAGACAAAAGATGATCAGATTGGCCAATGGTAAATATACTTACGTGCAGTTAATAAATTTATAATAATATATATGCTTGTCCTGTTTATTAGTTGGATATTGATTGGTATCAAAGTTAAAGACATATCTTTAAAAGGAAAAGTTTATTTTGAATTAGAGATAAAAATATTAACTTTCATCATTAAAGACTAATGGCTTAGCAACTAAATAAATTTTGATATCTTATATTGGCCAGATATTCAAAACTGGAGGTTGAAATGATGTTTATGTTCTTTCCCTTTGTAGTGTGGGAATATAAAGGATGGACTACACAGGATTTATTTTTTATTTGTTGTCATTTATTTTTCCAAATAGACTTCAAAGTTGCAGATGAAGTAACTCATCATCAGAGATGACAGGGTCAAAATGTTTGGCTTTTTTTGTTTTGTTCTGCATGATAAAACAAAGAACAAAATGGGTTTCAACAAATACAATCAGCCTGAGGATGGATTAGATTGAAAGGAGTGCCTTACAGTGATTAAGTTAATGAATACTATAAGGCTGCAAACTTCAGATTTCCATTTTGCTTTCTGAGAAGTGCAGAAAAATTATTAAGGACAGATGACATCCTTTGTATATAGTTATCTCCCCCAACCACTTCATTCTGGGAACTTATGCATTCCAACCAGTCTGTACACTAGTTGGAAAAGACTAATTCAGGGATAACCATGCCTTTATTAGAAAAGATTTAATATTTATGCACTACATTAATGGTTCTGGTTTTGCATTGTGCACTAAAATTGTGTAAAACCAGTTCTTGTTAATTTATGGAATTACAGATGCTTGTTATAAAATGGGCTTGTTTAATTAAGAAACTGCTTTGATGTTTGAACAATAATCTGATGTATGTAGTTGATGATTGCAGTTCCTAATGTTTCAAACAAAGAATAAATGTCATTTAAATCTTTGATTTGGTTTTGGTTTTGTGTGTGTGTGTTCAAGTCTCAATTCTCAGTCATGAAAGTTGTCTGGGTTAGTCCTATTCTCTGAATTTAACCTATAGAGTTCTTGTTGAGAAAAATTTGAGGAGAGAATGCTGTGTATGCCTTCTTGAAGTCCTGGAAGAAAGGTGGGATATACTGTGAAACCAGTTAAAATAACTACAGATTAAATTTTCAGAGGTCACCATACTACTTAGTGCAGAACATGGTTCAGAAGTAAAACTGGGAAATAAATTGACAATATTGGGGCAATATTTTAAATTATTATTGGACTACTATTTTAAACTAAATATTTCCTCTGTAATCTTTTGTAACCTGAAGAAATATAGAGAGGAGGAGGAATTGAGAACACAATGCAAAGAAGAGGAGGTGGATGTGTCTATCATTAGCAAAATGCCTTGGTTGCAGGGAAGAGATTTAATCAAGATATTTAAAAGTAATTGCAACAGCCCTTGGGATTCTTCCATGGTCCCAAATCTAGGGATTCTTATTCCTGTGGTAGATAGTTCTGGAAGATCTTGGTCAGCCTGAGTGAGGATTCCATGATTCTAAGTCAGAGCCATAATTCTAACCTTTAAATTCACCTGTTTGCCATTTTATTATTTAGTATGTTTTAATGCATTGCATTATTTTGTGCAATTTACTGTTTTTCTATGTTTTTTACCCAGAATCACATATTTGAGTTGGGTGGCTGCATGCATACCACACTTAAATCTTCATCTCAGTGAGGAGACTCTTCTGGGAGATGGTACAAACCAGCAACAAACAGGCTGTTTTTATTTTCACTTTGTTTCCCCAGGGAGGCTTTTGATTTTTTATTTTCTACTTCACCACTTAGTCCTAATATAAGTTAACTTATATTACAGCCAGACTAACATCTATGTCTGTATAGTATATGTATGTTTCTTATTTTCTAAATAGTCTATTTTTTGCTGGGCTTTCACTAAAGCCTTTAGCCACCATTTAACTACCTTCTGATTGGCTTGTTGCTGTCAGCTTCTGTTCTGCACTAGCATGGCAGTTTCTCAGTCTGTGCTGAGCTAAAAAAAAAAGGAAGATAGTTTACCAGCTGCTGCCTGGCTATAACTTCTCAGGATTGTTGCTGAAGTAGTAAAACTGTTGGGCTTTGCCTCTTCATTCAGTTTGTCTACTGCTGATTTGTCCAAGTTCAAGCCTACTTCTCCTATACCGTGATGGCGAACCTATGGCATGTGTGCCACAAGTGGCATGCAGAGCATTTGTGCAGGCATATGAGCTCCAGCCAAACTTACCTGAACTGATATGCGCGTGCCTCCCAGCTGATTTTTGGCCCATTTGAGGCCTTTTTCGACCTCCCAGAAGCTTGAGGGAAGCCTCTGCAGTCTTTGGAGGCCGAAAAACAGGCCCATTTCGTCACTTCCTGTATTTCCGGAAATACCAGAAGTGAAGAAATGGGCCTGTTTTTTGGCCTCCAAAGGCTGCAGAGGCTTCCCTCGAGCCTCTGGGAGGCCAAAAAAATTCTCAAACGGGTCAAAAATCAGCTGAGAGGTGCGCGCATGTGCAGTGCAGGTAAAGGGGCGGCGGGGTATTCCGCGTGCATGTGCAGGGGGGGCAGGCTATTGCATTGTGGGTGCTGGCATGTGCGCTTTCAGCACACTACAACAAAAAGGTTCGCCATCACTGCCCTATACTATCACTTGCCAGTTAAGCTGATAACTACTCCCTCAAATATAAATTCTTCCTTTCTATTCTCCCACACAACACACATCTTTCTTAAAGCAAATAAACATGCCCACACTTGTGTCCTCAGTATTTTCTTTTTATATTTGGAAACCAGGTATAGACTTCAAGCTGCCTTTAAAGTGCCAGGAGGAAACAAAGGGAAGGTAACCTCCCAACCAACACCATTTTTGGAACACTGTGTTTCTACACACTTCCAAACAAGTATGAGTGAAGAGCAGAATTCACTAGTTCATTCACTAAAGAATAGTGATTTGGATAACTGTATTTGCAGAACTCCCAAAATATATCTTGTTAAATGCTGAGTGACAAAGGTATATGAGCTTAAGAGATGTGCTTGACAGAGGCAGGTCCATACAACTTTTCAGTTTTCCTCACACCTTTTGTTTTTTAATCACTGAGAGAGCAGGAAGCAATTTCAGCCAAGCTTTATCAGAATAGTCAAGCACTGACTTTTCTACCTGCAAGCCTCACTAACTGTTGTGGCCATATACTTGTTCTGAATGATAGCCTGTCACAAAAATATCAAGCAAGCATTCCCACCCCCACCCCACAGTCTGGACTTTTAATGTCTAGCTCAAAGCCATTTTAAAATTGCATTACTTAGAAAGTTTTATAAACTTGGGAAATACATGTACCTAGCATGTATGCAACTTTCTCTGCTTCATAATAGAACTATTTCTATCTAGAATTTAAAAAAGAGCCTGAAATTATTCTAGCAAACATTTTTTTCATCAATCAGACTGGCAGTTGGTTATCTGACAGGCATGCCTTTGATCTTATTTTCCATCTTCAGGTTCACCACAAATTTTCTGCCTTGAGTAGAAAAAACCCTCAGTGTTTCCTGCTCATGATCTTTTGAGTAGTGCTCAAACAATTCTTTTTGGCATACTTTTGGGCATTTGTCCACAAGAAAATCCAACTCATTTATCTTTACTAAATTTTGCAAAAAACCTTTAGTCAATTTTCAATTGCCAGCTGCTGACAGACTCGATTTTAGCTGCCAGCCATCATCTCCATTTCCAAACTTCTTTCTAGAGACATCCCTGATGCTATTTCACTCCACATCTAATGCCAGTGCAGATCTGGTACTGATGCCAGCCTACTTGCATCTCTGATTTTTCCTGTGTCAACTTTCATATGAAAATCTAAAGTACTTTTGGTTCCTTAGCAGCAAAGTGAGAACAAACGGTTTTGTTTGGATAGTTGCATTAATATATGAAGAGCTGGTAAGACACTATAGTAGAGAACAGGCTCATCCCATATAGTATTCCTGCATTTCCACATTACAGCTTTCTGTAGGGGGAAAATGATGTTGAACTCTTGCTTATTTGATAATTTTTCTGTATTTGTCTTATTTCCCAAGATGAAATAAGAGAGCACCAGACGTAGTGGCTTAATTTCGGCAATTTAGCTCTACAACACCTAGATAATGGCAGTCATTGCTGGAATTTGTTTTCATTGTCTTTATTTTTATCTTGGTATTTTGTTTTTGTTTTTGTCTTGATTAGAACTGTGCCTGTGTTATTTGTTTGCATTAGAATCTAGTGGTGTTGAATTTATTAAAAAAAATGTAGACATCCATTTTTGACTGAGAACCAATGTGTTTCAAATTTCTTCAGTTAGTATTGTTTGTAACTTGTAAGATGCCCAGATGAACGAAAGAAATGAACTATCTTTAAGGGGTTTACATTGTGTTTTCAAATTGTGGAATTATGCAATGCTGATTCCACCCATGCTGCAGTGCCTAGTTGATGTATGATTTTTCTCTCTCTGCCAACATGCTGAAAGTGGAGAGAGAGAGAGGGAGGGAGGGAGGGAGGGAGGGGAGAGAGACAGAGAGAGAAAGAGGACCTATTTTCATAACTAGTGTACCTGAAAATTTGACCAAAAAGCGTTTAGAAGAGAGTCACAGAGAATGAGAACTGGTGATGCAGATGGCTGATCTTATGAGGGCATTGTTTTCTGCTGACACAAGGAAGGGTGGATAGTGTTATAAATCAATTGTGAGGAAATAGCTTGAGTTACTTCTTCCATAGCCAAGCCACTATTTGATCTTTGCTTTTATTGTCAGAATATTGACCTTAACAAATGAGATTTTCTATACATCTTGGCCTCATTGGGCTGGATATGAAGGGGGGAAGTTTTCCTTTTTGTACTTTAAATGCTTTTCAAAAACTTAAATTATAAGGAAATAGCTATGATGCACATTTTCCGTTCTCCCAATATTTCTTCTAAATATACAAGGAAATGCAGTCAGAAGATCTGTGAATTGTCCTGAATGACCTGAGCTAAGATATTCTCCACCAAGAATATTATTCCCCTTCTTTCCAACCCCATGTTTTTATAAGTCAACTTAAAAAATAGGAATTAATCCTATTAATTAATCATACCAATTCATTCTCATATATATTATTTTGAGCTTCTTAAAATGGCAAGGTGCAAATATAAGTTATAACCAATATTGGTGTCTGCAGCTGCAACTTCTATAAATATTGAACTCAACGTGGAAAGCTTTCTTAAGGAAAGAAGTATAGTGCTGATGCTTTAATTTTTTCAAAAAGTTATAAAAGAATATTAACAGAATAACATGATGGTTCAGTGATGTTGGAAGTGGATTTCATTCCATATTCTGAACTGTTAAGCAAGATTATATTGCAATGTTTTGGCTTGCCAGAAATAAGAAGGGCTGGAAAGAATAAGTCTCAGAATAAATTTCTAATGTTCTGCTTCAAATAGATATTCATGGAGAACTGGATTTTTTTCCTCACTCTACATTACATTAGACTATTGTGCATAACTGCCTATTGTCAAACAAAGCAAATTCCTTTTCATTCCTATGAATCTCTTACTTTTGGTTGATATGCACTGAAGCAATAGAATTGGAGAAGAGCATGCATGGTGAGAAGTAAAACTATTCATGCTGCTATGATTATTCATTATATTCTACTCTTTAGCCATCTTTTAAGGTTTCAAATGCATGTTCAGTCAACACCAGTAGGAAGAATCGTATCTACAGTACGCTTGTTATCTCTTCCTCCATATTTTATTAAGAAACTGCTAAGATTATCTAATCCAATCCTCCAGCTGTGCAGGAAAACCATTTCAACATTCAAAAGAGATAGCTGTTTAGTTTCTTCTTCTTAAAGGCCTTCAGAGATGGAGAACCTATATTAGAAGAGTGTAATAATGAAAATCTTTGATACAGTTGCCATGAAAACTACGTGGATATATGAAACAGTCTGCTGAAAACAGTATGTCTACAGATTTTCTAAATACCGAGAGAATGGAAGTGAAATGCTGCTCCTGAGGGTATGTCAGAGGAAGGCTTCCCTCTAAGTGCCAGAAGAAGGCTACGGGGGCAACTTTAAAAGGACCTCTATTGCAGGTCTTGATGGGCAAACAGGTTCATAATGAGACAGATGAACGAAAGCATTTAGAGCTTTGAAGGTCAATGTCAAAAACCTTAATTTGTGCCTGATAATACTATTGGCAAGCAGCGCAGACATCATGTCATCTCTGTAGCCTGCATTCTCTAAGTGGTCAGTCTGACATATGTACAAGCTGTATTAGATGTTGCTTGGAAAAAATATATCATTCCTTGCAGCCTTCTATTACAATAGACAAAATCAGATCATTGATCAGTGTAAAATAAAATAAAATAAAAAATAATTTACAGATTTTGTGCAAGGTTCTAGAAACACTAAATTTGTGAATGTATTTAGATTAACTTTTGCATGTTGATGCATGTTAAACTCATACCCTGCTGATATATGGGAACTAGCCTTTCAGTTCAGCTGTAAATTAAGCTGTCACTCTCCAAGACATAAAACATGCTGTCTCAATCAGCAGGCTTTTCTTTCATCCCTTTCATCTCTGGCTTTCCTGTATTAACTGTGCTTTTTCACCATTACAGCCTGTCATGAGTTCCTAGATGGTATGTTTAGCAGAGCTTGGTCAAGAAAAGGTGCTGCATTTTGTTTTTCATTACAAAGATGGATTGCAGCAATTCTCTGCTGTCCAGCCTCCCTGATGAGGCCTTTCAGCATCCATAGCTTTTCTTGCTGCCAGGCACTTAGTCTTATTAGGTCATCTCAAAAACAAACTTCATTTCAAGGTGTTGTGTGTGTCTTTTAGGCGACAGATTTTATTTAATGTCACAAATTAACTTGCCATTTCTTCACAGGGTAGATTTCTTTTTAATCCCTGTTGTTGCTGTTACTAGCAAGGTCCCTCCCCTCCTTTTTTAAAAAGATCAAGAGAGGTAGGATGAAGGAATTACTGAACCATTGAATGAAAAGATGATTTGGTGGAAGTATTTTGTGATTTGATTTTGTGAATGTGAACTTGATCCAATCAAATTTTTAAACTTCCCTGATTGTAATGGATCTATTCATTAACTACAACCTATAGTTAACTATTAACTGTAACCCTAACCATCAAAAAGATGCTATAGGGCACTGCACACAGAACAACTAGACATAAGGACAGTTTTTTCCTGAATGCCATCACTCTGCTAAACAACTAATTCCTACAAGTCTGTCAACTTATTACTAAGACTGTATTACTATTATTCCTCTACTACTAGATTATAATAGCACTTCCTAATACCTATCTCTTCCCACTTATGACTATAACTGTGTTGCTTGTATCTTTACACTTTTTATTGTTTTGTTTGTTTCCTAGTATGATTTGATTGCTTATTAGTAATCTATGACTATCACTAAGTGTTGTATCATATGATTCTTGATGAATGCATTTTTTCCTTTATGTACACAGAGAGCATCTGCACCAAAGACAAATTCCTTGTATGTCCAATCACACTTGGCCAATAAAGAATTCATGAATTTCTTTCTTTCTTTCTTTCTTTCTTTCTTTCTTTCTTTCTTTCTTTCTTTCTTTCTTTCTTTCTTTCTTTCTTTCTTTCTTTCTTTCTTTCTTTCTTTCTTTCTTTCTTTCTTTCTTTCTTTCTTTCTTTCTTTCTTTCTTTCTTTCTTTCTTTCTTTCTTTCTTTCCTTCCTTCCTTCCTTCCTTCCGTCCGTCCTTCCTTCCTTCCTTCCTTCCTTCCTTCCTTCCTTCCTTCCTTCCTTCCTTCCTTCCTTCCTTCCTTCCTTCCTTCCTTCCTTCCGTCCGTCCGTCCATCCATCCATCCATCCATCCATCCATCCATCTAATTTACTTGATTTTCATCATGGATACTTCACAGAGATATTGTTTCGGACCAAAACAAATAATAGGATAGATCACTATGGAAATTGTAGCATTTCCAAAATATAAAACAAATAACTACAGCAGTTATCATCTCCTTGTATATTTGTCTTCTGCCGTGATGTTGAAGCTGGTAATCTAAGAAATCCATTATATAATAGAATATCAGCAAGAATATCTGGACTTGTTTACTTGCTTTTGTTTCATGTTCATTTTGTAATAAATCAATTAATATACAAGGTATAAAGTTTTGATTTATTTATTCCACCTTTATTATTTTTATAAACAACTCAAGGTGACAAACATCCTTAATACTCCTCTTTTCTCCCCACAACAACCATCCTGGGAGATGAATGGGCTGAAAGAGCTTGACTGGCCCAAAGTTACCCAGTTGGCCATTATCCAGAAAATGAGACTAGAACTCACAATCTCCTAGTTTCTAGCCTGATGCCTTGACATTCGTTGAATGGTTGTGAATGTCATCATCTTGGTACCAGTGTTATTATGTAATTATCACATATAGTTTTGTAGATGTCTGGTATATATCTGTGTCTGTCTGCCTGCCTGCCTGCCTGCCTGACTGACTGACTGACTCTACTATACCTTATGCCTTATTCCTATACAAAGTGGACAAAGATAGAAAAAATATGAATGGACACAAATGAAAACACCTGTGTTTTTATCTTAGGTAAAGTTAATGTGGCATAATCAAGCATATTACAGAAGAAGAATGCTTTGTTCCGAATTATTTTAATTTTCTATCATGTGGAAGAATACCATATGAAAAGACCTCCAAGAAAACAAAACAAGGTATGCTTCTAAGGAAATTGGATATAATGCTTAGATGTAATAGAAAAGTTACCAAGCTGGGACTGATTGAGTTTATACAGTGAATAAAAATGCATTAAGTTGCAACCACCACTGATTTCTAACAAGCAGGGCTAAATTTATGCTGGACTTTAGCCCCAAAACATATATGGAATATGAATGTGAATTGACACAAAATGTTAAACTGATCTGATCAGAAAGTGCTTAAGTATGATCACCAACATACCTGACCTCATGCTAAATCTAGCCACAATTGGATTTTTAAACCTAAACTTCCAATGATTTCAGGTTGATTTCAATTTTTAGTAGTGAGACAGGAAATAGACTGAGATTTATATTTAGTTTGGCTGATGTAGCCTGATTCTTTTGAAGTTTTGTTAATCTCAGAACTGAATGCCATGTCATACAGTTTGCAGCTTATATTTGTATTTCTTTCAGCTCAAATTGCATTAGAGACTGAAATACTCCTACCTAAGTTTTTTGAGATGGAATAAAGTCTGAGGTTTGATGCGTATTTAATGTTATTGATCTTTAATTGATCCATCATTAAAACCAGGGGTGGGATTTTACTGGTTCTGTCCACTTCTGTAGAACTGGTTGCTATGAAAAGCAGAAAACAGAGAGCATACATAGAACCGGTTCTATGTTTGCTGCTGTTTTGACCCACCGCTCACTCAGGCTCTTACCTGATCTTTATTTCCTGCATTTTCAACTGCAGCTGCTTTGCGTGACATAGCTGCGGTTGAAAAAGCAGGAAAAAAGTGCTTTTTCAACCGCTGCGCACTTGCACGCAGCGCTGCTCAGCTGTCCGGGCAGCTCAGCACATTGTAAATTGCACTCACGATTCGCACGACTGCGTGTGCATGTGTATATGTGCACGACGCAGAGTGACAGAACCAGTGGTTATACCGGTCAGATCCCATCCCTGATTAAAACACTAAGTGAAAAGCTGTATTGATAAAATCCAGTACAGTCTATAGATTCTGATAGATTGGAAATGTGTACAGCAAGGAACCATGCATGATAAATTTCTCCATTTAATGAGTTTGGACCTCAAACCTAGTCTGGCTAGCCAGGGCTTGAATTGGCATATGCATAGATGTGTGTGTGTGTGAGAGAGAGCGGGGTGTGTGGGGGGAGAATAAGTAAAATAAAGATTTAATGCTTTCAGTTCAATAAGTGATCAATAAAACTTGTACTGCTCCATATATTTCTCTATGCATTCTGGGTCTCTGGATGAATAATAACAGCAAATAGCACTAGATGTATTTACATCGCTCCCTCTTCCCCCCAAGTAAGAGTTTATTCCTTACATGTGGCATATCTCTGGACAAGATTCATGGAGAATTTCAGCTGGGTCAGTTCCCTGTGTATTAATAAATCCATTCATGTCCCCTCTGCCTAATGTAACTGATACAATTATTCAGAGGATTAAATAGTATTTTGTGAAAAATGCTGGCTTCTCGGTTAAGAAATAAGAAGATGAGCACCCCTCCCCTAGAGTCGGACATGACTGGACAGGGAGAACCTTTACCTTTATTTTAAATTGTTATCCAAGTCATTATCTTGGCTTGTCATTTGTATTTCCTCTTTACTGCTATCTCTGTTTGGTAATCCACAATTTATTTTTAATCTGAATAAACTTATTTCACCTCTTCATTCTATAAATCTTTCAAAGCATTTTCTTTAACAACTTTGCTTTCTTTTTTTGTAAATAATATATTCATATAAGTAAATATTATTTCTGCTGATGTAGTCAGAAGTTTCTGTCGTCATTCTTCAGAAGTGTTTTGAAATGACTCAGATTTCACAGCAATATCTATCATTCTATATAATTAATATTTACCCTCCAATTCAAAAATTCCCCTAGTGTTTAATTTTTGAAACCATAAAGGCTCAAATCTCTTTTATTAGTTTGATAGACTAAACTAAATGGTATCCCCATGAAGGTATTATGTACTAATTTTATTTTCCCCCTCCAAATCATTTAGCAAAAATCCTAAGGTTAAAAGTCCATGTATATGTTTGTTAAATTAAATTTTTATTTGGTCTTTTGCTATTTCTTTTGTTCAGGAATGAAGATAAACTCACCAGATGGCTTTTCAAATTTTTGAAGATTTCTAATGTCATATATATACCTCTTGCCTTATAATATTTTTACGCCTCTCTGATAAGATGAAACCAGCACTTAATGAAAAAAGTCAGACAGAAATATTGCAAAAAGCTCAGAGAAATTGCTAAGGTCTTCCTTTGTAATACTTTTCTAACAATATACTCAATCAGTTCACAATAATAGATCTTATTTGTCCATTTAAATATTATGGATGCATAGGTTTTCTTTCAATAACCAATTAATTAATTACTAAATTCTATAAATGATTATGAATGTGAGTCCCACTTCCTCAGATTTCATTTTTCTCACATATTCTTTCTGTGTAAGAGAGCTAAGTGGTTTTACATTATTTATAACCATGGCATTTTTTATCCAGTCAAGATGAAATGGGACTCTCCTATTTCTTCAATTATCATAGATGAGAAATATCAGTGACGAAAAGGGCTTACTTTTCAGATACTTTTAAAGAGCTAGGGAGTTACAAATGCTAGTCATATCTAATGCATTCATCTGTTTCTGTTTGTTGATGAATAGTGATTGGAATCTTTTTTATTTAGGGAATAAAAATATTCCCTGATTTAACTTTGATTTCAGGAATGTTCAAATATCTCTTGCATAATAATGAAAGAATTACATTATATATTTTGATTAGAGTAAAACAACAAGAAAAGAGTTGTCAATGGTACACTGTTGTAAATAATTACATTTAAATCTATTTTAAAGATACTGTGGGTAATGAATTCTCCATCTATGTAATAGAATGATTATTGCTACATGTCGCAACATGCTGTTCCCCCTCTTCTGAGCAGCTTCTAAATTTCAACTGTAAAAAGGTAAGCAGCAATATCACTCCAGTGTATTAAGAAAGACTGACATTTTTCAAAAATGTAGCGAGCAAGAATTTTATGCCTTTGTCTAGAAAACGATGGTTAAAAAAAGGAAAAAGATCACCACCTTCTAACCACGAAATTATCTTGGAATTAGAATGAATGAAAAATACCATTGCTTCCCAATATTCAAAACAGAAAGTTGGCATAAAATGTGGATAGATAGATAGGTAGACAGACAGTCATAGATAGGATTAGGTTTTAACTTACAGCAAGTTACCACTAGATGGCAGCATTATTTAGGATAAATGCCCTAATAGCACTTTAAGTTAAAAAAAAAATCTTCTCCCTCTCAGGAAAACAATTTAATGTATGGCTACTTAAGATGTCATTCTCTGCAGTCTTGAGATAAACACAATTTTGAAATGCTAGACTGAAAGAAAGTAACTGAGTGGACAATAAATGATCAAGAATCTATTGGGACTTTCTAGCCTAACTTTCTCATCTGTGTGTATGTATATGGCTTGAAAAGGAATTTCTTTCTGCTTGCTCATTGCTTATCATCCAGGTAGTTGCTCCTGTCAATAATTCCTTGAAAAACCAGAACAAAGTTTGGTAAATGGAATGGGGAAGATGACATAAACCCCATATTTGTGAACCATCTGTTGTTTGCTCATATCCCAGTATTTACTGCTTTTGATTATTACTTGGAAACTCCATTTTGCAAGATTCTAAGTACATTAAAAATAAAATACTGAATGTGGGTAATGAATGATCAAGATGGAGTTAATTCTAGACAAGGCAAAGATGCTATTGATCGACCATAGTATCTTATTGCGACGGTTGGGGGGGTTGGGGATTGGGGGAACCGTCCTTCGATGGTTCTCCTCCTTCCTCTCTGACCGTTCGCAATTCGTGTTGGCGGGGGGGGAGAGGTCCACCTCTAGGCCCCTGGTTTGTGGGGTGCCTCAGGGGTCGGTCCTTTCTCCCCTCCTGTTCAACATTTACATGAAGCCGCTGGGCGAGATCATCCGTGGTCTTGGAGTGAGGTGTCATCTGTATGCAGATGACACCCAGCTGTACATCTCCACTCCGGACCACCCCAACGATGCTGTGGGGGCTATGTCTAGGTGCCTGGAGGCCGTGCGGGACTGGATGGGCGGGAACAGGCTTCGGCTCAACCCATCCAAGACCGAGTGGCTGTGGTTTCCGGCGCCCCGATATAGCCAGCTGACACCTTCGCTGGCTATTGGGGGGGAAGCTTTGCCCCCCACAGAGAGGGCTCGCAACCTGGGAGTCCTCCTGGATGTACGGCTGTCGCTTGAACATCACATTGCGGCCGTCTCCAGGGGGGCGTTTCATCAGATCCGTCGGATCTACCGGTTGCGGCCCTTCCTGGATCGGGACGCCTTGCGCACGGTCACTCAGGCCCTTGTCACCTCTCGCCTGGACTATTGTAATGCCCTCTACATGGGGCTCCCTGCGGGGAGCATCCGGAGACTCCAGTTGGTGCAAAATGCAGCCGCGCGGGTGATTATGGGGGCGTCACGTAGCGCCCATGTGATGCCTCTCCTGCGCGAGCTGCATTGGTTGCCGGTGGCTCTCCGGGTTCGCTTTAAGGTTCTAGTTTTGACCTTTAGGGCGACCCATGGCATGGGACCAGGTTACCTTCAGGACCGCATTCTGCCAACGTTCTCCAACAGGCCGGTGCGTTCCCACAGGGAGGGTCTGCTCCGGGTGCCGTCGGCCGCTATGTGTCGTCTGGCGGCGCCAAGGAGTAGGGCCTTCTCTGTGGGTGCCCCCGCCCTCTGGAATGCTCTGCCACCGGAACTTCGTACCGGCACGGACCTGAGGGCCTTCAGGCGCGCGTTAAAGACCTGGCTCTTTGAGCAGGCCGGCCTGGGCTGAGATGATGATTTAAATTTGATCTCCATTTTTAATTTTAAATTGGGTTTTAAGGGTGGGGGGGGGGTTTCCTAATTTTAGTATGCAGCCGATTTAAATTTAATTACTTTTTAACTTTTGTATTTTCTGTGGGGTTTTTAGATGAGCTGTTCACCGCCCTGAGTCCCTCGGGAGAAGGGCGGTATATAAATGCAATAAATAAATAAATAAATAAATAAATAAATCAGGTGACACCCTGATGAAACTTGGAATTATGCCTGTTCTGTTTATACTTAGGGTTAGGAATGGAGTTGGTTTGAATTTTGTATTTAATATCATTTGCTTTCCAAATTTAAAACTTAATCAGAATGCATTGTCCATTCCATAATTCTAAAATCATCAACTGAGCACAAAAATGACTCTTTTAAAATATATATAAACAGTCTTTTACAGAAGGAAAACTTTGGTGGACAATATGCCATGTCAGGAATGGGCATCAGAAGAATGCTAATTAAGAAAAATGTTAATTTCATGGAATTATGTGCAGATTCTTTTGGCTGAACTTTCAAACTGATGTAGAAATCAACTGAAATAAATACGTATTTGGAGCAATAATAAAAGTCTGGATTTGTATATTACAGTAAGCTATTTTTTCAAAGCTATCTGTCTTTGATTAAGACTGTAGTTTGTTGCTTCACTCCATTCTAATTCAGGTAGCAAAATATCAGAAATGAAGTGTCTCTGTGCAATTTCTTTTAACAGTTCCTTTCTGGATCACTCTGCCTTGTTAATAGCCTTGATCCTCATTATCAAGAATCATCCTTTTTGCCAATTGTTATTAAGATTCAATTCAAGGTACTGATTTTCCCTTCTCAAGTGCTGGGCCTGGCTGTAAAAACATTAATTGTCTCGTTATTTACCTGCCTGCTTATAACATCTAAAAAGACAATTAAAAAAAAAAAAACACCAGTGATATCCATAGGTTTATTTAGCAAATAGAGAGTGCTCTCTTTTGCACCATTCTTAAATGCATTGCTTTTTCTAGATGGTTAGATCTTCCCCTCTGTGGACTTAGGAAAAAGTATTAAAAGAGATATCTTTTAAATGTAAGGTTTCAAAATTTCTTTATCAAGGAATATAATTAGATGATTGTCTAATTGTTTTTAAGTATTGTTGTACTTCATCTTGATGACTGTTTCTGAAAAAGAAAGATAGATTGGTAAAATAATAATGAAGTATAAGGGACATTCATGGACAACCAGGGATAAAACTTCCCTTTCTTTAGAGAAAACCGACTTAGACTGTTCAAAGAACAAGGTTAGAAAGATTATTTATTTATTTATTTATCGTATTTTTATACCGCTCCCTCTCCCAAAAAGGGACTCGGGGCGGTGTACAGACTAAACATATAAAAGATACAGTCAAACAGCAATTAAAATCAGAATTAAAATAAATAGATGAAACTAGAATAAATGAGTAAAATAAGTAAGTAAGTAAATGACTGAGTCCCGTCAAATAGAATTAAAAGTGTTATTAGAATTTAAAATTTAAAAATCTCAGAAAACCTTTAATTGGCTAGGCCGGCCTGCTTAAAAAGTAAGGTCTTGACTGCACGCCGGAAGGTTAGGATGTCCGATGTGTCTCGTATCTCCGGGGGAAGATAATTCCAAAGGGAGGGGGCTCCCACAGAGAAAGCACGTAATCTCGGGGTCGCCAGCCGACAACGATCAGGAGGAATAGGCTGAAACAATGGGCAAAAAGCGACAAAATGAATTTTAATAGGTACAAAATGCAAAATACAATACAGGCAGAATGAAAAGCAAAAGCATGAGGTGGAGGAAAGTATGCCAAACACAATAGGAAATTTATCTGAATGTGTTGGTAGATTACAAGGTTAACATTAACTGATAATATGATGCAGCTGCAAAATAATAGTAATAATAAAAACAAATGGACTAAACTAGGAGTATCAAACTGGTGGATGCATCACGCACAGGCCATGCCCACCCCAGCTCTATGAAGGGAAAAAAAATTGCAATAAGTCACATGATGGCAAGGTGATGTGACAAGTTTGACATCCATGCACTAAGCATTACACTGCCACTACAGACATATTACTGCAAGTTGTTGGAAGCAACTTTAGAAATTAATCCAATTTCCTGGTCAAATGAAGGAATTGTGATGACCTGGGGCATGGCACAAAGGCAACACAGTCAAATAAGCAAGAAGTGTCCCTTTAATACCGTCAACTTTGCCCCCAATGTCCAACTTTGCCCCCAATGTTCCACCTTCGGCTGGAAAAAAAACTGTCCCAAGAACAGTCTTTAAGTGGAGGAAATTCAGTCTGAAAACAAAGTACATACAAACTGTAAATAAAAATCCACACAAACCACGCTGCAATTCAATAACCATAATTCCAAAAGGAATTGCAGACTTGAAACCCAGCAAAACACACACAGTTGGGAAGACGCCAGGAACCCAGATAAGCCTCAATGACATCAGATAATTCACTATTTGCTCCCAACAACTTTGCTGTGTGCAGCTTCCCTTTTAAAACATTGTGTTCCCAGCTGCAGCTTATGAAGGGAATCAAGGCCCTTTCCTCCTCTGTAAGCCACGCAACTCATGTTGCTCCCTTCTCCATTCTTCCCTGCGTGCCCTAGGATGAAGAGGAGGTGGGCCTGGGTCATCCTCTGAATTCCCTCTTCCTTGCTCTACCTCTCCCCTGCTCTGCCCAGCCAGCCTTTGCCCTTCCCCAGTTTCTTCCCCAGCCAATGGAGCCACACTCCCACTCCCTGTCAGCTGCTCGGCCTCCCCCTCCGAATCAGATTCCGACAGGGGCATGACAGGAATCTTCCACTATAATCCTCCCTCCCCAGACATTTCTTGAATCAATTCCAGCAAAAGATAATTCATCATCTCCCAGAATAATCATGTCTATTGTTGAACAGCAATTATCATTTGGATTTTTAGTCCATTCAAAATCTTGCTCTTCATAATTGAAATCCACTGTTTGTTGTCCTGCGTTCTGGAATTAGTCTGCCTAACCTTCAGATACTTGAAAACAGTTATTGTTTGTCCTCACAGTCTTTCAGCAAGTTAATTATGTCCAATGACTCCAGTAATTCTTGATAACTTTTTACTTCCAGACATTTTAAAATTTGGTTCTCTTTGCTCTTGGTCACATTTCTATTGAGATAAGGTTGAACAACGTGATTTCTACAATCCCTTCCAAGTCTTTATTCTATGATATCCTCAGTCAGTCAAGATAATCATATGTGGGGTGAATTAATTGGAGTAATGCACCATTTATTTACTTATCACATTTATATGGCTGCTCATCTCATTAAGATTGACTCTGTACAACTTTTGTAAACACATGTGGGTAGACTTTATTTCTGTATTAGAAAAGTCAACTGGGTCCAGCAGAACAGAGGTGGGATCAATTACTTTCTGGCAATCCACCTACCTGGATGAACTACTGTATATACAAATACAAAACTAACTTACTACAACTATTGCAGGAGCTCAGTTTAAGGAAACCAAACAAATGTGTATTGCCATTGCTTACTTCTAGAAACCTTTGGTATAAATTTTCTAGCAATCTATCAGTATTTATCTTCTGACTGTTGGGAGTTGAATGGTTCTGTGTACTCGTGACCATTCCTGAGAGAAGAAAAAAGAATTACTGAGCAGGTTTAAAAAGAAAGGAATACCAAAGGTGTTTTTCCAAAAGGCAATTGGACTTTTTGTTTTTTCCCGCCTTGCAAACATTTAGATTCTTATCCAAGAAGCTTTTTCATTTCAGCTTCTTGGATGAGAAGCGAAACATTTTAAAAGATAGAAAAACCAAGAAAGTCCAGTTGCCTTCTGGAAAAGCCCCCTTGGGACAACCATGACCTCAATGGTTGAGGATTTCCATAGACAATACAATTCTTTCAGGATATCCATGATAAAAGTAGGCAAAGCCTAGCACCTAGCTAGCTGCATCCTATGAGAAGGGTCCAAGAGCATCTGCTGTATTGCTGTGTACCTGGAAAAAGAAAGAAAAAAGAAGTGGCCTCAGATTAATAATATGATAGGAAAAGAGCAAGCAGCCTTTTCTTAAGACCAAGTGTGGATAAAAAGGACACAAAGGAACTAATTTAAGAATGTGCTTTTATGTTAATGATATGAACCTTTTGCTTGCTGACCAAAAGATAGGGCCTAAATAGGCTTTATTGGATCCTGAGTTCTCATAGTAGGATAGATTTCCTGTTGACTGTCTTAATCTATGTGGTCCTCTGGGAAAGTGAACAGCAAATACCTTGTAATGCTTTTGTACTGTTCAGAAGGGAAGGCTTAAACAGCTCAAAGTATTAGTCTAGGAATAGATATTATTTTAACTGGCATGCTATTTAATGTGGAAAACTCTTAAAAAAATCACTGGCTTCAGTAAACCTCCTTCCCAGGCAGAAGGAAATCAACAACTAGCAGATGACCTGAATGTGTTCTACTGCAGGTTTGAAAAGAAACCACAGCCATCTATCTCCACAACACACATCTCAAACACACCAACAATAGACAAGCCTCCTACAACTGGCTCCAATCCATTGGGCTCACAACCTCTGGTGACCACAGAAAAAGAAGTGCAAGATCTATTACACAGACAAAAACCAGGAAAAGCACCAGGGCCAGACAAGATAACTCCTTCTTGCTTAAAAGTCTGTGTTGAGCAATTGGCCCCCATCTTCACCCGAATCTTCAATAGATCACTAGAGATGTGCTATATTCCTTCCTGCTTCAAATATTCTACCATCATCCCAGTGCCAAAGAAGCCCTCCATCAAGGAACTGAATGACTACAGACCAGTTGCTCTAACATCTGTAGTTATGAAAATCTTTGAAAGGCTTGTGCTGTCCCACCTGAAAACCATCACGGATCCGCTGTTAGATCCCATGCAGTTTGCATACCAAGCAAATAGATCGACAGATGATGCTGTTAACATGGCTCTGCACTACATCCTACAACACCTCGAATCTCCAAATACCTATGCAAGGGTCCTCTTTGTAGACTTCAGTTCAGCATTCAATACCATCATTCCAGACACTCTTCTAAGTAAACTAAACCAACTAGCAGTACCTGAACACACTTGTAAGTGGATCATAAGCTTCCTAACAGACAGGAAGCAGCAGGTGAAGCTAGGTGAAATCACATCCGATATCTGTACAATCAGCACAGGCCCCCCCCCCAAGGCTGTGTGCTATCTCCACTTCTCCCTATATACCAATGACTGCATCTCAAATGATCCATCTGTTAAAATACTGAAGTTTGCTGATGACACAACAGTCATTGGTCTCATTCGAGACAACAATGAATCTGCATGCAGACAGGAGGTTATACAACTTACCTCGTGGTGTAACCGGAACAATCTGGAACTGAACACACTCAAAACCGTAGAAATAGTGGTAGACTTTAGAAGAAACCCTCCCATACTACCACCTCTTACAATACTAGACAACACAGTATCAACAGTAGAGAGCTTCAAATTTCTAGGTTCTACTATATCACATGACCTAAAATGGACACCTAACATCAAAAACGTCATCAAAAAAGCACAACAAAGAATGTTCTTTCTGCGCCAACTCAGAAAGCTCAAAGTGCCCAAGGAGCTGCTGATCCAGTTCTACAGAGGAATTATTGAGTCTATCATCTGCATGATAGGAAGTAAGGTCGTGGCCACGGATGATGAAAAAGGTGGTCGTAGGGACGGAAGTGAGGAGATTAAAGGCCAGGCCAGGGCCTCTGAAGGAGGGGGAAATGGGTGATGCATCGTGCTTAAGGGAGAGCTGGAGAATCAAGCATTCCCCGACCCAGCCGAGGCAGCTGGCAGTTCCAGGGCCTCAGGGAATAGCGCATGTTGAGACTGTGTGTGACAAGGAATGGCTGGGAGGGGAAGGGCCAGGCGAGGCACCCCTTGACATGAGTGACATTGAGTTGGCGACACCCACCCACTCACATGACCACCAAGCCACACCAGCCAGTCATGTGACCAAGCCACACCAGCCAGTCATGTGACCAAGCCACACCCACCCAGTCACATGACCACCAAGCATGCCTACCCCAGTCACATGGCCACCAAGCCATGCCCGCCTAGTCACATAACCCTAAGCCACACCCACAAAATAAGCCACGCCCACAGAACCGGTAATAAAATATTCTGAATCCCACCACTGTGTTGCATATTGCATTTTGAGATAGAAACACAAAAACAGTATTAGATTTTAAAAGAAATGGAAGAAGCTGGGATGAAATGAAGGAAAGATAATATGTTGTCATTTAGAGACCTTCAAATGTTTGAGAAAATGCTTTTTAAATGATTTATTTGCATTTCCTTTTGCTAGTTGGAGAATATTGTTCCAGCAAAAAGATATTATAAAGCTATTGTTATGCCCAACCTTCAATTTCAAATGTGAACACATGAATTGTGTTCTTATCCTGACTAAATCTCTGAACTATCAGAAACAATTATTGTGTTCTTTCCTTAATTTATTTAATTCTGACTTTAAAAAATAACCCCTTTCAAGGCTTGTAAAGAGTTGTATAAAAATAGTCTGTCCTTTCATTCCCTGTGAACTTCAAGTAAGTCTAATTTTTTCTCCTATCATGAGGTATCAGATGTTGTGTTACTAATTATTAAAGGACGAAAATATCATCTTCCTTTAAAATTAAGCCTTTATTTCCAAGATTCTTAAAAATAATTCATCTGGTATTGGTTATATAGATATTATATAGATATTAAAGATGAAATCATCTACATACTGTATTTCTTGATTTTATTAACATGTGGATATAAATATTCTAAAAACTGCAGTAGAAATAAATAAAACCACTCTATCCACCAGAAATAAAGATTTGTTAAGGAAGGGAGAAGTTAAAATTGGGCTAAAGCAAGAGTGGGAAAAACTTTTATGTAATGGTCACACTTTCTGTTGTATTATTCTTTAGCATCTGATGGCCACAGAAGTTCTGGCAGTGATATGATCATATTATTAGGAAGTTTGGCTGATGTTTGTTCCCCTGTTTTTGCGTTTTCCCCCAGGGTTGTGGAGTTATGGTGCAAACATTTTGCATGTATTTTGCCCCTTCCTTTTTTCCTCCTTTAAAACACAATGATGCATTTTGAGAATTCTGTGAGGATGGAGTGCAAACAAAGTGGGGAATATGAATTAATTGGCTATGGGCTGCCTGATTTGGGCTAATACATGGCAAAAGTGTCCTCACTATGAAGACAATTCAGCAGCAGCTATCACTGTCCAAGTGCTCTGAAATACTGTCTTTGAGTAGAGTATGCATTTTCAGAAGAGGTTTTTCATTTGTACAAGAGAAATGTCTTCTACTATTTGAAGCTTCATCCATCACATAAATTGGCAACTTATTCATTAAGAATAAAGTTAGACCTCACTTTTCCTCTCTTATTAATGAATTTCTCACTAAAGGTCATTTGCCAAGGCCACTTTACTGCAGTCACTGCCCAAGAAATACATGAGAATCTACATCTTAATGAGCCTGTGAAGTCTTCAAAGAAATGGCTTCAAGGTCACCTTTTTCTCAATTTCTTTCTTCACTATCTAAAAGTATGATTTCTTAGAAGCCAAATAGATTCCAGTCTGCTGTCTTTTGTAGAACACATGGACACTCATATTCATACTTGTCCACCATTACTTCACTTGATAACTATATATATATATATATAAAACTAGACCTGTTTAGTTAAAAGCTGGCTGTGAATCATCAACATCATCATTGGAAAGGTGCCTTCTGGAGGCACAGTGCAGCTTTTCGGCATAACAAAATACAGTAGACTTGATATTTTCTATGAGGCAAGTTAAGAAATGCATTAAGCAAAACACACCACTTTACTGTCTTTATTGACCTGAAAAGGGCATTTAACCCTATAAATATGGAGGTTCTCTGTCTGGATCATTCTGAGACATTATGGATGCTTGAGGAAATTCATGAAGTTGATTCAGCTCTTCAATGATGAAACAACATGACATATCTCTTATAGTGGTGATATGCCAGCAAAAATTAAAATATGGTTTTGAAAAGAATAAAATAATAAAAGTACACAATTTTAACACCCTGTTTACTTTTTTTTGCTAATTGTCAGCTTGGATAAGTTCTCCCAATCTAATTCTGTTTCTCCTTTCCTCTCCTCCCCAGATAGTCCTCGACTTATGACCACAAGTGAATCAAAAAAGTATGTTGCTAAGTGAGATATTTAAGTGAATTTTGTCCCATTTTACAACTTTTCTTGCCACAGTTGTTAAGTGAATCACTGCAGTTGTTAAGTTAGTAACATGGTTGTTAAATGAATCTGACTTCCTTAATGATTTTCCTTGTCAGAAGGCTGCAAAAAGTGATCACATGACTCCAGGACACTACAACTGTCATAAATATGAATCAGTTGTCAAGCATCTGAATTTTGACCTTGGGCGTGTGAAAACCAGTCCTAAGTCACTTTTTTCACTGTCATTATAACTTCAGTCACTAAACAAACTGTTGTAAGTTGAGGACTAGATGTACTGTTTACTGTTTTATAATAAGTAATACAGCAAATAATTCAAGTTTAAATAAGATTATCTTATTTACACTGTGGGACTTGTTTAGGATCTTTATGATTTTCTTATGCAAGCTTTGATTTTTCACCAGTGTTCTGCCTTTTTTTATATAGAGATGACAGGTCACTGATAACTGTTTGTTCTTGAAGTAAAATCATAGTACCAATATTTTTTTAAAATATTTTTTCAACAGCAAGAATAGGGGAATTTTCAGCCAGCTCTGATTTATCATTTGTAGATATGTTGTACACTGTAACACATCTAGGTGCTTTGGGATGAAATGGATTACCTGAATTAATTCAATCTGATTGGAGTTGGGGTGGAATTTGTCTTGGTTGCCTTGGTAACCTACGTATCAGGATGAAAGGATGAAATGTGAACTTGGATATCTCAGCAGCATTTAATATATTTCTGCATGGGTTGAGGTAGTATAGACTGCTTTGTGTTACCTCAGAATAATTTCAGAAACTGGGTCTTGTAGAAATTATCCCATAATATTTTTAGCGTGCTTTCTCGCTTCTTACTGCTTGTAATAGCTACCTAAAACTGTTAAAAATAGTGGTGGTCAAAATAATGTCACATTATATATTTTATGAAAATTTTACTAAGCTCACAGAGCATCAAGGACTCCACAGTTTGATCCTGGGCTACATATATTATCTTTTATTGAAAATCCTACTAGTTTAGTCAGACTAGAATTGTCACATTCTAATTTCATGCCAGACCTCTCATATTACTTAGTAGCATACCATGATTGGTGATATCAAAACTTTAAATACCAAGAACAACCTAGTTTCAGTCTCTTTGTTGATTCCCAAACAAAGGTCACCATCAGGCTCATCAGTACATTTTCAACTCTTTTGCCCATCCTTGACCCAGTTTAAAATGGTCAAGATAATCTACTATTGCCAATATAAGAGCTGGGTGGCGCAGTGGTTAGAATGCAGTATTGCAGGCTATTTCTGCTGATCACCAGCTACCAGCAGTTTGGCAGTTCAGGTCTCACTGGCTCAAGGTTGACTCAGCCTTCTGAGATTGGTAAAATGAGGGCCCAGATTGTTGGGACAATATGCTGCTCTGAAAAACTGCTTAGAGAGGGCTGTAAAGCACTGTGAAACGGTATATAAGTCTAAGTGCTATTGCTATTGCTATTGCCAGAAGTTGAACTCATTCACCATACCCAACCACAATAGGTTAGAGATTAGGTTATAATTGTCCATTGAAAGATTGAGGGGAAGTTTCTTAAGAAGTCCTCTTTAAACTTACCACCTTAAGGAGGAATTCTGCCCTTGTTCAAAGTAAAGGTGAATCCCAAAATAGATTCCTCAAGAAGCAACACCTTTGATGTTGCCCCTTCAGCCAATAATTGGATGCAGTTTCTCAGAGAACTGGCCTCAAGTGCTTCTGAATTGGTAATGAGGGCTCTGCTTCAAAGAACAGTGGATCACAGTATAAATAGTAGATAATAATAGGAGTATGCATAGAAGCCGCAATGAAAGCTTTACTGATGCAGACTCTGCTTTGTTCTACTAAATGTTCTCATGGGTCTGGAATAATAGGAAAAAAGCCTTATCCATAATTTGTCAGGAGAACCCATGCGCTAAACCACTGGTCGCCAACTGGTGGGCCATAGCCCACTGGTGGTCCATGAGAAAATTTTGGTGGTCCACAGAGAAATGTCACCTCCAGAGCACCCCCCAAAGCAATCCAGGCTGCATGGGAATACAAGGCTGCACCACCTACATGGCCCGCGGGAACCCTCCCTGCCCTCTCATTCCTTACCTGGCAAACTTGCCTGCTAAGTTGCTATTTTCCTTTTTCCCCTCCCTGACCATCAGCTGTTCTGCTGTGCCAGGAGATTTAGATTAGCTAGAAAGCAGGAAATTGTTGCATTTCGTGCTTTCTAGCTAATCTTTACATCTTTGGCTCAGCTTTTAAGCTTCCATTATTCAGTGCAGGCTAGGTAGCCGATGGCAGAAACACAGATCTCTAAGTGAATCTGTGATTCTGTGAGCAAGTCAATCTGTCTGCCTGCTTTGCCTGATTTTGGGTAAAAGTTGCTCTTTTTTTAATAAAAAATTCAATATTCATATAAATATTTAGAATATTTACATAGAAGCCATGCCCATCTAGTCACATGACCACCAAGCCACACCTACAAATTAGGCCATGTCCACAGAACTGGTTGTTAAGAAATTCAAATCCTACCCCTGCCTCTGTGTGTTTGTGTATGTGTGTGGTATGTGTGTAGTATGTGTGAGAGAGAGAGAGAGGGAGAGAGAGAGGTTAGATCACATCTCTCTCTCTCTCCCTCCCTCCCTCCCTCTCTCTCTCCCCCACCAACATCAGCAAGCCACCATCAGTCAAAATTCATATTAGTGGTCCCCGGGATTTAAAATTATGAGTTTAGTGGTCCCTGAAATCCAAAAGATTGGTATGGATTTTCCATAACTTCCTCTCCACATTTAAAAAGAGTATGTGATGCAACCTTTCTTTGTTCAGCACCAGGCTTCTCTACACACCTATTCATCCCTCCCTCCCTCTCTCCCTCCCACAAAATTTATATTAATATATTTGCCTGTTGTTAAAATGAATTAAATTCGCATGGAATCAATATTAGGATGAGCTTGCAAATCTGTCAGCTTCTCCATCCTGGTTTGCAAACATCAAGATTTGCTTTCCATGCTGCGCAAAGTCTTTTATTAGCTCCAGCCCCCAAAGCTGAGGCTAATACTTTATACCCATTTAGTCCCACAAACTGTGAGTTAACTTATTTGCAACTCTCTCACCCCTTCCCTGCTGAGTAAATTAGAGATTCTTCACCCAATGAATACTTTGCCCTTTGCTTAATTCCAAAATTAGGTGAAAGGAATAACATTTTTATTATTAGTGATAATATTTGTGATCATCAATATCTCTTGTCTCATTTTTTCCAGTGGTTAATGGCAAGAGAAACTAATGTTTTAGTACTGTATTTTGCACCTGAACAAATTAATAAAATAAAGCATCTCTGGGGTATTTTGAAATGTCTCTGAACATACTTTATTAAAAGCAATATATCAAGTATTGTGACAGAAATAATTTAATTGCATCAGTTCAGTGATTGTCTTTTTCCTTTTTTGAAAAGCCTTCCTTATATTAATAGCTTTGAAACAAAGAACTAGATTTCATATTTCATAGCAATTTAATTTAGCACAAATATTGAGGGAAAGTTTGCTGAAATGAGTTTTGGTTTAAGTACTTTTTATAAGTTTTGCAGTAAGGAGAGTTTAAAGTCATTTGATTTGATGATACTACCCCTTCTTCCCATTGCAATTGGGTTTTATAAATATCTATTCAAGGAAGAAGCCATATTCAAGTTTATTAAAATGGCAAATTATTCATAGGTCATTACACCATATCCAAAAGGTTGGTGAAGATATAAAACATTCACAAGAATGGAAGCCAACGAGAAGAGCAAAATTTAAAACGCAGTATGATTTCTGTAGATAGTTGTAATAGCTGAATTAACAGCTTTGATATATCTGCTCCAATATGATGTACCTGCTTATTATTCAATATTTCCCCCCAAATCCCACTGACAAAAAAAGCTTCCAATAATCATCTCCTCATTACTGACATACATATATAAGATTTAGTCTTACAATAATGAACTTGTTTCCACAAGACAGAACAAATCCAATATTTACCAAGCATATTGTTATTATTTATAACTTCTATAACCTTTTCTCATCATACCTAGTATAAAAGTACTTCAGTTCTAATTGCATAATTGATTCTCTTCATGCCATAGGAAAGTTGGCTGATGATATTCTTATTTTACAGATGAAAAACTAAGAATGTTTATACATAATTATAAAACTGATTGGGATCTGTAGTCCAGTGACATGAATATTTTCCCATCAATTAATGATACAGCTTTGGTTTTCAGTAGTGGAAGAAGAGAGATTATTTTTCCAAATTTTTTTTAGAAAACACATTTATCTTTCTGGAAGAGGCATTCTATTTTATGCCATCACTTATAATGATGCCTTCAGAAATATATGAAAGGGATATTTCTTTTTTCTTTAGAGCATTTATATTAATGTAGGGTTTGATTTTTTGCAATTTGTTATAATGAACTTGAGTTAGTGAGCAGTTCAGTTAAATACATATACCGTATATTTACTTAAAATTAAGTATTCAGTGGAAATTATTTCTGTGTGATTGTTTTAAATTGTAACCTCAATATGGCCTGGGAGAACCCTAATTTTAATTTAATTTAAAAGTTTTTAAAATTGAGAACAAGTGGACATATACCTCCAAATGCTATCATCTGAATAAACAGAGTATGCCCTCAGGTATTTTAGTTTATCTGTAGTTAAGGAATAAAAGAGAAATGTTCAGGTCTGAAAAAAGAGTTGTTTTCCTAAGGCTGTAAAAACATATCAAATTCAGTTCTGAATGGAATCTAGAATCAGACACCATTAGGCAGTAACAAACTGGATCAATTTTGCTCTTATTATTTCAAATCTATAAAGCCTCATGAATGAAAATTCTATGCCAGGAAGGGAATTCTGACTAGCAGGCAGAATATTTGGAGAGTAGTAATACAAATACATTTACAAAATTAGAGATTCAGGTCTCAGTAAATTATTTGGTCTTGAATACTATTTTTGATTGCAATGCAGGGTACACATAATCATGATGAATTTAATAAGATTTGGCTTCAGATGCACATATTTAAATACATACTCCATATAATCTGCTCTTAAAAAAATTGAGGCATTCCCATGTTTTATTCCCTTGATTTCCCAAAGAGTTTTGAAGACTTGTCTGTGCAATATATAAAGACAGTAAGAAAGGTTCTCAGAAGTAGAAATTTTGTAGCAAGAATATTATCTTTCATGGTTTTTTATGATTTTTCATGGGACCTGTGTATTATTTCTTGACTTTTTTATTTTAGTGGATCAGAAGAAGAAAACTCATATCTGTTCACAGCTAGGTTCATAACTTCCCAAAGATAAGAATTCATTTATAGAATCGAGCCCTTTGTATTCACAACACTGTTGTCCACCAGCAAAGGTTCTCTTATGAATGGAATGGGTGTCTTCTATTTTTTTTTCCATCTTAAAATAAAAGGCTGTTAGGCTGTGATTATTGTTATGTTACATTATGTTGTGTTTTATGCTATATTTTGTTTTGTGCTATGTGTTTTGTGTTGTGTTGTGTTATGTTATTATAATTTATGATAGAAGATTACACAGCTTACCATAGCATTCCAAATTCACTTCTATAGTAGAAATGACAATTTTTACGATACAAGTGAATTTGGAATACTTTTCTGTAGGACTGGTGATGATAATGATGATGCCACCTATATCATTGTCATAGAAATTATGTAAAATACATAATCTGTGTCTGTTGTACAGTTACATAAAGTGGGTGAGAACGTTTCTTCCTTAGATACCCATGTGTTTTTTTGTGTTGTCCATATTAATCTGCTTCATATGTTTGATATGTGTGCCTCATTATTCCCCTGTTTCCTTTCTATATGTAGGTGACATGACAGAATATCTTTTTGGCTTTTGATCCTCCTCTCATTTGAAATCACTCATAGAAATGGTTGGATTACAGCACATCTTTTGCTCCACTTGCATCCTTTCCTGTCAGAAAACCTGTCTGAAAGTTTTTTTTAAAGAAAAACTTTATTAAAGATTAAAAAAAAACACCATGTACAATATATTAAATACAACTTTACGTTGCAGACAAAATATATATATATACAAATACATAACAGATAAACATATAAAATGTATGTTTCTGATCAACTAAGACGGTGTGATTTTTTATTGGTAATAATTTTACTACTATTCATTTCTTAATTTGATAAACATTCTTAATTTAACCACTACATTCATCAAAACCATATATTTTAATTTCCTGTTTTTTTCTCTTTAACCCACTTATGCCATTTATCCCAAACTGTAATATATCTTGAGTCTTCCTTATTCCTAAGTTTTTGTGTGAGTAGGTCCATTTCAGCATAGTCAAGTATTTTCTGAATAATCAAATTATATGTTGGCATTTGTTCGCCCTTCCAACATTGTGCCAATGCAATTCTTGCCACTGTGATTATATGGAGAATTAAATATTTCATTTAATTTGCATAGTCCCCTTTTAACATTCCCAACAAAAATATTTCAGATTTAAATTCTAATTGAATACTTATAATTTCTTTTTTCCACAGTGTAATTTTTTTCCAATATTTTTTACTTTTTGGGCAGAGCCACCAAGTGTGGAAGAAGGTGCCCCTCGTTTACTTACATTTCCAACACATCGAACTCATATTTGGGTAAATGTTAGCTAACCTTGAGGGTGACAGATACCACCGGTAACACATTTTATATTGATTTTCTTTATAGATCACCAATTTTGTTATTTTGTAATTTTGATTCCAAATTTTTTCCCAATCTTCCAAATAAATATTGTGCCCTACATTCCTTGGCCATGCGATCATTGGGCCTTTAACTATTTTTCCGCTATTTCGTATTCTAACAGGTAGTTATACATTTTTGAGATTAATTTTTCATCTGTTCCCTCCAATATGTCATCTAATTGATTTGGTTTTATCTCAATTGCACACTCTTCCATGTCTTTTTTATATCTTGTCTTGAGTTGTAAATATGGCCATCACTTTATTTTCATCCCTTGCTCTCTAATTTCTTGATTCATCATTAATCTTCCTTGGGAATTTAGTACATCATAATACCTAATTTTTCTTCCATGCATTGGGGTGGATCAATGCCTCCATGACGGAAACCCATCCTGGGATCTTCATATAATGTTTGTGTTTAATCTCTTTCCACACTTTTAATAATGAACATCTAATTATATGCCTATTAAAGTGTGTATAAATTTTATTTCCTGGGTTCCACATGAAGGTATGCCGCCCCGCTTCCAAATCATGCCCTTCTAGGATTAAAACTCTTGTTTCTCAAATTGGCCCAGGCTTTAATCCATGTTAAAATTGCCACTTTATAATATAGTTCCCAAGCAGAGAGTCCAAATCCACCTCTGCATCTATTATCTTGTAAGGAGCTTAATTTTATTCTCGGGTTTTTTTCCCTGATCAAATAAATTTTGTAGTAATTTTATTTAATTCATTAAATTTTTTAAATCTAATTTACTTGGAATATTTTGAAAGAGAAATAATATTCTTGGCAAGATGTTCATCTTAATAGTCAATATTCTTCCTAACATTGATAATTGCAATTTCCCCCATTTTTCTAAATCTTTTTTTATTTCTCGTACCAATTTTATATAATTTAGAAAACCTGCCTGAAAGTTATGTAAGACTGCATTTTCAATAAACCCAAAAGTAGATTCATTATCACTTTTTAGAGCCACATTATGAGAAATTCAGCATTCCTATTGATTCCTTAGGGCAGTCTTAAAGATTTTAGCTAATTGTAAAGTCAGCCTCTTCTCCAAAATGTGGACTTGTAGAACACCCTCCTCCAGCAGATGGGGAACAGATCTTTGGGAAAGCAGGAATGTGCAAATAAACTAAAATGCTAAAAGTGAGCTCAGGAGATGGAATACCCGTAATGGAAGAAGGAAACAGGTCAGGTAATGCTCAACCTTGCAATTACTTTAGAGATGTAAGGTGCTGAAGATTGCTCATTAACTAAGGTTGTAAAAAAGCACATTTGCTGTGTCATTATTCTTTTGAACATTCATCTGACAGGCTTCTAAAAGGTGTATTCATTGGAAAAATCACTCCCTCTTTTGCACTGGAGCATTTTCTGCCTATCTCTAAGACAAGAGTGAGTCAGATTTTTACTTTTGTGTCCTGCTTCATATTTTGCCATCTTGATTCAAAGAGACTCTGGTTGAAAGTCCCCCGTTCCAAATTATTAGCATGAAGGCTATTTGTGTACAGCTTTATATAGCTGTTTTGCTCCTGCCTCTTCCATTGCAGTCTTTCTATATTTTCCTGGAAGCATGTCTAAAGTAGAAACCCAAATGCATTCAATTAAACCAGTGGTGGGATTCAAATTTTTTTACTACCAGTTCTGTGGGTATGGCAGGGGAAGGATACTGTAAAATCTCCAGTCAGAGGTGGTATTTGCCGGTTCTCCAAACTACTCAAAATTTCTGCTACTGGTTCTCCAGAATTGCTCAGAACCTGCTGAATACTACCTCTGAACTAAACACTCTTACCAGAGCTTATTTTGATTTAATCCTTGAAATTTCTCCCAAATGAACTTTTCTGTCAATGCGTTCTATTGGAACTGGGATTTCAGATTCTCAGAGGAAAAGATTTATACTTTTCAGTGAGTTACATTAATTTGTATGATTTCTTTAAAATGATATTTATTTTATCTGAGTTGCATTGGAAATATTTTTATCCCTAAAAGCCAGTGAAGGAATATTTTAAATAGATAAATATATCCTGTTCCCCCCCTTCTCATCTTTTAATTATGATTTTATCTAGATCAGGACTCTATATTTATTGTTTTAGAGATATGTATATGTTATGATGTTATTGTTTTATGCTGTAAGTTGCCCAGAGTAACTTCATTATGACATAGATAGCAAATAAATTTAATAAATAAGTAAAAGATTGGGAATCATCTCATCAAATCTTTGTTATTAAACTACAGTGCCTTTGCCTTCTCATGAAAGAGCTCAAGCTCATTTTGTTTGTTTCTCATACTCTATTCATTCAATGGTTTCTAAAAATTTGTAAGTTTTAAAAAAAAATTCTGATGAAGCTCTCGCCTATTTGCATCAGCCAAAATTCAATATATTCAGCTATTCCCAACATAGAGAAGACCAGGTTGTGTATATACCTGCCAAGTAGCTATTAAATCTGAAGAGCCTGTCATGAAAAATTAAAGAACGTGCAATCATAAGTCAATTCCACAAAAGTAGTTGCACTCACAGGAATTAAAAGCCAGATTTTCAACATGAAACTCAAACCTGCTGTCCTGATAAACTAATCTGACAGTTTTGTTTCCTCCCATGTTATTTAATTATTTTAATCCACATTATTCCTGTCTCATAGATGAAGGAATCTGCAAAACCTAGTACTTTTGCTTACTTAAATATTTATTATTTTTTATCTATTTCTAGTCAGCGGTGTTGAACTACAGACAACATTTTTATGATTTTCTATATGACTAATTTCTTAATTTTTTCAAAAAAATATTTATATGCTGCCCATCTTGCTATCAATTTTCCATGTGATAATATGTGCTGTGTTAAAATTTGCATTGGGATATCTATAAAGCTTGAATGAGAATGTTCTTTAGCTTATGTATGCCACTTAATCAAAAGTATTTTCAGTATGGTGAATGCTATCCTCAATAGCAGCATTTTTCAAACTTGGCAATTTTAAGATGTGTAAACTTCAACTCCCAAATTCCCCAGCCAGCACTGTGGGAAATTTTGGGAGTTGAAGTCCACATATCTTAAAGTTGGCAAGTTTGAGAAATGCTGCTCTATAGCGTGGTTGTCAAACTTGCGGTGTCAAGTTGCTGTCATGTGACGTATCGCGATGTTTCTTTCCTTCATGGAACTGGGGTGGGTGTGGCCTGCACATGATGCATCTGGCCTGCAGGCCATCAATTTGACACCCCTGCTCTATAGCAAAGAAGAAACAATTTGATATACAGATTCAGGTACAGGTTTTCCACAAACCAAGAAACTAACCTGGTTTTAATTCTTAAATGTGTTTGCTTGCCGTACTCATTACAGATATACCTCCAGTCTTAATTGTTACACTTTTATTCTCATGGGAAGCACCGTAAATTTTAATGGTTGTGCCTGAACATTAAGAAGCGAAGTAGTAGCTGTAGGGGTGGAAAAGCATTCAAAACATTACATTAGCAATGGTATAATAACATTCTCAAGCTGTTCATCAGGATTTACATTGAATTTAAGGGTATAATTGTCTCGAACAATTCTTAAAAGGGTCTTATAATCTCATCATATTCCATCCCCAGGATAGTTCTGTAGCCTTTTCTCATCTCATTTATCCAGTTTGAGACTTTCAGTCTTATGAAATGATGCTCTCCCACTTTAATTATAGGGCTGGTTAAGAATGCATTCTGTTGTTTTCACCCTGTTACTAGTTCACACACTGCTTGTTTATAGCTTTTCAAACACTCGTTTTTAATAAGGTCAGATTTGCAATTTAAATTAATGTTAATATTTCTTGCAAACTTCAGAACAGTTTGTTTATGGAATGGCATGTAGATTGTATTAGAAATTTATGGGGTTTAGTTTTTTTTTTTAAAGACACACTTTATTTCTTTTGTTTTCCAAAAGATATATCATAGGAAATAAACAGCTGTGCCTTTTCCTTTTTCCATTTAAAAATCCAAAACCCAGAACAATAGAAATGAAGCAATTAAGCATTAAATTCAAAGTTTGAGTTGACAAAATAATTCTTAGTGAGCCATCTCTTTATGTAAAGTAGGCATCTTTCTTGGATGCAAGTAGTCTGCACACAGAACAAGTTGATGAATTTTTGAAATAAATCAACAGAATTTTTATTAATGTGATTTTGGCCATTGCATGTGTTTCCTTTTGTTCATGGGAACCAATGTTCAAACCTTCAATATTAAGTATTCAAATACTTTAGCCTATTAAAAACACTGCTTACTCTGTTTTGGAGACAGATTGTCCGAATCATATGTTATATTCTAGATAATCAAACCAGAATGACTAGAAATCCATATTTTATTACTTCATCCCTTTCAGATGTTGCTTCATACTAGATTCCTATAATATTAAACTTCAGCAGCCTTTGGAAAACACTTTCACTAAGTCCTCCTTGATTTCAGTAGATTCAGTCAGTTTTGGGTAACTGTATTTAATTAGTTTTTGTATTTCCTGCAAAACACTAAGAGTACATCCCAAAGGTGATTTTTCAGGAGGCAACTGGCCTTTCTTGTTTTTTCTTTGAAGACGTTTGGCTTTTCATCCAAGAGGCTTCTTCAGCTCTGACTGGATGGTGGGGAATGGAAGGATTTATTTTCCTTGCAGAAGCTGGTTATTTGCATCCTTTAGAGATTTGTTGAGGTCACCTGAAGGTTAATCTGTGTTTTCAGGGTTACCTGAGTAATGTAACTGGTTCCTATAGTCTGCAATTTTTCTGGTAATCCATTCATACTCCAGAGGTGGTATTCAGCAGGTTCTGACCAGTTCTGGAGAATTGGTAGTGGAAATTTTGAGTAGTCCGGAGAACCGGCAAATACCACTTCTGACTGGAGATTTTACTAGTATCCTTCCTCTGCCACACCCACCAAGCCATGCCCACAGAACCAGTAGTAAAATTGTTTGAATCCCACCACTGTCATACTCCCACACCATTTGATGAGAAGGTGGGGATGAAAAGCAAGATGTCTTCAAAGAAAAAACAATCAAGGTCAGTTGCCTCCTGAAAAAGTACTTTTGGGACAACCATGACATAGATGACTGAGAATCTCCATAGACTTTTAGCTATGTACTTTGGGATGAACACCTTTTGAATGTTGTGGGAGTATGAATGGATTTCCAGAAAAATTGCAGACTACAGGAGCCATTTTCATTATTCAGGTGATCCTGAGCACACAGATAAACTTCCAAGTGCCTCAACAACCCTCTAAAAGGATGCAAATGATCATCTGTCTGTAATATAAGCCCTTCTATTCCCCACCATCCAGTCAGAGCTGAGGAAGCTTCTTGGATGAGAAGTGAAACATCTTCAAAGAAAAAACAAGAAAAACCAGTTGTCTCCTGAAAAAGCACCTTTGGGACAACTATGACCTGGATGACTGAGAATCTCCCTAGACATTAAGAGTATATTAGACCAGGAGCATGGAGGGAAATTAATGAACTGACTAACCAGGGCTAATTGTGCTGTTTGGAGTGTCAAGCCAGCAAAATAATATGAAAGGTTGCTCAGTGCACAATAGTGACCTCATCAAGATGATATTGGTAAGTATCCAAGGTTGGCAGGTATTGAAATTTGCCCTGGCATAGTTCCAGCCAAACTCCCAGGGTGAGTTCAGTACTGATTTACTGTAAATCATGTACTATATATCTTTTGTTGTCTTTTTTTCAAGAATGGCTGCTTTTTCCTGCAATGTCAGATGCAATCATCATAGAACATTTCCACTTAGTTCCTAACAAAATGCCTTGGGAATATTTATTCAGTTGATAACCTTTTGTATAGGCAGCCAGCCATGAATTTAAGAAAGTGGGAGAAGAACAAGGGTCAGATCTGAAAGAATCACTGCCAATTCAGTCCAGGGACTACACTGGGAATGAATCAGGATTTGAGATTTCACTTATAGCTCTTTAGATGCCTATCAAATGAACCATTGGCTATACGAATAGGGCAAAACTACTCAATCCTTAACCACCTAGAGATTTTATTAGTTTGTAGACTTGGGCATTTATCACATAATACTATTGTGGATAAAATAGATTCTAACTTTAATTCTAACTTTATAAACAATCCATAAGCTTTTAAATATTTATAAGCAAATATACCTATTATATAATGAAAAAACAAAAATGGTCTATTCATTTAGGGCTGAGTAAATATTTTGCTTGCCTAAACTCTCAGTTAAAGTACTTGGGTTATCTATTCCATTTTATTTATTATTTTATGTTGTTATTTATGCAGCTGCCAGGCTGTAGAGATTTTGGTTTCAGGAACTGAGAAAATTGTATGAATGATTTCTTTGTCTGTCATTATGACTCTGATAAGAATTTTTATAAAAAACTATTCTTTAGAAAGCTACAAAGCAAATCTTCTTGCGGCAGCTCTCTCATTTCTTCTATATTGGAAGTGAAAATATCCTTCTGTTATTTATAGCAGTAAAGATCTTTCAGGCTTAAGTTAGAGGTTAAATCAAGGAATGGCAGGACCATTTTACTAATGAAAATTAGTTGCAGAATGAATGTTATAATTGGGGCCTTCAAGTCAATAGCTTACCCTGGTGATTCATGTTTACTTGAGACTTCTGTTGACTCCATTTGAAAGCCGTCACTAGATAATTGAGCCATAAGTTCTTTGAAGGCATGCGTGTATAAACACACATATGCCAGACATATTTTATGCACATACACATAAGGAACTAAATAGGAATGCGTGTCAATCAGACTTTGAATAAATTCATGGGTTGGTAATATATTGTCACATAAAGTTAACTCAATGAATGTATTTAGTTTGGACAGATTTGCACTTATTTTTACACTGCATCATAATTATGGGGATTAGCCCCAAAGCACTAGAGAAGGTTAAGACTATTTCTTAATGCTGGTAAAGGAACTCCTGCAGCAAGTGGAGATTTTGTCAAAATGATGAAATACATATCATAATATCAAAGGTAAGCTCTTCCCTTTCTATGTGACGTTATTGCACAAATACAAAATAGGCAGAGTTTACACTGTAATGTGATGCACATTTTATCATTTAATCTTCTTGTGGATGCCCATGCGTTAAGATGAAGATATCTCAGAATGATAGTAACAATTGCATAATGTGATGCTCTCCAATGTTCCAATTATTGGGCTTCAATTTCCATTTACATATGGATGGCAACGAGCTGGAAAAGTTAGTTTATTTCATTTAATAAGTTATTCATATGTAGAAATGATTCTGAATCATTTTTGAATGAGCTTTGGTTAGCTAGATCTTTATATTACCATATTAATTAAACCTGCTATTAGTTTTCTATGACTGGTACATGGTGGATAGATAGCTTGCATACAAGTGGCCAGTTAATTATTTTTACCTGTGTAACTATACATTTTAATGTTTGTTTATTTTTAAAATCATTTTTCACCATACAAACATTTTTTTAAAAAAGCATCTCTTATCTGGCAGCTGTTTTACGTATAGTGATGCCAGCAAAACAGAAATATGAAATCCACCTGAAAAAAATATGCTTTGAGAATAAATAACAATAGTTTTGAATGCCTGCTGTTTTTTAGAAAGTGGAATCTTTCTGTGGTTCTCCATCAAACAAAATATTGCTCATTGAAAGAAAATTGGAATAAATCAAAAGAACAGTTTTGCATTTTGTCTGTCTTTAGCTTTGATAATGAACCTTAGTTCTGGTTTTCAAAGAACGTGTAAGTAAGTCTTTCTGACTGATTTTAAGGAAAATTCTGCACTTGTTTTTAAATTTCAAAAGCCATTTCTAATGGACTGTTGGCAATATTTATAATCAAAGCCTATCTTGTATTCATTTCTGACTTGTTCTCCAGTTCCTATAATCTCTGTGAACCATCTCATAAAAACTTGTTCTGATGAGTTCTTTTTCTTGGTACATCCAACTGCGGCTGATCCCTATAATTGTTTTTGTGACAGAAACGCCTCTCTAACCATCTGTTTGAGAAGAGAAAGAAAGTTATTCTGGTTACTATCAAAACCCTCCCCACTTCAGTTTCAGGTACTTTCAAAAGAGAAACCGGTTTTTGCATCTTCAAGAGAATGACATTCTGTTGTCATAGCAATAGCATTTATACACTGCTTTATAGTGCTTTGCAGCCTTCTCCAAGCAGTTTTACAGAGTCAGTATATTGCTCCCAACAATCTGTGTTCTCATTTTACTGATCTTGGAAGGATGGAAGACTGAGTCAACCTTTAGCCAGGTAGGATCCAAGCCCTGGAAGTGGAATGCAGTCAGCGTGAAGTACTGCATTCTAACCAGTGAGCCACCACAGCATAGCTCAGAGGTGTCGAACTCCGTGTCATCACGGAGAGGGCACGCAATCTTGGTGTCCTCCTGGATGTACGGCTGTTGTTGGAAGATCATATAACGGCCGTCGCCGGGGGGGCTTTTTTATCAGATTTTATTTATTTATTTATTTAATCACACTTTTATACCGCTCCCTCTCCCAAAAAGGGACTCGGGGCGGTGTACAGCCTACTAAAAGCATACAATAAATACACAATAAATACGATTAAAAATAAATTAAATAATTAGATCCGGCTGTCTATTCAAAATTTAAGTTAAAAATTAAAACTAATAAAACTCCAATTTAGATTAATTAAAACCAAAAAACATAGTTACTGGGCCAGGCCGGCCTGTTCGAAAAGCAGGGTTTTCACTGCGCGCCGGAAGGTCAGAATATCCGTCATAGCCCGTATCTCCGGGGGGAGATCATTCCATAGGGAGGGAGCTCCCACAGAGAAAGCCCGAACTCTCGGGGCCGCCAGCCGACAACAGTCAGGCGGCGGCACCCCAAGTAGGGCCACCCTGTGGGAGCGTACTGGGCGGCGGGAGGTTGTTGATGGCAGCAGGCGGTCCCGTAAGTACCCAGGTCCCGAGCCATGGAGCACTTTAAATACCATCAGTACCACCTTGAATCGAATCCGGTAGGCCACAGGAAGCCAGTGCAGCCTGCGGAGAAGTGGTGTTACATGTGCGCCTCGAGGGGCGCCCACGATCACCCGCGCGGCTGCATTCTGAACTAACTGCAACCTCCGGAGACTCTTCAAGGGGAGCCCCATGTAGAGAGCGTTGCAATAATCCAAGCGGGAGATAACGAGGGCGGAAGTGACTATGCGAAGTGCGCCCAGATCCAGAAAGGGCCGCAACTGGTAAATCAGACGAATCTGATAAAAAGCCCCCCTGGCGACGGCTGCAATATGTTCTTCCAAAGACAGCCGTACATCCAGGAGGACACCCAAGTTGCGCGCCCTTTCCACGGGGGTCAAAACCTCTCCCCCCACAGCCAGCGAAGGAATAAGCTGGCTGTATCTGGGCGCAGGAAACCACAGCCACTCGGTTTTGGCCGGGTTGAGACGAAGCCTGTTACGACCCATCCAACCCCGCACGGCCTCCAGGCACCGGGTCATCACTTCGACGGCTTCGTTGGGGTGGCCCGGGGTGGAGATGTACAGCTGAGTATCATCAGCGTACTGATGGAACTCCACCCCAAAGCCACGGATGATCTCACCCAGCGGCTTTACATAAATGTTAAACAGCAGGGGCGAGAGCACCGACCCCTGAGGCACCCCACAAAGCAGGGGCCTTGGGGACGATCTCTGCCTCCCCGTCAACACAAATTGCGAGCGGTCGGAGAGGAAGGAGGAGAACCACCGTAATACGGTGCCTCCAACTCCCAACCCCTCCAACCGCTGCAATAAGATACTGTGGTCGACAGTATCAAAAGCCGCCGAGAGATCTAACAGGACCAGGACAGAGGAACAACCTCTGTCCCGAGCCCTCCAGAGATCATCAACCAACGCGACCAACGCCGTCTCCGTGCTATGCCCGGGCCTGAAGCCCGATTGGAGGGGGTCAAGATAACTCGCTTCATCCAGGAATCGGGGAAACTGACGGGCCACCACACTCTCTACAACCTTCGCAACAAAGCGAAGGTTGGAGACGGGACAGTAATTTAATAACAATGCTGGGTCCAGGGACGGTTTCTTGAGGAGGGGCCGCACCACCGCCTCCTTCAAGGCGGTAGGTAGAAGCCCCTCTCTCAAGGAAGCGTTTATAATACCCTGGAACCAGCCTCGTATCACCTCCCGAGTGGCCAAAACCAGCCAGGAGGGGCACGGGTCCAACAAACAGGTGGTGGCATTCAGTCCCCCCAACACCCTGTCCACGTCTTCTACAGTAACAGGGTCAAACTCAACCCAACTGGCCTCACCGATATCCACCCCCGCCCCCCCCGCCCGGAGATGCCCAGTTGGAGTCCAGCTCGTCCCGAATCTGAGCGATTTTATCCTGCAGAAAACTAGAAAACTCCTCAGCCCGTCCCTGTAAGGGATCCTCCCGCGCTTCCCTCTCTAGAAGGGAGCGGGTCACCCTAAACAGGGCGGCTGGGCGGTTTTCCGCGGACGCAATAAGGGTGGAGAGGTAAGTCCTCCTCGCCACCTTCATCGCCACTAAATACGTCTTAATATAAGATCGTAGAAGTGTTCGGTCAGACTCAGAACGGCTAGCCCTCCAACTGCTCTCTAGGCGTCTTTTCCGGCGCTTCATCTCCCTTAGCTCCTCAGAAAACCAAGGAGCCATTTGGGATCGGCACCGGGTCAGAGGCCGCAAGGGCACGACCCGGTCAAGGGCCCCAGCAGCCACCCTATCCCAGGCGGCGACCAAGCCCTCAACCGAGTCGTGTGTGAGAGCTTCAGGAAATGGCCCAAGCTCCATCAGGAACCTATCAGGGTCCATCAGGCGCCTGGGGCGGTACCATTTTAATGGCCCCGCCTCCCTGCGGTCAGGGGGTGCGGAACGGAAGTCGAGCTTCAGGAGCGAGTGATCCGACCATGACAGGGGTTCTACAACTATATCCCCTATACCCAGATCACTCTGCCACTGATCAGAGACGAAAACCAAATCCAAGGTGTGACCTCCCACGTGAGTAGGGTCCCGAATTAACTGGGTCAGGCCCATGGCCGTCATGGAAGCCATGAACTCTTGGGCAATCCCCGAGGTACCGCCAGCAGATGGCAGGTTGAAATCCCCCATGACCATAAGTCTGGGGGTCCCAACCGCCACGCCAGCTATAACCTCAAGGAGCTCAAGCAGGGCCGCTGCCGCATAGCAGGGAGCCAGGTATGCGACCAGCAAGCCCACTTGAACCTTGGAACCGAACTTCACGAAAAGGAGCTCACACCCGGTCGTCTGAGACACAGTGGCTTCCCTCGGACACAGATCCTCCTTAATAACCACCGCAACCCCCCCTCCCCTCCCCTGGGCCCTCGGCCGATGAAAAACCCGAAACCCGGCTGGGCACATCTCCACCAGGGGGACTCCCCCCTCCTGGCCCAGCCAGGTCTCGGTAACTCCCACCAGGTCCGCACCCCCCTCACAAATCAGATCATGGACGAGGGGGGCTTTATTAACAACGGACCTGGCGTTACATAACATCAGCCGAAGGCCCAGGGCCCGATTGCTCAAACCCCCTGGGGAACGGGAGACGACGGGGTCGGAGCGCGCCACAGCAAGCAAATAGCGAGGGCGCGCTCCCGACACAAAATATGGCCCCCTACAACCGCCAAATCTGCCCCTCCCGCTCACCGTCTCAATGAATTTAATTCCACCCTCCCCGATGACCCCCCCCCATCCTCAATACAGAGCCACCCAGATTCCGACTCTCCTGGCCACGCTCAACCCCCGGCCTGGTCCCAGTCTCTGGCGAGTTGTCCCCCAACTCCCGCCCGGACCTACCTAACCCCCTTAAAAATCTAAGTAAAAATTTATTAAGAAACCCGTCCCTCCTACGTTTCTTAAAACCCCACCATCCCTCCGGATCCCATAATCCGAAGGATCTGCCAGTTGCGGCCCTTTCTGAATCGGGACATGCTTTGCACAGTCACTTCTGCCCTCGTCATTTCCCATCTAGATTATTGCAATGCTCTCTACATGGGAATCCCCTTGAAGAGCATCCGGAAGCTCCAGCTGGTGCTGAATGCGGCCGCGTGGGTGAATTTGGGGGCTTCTCGGAGCTCCCATGTTATACCGCTCCTGCACAAGCTGCATTGGCTTCCGGTAGCCTTCCGGGTGCAATTCAAGGTGTTGGTGGTCATCTTTAAAGCGCTCCATGGCTTGGGACCTGGGTACTTACGGGACCGCCTTCTGCCACCATCGGCCTCCCGCCGGCCAGTGCGCTCTCACAGGGTGGGCCTCCTTGGGGTGCCGTCAGCTGGACGATGCCGGCTGGTGATCCTGAGGGTGCGGGCCTTCTCTGTGAGAGCACCCTCTCTTTGGAATGATTTACCCCCGGAGATGCGGACTATCCCTGACCTGCGAATCTTCCAGCGCGCTTTGAAGACCCATCTTTTCCAACCAGCCGGTCAGGCCTAGTACTATTGGAAGGTTTTAATTTTGTAATTTTTACCCTGTTTTTATTATTTTATTGTAGTCTTAATCTTTCAGCCATAAATTTAATCAATTTTTAATCTATTTTTACATTTTATATCTGATATTGTATTGTTTTAGTTGGGCTGTGCACTGCCCCGAGTCCCAATTTGGGAGAGGGGGCGGTATATCAATTAAATAAGTAAATAAATCACATTTTCATCACGTGAAGTATCACAACTTTGTTCACCTTTGCTAAACTGGGGGTGGGAGTCGCCAGTGTCCATGGGTCGCGAGTTTGACATCAGTGGCATAGCTAGTGAATGTTATAGTGTATTTTAAACTTTACAGTGTAATGAAGTTCTTTGCTCTGCAGTAATCTAAGTTGCAGCACCAATCATCTTCAAGCAGTCAATTCATGGTGCTTCTTGCACCTTGCCAAATGTGAGAAACATGCAGACTTCTAATATCCATTACAGCAATTACAAACAAACTTATCTCTCCTCCCTTTTTAAAATTATACTACATGTTTCCATATTCCATATTTTTCCATATTAAACATTTTTAAATCAGCAAATCCTTTTGAAAGAGTATCAAGATGGGGGTCATTCTTACCTCCAGAGATGATACCTCCACAAGGAGGAGCCACAATGGAAAAGGCCCTTCTTTTTGGTCCCACTAGATGAACCACTTCATAGCTTCTTTACCAAAGGCTAGTCAATGGTATATTTCTTGGCTGCTTGTTCCATTGCTGTTGAAGGTCCACCACTTCAAAATCTTCATAGTTGATTTTAAACATGAATCCTTTACTGTTGCCATCAATTCGGTCTCTTTAATTTTTATTTTCATATTTAATTTTTATTCCCATCTCTTCATTGTACTTCTTGACTTTGATTACTAGAGATCCTTTTCATTTTTGGCTATCAGGGTAATGTCATCAACACAGCACATGTTATTGATTTTCTTCCTCTAATTTTGAAAAAAAAATCATATTTCAAGTAAATTTCCCTTAATTTATATATCTATTCATCAGAAATCAATAAGGGAGAGAATTCAGCATTGTTGCACTTCTTTGCCAACCTAGAATCAGTCTAGTCCCAAGTTTTACCCTTCTTTTGGAGAGATTGACCCACTTCCAAGGAAAGCACTGAGCCACAACCATCCACCAAACATTTTTTGTTTGTCTCTTTTTAAAGCATGGATTGGGACCTATAAGAACCCAAAGGTATTCTATAAAATAAAGATGTTACAGAAGACTGGAATACCTCACATATGTTGCTTGTTTTCTTAAAAGGGTGAGAGTTATATTAATGTTGGGTAAGCAACCTATTTGATGACATGGCTGTCATTCTGATGTCCATAGGTATTGTGTTACCCACTTTTCTTTTATATGTGGCTACTCAAGGACTAATCAAGGACTAATAATGTGTCAGATAATAGCTTAGCATTTCTGGTCACCAGAAAACCATCTATATTTGAACAGGATTTGGTTTGCCTTTTTAAAGAGCATTTAGGTACGTTGTCTCACTTGTTTACCTGAATTACATTTCATTAATGTGTTGCCATCTGTTTAGGCTACAGAGTCTTGTGGATGATCTATCAATTAACCATGAGAGTTTTGTTCGCTTCAGAATCTGGCTGGGACTTTTGGCTGAATTTTAAAATGGTAATTTTAAGTGTTTTATCTAGATTTCCATCAATTTTGGCAGTCTTATTAATCCAGATTTATGCCAGTGAACATATGGCATTTCCATTTAAAGTATACTGTGGGACTCGCAAGAGGGCATTGTGGAGAATGAGAATTTTTGTCCACATGGCTATGTAGACAGAGCATTAAATCTTGCCTTTCTATTTGCTGGTTCCCCATAGGCCAGTACTATACTAATTATCTCTAAAATGATTGATATTCACTTTTGCAGGTGGAATGTGTGTTATAATTTTTCATTCTTCCATGTATCTCCTTTTAACAGCTGATTATTGCTTTGTGCAGGGGATCGTGAGAAGCATTTCCAAAGGAAATGCTTTGATTTAAAAAGAAAAAAGAAAATGAAAATCTGCATGATGGAATGATTGTTTTGCTCCTTCTTTAACGTAGAAATGGAATTGGTTTTCATTGGTTTAATTGCCGGAGGCTTTTTAGAAATAAAATGAGATGACTGAAACATTCTCAACCTTGATGTTAGAATTAAAGTAGTCTAAAAGTTAAAGAGACAACTGTGAGAAGAGTAACAAGAAAGCTTTTGCTTATAGACATTCGTCTGTAACAAATAGGTGATACTTTATAAAATAGTATTCATGCTTGCCCATTGTACTGTCAGAAAATACATCCCCCGCCGCTATATAAGGATCTTTTCCTAATCCTTTTCTTAGCCCACTATTATATTAGGTCCAGATATTTTAAATTACTAATCATCCATCATGTATTATTCCTCTCCTATATCACTTCTGCCTCCAAAGGTGTAGAAAACTGCAACAGAATAAACTGTAATGTGCTTTGGTGACCTGGCCCCATAAGTGCACTAATTCCCTTCTGGAATATGTTCAGCTTTGTGGATGGAATGGATTGTTTTCTGTTTTTTCTCTTCTCTTAAAAGATCTGACCTGTAATTCATTAGCTGAGCAGGCACCTGGATGATATCCCAGTAAAATTGACTACAGTGTAGTGGTTTGGGGAAATTGCCTATCAAATGAAATGTAAGACTTTTGTTTTCTTCTTAAAAGAACTTTTTTTTTTTGAAAAAAAAGAATCTCAGGTTCCACTAAGATAAATAATAACAAACATCTTTTGTCAATGTTACATTAAAATTTTTCTTAATTCTACAGTTAAAAAAACAAGCACAGATTTTCATGGAAATTTCAGCACTACATATATGATAGATGTTGATGTCCAGATCAGTGGTGGTATTCAATTTTTTTTACTCTCGGTTCTGTGGGCATGGCTTGGTGGGCATGGCAGGGGAAGGATACTGTAAAATCTCCAGTCAAAGGTAGTATTTGCGGTTCTCTGAACTATTCAAAATTTCCGCTACCGGTTCTCCAGAACTGGTCAGAACCTGCTGAATACCACCTCTGTCCAGATTCAACTTCATTTATCCATGTCCAGTATCATCACTGCAATATCACATGGTAACTTGCTTGTGTGAATTGAACCATCACAAAGACAACACACATATCTTGCCATATAATCTCTGAATGTAGTTCTTTCCAATGGAGTCTTCATAGTGTTAAAATACAGCAAAATTAAATGATTATATACAAGGCATGCATTTGTTTGTTGATTCATATCTCATTTTACAAATATGTTTCTTCATTAAGTCCAGCATTTTGCAAGATTCAACCAACAAACTGGAAATGGAAAAAAATTACTTTTTAACAATGGTTGTCCCCAAAGTGCTTTTTCAAAAGGCAACTGGATTTTCTTGCTTTTGTTGAAGAAGTTTCACTTCTTATCTGAGAAGCTTCTTCAGTTCTGACTTAAGAACAGAAGAAGCTTCTTGGATGAAAAGTGAAACATCTTCAAGGAAAACTAAGAAAGTCCAGTTGTTTTTTGAAAAAGCACCTTTGGATAACCATGATCGAGATGGCTGAGAATTTCCACAGACATCTTCCAATGGGCAGACAACCCACATTATAAATGGCCTCTGCAATATCCTAAGAACTGCTAAAATTCAGTAGCAAAGAAATTTGTAGTGGTGCAATTTTTCATTTTTTTTTTACTAGGAGGGGATTGGAAATACAGTAAGAGGCCTCTAGGAGGCAGATCACTCTTATTTTCCACCCCTAGGATAGTCAGAATCCCCTAGTTGATGTTTTGAAACCTTGCAATCCAAAATTTGGCCCTATTGCTATCTACATTTCAGAGGTAAGATTTGGGGGCATTTGAAGGCTTACCTCCTAGATGTTTCTTCTTCCTATTACTTCCTTAATTTCCACAGAAAACTGAGGAATGGATAAAACTTCAGCTTTGCCTGATCTGATGATACCTTGAAAAGATATCCTGTGGCCCTCCAGATTATTACAAGAATGAATCATAGTGATGCTTTGCCAATAAAATTTGCCCAACCTAGGTCGAGAAGATTGTTTCTGCTCACTGAATCATACCTAAATCTATTATGCCCGGACCAGGCAGGGACCACTGTAATGCTGTGCACAATTGATAATTTATCTTAGAATCGGATCATCTGTCATATTTTCTTGCTTTTTAGTTATACACCTAGAATAGTAAATTTTAGTTTTCATTTATTTTCTTGTTTTTAATCCTGTTTGGGTCCCTGGAATGTCTAAGTCTCAATAATTCTTTGAATAAAAACATGATAAAGTGATAACCAGTGTTTTAAATCTTTCAAAATTAATAATCTAGCAGTGATAGTGGTATTGTCAGCACTCCAAATAATTAAGGTGCCAGTTTCCTCTACAGGTGAAAGTTTTTATTTAATGACATAAAGATGATTCCAATTTAATTTATAATATTTACACTGCTTTTAAATATTTGTTAGCATTGTAAATTGGTGCTCACTAAAAGTTGGAAAAAGAAGAGTGGTCTCATTAAGATTTATAATTTGCCTCAGATCTTTGGCCATACTATAAAGATGCTCTCACTCTTTCTTTAAGTGTGTTTGTGTAATCATATTGCTTAAACAGAACTTGAAGAAGGTCTACAAAGAAATGCAGTTAAAATAAATAATAAACGGAACCAATAAATGGACCATTTTCCTGCCTTCAAATAGTATTGCCATGTAATATGCATTATTATGAACAGCGATTGGGAACTGGTGTTATATGGCACTCCTATTATGGTTCTTGTGATGACCCAGGGTGGGATACAAAATAAACAGTCACAAAAACAGGTGAAGCCCCCTTTATTCCTTCACTTTGCTTCAAAGCTCCAAATATCCTTGACTGGAGACAAAAAACTCCCCCATAAGCAGTTACGAAAAGGAGGAAATGCTGTTTAAACTAAAAATGCCTGTTCCTCCTCTCCCTCAGAATCAATCTCCAGCAAGGGCATGACAGTTCTCATCTGCCCAATTGGACAACTGCATTCTCTGGAAAACCTTCAAAGGCAGATCTATTTGCAACAGTATTTTCTTTTTCCTTACCCCTTAATGTTCAGTAGACCCCAACACTGCCAAACTCTTTCTGCAGGCCCTTGGATTAGTGGAATTCCCAATTAGTGGGATATCAATAATTTTAGCCCTGACACCATTTTTAAAGTATTTTTTTCTCTTGCATTTTTAAAAAGAATTTCATTATGTTATAATTATATTTATATAATTTATATAATCAGTCCAGCTTGTATTTTATTTTCTGATTTTTCTTGCCAATATATAAGACAGAGCATTTGTTTGTTGAGATTATATAATATAATTATAAATATAATATAATTATAAATAATTATATTATTAAAACTAATAAAGGTCATTTATGTAAAGTATAAATAATTTATAAGAATTAATAATCATTTTTATACTTATATATATTATCAAATGCATGCTTGACAAAATAAATAAATAAATTAAAAATGTTGTTTGAGTTAGGTGCTCATATAAATGTTCTAAGCAACAGTAGTACATTGCAACAGGCAATTCTAGATGTGATAAAGGCACAGAGTTCCGGTTCTATTAATCATGTATAACTTTCTAGTTTAAAAATTAAAATTTTAAAATCACTGTTTCTTAACACTTTGATAAAATCACAAGCTTGACAAAGAAACAATACATGCCTATTTATTGTTTCAGGGTCTCAGGTTCCAGGTAGAGTTGCAAATGGTGCAGCCAGTGGTGGGATTCAAGCAGTATAACAATCGGTTCAGTGAGTGCATGCTTTGCATTTTAAAAGCAAACATTTTCAGTTCTAAAACTTACCTTCTGCTGCAGCCCTGGTAACTAAAATAGCTAAGGTGCAGCAATCTGCTTACCGTGTGAATCAGCTGGGCTTCAAAACAAGGAAATAAAGGATAGACTAGAGCAGGAGTGGGTGGGCGGGGCCAACTGATTGCCTGAACTACCGGTTTGCCTGAACCGGTCTGTACCAGCAGAATCCCATCCCTGGATGCAGTCCTTATCTACTTCTCTAAGAGGATCCTCAAGCTACAGATATATAGATTTTTCGGCAAATGCTTCCAGCCTTGCATTTTGCGTAGCAAAATGGCAAATTTTATATTTGGACAAAAACTGTCTTATTTATTAGCACTCAATCTCAGTTTGTTTCTTCTCATCCCATCCCTTATGGCCTCCAAATCAAGCTTCCTACTATATCCTCATCTTGAATTGATATATAATTAAGTATCGTTAGAATATTGATGGTACTAGACCCTGTTGGCGAATAATTTCTTTCAGTGGCTTCAAGTAGACATTAAAAAGCTTGGGAGAAAACAACAATCACTGCAGCTCTCACTCACCTAGATGACTTTTTCCTCCCCACTAATATCAACAAATGCAGCCCACTTATGAAAGAGCAGGATCACTGTACAGCAGTATTTCCCACTTCTAATCCTTAAAAGCAGCTTAGGAAGATAAAATGGTCAATGGTATCAAAGGGTGCCAAAGAGATCCCAAAGGACCAGGAGGGATGCACTCAGCCCATGTCATGTCTCCAGATGAAATCATCCACTAGTGTGAAAAGTACAATTTTTGCTCAATGCCCAGGTCTGAATTCTTAGTGAAAAACCCCTACTTTCTCTACAAAATGCCCAGAGGCATTTTCTAAGGAGGAAGGCTAGAAACACCTGCTTAAATCAGGACCTAGGGAGGACTCCTTCAATATGGGGAACACCACCATCTTTTTCAAGATGTAATTGTTCTATAGATGTCTTTCTTCATAAATTATTTAACATTAACTATGTCAATATTCAAAATATTTAAATGGAACCAATAGATAACATTCTCTCTCTCCCTCTCTCTCCCCACACCTCTCTCCAATATTAATTTTCATTATTTATTTCTCCTCAGAAGCTTGTACACATTTTTGTCTATTGCTGTACTTTCTCTTGTATCTGGGTAATGCAATTTGAAAATACCCACAGGTATTTAATAGAATCTGTGATATAAACAAATCCTATTTAACCTGTATCTGTAGCTATTCAATATATCATCTCCATCTAACAACTTGTATTCCATTTCTGTTACAAGCTTAAGAATTTGGCTAGTTTATCTTTTTAAACACACTAAAGGTCTAACACAAAATTTACAATTAAGGGAATTAGAAAAAATATTTGATACTTGATATAAGGTATATAATCCCATTGACAATTACACAAGAGGGAATACATTAGTTTTTAAACCCACAAAATAAATTATGCAGGGAATCTATTTTATTTATTCAGTTTTTAGGCCACTCACTCACCAAATGACTCTAGTCGATTATGAGAAGATTAAAAATACCATAGTACAAATAAGAATCTATAAAAGCATATTGTGCCAGGAACAAATAACCAATACAACACACAACTAAAATAGGCTTACATAATTTCCAGTCCTACTATGGGGAAAAGCAATTTCTTTAACTGGTAGGGTCCAGGCAACTTCTGTTCACTCTATGCTGCAAAATATTAATTTGACCTATAGTAGAGACTTTCCCCACATCCATCAATGCAAATGAATGTGTTCATAATAATTATCTAATATTATTAGAAGCCCAATACTCCATTTTAAAATCAGATTGTAGGGAACAAATTACTGAAGCTAACAATTTATGTAGTCTACATGCCAACATTGTTGTTAAATTTTGACATTGACATTTCACAAAGATTTTGGATGATATCTCCAAAAAATTATAGGATCCTTTCCTAATTTTAGAGTAAGTTTAATGTATAACTCCTAAGATAATGAGCCAATTTTGACATCTTCTAAATTAAGATCACATCAATTTCCAGGTCTAAGATATCTAATATGTGGCCCTTATGTGAGTTGAGCTTGTGATCATATAAGACAAGCTTATGACTTCCTTGAAATCTTCCCTCTGAGGATGAGCATTAAAAGCCAAGAAAATTACATTACCAGTCTGGAAACAGTCCAGGGGCTCAGGAAGGAACTCTGTCACATAGCAAGATGGGCAATGCATTGGCAGGATTCCTACCTTGTCTCTACTAACTAGCATCATAGGCAATCATTCATAGCTCCTCACTACTAGCGGAGTACTCTAATCTATATATATAAAAGCTAAGTACCAGTCACTCATCACAAAATCTCCAGAACTGTAAAATCTACAAACTTGAAATTTGGCATGTATGTTCCTCTTGGCTTCTAAGTGCTCACTTAAGAAAGGATTTTTCAAAGTGACCATCAGATCATTACTATTTCTTAATTAACACGCTCTGATGCTAAGGCATTCTAATCCTCCTTACTACCTGAAAAGAACTCTGTTCCAACTGCCAATTGCCTTCTATTAACACATTCTGATGCTAAGGAGTTTGACATTCTACTCCCTCTCTCCACCTGAAAAGAACTCTGTTCCAACTGCCAGTTGCCTCACAAGCTTGTGGAAAGCAGTAGGTAGCATTCTTTGCCATCATGCTCCAATATCCTGTAGATGTAAAAGTAAGCAGCAGACATGGTCTTCTTTAAAAGACCCTTGGTCTTTGTGTTACACTGAGGTATAATGATGTAATAGCCATCTTCTTCACGGCAGAACATCAGAGGGTACTGGAGAGCTCAGGAGTGTATCTCACATTACCGCAGTTCAAACTGGCAGATGTTCCACTCCTTCACTCAGGAACAGTCAGGAACTCCTTACAGTAATAAACGTCAGTACCTCATCAAAATGTCTACGCCTTCCATCTATGCTTCCAGACTCAAGGCAGTGGGAGTGATATTCCCTTATGTGTTTCAATCATCGACCACCACTGAGTCAACGGATTGTGAACTGGATTTTTCCTGCATAGCCCAATCACATAGTGTCATTGTGAAGCATGGGTATCTAGCTAGTGTTACATAATATTCTAAGGAGAAGACAGAACTTGAGAATAAAAGTAATTGTCTGTTGCTAGTGGAGAAAGAAACAAGCTTGAAATAGTGAATTTCTAACTTAATTGAATAATTAAAAATTCATAGAGTATTAGAACATGAGGAAATACAATATGGTACCCTCATACATACAGGAAAGCTTTAGTCTTAGAAAAATACCAATGACATAGATTATTGAGAAAAACAGGGATGTAAAAAAATCTTTCAAATATGAGATAAGACTGTATGTTTAGAGACATTAAGGGGAAAAATTCTGTATTTCTGTGCTTTATTATTTTGTCAAAATCTCTTAAGTAGCAGACATCTTTTTATTTCATAACTACAGTCACCACCTCTATGAACATTTGATTCAGAAAATCCTGGAATATAATTGCCATCATCATTCATTATTGACCACATTGATTAGTTGCTGAAATTTGATTATTTCACGAGAGCCAATTATTTGGTAATCAAATTTATTACTTGTGTTAAATCTCTGTGTGTTAAATCTCTGCACTGTGTGTTAAATCTCTGCACTCTGTTTTAATGCTAGTTGGAGAGTTAAACTAGTTCAGATTCTAATCCCCTGGTTTTGGTTTTGATGTATATCTGCCTTATTATATCCCAGAAATGCTTCATTATATTATAAAAATGTCTGTGCCTATGCAAATTTCATTTATATTTTTAATGGACCTTATTACAAATTGATCTAAATCTTAACAAAACTGTGGATTTCTATGTGCAAAATATAACCCCAGAAGCACAGTGGTTAGAATGTGGTATTGTGGGCTAACACTGCCCACAGTCTGGAGTTTGATTCTGACAGGTTTAAGGTTGATTCAGCCTTCCATCCAGATTATTGGGGACCCAGATTATTGGAGGCAAATGCTGTATTGTAAACTGCTCAAAAGGTGCTGTAAAGCACTATGGATCAGTATGTAAGTCTGTGCTATTGCTATAGCTACTGATTGCTACAATATAACCCTGATATAACCCTTCAGAGGTATTCTACTTAACAAAAATACAAATCAAGAAACAGCAAGAAAGCATCAACCAACAGAAAGCATGAGCTTTTGTTCCATGTTAAGGCTCTGATTTCCCCTACACTTGTGACAACATGATGAGAGTAAGTGGCTCCTGATAAAGTGACAAGGAGATTTTGTTTTAAAGGAGAAAATATTTCAAGTAAATGACTATATAGTGAGAACTTGGAGCCAATAGCTCAAGCAGCATCAGCATGTTTGATTAATGAACTGTTTTACTGGGCATGCAAATAATATGCAATGTCAGAGGACCATATGTCGTATATTAGAAAAATATTAAACTTCTTTTAGTGCCAAGTAGAAAATTTAACGTATCCTTCTGGTAAAATATATCCTTCTGCTTTTTGTTTTTTTAATGACATGTTGGCATTACTATTATTTATACTGTTGATAGATTACATACCATGTTTATTTAATTCCAAGTTAACCCCCCTCCCAAGATTTTAATGTTTTAAAACTTTGTTTCTGTTTACATTAGTACATACTAAAAACACTGAACCTTTCTAAACATATATTTCTCTTTAACTGCAATGATCCTTCAGTACAAATATAAAATAATAGTCTGGCTGCCCTCAAGATAATTCTTGCCCTTTTCTCTGAAAAGCCCACATGGTTGGTCCTTCAGCCAACAATGCATTAAGACTCTAATTGTTTCTTGAAGAATAAAGAGATTGATCTATATATCACATAGAGACATGAATGTAGTGATATGACTTGTATTTATGGATAGACAGGAAATTCACAAACTTTATTGGTGCAGATAATATCGTTATTTTAGGAAAACAATTCAAGACTGTTGATCCTATATTCACTCAGTCTTCCTTGAAACTTGTCTCTTGTGGTATTTAAGTTAATTTCCTTCTTAGTCCTCTTGCTACCATTTCTGATAGTCTTGCCTTTTTTCTCTGTTTTAAGTTCACTTCACACTGTTTCGTCCTTTCTTCTCCACTAGTTCTTGCTTTATTTACAATTTATTTATCTACAACAAGGATTCCAAACCTCAATCTGTGGACTGGCATTGGTCTGCGGCATGCCAGAAACCAGTCCATGCAAACAAACAAAGCCCCATATGTAGGATGCAGTCAGCATACAAAACTATACCCCCTGTGGTCTGTGGAAAAACCTCTGTGCACAGAACTGGTCCCTGGTGTCCAAAAGATTGGAGGTCATTGGTCTACAAGATGCTTTGATACGTTATGGGGTTGTTTCATATTTCCACGCCTTTTATATATCCCCATATCTATAGCCATATGACACAAATCTTGTTTATGCAGGGAAGTTATTATCCAAATTATGGAAGTTATTATCCAAATGGTGGCACAACAGCTCCCTCAGCACCTGGATGAAGCGGTATATCTAGATCCCCTCCAATCGGGTTTCAGGCCCGGGCACAGCATGGAGACGGCATTGGTTGTGTTGGTGGATGATCTCTGGAAGCCCGGGACAGAGGTTGTTCCTCTGTCCTGGTCCTGTTAGATCTCTCAGCGGCTTTTGATACTGTCGACCACAGTATCTTATTGCGGCGGTTGGGGAGGCTGGGAGTGGGAGGCACCGTGTTACAGTGGTTCTCCTCCTTCCTCTCTGACCACTCACAATTTGTGTTGGCAGGGGGGCAGAGGTCAACCCAGAGGCCCTTGTTTTGTGGGGTGCCTCAGGAGTTTGTGCTCTCGCCCCTGCTATTCAACATTTATGCGAAGCCGCTGGGTGATATCATCCGTGGTTTTGGGGTAGAGTTCCATCAGTATGCTGATGACACTCAGCTATACATTTCTACCCCACGCCACCCCAACAAAGCCGTTGAAGTGATGACCCGGTGCCTGGAAGCCATGTGGAGGTGGATGGGTCTTAACAGGCTTCGTCTCAACCTGACCAAAACTGAGTGGCTGTAGTTTCCTGCGCCCAGATACAGCCAGCTCACTCCATCGCTGGCCATGGGGGGAGAAATTTTGACCCCCACGGATAGGGCGTGCAATCTGGGTGTCCTCCTGGATATATGGCTGTTGTTAGACGATCATATAGCGGCCATCACCAGGGGGCTTTGTGTCAGGTCTGTCAGATCTACCAGTTGCGGCCCTTTCTGGATCGGGGCACACTTCGCACGGTCACTTCTGCCCTCGTCATCTCCCACCTAGACTATTGCAATCCCGCCGGCCAGTGCGCTCCCACAGGGTGGGCCTCCTTGGGGTGCCATCAGCTGGACGATGCCGGCTGGCGGCCCCAAGGGTGTGGGCCTTTTCTGCGGGGGCACCCTCCCTCTGGAATGAATTACCCCAGGAGATGTGGGCCATTACTGACCTGAGGGCCTTCCGGCGCGCATTAAAGACCCACCTTTTCCAACAGGCCGGTCTGGCCTAGTATTAATTGCTAGGGTTTTAAATTTTTGATAATTTTTAACTGTTTTACCTTTTATTGCATTACTGTAATTTTATATTTCCAGCCACTAGTTTAATTCTTTTTAAATCTGTTTTAAATTTTCTACTAATTGTGCTGTTTTATCTGGGCTGTACACCGCCCCGAGTCCCTTTTTGGGAGAGGGGGCGGTATAAAAATTTAATAAATAAATAAATAAATAAATTGGATAATGGGCATTTACACTGATGTGTATTAGAAACAATAGGAGGAGCTGGAGAGGTATATCAGTTTGATCTATCAAATATCTTCAATGAAACTCTTTCCATAATTTCACATCAAATGATGATTGTGTTGTTGTTGTTGATGGAAATAATCCTAGATGATGAATTATATGGAAAATAAGCAATTTTGAGAACTTAATTATAGAGAATGACAATAGCATCTGGAATGGTGAGGATTATGCTTACAACACATTGTTAAAAAAGGAAGGAGCACAAACTGTTCAGCTCAGCTTCTCATTTTGATGCTGCTGACCCCCTTGCAGCATCCCTAGTTACAGTAACTTTTGAGACTATGTATTGCGAATGCAATTTCAAATTATCATTTTGATCTAGAATAATGAATAGAATAATAATCTCAACAATGGATGTATGAGTCCTCACTGTCATTTCTCAAGCTAGTTGCTCCATTCTTTAAGATTCGGGATAAAATTCCCATATCTTTGTGAAATCAATTACATTTAGATTGATTAATTTGTAAAAATTGCCTTGACAATTCTTATTATGGACTTCTGTTTGGAGACTGATGAATTGAGTAGAAGCATTGACCTGGCAAAGAGAAATGTCTCCTTGGAATAACATCTTCCCCTGATTTCCTTATAATGCAATATTATAAAATGTACGTCCCATTGGCTTTGCTGCAGTTTAGTTCCATGTAAATGGGTATAGGATTGCAGCTTTAAGGAGATTTTTGCAGGAGCATTCTAGATAGATTTGTAGCAATTAAACAGTCCATTTCAATATACCCATGTTTCATAGATAATAGGATGATGAACATGCCCAAAGTTGTTGGTAGCTATGCAAATTTAGGCATGATATTTAGAAATCAATTAAAAAAACAGATTGTGCTTAGTGACTGCTGAAGAAAGTCATGCTTTCAAATCTTTGCAACATACATCTATTCTATATCACTGTTCAGCACTGTAGATTTAATTATATAATTTTTTTATTAATCACAGCTATAGAGACAGATATCACATCTCCTTCCTTCCTTCCTTCCTTCCTTCCTTCCTTCCTTCCTTCCTTCCTTCCTTCCTTCCTTCCTTCCTTCCTTCCTTCCTTCCTTCCTTCCTTCCGAGTTTGATGAGGGAAGCATGTCTTTCTATAACAAGACAGAGAAATATCTACTGTACTAGCCTTTTCTTATTATATTACTTCTTATGTTACTTTTTGCCACTTTTTGTTCTTGTAAAATATTTGTGGGAGAAGTAGCCAAAGTTATGCACGATTTTATTTCCTAGTAACTTCAATAGAATAATTATTCTGTACTCAATCTACTTTTGGATATTCCTTATATGAAGATAATTCGGTATTGTCAAGAACTGAAGTGGCAGGGGAGTGGAGATATCATTTTAATTCCAGTAGGTGGTCGATCCAATCATATACAGATTACATTATATTATGGATATGTGAGGTAAGAGATGAAGTTATTAATTGCTCTGGTATGAAAGAGACTGTATTTTTAGGAACAGAAATTCTCTTCTTCATATGAAGCTGAGGAAGCATAGTTTTAACTCTAAACTAGTTTCACTTTACAACATCTCTGGATTATTAAATTAGCTGGTTGAAAATAAACCCCATTTTAAATAGCTTGGAAAGTAGCAAGGGAGCAAACATGTTACTGGAAAACATGAGCAATATACATCTTTAAATCACCTGTAAAAAAATCCCTGCCATCTGCACCTGGTCAGGAAAAGAAAAAGGAACTGAATGAATTATATTGTCTGAATTTATTTTTCAAACAACATTATCTGCAAGTGAAGACATGGAGAAATGCCCAATTCTACAATTGGCCATTTTAGTAAAAGATATGAGGGATAATTTGAGAACCACATTTGCTGAACTGAATCCAAGTTCTTAGTATAAAAGGAAGCTTCTCTAATCTTCTATGACCAGCCAAATGCCATCTGGAACTATAAAGGTTACTGAAAAAGAGCAATCAGTGTTTGGATCTTCTTTTACAGTCTGTTGACTGCATCAAATAATCCAGTACCTGGCTTTTAAGACAGCTTTTATACTGAATGTTTGCTTCACTGAATTTTCACACTTCCTCACACCCTTTTATGTCCATATTGTAAATCCTGCTATTTTTAATTTTAAATATGTCAAAACTCTCTTGATTGCTGCCTTCAATCATTCTTTTGTACAAACATTTTGTCTTAACATACAATGGCTGATTTATGCTGCTTCTTATGTTGTTGCCACTGCGTAGGTGTCTTCTTTTAATCACACCTCTGTATTTGTGGAAAATGTAAGAATGCTTCAGTAGTCCAATCAGATATTTATTTGTTTGTTTTTTAAAATACTGCATCCCCAAAACATCTGCAGTTGATGGTCCTGCTTTTATTGTGACAAAACAATTGAAGTAGTGTGAGTGTGGTTGAGCCTATCTGTATGAGCGTCAAATAGAGAGAGAGAGAAATAGAAAACAATCTGTAAAACAATTTTCCAGATTTTATTAATAAAGCAAATTTTGGGTAGGGCAACTACTTACTTTCCTGAAGACCATTCCACAATGAAGGAGAAATGGTATGAATTTCCATGCAAGCAGGGTGAAAAATACTTTTTCACAATTGCTCAAATTTATTTATTTAACAAATTTATATGGCCGGCCACCTCATATAATACAATTCAATAATTTTATTGAGCTAAAAATAAGCAAGCAGTGGATTATATATACTTTACAGAGCCATTCAATAAATATTCTGTTTATTGAGCTTAAAAGAAAATATGGACAAGATTTAGGCTTTCAGGATAACTTATAAATGGGAAATACAAAATGTTATTGGCTTTTCATATTTCTCTTATGAAAAACAGATATTGCTTGAATATTATTTACCACAGCTTGTTCCTCTTTTTAGCTTAGATATATATTGTATCTAGTACTTTGAAACTTAGAAATATATCTAATATTTTTTAAATTGCATAATGCCTTTTCTCCCCAACTTTTGGATGAATACTACCTACCTCTCTGATTGAAACAAAAGTTTCCATCTCAGCTAGTACTGGCAACTCTGTCATTAATCAGTACAGTCATTAAGCATGATATCTTGTGAAGACAGCCACGTATAACATTAATTTCACCATTCCTGCTGCAGTCATTAAGTAAATTACTGTGGATCATTAAGCACAACATCAGGTGACCCTGACTTTGTTGCTGGCTTCTTCATCAATTTTGCCAGCTATGAAGGTTACAGATGGCAATCACGTGACCACGTGACCCTGAAATTGTTGTCATTACCTGCCAGTCATCAAGGGTCTGAATTATAGTCATGTGATGATGGGAATGCTGTGACAGTTGCAACTTTGAGAACTGGTAGGAAGTCCTGTTTTTCAGTGCTGTTGTAACTTTGAATGCTTGATGAACAAGCAGTTGGTGAGGGACAATTATCTGTATTTATTACAGGGTGTAAACTGGTTCTGTAGTAGATTTAATAATACAAATACCAGAAAAGGCCTTTGTGGGCAGATGAGATGGATGATTCTTCCCAATTTCTGCAAAAGAATTGAATTTGAATTTATCTGATTTGTTAATCACTTACAAAATAATAGGTATAAGTATATACAAAGTTATGAATACATGAAATGGGTACATATAAGAAAAATAAAAAGAAACAATAGGACAAGGACGGTAGGCACATTGGTGCGCTTATGCACACCCCCTACAGACCTCTTAGGAAAGGGGTGAGGTCAATAGTAGACAGTCTAAGGTTAAAGTTTTTGGGGTTTGGGGAAGAAACCACAGAGTCAGGTAGAGTATTCCAGACATTGATCACTCTGTTGCTGAAGTCGTATTTCCTGCAATCAAGTTTGGTGCGATTAACCTTGAGTTTGTATCTATTGTTTGCTCTTGTGTTGTTATGATTGAAGCTGAAGTATTCATTGACAGGTAGGACATTGCAATGTATGATTTTATATACCATACTTAGATCAGACCGAAGATGGCATAATTTAAGGTTTTCTAGGTCTAGAATTTCAAGTCTGGTGGCATAAGGTATTCTATAACAAGTAGAGGAGTGGAGAACTCTTCTTGTGAAATAATTTTGGACTTTCTCAACTGTGCTAATATCAGATACGTAGTGTGGGTTCCAGACTGATGAGCTGTATTCGAGTATTGGTTTAGCAAATGTTTTGTATGCTCTAGTTAGTAGTGTGATATTACCAGAGAAAAAGCTACATAGGATTAGGTTAACAACTCTTAATGCCTTTTTGGCTATGTAGTTACAGTGGGCTCTAGCATTTAGATCATTAGAAATGAGTATTCCAAGGTCCTTTACAGAGCTTTGATCATCAACAAGGTCTTGACTATTCAGCTTGTATTTTATTTTCTGATTTTTTTTTTGCCAGTATGTAAGACAGAGCATTTATTTGTTGAGATTTGAAGTTGCCATTTGTTTGACCATTCTGATACATAGTCAAGATCTTTTTGAAGGGTAGCAGTATTGTCTGTGGTATTAACAGCTTTACATCATCAGCGAAGAGAGCGCAGTTGCTCTTAATATGATCACAGAGGTTATTTATATAGAGTATGAAGAGGTTTGGTCCTAGAACACTGCCTTGGGGGACACCACTATTGAGAGGTACAGAATTTGATAGGACACTCCCAATTTTGACCATTTGTTGTCTGTTTGACAGGAATACTTCTATCCAGTTATGCAGTTGTCCAGAGATACCATAAGATTTTAGTTTTAGGAGTAGTTTGTCATGTACCACTGAATCAAAGGCTTTACAGAAGTCTATGTAGATTGCGTCTATTGCTTTGCCCTGATCGAGTTGTGTAGTCCATATGTTTTTGCAGTGTAAGAGTTGCCGATTACAGGATAGTTTTTTTCTGAAACCAAATTGTTTATTAGAGAGTAGGTTGTTTGTCTCTAAGTGGAGGATAATGGATTGGTTAATAATTGATTCCATGACTTTACAGGTCACCTGCAGTATAAAGAGATTGATCTGTAATTTTCAATTAGGCTGGAGTGTCCTTTTTGAAGATGGGGATGACCATGGCTTGTGTTAGGCAAGGAACTAGTCCTGAAAGATTTTTCAAAGATTATGCTTAGAGGTTCTGCTATGGCAGTGGATAGCTTTTTTAAGGAGTAGGCACATATTCTGTCCGGTCCAATAGATAGAGATGGTTTTAGATTGCATAGTGCTTTTTCAACATTGTCTTCTGTAAAATCGATATGTATTAGATCATTGTAGTTTTCTGTGGTTCGGCTAGGAAATACTGGACATGATCCATTGCTGTTTACAAATACTGAGCCAAAGAATGTGTTAAAGCCAAAGAATGTGTTAAAGATGTTGGCTTTAATGGTGTTGTCGTTGCAGTCTTTACCATTAGGTCCTATCAGGAGTGGGATGAATCTTGAGTCTTTTAGTTTGTTGTTTACAAAATTGTAAAAAGTGCGGGTGGAATTGGTGCATAGAAGGTTTTCCTCTTGTTTAATGTGATAATTGGTGCATTCAGTCTTTATCTGGTAGCATAAATTTTATAAGGAATATAGTATTCCTTATAAAAATATATTTATAAAAATAGAAGGGTATGTTCTCTAACAAAGCCTGGACTACAAGAACCAAATGCTGATGTTTCCTTATAGGAATTTAACTGAGTTGTTTAGTGAAACAGGAAGAAGGCTGACTCTTGGAGATAAGCCTGGATAATGAAAGGCATGACATTCATACAGATCTCTTTGTTAGGGCTAGCAGGGTTGCAAAAATTTGGATGTATGCCAGGACATCTCTTTGTTGCCATCTAATTTGAACTTTTGTAGCTGAATTCTGGGAGCCCCTCCTTCGACCATCTCATTAATAATTGCAAGGTTCTATAGTCTAGCTTTATAATTTATTTAAAATTCTTATTTCTTTTGAAAAAAATGAAAGCATTAGGCTGAATGAGATGGAAACACAGATTTATTCTGTAGTCTACTCTTGTTTGAAAAATATCTTCAGAATTTTGCATGTCTGTTTTCTTCCTCTACCTCTTTGCACTAGCTCCATGAAATAATTCAAGTCTTTGCAGTAAGGAATATTTAAATTTTCTATATTTTTTTCCAATTTTGGATTAGTAGTTTATACTTGAGAAAGTGAATTGATTTATGTTGAGATAAATATCAAAAGCTCCTATAAAGAATGGAAAGACTGAAGTGAATTATTTGCTGTCATTCATAAACATATTCTCTTTAAAAAGCTATAATCTATGTTGAGAATGTTATCAAAATATATAGAGATGTAATGATGTAGTAAGATGAAATAAGTTTTTATTTTATTTATAGATATGATAGGAGACTAATCTGAAGCTGATAATGAATTGGTGTTAATCTAGGGAAAGGCAAACGACCTTTACAGTAAGAAAATAAGAAAATTTCCCAATTTCAATACTACTACAATATTTCATGAAGCATATAGTTGTTAAATTCAAATCTGGAGAAGAATATTGCTCACACATCTATTATAAGAAAATAATGCTATTTGCAAATGTATTTTTTATAGAAATTGGCTCCAATATTTACTGTGCTTTAAATTCTTGAATGTGCTTCTAATTAAGATACCCTTCAATCATCAACTAAGAACAATATTACTGTAACTGTAGGATTATTTTAAGTCTTGCTGAAAAATACTAACAACAATACAAGTTTACAACTTTATAGCAACTTTACAAGATGAGAGAACTTAATAAAAAAATTCCACAGATCTGTAATAGATACATCAGAATACATTATGGTATCTTCTCCCATAAGAGAATAATGGTGATGAATTTTTATTCAATTATGAGAGACAAATAGGAGTTGGCTATTTTATCTCATGAATGAGTTGACTTGATTATATACTATTGGTGTAATAGTTATTTAATTCTTTTCATATTACTCAACTGGAAGACAGGGACATAGCTGATTAAAATTGAACCCCCCCCCCTCCAGGTGTCTTGAAACCAACTTGCTCATAATCAGTTTTGGTTGAGCTTGTAGGGGTAGATGTTATGATCGAAGCCCACATTCCTTTGACAGCTTCTTTCTGAATGTAATTGTCTGCTTCCAACTTGTTGAATGTTTGAACATCCCAGCTGCCGTGACAAATATTCTCGAGACATGCTGGTGCTTCTTGTACATTAGCAATGCATGATTATGTTGGGAGAGATCTCTTGACTCTCCTCTGCCTTAGTATTAAACAACAAGTTATTGAAAAATGTTTCGTAAGATGAAGACTTAATGGCAAAATGGCTTGAAATAGCACCACCTTGTATGCATGCCATATGTTTGAGAAATAAATCTTCTTCCCCCAAGTCTGCTTTCATGTTTAAATGCATTGCAACATCACCACAAGGGAATGTTTATCTTGTTAACAACATCAATCTTTACTCTGGCTTTTGTTCTCTCTGTTACCATGATCTCTGCTCCTCCCAATTGGGAACTGTTTCAAGTCCACATATTTCTTATAATACCTTCTGTATTTCTGACTGCCATCTTGATTTATCCTTTGTTAACCAATCAGGATACATGACAAAACACTGTCTTACAATCCAGAGTTTGATTTCATTTGAATTTGTGGCTGGAATTGCATTAAAAAAAATTATAGTAGAAGGACTGATGATTAAACCTTTTTTAGAGCTATGTCTTTCCTAAGCCATGGGATTTAGACCAGCTTTTTCATAGATGACAGATAGAACAAAGGGAATTATTATGATGACTGTATAAATGTGTTGGTTAAAAATTGGAAAAGAAAGATAGAAAAGTAGTAGCTGCGTAGGATATGACAAAATTAGAGTTGATTCACATTGACATCCTACACTAGGATATAAACATTGTATTCAAATCCAGAATAAATAAATAAAATCTTATTTTAAATCCATCCAAGATATGAATATGCTTTGTAGTATCATGAAGTCCATACTTGTAGAAAGTAGTTCTTTTTGTCTATACTGAATCTTGGATTTATTGGATAAGCTATTGTTTTATTTTATGAAAAAATCATCTTAACTTTGAATAAAACAACTGCACTATTTATATTTATTTATATTTATTCCATTGACACATATGCCTGTTCACATGTCTTAGTAGTCCCTACCCCACCCACTTGCTTCTAGCAGCAAATTACATTATGGGCAAGTTAAACACCAGTCAAAGTTCAGATTCTTAGGAAATCCCACTTCTGTTCTATCCTTTCATTTATCATTTATGGTATGTATACATGTTTTTCATTTAAGCTTGAATGCTTGAAAAAGAAAAAAGTGGATATAGATTCTAAAGCCTACAGAGTTATATTAATAGTCTTTTTTCTAGTCCCCACAAATGTGAATTTTAATTACTAACACTACCTGTGCATTTTCTCTGCTGCTAAATTGCAAGGTTTCTCACAGCAAATTTCTATCATCTATCACTATACTGTTGCTAGGGCCAGGCCATGTTACTATATTGAGAACTTAAGGTTGGTTGCTTGTGGTGATGAAAGCTTTTAAACTGTTCAAAGAACAATATTAACCATAAACCATACAAACACAATCATAAAACCTGAATTCTTAGGAAATTTCTTTTCAGTTTTATACCAACCTCAATATTATGAGCAGTGTGTATTAGCCATGATTAGCCACTGATTAGCCATGTGTGAAGTGTAGAAAGGAATTTTTTCCTGTCTTGCCTGGAAATAACAGGAACTGTATCTTGGACTTTTGGTATGCAAATGGTATGATTTTCTCACATGAACAGGACTATCTCAAATAATGGGTGACCCAGAACTGGGGAAAAAAGTATGTACTAATTTGAGTTCTCAAAGAAAGACTGGAATGTAATGTAAGAAGAAATTAGATAAATAATAGCTGGAGCTTTTAGTGCGTGATAAATGCTTACTATTTTGTTTGAAGTTGCTCGTGTTGCTAAGGTAGCTCCCTAACCTTGTGC